>OX638360.1:47702316-48975982 GCA_951812935.1 Hermaeophaga mercurialis
GGGTTAAGCTCAAGCATCTAGCAGAAAATTGCATGACAATCTTTACGATTAAATAAAACGTCGTGTAAGCTTTATATCACGTTTTTATTTATATTCGAAATTTATATATATACGTCAAATATTAATAAGAAAAAAATCAATAATTATGATTAGTGAGGCACCTTGATTGTGGAATATGGCGCTATAGCGAGAATGTTGTTTGGCTCTATTTGGACTTGTAGCTCCTCCGACCTCTGCCAGCGTCATCGAAGCGGACCTTTAGCAGGATATTTTTACCCACCACCGGCACCAAGCCTCGTTCCTGCGGCGATCCTGCTTTCGACGACGGTTGTAGGAGCAGCAGCTCTAATTGCCGGCCTTAGACGATTATTAAGAGCGAGGAGGACCCTCGGCTTAAATAATACAACAAATACTGCAACTGCTGAGAAGGTGACTTCATATTGGAAACCGAGGAGACATCGGACCCTCTAAGCGAACCGGTTCGATCAAATAGAAATAGAGCTGCTCACGCCAGAAGAGAGCCAACGCTTTCCATAAATTAATCTTCAAGTAATTGTGATGGTGACGTAGATTTTACTTCATTTTTAACTTCTTCGTAGATCAAGGGAAACTAGAAGCGGTGATTCAACTGTAGAGCACTCTTCTTCAATATTAAAACAACAAGAATTTAAAAAATACACAAAAACGTAACACAAAATTACATGACAGTCTTTTCGACTTATTAAAACGTCATGTAAACAAATCGTAGTTATATATATATATTTTTTTTTTTACATAGCAACGGTCTAATTTTTAAACAACTGCATATTCTCATCAGGTTACTTATATACAAAAAAAGTTTTAATTTGATATAAAAGGATGTGCCGTTTATTTTTTCTTATGGTTGTTACAAAACTTATATTGTAAGTCACTTGCATGTAAGTTTTTTTGTATATTAGAGTAAGGTTTGTCAATATTTTTAGCCGCGATAAAGGAAATTAATTTTTCCCAAAGTTCGGCGTTTACTTTTCGGTGTAGAAGTTTAAATTTCGTTAATTTAGGTATTAATAAATTGTGTTTGTCTCTTTTTGTCGCCAGTTATTCTTCTTTCGTTTCCAACAGTTTCACCTCTTTTTTTATTGCTTTTGGTATTTCGCTATCGCGTTATCGCATCTTTCCTTTTCACCAGTTTTTCTATTTTCAATCTTTGTACATGACCTCACTCACTCAACTTCCATTTTTCTCAAAATTTTACCCATGTCTATTCCTTTGATTGTTTTATCATATTTTTTACTTTAATTCATTGTTCTTTGTAACTATTTTATTTGGTTTCTGATCTAGTTTCCTCCACTGTGTATATTAAAAATCAAGGAAACTTTTTCTATTACTTATTATATTAATTTTATTTTTAGGATTGGTCGGATCTTATAGAGTACGTAATACATAAATTTATAAACACTCCGGGCACCAGGTGCGTGGAAAATCCTGCCTCACCTGTGAATTTCGATAATGACAACGGGTCTGAAAAAAGTCATTCTGAGTAAGTACCATTTAAACGACTCAATCATTATTTAACATTTATTTTAGGTGCAGAAAAACACTAATTTTTACTGACTGTTAACCAATAACAAATAAATTAAGAAAGAAATAACAGTTTAGTTTCCAATCCTTTCCCACAAAATCCCGAAATCCTTGCTTGGTCCCGTTTTTCTTTGGGAAATTTTAATTCCAAACTCAAATTATGTCAATTACACAAATAACTTTTAATTTCTTCTACCATAACATTACAGAAACATTTTTATTACTTTTTACTAACTACTGATTAAAATAGTAAGTGGCTTCAAGCACACGCAACTTCATGATGTCTTCACAAGCATTATTTGATTAGATTTATATGCATCTATAAACTGTATATTTATTTCTATCGGTTTAAAATCTAACGGCAAAGGATGGTAACGGTTAATACTTGAGGATTCAGGTGAAAAAATTTGCTCAATTAAAATCCCGTCGTTCAGTTATCGCATAATAAAAAATTACTGTTTTTTTGTCCAGGTGTAGCTCGTTAGATGAAATACTAATATTATTTAGGTGGACGGATGAGGAAAAAGAGAACCTCCTCAAATATTACAACCAGAGCAAAGAAGCGAACGATACCGTTGCAAAAATAGCTGAAAAATACGCCGAAGGGGGCTACAAATGCAAATCTCAAATAGCAGTCATCCAGGAGCTATTAGAACAAAAAATTATCACTGAAAACGAATACCACGAACTTCTACGCCATCATAGAATTGACAAGTTGAATTCTTTTTCTGAAGACATCGTCGCTAAAGAGATTGTCGAAGACAATTTACTCTCCGAAGATAATCTCATTGACAGCAACACAAAAGTTTTAAAAGACTATTTGTACAGGGAAAATAAGGGAAAATTTTTGATTTGGTTACAAGAAGTTCTCTTAGAAGCTTGTTATGATAAATTGGTACTCAAAAAACCAGAAGAATTCAAAGATGCAAACACGTTACTGGAACCATCAGTTTATTATTTTGCTTGTAAGTATTACATTACTGTAACGTTGGTATTACTGATTCGAAATTTTTTGCATTGCTACCAACTTAAATGTGACACCATCTAGACCTATTTGGTTATTAAAGGTTTATTTACGTAAGAGTTTAATGTTTTAAGATCGATATTACCGATTCCAATTTTTTTTTTGCAACGGTCAACCAATTTGGAATAAAACAGCACCATCGTAAATGTAAGGTTATATCTAGAACTTTTTCGTTATTATAGGTTACTTCACATAAAAAAAATTTTAAGGTTGGCGTTACTGATTCCAAATTTTTTTTGCAAAAGTAAATCAATTTAGCATTGATGCAGTACTACTTACGTAAATGTAACATTACATCTAGATCCGTTTCATTATTGAAGGTTCATTCACATAACAGTTTAAGGTTTAAGGCTGGTATTACTGATTCGTTTTTTTGCAAAGATAAACCAATTTAGAATGAGAGCAGTACCACCAACTTAAATGTGACGCCATGTAGATTTATTGCGTTAATAAAAGTTCTTCACGTAACAGTTTAAAGTTTTATATTTTTTAGTGTCAAATCTACCGATGCCCCTCATTCCATGGACGACTGAACAGTCGAATATACTGAAATATCAACCGTTTGTGTTGTTATTACATAAACTAGGTTTTTATTTACCTGCAGATACTGGAAAAATTTTTGTAAGGATACCCACTTTTTGGACACCGGATTATATGTTCAGTATAGCACAATTATTAGGACCCATAGATAAAGGTGAATTTCAAAAAACTTTTATCCGTAGCAAAACATTACTTTGTTGCAACTTCATATTTACATAATTGGCGAAGTTCCTGAGCAAATTGCTTATGTTTTTATTTGCCAAAAATAGGCTCAGAAATTTGATACACGTTTATTTTAGATGAATTAAAATTTGATATTGATAAAATGAGGGGCGCTGATAAGAATAGTATTTTGGAAATAAAATCGCACATACCTCAATCTTTATTTGATCCAGGAAGATTCTCGATGCCAGAACCAAAATTAACTCCGTCGATTTGTAGATACACTCCATTGTAAGTACGAATTTATTTTCATACCCCCGTATTTAATTGCGTCAAAAAATAAAGATAGTAGTAAGTATTCACATATTCATAATTTTACCAAATATTTCTGTATACAGGATGAGTAAAAATAAGACAGAGAAAACATAGAAATATAATAATAAATACTATGTAAAAAATATCCTGCAAGCGTTCCTAATAATTAAAATATACAGGGTTGGGATAAAGTACAGAATCAAGTAAATATCTTTAAAACGAAACGGACGATATTTATGAAATTTTGCAAGTAAGTGCAATGGGGCAAAATGCATCTGATGTACATTTTTTTTTAATAATATACTTCCGGTTTAACCGGAAATATCCTCAACTTTTTTAATTTAAATGGGACATCCTGTATATTTTTGCAGATTTTGAAAGAGCTTGTTATTTCTCCAATTTGTACATACTGGCTTTAGTGGAAATAATTTGTAAAAAATGTTACAGTATGTATAAATTTGTTGAAAAGTTTTAAATGCGTTCTAATTGGTTACGTAACCAGGGCCAAAAAAAATAATTACACTCACACACACACACACACACAACTTTCAAATGAAAATTTTAACTGTGGTTAGGTTAGATTAGGTTTTCTCTTATCTAAAACGTATTTATAACGCACTGGTAATATTATAGTGACCCTCTTAAACAGATTGTGCACCATCCTGTATATAAGTATTAGTTATTTATTCATAAACTGGCGGCTGAAAAATTTGTTTTCAGATTTCTGTGAATCGTATACTTACTTTTTTTATACTGATTCAGTTCTTTTTCGCAGATGACTTGTAATTTTATGCAGGCAAATTTGGATAAAATTGCAATTATTTAACTAATATATTTTAGACCAAACTCTACAGAATGGTTTCAAAATATGTTACGAATAAGACTTCCAACCTCTGCTATGGATTGTTATGATCACGTTCCTAGGTAATAAATAAATCAATAAATAGCAAGTGTCTGTCTGTAGAATTAGTTAAAATATTTGCATGTAATTTTAGTATCACTTTTATTACGAATCGGTCGCGAAATTAAAGCACAGTGAGCACCTAGACATACCTACAACAATAAAAGTGTGAAGTACGTGCTGTAATTCGATTTGAGTGACACAAGAGTGCATGAATTTTTGAAAAAGGACAGATGTTATAAAAAGAAAGTGAGTGTCACGCGATGATCTTTTTCAGCGAGAAAATCTTCGGTTAACAAGGTGTAAAGTATAAAAAAATTCAGGAATTTCACACTAGGCAAGAAACTCTGCAGCTTTAGGCGTGTTTATGTGCTCACTGTGCGCTCAGAACTCACAAATATGACATGACGCATTAGACGGCCATACTAGAGACTATGAAATATATTTTTAGCGTGATTTTAATTCCTTGGCCGATAGATCCTTGGAAAAAATTGCTTTTGTATATTTTTTACTCGAAATGAACTCTTGCAATTTTTTTATGCAAAAGCTCTACAGGTGTAAACCCAATATTTACTCTTATTGATGTATATACAAGTAGCTAAGCAAAATGGTATTTTTTTATTAATAATATGGAAACACAAATAGTACGTTTTGATTGTCTCTAAATATTTTCTTCAGAAAGATACTACTTTTACTGTTGATGGTTTTAGAAGTACACCGTAAGATTTTAGAATAATGAAATAAATGTTGTTATTTGTAATGGTAGCAGTTGTAAGAAAAAATATGTAATTGGGTATACAGTATGTCCCCCTAAGTTGGAACCATATGGAAAACTTTTTTATTATTAATTTTAGGAAAAAAAGTTATTCTTCATAAAAAGTTCTGCATGGTCTAAAACCTAGAATACAGTCATCAAATATCAAATGTTTTCAGTGGTATACGAGGTTTGTCAAAAAATATGAGTTTTACTCAAGAGTAAAGTACCTTTAAATTTGACAATATCGAAAAATGTTGATCAGAATTGAAAATTACGTTTAAATATGCAAATTTTATTATTTGCAAAATAAATGAATATGCACTTATTACGCGTTTTAATTGCAAAATTATTAGAAAATATCGAAAAACTAAAAGGTTATCATGTGTTTCGTAATCACAAGAGATAAATGTTCATTCAAAATAGAAATATTAGTAAAAAATAAAATAATCTCAAGTTTTAATTTAAATCGATGTACTTGCATATTTAAACGTAATTTTTAATTCTGATCAACTTTTTTTAGTAACATTTTTCGATATTGTCAAATTTAAAGGTACTTTACTCTTGAGTAAAACTCATATTTTTTGACAAACCTCGTATACCACTGAAAAAATTTGATATTTGATGACTGTATTCTAGGTTTTAGATAATGCAGAACTTTTTATGAAGAATAACTTTTTTTCCTAAAATTAATAATAAAAAAGTTTTCCATATGATTCCAACTTAGGGGGACATATTGTATATTAATGAGTTACACCCAACTAATGTGTATAAACTGATCTAGTTCTTCCAACCTTTCATATTTCTTTTTAGTGTTTCCATCTGGTTTAAAGTTTTCCCTCTTTTTCTTTTTCCCATCTTCCATAGAAAACGTTCCTATTTCCCCAAATATCGCTTGAATGCACCATTCTAATAGATTCAACTGATTTTGCAGCACCAGTCAACTATCTATAGCGATCCCAGAAAGCGATATCATCTCCTGCCACCTTAAACCTCCGGAACTAGCGATCGTTGGTAAATCCTACGCCTCCACCAAGACGACCTCCAACATGGATTGCTCCCATCTGCATCTACAAGACAACCAAATGGTGCTCCATGATACCGATCTGGTGCTAAGTGACTTGGATCGGAATAGCAACTGTGATACTGCGTCTGTAGCTTCCGATTTGACGAGGATGTGTGTTAGTGATGAGGAAGACAAAGTGGTACTAGTCTTGAAAAGTAGCGAAAAGATAGCGTGATTTTCTTTTTGTTTCTAAAAATATTTAACCCTTGAGTAAAAATGTAATAGACCAAGAGATGTGTGCGGAAAACTTTGGGTTACGATGGAAAATTATGGATGTTTGTAATTTGGGAACAGTTACGCACAGAAAATGATTGATTCTTAATTTTTTTATGAAGTATTGCGCACTTTTCCGATCATTTTTGTTTCTAGAAGTATTGTTCAGATATGAGTATTTTAAAATCATCCTGTAAACAAAATGAATATTTGTTGTAGTTGAAGAAAAATTGCTTTCTTTCAAAGAATGTTTCAATAAGGTCGATGTTAACGGTATGTTTTAAAAAAAATGTATTTTCTTATTGTATCAACAATTTTTTGACACATGGCAATTATGTGCGAAAGACCAAATATTTTTCAAGAATCTCTCTTCAATCTCATAAATATGCTTCATTACCTCAATCTTCAGTTGTTGAATTGTTGTTGGGTTGTTGACATGGATCTTATTCTCAAGATAACCCAAAGGAAGAAGCCCAAACGCGTCAAATCGGGCGATCTTGTTCGCCAACTTCGCTGTTTCGAAAAATAAGGGGACCTGGAAACTTTTCATTCAATAAAGCCATTGTTGTCTTGTTAATCTTTCCAATATTAAAATTACCATAGACTCAGTTTGTCAAATGTCAAAAATCACTCGACTTTTAAGCCTCATTTAACATATCGATCTGCCTCATTGAAACACGCTGTATATGTTTAATATGACGCCATGATTAGCTTTTAGCCTAGTCAAGGTTGACCGTTTTCTTCAAATACCAAAAATGTACGATTCACAACAATTTTTTAATCGATCTCTTACAAATTAAAATCAGTTTTCCAGTTAATATTTTTTATTGCTAATGAATAAACAGGAAAAATATAATAAAAATATATTAAATATATCAATAGTATAACATAGTTCCTGGGTGTATTGCCCATTTCCAATACATAAAACAAGTTTGACCATTTCACTTTTTAGTATAATTTTAAATGGTAATTTCTAGTTCTTATTTGAATATAAGTATGTCTTTTTTAAATAAAAATTTATTTCATATACAGGATGATGTTTTAAAAAGATCATATTTGGTATATTTGTTATCTTCAAAATATATTGTGCGTTTTTAATAAGAATTGTGTATAACACGGTACCAAGTAATGAAAAAAATTTTTTCAATTTTTCAGTATTATAATTTTCGAAAATTAGTATTTTCTATACAACAAAGTACATAGAATGCTCGACTCTAGTTTTATAGGAACTTTGTTTATAATGTATATACTAAAATGTAATATTTAAAAAAATGGTGTAAATTCACTTAGTGTATTTAGTGCAATGGATACCTTCTCTATTATACAAAAAAATTAAGTGCATGCTTTAGATTTATTATTTTTTTTTACTCATTCGCTTGTCCATTGTGGATTTTGTTTTGATAATTATTTCTTGATTCGAGCTCTAATATTCATGGGAGAATAGATTTTCATCTGTTCTTTCTTAGCCTAAATATTTCCTCCTAGTTCTTCCTAATTAGTTCACTTCTCTAATGATTTTTCCTACCTACCATTTGCTAGTGCCTCTTTACTTTTCCCAGTATCTGTTTCTTTTATTTTAGTGGCTATTTCCCTTTTCAGATCATGTCTCCCGCCATTTCCAGTGCCTATCACCCTTTTCAGTATCTATTACCCTTTTCCCGTAACTGTCACCCTTTTCCTGTGCTTATTACCCTTTTCAAATACCTGTTTACCTTTTTAAATATCTGTGTTCCTTATTTTTAGTGCCTTTTTTACTTTTTTACTACCTGATTCCCTCATTCTCTAGTGTCTGTCACCCTTTTCTAATATCTAGTTTTCTTATTTTTAGTGACTCTTCTTTTTACACTCACTGTCTTCCTTTTGTAGTGCCTCTTACACTTTTTTAGTGTTTGTTCCTATTTTCTGTGCTTTTTCCCTTTTCAATGTCTGTCTACCTTTCCCAAGATCTGTTTCCTTTATTACTTACGCGTGTTTTTTTGAGTGCCTTCTTTTTCCGTTTCCAGTACTTGTCTACGTTTATCAATATCTGTTTGTATTATATCTTGTTTATATTTTCCTTTTCATTGCATGATTTTTCCTTTTAGAGTGCCTGATTTTTCATTTTCCAGTGCCTACAATGTTTATTTTTCTCAATATCTATTTTTTATTTCTTTTTTATTGCTTTGTTTCCTCCTTTTTCAGTACCTGTTTCTTTTTTTCTAGTGCATTTTTCCTGTTTACACTCCCTGTCTACGCTTTCCTGTACCTGTCACATTTTTTCAGTGCATATCACTATTTTTTAGTACCTATCATCCTTTCAAATGCCTGTCATCCCTTTCTAATATCTACTTCTTTTATTTATAGTGGCTGTCCTTTATTCAGTGACCTTTTTTCTTTTTTCCTTTTTCTTGTACCTACCTACCTTTTCCAAAATCTGTTTCTTTTACTTTTAGTACCTGTTTTCTTTTTTAGAATCTGTTTTCCACCTTTCCAGTATCGGTTTTTCTTAGTAGCCTTTTCAGTGCCTATTTCCTTTTCCAATGACTACATCACTTTCTAGCACGTTCTTGCATTTGCTAGTGCCTGTATGTCTCTTCTAGTGACTGTATGTATGTCTTTTCTAGTGACTGTATGTCGTTTTCAGTATCTGTTTGTCTTTCTACAGTCTGTCTTTATTTGCAATACTTATTATCCATGTCCCTTTCAAATACCTTCCTTCTTATTTTCCAGCTATAATAATAATAATCTGCTGTATTAATCCCTTGGAAATTACAATAACGTATGTGATAGGTCAAGTACAAATACAAATAAGTCTACTAGAAAAAATGCAAACGCTAATTACAAATAAGAGTATTAATAAAAGGAACATATAGAATTAAGAAAAAATTGGGTATAAAGTTATCTTGGAAATATTCCTGTATAGAGTAATAGCATTTGGTCAGGAGCAAATCTTTAATGGCCCTTTTATACTTCTTAGAAGTTGTGATATATAAAGCTATGTTCAAATGTAGAGGTGTTATGTCAAGGTGTACAAAACAGATTAGCGGTTCTTGTGTTATGGAAGAGATTGGAGGAATATAGTATAATAAATGTATACATAATAAAATTACATTATTTTATATTTTATAAATATTGGTTTCCAAAATGTTAGTTTATAAAGAGTAAAGATTTTTCTATTTTTTTTTCTGCGTAACAAATATTTAGTTGCTTTAAACTGAATTTCCCCATAAAATTATATTGTAGGATAAATGACTATAGACAAGATATAGATAGTGAATTGATTGGCATACTATCTTTTAATCTTGATATAGCATAGTAACTTCTGTTTAACTTATAGTTCACGTCCTTAATGTGTTCTGTCCATCTTAGATTTGAATCAATATTTAAGCCTAGAAATTTTACTTATTTAGTGTAGTTAATTATGTTATTATTGAAGGAAAAACTTAACTAGTCTGAATTACTAAATTGATTTTTTAAATGAAAATAAATAAATTGAGTCTTTTGAATGTTCACCTTTAAAAGATTATATGTACACCAAGTAACAAAAGTTCCATCCTATTTATAACAAGCTAATATAGGTGACCAATTTTAAGATTTATCCTAGTTGTTACCATGTGGCCCGGAATATTTCGATCTCCATACTACTGTGAATGCATTTCCTCATCAACAACTTTCCCAATTTTCCAGATATATTATTCATGACCCAGAAGTGGTTGTGTTAGGAAGTACTATTTCTTTGATAACATTTAACCCTGTAAAACAGTTACGCCTAAGGCTTGATAGTACTGCTAGGCTTTCGTATTATATACAGGATGCTCAATTTATACTCAGAAGTTTTACATGAAAATAATAGCTCTATATTTTCAAATTCATGAGATTTTTCATAAGTTCAAACTTAGACTATCAATTATTTGATTGATCTCATTGTAATGATGGAATGCAAGCTCCAGAAATATGATTACATCTGTTTTAAGAAGACTTATGTAATTGATTATATAAGTATTTATTCACATCGGTGTATATACATTAAATAGAAAATATTTTTACGTCCAAAATAATATTCTGCTTTCATTAGTTTGGGATACCGTGTTTTCCTAAATCATTGTTTGAAATACTTTATTTTTGTTAGATGTATGCGTCAGAGTATGTTCATAAGCACTATACTATTAAGATATTGTGTATATAAAAATCGGCTTAATAACAAATAGCCATATATTTTTATAGACATATTAGTTTAATAAAAATAACGCTGAAGTTTTAAATGTATATTTTACTGTTTTTTTTAATTTTTTTTTAATTTTTTTTTGTACTCGATATATTATTTTTTGTGTTTTTAATGTTATTATTTCTTGTTAGTTCTGTGAAAAATTACGTATAATTTCGGTACCTTTAAAAGTGCCACATTTTTTACTTTTTATATTTGGAAAATTTGGTATGAATGAAAAAATACGTACCTATTAAATGTTATTTATGATATGTACATTAGATAAATAAATGTTAATTTTTAAGATTCTATTCAGATTTCCCATACAAGACATCATTAATTAAAACTATTTCTATATATATATATATATATATAGGTTCACAAAGTTGTACATAGAAAATGAACGAAAACATGGTTACCAAAAATCAAGATTTTAATAAAATTAGGAAAATTACGGAAGAAATGAAGTAAGGTTTCTAGAGAGACTAAATGCTAAAGAAGATAGAACCCTGGGTGTTTATTAGCACCAGAAACTAACTACAACATCAATAAACACCAATTTTGAAAATAAGTACAAATTTTTGTGAAAAAGTACATTATTAAAAGTTATAAAATTCGTTTCAATACCCTGATGATTCCCCTCTCGAACATTCAGTGTTAAATTAAAATTAACACGATTTCTGAAGTGGCACCGGAAAACTAACGGTAACAAAGCATACACAGAATACGAAGTTAAGTACTTTATAATCGAAACCGTCACACAATAAAAAAGAACAAAGAAATCTGACGTTTCAATCGGTCACCCTGTACTTCTCGCGTATTTCATATAATTACTTTGTATTTGGAAATTCAGGTATGAACATAATAAATAAAAATCATATTATTAAATTTTATTTATTAACTATACATTTGATAAATAAATATTAATGTTTCACTTTTTTATTCCAGCTAGAGAGCATAATTAATTAGCACTATTATTGTATAATTTAAGCTTTTGAGTAGCTAAACAGAAAGAGGTTCAAATATTCTATTATTCTATTCTAAAAAATAATTTACCAGGAACTTTTTGCGGTGGTGTAAATGTAATTTAATCTTTCAAAGAATTCATCCTTTTTTTCATATAAAAATTACTACCAAAACCTAAAATCTGCATCTACATTTTGTTAGTTTTTTTTAATTTTTTAGGGGCAATAAAATCATAAGATTCGTAACACTATCATTCGAAAAAATATAACGGTTAATAAAAAAACAGTCGTATTTGAGTGGTTCAACAACGTTGTCTTATACTTAATATACATATATACATAAACATCTGGAGACATTGTAAAAACAACTTAAAACAATATGGATGAAAGGTCACTATAATAAAATTAAAAGAACACAATTCATTGTTAAAAATATGGCAAAATCTGCTTCCTTAGGGTTTATTCTACAATTTCTTTTAAGGAAATTTAGATTTTTTTACATTATTTTATTATTAGTTAAAGAAAATATTATTTTTTATTTCGGGAGATTATTTAATAATAAAATACATTTATACTCAATGTTTTAATATTATAAATATATATTTGTAAATATATTCATGTATATGTATTCACAATCATAAATAATATAAATGTTTATTTAATCATGTAACTATCACCTGTCAACTTTTGTTAATGAATCAATTTTATAACAACAAAAAGGTGACTAAAGAAAGTCCAATAGCAAAAATAAATTGCAACAAACAAAATTTCAATATATAAATAAACTTTTATAATGTTGGAATTACTGAATGCTCAGAAATTTTGTTAGGTAAAACACAACTGGTTTAGAGCCGAAACCTAAGTGAATAAATTAAAATAAAATATAATTTACAACAAATAAAATTAATTCACATACAGAACAGAAAACGAATAGCATTTAACAGTTGGCAGATGATACTAGACATGAAACAAAAATTTAGGTTTTTGGATGAAACGTTTAATATTTCTTGTCCATTTCAAAAGAAATAGCTTTAAATTTATCTCATAAAAAGCAAGGATTATTAAGTTTTGGTTTGTCTAATCAGTCTTATTAAATATATTTTACTACTTCACAAAATTTCAATTGTGCTCAAACCAAACTTAAATATTTTTTAAATTGGCTCATAAAAATATGTCAACGACACGTCTGCAGATTAAGTTATACTTCCAATTTAGATGAATAAATTCACAAATAATTTCAGCAATTCCCTTCAGAGGTACAGATTTTTTTTTAAAAATAAGTTACTGGATACCTTTCATCCGACACAACATCAGATATGTTTACGTTTCTTTTTCTTACTATTTTCCAATAAAGATGCAAGACTACCATATTTACTTGATCGATCGTCTGGATCGTTAAAGCTATAATTAAAATTAAGCGGAAATATTACAGACTCTGAAGATTCTACACAATGAACACTGCCACTAGACTGGGACTCTACCTTATTATTCGCTCTAATATCTTCAGGTCATGCAACATTATAGAAATTGTTAAAACTCAATCTCACGCTCAATAATCTAAGGTTCATGTTCAAACTTTTGGATAGCAATTCTAGGAAATTTTTAACGATTATGTCGTAAGTTTGGGCTGAAGTTTTGACTTTTACTTTAGTAGTGTTTAAGAATTGGTGAAATTTCGCTCGGCGAAGTTTATTGGCTGTTTCGCTTTCGGTGTCTGTGCCAAATTCATCGCTTTCTTCAATGATCTTATGGTAGGCGGTATAAGCCTCATATTCATCAGAACACGCCTGATATAGAGCTTCTTGGTGCGCTTCAAGGTTCATCACAAAATTGTAGATGGAGATCAAATGAGAAAACAATTGCTAGAAAAAAATTGGTTTAATTAGAATAAGTAATTAAAAGCAAAAACCGGGACTTAATTAACTAAAGTCACACGGGCAGGGTCGTCCTAAGATATTCGAGGCCCTTCGACTGCTAAATGTAATTCACCCTTTTTTAAAATACAAGAATTAAGTTATACCAAAGTGTCCGAACTAGAAATCTATTTATTATCATTTCACTAATAAAAAATAAAATCAACAGGAGGAAAAGACTTAGAATTAATAGGTTCTCCATACCAATTAATTGTTGTGGTATGATTTCGATTTTCTTTTGATCTATTATAATTACGTCAATAAATAGGTTAACAAAAATAAGTTCTAGTTTAAGTTGTAATGTACTTCTTTTTCACACCTTCAGTTTTCTCATAAAAATAGACCGTTGTCATTAAGAATATAACAAAATTTTCTTGCTTTTTAAACGTACTATATAAGACTGAATGTTCAATAAAATATTCTTAAGATTTCTATTCTAGTAAAAATTATTAGATAACTCGTGTCACAATTACTATTTCTTTTTAATTTTTTAATTTCTATTTTTATAGTATATAATTAAAATTAAAATTCGAAGCCACTACATGATATTACAGTTTTTTTACAATTAAATATATTTTCACTAAGTTGTGAATGTTGAAGTTATCTATATTTATTACATTTAAGTACTACTGAGAATGTCCACTAGGTGATATTTCTGTCGTCAACATTCGCGGCCTTATTTGAATTAAGACAAAAAATATACTACTTTTTGTTAATTCATAGAATATTTTTACAAAGATGGGTCACCTAACATGTTTTAGAGCTCTTCATTTTATCTTAAGTTTTTAATATTTTATAATATGTTTGTGTTTGTTCTTGTGACTTCTCTAAATCATGCAATGCTATATAAATAGTTTGGTATAAGATTTATAATAGTCCATTCGACTATTTTACAACAAAGGTAAGTTTTTTTATCTTATTTTTCTTCTAAACTAAGGAATACTATACCTAAAAACTATGGTATTAAAACTAAACTCTATCACTAAAAATAAATCCTACTAACTACAAAAAATAAAAATTAAAAATCATTCTAAACATAAAAATAAAACATATATTTTACACAAAAACATCCCTTAGCTACAAATCATATATACAATTTATTTACATTTATCTTGCACCAAACTATTTGTTTTTAATTACAGAATTTTGTGATTGAACCTGAAGAACCGGCCAATTTTGCCACGAAACCGGTAGTTTTTCTTTTATAAATAAAATTTATAGACTGGGAGATTAAAAGACCTATTATTTCTCCGTTTTCCTGTTAATATTTGCTCACATATGGCAATACCCAGTCGTTTAATAAAGAATTTATATAAAAATAACCAACATAAAAATAACTAATATTAATTGCCACCCCCAAAAGCTTGCTCCAGGAGCTACAGCTTACTTATCCCTTGCAATTAGCATTGTTCTGAGTATAAGTATTTTTATTAATTATTAACTTAATAAGCTACTTAACAAGAAACTCTAGGCCATACCCGTGAAGTTTCATCCAGCAAAACACCTCTTTGTATTGAATTCAAAAATCCTGTATGTGCAATAATAATATCATCTAAACACTCGGCTTTGTTCACTTGATTCTGCATTTCGGCCCAAGAACATTCTAATACCTCAAAGAGGAAATAGTATTGGGTTTGATGAAGAAAATGAATCATTTTACTGGTAAGAATGTGAATTAAATGCATCACTGGTTTTAATTCTAAAAATAAATAATCAATTTAGCAAATGAAACAAGCAATTCTTGTACTCATTTAACCTTGTATGCTTCTAAACAACTTTGCCATACTAATCTGCTGCCTTCTCATATTAGTTAAAGCGTATTCCGTTCGTTTGGCTTTCCAAAGAGCGCCGAAAAGGCTTTGATACGTCGACATTGTGTGCTGAAAAATAGTTCCTATTGGACCATCGACAATATACACCAAACTAAATACGTCCCATCCCGTATCTCCTATCGAATGAGTCATACAACTAACGTTAAGACGTTTCAAAGTGTCTTCGTCTTCATATTGGGCATTTGTTACTCTTATCGCGGATTCCAATATGGCAGATAAAGTGTGCCCATAGATGTTTTCTGCAGGTTTATTTAATTCAGGACTAAAGAATTATTAAGGATAAATATTAGGATAAAAAAAAATGGAATGTCTTACGTTAAAAGTTCCAATAAATGTCGAATAAAATCGCCTTGGCCTAACAGCAAATAGCGTCTTAGAGACTGCAAATGTTCATACAATTTATATTTGTTCTTTAATAAGTCCAAAACTCGTACTGATGTTTCTTTATACACATTTTCCAAAGTTGCATGGAATTCTATGCTTTGTTCAGGAGCAAACAAGGCTTCAGCTAAAAATTATTTTGATATCTATATCAATTAAATTCGAGAAACAAATAATTCAGAATAAAAATGCTTGTAAATGAAGAAGTTTAGCCTGTTTTCTTCTATTTTATAAAAAGAGTTTTCATTTCATTTCTAAGATTAGAGATTATGAATTATTTATTTTGAGTGTTTCTGTATTTTAAAATTAGATAAATACCTATTTAAATAACCCAATATTCGGTTCACAGGTTTAGATTTTATTGTATTTATTAAAAGATAGAAATTGATCATAAATTAGAGCTTCACCTCAAAGCGCCAATATTAGGTCTCTTCTTCGATTCTACATTCAAAAATTACGTTCTTTTAATCGCGTGATAGTTAAAGTTAAGAATCTTAGGGAAATTCAGAGTTGGCTTCTACATTAAATTTCTATTTTGTAAATAATTTTTTCTTAACTCAATTAAATTAAAGAATAGCCCAAATTTACTCAATTGCCTCATGATTCCAGTTTCACAATTTATGTTTTTCAAAATGTTTCCTATATATAATTTCTATTCCTACAGTTTGTGTAAACCAAATTGCTAGACTATATTGATTTAAATATTTTTATGAAAATAATGTCAAACACTTCATTCACTGCTATTACATCAACAAATGTTAAATTAAAGTATTAACATTAATCATTTATTTTTTCTGAACTAGTAAAAACGGTTGACGTTTTATTTGTAGGGACAGTCATCATAACTTACTTCAATGTCATAATACTTAACTAAATACATAATTTATATTTACCCTGTAGAAATAAATATTCAAATACATTGGATACATTGTTAAGAGACCTAACTGAGGTGTCCCCATGACCCCTGTTTGTATATAAAAAAATGGTCGATTATGTCACTTCTCCAACAACAATGTCTAATAATTTATATTTTATATTTTGCTACTAAAACTCCTCCCGCAAATTTACCAACAAATTTTAAATTTCGGCATAATCTTATCAAGTTTTAGTTTTTAGAATCCACTAAATCTGTATGTTAAACCATATTATATAATCATTCATCACATACCAAATCCGATTCAATATTTAATTAAATACATTTGTATATATGTGTACACCTACTTAAGAAAAATGAATACAGTATTACTTGTTTCTACCTGTACTAGTTTTAAACAACTTTTGCAAAGATTCCCTTCCAGGCAAAAGACCTCCATCTTTACAAATTTGCCTTAAGAAATTGATACTTTTTCCTGTAGCCAGAATTTTTCTTGCCTGACTCATTGTAATAAAAGACGGAACCATAGCCTCTCTGACGTTGTATTTATCATGCCACAGCCTTTCTGCTGTACTTATAACTTTTCCTTCAATGAAAAATTCGTTGCAAGGGTCATTGATTTCACCATCTAAAAGCCACCTTGACATCATTATATAAAGAGGTTTGCATACTGATTTAAGAACCGTTTGTGAAACCTTACAAAAAAATAGAACAAATTAAACAGTAATTTAAAGTAACTTTTTTTTATTACTTCTCCAGCGCATTTAGAACCGTGTTGAAGAAAACCGTGCACGGCACTAATAAGTGCTCCACCTTTTTTATCACTACATTGCTCGGAAATATAAGCTAACCATTCAAATCTCGTATAATGATCATATATCACATATAAGGCCCTTTTTAAAGTCATATCGGAATAATCTGGCATCTCATTTTGCTTGTTCAACTAAAAGTTTAAATGCATAAAGAATTTATAAATTAGCAGAAAACATTCATAAATATTCAAAAACATAACTTACACTGGCCTGTAGCAATGCAACAGTCTTATAATAATTAGATAACTCATTACTTAATGTCGCAATTAAAGCCTGGCAAATGACGCCACTGTGTTTTTCATTTTCCTCGCAATATCTCTTCAATTGATTATGAAGGAAACTCATACCAGTCAGTCTTTCTAGAATACCTTTTTGGGAAGGTGTGAGTTGTTTGCCAACCTTTGGGTCTATGGTAAACCCAAATCCACCAGGTACTTTGCGCAAATACTTGCCTTCAATGCCTTGGAATGAATATATGACATCTAACAGAAGATCATGCTCAGATACTAATATTGAACCTAAAAGGAAATAGATGACAAAGAATGAAAATGTTAAACAGAAAAGATCACTCACTGGATGTTTTTGAAGAAGATGGGATATCATTCTTGGACCAATAAGAAGTTATTGTGGTGGTCCCTGAATGAACTCTGGTAATCGGTGCACTTCCATTGCTAATATTTTTTCTTTTATCTTTAGTATCGTACAAATGCTTTATACTTTCTTGAGAATTTAATATAGTTAAACTTGTGTGAGATTGAAACTTATCTACTTCCCTCGATATCGTTTGCCAAGGAGGAACTGTTTCATTTTTTACAACAACAGACTTATGAAAATCTTCAGACAAATAGTAAAGTAAACTAAGGGTGGCATATCTGTGCTGAACAAGCGTCTACAAAATAACCATTTCTTAAACTAAAACACTATAATCCTTATAAGTTTAAAAGTGGATAGCACTTACGGAATCGCATATTTTGGAGTATAATACTTCGAACTTATCAAGTTTCTCTTTGGACTGTACATTTAGTTTTTGTTTAATTTGTTCGACAATGTAATTTTCCTGTCCGGGATTGTACGTTAATAAACCTGTTGAAGACGGTATCGACAAAAACTTAAATGCCACTTTACATAAATTAGAAGCTAGTGCTAAAAAATAATTGTTATGAGCATTATATATGATGTTTATAGAAATGTAATTACCTGTATTATTCTTGGACAAACTATTACAAAGTTTTAAAATTAAATCAGAAACACTGGTTTCTACATTTTCAACGGGATTCATCTCAAATTTCTAATAAATTTAAAATGTTCATTAAATTTAAAATTTAGTTTTTATAATCCTTACAAATTTTTTATGGTTTGAATCATTAAAACGTCAATTTGAAATGTATCAATAAGTGCTGCCAACAAAAATAAAAATAAATATAAACCACATAGAAAATCGAATAATTCTATTATACTTGTAAACTTTTGTTTCAATTCTTGATGGTTTTTTATATAATCACGTAAATAATATTTTCCTTAAAAATAATACAACAAAAGGGTATGATTATTTGTCGATAGTAAAGATATCGTAAATGTCAGTTTTCCTCAATCGAACGGAATTATCTCAAAAAAGTATAATTACAATAATTAAGCCTTATGGCTTTTATTAATGGCTGCTTTGTTCTTGTGGGTTGATAATACCGTGCAATTCCATTGGTTAAAATTTGACACGCGACAGTAAATTCCTGAATTTAGCCAAGCAAATGACTGTATTTTCAGCATCGCAGCCTTCAGCCACCTTCAGCCTTATACAGAAATCAGTCAATGTCATTGTCAAAGTTGTTAACAATAATCAGAGGTTAAGTTAAACTCACAAATAGTAATTACATATTGAACAGATTATTTTATATATTTATTTCTAAATTGTAAATTTTAATTAGTTTTAATAGCTAGGATGGGTAAGTATTCGAGTGGCTCTGAAAATGAAAAGCGCAGCAGTAAAAAATCGAGCAAAAATAGAAGCAGACGTAGGTAAGGCTGAAAAAGTGCTTTATCAGAAGTTAGCACAGGCATTAAGTACAAAATGCAGAATTAACACTGTTCGTAGATCTTCATCTTCAGATTCAAGTGATTCTAGAAGCAGAAGAAAACGGGACGCAAAATCCAGCAGGAGATCAAGAAGCAAAAGCAGAGACAGATCAAGGGACCGATATTCCAGAAATAGGTAATAATTACTTTAGCATGAGATCCAAAACACTTTTTATTGTTTTTTTTATAATATAGATTTAATTTTTATTTCAACTTATTAACATACTATATGTGTAGGAGATCTAGAAGCAGAAGTACCTCTCACAAATACAAATCTCGACGCTCCAGTTCTAGAGACAGATATCGAGAGAGATACAGAAGAACAAAATCTCGATCAAGATCTAGAGACCGGTACAGATCACGTAGATCGAGATCAAAAGATTATATCAGAGAATACGTTAACAAGCCTAAACGAAGGTCCAGTTCAGAAACATCTAGCAGCAGTGATCGCAGTAAAAAAGATCTATCAAAGTTAAAATCTAGACAAAGAAAAGAGGATCCTAGCTTAAAAGAAAGTACAAGTAAAAATGGAAAAATTAATAAAAAAGACTCTCCTGATTGTGTTGTAATAGATAATGATGTACTGGATGAGATAAATGATTCCAGTTTTACCCAAAAGCAGTTTAATTCAAGTAAATCAAAAAAAGTTCCTGATAATATTGTTATAGACTTGAAGAAGAACACCATTAAAATCCCAGAAATTGAACAAATAGAACCTGATAGTATATTTCATCACAGTGTAAGTATATCGATACCTAAATCTATCAACTGACAATTTACAATTTTCATAGTACATTAAAAAACTGCCAAAACTAGTAATTTAGACCAATATTATCTTATTATATTTAATTATGTTTCCTTCCATGCAAATAGAATGCAATTTTACTGATTTTTGGTTTTGTATACATTTTTAGGGTAAGAGAGTTTTTGATTTTACATTTTGAAACTCAAATAGCCAATAAGAGGTTTGCGAATTATAAAATTAACAATGCTGATATTGAACGTGAAAAAAATTTAATGATAGCTTCAAAAATAATAGAATAACACATAATTAATAAATATTATTACCTTTTTAAAAGTCATAAATATAGCTTTAAACTATTAAAATATACACCCTTATTAATTTATTTTAAACACTGTAGGTAAATACACAGCATTTTTCATGTTTTAAATTATCGTAGAAATGAATAGACGTCTTCTGGTAAATATGATTGAATTCTTGCGTTTGTACTTATTTTTATTAATGTTTTAGAACGTCAGCTGTAGTAATATTTCTTGATGGTTGTTGTTTTAGTTTTGTGAACGGACCATCATTGTCATTTAGTTTAAAATAAATACTATCGTCAGGGGTGTATTTTAAGACCTGAAGATCTATTACCTTCAAATCCCCAATTTTATGGCCAAATTAAATAGATTTCTACTTATTACTTAACTTAAGTTTGATTATTTAACTATGTAAAGATTTTCATGATTTTGTAATTTTTGAATAATGTGAAATATTCATAAACAAGCTGAATGTCGCAAATTTTTAGTTTTTTCTCTAGTGTAATATACTGCCTTGCTCCATCTGACTAACATTTTTCTAAAAATTTTTGGGGTATTGTCCTTTTTACTTAAAAGCGAACACAAGATTGACTACTAAGTTTTTTTCCCCTTTATTATAATCTTGCTATAGATTAAAAAATATTTTTTATGTCCTCTAATCGCTTTTTTGTTAAGAAAATTGGGGCGAAAATTCTCTTGTTATTTTAAAAATCAATTCTATGTTGTTGAAAAATAATTGATGTACTATTCTATAATTTATTATTTGTTGCCAAATTCTTTTAGTGCACTTAATGATTGATTTATTTAGTTAATCGCCCCCACTGCAATTCATCTTAGTATTTTTGGCATTTTTCCAAAATAATAATTAGATATAACAACCGTTTGTGTTCTCTAAACACCAGTAGTTATGGTTAATTATAATTTAGATTCAAACAATTGTGTTACGTAAATAGTGCTAATGAAGTGTAATTTTATTTATTTGTGAATATTTATGTGGTTTTATATAGGGCTGTTAATATAATGAAAGTGGCAATAAATCGAAATAATTGATAAATTTTAAAAAACTGTTGCCAGACAATAGTCACGAATTTCTGAAGGGATCCAATAGTTATTATTTTTTCTACTTGACAACAAGTTTCAGAAAAATCTGTGTGATTAATTTCCCATTTAATCCTCATATTTAACTTGATTATTCTTTGATAGAAAAATTGAATTAAATACTAGTTTTTATATTTTAAATTTGCCTTTTAAATGAAAATTATATTTTCAAAGCTCCAACATTAATTTTTCCTACATTTTCCAATAGTTTTAATTTAGTTGAAATCGCATTGAAAATTTTATATATCTCTTTTACATTTTGTCACAATTGTCAAGTGTTTTACAAGTAACAGCTATCAAATTAATTATATTTAATAAAGATATTAGGACAATTTTTAAATAACAGGTGGATACATTTTTCAGTGGGATCATCCAACTTAACAATTATTATATTAATAAAAATTGACATTGACCCAAATTTCTTAGAGTTTTATTTTCAGTATAATAATGAAATGATTGGTTGGAGTTTTCATAAACATCAAAAAATATCTGGAATAATCTTTTGAAAATATTTATTATTTCTAGTTATTTTTGAACGAAGAGGCTCGAATGGACAAGTGGGTTCGAGAATTGTATACATTCCGCCAGAAAGCACTCCAGCAGGGATCAAAAACCGAGCGTTAGACCTCAAAACTAAGAAGGCCAACATGTTGAAATCATATTACTTCTACTCACTTTTCTTTCCTTTAATTTTAAGTGTTAGTTTTTTTATTATTAAGCAAAAAACAGTGGCAGAACTGTGTGAAGTTAAAACGTGCCCATATTGTTATGGAAAGACTATGTGTAACGAAATAGCGAGAAATAAAATTAGTTTACAGTATGGCCGCGTTTCGGATTTTATTTTTAACATCTTCAGCGTTAAAAATGTGTATTTCGCTACATATGACGGCACACCAGTTGTGCTTAAAAAATTAGCGCATAATGGTGAAATTCGTAAGTTTGAACAAGAAATTAACTATAAAATAATTAACTTAAAGTTGTTGAAAGGTACTTTGAATTTCAAATTGACTGAGACTTTTGATAATTTAAATTTCCCGCCGTTTTATATTTGTGATAATCATACCTTTGATGCATTTTGGGAAATGTTAAATCTTTCGAATATTAAAAGTGTATATACGATATTAAGCATCAACGCAGAGCCTATATTATTTCAGCTCTTTAGTAAAGAACAAAATTTTAGTGTACCTAAATTTTATGGGGCGTGCGGTAGAATTACAATCCAAGAAAACTCGGGGAAACCTCTACTAAACATCGAAAAATTCACTTGGTACCAACGAGCAAAAGTTGCTTACAATCTATTAACAGCTGCTCAAAATTTCATGAGTAATCATCGAGACTTTCGTCTTTACCTCACCGATATCTCGCCCGATAACATAGCAGTAGATCAAAATCTTAATGTAACCTTCATCGACTTAGAGCATGCAATTTTGATGAAAAAGACTGATAATATAAGCAATGAAGACGTACATTACACGAGGCATGACGATAACGAGTACGCTTTTGATCCCAAAGCGATTTGTGGCCGGAAACTAAGTGATCACAATTTATATGCAATGTGTAGGGTAAGTTGTTAAAGCTTAATTTTATAGCTCCACAATTGTTAATTCTATTATTCCCATTGTATGTGTGGCACGTTAAGCTTGTATTTTTAGCTAGAAGTCAGTTGCTTTTTAAAATTTAATGATAACTATTGAACAGTTCCATAGTTTTTGTTTTTTTTTTTAGTTGTTACTATCAAAAAATTCTCCTTGGCCAATGATGGAAGGTGGACTTCTCTACAATCCTCCCAAAAATATCCAGCATCAACACTCGAAACTCTTTCAATATATAGAAATGTGTGTTAATTCTGAAGAACAAACGAGTAGGTATGAATTAAGCAATAAAATATTGAAAGAACTACTGTTTATTTTAAAAAAGGCAGAAATTAGAAACCTACTTTAATAAAAAAAAAGTTAATACGCAATTATTCCTTTTATTAGATGCTAAGTATTAATTTAAGTGACAAAGAATAAATAATAATAAATAATTTGTGATATATTGTGAGTTCCAAAATTTTTAAATCCTACCTTTTTTAGATTGAATATTTTAGATATTAAAAAATTATGAATTTTTTAAATAATTTACAATGTTTAAATGTCAATTTATTGTAGTTTTTCAATGTATATTTATTAATTATTGAATTATTTTCACATTAACATTTGCAAGATACATTAAAAAATTGGAATTTTTATTAATTTAATATTTACAAAACTAATATGAACAATAAGTCACTATTTGTGTCCAAAATGTCAGGGTTTATTGATCAATTACAAACATATCACGGAATAATTGGTGATAATGTAAAATATTGTCTTAGAACCAATTTATGTAGTGTTATTAAATCAATGTTGTATTTTGTACTATATTGAAAATATATAATAAATTATTTAAAATAGAAAATGTTTTTTTCTACAATCATTATAAAAATTGCCTATAGCAGGATAAAACCCGACGGAACACTAGTACCAGCTGTGGGCCACCAGGCGTACCACAAGGAGCAGTTCTATCTACACTGCTAGATAATTATATAATCGACTTACAAAATAAGGATCATACTATCACAGGAAATGCACATTTTTTTTTTAGTTAAATAATATTCTAAATTATTTCTTGAGTAACCATAGTTCCTGTTTTTAAAAATGAGGAAGTACAATTCTGGGGATACATGTGAACATATATTTTCCATAAAGTGTAGACCAGGAAAGAAATTTTATTCTTTCAATATTAATAATAGAAAGCATAAAAATCAGTGTTCTTTAACGCTCGAACTTTCGTGACCTTTATAGTAAATGCAATTTTAATTTTTTTTTTTTTTTTTTTTTTTTTTTTTTCGAAATCTAGTTACGAAACATAAGGGAGCTTATATTAAAATAAAGTACTTCAAAAATTAGGCTGTTGTCATACTTCAATCGTTTTAAATGGCCTTTTATTTGGCTAACTCGAGTTGAACAAAAATAATTTTTTCGAAAATATCCGGGAATATTGGGAATATTTTGGATTTCATTTATTTCTTTTGAATATACAACTGTCCTCATCTATCCAGCAATTTAATTTTAGCTATTTATTAGATAGCAACATTATTAAAAAGTAATAATATTAGTAGTAATAAAATGAATAGCCCAATAATTTCGCCATAGAATAAACCCACTCTATAGTTTATGTGGAAAAAACTGCTTTAATCGTATTATTATTTGCCATGGCGCTTCGAGACGGCTTACAGGTAATTGATGATATTTTTTTTATTTATTGAAGAAAACTCGTAGAGTTTACCCTGTATTATTTCACGCTGACCTACATTTTAATGTTTCATGCCAAGAGAAACTGAGGAAAACACTATAATTTCCTATAAAATCATGGATCTGTCGAATTAGTTTTAAGATGTTTTAGAATTTTTTCTTAGTTTTCCTGAACGTACTAATTTCTGGAAGTAGCAAATCCTATTAAATTTCAGAAATAATCTGCTCGATGGCGTAGGTAGTATAATCGAATTAGGAAACCCTAAAACGAAGGTATAAAATGGGAAACTTGAGTTAATTAGCTAATTATTAGTTTTTGTACGAAAACAGTGCAAAACTTCGTTTTTTCAAAATGGTTTTCAATTTCCGCGTTTTTAAAAAACAATCCCCAAATGGAAAACTTACTATGTACATCGGAAAACGGGATTTCGTAGACCATATTTCTGGAGTTGAACCAATCGGCAAGTACATTTTAGTTTACAAACCAATTTTACTTTCATTGAATTCTTCACAATTTTAGACGGCGTTGTAGTAATCGACAACGAATATAAGGACCGAAAAATTTTCGGTCAAGTAATTTGCAGTTTTCGATACGGCCGGGAACAAGACGAAGTTATGGGTTTAAACTTCCAAAAAGATCTATTTCTCGCATGCGAACAGATTTATCCACCGCCTGAAAAATCGGTGAATACCAAAATGCAGGACCGACTCTTAAAAAAAATGGGAGAAAATTGCTATCCTTTCACTTTTACAATACCTCCAAGTGCACCAGCTTCCGTAACTCTTCAACCTGGTAAGTAAATCCACGGATCAAAAAACCTGAAGTAAGCAAATGCTGGGTTAATTACGCACGAATAAAGATTCACTGGATGACCTCATTTTAGGTTCAGATGATGAAGGCCAACCTTGTGGTGTCCATTATTACGTTAAGATTTTCGTAGGAGACAACGAAACCGACCATACTCACAAAAGGGGAACTGTTACTATGGCCATAAGAAAAGTCCAATATGCCCCTTCAAAAGAAGGAAGACAGCCGTGCACTGTAGTACGTAAAGACTTTATGATGAGCCCCGGGGAATTAGAACTCGAAGTTACTTTGGACAAACAGGTAATCGAATAATAGGGAGAAGGGAGAGTTTGTTAATACGTTATTTTTGTTTGTGTAGCTTTATCATCATGGTGAAAAAATCGCGGTCAATATTTGTATAAGGAATAATAGTAACAAGGTAGTAAAGAAAATAAAAACGATGGTCCAACAAGGAGTCGATGTTGTTCTGTTCCAAAATGGACAGTACAGAAGTTCAGTGGCCAGTATGGAAACTCAGTAATTACATCATTTTTAATTCAAAAATATAAAATTTTACACATATTTTATTCTTAGGGAGGGCTGTCCAATTCAACCAGGTTCCAGTTTACAGAAAGTGGTTTATTTACTTCCTCTACTGTCTTCCAATAAGGATAGAAGAGGTATTGCTCTTGATGGTCAACTGAAAAAGCAAGATACCAATTTGGCATCTACAACACTGTGAGTTAATAAAAATATTCTATAAATTATGAATTCTCTTCAATTTGTCAGTAATTTAAAAGAAGTGAATCACACGGCTGTCTCTATCGTCTTCGCCAATAAATGCAAAATCTTTTAAAGTCTCATTTTTCTCCTAGGTTAGCATCGCCTGACCAACGAGATGCTTTTGGAATTATTGTGTCTTACGCTGTTAAAGTTAAGTTATATCTCGGCGCTTTGGGAGGTGAACTGTCTGCCGAATTACCTTTTGTTTTGATGCATCCAAAGGTAAGAATATAACAATGAAAGATAATGCGCGAATGAAAATAAATGTAAAAATGTTGATATATTAAGCGTTACTGTTCTGTTTATCTTTTGCAGCCGAATGTGAAAGGGAAAATGATACATGCAGATAGTCAGGCCGATGTAGAAATGTTTAAACAAGAAACTGTTGATCAAGATGGTGATGAAGAAATATAATTTTTGACAAAAAGTTTCCTTACGAATTATTGTTAGATTTAAGAAACTATAACGGAATAAAATACTTCGAGATATAAACAAGCTTCTGATTACACTTAAGAAAAAAACTAAAATTAAATAATATTCATAAGTTATATTGAGAAATATCCACATACAGTTTGATGTACAATATTCAATTCTTTTAGATTTTTAGGACAGAATCATGTCACAAAGCATCCGTAAGCTTAAATTTATTATGTCACTATATAAATATGGCTAAAAAATCATTAAACAACGCTACTTTCAAAAAACGAGTCTAAATATGTCAATCGAGTCCCTTCAATTGCACACTCTATTTTACCAGTCTTTTTTGAATAATAAAAAATCATTAAAAACTGGAATGAGAATTCTACACTTGACAAAAATATTAGGGAAAACATTGTTTCGGATTTAAATACTTAAAATCGCCTTGATATAATTTATTCCCGATTTTTCCAAATAATTTTATTGTCATTCACTGTAAAAATGATTTTGTATTAAAAAAATGTTATTTATTCCCGTTTAGTGACAATTTAATGAAATATCCTTTAGAAAGTAAATATCCAGAGTGTCAATTAATATCCGGCAAATAAATACCAACTATCAATTAATGTTGGACTTTGATAGTAATATTAACTTTAATAATTATATTTAAGGCGACTTTTAAAATGACGCATGCAACTTATAGACATGTAGAATCACAGTTTTCGAAATTTCAGAAACTCATTTCATGCAATGCAATATACAAAAATAAACCGCTAATTTTTCTATTTGGAACAAAGTTTTCCGTCAAGAAAAAGTAATTCCAAATTTTAGAGTGAATTTAATTATAAAATTTTCATTTAAAACCTTACGCTTACGTTTATATTCTATTAAAATTATTACAAAATTGTAAAAAACGTTCTCTTTTATCTCAATCTTATCGAGTTGCTTACAAAAAGTGAATTCTAATCCTTATCACCTCCTTTCCAAAAACAATTTAATGGCAAATATTCGGATATGATATGATTTTATTTACTAATGACAAGACTACAGAGGATACCACTTATTTGTCTCCATTTCGCTAAAGAAAACTTTTTGGCGGGGTAATTTTTCATTCGAATTCTAAATGTGGATTTCATAAAAACGAAAATACTTTGGCCAAGTTTTTAAAAAATTAAATCATATACTTTGCATTTTTTATACTAATTTTGTACATACATGATACATTTTATTTTTTAGTCAGACTTTCGTTTACCAGAATACAGATATAAATTTCATATTTTGACAAAAATCATTGTCCTCTGCCGAGAAACTGTTTCTATCACATTTCTAAATAAAATATATCCTGATAGACAGTAATTAATCTGATAATTCCTAATAGTGTTTTCGATTCGTAAGTTGGGGCTGCACTAGTGCATGGTTTGTGATCGATTTGAATGCACTGAAGTAGGGTTGGTACAAAATAATTTCGTCTATGTCAAACGAGTGCAAATTCCAATATTTCCAATTGAAAACACTATAATATTTCATGTTAACTTCAGTTAAGAGAAAATTGACTTAACTTTTGACTGAAGCATTTTTCCATCACCGACAAAATGTTCTTTATCAAAGTAGTAATCGAAAGTCTAGGCTATTTTTATAATTGATTTAGTTATAAATTGACTGAAAATAAAGACAACCCTCGCAAGTGTTGGTTTTTTGGCGTTTTGAACCGCTCTGGTAAGTCTTGCAATCAATTTGTCTAAACATTTTTTAATTTAATTTCAAACATACTTTCAAGGAATAACTATTTTCTATACTATATTGAGTATTTGACTGTTATAAAGCTGTTTTTTTAAATAAATCACTTGGTATATTTTTTACATACGTTTCAAAAAGTAAATAGGTATACTACATGGATTCAATCATGACCTAGATTAGTCACTCTTCAAAAACATCATTTTAATTAATAAAGATAGACTTGTATCCAAAACGTCATTTTAATTAATGAGGTTTGAGCTGCATCAAGGGCCATCTAAGTCATGATTTACAAAAAAAGGTATCGCCGAATTCTTATAATGTACATACAAAGTTTAAAGTGGTTCTCCTCTAATTGATCCTTATAAATCTGACTAGTCAAATGGAGATATTTACAATTTGTTACTATTTGATAGATAACTTGATGAATATTTACTTAATCAAATACAAGCAGCCTTTTTTTGTTTAAAAGGAACTATCCAAAGATTTTTGAAAAATTACAGGACAACCACTTTGCTAGTAAAAAAATTCTTTATGCCTTAATACTAAAAAATTCAATAATTTAAAAAATCATATATACAAAAAACAAACAAATAAAAAATATATAATATGACCAGATATACATAGGTTTGTCATTGAATACTAACTGTCAAATGACTAAAAAAAGTAGAAAAACAAAACGAAAAAGAACACTCACACGATAGCACATATTTTAATTCTAGGGGAAGTCATTTGAGTAAATTTATTATTATTTTGTTTTCGGAAGCGGACGAACTAAGTAAAGTTTTTCGCCCTGTTTGTTTGTGTAAATCGGCGCTCTCTGGTAGTGATCTACCAGTTGGTCCAATGTGTGGAATTTTCGTTGACCTATGCAGTAAAGAGCGCCCTCTACGTGCACGCGGAAATGTTTGTTCCTACCAGGAGCCTTTAATGACACAGAGTAGTCACCCATCTAAAACCCAAAATATTACTTAAAAAAACCCACAAAAAAAAGGAGAAGAATACTCACATTTGTTTCACTATCCCTTATAAGAAAATCGCCGTCATGTCCATGTTGATTCAAGAGGTTGTCGCAAACGTACCTCGTGATGTTGCCGTAGTACCACGGTTTGTCGATAAGATGGGGTTTGTCCGTCATGGAAACTGTAGATCTTTCCATTGAAGTTTCCATCGTTGCAGGTCTATTTCTCTCTTGCAAGGGACGGTCCAGGTAGTCGTTCAGTTCTTGGAGGTAATTCCTAGGCACAAGACCAACTTGGCCCTGAGATTTCCTAGCTTTATACCTGATAATAAATAATTCAATAATATAAAAACCATTTACTTTCCACCTGCTAATTGGCATTATAAAAGAAGACATTTTTACAGCAACAGACCAACAAGGATGCAAAAATACGATAGTTCTTAATATATTATTTTCTTGTTACCAGCAATATGTATCACTATATCTGTAAATGGTTTAATTTCGTAAATATACCGTTATTACTATTATTAATTGATAATCAATTTATAAGTATGTTTACCATTCTGGGTCACTAGCTGGTCTATCTAATATTTCTAGTCGATCGCCTTTTTCAAACGACAACTCTTGTTCATTTGACGACGAAAACGAATATAGAGCGACGACGATATCCAACACGTTCTCCGCCATTGCGTATGTGTGTACCGTGTCGTCAATTTCGCCTTCTTCTTGTGTATAATTGGAAGGGAACCATCCGGAGATGTTACTGCTTTGGCCTCGCCACCAACCTGTAGAAATTATTTCATTAAATTATAAGATCGATTATTCAACACCGAAATTTTGAACCTACCATCATTGCTTTTTTCTAAAATAAGAATCCTCGAGCCTTTGACAAGTGACAGTTCATCGGGCTGCTGAGCTTGGTAATTATATTTGACAATTGCAACGCCGATCGCTTCGGAAGGATCAGCGGGGAGTCGCCTCGCCATGCTCGGAGATTCTACAGTTCTAGAGGGGGAATTATTCGAAGGGAGAGTCTTTGATCCGGAGCCCTTTTTCACCTAAAAGATACACAAAAAACGTTAATTTCTAAGTGTTTGGTAATTATGCGTTTGGGGGGGGTTAAGCCAAGTAATAAATGAGGAATTTGGGAATTAAGCAGCTGAAACGTTGGCATTTAAAAATAGTTATTTATAACTTAAGCTTTATTGTAATAGTTGTCGTTAGATTAAAGCGGTTTATTACAAAAAGGAGTTTACATGGATTTTTTTAAAATTTAATAGCTTGTTAACTGAGATATCTCATATTACATCAAATATTATAAAATAAGTTAAGAAAATAATTTACACTGAAATAATTGAAGAGACACATGTTTTCAGTTGGAGTATATTTTGGAGATTGAAGTATTTATCCTCAAATTCAAGTAAAAACTAGTGTTGGCACTGTTTCAGTAGTAAATTTTATTATTTTGAAACAAATAACAATTTAAATTTTTACGTTTTCTAATCATTTGTGCTACATTTTTGTCGGTATTCAGTCATAAATATTACAATAATTCTAAAATTAAAATGTCATAAAAATAAATGCTATACATGTTGTCTTCAACCTCTATTCGCTTTGTATATGAACCTTTGTTTAAAAAAAATAAACTTACTTTCTTTTTGATGCTGTCAAATAGGGAAGGTTTCTCTTTTTTCACGTAATTACTTGGCACATACCCCGCTTGACCACGAGAATTTTGTACTTTCCACCAATGTTTCGAATCGTCTAGCAGGACATACCTCTCATTCTTTTTGAGGTCTAATTCTTGTGGCCCCTGATGTTCGTAATCGTATTTTGCCACAACATAACAGATGTCGTCTTGGCCACTTTTGCCTATTCAAACATATTTCATTAAAACAGTTTCGCTTTAAAAGCTATCATTAAAATAATTTTTAGGCAAACTTTCATCTGCTAAAATTCAACTACATATATCAAATTTTATCTTGTGGCAGGGAAATATTGAAACATTTCTCTTACTAGAAAATACATACAATCTTGTATAACATATAAAACTGTACAAAACATATTTAATATTTAAGATGCCACCGGTAATCTGTTAAATGTGTATTCGATAAATCTTATAAAAATGGGTTGAATGTATTAAAGGGCGAGTTGTAACTTGGGTGTTTAATCTATGGTTAACCACTACACCTCTTGATTTGCAAAAGCGAATATCTTTTTCTCGTTTTTCATGCTCGCGTCATATTTAAAAATCTATACAAACCAGAAATTTGATTAAAAATAATACTAAAAGTATGAGAGATAATAACCCTATACACAATTAAAAATTAACTTTCATTTTTGAATTTTGGAAAGCTTAAAATAACCAACTGTTTTTTTCTTACACAACTTTATTCAATTAAGAAAAATATAAATATTATTCAATATATTTAGACCACCCTTTATTTTAGTTATTATTAAGGATATAAGAAAAGTTTTGAATATAAGTTATATAATAAAACTTAAATTTTTCTATAAATACGAATACAACATTATGTATAAACTCTAATATTTATTTTTATTATTACAATTATTATAATTTACAAACTATAGTTCCACGTAGATCCGATAAACATCGAAATTACTTATAAGTATTTAATATTCTAAAAAAATTGATAAGCTCCGACTTCAATCTGATTCGAGCTTCCGAGGTCAATGAAGTGGCTTTTTTTTATATTTGTTGGTATTAAAGGAATGATAGAGGAATGACTCAATAAGAGAGTGGACGTTATCTAAGACAAAACTAGCGTTAAAAGTTAATTTGGTTTTTCGTTTCGATTATTTCAATTTATATATTCTGTATTAATACAGCTTTGGGAGATATGGGTAAGTAAAAATAAATAAATAAAAATTTCGTTTTGAATATTAACATTTAAATATAAAAATATAAATTATGCTTATCTGAATTTCCACATCATTGCAAAGCTTTTTGAATTATATTTTCTCGACCAAGGTTTCGTCTATTTAGCATTGTCAGGAGTGACATAAGATAGTATAATTTATTGTAGAATAATTCCACGCAGTAAGGGTTAAAGCAATTAATTTAACAACATTTGTTAAAATCTGGAAACTCCAGTCAACACACCCAGTGAAGAGGAAAATTCGAATAACGACGAGTTAGGTAAACATTATTGATTTGAAAATTTACAAATTCTTATTTATAATTATTACAAGACCAAGTAAACGATATTTTAAAGCAAATTGAATCATATTGTTACCATAGTATGTACAGGGATTTAGTTAAATATCGCCCTGTACATAGAACTTATTTTTTATTTAATATTTTCTAAATTATAACAAATAAAAACTTTTGTTAGAGTCGTCAAAATTAATAAACATTGGGGTCTTCTATGTTGGGAAAATAAAAAACAAAAGAAGTCAAGTTTGGGTTTCAGATGATCGAGAAGTTGATAGTGCCTAACCCTGCCATTAAATGTGTTAGTTTTTTAAAGATGTAAGCTGTCCTAAATTTTGTAAGATTTGTTTTTGTTCATATATAAATAAATTGTTATTGTTTCACTCAGTCTCTTAAATTTTCATTAACTAAGTTGCGTAGTAGATTAAAACCTCCTTAAGGTAATATTAAGATTTTTACCATATATTTATTCAGAAAATAACCCAATACGTAACAATATCTTTATGGAAACCATATGTAGATAGCGAAAATCATTATTGGTGAATGTTCTAAAAAAATTATTAACTGCTAAATAAGATTTTTATCCATGAACTCAGGTTCAGTTCACAGCAAAGCAAAAGTATCGATTGTACCATCCGCAATGAAAGTGTTAATAAATTTGTTAAAAAGAAACTTTGTAATTATATTTTAACTTGATTAATATTTTATAGAAGGTGAACCCCATTTGGAAAATAAAGCTGTCGCTATTTTATCTGGACGAGGTAATACAATAGGTAAGTGTGCTTTCAAATAATATATAGGACTCTAATTTACTGTAACAAATCTAGGTATGTTTGCATTTTTCTAATCTTAAGTTGTTTTAGATAATACTCTCAATCCCGCAGAATCATATCTTAGAGAATTTCTGAAGACTCAAAAAAAATACCTGATTGCAGAAACTCAGCAAAGAATGCAATATAATGAGGCAAAACATTTCATGGAAATGCAGCTGCTGAATACTAAAAACGAAATCTTGGTTAATGAACATAAACAAAAAATGAAACATAATGAGGAAAAACATGAAATATACATGAGAAAAAACCGGTAGCGCTATTAAATAGATTTTGCGAAGACAAAATTAAAATATAATTAGCTATAAAAAGGGATAAATAATGAATTAATATTATATATTATTTTTTATTGAACAAACCAAAAAAATGTAATATTCATATTAATGTATTTTCGACATTTTTTATACTATTCTCTTTGGTTTAGAAATCAGTAACACAAAATAAAAACTAATTACTGCAAGTCGCACATACACAATAAAATGTCAAATCCTTATCATTTATCATCACCAAAAAGTTTCTCTCTTTCCTCAAATGTGAAATAGATTACACAGAACACAAACTGATTTTGTTGTACTTGGAACAACCATCAAAATCTGCTGGTAAAGTGATCAGTAGATGACCAGATATTAAATTTTGATTATTTGAGTGTTACAACCCGTCCTTAAACTTAGTTAAAACTAAAATGGGTTAAGAACAATTTGTTTCTTGTAACCCTTTTCTAAATTGCGATGTATAACTAGTTTTAAATAAAACCAATAAATTTGATGTAGGCCATATTAAAAGTCCTTAAACCAAATTCAGTTTGAAACTTAGCTCAAACAATAAAGCCAAATTAATTGGTACAAAACGCTTTAATTAACAAATAAAATAATGAAGCCACAGGCAAAGAAATAACATGCAACCTTTTTCTATTTTGATATTCATATATGTCATAAGAATCCTACATTAATTTCATAAAAATGGGATAAAATGAACACCTAATCGGTTGAAGAACATCAATCAGCCACTTAAATGAATTGTAAAATTTACTAAATTACATTTGAAGGGCTTAGGTCAAAACCACTTACAACAAAAATGTGATTTTCAGAAAAATGACTGAACATTTTTCCACATGTAGACTATTTTGATTAATGTGTTATACTGGTTTCCTAATTATATATTAAAATATGTATGTTAGGTTGGTACTAGCGAGAAGATAGACTTTAAGATTTATTACGAGAGGTTATGTGATGTTATGAGAACCGAAAACGTTATGTCATGTTACTTTTTGATTTCGGTATGGTAAATTGTATTAATTAAAGTTAAATATATCAAAATACAATCTTATTTATTTATAATAGAAGGCCTCCTACAATATTTATATTATTTTCATTGTGTTTAATAATATAATTAATATGTTCTTTACAGTCTAACATTAGTCATCACCCCTAGAAATTTTATTGATGGAAATGCGTATTTTATTTTTTTAGTCATTCTGGTTGTTGATATTTTCTTTTAGTAAATGTTTTAATTAGCGATTTTTCTTTCAATATAGATAAACCATTATTAAAATTTCAATCTTCAAGTATGTTTACGGAGGATATGAGTTAAGAGTGGCAGTTTTCTATTGACTTGTGTTTTGTGTAAATCACAATATCATCTGCATACTGTAGAATAGAGTAATTTTTGGAAATCTCATCTATGGGGTGGCACTTAGCATTTCATAAATTTTTTTATTATATATTATAGCCTTCCATTATAGGAAACGACTAATGGTACAAATGTGGTCTAGGTTTTCCTTGAGAATTTTTTCTTATTGTTTGCTCAATCGAAAAAACGATGATTTGTAGTAGATATCAGGTGTATCTTTAGAAATGTTTATCATCCAAACTGGAAGAAACAAAGTAGCCAAGCAATCATCTCAATTTTCAAACTGAAATCTGTAACTGGTAGTGAATTATGAAATGGTTTTCATCAGCTCTTAATACTTCCCTCCCGTCGTTAGATGTTTCAGTGTATGATTTTTGAAGACTTGTGTGAAGATCATGTTTTGGTTACACTCAACCTAGGAATAAACCCATCCACCAGAAAAACCACTTTTATTGTGTCAAAATGTTTTCTTATCTTCATTAGGTAGTACAGGAATCAGTACAAGATTGTAGTTTTTGTTTTGCCCAGCGCAGAAATCGCAAAAAATTATAAATCATCTAATTTATGTAGGCAAAAATTAAACAATCAAGTGTATCTTCCTAAGTTTAATAGAAAAAAAAATCCTAATAAGAGAGTGTTCTAATGTATAGTTTCTACAAATAATTTATTCCAACAAGCACCAAGCAAATATGTGACAAACTTTATCTCTTTTTTAAAAAATATCTAAAAATTTGAATCATAACTGGACACACATTTTGAAGTGTTAAATAATACATTTTTGCTGCCAAGGAAATAAAAAAACTACTGCAATAAAAAGAGGCCTACTGAAATTAACCAAAAATCATATAGTCTTCTAATTAGACTGTATAAATAAGAAATAATTTATATAGAAAAGGTTTTGGGTATTTAGTGCAATTCTTATAACTCATATTAACATGTACTAGGGTAATAAATGTGGGGACTAAATGACTACTACAGCTTTTTTAATACTTTAAAATAACTACAAATACCATTATTGCAAACAATTGTCTGGGGGTCAATAACATAGCTAGAAGTTTGCCATTACTAAGATTCAAGGAATCTGTGAATAATAGAGAGTGTTCAAAACATTTTACCATGTCTTATTGGTGTCGCCATTTGGTGAGGAGGAATTCTTGCACCGCAGTTGTTCCAAGAGTGTTCCGGCATTCCACGGATAGATCTGGTCTCCAACATGACAACAAGCACAACTATCTAGTGCTAGCTGACATACATGCTTCTAGCTACAACAATTTGCTCAGCTTCAACGCTTAAAACAAAAAAGTAACCGTGTTATCATGCTAAAAAAAAATAAAAAAAAAATGATTGGAGTGTAAGCTAAGCCAATAAAATAAATGATACATCATTTTATGACGATTTGTATTTGTTTATAAACCCTACGCGTGACTCACTATATTATTTGGAAAATCTCTGCAAGTGATAGCAGTGGATTACCCACGGGCAGTTTTCGTCGGGGGTGGGACCAAAACATAGCGATATCGAGCGAATGCAGTGTCTACTTACCAATTTTCAAACTGGACATATTCCTCGGTCACTCATAAGTACTTTGCACGATGTACCATTTGCCACAAATGAAACTTTATCACAATGCAAGATAATTTCCGACATAACAATCGAAATGAACAGCAATGGGAACATCTACAAAAAAATTTGATAGATTGAAAGAGATGAGAGATGTCGCTTTGTCGTCAAGGCCATTAAAAACTCTAAACGCGCCTAATTCAAATTCAAGTAAAATTTCAACTCAAATTAAATATTTTATAATAAATGATGAAGAAAAATTAATGAAAAACAATTTGTTTTTTAATCTTAATAGCTAATCTAAATTCTAAAGTATCTACATCTACTCATAAATATATTTGTAAGTGGATAAAATATACTTTAAAAATGGGAATCATAATTTTAATAATTAAGAATTATTCGTTTTACCCAAACAGCACAATTTTCCAACAATATTAAATAAATGAAAAATATTTGTAACTTTGGTAACCGGCTCATTGTAAGTTGGCGCTGAAAATATTAATTGTTATTTTAGAAAAGAGAATGTAGTTGACATTTTGCAGGGAAAGATAACACCCGAATATTCCCGATCTCATTATAATAAATACTCCGAACAACAAAACTCTTAACTGTAACGAAAGTGTTGCCAATCTCCTACGCTATAAATTTAATTTAACAAATTTGACAATCCGTTTTCCCTCTCTGCAGTAAGAAGCCGATAAAGTTTGTATGGTTAATTTTGATAATAATATATTAATTGTATGTTTTAGCATATAAAAAAGCTGCAAAATGGGAGACAAAGGGGACGCGGAAACATTTGACGATGCAGTTGAAGAAAGAGTTATCAATGAAGAGTACAAAATATGGAAGAAAAATACCCCCTTTCTCTATGATTTGGTAATGACCCATGCCCTGGAATGGCCCTCCCTTACAGCCCAGTGGTTGCCCGACGTAACTCGCCCTGATGGTAAAGATCATTCCATTCATCGTTTAATTCTTGGTACTCACACTTCAGATGAACAAAATCATCTACTCATTGCTAGTGTTCAATTACCAAATGAGGACGCACAGTTCGATGCCTCGCACTACGATAACGAAAAGGGAGAATTTGGTGGATTTGGGTCTGTCTCTGGTGAGTTACTTTATTGTACCCCTTTTTTTACTATCATGAATAGCACAAAATTAAAAACTTAATTTCCTTCAGGCTTGTTATAAAGTTTAGGTACATCAGAACAATAAAATATGTTAAAAATAGTTTCTGGTTATTAGAAGAGGCGTACAACAGATGCAACGCGAGAGTTTTCCCCTACCTAAATTTTGTCTCGTCCTGGAATTGTCATTTTTAAATACATTCATTCTCTATTTGAATAACCCACTCTTGCTTTACAATGATAAAGTTGTAATTTTTCGGGGTATTTTAGATTATTTTCACCTATTCAAGCCCCAATTGAAAATAAAATATTGTAAAAAAAAGCACAGACATTCCATACAATATTTTTTCAGTGGTTTAAATATATATATATATATATATATATATATATATATATAAATAAATATAGTTTGGTAAGCACAATTTCAACTTTCTTTTTGACTATCATGTATTTATTTCGGGTTTTAATTCTGTAATGTTATAATTTTATTGTAGCTTTGAGGAAGCTTTAATATAAAGTGAAACATTGGCCTGAATCAATTGGTGTGTTTTTTTGCCTGCCTTTTTTTATATTTAAAAACTCTTGTATGTCTTGCTTATATTTAAGTGTCACTATTTTACCTTCAAATCATTGTTGAATAGGTCCAAACCTCTTATTATTATTCACAATGACCTTGTTGGTTAAGAGATCTAAATTATCTTTTATTGCAATTGAAATATTTCAAAAAATTATTTTTTTTATTTACATCAAATGTATACTAAAATTGAAAAAAGATTCTTGACAATAACTTCAATGGGCTAGAATTTAGTAAGGGAAAATTCTTCACTTCAATGTCCCACATTTCAATTAGTAGGTGTAACTATTTTTAACATATTTTGATATTTTCTGAAGTACCTAAACTTTATACACACTGAAAGGTGAAAATTAATAACACATAAAAATCTTTTTTAAGTTGTAGAATAAAACTGTAACTAAGTTTTTGTTTAGATCAGACCCCTTTTTTGAACCTAGAATTTTTCTTTTAAACTATTAATAATTACAAATTATTCACCCTGCATATCTCTAGGTGATCTATAAATATAGCAAAACAGTAACAAAATATGTATTTTGTTGTTTAAGGTAAAATTGAAATTGAAATAAAAATAAACCATGAAGGAGAAGTGAATAGGGCTCGCTATATGCCACAAAATCCCTGCGTAATCGCAACAAAAACCCCTTCTAGTGATGTGCTTGTATTTGACTACACTAAACATCCCAGTAAACCCGATCCAAGTGGAGAGTGCCATCCCGATTTGAGACTTAGGGGCCACCAAAAAGAAGGATACGGTCTTTCCTGGAACCCAAACTTAAATGGATACTTATTATCAGCTAGTGATGATCATACTATTTGCTTGTGGGATATAAACGCTACGCCAAAAGAAAACAGAATTATTGATGCTAAAACAGTCTTCACAGGACACACTGCTGTTGTAGAAGATGTGGCCTGGCATCTGTTGCATGAAAGTCTTTTTGGCTCAGTAGCGGATGATCAAAAATTAATGATTTGGGATACGAGATGCAACAATACCAGCAAACCGTCTCACACTGTAGACGCTCATACTGCTGAAGTAAATTGCTTAAGTTTCAATCCATACTCTGAATTCATTCTGGCTACTGGTAGTGCTGATAAAACCGTAGCGTTGTGGGATTTGAGAAACTTGAAATTGAAACTTCATAGCTTTGAATCGCACAAAGATGAAATTTTCCAAGTACAATGGTCTCCTCATAATGAAACGATCCTAGCGTCTTCAGGCACTGATAGAAGACTACATGTATGGGATTTGAGCAAAATTGGTGAGGAACAAAGTCCCGAAGATGCAGAAGATGGTCCACCAGAATTACTTTTCATCCATGGAGGTCACACCGCAAAAATATCTGACTTCAGCTGGAATCCAAATGAACCCTGGGTCATTTGCTCAGTTTCTGAAGATAATATTATGCAGGTTTGGCAAATGGCTGAGAATATTTATAATGATGAAGAACCAGAGCAACAAGCATCAGATCTTGAGGCCACACCTATTTAATTATTTAACTATTTAATATAATTTAAATGAGTTCCATGTTCAGTTATTATCATCTGTTGTAATTCTATTTTTTATGAGAATTTGTATGAATGATCTTCTTATTTAGGAAATAAAATAATTTAATCCTAAAAAGGTACTATTTTCCTCTCAGAGGTAGTTGCGTGAACAGTATTTAGCTGTTAATTTACACTCTATAAAATATAGAGGTATATTTGGTTTGTAAGCAACTAGATTTAGGCAACAATTAATACACCATACTACTGTCTGGATAGAATTTATGACCGAGAATTTATTTTTCGTTTTAAATGAAACGAAAACTAATAATAATGAATTGTTTAATAGAGAAGATAGAAAATTTCAGCTATTGCTCAATGAATATTCCTAAAGTATAAATTATCTTCACTAGCTAAATACCTTAGGAATGGAGACCAATAAACTAAAAGAATAAGACGTGTAATTGAGATTAAACCATGTTTAAAAATGTTGTTACTTTGTTAAAATAAACCATAACTAACCGTCAGTCTATTAAAGCTGAACGGAATAACATTTTTGTTTAACTGATAATTTTGCTGAATCTTTTTACTGATGTATTAATTAAATTCTTTTAAACCAATTGTTCGAATTGGTTGAAGGCCAAAAACATATTTTTAATTTCCTAAAAACACGAGTGCAAATTATAAAATTCTGAAAGATATTTTCAAATACATTAGTTGTCTGTGACCTTTATTAGGTTTTTTTTTAGAAATCTCTTCATAGAATTTCCAATGGTTGTGTACCAAATTTTTAGCGGCTCATTTAAAAGATGAACAATTTGGCCAACAAAATGATCAAGTACTCTTTAGTGTAAAATTTTAAGTAACTAGAAACATTATGGTCAGCAACTTTCCAATATTATAAACAAGTCGTCTTATTATCAGTCAAGTTTTTCGTGAAAGTGTGGTACCTAGCAATTTTATTCAATTAAAAACTATTTATGTACGTTTTTCAAAGTGCTTGTGTATAGTGGATTTGAGTAATTAACCCGGCTTTTTCCTCGTGTTTGGCATTGTCAAAATTATAAAAATGGCGGATATGGGTAACAAAAATCGTCTGCAAAATTTCAAGAACAAAGGAAAAGATCAAGATGTAAGTAAATTATATTATCGAAATTATCAGGAATCAGTAATTTTTGGGAAATCGTTGAATTTAAAAGATTTCTCTTTTCCCCTTTGATTATTTTTTTAGGTCATGTCCACATGTCAAGGAATTATTTTTTTTTTATTTTTCAGGAAATGCGGAGGAGAAGGACCGAGGTGACAGTGGAACTCAGAAAAAATAAACGCGAAGAAACTTTACAAAAAAGACGTAATGTTCCCGTAGTCGACTCCACTGACGAGGATGACATCGAAAAATCTTTGTCAAACACCAATTTAGAACAGTTAGTGCAACAAGCTGCGGCTGACGACAACCCTTCGTTACAGTTATCGGCAGTTCAGTCCGCTAGAAAACTGCTCTCTTCAGATAGAAATCCCCCGATAGACGCCCTCATAGCTAGTGGAATTTTACCCATACTCGTAAAATGCTTAGAAAGACAAGACAACCCATCCCTACAATTTGAGGCAGCTTGGGCTCTGACAAATATCGCTTCTGGAACATCGGCACAAACAAATAAAGTGGTTGCAGTGGGCGCTGTGCCTCTCTTTCTCATGTTACTCCACTCTCCCCATCAAAATGTATGTGAGCAGGCTGTTTGGGCTTTAGGAAACATCATTGGTGATGGACCTATTCTTAGAGACTATGTTATTGAATTGGGTGTTGTTGACCCACTGTTGTCCTTTATAAAACCTGAAATTCCCATCACATTCTTGAGAAATGTCACTTGGGTCATTGTGAATTTATGTAGAAACAAAGATCCTCCTCCCCCGATACACACGATAGAAGAACTGTTACCTGCTCTTAATGCCCTGATTCATCACACAGATGTCAATGTAAGTAAACTGATTAATTGTGATTCGTTGTTAAAGAATGCAACAGCTATTATTCCATATCTTTATTTTGTTCATATTGTAACATTAGTAATATGTAATATATGCTATTATATAAATATATTCATAGAAATATGGTCCTTTAAAAATGCCTATAGTGTGTGAGGTACATATGTAATAAAATTGTTTTTGTTGTCATTTATGAAAAACACCCAATTGTAATTTGTACAAATGAAAATCAAAATATATTTTTGTGATATATAATATTTAACTTTATAAATTTTTTGATTGATTTTTTTAAATTATATTTTTCCCCTAATTTATTTCACATCAAAATTAACATTGACATTTCTTGTCAAATAAAATTGTCAAATAAAACTGTTTCAACAAAAACACTTTTGTAAATAAAAAATGAAACAAAAATAAAACTAGGTATATAAAATTATTCTCATTTTACTTAAAACTTGCCTGCGCTTTACTCCTACTAGTTTTCCAATATCTGAATTCAGAAAGTGAGAGCAGACAATTTTTATTAAGGCAGTTCATTTTGATTTGTATGTAGTACTATTTAATTTCATAAACGAAAATATTTGCTCACATAAGTTTGTACTTTGTACTTACTTTCTAAATAGTAAAAATTTGTAAAGCAAAACTTTTAATTTCTGGGTATTTCTCATGTAAATAAAAATATATTTTGGGAATTCCTACTTCTCTATATTTGTTCTTTTAAAAGCTGTACCATTGGCGAAATAAATTAATTGTATTGCAGTGGGAGCATCTTACTTTAAAGGAAAAAGTTGACTTGTCTCAGGGTCTAAAATAAGGACAAAAATCATTTTATTCCTAAATGGATGACACACTTTTGTAGAATATAGTTAAAATAGTATGTACTGACCTAAAAAAAATTTATATATGTGCTGTTGATACTTAAGAAAAACATCAGATTATTTTTCAATGTGGGAGCAAATAATTATAAGTATTTTTATATCTTCCTGAAAATATACTTAATGTTTAGGAAGGGCAGTTAATTACTTATTTTGGAGTGGGGGTCCCCTTGTTCTTGCTTTAAATTAGCTGCACATGTGGAACTTTATTAGTGATCTAATTAGGTTCATTAATACTTATATTGTTATCTTTGTTGATTACTAAAATTATTTTTATTACTGCTTCTATTACTTCAATTTTTTGTCAAATCTGCTGATACAATAATTAAAGTCGATATTTCTGTTATATACTCAAAATGTAATTAGACAAATTTGAAGTTCAAATGTCCGAAAACATTTAAAATTGTTTATCCAGATGCTCTTCAGCAGTTTAAACAATTAGGGTCGGAAACAAAATCTGAAATCAACAAATCTTACAAAAATTACAATAAGTTACTTGAAATGATATGAAAATTAAACCTAGTTTATGTTGGGCGTTTGTTAATTGTAAAAAAGGGTCAACTGTTATTTCTGATAGGCAGTTTTATAATAATGATCTGTTAGATAATCCTTCAGATATCATTAATGCAAAATCTTATTCTGTTAGCTCAAACGTAACTTAAATGTGCAGGTAGTTAATATCCCCACTTTCCAGGTAAATAAAATACTTGCAGCTCTAACACAAGTTAAGAATAACTTAATTCATCTTTTCTATTAAAAGATTGTGCACATACATATCTTTGCATACCCTTAATAATTCTGCTTAACATTTGTCTGTAAACTTGTACTGTGTCTGACAAGTGAAAAATTTCTAAAGCAAGACTTGTTTATAAAAAAGCAACAAATCTGAATTAATCAATTTTCATCCGATCTTAATATGTAACTTTTGTAATGTTTTTGGAATACTTTTAGATGACAGATTTTATTCTCATTTAAATAATATAATTGCAAGTAACCCGCACAGTTTAATAAAAAGGGCGCCATAGTTACAAATTTAGTAGACATTACTCAATTCTGTATTCTGATTTCCCAAAGGCTTTCGACAGACTTGTTCACGGGAATCGCTTAAATAAATTAGATTATATACAAAGTTAATTAAATTTTTCTCATCATATTTGAGTGCAAGGCGTCAATTTGTTGTTATTAATGGCTTCAAATTTGATGAATATCTAATAACACCTGGAGTTCCCCAAATGTTTAATTTGGGTCCTCTCTTGTTTAACATTTTCATAAACGATATAATTGTAATACCGGACATTAAGTGTTAGTTACCAGATAACATGAAGATCTATTGTAAAAGATAAATTATGTAAATGATTGCTTTACACTTTATTGTAATTTAGAGTGTATTGCAGATTGGTGTATACTCAATAACTCTTTACTTAACTTACAAATAAATAAATAAATATATGTTCTAACAATTGTCGCTGATGTATATTTCTTCCAATATTACTTAAATTACTTTTGATACTTCTGATATATTAATTTCTTCCTTTGTAACATAATACAGTTATTACTCTTGTTATTGTTGTTGTAATTTTTATCGCTCTAAATATAGCCACTTCTTTTATATCTGTAATTTTTTTGGGTATTATTAAAATCACCTTTCTTACTTTACTACTTTTCTAACATTTTAAACGATTACACCTTCTATTACTGCAATTTTTGTTATTGTTTCCGTTAATACAGCTGATTTTTTAACTCTTCCAGCTGTTTTCTATTACATACTATCAATCTGATTACAAATTTTACTGCTTCTGTTACTTGTTGTATTCTTCAGTATAACTCATTTTACATTAATTAATGCTTCTATTACTTCTAATAGTACTGCAAATATAGTTTTTACTGCGATTATCATTAGTATTTATATTCTAAATTTGTTTTTAGATTCTAGTAGATACAGTATGGGCTCTGAGCTACCTCACCGATGGTGGTAACAGCCAAATCCAGATGGTGATAGATAGCGGTGTCGTACCGAAATTGATTCCTTTGCTCAGCCACAAGGAAGTAAAGGTACAAACCGCAGCCCTACGTGCAGTTGGCAATATCGTGACAGGAACTGACGATCAAACGCAAGTAGTATTGAACTGCGACGCTTTGAGTCACTTCCCTGCGCTTTTGGTACACCCGAAAGAGAAAATTTGCAAAGAAGCAGTGTGGTTTTTGTCCAATATCACAGCCGGAAATAGGTCTCAAGTGCAAGCCGTCATCGATGCAGGTTAGTACTTTAATTTTTTATTTGGAACTGTTATTCGCTAGTCTAATTTACAGGTCTTCTACCTAAAATAATCCTGAACCTGAGCAAAGGAGATTTCCAAACGCAAAAAGAGGCCGCTTGGGCTATCAGCAATCTGACAATAGGCGGCAACAAAGAGCAAGTGTCTAGGCTTATACAGGAAGGGGTCATACCTCCTTTCTGTGATCTCCTAAATTGCAAAGACGCTATGGTCATACAAGTGGTACTCGACGGTATAAATAATATGCTCAAAATGGCGGGACCACAAGTCGATCAGCTCTGTACCATGATCGAGGAGTGCAATGGTTTAGACAAAATCGAGGCCCTTCAAAACCACGACAACATCGACATCTACAAGTTGGCGTATGAAATTATTGAGCAATATTTTGGAGGAGAGGTAATTTAATTAAATTATCACAAAGAATTCCTTCAATTTTGTTATTTCATTTTTCTTTATCAGGAGGAAAAAACTGAGAATAATAGGTTCTTTAATCTCACAGTCTACAAATTTTTATTTATAATAGAAAAACTACCGGTTTCGTGGCAAAATGGGCCATATCTTCAGGTTCAATCACAAAAATATGTAATTAAAAACAAATAGTTTGGTGTAAGATAAATGTAAATAAATTGTAGATATGATTTATAGGTAGGGATGTTTTTGTGTACAAACAATAACAATTTATTTACCTAATGAATAAAAACAACTCTTACAAAATATTAGGGCAGCTTACATTTTAAAAAAACTAATACATTTAATCTTAGGGGCAGGCACTATCAACTTCTCGATCAACCAAGAACCCAAAATTGACTTTTAATGTCTTTTATTTTCCCAACCAAAAAATCTCAATGTTTATTAATTTTGATGACTAATAAAAGTGTTTATTTGTTATCGGATCGTGAGCTGCCCCAAAACTTTCGCTCATTTAATATTAAATAAACAGCGAATATTTAAATTAATTGTTCCAACTCTTACTTTATGGAAATTATTCATAATAAATATGGAAAGGTAAATAATACTTATTGAATTTCCACAGTTTTCCTAAACTTAGGTACACCTTAGGAAGACTGTGTAAACTCAAGATAAGTATTATTTATCTTTCCATATTTATTTAGTAAATATTTAACTAAATCCCTGTACACACCATCATAACATTATAAATCAAAATTTTGCTATGTGGACGATATTTAGATGTCCCAGGATCCACCTCTAATGATATAATGTTGGCATATACGAGATTTAATAACCTGGTTTTTAAATATTTGTAGTATTCGATTACTATGCAATCTTTTAATTATTTCTTTGTAAAAAGATTAAATGTGATAATTTTTTTAGGAGGTTGAAGATTCGAATATTGCACCAACCACAGGTGAGAGCGGCTTCACTTTTGATCCGAACACAAACGTTCCCAACGAGGGATTTAAATTTTGATCTTTCTACGTGGATAACAATTACTAAAAGTAATTATAAATGTTATTAGCGAGAAAGACAGCGCTGCTTCCTTACTTATATCAAACGAAAACGTATAAATACATTCAATATGTACGTTCATTTTAAGTTCCTGTATATATCATATATATTTTTTTATATATAAGATGGTTAAAAAAGACACGTCAACTCGGTCTGGGAAATGATCTTTGAAGAATTAAATTTAACTTAATTCTTTTTGCGTTTCCCATACTATCCGGCATTTTAGAATATTTATTTAATTTGAAATATTTTATTTGGCCAACTATGAATCTATTGTATTTCATAAAAAAATAAGCAAATAGAAATCGTTGGATAATATAGTTAATAAAAAGATATGCTGACGCTTTTATTCGTTTCGGGTGGTTACCAGAAACATTTCTATGATTTTAATTTAGAGCAGAGCCAGTGTTTTATGAATATTAATATTTATAAGGTAAAGATATCTATTAAAATTCTGTAATTCTATATTTTTTCGTTTTGAAATCAGTTAATTGAATAGAAATAATTGTAAAAATAATTGACATTGATCTGTAATTTCTATAAGTATAAGTTGGATAATATAGTTAATAAAAAGATATGCTGACGCTTTTATTCGTTTCGGGTGGTTACCAGAAACATTTCTATGATTTTAATTTAGAGCAGAGCCAGTGTTTTATGAATATTAATATTTATAAGGTAAAGATATCTATTAAAATTCTGTAATTCTATATTTTTTCGTTTTGAAATCAGTTAATTGAATAGAAATAATTGTAAAAATAATTGACATTGATCTGTAATTTCTATAAGTAATTGGCAATTATAGTTGCCAGAAAAAACAAGCAATCATAGTTGCTGAAACAACAGGCAATAATTTATAATTGCTGTAAAATTGAACATTAAATAGAATTACCAGAAACAACTGGTAATTAAAATAATGATTATTGTTACTGTTACATAATATTATAAGATTAATAAAAGAGTTCATTACTTGTTATTGCGGGCAACTCAAAATAATTGTCTATTTTATTAGTTAAAATTTATTTTCTAATATCTGTAGACAATTACCAGTCATTTTGATTTAATTAGAGTTGAATACTAAGCAAATATTTTTTTTGTATTAGTAATTGTTACATATAATAATAATAAAAGAATTAATTGACCCTTTTTATCAGCGATTATAAATTTCATTTCTATCTATTTTGTTATTACCTTCATTTTCATGTAACATCGGCTATGACTGATACTAAATATACATTTTATTAAACGAATTCTTAAGGATAAGATCGACGTTATTTTTCCTATTCAACGAATTCTGTACTGAGATACAGTAGATTTATAATTTAAGATTTTATATTCCTTGACCTTATTTTAGGGGTTTTTGTGATTTAAATTAAGTAAATATTCTGTAGAATTTCTTGCAAATAAAAGATAAAAATTGTGATGTATAGAAACCGAAATATTTTTTAAAATGACCGTACATAATCAAAAGGATCTGAGCATGATACATACGTAGGTAATTTATTATTTTTTTAAGAGACGAACTTGTGATTCATTAAACCTTAATTTATTGAATAGAATTGTGATGCAATAAAAAGTCATGCGCAGATTTTGTTAGATTTTACCTTATTGTAATTATGATATTAACTCATCATTTTCTGTTTTGCAGGTAGTCTTCAGATTCATTTGTTTGTTCCGATTATATTTTATTTGAGAAATTTGATGGGTCAATATTTTTAGAAGAACGGAACCCTGAACACATTTGTTACCATGGTTGCTGTTGTTAATGGTTTTTTAAAGAATCTAAATGAATCTGAACGACTAGTAAGGTGAAATCGTTTAGGAGATGGTATAAAATTGACTGTTTACCCATTGTTTATATATTGTTTTTATTTTATTTATAATATAGGGACTGCTAAATTCTTGCTTAATTTTTATCGTTTTGGTCTGTATTATGGTACTTTTTTTTATTTTACTAAATCAAATTAATAAATTAATGTTTTCCTTGCATGTAATTAAAATTTCAGTGAAAACAAAACTATTACACACTTTCCTTACCATAATGTTTTACTGATTAGGGAATTCTTTTCAGTTGTAAATTTATATAGAGTAAACATTCAGAGAATTTATTAAAGTTTTTTAATGGTTCCAGTTTGAATAAGACAAACATATTTTTTATCAATTTGATGCAATTTACGATTTAAGTCGTTATATTTTATAACTTTTGAGACAATCCTACCCGCGCAAATCTAACTACAGTGCTTATTAGACCAAGTAATAAAAATATTAATGCAATATTAAACGATTTAGAAGGTAAACACCAGCTGTTACTAAAGTGGAAGAATGAACTGAAGAAGAAGAAACAGGAGTAGGAGCTACCATAGCAGTAGGTAATCAAGAAGAAAATTGAATTTAATCTATATGTTATTGCTGGTAAAATTACTAAAAAACAAATTAATTGCTTGTCATATGTAGTAAAGAAAAGCAAAGTTGTGATTTTGCTTTTTACAATGGACCACAACGACAAAAGAGACAGCTCAAGCTAAGTGAAACAACTAGAAATCAATAATTTTTATACCTACCAAAGGCCAAGTTGATGTAATGGAAGGTAAAAGTGCCAGCTTAAAAACTTCGCACGATTTTAGAAAAATAAATAACACGTTTAAAAACGAATGATGTGTTTCTAAAAGAATAACAAAGCCATTGAGGAAAATTAAAAAATTTGGGCCGGGAAGAAGTACTTGGACAGAGAAACACGAATGTTGGCCTAGAAGTAATCTAATTACGTACCAGAAAAACACCGTTGAGGGGATGAACTCCCTTAAAAACTGGAGTTTGCGTAGGCTGCAAAGTAAATAAAAGTTGTTTATTATTGTAAAAAATGAATAAATCATATTTGTTTAAAGAATACATTTATTGCATTTTTATGCTGATTAGGCCAGGTTTGTCTAAACACATGACCTAACAAAAAATATAGAATTTTATAATTGATTTTCTTCTATTCCATAAAAAAATTCCCACTGGTATAATTTTTTAGGTATACAATGCAGGATTAGTATAAAATTCTAATATATATATATACAATATTGTCTGAAAAAGTTGGAAATTTTTTTTATCGCAAAAAGTTATTCTTTATGAAAATCTCTGCTTTCAAAAATAATAATATTAAGGTATTTACATTTTTGACATTAGATGTACATCTTGTTAAATAAGATAAATGTTGACTTGTTTCACAACTAAAATTTGCAAAATTGAAGTGAACAAAATATTCCTATTAATCTTTTGCAATTTGTGGACATCTAATGTCAAATGTAAATACCTGAATATTATTATTTTCGAAAGCAGAGATTTTCATAAAGAATAACTTTTTTTCGTAAAACTTACAATAAAAAAGTTTCCTATATGTTGCCAACTTTTTCAGACATATTGTATATTCATGTTAGTTTCAGAAAAATTATTGATTTGTTTTCCCAGAGTCCACTTACTATTAATCTGAGGAAAAAGTCTATTAATGGATTTTTCAATAGTAAGTGGAAAACGCCAGACGTTCTACAGTGGATATTCCCTAAATTTAATGAAATTATTTTTTGAAAAGAAGATCCTTGTTTATTGGAATGTAACCACGCCCTGTATTATCTCTCGATTGGTCTTAAATTATGAAAATAATGGCCGACAATTCAAAAATGGCTGTTCGGCGTCATACTTTGTTGACTCTGACCAATGATAATTTTCCTGAATTTTGTTATGTATTGTGACGTTTACCAACATTTGACAGAAAAACTAATGGGGGAATAAAACTAAATGTTTAGTCCTTTATGGTAAAGACCATTATGGTTATTTTAATATACCAGAAAAGAAGAGACCCATTGTTGGTAGATGCACTAGAATCCGAGCCAATAAATAAAAAAGAAGATATCATTCAAAGTAAAAAACCCGCCGACTGAAGAAAATAAAAAGCACAATCGTATAAAGTGAATTAAACATTTAGTTATAAGTTAAACATGTCCCAGACTAGTGAAATTAGTGAAATAAGAGATGAAGAGGACATTTTCCAAATACTGTTAGCTACCGACATTCATTTAGGTTATGCTGAAGATGATGCGGTTAGGGGGCCCGATACTTTTGATACGTTGGAAGAAATACTTCAAACAGCAGTCGCCGAACAAGTTGATTTTGTTCTGCTTGGGGGCGATCTCTTTCATCATGCGCAACCTAGTCCGTATTGTATTTACAAGTGCATGGAAATTTTCAAAAAATACTGTTTGGGTGATAGGCCTGTTTCCATAGAATTCTTGTCAGATCCCAGTGAAACCTTCAGCCGGTCCGCAAATTCTACTGTAAACTACGAAGATCCTAATGTGAATATATCGTTACCAGTGTTCTCTATTCATGGAAATCACGATGATCCTACAGGACAAAAGCATGTATCCTCCTTAGATTTACTGTCGACGTCTGGACTTGTTAATTACTTCGGTAGATGTAACCAATTTAATAACATAGAAATACCACCAATACTACTAAAAAAAGGAAAATCTAAATTGGCATTGTATGGTTTATCTCATATTAGAGACGAAAGATTAGGAAGATTATTTTTGGATAATAAAGTGAAACTTTTAACACACCAAAATCCAGACGATTATTTTAATCTACTTGTATGGCACCAGAATAGAGCTAGCAGAGGCAATAAAAATTTTATTCCAGAAGGTGTTTTACAAGAAGTTTTAGATTTAGTTGTTTGGGGCCATGAACATGACTGTAGAATTGTTGCTGAAAGAACGGCAAATGGGGTATATATAACTCAACCTGGTAGTTCAGTTGCGACGTCATTAATAGACGGAGAATCGACTCCTAAGAAAGTGGGTATTTTAAAAATCCACAAAAAAGATTTTCTAATTTCGCCCATTGAACTAAAAACCGTAAGACCCTTTGAATATGCGGAAATTACCCTGAAAGATCATTTGGATGATGATGATGACGATATAGTTTCGCCTGAAGAATACAGCAAACAAGTAGTGATAGCTAAAATTGAGAGTATGATAGAGGATGCCAAAAATATGGGCCAGACTCCTAAAGTTAGTGAAAAACCACTTATTAGATTAATAGTGAGGTATAAAAAGGAACAATCAGTTTTCAACGCGATCAGATTTGGTCAGTCTTACATTGAAAGAGTAGCTAATCCTGAGACAATGGTTAAATTTCTAAGTTTGAAGGATCCGATCAGAAAGAAAAAGATTAAAAACGAGCAAGATGAAGAAGAAGATGAGGGACCCATTTTAGCCGAAAGAGTAGAAGATTTAGTATCTAAACATTTTACAGAGAAAGAATCGCTGTCTCTCTTTTCCTTAAACATATTAAATGGGGCCGTTAAAAAATTCATTGACTCCAACGATGCAAATGCCATTAATGATGTCGCAGAAAATTTTATGTTGGAGACTTTAAAGCAGTTAGAGAAAGATCTACCTGAAATAGATAACATGGAAGAATATATTATTAACTTTAAAAATGGCATGGAGAATGATGCTGATAAGTTTGTAAATAAAATTATTAATGATCCCAAGAGGCAATTAAAGAAAGTTGTAAGTAATAAAGATGCTTCTGAAAGCATAGCTGAAGATGATGGAGAAATATCAGATAATGAAGCTGATACTTCACATAATAGTTTGAGCAGCTTAATGGGAAATAAAAATACTAGTGGAAGAGGGAAAGGAAGTCGAGGAAGGGGAGCAACTAGTGGTCAAAGAGCGACGAGAGCTAGAGGGCCCAGAAGAGGTAGAGGAAGAGCTTAAAGATGAACTATTTATATTTATTATATTGTTTTTAATATAAACTAAATGTTTCCTTAATTTGTTGTTTTTTTTGGGGCTAATTTTGATATCACTGAAAATATTAAGTTGGAGAATTATTTAATTCCAAGAATATTTTAATTTTGCGATTTCTTTTACTTTTTGAGTTGTAGAATTTTTCGAAAATTCAAATTCTCAAAAATTTGAAAAGGTGCTCTTTTGATTTTTTCCGAAAATTTTAAGGTCTAAAATATATACAAGGAAACAATTTTAAGTGACACTTGCATTAGAATTAAAGAGGAATTAATAAAACTTCTACAAAATGTAATATTTTCTATATTTTCATTTAATAAATAATAAATACAATCTAATTACTGCTAATAATACTCGATGAGGAGCAACAATAACGTATTGCACAAATTTATTTAAATAAATACGGACAAAAATAAAAAAAAATGAACATTGTACGTTTCAGTTTGACTTCCACATTACAAATTAATTAACAAAAAAATTTGGACTTACACTATATTCTTACATGGTGAATATTTTTCAGTTTTGAATAAACGCAAAAATGAAAAATATTCAAAAGGGTAAAATAAATCACAGTCAGAAAGTATATGTACCGTTTATAATTACCTATAAAAATATTTTGGAATGTTTACTATGCCTAAACTCATGGGAAGAAACATTAACAAAAAAAAATTGATAAAAAATCTTTTGACTATATATATATACTTGATATCATTTTACATCGAGGTTAAAAATTATACTGATTTATACAATTTAAAGATGTTTACAAATTAAATAAAGAATTTTCAAGAGATAATAGAAATGCAGTAATTTTTTAAAAACAAATTAGATTTAATTTTACGTCTATTATACCATTAAGGAGTTTTCGTGGTTTACGTAAATTTAATTCGGTAACATTAAAATTACCAGACCAAAATATTTAAAAAAAAATTCACAATATTCAATAATATGTTTATGAAAATCACGTAATTTAGAAAAAAAATACGTGATTTTAGCGTTGTAATATCAAAATCACACGATTCAACGCAATTTAGAAAGGAATAATGTAATTTCAGTGTTGAAATATAAGAGAAATATTTTTTAGACTATAACGTTAAAACCACGTGATTCGGTGTAATTATAATGTGATTAAGTGGTCAAATATAATTTTTTTAGAATTCGTGTAATTTTAAAGTTATATTGTCAAAATTATGTGATTCTGGCCTTGCAACGTTAAAATCACCCTACCCAATGTATTTTATAAAACAATCACAAGCTTTAATGAAATTCTAAGGGAAAATCACTTATTTTTAATGTCAATATCACATTAAATTTTGAAAAACTTCTGTGATTTTAGCGTTGTAACTTCAAAATCATGCCACTCAAAGCTATTTATAAAGAAATCACGTGATTTTGAATTTGAACATGATTTTTTGGCCTTGCAATCTTAAAATAACTCAACAAAATGTATTTTATATAAAAATCACATGATTCAAGGAAATCCTGTGAGAAAATTTCGTAATTTTAGCCTTAATTTAAAGAGAAATCACGTAATTTTAAAGCTGTAACAAAAAAATTTAAATATAACGCCAAATAACATATTTCAATGCAATTTATAATTAAATCACGTGATTAGAATCACGCGAGCCAGTACAACTTATAAAAAAAAAATACAATCTTACAACAAATTTTTAGAGAAAATCAGGTAATTTTAATTTATACTATGCGGTCTCCTGCAATTTTGAAAAAAATAATGTGATTTGGATCTTGCAACATTAATATCACGCCTTTCAAGCAAATTTATAAAAAATCAGAAGATCTTTTAAAATTTTTAGAGAAAATCACGTATTTTTGGCGTTACAACATCGAAATACTGCGACCCACATTTTTTTTAAAAAGTCACAAATTTTAGTATCGTAGATTTAAAAAGCACGAGTTATAATGTAATTTTTAGAGAAATCACGTGATTTGAGGCTTCTGTATTTGATTAATGTAAACAACAAAAACTCATTATTTAAAAAATTATAAATTCCTGTTTATGTAACAATTCTTTTGCTATATAGCACATGACTTCAAAATTAGTAATTCCCTCACATATAAAGAATTAATTTCAAATTACTGCAGTTTAAAAGAAACATTTTTCTTTTTTATGTTTTAACACAGCCCTAAAAGAGCTAATTTCCTAAATACCTCAATAAAACTGAAACAATTAAGTAACGACAACGAATTCAAATTCAAATTTCTCCATAAATTTTAATCGTAATAATAATTAAAGAAAGGATTCTCATGCTATTAAAGTGACTGACCTTGCCTGAGAATCCGTTCTTTAATAACAATAATATTAACGGAAAGTAAATTTTAAACCCAAAATGTTGTCATATGTCAATTCTTTTTCCGGCATAAATATTCAATTCAATCTAAATACAATTAAATAATTCAATAATAGAAAAAAATAATATCACGATGTGGAAGCAGGCGTTCTAGTACGACTATGGGCCCGCTTCGGTATTGAAGAACTAGAAGTGGTGATGGCGTAGCGTTGGGGCGAAGGGGGTTCCCCGGGTTGTCTCCAGAGCCTAGAGGGCGTACGCTTCGATGCAGCGGAGTCCGAGGACTGGGTCGGGGGCCGAGATCGTCTGCTGATCATCGGCGATGATGTTAGAAACGGTTCAGTCGCACTAGAACAACCAGAATTTGTTCTATAGAAGTTTAAAGAAAATCAACAATGAAGATTAAGAGGTAAAAGAATGAGCCACTTTCCTATCACTCTTTTACCTCGATCAAAATAATAATAAAAAAGTTTTATGATGTATGTACAGGATCTTTGCCCGGGCCTCACTACAAATATGCACGTGAAATTAATAGTTAAACAAAACAATGTCTAATTAAGAGCTAAAAATGATTTTCATTATAATAATAAAACATTGATCATTTCGATTATTCGTTCGATTAACCTTGACATCATTTTTTAATTATTTTAATGCCATGTTACTTTGTATTTTCTAGTTAAAATTTATTCTTATTGTTGAATTTTGTTTACTATTAATTTGTTTCAATTAGTTATATAAGAATTTTCATTTCAAATGATTTATTTTTAATTTCAATCATCATGGGCCTACTTGTCCTGTAATGTTAAACTATATATATATATATATATATATATATATTAAGTAACTTTTTGTTTCACACAGTGAGAAGGCATACATTTTGCAGTGCAATAAATTATTAGTGAAGCACTGGTAAAGATCAACTGGAAAAAATCCAGTAAAACGTGTTTTTTTCGAACTTTCAACTGCCATTAATCTTACCTGGAATTGCTGATAGCAGCATGAAAAACACAAAAATTCTATTACAAGTACTGGAATAACATATTTATTAGGTGGACCGAAAAGTAATGTCGTTTTTTATGTTAAATTTAAATAAATACATTTTAAGAAGTTTATTAATCAACTATCTTGTCACCTTTATTATCTACATCAACATTTTGCCATTTAGTGTGTAAGTTTTCAATTTTTCACCAACTGTAGAAATATATTGTAGAGTTGCTGTATTGTTAGTTGTCTACTAGTAAATTTAAATTTTAACATCTCCTCTTTGACTCTCGTCGATAAATTTAGGAAACAACTATGTACAAGCCATAATTTCTCGTTTTATTAACACTACAAGCGTATCCCTTCTGTTATTTGGCTTTTATTTTACACAAATTTGCCATCAAAATAGATTTGAAATTACTTACAACTAAACAACTACTTTAATCATTTATTATTATTAGTAGGGTCTAAATATACACATGAGCAAAAACGACATTACTTTTCTTTTCCTCTCACTATATAAACGATCAAAAATATACTAACTCTATAATAAGGACACTTTTAAAGGAAAATTTTGTTGTATACTAAAACTATTTGATACAAAGAAACTATATCCTTTAATTTTTGTATAATAAATAATTTGTATTATTTCAATTGACAAATCCATAAATATTGAGTTACAACAATTATTAGCATGCATTAAAAAAATTTCCTCTAAATTTTAACTTATATCACAGAACAGAAAAGCACCATATATATGATATAAAAATTACATTAATTAATAATAACGTATTCTATATCCAATTAGGTATTAAATAATAGTAAAACCATAACTAAGTCAACAAAAAATTGGTAGATTTTCATATTTTAAATTATTAATTCGGCAGTTTTTTTAACAAATAAATATCAATTGTAAATAAATATATTTGCCATTCTATTCAGCGATTTTGGCGTGTACTCGAATTTTAACATTTTGGAGCCACTCTTATGTTTAGAATTTTTTAACCTAAACATCAATTTATAAAATTATTATTATTATGTTAGTTTTTGTAATACTTTTTAAACCAAGTAAATCTAGATTAATAATATTGACGTTTGCAAATAAAGATATTTTAAAGATTTTCATTTTTGAGTTTTGTATTGCTATCATCGTCATTGTAGAGTCTGATGGTACTCAAAGTACCATGTATTTCTTTTTATAAAAAAATTGGGTACATAATCTGACCTATTTCTATTAAAAATCCAATGTCAAATTTTAATAATATTTCTTATGTTTGGCAACAGAATTAAAATATTCTTCAACAAGTTACCTATTTAATATTATTTGATGTAGTACTGATGTCCTCAACACCAAAACCAGTGAAAACATTACCAATTGGTGCTTTAATTTTATTTTAAAAACTGCAGAACCTTATTTTTTGATTAATCATTAAAATACAACAGAACATGAATATAGGAGATGTAGAATACAGAGAAGATTAATACTACACAAAATTACAATGCCGAGTATAAGATCGGCTAGTACTACCTTCCCGATTCTGAAGCTGGTGTCCCATCCAAGAAATGCAATTATCAAAAGCAGCATAAACAGAACAAATACAAAATTGAAGTTTGAATATCTCTTCTACTACGATTATGTCCCAAAAAATTATTTAGGACATTGTGTTAATTAGTTTAAATTAAAATAGAAGAAGTGGAAGAAGAGTAGAAGTTAGGTATGAGAATATGCGATGGTGATCAGTAATTGATGAAAAATATGTACAATGATGTGGAGAATGTCCGGAAAATATGTGGCCCTTATGCATTGTTTACATAATAGAGTATAGAACAATTAAGTGCAAACCAAGTGTTTTTTCAGGGATAAGAGACGCTTAAAACAATTGAAATTTCAGTGAATCTATTTGAAATAATATTTTATACATTATCAAGATCTTTATACAAATGTAGAAAAACTTTATTTTACAGCACAAAAAAAATGTACTTAATAAAAAGTTGTGCATCACTTGTAAATCCATAATCAAGTACAAAACTTTTAAAATATTGGTTGGAGTACAGGGAAACTAAAAAATCATGAATTGGAGTGAAGAGTAAAATATGTTCCAGTTTTAATGCAGAACAAAAAGTTCATTGAAATTGTTATTAAGTACCAAAAAATTATGCATACTTGTAGATTCGTGCTTTTGAAATGCCTAATATCTGTCAAAAAAAGGTCTAATCTAAACCAAATTCTTAATAATCTACTACTAAATGAAAGCGACTGAATAAAAATATTCGTTAGTTTCTCTTCATTATTTTTAATTATAGAGTGATCTAAAGGTATACAGAGTTTCTTTGGCCTCCAAGGTCTTCAGAGAATACCTCTCTAGATTTCTTAAAAGAAAAGATATACCTAAGGGGCCATTTCAAGACATTTATCATCTTGACAGACTCATTACAGAAACAAGTAAAGCTATAACTCCAGAATTAACTGTTTAGAAAGAGATAGTGGATACATTAAAGTTTTGTAAGTGTTATTTTTTGAATTATTTGTTTGTATATTTATGTATGTATTATGGATGTAATTGTTACAGGTAATATTATCACTTTTTTAAATGCGATACAATTTTTGTCGTTTTTATTGAAATATTGTAATTTTTATCTGAAACGGCCGCGAATCTACAAACAAGTACGCATGGTTTGTTTTGTACTTAATAAGAATTTCAATAAACATTTGTTTTATCAAGAACATTTTTTTTGTAAAATGTAAGATAAACATTTTCTCCGTTTCTATAAAACCTTTTGGTATCCCCTGAATAAGGGCAAAAGAAATAGATTTATGGATTTTCAACAACATGAACACCATAGAGCTACCAGAAAATGCATGCTGGTGTTCAGACATTTTTACCATTTTAAATTATACTAAAAACTGCAATGCTAGAGATACGGAACTCTAATCTATATAAAATTTTAGAGACCAATATAAGTTTTGTATGTTCTTTCGAGCCGGATATGAACCAGGAACCTTCAGAATCCCAGGGAAGAAGAGGAAGTTGCAGTAGATGAATAAATCTAGTTAATAACCCAACTTGAGCAAGTTACTTTCAGTTTTCCATATTTCCTTTATGAGACCACAACTTTCCGAACCATCCTCCGACTTGTGCGACGATTGAGACATTAAACTCGTGTGATTAATAAATTCTCATTAGTCTTTACCTGACTAGAGACCCAGCGCTACCGTCAACCGGCGAACCATTGAGAAGTGAAGGACCGGCAGATATTGGTCGAATCTTAAAAAAACATTTTTTTTATACAACGTTACTAAAAAAAAAAAAATCAAGAACCACCAGTATCCTCTTACCCTTTCGGTTTGTGTGGCTGCGTTACAAGTTTGGTTCTCGCATGTAGTGGAAGCGGGCGCTGAATTCGCGTGATAATTGTCTTCGACCAGTCTTACCATTTTCTCCTGGAGAGTCTGTACGGTTTTTTCCCTGTCTTCTAACTGGCCTTGAAGGAAGAGGACTTGCCTACGAAGGTCCGCTACTTCTAGTATCACTTTGGAATCGGAACCTTGACCACCGTCGTCGCTGGCGCTAGCTTCGTTGTCCAAACAAAGACTGTTGAAGATCCCATTCGTCAGATGCTGACTTTCAAATGGGTTGTGAGTTTCTGACTGAAATTATAAGAGATTGTTAGTTGGTAGGTTATGATTGATTATGAAGGCCAGCCAAATTAAAACCGAAGTAATGGAAATTTTATTAACCAAAAGTAGTTGGCAAAAGTGTTGTTACATTTATTTCATGGGAAGAAGAAACGATCAATTTCAGCTTTGTTTCGTTCAGTATTTTTGTTATTGACAATTTTGAAATAATCAAAAAGACTTTAGTAATTTATTACAGAGAGAAAGATATTGAGACTGTTTTAATTAGAACAGAACATTGGTGTCCCTAATGTGCTCCTTCAGGGAGAGAAATATGGAGAGGAAAGAAAATCCGCACCAACTATTGGAGAGTAGACTCAGAAATGTCGGAATAAATAGACATTTATTAGTGTGTACCATAAGAAAGACGAAAAAATCAGATGATCCTACCTACCTCTAGAAAAAGCAGAAAGAGTCAGTTTGAAATTGAGAAAAAAGGTAGCAATTGAATTTGAAAAGAAAAAGCTGGAATTAGATAAAAAAACAAAAAAACTGTGGAAAGAAAAGAAAGGAACAAGAAATCCAAGATTCTCTTCATCATCTCTAACAGAAGTAGAAAGAGTTAGATCGAAGTCGAGAAAAAAAGTATCAATTGAATTTGAAAAGAAAAAGCTAGATTTAGAAAAAAAACAAAGGGAATTGGAAACAGAAAAAAAGGAGCAAGAAATCCAAGATTCTCTTCATCATCTCTAGAAGAAGTAGAAAGAGTTAGATCGAAGTTGAGAAAACAGTATCAATTGAATTTGAAAAGAAGAAGCTAGATTTAGAGAAAAAACAAAGGGAATTGGAAACAGAAAAAAAGGAGCAAGAAATCCAAGATTCTCTTCACCTCTTGCCAATGGAACACAAGTTAAAAAAAGCAGAACTGGAAGAAAGTGTGGAAAATGATTTCGATTGCGTAAAGACAAGAAACACATTTTTGGCAGAGAGTTTAAAAAAATATTTAGATGAACACAATAGTTTGCAAAGGTAGAAGAATGGGTGAGTAACTTTTCTCTACCAGGGGTTGTATAGTTTCATATAAATAAATATGCAAACACGATATAAAAATATTATGTGCAACTTTCAATAATGTACTTCCAGTTGCTTCAAATTAACTTCTAAACAAATATTGAATAGAGATTTTACAGAATCCGGTGGAAATCTTTTAGATTGGCCCTGGGTCTTCAAGTATTTCACCAATTTATCTAAAATGTGTGAACATACAGAAGAAGAGAAGTTAATAAAACTGGAGAAATGTTTAAAGAGATTCGCATAATCAACCGTCTCTGAACATCAAATAAAGGTAAAAGGTAAAATGTCTTCTGAGTTGGATTAAAAAAGATAGCAATCGTTTTAAAATTGTGCCTTCTAGAGCTAGAAGAAAATTATTTCTTCTAACCGTAAGGAGATTATTGGAGCTACATTTACTTACTATTTGGTATAATTTGTTTTTGTTTTGTTCAAATATTTGGTTTTTGGACAATTTTGAAAAATAATTTTTGGGAAGAACGAATTGATTACAGAAAAAATAGATATTGAGAGTGTTTTGCTTTGAACAGAACACCATACTCAGCAGACATGATGAATTTGACTTGTTCCAGCACCCTCGACCACCAAAAAATGAACCACACCACTCTGATCTTCTTTGCTTGCCTTCATTTCTAAGATTAGATCAACACATTTTCACTACGCCCACCTATAGAGGAATATGTACCTCTGAGTCGTCACTATACACTGTTTGTTTTATGGACTATGTTCGGTTTTCATTTGAGTGGCTTTCATATGTTAACAAAGAATACATTTGCGAATCAGTTTCTACCATCAGAGAATATGGAAAATATTGTATTAGAGAATATAGGAAAGTCGATGAGTGTGTGAATGATAAATAAAATATTTGTCAGTCTTTATATGGACTCACTCTGAGTTTCAACGGGTGGTTCGTGAGTGGGAAAATTAGTTTGATTTTCTGGTTTTTTAGTATTGTAGAAGCGATTTTTTATTAAAAAAATTCAGTGCGATCAATCAGTTGTTTTCTTTCGTTTTCGTACGCATTTTTTTCAGCTGCCATTTTATGGATTTTACTGACCACCAGAAATTCAGTAAGATAAATATTTAGAGTATTGCTAACCACAGCTTAAGTAGTGTATCTCAAAGAATGTATCTTAATTTTTTAACAGAAAAATATTCTTTTTCCTTTAAAAGAAAAAAAAAAAACAGAGTCCAGAACAGTAATTTCTAACTGGGATTATTTTTAAGTTTTCGAATTGTGTTGGGGGTTCCCACATGGTTTTGAACTTAAGCTCGGTAAGATTAACTCCCGGTGGATGTTTTTAGTCAGTTCTAAATTGTTCTTTAATTTTGTTGATTGTCATTATCGTAACTTATAATCCTCTTTATTTGTCCGGGAAACCAATAAGGACAAATTTGGACTAAAGCTAGCCCTAGAGGTATGTTAAAAAAAGTATCGACGAATAAGCGTCGCAGTAATTTAGTAGACAAAAACATTAATTCAAAGATTTGTTTAGAAAGACACCAAGTATTGTCTTTCGCAGCTTTACCATCAAGGGTAGCGAAGGTTGGTTTATTTTTCTTTTGAGTCATTGTAAGTTCAAGATTCTCCTGCTCTAGTTAGCTTGCTAGAAAAAAAATCATGCGGTATTAATTCCTACACTGATAAACGGCAGAGTTTTGACATTTAGCGGCAGATAGCGAAACCTCATCTATCTGTTTCACCCTCATTGACTTCCTTAAGTCTCTCTCTAACACACGTTTTTCCCTATTCGGTAAGTAGTGTCAGCTCGTACATCTACTCAAAAAAAATCTAAAAATAATTACCTTCAACAATTCATCTTCTACAGTCTGGGCCGTGAACAAAACATAACACATGCAAAAAAAAAATAAAACCGTGTTAAGTAATCACAAAAAGCATATAAACAAAAAATATATTAGAGACACAAATAAACAAAAAAAAACAAAAAAAAAATTATTAAAACAAGGATTAAAAATGTAAAAGATAAAATATACTTAAAATTTGGCATATCTGACATCGTCAGATAAGATTAAAGAAATTGACAGGCAATGCACGTACAGAATCAATTTTATCTTTTTACATTTATAATGGACGGATTCCACGAATCAATATGATAAAACGAAGATTAGTTAGTGACACCCCGTTACAAGTTTATTAATTTATTAATTTACCTCGTTAAGTACCCTTCGGAGCTTCAACAACATAGTTTTGATGCCGACTATGTCCTGTTTGATGGCCGTGTGACTGGCGCGGTCGAGGCGGACACTTTCGTCGGATTCGTAGCCACAGGCCGAAGAAAGATTCGCAACTCTTCCATGTCGCACTGGACTACTGGTCGCCGAAGGTCTCGACAGACGAACCAAAGATTTTGGGGAATCTACCGTTGAATTTGGAGTGCTGACTCTGGAGGAGAGAAGGCGAGTTCTTGAAGCCGCACTGAAACAAAAAAAAATAATCCCCTCATTAATTACAGAATTAGTGTAGAATGTACAAAGTGGTGTTGTAAGTAGTTAAAAACGAAGTTCATTAATAATAATAATTCTTTATTGTCTAACAGAACAGTAATAAGTTCTAATAACAAGACAATTATCAAAAATATACATATTCTCTTATAAAAACATTTTTACAAAGTAGAGATAAGCGGTTGATGGAAAATAAGTAATTAATGTGTCGTTTTATAGATTTTTATTTGGCTGTTCGTTATAAAATGTTAAAATTTGGAACAATTTTTTCATTACGGCTAAAAATAATGTCGATAATAGGTCTAATTAAAATCCAGGTTCCTAACACAGTTTGACTATTTGTTACTATATAAAAATAAAACAATTTTTTGTAAATCTATTAGCAACCAGATATGTTGAGATTCAATATTATATACAATATGTCCCCCTAAGTTGGATTCATATGGAAAACTTTTTTATTATTAATTTTAGGAAAAAAAGTTATTCTTCATAAAAAGTTCTGCATTATCTAAAACCTAGAATACAGTCATCAAATATCACATTTTTTCAGTGGTATACGAGGTTTGTCAAAAAATATGAGTTTTACTCAAGAGTAAAGTACCTTTAAATTTGACAATATCGTAGAATGTTACTAAAAAAGTTGATCAGAATTAAAAATTACGTTTACATATGCAAGTACATCCATTTACATTAATAAAATTATTTTTAAAACGTATGTCTACAATAATGCAAATTTAACTGTAGTGCACTTATTACGCGTTTTAATTGCAAAATTATTAGAAAACATCGAAAAACTAAAAGGTTATCATGTGTTTCGTAATCACAAGAGATAAATGTTCATTCAAAATAGAAATATTAGTAAAAAATAAAATAATCTGAAGTTTTCATTTAAATGGATGTATTGTCTATTGCGATTTATAGTAGAAAATCGTTTCGATTTACAGATGAAGCAAGCTTGTACGTTGGCCTAAACAGGGAGGGTGCGCCCAGATGGGTTACGAAAATTTATTAATGTCAAATCCCGTTTTATAGTTGTTCAGGGAACAAATAGTAATAACATTAATATTAGGTAAAAATGTTTATCAGATTTTGTTGGTGTCGATCCGTAAGTTAATGACTATTAGGTATAGGGGAAAAATAATTGATGACGTTAAATTCAGGATTTGATCTACCTCTCTTAATACTAAAGACTTGACGAACAACTGTATTACAAATTCATGATCAGGAGATTATTTACTCGATGTTTTTCTTGAACTTGAATAGTCATTAACTTAGACAGCGATAAGTTTTCAGAAAAACCCCGAGTCAAGTCGCTTTCTCTTCTGTCATTTAGAAACACAAATTGTCTTAATAACACTGTAATAAATGGATTAAGGCATTCAATTACGATTAAGGCATTCAAATTTAAAGTGAAATTTATCTACCGGATTAAGGGAACAGGTAGTCTTAGGATCGAATTTACCATGGTCGCTTTAGTTTAGTTTTGAAGTTTATGTGGTTCGGTACTATTTTAAATAATTATAGAAAATGAATGAGTTAGTGAATTGTGATCAGTGTTCTTCCGAAATAAATTTGGACAAACAGGAATTCGAAAACCGAAAGCGTAGTCATCTTTCTAGTGATGCCAAGGAAATAGTTCTAAACGTTTATTCTGGTGAGTAATTGTAATTATACTTACCTGTAAAACATATTACGTATGTAATATAAAAATATATTTGATTTTGACACAAGTCTTATTTACAGGGCTAAAAAATGAATTGTCTTCCTCCGAAGCCCTAAAAGAAACTGTTTTTTTAACAAAAGTGCCACAGTCAACTGTATACAAAATTATTCATGAAGGGGTTCAACCTAGAAAAAGGCGAAAGGATTCTGGGTCATCTCATTCTATTCCACAGGTTCTTTTAGAACCGATTAGAGAAACGATTTATAATATGTTCTCTGTAAATAGTTTTCCTACTTTAAACACATTATTTTTACGTCTAAAACAAAAAATGATAATAGAAGACTGTCATAAAACGACATTATGGAGATTTTTAAAATCCAACGGTTTTAAATTTAAAACCATTGACAAAAGACAAACCATCATGGAATCCAGCCGTTTAGTAAAATGGAGAATAGAGTATCTTAATTCTATTACTCAGTATCGGCGAGAAGGCAGGGACATTTATTTTTTAGATGAAACCTGGTTCGACACTCACGATATCCAAAAAAAATGTTGGACTGATGGAAGCTCAAAATGTAATGTAGACACTCCTCCATCTCGAGGAAAAAGAATATGTATTTTGCATTGTGGTGGAAAATCAGGTTGGGTAGAAGGAGCTCTCTTGTTGTCTGCAAAGGATGTACGGGATAGTAGTTTAGACTATCACCAGGACATAGAAAGTACTCTATTTGAAAAGTGGTGGGAGACTACATTATTACCAAAACTGAAAACTAACAGTGTAATAGTTTTAGACAACGCCCCGTATCATTCCCGGTTGGTTCGAAAAAAACCAAATAGCAATTCTACTAAATCCGTCATTCAAGACTTTCTGATGGAGAATGATATATTTTTTGAACAAGATTACACGAAAAAACAGTTGTTGGAACTTTTACAGTTAGTTGATTTTAAACCAGAATTTGTTGTTGACAACATCGCAATAAATCAAGGATTTAAAATTTTACGTTTACCACCCTACCACTGCATACTCAATCCTATAGAATTGTTATGGGCATGGTTAAAAAATATTTCTCGATCAAATAACTCTTCTCCTAAGTCCACTTCTTGTGTCATCAATGTAATAAGAAATGCATTTAACGATATAACTGTTGACAATTGGAAAAACGCAATCCAACATGTTAAAAAAATTGAAGACAAATATATGACATTTAATAATACCATTGAAAAAATTATAATAAATTTGGACGATACAGACGAAAGTGATATTTCGGAACCTAGTGACTGTGAAAGTGATTTAGAAATGTAGACATTTAGGTATAGGTATTTCTACCAAATAAATCGAGTTATTATTTTTTTATTAATAATACTTAATTAGTTTGAATATTTTTGTTAGCTAAACATGTCTATAATATTAATCTTTTTGAAATGTATACTTTCATACCAATGGAAATCTTATTTATTTTTTTATAGTTTCAATTAAATATTACTGTGTAGGTCAGAGTTTGGTCATTAAATAGTTAGTAAAAATTTAATAGGAAATATTTTTTTCTTTAAAAAAAATTCTACCTAAAACTCACTTTTTAGTAAAAATTCTATTAATTTTTATTAAAACTACTACTAAAACCTCGACTAAAACAAATACAAAAAATCAAATTCTCGAAATCTAAACCTCGAGATCTATAAAAATACCAATGTTTAAAACTACCCTAAAATCTTCCAAGTAACCCATTTTTTGAGCACCAAATGACAACTACAACCTAAGCCGATTCTGATCAGCATATTGGCGAACGTTTCAAGCGGTTGCCAGATCTTTGCGCTTTCTACTATAAATCGCAACGCACAATACTTGCATATTTAAACGTAATTTTTAATTCTGATCAACTTTTTTTAGTAACATTTTTCGATATTGTCAAATTTAAAGGTACTTTACTCTTGAGTAAAACTCTTATTTTTTTGACAAACTTCGTATACCACTGAAAAAATTTGATATTTGATGACTGTATTCTAGGTTTTAGATAATGCAGAACTTTTTATAAACAATAACTTTTTTTCATAAAACTAATAATAAAAAAGTTTCCCATATGGTGCCGACTTAATTGGACACACTGTATAATAACCTACGTCGAAAAATCCAATGATGAATTGACACTAGTTGCACCGGTCGAGTTTTCTTGTTTTCTTGCGGTGGAGGGAGATCTTTTGTATCTGAGCTCTGTGGTTTTGTTGATTCTAATAACGTTGCATTTACTATTATTCTTCATGGCTCGATTGTCGACTAACTTTAATTAAAAAAAATGATACTTATTTGGTCATTGGATACCCGGACGAAACTCTAGAAGTTTTAGAAACCGTTTCATAGAGTGAGTCAGTATTGTTTTATACGTAACGTTTATTTATCATAGGATAATAATTTTAGAAATTTTACTGCGTGCGAATAAAAATATTTAAATTATGTTGATGGTGTGTAAATATTTTATAGTGTTTGTAAAATTTGGAATTATTGGTACCTAAGTGGTTTTAAAAGTATAGTTATGAAATAGACCAGGGTCGATAATTTTTTAAAACGAAATAAAATAATTATAAAAATGTAAAAAGATTTTTTTTGTAAAAGATAAAAATATAAAACCAAAAACTTGGTTATTTGAATTTTTCACATAAATTTTGAGGTTATGTGAAAAAAGTGTAAATACAAAAGTTGTAGATCTTTTTATTACCTACAACTTTGCCATTTAACTTTTTTCCATAGGACTTGTAGTTTTGCCGGAAATCGAGATAAACAGTTTTCTACCCTTAAAAACTCACCCCATTCCACTTCCCGACCTCAGATCGCCCGTAAATTATTTTTCCTTTCATTTTTGTTATATTCTCTTCCTTTTCCAATGGGTTTCATCCAACTATTATTTTTTTCCCCTTTTTACCATTTTGAAAGGCTTCAGCCCTGGTCTAAAATTTGTAGCAAAACTCTACAAATTAACTATAAAATGGATGACTTTTATGAAATAAAATTCTCTTCAGCAATCCAATATTCCTTTACTAACATCCAGTACCATTCTTCACGATCTCAAAAATTTTTATCTCCACTTTGCATTCCATCGTTATCTAACTTATTTCTCTTTTAGTAGTGCTTATTACTTTCATTAAATATATTTTTTTTATCAAGTGCTTTAAACCAACATTCAAATCGCAAGCAAATCTGCAAGTCTACAGAAGTCCTCTAATTGGTCAAAATTTGTTACGGCAGAAGAAATAAACTTTCTGATAGGCTAAGAATGTGTCATGTCACCAATCAACAAACAACTAAAGTGAGAAACCTAAAAGTTACTCTAAAAGTAATGTCTAAATAAAGTAGTCTAATAAGAACTCGTGACAATAACTTCGTTATAACAAATTTATTTTCATAAAACAGTCAAGCATCTAAGTCTAAATCAAATTTGATTTTTTCACATAAAATCACACAAAAGGTTCTTGTGTTACTTGTTTAACCCTCTTTTAAATTTTTCTCCGAGTTTTCGACACTAGTTATAAATAGAATGGATCAATCGAAGCACCGGTTTCAAGTTTCGAAAGATTCAGGTTACATTTTCTCATTATTAATATCGTAAAATGTAGTTTTCTTCTTTTTTACAACTCGCATTTTTCTGTATTTTTGTTTGTGTCAATTTATTAATTTCACTATTAAGTAGCAACCTTATTCAATGATTTGATCAAATTATTTTCCTCTTGGTCTTTTGGTCTACTTTGTTTCAATCGTGTTTACTAATAGTTTTCCATCTTCTCTCCCTCTTCTTCTGTTCTGTTCTGATCTCTATGTTTGCTTCTTCACTTATTTATTTGTTCTTTTTTTGGACTTCCATTGATTTAATCTGTGTTCTATATAAAATACGTCTGTTAATTATTTATAATTATAAGGAAAAACCACTTCTACATCCTCAATTAGGTTTTCGATTTAACCAATTCTGACTCACCCTATGTATAAAATATAACCGATTTTCTATTATTGATTATTAAGAGGCACTATAATCACAAATGAGTAGTTTATAAGTATATTCGCCAGAATTGTAGTGAGCCCGTAACTTGTACCGCATCGTGAACAAAACTGAAAGCGGAAAATGATGGAAAATCGTTTTTCGTAGTGCTTGATGCTGGTTATTAAACCAAAACGTCGCGTCGTTGTACACGGCGCCGCGTTCCCGTTTATCGATTCCAGAAAGGCCGATTAACAACCCAAGGGAAAGGAACCAGATAAAAATTCCTTTGGGGTTCACTTGGCTGGACGAATAATTGATAACGTATTTACGGTTAGATACAGGAAAATGGTGTGTCAATTTGTTTTATTTCGAGGAAAGTCACACTTGAAAACCTGTTGGTTATAACAAAATTCACGCAAAAAGTAATTTTGATAGAAAACATGGTGTATACGGGATGTTCGCGAAAATAATGCACATATTTATGGATGGGGTATACAAAAGTATACAGAATAAAAACGTCTTATACATTTTTTTTAAAATCAGCTGTTTGCAAAGGAATAAATATTAGTTTTTTTATATCATTCCAAAAGCCGGCAACATCGATAACTCAGTCGAGTATAAACAATGGTTTTTTAAACGTTCTAGAAAAATAAGTTTTTATTTTAGTACACCTGGATATTTAGAATGGTCGATTACAGGGGATTTAAAAGAAAATGAAAAATGTATTCTCGACAATTATTACACAATCACCACTACTTTTTTTTAGGTAATACACTACACGTTTCCAATAATCTTTGGGACACTGATACAAAACATCGCGGATTACATTTATTAACACGTCATGATATTCAATTTTTGTGTAAATTAATGATGTTAGAAAAAAATATTATTGAAATATTTTGTTGCAAATGACACGTTCTACATACCATTTAAAAATATGTATTATTTTCAGGGTATATTGTTATAATAATATTAAGATATTATTATATATCCCATATATGAACCTATCTGTGATTTCAAATTGTCCAAATTCTTTCTGTCTTAAAAATTGTATTAAAAATGCTGATCCGAATTCTTCAATATCTTTAGATTCATTCTCTTTTTCTTCTACTATAGTATTATAATATTTTTTTATTGTTTATATTTCTAATAAACATTGTATTTTTCCTAATGTCCAAAAGTATGTCATATTTTTGGTTTTATTTACATTTTCCACTTTTTCTATATCATTACTTTTTCTTCATAGGTTCTTTTCATAATTCTAGTTTTGTTTCTTCCATTTTGTATACTGGTTTTCCTCTTACAATTTTTGTTATATAATTTATACTTTCTTTTCTAAATTAGTATAACTCTCTCCAATATCCTTTTACACTCTTTTCTGAGGTATCTTGTTACATTCTAATATTTTGCAAAATTTCTTTTAATTTACTTTTGATTTGAAAGAAATAATTAAAACATTAGCAAAACAAAGGCGTTGCGTTTCATTTTTAAGAAATGTTGCGCTTTAAATTATTTAAGACTTTTTTTTTTGCAAAAACGGTGTAAATATCGTGGATGATTATATGTCTGAATACTCCATTAAAGTACCCAGTAGTTCAAATAATGTAGATTAAAGATAAAAATTAATATCAGAAAATCAATATACGGACCAAAAGAAACACCAATGTATTCCATACGCGGACGACATAGTATTAATAACGAGATAAAAAAAAGAAATGAAAAACGTCCTAACTAAGTTAGAAGTATGAGCAAAAGAATATGGGCTACATATAAATGAACAAAGAACGAAATATATGACAATGGGCGAAAAAACCGCATAGACCATTAAGCAATTTAAAAATAAATGTGGATAACGACAAAGAATACCGTTTTGAAGAAGTAAACCAATTTTAATATCTGGGGATAACAATTACTAATAAACATGAAGAGATTCAAGAAATGGAAGCAGGGCAGCAGGTGCCATAAAATCGGTGTTTAACTCCAGAATATTATCAAGATCGGCGAAACTCGGAGTATATAAAACAGTTATCCGCCAACAGTGCTGTGTTGTTTTGAATTATGGATTCTAACGAAAGAAACAGCAAATAAACTAGAAGTATGGGAGTAGAAGATGTTAAGAAAAGTTTTTGGAGGAATTCAAACGAAGGAAGGGACTTGGAGAAGGAGAACAAATAAAGAAATAACGACTATTTAAGATCAACCGTCAACCACTCAGGTAGTGAGGTCCCAACGAGTAAGATGGCTGGAGCATCGAATTAATAATTCTAGAATACCGAAAAAGGTGTTAAAAGCGGGAGAAGGGGGAAAGAGAAAAAAAAAGACCGAAAAAGAAATGGATAGACGAGGTAAAGGCAGATGTAAGAAAATTTGGTATAGAAAGATGGGAAGAGAACGCACAGGACAGGAATAAGTTTAGAAATGTGGCGAAGAAAATTGAGAAGAAAACTTCGTGAAGCCAAAAAGATCAGAAATATACTGGGGAATTGACGAAACTGATTACTGTTCTGATCGAGCTTATGTATTTTAGAAAGACCATACAACCGAATGGTGGCCGGGTTTATTGGAATAAGATTAAAGGTAGACTTATTAAAAAAGACAACAATTGATGGAAACGTTTGATATTTGATCTTAGGGAACTACGAAAATATCCAGGAGGACCAGAAGAAGAAGAAAAATTGTTGACTTTGGACCAATAATCAAATATATCTAAAATGACGAGGCAAATACCTTTGTTGGCTTTCGAATGAACTAACTTCTCATTTTGAATGATCTTTTTTGGTTAATAAACTCAGTGAAATTAAACTAACATTTTAAATTACCTATTTTTACTTTCCAAAAATTAATTACTATAAACTAGATAGAATCAATAGATTTTAATGGTAACGGCTATAAAAAATAACAGTTCATTACAAAATAGCAATGTTGCAAAAACATCACAGCTAATAGCATAATCAAGATCAATGACTCTGTTCCACAAACTTGGTCACAGAGATATCGTTATGATGCGAACGAGTGAATCATCGGAGAAACATTATTTCGGCTTTTTTAATCGTACTTTTTTCCAGAGTTCATAAACTTCTTTCATATTTCACATGATTTTAGTATTCCAAGGCCACGTAATTTTGAAATAATTACGTTATATTTTATGGTGATTTCATTCAAAAATTTATCTATACCGTAATCATAAAAAAGTTTAAATTGTTTAATAAAGATTCATAGATATGTAAGGTGATTCATTAATAGAAGCGATGTCTCCAAAATAATTCGTTTTACATGTTAGAGAATACAAATCACCCCGAGCTTTTTTGATCAATAGATTTACAACGTAAAGACTAAAAATATGGATTTATTCAAAAAAAAATTTTTTTTTATGGTGTGTACCGTATGAAATATTTCTGTTAATTTATTGTATCTTAATGTACAAACGAACAATAATTTGCAGTCGATTGTGTTTCTTAAGAAACGAGACCAATTTAAATTTGAATTGATGGCGTTAAGAAGAGAAGAGATTAGGTTGTAAAGATCTTCTTTTTTATTTTAGTGAGCAGCACCCAAAGGGACAATTACAAATATTAAAGTTTTACTGCGTGTAACGTATTATGGGTTACATACAAAATTGTTTGTTTTTATCGAAAAATATTTCTGTGAATTTACACTCTCTTAATCTACAAACGAACTATAATTTGTAGTTGGTTGTATCTCTCAGGAAACGAGGCCACTAAATTGACCAAACATTTGACAGAATTTTAGATCTTAAAACAGTAAGAATTATCATGGCATTTTTATTTGTATTGTCATAATTGCAGAATAAGAACAAGAATAAAATAAAATAAACAACAATTCCACAATAACCAGACTTCCTTCATTGAAACCTTGATGAGTTAAGTCTGATAAATTGTGTATTGGGTAAATAGTTCTCAGAGACTGAGCCCATAAAAACTAACAAAAAGAAGAAGAAGAGAAAAGAGGTTATGTTATGGAAGACATCTTCTTCTTCATTTCTTTTAGTCGGGTACATCTAAAGGGACCAAGTTATTAAAACCTTTTTCACAGATACAAACAAATAAAAAATTCAAATCATACTTGTTGAACAGTTTTTTAATACTGCGCAATGAATCATAATTGATTATCCTCAAGAACGAAACCGTATATTTAAATTGACATAAATGTTTTTGGTGACATTGTAAAATATTTGAGTTTCGTTTTAATTTTCGATCATTTATTTTATACGCACAACTAATTTCTGTTTTAATATATAATAAGGAAAATCTTAACCACGTATCCACCTACTTTTTTTATCTCAATATCTAATAATACTGTTTAACGTAATAACATGCAACAATGGTCTGCATTTATTGCTCATCTGATTTCCGTAATGAAAAAAATATAATGGTTTTAACTTTCTAAAAATGGCAATTTGCCGATCACCGAGGATTTTAATGAATGTACTTTTTGTGCATATAACTGGAAAATATAAACTACAATTACTTAGAAAAGAGTGAATTTGCATAAAAATTGTAAGTATAGTGATTATTTTTTCATAATAAATTATCTGAAATAAGAATAAATTATACAATGATTCCTTTAATAATTATTAAATGGTCGAAACATTTTGATCTGTACTATACCTCATTTAAAAAGTAGGAGGAGCGATTTGAATTTAAGTTGGCAATATTGGCGACTCCTCATTGGTCAATAGACAGCCAGTTTCACACAGAACCGAATAGTGTTGACAATGGCTTGACATGATTTTGTTTGACACTGACATTGACAGACTATACGTTAAGTTCTGTTGCGTTTTACGCGTTTTTTGCTCCATTTTCAATGTTCTTTTGAGAACTCAGTAAGCGCTTTTGTTTATATTTTTGCCATTTTTCGTGTTTGTCATTACTATTTCATTATTTTTTCAACTTACCTTTAAATCAGTTCTACTGAATTTAGGACATTTGGCCCTTTTAGAGAGACAATAATCATAATAATCATTCATTGCTATGGTTTTGAAGTATAAATATGGCCTGTTACTTTTTGGTGTGTAGCCATATTTTTTGTTTTATTTATACAAGAAACTTTCATTAAAATGTATCTAAGCTTTCATTTTAACCTCTAGCCACATAATTAACTATAGACGTGTGCTGGGTAGAGATAAAAAGGGTTCTAACGTTTTTTAATATTGTCTTGACAAATTTTGGAACACGGCTCTGAAAACTGAACATACTCATAGTTTGGTAACATTTCTAGTAACTTTTAGTTGTGTGCATCAAGCTTTTCAAATCGCTCCTCCTGGTTTTTAAATGAGGTGTAAGTACAGTTAAAATTGACACTTCTAAATATGTGAATGTATAGGTCATCATATCATTTATCTAAACGCATAGCTAAAAATGGAAACCTGAACTAGATACAATTTTTTTAACAGATCTTTATTGTTCAGTCTTTCAATATTTAATATTATTTAAATCAAGATGTGATATATAACTGTTTCAGATTGTATTACATCCTGTACAACCTCAATTGGGCTTGATTAAAAACATCAATAGTCATTTCTGTCTTTTTTCATTGTTGAGAAGAAAAAGAGGGAAAAAAATTGCCATTTTTTTATTTAAATCATTGAAAACTGAAAAGAAAAATTTTTATGATATTTTAACTATCCATTTTTGTACATATTATTGAATGGTAATATTTAAATAATAAACTTTCTCTACATTTTTTTTTAATTAATATGAATAAATTCATATTTTAAATCTTTACCTATTAAACAATTCAAGCAAAAAATATTTTTTTTAAATGGAATTCAGACAAGGATATAACATTTAATAGAAGCAGAAAAAAATAAAATTTAACCAGAATATAAAAATTAACAATTAGTTTGAATAAAATTTAGTAGTACACAGTTTATTTTGTAATGTAATTAATCTCTCTTCTTCTTAACACCGTCATCTGTCAAATGTCAATTTAAAGGGCCTCGTTTCCTGAGAAACACAACCAACTACACACTCTAGTTCGTTGGGGTATTAAAAGAGAGTAAATTCATAGAAATATTTTTCGATAGTAACAAATTTGGTAAGCAAATTATGACATGATTTCTGACAATTTACTCTTTATTAATGTTCCGATGAATTATGGATAAATGTCAATTTCAAAGTGTCATCCACAGACATTGTTAAAAAATATTAAAAAAATTAACCTCTGAATACACTCACACTGTCTAATTTAAAATAAGTTTATATAAATTTGAACACTAAATTCCGATGGTAACTTTTTAGTACTAAATCTTTGTATGACAAGTTATAAAATGGAAGAGAGAATAGTAAATTGAGCTTCACTGTTTACACTAGCGAACGACAGTTAGTAGTTGAATTGTTTCTTGTTTTTGCTTCAGTGCCCATTGTTCTTTCTATTGTTAAAAAATTATATGCGTGCAGTATAGTAAGTGTTACCTGATGTGTTCTGATATGCTTTTATTGGAATTTAATTGTTTGTCCTTGGTCTAGATTATCACGGCGCCAGTTTATCAAAAATCTAATTCTTAATTCTGATGGATGTTAAAAATTAGAAAAGAAAAATGTGAACCGAATTGCCATATGTAATTTCGAATTTAAGTTTTCAAACTGAGTTAGGGACCATAATGAGCAATCAAAATGAATCTTAAACCGTAAAATTTGCATTGTACTTTTTATTGATTAAAATTATAGGCAACATCAAACAGATATCGCTCTCACTTTTTATTAAATTATCCTTTTCTTAAACCACGCACTTGCATTAATTTCAAAAACACAATAATTCAAAATCGTACTAAAAGTCTCATCGATTGCATAAGATCACGTATTCTCTCATTAACTTTTCATCAATAAACATCTTGCTAAATATTCACCGTTTATAAATAATCGAGAAAGGATGATTTCTACATTTTATTATTAAAAACTTGAAATAAATAGTAAGTACTAGTGATGAAACCAATTAAAATAGCAACAAAATAAAGAAACAACATTGTAAAGTAAACATAAGAAGTTCAGTAACGTAATAAGTGCTTTTTTATGTTTAATAATGCCTCTTATAAAAACTTGTAATACCACATTACAAAAGTGTATGCTTTATATTATATATTCATGGAATTATTTTTAACTTAAAATTGTGAAATGTTTTAACTTTTAGTTTTAACGAATTAGACGTCCGGATGTGATTTACCAACCGTTCGAACTAAAAATTCTATAAAAATTACCCATCTGATCCAATCTACATTATCATAAAAAATTGGAAAATCCTAAAATTTCTTCAATGACGTTTCTATTCTTCTTTTTCTTAGAGTTCGAGGCCTGGACTATCAGGACTTTTGCTGTTAATTTCTTCTTCTTTCTTTTTTTTATTTATTAGCTTGCATTCCCTGTTGTTTGTTTTAAGGAAGGTTAAACAACTATTAAAAATCAAGATAGTTTGAGAAGTTGGTTCTCTTCTTTTTATTTGAGCTTGATGCCAAAGTTAACTTTTGACATATGATTGTTGTTTATTTTAAGAAAGTCAGATATGACAAAATTGGTTTGGTTAACTATGACCTCATTATTCCTTGAAATTTGATCGGTTATTTTTTTAAACCTGGTTTAAATGGTTTATCTCGAAGAAAATGCACAGGGTAATTCATTTAAAAAATCGAAATGTCCTCCGGTACAATCGGAAGTCGGCCATTTTGATAATAAATGTAAAAGATAAAATATAGATTTTATAAATTAAGGGTAGATACAATTCTTCTGATTTTTTTCGTTTAACAATCGGAAAATAATGTCGTTTGAAATAGTTTTGATAAAGATAACATAAACTATTAACCGGCATTTTTTGGGGATTTTTTTTGTACTAGATTAAAAAAATAATTTGCGCAAAAAGTACGTTCGATAGAATTGAAATTTAAATGAGGTGTTTGATAGTAAAAACAAAATCATTAAAATATTTGAACTGAAAGATCGTTTCCGTGAAATGATTGAATGGTTAAAATTAATAACTAATATATCTAGTTTCACTACATTAATGTTATTGACACCAACTTCCTGGTTGTTATAAACATTTCTAAAATTACTATAAAACTTGATCATACAAGGTGAGGCAACATTTGATTGTGGTGTCTAAAAATAATAATTTTGCAAAAAGAAATTCTATTGAAACATGCCGATACGTTTTTAAAATGTTTAAAAATATATGGACAAAACAATGTTTTAAAAAAGCTGTGGATTCAAATTCTTATAATAGAACTGTCGAAATTTTGACAAAAGATTGTTACTTTAACAGAAATTCGCCCTGCCAGATTTAATTTAGTGAAACACGTTAATGCTGTTCATAATAAGAGCAAACCTCAAAATTTTTTCAACAAGTAAAAAATGATAAGAGGACTTTCTGTGTTTTTTGTAAAGTTTTGTTTAGTGGGTGCTTTTCTTCAATTGATGTGTGAAAAAGCGACAAATTGAATTTCCCCAAAAAAAAGTTTCTACTAAAACTTAACCTCACATTTTGTAAGTGAATACCAATTCCTAAGTGTTGCAGCAATTAAAGGTATTATATATTAGGATTTAGTAATAGAAATTATATCTAGGAATATTTTAAATATTTATATTTAAATGTGATTAAAAAAACTATTTAGTTGGTCAATTATACTAATTTAAATAGTTTCAGAAGATGTGTCAAATAATTCTTCTATTTATGATAATAAATTTTAGTCAGAATTGATATGACATTTTGTGGAAGTTTTTAAATTTTAAAATTAATACAATTTAACTATAGTAGATTTAAAAACCATCAATTTATAATTAATTTTAAATATTTGCGAAAATAAAATTGATATTAAACTTACTTCCATGGATTCACATTATTTATTAATTATATTTTTGTTTATAATTCATTAATATTGGGTGCTTAATTAAAATGTTTATTTTATTTTAATTAATAAATAATAATTTTTTCGTAATGTGAATTATATTCATACCAAACATTAAAATAAATACTTTCTCTAAAATCACAAAATAAGTATTTTGGCGCACAACGGGAGGCTCTATAAAATTTAGTTGCCAAAAACATTTTTTTTTATTACTCATTATGAAAACCTAATTGCTCACTTTCTTGCTTCTTAACCTTTAATTTTATCATAAATGTTGAGTCGATTTTATTTCTCAAATTATCGACTTGTTCCTGAAAATATCGAGTTTTTGTAAAAATGATCTACTTGTTTCTAAAAACATCAAGATTTTATGAAAACCATCAAGTTTGTCAATAAAATGTTGTTTGTTTTTTTAAATAAAATGTAGCCATGATTCTCAAAATGTTAAATTAATTTTGAGATTATCGAAAGCATCCATTTGCCATCATGTTCTTTACAATGAGAAAATTTTTATTTTTATTTTATAAACAAATTATTGGCACGTTATTCATTCGAACCTTCGGCTCGTGTTACAATTCTGCATGAGTAATAGCTCACATTACACGCTACTATTAGATAAATACAACGCACAATTATTATTTGCACATTATAAAATAATATATATAATATACCCGTTATGATATCCGATTTTGACAGGTATAAATCCATTGACACTTTTCATATTGTTCACAGTATCTTTCATACTTTTAGTCGAGCTACTCATAATTCACATAACGCGCAAACAAAAATAAAATAAAAGTTACGGGTTACTTATCGGTAAAAATAATTATCCGTAATCACGTTATTACGTAGGGTCGTCGCGCATATTGTTCGAAAATAGAACACCGTCGCACAAAAATATTATTATTTTATTTTATTGAGGAAAATAGTATTGAAAAAAAAAAGGTAAATAGCGCATTATCGCGTTCGCCGTGGCGACTGGCAACTGTTTTGTTTCACCTGTCACTGGTACCATGAAGTTAGTTTATGCTAGAGTTGTTTTCGACGTTGCCATGGTTACCAGATATTCGTTGCTAGGGGAAGAGAAGTCAACTGCTTTCTGGCACGGGCGCAATCACAAAATTATGACTTGGCTGCATCTTCATAGATGAAGAAAATGGTGATGAAGATGATGAAGTTGAAGAAGAAGACGAAGATGAAGAAGAAGAAGAAGAAGAAGAAGAAGATGATGGTGAAGATGAACAAGAAGTAGAGGAAGATGAAGAAAACGAAGGTGAAGAAGAAGATGGGTAGGAAGGAACAGAAAAAGAAAGACAAGGACAGAAAAGATGAATACTTGATTTTCTTCTGCATCTTCATAGATGAAGAAGATGGTGATAAAGGTGAAGAAGAACATGAAGGTGAAGAAGAAGATGAAGGTGAAGAAGAAGATGAAGGTGAAGAAGAAGATGAAGGTGAAGAAGAAGATGAAGGTGAAGAAGTAGATGAAGGTGAAGAAGAAGATGAAGGTGAATATGAAGAAGAATAATCATAAGATGAAGTAGAGGAAGATGTAGAAGATGAAGGTGAAGAAAAAGCAACAAAAAAAGAAAGACAAGGACAAGAAATATAAGAAGATGAAGTGTTCATATTTTTCTTGTCTCCCAGTATAATTCAGATCGTGTATATCAAAACCAAGTATCTTAATGGTGAATGCCTTTAAAAATTAATTATTAAAAATAATTTTATAACATTAGCTTTTTGATAGCGGTTACTACTACTTCTTCTTTTTTCTGTTGTTATTTCAATATCCTCAATGTTTTTTATATATTCTTGATTTACATTGTTTTCTAGTGACATCGTTAGTGCTTCGAAGTATTCTCTTTATTTTTCCTTTGTTATTATTCTTCCCTTTTTGTTTTTTTTATTCATCATGTTATCTTATTTTTATTTGTTCCATAAAATAGTTTTGAATTGCCTTTGAAATTTTCGATTATCTTCCAAAGTTCACCCATAATTATTCTTTAGCTTTCTTTATTTTACTTCATTCTTTTTATCTTTGTTTGGTTTGGATATATATGCCGGATATCAGATATCAGACTCAGAAAAAGAGTGCTCGAAACTGAAGCGACAGGGAAAAACTATCGACGTAGATCAAGAAAAAAAAATGGAACGAAGGCATAAAAGAAAATGACAAAAAAAAAAAGAACTGCGAGTAACTAAAATGAAAAGAAAAATGCATGACGAAATTATAGTATAGTATCCGCTGTTTGGGTTTATGTCGACGTTTCGAATTATTTTTAAGGTGTCTTTAGAAAAATACGTACTAAACGAAATTACTTAACAAAGTAGAAATTAATGTACATTTTTGGGAATTATCTTTTCATATTTGTATGTATCGATGCGATAAGGAGTTTATCAGCGAAAAGATAAATTACCTCTAATATAAATATATGACTTAAAGTACTTTAGTTTAAAAACGTCCGCCCTTGGTTTTTTACCTTTAAGCACCTGCTATTAACAATGTTGCCAATTTTTAAAATAAATGTATATTTTGAAGAAAATATTAGATACTATTATTTTCTATCATCATTGATCACTAAAAGTGATTTTTTTTACTCAAAAATACAACTATTTTCGATAAAGTCTCGTTAAAATAGGGATTTTTCTAATAAAACAGAATTTTCGTCAAAAAGTGAATAAAAAAATATGTACTTTGAAAAATAGTTGTTGAATTTTTTATATATAAATCTTTCATTGTTATTTATTTTTTGTTTAGAGTATAATTATTTAAATATATACTTGCCTATGACCGTACAAAAACTGGCCTAGGCCCCAGTTATATTTGAGGAATTAAGAAACATAATTTATTCAACACTTTTAATAAAACTTAGCAGAACATTGACAGAAACTGAAAGAATATAACTTTCACCATTTCGGCGACGTTAAAATTAAAAATGTCATATTTCATACACCGTCCATTTATTAAGCAAATCATCGAACGGATGAAATTTCTAATTTTTTTTTGTGAGTCTGTCCTTTTACATTCAAGGATGTTGCGACACATTTGATGTTGCGAAATTCGGAATGCGATTCGCAATCCGCGTACTCGTATTATTTTATTATTTAGGTTAGCTCGACTTATAAAAACGATTTATTGAGAAATTGTTTATGGGAAAAGTAAATGCAATTTAATTTAATTCATGTATTAAACATTTCAGAAATAGAAACAACAGTTACTAGAAAATTTATTATACAGGGTGATTAAAAAGTGCCAAGTCCCTTTATTTAGTAATATACAGGGTTATTTTTTTATTTTTTTATGACATTCCTCTTGAGACACTGTATACAGGGTGAGTCATCGTAGACATCGTATAACAATAGTTACAAAATAAAATTAGTTTAAAAGTAACAATACCAACAACATTAAGTAACCTCGAGTCAGTAATTCAAATACACCAAAATTAGATAAAACTGAGTTAAGAAAGCCCAAAAATGTATATAAATAGTTCAAATAATAGCAACAAAAGTATCTACACCCGAGTTTAAAATTGTTTAATAGAACCGACAAACAGTTCATATAAAAGAATCAATTCAAAATCAAATGCTCTTTCTTACCTCTTCTTGCGTTTTTCTTGTCCTCTATGTATTTCGCTCATAGAAATTGAATTCCAATCTTTCCCACCCTTGTGAACTTCCAAAGTTTCTTCTCTCGCTACTAAAGTCTCGTTTAGAGATGGATAACCACTACATTGTCTGTAACAAAAAAAAATATTAAGATACATTTTTTAGAAGAAGATAATTTATTAACAAAACAATATTAATAACTAACTAAAAGAAATATGAGCAAAAAGGCGAAACACATTAGATAAGATGAAAGTAATGTCAAGAGATAGAAGAAACTAGAAGAATCGGGTGAGTGAAGAACCAGAGATCTTATCAAACACCTGAAAAAGCATGAGGAATAATGATGAAGAAGAAGAAGAATCTAGAACTATAATTTAATAACTAAATTGTACTTATTGGAAACAGGAGATTCAAAAAGAAAACGAAGGGAAATATCAAGAAATAATAGACAAATTAACTGAAAGAAATATGAGCAAAAAGGGGAAAGACATTATATGAGATGAAAGTAATAGCAAGGGATAGAAGACACTGGAAGAATTGAGTAAGAGAGGAACCGGAGGCAATATCTAACGCCTGAAAAGGCATGAAGAATAAAGATGATGAAGAAGAAGAATCCTGGTAATTTAGTAACTAAAATGTGCTTATTAGAAGAGATTGAAAAAGAAAACGAAGGGAAAGCTCAAGAAAAAAATTGGCAGATCAACTGAAAGAAGAAAAACATTAGATGATATGAAAATAATGGCTATTGGACTAAGGAACAGGAAATATTGGTTTAAAGAGGAACCGGAGGCCACTTCTGACTCCTTAAAAGGCAAAAGCAATAAAGATGAAGAAGAAACAGAATGTTTGGCAATAATTTAGTAACTAAATTGTACTTACGCCTCGTATTCGTCCAGTCCGCTGCTTTGGCTGTAACAAAAGTCCATCATGAGATCATCGCTGGCGATACTTTCGCAGGGAGATAAAGTGTCCAAAGACCCTGTTCGGTTTTGTGAAAATTTCTTGTTTCTCACGCTTAGAGGACTGTTTTCTATTCCCGATAATATTCTTCGTCTGGGCTTAGGGGTGGATTCCATCATAGTTTCGGAACTGTTGTCGTTATTTATGTGGTGGGCATCTTCGAATACAAGAGCTGGTTGGTCTGCTATTTCATCGTCGATCAAAAAGTCGTCTTTTCCACCTGCAACAACATAACAGATAACATTTTAGCCAATAAACCAACTTTTTGGTTGTTAAAGTGGAGATTTGGTGAGATTTACTAGAAAATAAGCAAACCAAAGAACCATTAACTCGATACAACTGCGATTTTTGTCGAAAAAGCAACAGAAAACATATTTACCAAAAAAATATTACCTATTTGAAATATTTATTGGAAAGCAGTATTTTATTTTAAAATATAGAATAAAAGTTGCAAAACTGTAATTTATGAAAAAAAAATTATTTGAAAATATATTTATTCAAAAAAAGCTTTACTAAAAAAATATTTAGTCGAATAAAGAAAATTTTAATCTAAAAAGACATAAAAAATTTGCTCCTAAAGACAAGAACAATCTAGAAAAACTATTTACTCAAAAAAAAACAGCATTTTATTCTAAAAACATTACAACAGTCGAAAGAACTGCGGTATACCAAAAATAATCATAATTTAAAAATATATTTATTCAAAAATATATAATACGAATTTATTCAAAACTATTTACGAAAATGTAACATTTTATTCTAAAAATAGCAAAAATATCTAGCGTTTATTCAAAAAAGTAATAATTATAAATATATTTATCATAAAAAGCAATATCTGGGAAAGTTATTTTATTATTTAGGAAAAACAAAATTTTAATCTAAATAAAAAGGCCATAAAAGCCAAAAAGATATGGTTTATATGAAAAGCAGCATTTTACTGTAAAAATAGCAAACAGCCGAAATATTTGTAATTTATAAAAAAAAGCAATGCATTAAAAACAAATTTATTCTAGAAAAACACTATCTAGAAAAGTTGGAAAAAATAGCAATTCATTCTAAAAATGTCAAAAAATTCGAAAAATCTGCATTTTACAAAAAGCGATGCTTCTAAAATAATTTATTCAAAAGAGCATAATATAGAAAAGCTTTTTTACTGGAAAAAGCATAATTTTATTCTAAAAATGGTATAAAAGCCGAAAAATTAATGATTTATAAAAAAAAACAATGCTTTAAAATAAATTTAGTTAAAAGAGTACTATTTAGAAATCTAGAAAAGGCAGTATTTTATTCTAAGAACTATTTAGAAAAAATATTTACTTAAATAAACACAATTTTAATCTAAAAACACCGTAAAAACCAAAAACTCCGTTCTTTACTCGAAAAAAGAACATTTATTCTAAAAAGGGGAATATCTGGGTTTCACCCAAAAAAAAACCAATGATTTAAAAATATTTTTCTTGAAAAAAGCACTGTCTAAAAAAGCTTTTTATCTAAAAATCAGCATTTTACTTTAAAAACAACATAAAAGAAAACCATAATTATAAATAAATTTATCCAAAAAAAGCATCATATGGAAAAACCATTTATTCGAAAAAGTGGTATTTTACCCTGAAACCAATAAAAAAGACGAATGAACTGCTATTTATAAAAAAGCAACGATTCAAAATAAATTTATTCAAAAGAGCACTATCCAGACAAGTTAGAAAAATAAGCATTTTATTCTAAAAATAGAAAAAGTTAAAAAATCTGCGATTTATAAAAATAGAAAAATTAAAAATAAATTTATTCTTAAGAGCAGCATCTTGAAAAGTATAAATAGTAAATAAGTAAAACCTAAAAGCACAAAAAACGATGGTTTACGAGAAGAAGCAGTGTTTTACTTTGAAAACGGTATAAAAGTAAAAAAATTAACAATTTACCCCTAAAAAAAATTCAATAAATTTATTCAAACAAGTACTTTTTTCAAAAACAAATTACTAAAAAAAGGAATACTTTATTATAAAACCAACAAAAAAGTCGAAAAACAAAAAACTAATAGAAAAATATTTTTATTTAAGAGAGCTTCATCTAGAAAAATGATTTACCAGAAAAAACATTTATTTAGTCTAAATTCTGCATTGGAACGGACCAAACCAAAATTTGATTTATCTTAAATCACATTAACTCAAAAAAACATTATCTTAAAAAACGATTTACAAACAAACATACTATTATTCATGTTGTCGTTATCATCAGACGTCGACAACGAATTCGAAACGTTTGTCGGCGTTCCAGGACTAGGAGGGGTGAGTTTCTCATTAATATCCTTCGAATTCGAAGAACTACGGTTTAATTTCCTTCTGATTTCTTCCATTTCCGAACAACTAATCACACTATCGACAGGCGAAAGAAGAGTCTCGTCGTCCAAAAGACAACCTTCAAAAAAAAAATAATAATAATAATAAATCACAATTTCGCTGTGTGTCATTAGCTGATCCTTCTGGAGGTGAGATGTGCATGGTAACTCAGCTATTAAACGTAACCACAGGCTAAACACATCTCACCTCCTAAAGGTCATTTTTCTTCAAGTTTACAATTTTTCTTCTAGTTTACAATGTTTCTTCTAGTTTACAATTTTTCTTCTAGTTTACAATTTTTCTCTAGTTTGCAATTTTTTTTACCGGAGTTACTGGCGGCAGCTACGGCGGCGAATTTTGGATCTTCGATTGTCAACAAGACGTTCCTGATTTCTTTTGGTGCAGTAGGAGTGAAGGATTTCGTTATTGGGCTGCTCATGAGGCTTTGCAAAGCAGAACCGATCACTGCGTTGGAAATCGGAGATACAGAAACCGTAGGCTCATCGTCTTCGTGGTTTTTGTCTTTGCTTTCATCACTAGAACTTATGGAAAAACTGACATCATCCGCCATCGCTTCTCCGCCAGCCTAAAAACGAAATCGCAATAAAACACACGGTAAGAAGCAGTGAAGTGAAGGGGAAAAATTGGTTTTGGTGGTTCTGAGGAACTAAAAATTCTTACTTACCCATTCTTGTTCGTCGGAACTGGGCGGACTGGAGTCTCCTCCTTTGAGCTGGTTGGTTCTGGATTTGAAAAATATCGGTTGTGGCGCACTGGGCTTCACGAAAGTTTTTTCGCTTCTGAATGAGTCCTTGTAAGTCTTTTCTTCCTCTCCGTAATCGTCGCTGAATCCTTCTGAAGAGGTCTTCGACGTTTTTCTTAGACGGTTGTTCCTTTCTAAATGGCGCTGGTATTCGACGGTGCGGTCGCGAACTAATCCAGAAGAATATGAACTAAAAAGAAATAATCATAAATATTGTAATGATACAATACAATAATTGATAGAAGATAAGAATACAAATTTCTTTTGTCGCTTCTTCATTACTTGTATAAGAAAATCTACTTAGAGCTGTAAAAAGCTGTTCAAAATAATCAATGAAAATAATAAAAAAAATTGTGCCGAGTTTTTTGAAGAAAAACGGTGAAAATAATCGAGAAGTCAATCAAAATAATAAAGAAAGATTTCGGTCGATAGCCCTTTGGTTAAATGAATACAGATATTAAGTTGTTATTGTTGTTTAATAAAAAAAAATGTTTAAAAAACTATTAAATATTGTTGAAAACCGTTCAAAATAATAAAAAAATGAATGAAAATAATAAAAAAATGTCCCAATTGATCAAAAAACTGTTAAAAATTGAAGAAAACTTTTCAAAATAATCGAAAAATTAATAAAAATAATAAAAAATCGTTCCAAATGATCAAAAACAATTGAAAATTGTTGAAAACTACAAAATAATCGAAAAACAACAACAAAATAATCGAAAAACAACAACAAAATAATAAAAATATTGTTCCAAATGATCGAAAACTGTTAAAAATCACCTAAAAACTGGTGAAAATTATCCAAAAATCAATTCAATCAAAAATCAATCCTGATCAAAAAATTGTTAAAAATTGAAGAAAACTTTTCCAAATAATCGAAAAATCAATAAAAATAATAAAAAATCGTTCCAAATGATCAAAAACAATTAAAAATTGTTGAAAACTACAAAATAATCGAAAAACAACAACAAAATAATAAAAATGTTGTTCCAAATGATCGAAAACTGTTAAAAATTATCCAAAAATCAACGAAAATAATTAAAAAATGTTTCACGTGATTAAAAATCTGTTAACAAATGTAGAAAAATGATCAAAAAAATTAAAAACTGTTGAAAGTGATCCTAAAAACCGCTGAAAATGAATCAAAAAAACCAAAAAACTGTTGACACTCAATTAAATCACCAAAAAACTGTAGAAAATTAACAAATAACCAAAAAACTATTCAAAATAATCCGGAAAACTGTTGACAACTGTCAAAAAATGATAAAAAAACTGAAAATATTTTAAAATTATTCAAATACAAAAATAACTCCAAAAATTGTTGAAAGCCATCGAAAAATAATAAAAAAACTAAAAATATTATTACATATTTTAAAAAATTTCAAATAAAATATTAAAAATTATATCTCAAGCAACAACTTCAGTAATATCTTTGAAAGTAAAGAATAATGTAGGTTCATTTTTAACAAATGTTAAAAACAAAATTCCTGAATTTAAAAAATCATTCATTTATAAGTAAAATTTTCCCGATTGCAACATCTATATTGGCCAGACCCTTAGAAATTTTGAAATAAGGTACAGGGAACACTTACAATTTTATAGGTTAAAACAACAAGATTCACATTAAGCAAAATAAAAAGATGCCAAAAAGTGAAATAATTACCATAAGAACATTTAAAAAGTTTTGGAAAATTGTCGAAATTGAAGTATTTTATTTGGTCTTTAACATTTATAGAAAAGCGCCGGTTGGATTATTTTGTGAAACAGAATCGGTGCCAACAATAAAATATTAGACCAGCAAAACATAATACCGCACTTCCATTCGAATCATAAATATTCCAACAACCATAAAATCCAAAAATATTTTAATATCATCTACTGAATTTTACGGTTTCCAATATGACAAAATGTCGTTGGAAACTCACTTATTTTTGTTCCCCGTCGGCGAATGGAAGGCGCTGGGCAATTGGGGCAACGGGGGGGCCGAGACGCTGTCGCAGGAATCGTTCGAGTCGTCCAAATCTTTAACATCGAACGTACTCGACCCCGTCACGACGACTTCCAGATTTCGCGGTTTGTGATGGCTGTTTCTTCTTCTTCTCAATCCGAACGTGGGCGACGAATCCAAATGGTCGAGGCCTCTTAAAACCACTTCCGGATCGCCCAGGTAGCCTGCGTGTTAAAAAAAAATTCAATAGTTATAATGTTACATTTTAACTCCATTTACGAGGTTCATCCAATGTTAAAACATAGAAAAAAATCAATCAATCAATATTATAAACAATTTTTCTAAATGATCAAAAATCTGTTGAAAAGTGTAGAAAAATGATTAGAAAAACTAAAAATGGTCTAAAAAACTGTCGAAAATGTTCCTAAAAATTGTTGAAATCTGTCGAAAGTTAACAAAAAACGAAAAATCTTTTCAATAAGATTCAGAAAACTATTGAAAACTGTTGAAAATAAAATATTGCAAAAATCAGCGAAAATAATAAAAAAAATATTCCAAATGATAAAAAATCAGTCGAAAACTAAATAAATATTATTAAAAAAACTGAAAACTGTTTAAAACGATCTAAATAACCGACGAAAAGTACCAAAAAACAAAAAACTATTCAAATAGATCCAGAAATTCAAAAAACTGTCGATAAATAATCAAAAGAAATTTTTAAAATGGTGCAAAATCAAACGCCATTCAAAACAATTCAAAAAACTGTTGAAAATTATTTTAAAAAAAATTATCCATAAAACTTTTGAAAACTTTCGAAAAATTATAAAAAAAAATTAAATTAAAATAGTGCAATCACAAAAACTGTTTGAAATAATCCAAAAAATTGTTGAAATTTACTAAAAAATACCAAAAAAAACTGTAGAAAATTAACAAAAAACCAAAAACTGTTGAAAACTGTCGAAAAATGATCCAAAACGGAAACTATCCAAAATATTCCAAAAAACTGTTGAAAATTATTTTAAAATATTGAAAATAATGCAAAAATAACGAAAAATCTGTCCAAAACCATAGAAAAATGATTAAAAAAACTAAAAAACTGTTTAAAATGATCCAAAAAACTGATGAAAAGTACCAACAAAAAACTATTCGAAATATTTCGAAAATCTGTTGAAAATTAAAAAAAAAAAGAAAACAAAAAACTGTAGAAAATTAACGAAAAAACCAAAAATGTATTAAAAAAGATCCAGAAAACTGTCGAAAAATGATGAAAAGACTAAATGAAAATTCTTCTTCAGAATATGAGATTGAAGATTTATAAAATAACAAAAGAACTAGTTTTTTTAATTTTTAATATTGTAATTGAAGCAGTTTTTTTTTAGTAAAATTGTTAAAAAGCAGAATCATTGCTACTAGCAGTAGCACTTTATGTATAGTTTAGTTTTCTAAAAATTGTTCTTGGGCAAATACGAACTTTTTCAACTTAGAAATAAAAATAATGCCAAAAACAAAACATTTCATTCATTAATAAAAATTAAAATTGGACCATAATTATACACTGTGTATAGAGCGTTTTTTTTATTATTTACATGAATATCAAATTTATGTAGATACTTTAAGTCCATGGATCTTCTTGTTTCTTGGATTTTCATGAGCTTTTACGTCAATAAGATTGAAAATCATTTAAAAAATGAAAAGTTAAGAACATACGTTTTCTCAGTGTAAATAGAATTAGAATATTTAGGGATGTCGAGGTCAGGTCATACCTCAAAGGTAAATATTAGAACAAAGAAAACAAGAATATCATTTTATTAGGTTTCATCGACCTATATATTTATTGAATTAAAATTAAATAGTGTGAAATGGATTAAAAAAAGTAAAGTTGATTAAAGATTATTAGAAAGATAACAAAATCTAAAAATGTAATGAAACGAACGAAAAAAATCTGAAGATGGAATTAAGTGCATTAAAAAACAGATAAGAAATGTTGGGAAATGTACTTAATAAGTTTAAAATCTCGTCAAATGCGTTCAAAAATAAAAAAATGGAACGGATTAAAAAAATTCCAAAAAACTGTTGAAAATAATTTGAAAATGTTGAAAATATATAAAAAAATCTGTCGAAAACTATAGAAAAATGATTAAAAAAACGAAAAAACTGTTTAAAATGATCCAAAAAACTTATGAAAAGTACTAAAAAAAAACTATTCGAAATAATTCGAAAATCTGTTGAAAATTAAAAAAAAAGAAATCAAAAAACTGTAGAAAATAAATAAAAAAACCAAAAATGTATTCAAAAAGATCCAGAAAACTGTCGAAAAATAATGAAAACACTAAATGAAAATTCTTCTTCAGAATTTGAGTTTGAAGATTTATAAAATAACAAAAGAACTAGTTTTTTTTACTTTTAATATTGTAATTGAAGCAATTGAAGATGGATATTAAAAAACAGATAAGAAATGTTGGGAAATGTACTTAATAAGTTTAAAATCTCGTCAAATGCGTTCAAAAATCAAAATATGGAACGGATTAAAAAAATTCAAAGTCGAAAGAAATAGGTATAGAAAACAACCGAAAATATAATGAAATAAAATTAAATCTAAACCAAAGAAAACTCTAAATCTCTACCACACACACTTTAATAAAATTGACAACTAGTTTCGACTGTTACCAGCCACCATCAGGCCTTGAGCCCACTGTATAACCTTTTCTTAGAGGTCTCTTCCATTATTATTGGAAGTCAGAAGTTGAAGGCAATTGTTTGGCTGAGGTTTTCTGCAGTTTTGATCCTTGTTACTTCCACTTTTCGATTGGGGTGATCTTCACACAGGTCTCTACCTTTTTTATTGGTTGTATGACTTGTGTAGCCACCCACTCTAACAGTTTTTCCAACCCATGTTGGGGTTTCCTCTGATTCCAGTTTCGCCAACCTTAGTTTAATTTTTATTTATTGGCTTTTGTTTTACTCTTTCTTTCATGATGATTTTGGGTTGATCATCGAACTTAATTTTGCAGTTCTACTTGTTTGGTAGTGTGTGTGGTAAAGATTTAGAGCTTTCTTTGGTTTGATCCTACCTACTACATTTGAGATTTATGGAGAACCTTCTCTACCTTAAAATTAAATCTGTTTAAATTGAAATCTACACTCACCACTTAAATGACTTCCAACTCCAGAATCCTCCGTAAGCGAACCATCCTTGGAAGAGGTTTCCTCCGAGTGAGTTTGGTACAAACCGGCCACTCTTTTGTTGTTGTTCGCCAAAGTTTTGGCCGTTTTTGTTTCTATGACTCGGATCGGTTCGGGCCGTGGCAATTGTGTGGACTGCAGCGTGAATTTTCCAGTCTAAAAACAAAATGATAGTATTGTAATTTTAAGAAAAATTAATGAATGAATGATTAATGAAATTGGAAGATGGTACAAAGCGAAGAAGACGAAAACATTGAACCTAACCTAACCCAACCTAACCTAACCCAACCTAACCTAACCTAACCTAAGTTCTAGGAATGTAAATGGAACGTCCAAATAATTTTAAATGTGTCAACCAAAGGCGGGAAATTATGCATCTTGAAGTTCTTCCCGATAAAATGATGGTTATGGACCAGCCTCAGCGTGAAGACTTCAAAATACTATTTTTTTATCACTCAAGAAAATCCATTTATGTCACAGTTAAGTGTTTTAACAAATTTTGTGTCCCTATTATTTGTAATTTTGTTTTTACAACACTTTATGCACTTAAAAATTGTTTGTCTTTTTTTTTGAGGTTATGCAAGTTCCATAAAATTTGCTTAATTGACAACGAAAACCCTCTAAAGGTTTTATCAAATAACAGAAACAAAAAGAACTTATTAAAAACTAGTGTAAATATGGACAATTCATTGAATTTTTTTTAACAAGTGATTGATCTATTATATGAAATTATTTGACTAATATTTTCGATATTATATTTCATTGCTGTAGTTTTTTTATTTGTATTATTTAATCCTTAATGCTAGATCGTTCAGAAATAAGAACAAAACACTTATTCCGGAATTTTATTTTGTAAATGTAAACCCTCATCGAGACTATGCATTGTCGTTAAAATGGAATTTTTAGGGAGCGCCGTGTCTCAAGGGATTTTCCCCGCTACACAAACACGAAAATAGACCAAAAAATAAATTAAGTTCACGCGAATCTTGAACCCGCCGGAAAAACTTTTACGCTATTTTTCCACTTTATTAAGAAATTAGAATAAAAATAAAACTCTTCCAAGAATATTTCAAAAAAAGCAAAGGAGCAAAGAATGTGTTTTCTTTATGTTCTTTAGGTCATTAAACACAAAAATAATAATGATCAAAGGAAACTACAAATCATACCACAAAATTTTTTATTAATAATCAAATACAACAAGTTTCGACTTTTATAAAGTGACCTTCATATTTGAAAATATTTAAAAACTAAGTTCCAAAAATTGTATGTCCCTTTAATTGCCTCTAAAAGATTTTTCTTGGCTTGTAGTGTCTATTTTACCCCTCCTGACATCTTGTTGGATGTCTTTTTGCTCCCTTGTGTGTAAAGTTTACAGTCATTGGTTTGTTCTTTGCTTGCCTCCTCCTTTAATATTGGTTGTTCTGGTCAGCGGAGTGGAATGTCTTCCTGACATTATTGACCCTCTTCCTCAACTTACTCTGCTTATTTAACCAATTCTCTTGGCATTTGGTGGTAGTATCTTATTGTCCCTCCCAACGTTCTCCAGTTTATAATGTAGTTTATTACCATAAATGGTTCCTATTATCTAATCGCACACAGTTAGACCAACCTCTTGATGTTGGTTTCTATTTTCAAATATTTTAATGTTTTTAGGTTTGTTCATTAACATTTGACTTTATATTGTTTATAATTTTATTTCATTACCACATGTAATTTTCAATTATATATTGATTTCTATTCCTGTTTCATTAATTAGGTAAGTTTGGTAGCATGTGTTTAACATCATAGGATTTCATTGTACAATTTTTGTAACTTAGTATTAAATATTTTCAGACCTGAAGATGACTTTATAATAGTCGAAACTAGTTGTCTTTCATTATTAATAAAAATAGTTGTGGTATGATTTCGAGTTTCCATTGTACGTTGCCACATTTGAGCAATAGGGAGAACCTTTTGTATCTCAAAAAAATAATAGTTTTTGTTTTCGAGATAGAAATTTCTTCGTTATTTTTGTGTTCAGTGTCCCTCAAATATTTTGTACTATTAAAAGAAAGAACTTACCTGGGCTGGAGGATCTTTGTAAATTCTATTTCTATTGTTATTGTCGGTAGGCATGATAGTCCTGGTTAGAGCAATCGGTTTCTTTACAAAATTATTGTTTTTGTTTTGATTCGCCACTTCACTTGTACTATTTACATCTGAGACTTTGTTCAATCTATTTGTTTGGGTATGCCTGTAACAAAAATAAGAATATTTAAATATATACAGGGACGTAATAGTATTGTAGAAGGAGATTTAACTGGAAAATAAGAAAGGTGACAAACAAGGAAATAATAAAAGTTATTAACGAAACGAAGAATAATAAAGCACTGGAGAAATGAGAATTTTAGTAGAAACTAAAAAATTCAGAAGTACAATACTAAATAATGGAATTTATGAGTTAATACCGGAAGTAAGGTAATTTTTCTTATATTTTAGTTACTATATTCTACCTCCACATTTTTTATCTAATTTTATGACATTGTTAAATTTTCTAATTCATTTCGTGATATTTCTTGTATGTCTTTTTAGATGTTTTAATTCATTTAATTTCATCGTTTATCCGTTCGTTAATTTCGTGCCATTTTTTTTAAGTTAAATCTATTTTACAGTACTTGTTTTTGAATTCTATTTTATAAATTTAATCCATTTAAGTATTTTGTTGTCAATCAATTCCATTAAGGATTCAGTTATAAAAATTTTAAATTAATTTCATTAGTAATTTTTAATTCATTTTTAATATTTACTCTATGATTAATTGATTAAATTGAAAATATTTCATATTCATACATACCTCGAATATTATTACAGTTATTTTTGCAAAACAACATTTTTTATAAATAAAAACTTATTTCTTGTTTTTTTTTTAGAAGCCACTGTGTACCTTTTTTATAAACTGAAATGGTTTTGTCCAAATTTCACATCCTTTTATTAAATCAAGACTTTTATTTAACTTTAAAATATCTTTATTTAAGTTCGTTAGTCGTGAACGACTTATTGAATAAAATTAAACCTTTGAATAAAACTAAATCGAGTATATCTAAAAATACGTCGCTTCCTCATAAAAATTCAACTGGACATTTATTTTTAAAACATTAATTATACACCAAAGATTTGACTAGAATTCCAAAAAAAAAACTGAAACTTCCTCTTCCTCTAAAAAATCCCAAGACAATAACTATTCTAAACACATTAACATCTATTCGAATTTATAAAAGAATTTTATCTGTTACTACCTAACGCTGTAAAAATAAATGGGCGCACGATGCATCTGGAAAAGTAAATATAGTAAGAAAACGAGGCTTAAGAGTCTATTTAAAAACTCATACAATTGAGACCTTAAAAAAATAAAACGAAATAAACAAAGAACTCATCAATTTTAAGACATCGGATTCGAATCCCGGTTTGGGCACGGATGTGGTAAGAATGGTTGTGAAAGTACCAAATTTAATTTATAGAGAGTAATAAAACTTATAAAAAGTAGTTCTTTGTTTACTAACTGTATCAATTTGCATTATTAATTTAGAAAATTTTCACACATTATCTTAAACACTAACGGGAAAATTCTTTGTTTCTTCGGAAAGAAATGAGAATTTCGCTGAAGAAAAAGTCGATTGTATGTTAAGAGTAGTTGTTTTAAAGTGTCGAGTCACTCGACTTGTTCTTTAGAATAATTGAATCTCTGACAAGAAGAGCCGGCTTCCATCCTCATTCATGTTGTTTTCAAACGACTCTGATCACGACTTTGTATGTTCCATTGTGACATTCAGAAGCGCATCAAACCATTTTAACAATAATATTTAACTATAAATAGAAAACAATAAACTAGGTGACGTGTATGTCAAAATTCTCATCTGTCATTTAGAAGAAGAACAAGAAGAAGAAAACAAAGGAAAATAAGTAAAAAAAGAAAAATACCTAAATCGAATAGTTGTGGCAACTAAGGTGTTAAAACCGCAGTAACATGCACGAATTTTCGGAACACTAACTAAATTAGTTGCGTGTCATATTTAACAACTCTCAAAAAAATTGTGCAAATAATTTGATGTTCTGTTTTTAAGCAAAAATATTAAGAGAACTTATTGAATCTCATGTAGATTTGATATCTAGATGGATTTTTTACCTTAAACGCAATTGCACGCAAAATACGAAATTAAATTTCTATGAAATGGCTCTGGTCGTGCCGGGCTCCCTTCAAAACATTGTGACGCTCGAGGGGCAGCCAAAATAAAATTGATATTTCACTTTTGGTGAAAATTGTAATATTTCGGATTAATTAAAACACTTTTTGAATTAATTCCAACTGTTTTCGATGCTTTTAAGCAGTTTTCAACCATTTAGAATAGTTTTTGGATCTTTTAGAACAACTTTTTAATTATTTAAAACAGTTTTCTATGCTCTTCCGAACTTTTGGATCACTTACAACAATTTTTTAATTAGTTTAAATAATTATCGATGCTTTCAAAGAGTGTTGGGTCTTTTTAAAGAATTGTTGTATCACTTAGAACAGTTTTTGCATTATTTAGAACAATTTTTGAAATATTTCTAACAATTTTTGAATATTTTCAACAGTTTTCGATGCTCTTAAGAGGTTTTGGATCATTTAAGACAGTTTTTGAATCATTTGGAACAGTTTTTGATGTTTTTAAGTAACTTCCGATTATTTAAAACAATTTTTGAATTATTCGATTAATTTAAATAGTTTTGTATTATTTAGAACAATTGTTGGATTATATAAAACAGTTTTCTATGATCTTCTGATCTTTTGGATCACTTACAACAATTTTTGAACTATTTCAAACAATTATCGATGCTTTTAAAGCGTGTTGGGTCATTTTAAAGAATTGTTAGAACAGTTTCTTGGAACCATTTAGAACAGTTCTTTAATTATTTAGAAGCGTTTTTGAATTATTTCCATCGCTCTCAAGAAATTTAGGATCATTTAGAACAGTTTTAGAATCATTTGGAACAGTTTTTGAATTATTCGATGCTTTTAATTAGTTTTGAATTATTTAGAACAATTGTTGGATCATTTACAACAGTTAAAACAGTTTTAGGATCATTAAGAATAACAGTTTTCGTTACTTTGAGGCAGTTTTAGATCAATTGGAATACATTTTTTATCATTTAGAACAGTTTTTTTATTATTTAAAGCGATTTTTAAATTATTTCAAACCTTTTTTGATGCCTTTAAGCAGTTTTGTATCATTGAGAACAATTTTTAGATGGTTTAGAATAGTTATATCAATGTTCGATGCTTTTAATCGTTTTTAAAATAGCTTTTGAATTACTTAAAAAAGTAAAAAGTAGGAAATTCTTTAAACTGACAAAATTTTAATTTTCAATCATTCAGTAAAATTTAAAATACAATGAAACTTCATCCTGCTAAAACAATTAAATTTCCCAACCTGCGATCTAAATAAGAACTTACACCGTATGATTCATTTTCAACAAACACTCTTCCTACCGAAATTTCACACTTCCCAAATCCCCCTCCAACGAAACTCACCTGAACCCAAATCTGGACACCTTGGTGGCGTTAGCCTCCTTCTTGGGCGGCACCAGCCTCGGCGTCGATCTTCCCGTGGGCGCCGCGTTCGACGTCAAAGCGTCGGTATCCCTGGCGTCGTTTCCGTTTCTATCGAAGTTGTCGTTAGACGGTTCCAGAGCGGCGGTACCGTTTCCCGCCAAACGGCGGGCGGCGCTCGCGTTCGCCGCGATAGATGGCGCTGGCGTGCGTCTTTTAAAACCGAAGGACATGGCCACCCCTTTGGTGGCGCCAATGGAACCCCCCGTTGTTCTTTGGACGAGCCGTTGTTGATGTTGTTGTTTGTTGCTGTCCTGGGTGATTAGTTGAGAGCGGGGTTTGTTGTTGTCGTCGTCGGGGCTCTGGAATAAGAACAAAAAATTGATGAAAATGTATTTTTTTTAGAGGACTAGGTACTTTTGTTCGGAAATTTTTGGTTATTGTGTGAAAAGTACTTACGACCATTTTCATTTTCTAACAGAATGTACGTACTTGATTTACTGACTAACGTAGTGCTGTATGAAAATTAATAAAAATTTGCGATAATTATGCGTCATTTACCTACAATCAAAATAGTATTCGCATGATAAAAACATCAAATATAAAGTAAAACGGAATTTAAGTTATACAGGGTAGCGCAAAATGGACGTTATTGTTTGAATGCTCTATAACTTTTTTAATAATAATAATTATAAATAAAAATAAATAAAAATAATTTCTTTTTTTTTTCGTTTCATAATTATTGAATTTAATTATGCAAACTGAAAGTCATTTAAAACAGATCTTGGATAATTTAGAAGTTTTTCCATGATTTCGAACAGTTTTTGAACTATTTCAATCAATTGTTGATGCTTTTAAGTAGTTTTGGATCATTTAAAACAGTTGTTGGATCATTTAAAAGTTTTTGGATTATTTAGAACAGTTTTTGAACTATTTCAATCGATTGTCGATGTTTTAAAGTAGTTTTGGATCATTTAGAACAGTTTTTGGACCATTTCGAACAGTTTTTGAACTATTTCAATCAATTGTTGATGCTTTTAAGTAGTTTTGGATCATTTAAAACAGTTTTTGCATGATTTCGAACAGTTTTTGAACTATTCAATCAATTGTTGATGCTTTTAAGTAGTTTTGGGTCATTTAAAACAGTTGTTGAATCATTTAAAAGTTTTTGAATTATTTAGAACAGTTTTTGAACTATTTCAATAAATTGTCGATGCTTTTAAGTAGTTTTGGATCATTTCAAACAGTTTTTGGATCATTTCAAACAGTTTTTGGATCATTTCAAACAGTTTTTGAACTATTTCAATCAATTGTCGATGCTTTTAAGTAGTTTTGGATAATTTAAAACAGTTTTTGAACCATTTCGAACAGTTTTTGAACTATTTCAATCAATTGTTGATGCTTTTAAGTAGTTTTTGATCATTTAAAACAGTTTTTGGGTCCTTTTGAACAGTTTTTGAACTATTTCAATCAATTGTCGATGCTTTTAAGCAGTTTTAGATCAATTAAAACAGTTTTTAGATCATTTAGAATTTTTTATTTTTTTAAATACTTTTGGATAATTTTTAACAGTTGTTGGATCATTTAAAACAGTTTATTACTGTTTGAAACAGTTTTCCATGCTTTTATTCACTTTTGGATCATTTGGAAGATTTTTAATTACTTCAAACAATCAATTAAAACAGTTTTTGCATCGTTTCGGACAGTTTTTAAAATATCTCAATCAATTGTCGATGCTTTTAAGAAATTTTGGATCATTTAGAACGTATTTCAATATTATTTTAAATAGTTTTCGATTATTAATCAGTTTTAGATTATTTACAAAACAAATTTGGCTATTTAGTACAATTTTTTAATTATTTTCAACTGTTTTAGATGCTTTTAGGCATTTTTGAAATCAGATTAAAGAAATAAAAGAAAAAATTGGAGAATCAAGAAGTAAAAGCTAAATTAACAATAAGAAGAAGGTACGAAAAACTTACCTAAAAACAAAAACCGATCAAAATTAAAAATAATGCCAAAAAGAAAAAGGTAAAATAAAAACAGAGAGATAAAAAGGTAAAGAAAAGAATTGGAAGAAGTTATAAATAAGCTAACTTAACAATACAAAAAAATAATAAAAAAACTTGATGGTTAAATGAGGAAGTAAAAATTGAAAAAATTAAAAATAAGGCATAAAAACTTACTTGAACGCAAAAACAGGTCATGTCAGAAAGCAAGAAAAAATGAAGAAAAGATAAATGAAGCAGCAAAATAAGTAATGCAAAGAATTATAAATATAATAACAGGAAATAGAAATAAAACAAAATTGTAGAATTAAGAAGTAAAAGCTAAACTAAATAACAAAAAAGTGTATGAAAAAATATCCAAAAACAAAAATAGAAGAACCAGATGGTTGAATGAGTAAAAAAATATACAAAAAGAAAACATGGAAAACTTACTTAAATAGAAAAACAGACCAAATAAAAGAGTTGAAAAAGACAGTTAAAGAGAAAAAACAGGAGATGGAAAACATTTTAAAATAACCTAAATATAAAAACGAAAATAGGGCATTAAAAGATTACGTTGAAGAAAAACAAGATAAAATTAAAAAAGATTTCCAAAAAAAAAAGGATTATGTGATTTATATCAAAGAACCTACTCAAGTATAACTATATACAATCTCTAGTATTTAAATGTAGTATTTATTCAAATAAACTACATTCTACCTTGAAAAAACCAGTCCGATTACCAATACACTTCCATGTAAGTAACTGCAATTTTTTCTTTACAAAAAAATCACAATTACAAACTTCCTTTAACTGGCACGTTAAAAAACCGCCGCGGGACACTATAAATTTGATTCTATTGTATATAAACGAGTATTATAAGCAACATTTTGAATCGCATGTTATTAGATAACTTCAATTTTAATTTGCTGTTGTAATCTCATTACGTATTGTAATAATGCATAATTATCTAAAATTTTACAGTGAAAAGGTACCACCTACTTGATTATCCTCTATAGGAAACTTTCATAGCAGATCCGGTCCAAGGAATTTTTGACCCAAACAATAAATAAAAAAGTACCAAATCAATCATAACCTAACCTAACTTATTTAAAACCAAAGAAATCTCTAAATCGTTACCACATACACTTTAATAACATTGAGAACTAGTTTCGATATTAATAGTCATCATCAGGTCTAAAATAGAAGTCATACAACCGCAATCAAAAGACTTGCCACAAATTGTTTAAACAGCAAAATATTACAACTACTGAATAACAATCGTTTCTTATTATAATTTGAGAGCAAAGAATTCATAAACCGCCATGTTGAATCCCATTTTGACATAAACTGCCATATTGAATCTTATTTTGACACACTTTTTAAATGTACCACCATATTTAATCTCATTTTGACATAAACCGACTTCCTGATATAATTTTGACAAAATCTTCGATTGACCAAATTCGAAATTTGCCAAAGAGTAATAGGAACACATGATATTGTAAATAAAGCAAAATTGAAAGTTATTGTACAAATAAAACTATGTAAAATGGAATTATTTTCAATTTGTAGCCACCCATGATGAATCCACTTTGACGTAATCGTTTTTGACATCTCGTTTCATATAAACCGCCATATTGAATATTATTGTGACATCTCGTTTGACATAAAGCGCCATATTGAATATTATTTTGACATCTCGTTTGACATAAACCGCCATATTGAAATTTATTTTGACATCTCGTTTGACATAAAGCGCCATATTGAATATTATTGATATTGTTATTGCAAATAAGGCAAAATTTAAAGTGATTCTCGAAACAAACTATAAAATAATAAAAGTATTTACAATTGGTGAATAAAATACTAAATAATTCAGTAATATAATATGATCTACGTTAAATCCGGGCCTGCTAGATGAAAGTTTGAACGTAGGTTTTGTTGTAATTTTAAAAGTAAAATTCATCTGAACTTATATAAAATTAATAATTTATTACAAGTTCCTTATATAAACAACTGGTACAGTCTATAACAACAACTTTTGTTGCAGAACTTGATCACACTGTAGAACTATTTAAAACTGTGTGGCAAAATTGATTGGCATTAATCATTATTATATTTATATTATAAACAATATCTGAATTGTATTTTTTTGTTCAACAAAGTCAAGATTCTTATCGTTATTGAATTCATGGGCGTCGTGAAGATCGTTTGGCATCGTCTGGTTTGTTTATTAAGTGTTTTAAGGTTCATTAACCACACTAAGTAACCAATAGTGAGTTTATTTAAAACTAGCAGATGGTACACTTGATACAACTACTCGGTCATTAATGTCCAGTTCGAATATTATAATCTTACAGCTGTAAATGGATACTTGCAACATTTGAAGGTTATTACCAATTACTTTAATAGTAAGGGGCCTTGAAACGTTTGAAACGTTTTCTAATCGTTGCATTGGAAGAAGAAGATTTATCGAATGGCCAGCTAGGTCTCCCGATCTCATTTTTTTTATGGGGTTATTTTAAGTCGTAGGTAATTTTTTGTAGTAAAATATTATGATACTGATTTAGTTGTTCTCATTTTGTCATTTTGCAAGTTTTGAAGTATTTTCTAATCGTTGCATGGGCCTAAAAAAGAATTCAAGAAGCACCTGGAGCTATTTAGGCAAAACATTTTAAATCGAGAGTATACGTCAATATCCTTATCCTAGGATAAAAAAGAAGAAGAGTTGAAGAAGCAATTGGAGCTATTCAGTCAGATTTCTTACCACAAGATATTGACGATTTAAAAAAGAAGAATTAAAGAAGCTGTTGTGGCTTTTCAGCCCCGAATTCTTGAATTTAGGGTGTGGGTTAATTTGACTTTAGTTTCAAAGTGTGTATTGATTTAAAGTGATATCTCTTTGATAAATTAAATCAAGTTAAATAAGTAACCTGAACCTTTTATATCTACTTCAGGGGTACCTCAAGGTAGCCATTTGGATCCTCTTCTCTTTGCTATATTTATTATTGATTGGTCAGAATGTGTCAAATATTTCAAAAACCTTCTATTTGTTAATAATAATAAATGTTTTAAAGAGATCTCAATATTGGAGGATTCATGGAAGCTACAATAGAATTTAATAGGAACTAGTTAATGGTTTTAAGATAATAAAATGATACTAAACACTAACAAACTAAACAATAACTTATTGAGAATTCATGTGGTTTTTCATTTTGGTAAAATCAGAACGTGTTTTATTCGATTACAAAAACTACAATAAAAAATATATAAAACTAACCTCCCTAACTTTACTTCAATTTTTACAAGTTTTTACAAAAAAATCAATATTTGCCTTTTGCTAAATAAACGAAACATTTGAAGGAATAATAACTTATCGAGAATTTATGTGGTGAAATCAGAATCATATTTATTAAATAACAAAAGTTACAATAAAAAATATGAAAAGCTATAACTTTACTTTAATTAATGTGTTTTTAGAAAAAAATCAATACTGGCCTTTTACTAAACAAACAAAATGTTGGATTACATAATATAATAATTAATTAATTAAACCAACTTCTCATTTGCTGATTTTACTTTAATTTATTGTAGGCTGCTTTTATTTGTTTGTTATTCTATTTCAGCTGTATTTTTGTGTTTTATAGGTTTATTTTTGCTGTAAGATAGTACGTTGTAATCTTAGTATTAGTAATACGTCTTTTTTTAAACAAATAATTAAACTTTTATTTTAAGGTAGCAAAAATAAGTGAATATAAAAATATAAAAAATGAACATTCCAAAATTATTTTGAAAGGGCTTATTTGTAAAAATTTTTCGTTGGAAACATTCAATTTGCTCCCTGACTAAAACCTGTACACTTTTCCGCAATTATGATAACGGTATTAGCAAGTGCCAATTTAAATTTCTTTTCTATTTGTAAAGGTATTGCTCATACTTAGTTGCATACGAATAGTTTATTATTTTCTTCAGAAAAAAATTGAATTAAACATAGTTACCAACTTAATAATATTAAATCAAACTTGTGTATTTTTCCGGTTTTTGGGAACGAGATTTATTTTGTATTTAGTAATGTATAAATGCTTTTGTGACATAAAATTTTGACTGAGCAATTACTGTTAATATTATTTCTCTTACATTATTTAATTAGGATTTCATTTAAGTGATCGAGTTGAAATAATGTTTTGTACGCACCTCGTATATTATTAGAGTCATTTTAAAATAAGCTTTTATAAATAGAATTTTATTTTTTATTTTTTGAGTTATTGATAAACTGAAATGATTTCACTTACTTTTATGAAATCAATATTTTTATTTCACTTACTTTCCACTTTATTTATTTTACTTTATTTATTTACGTTAGTAATGATAAAGTTTTAGAATCATATTAAACTTTTAGAATAAAACTAAAATATGAATATGTAAAAATATTTTTAAAACATTAATTAGGTATACACCAAAGATTTGACTGGAATTCCAAAAAAAAACTTCCTGTTCCTCTAAGAAATCCCAAGGTAATTACTGTTCTATTCATATTTAAATCTCTTTGAATTTATTACAGAATGCTAACTGTTACTACCTAACGCTGTAAAAATAAATGGGCACACGATGCATCTGGAAAAGTAAATATAGTAAGAAAACGAGGCTTAAGAGTCTATTTAAAAACTCATACAATTGAGACCTTAAAAAAATAAAACGAAATAAACAGAGAACTCATCAATTTTAAGACATCGGATTCGAATCCCGGTTTGGGCACGGATGTGGTAAGAATGGTTGTGAAAGTACCAAATTTAATTTATAGAGAGTAATAAAACTTATAAAAAGTAGTTCTTTGTTTACTAACTGTATCAATTTGCATTATTAATTTAGAAAATTTTCACACATTATCTTGAACACCAACGGGAAAATTCTTTGTTTCTTCGGAAAGAAATGAGAATTTCGGTGAAGAAAAAGTCGATTGTATGTTAAGAGTAGTTGTTTTGAAGTGTCGAGTCTCTCGACTTGTTCTTTAGAATAATTGAATCTCTGACAAGAAGAGCCGGCTTCCATCCTCATTCATGTTGTTTTCAAACGACTCTGATCACGACTTTGTATGTTCCATTGTGACATTCAGAAGCGCACAAAACCGTTTTAACAATAATATTTAACTATAAATAGAAAACAATAAACTAGGTGACGTGTATGTCAAAATTCTCATCTGTCATTTAGAAGAAGAACAAGAAGAAGAAAACAAAGGAAAATAAGTAAAAAAAGAAAAATACCTAAATCGAATAGTTGTGGCAACTAAGGTGTTAAAACCGCAGTAACATGCACGAATTTTCGGAACACTAACTAAATTAGTTGCGTGTCATATTTAACAACTCTCAAAAAAATTGTGCAAATAATTTGATGTTCTGTTTTTAAGCAAAAATATTAAGAGAACTTATTGAATCTCATGTAGATTTGATATCTAGATGGATTTTTTACCTTAAACGCAATTGCACGCAAAATACGAAATTAAATTTCTATGAAATGGCTCTGGTCGTGCCGGGCTCCCTTCGAAACATTGTGACGCTCGAGGTGCAGCAAAATGAAATTAATATTTCCCTTTTGGTGAAAAATGTAGTATTTTGGATCATTTAAAACAATTTTTGAATTATTTCCTTGGGTACATTTTGCTTCTGGACATAGTCCATAAAAAATTAAAGAAGAAAGAAGAACAACTAGCATATGTTAGTTTTCTGTGTCTTTTTATGTGGCCTTAGACTGTACAACCAAACAGTTTGCGAACAGAAACTAATTCGAAATTATCGTTGGCGTATGAATACATTTATCATTTAATTTCGAAAATTGTGTAATGATTTAGTTACTTGATGTGCCCTTCGTTTGTTTATGGTTTCTAAAAAATACTTTTTGGATTTTTATTTCCGTTTTGGTTAGTTAAATTGTTTTAATTTATAGGTTTTTTTTTGTATAGGTGCAATATGAAATTATTAACTGTGAAAAATAGTTTAAAAAAACATGGAATAGGACTCATAATATTCGACAATAAATATTTTTTAGTCTTTTAACTGGTTGTTTATTATCCGAAGAAAATTACACTATAATAAAATGCACATTTATAATCATTTTTGAATATTTAGTTAAATATTTCTTAAGACCCAAAATCTTTCCAATAAACCAGATAAATAGGAACATTCGTATTAATTTAATCTTTTTTTTAATTCAGTTTAATTATTATTTTATAACCTAGATACCTACTTCTCCTACTTCTGGAGACAAAAAACTTCATTACCGGGGTAATTGCAGGAAACGCTTTATCAGACTCAGTTTCTATGTAAATACTTTCTTTTTTTGTTTTATACCTAATTCTCTTGGTCAATTTAAATCAACATTACCAGGCCACCAGCCATTTAAATGTTACAGTGTGAATTTCCTGCCTAATTATATATTATTGGAGTTTCGTAGTGAGAGATCAATCATGTGGCACAGACAACTATCACTAATTAACTATTATAGGTAATTATATTAGAATTTTAGATGTGTTAAAAAGTATAATTGCAGTGAAGTTAAAAACCATTCAAGTTGATTTTTTAGGGTCAAAAAACTATTTAAAAATGTCATTGTAGATATCCAAAAACTACTAAATTTTTTCCAGAAATTTCCTCAATTTTGGAAATTTTCCATTTATTGGCAAGGTAGTGTTAGGCTCCCTTCAAAATTTCAGAAAAATATATTTTCTAAAATATAAATTAAATACGATAAGAGACAGATTTATATTTTGCCTCATTGCAGATAACTAAACATTGGAACAGTTTTTATTTTCAAATAAATGGGAATTTCTTTACTACTGGCATTTAAACTCTAAAGCTTCGTAATTGCTTACAAAACGGTTAATTAAACCCAAATGTAAGTTATAAATTGCTGAGTGGTAGTCACAATATGATACGAAACACATAAATGAGCCATTAAGGATTTTTGCTATTATTAGATGAACTTTTAACTGCAGTATTCTGCATTTTAATACAATATTGATAAAAATATCAATATTATTTATATTTCGGGTGGCTGTGATACTTACATTCATTTTTTCTAGTGTATTACGGTCGGTAATTAACTGTAAAAATTTGTTTTTTTTCGAGGTTAAGTTGATTTCCCAGTAACAATTCTTCTTCTTTTTCTTTAATCTTTTGATGAGTTGCAAATCTTTCTCTGTTGCCTCCACCTGCTTGGGTATTTGGCCAACACTAATTTTTACTAATGTAATATTTCTGAGTGAATGGCCGATAAAATATGTAATTGAAGATACCACCCATTGGGAAAACTAGCGTAAATTATATTTTCATTAGCTTTGAACCTGAAAGGTTAATAACACCCCTTTGAGATAGTTTTTTAGTATTACAACAATTTAACAATTAAATACCTGTAAAAATGTTATTTTTTTGTTTTTACGTTAGTATATAATTTCAAGTTACATCTCTTTTTTTTCTTTAGTCTCCATCAACTAGGCTACTTGACCATCTCTATTATTTATTCGTGTATAACTTCTGAATGCTCTTTTGAGACTGTCTCTATCGTTCTGCGCATTACAAATTCTTCTTTTCTTAAATTAAGGTACCTAGAATGACAGTTCAAAATATCAGGTGATAATGAGATAAAAACCAATAAGAATATTAATTGAGATTTCTGTTTTGTTTGAACGGTGAACAAGGCTTTTTTGGATGGTTTTTGTGTACTACAAAATTTACAACACGGTTTGAATATACAAGCCAAGGCCAATATCTGTGGAAACGGTGGCTACATTAATGCACAGGACAAGGCACAATAACCTAACGTAACTGTTGACAGTTATTACAGTTCTTCTTTTTTAATCCGTTTATGTGCTATGTCTACGACAATTTAGGTAGTTACGACAGTTTTCCGAGTATTTTCGCAAACGTCAACAATTAACTGAAATGTTCGGGAAGCCAAGAAAAGTATATAAACAACACAAATTGACGTTATGTCAAATTTGACGTATTAGACTAGCTTGTATACACGTTATTTGGTCATTTTAGTTTGTTTAAAGGTACTTGTAAAGTTTTCCTGTAAATAAAATTTGTAGAACCTACGTGAGTGTTACAATACAAAACGAGTAACTCGAGAATTTCGTGAAAGAGACGACGCTGAACGTACTCTCGCTGCATTCAGTTATGCAATGTTAGCATCTAGCATGACCTTTTTATTCAATTATGCACGGAACAACCTACAAATTCCTTGAAACTCCGGTGCATTTCTTAAGCGTCACTTCGTGCAACCGACATACTTGAGACATTGGATTTCAGAACTCGAATGTTGTATTTGTTCTACCGGATTTAATGGAGATCCTTCAGGTACCACCGAGAGGTAGATAATAAAAAAAAAGAAAATATTGAGAGAAGTAAATGCATTGTTTGGTAACTCATTTTTTTGGGGACATACTGTATATTGGTTTTATTTTCCAATAATTATTTTATGTAGGCGCACTTAACAATCTTTTCAACTTTAATATAAATCACTTACAATGTAAATGAATTGTTTGTTTCGAATTATCCATAAAAATATTTGCCAAAATTGGTGATATTGAACTACCCATTTTGAATATAAAATTTCTCATCAAAAACAAAGTAATTTTGATTGATACACAGCAGATCAAATAGGTTTCGTTAATCAAAATTTGGTTAATGTTTTTTCTTTCTAAGAATTTAGTTATTAAAAATATACATTCGTGGAAGAATTTTTGAAAACCTATTACAAACGTCAAAAGAAACTAATATTTGCATTTTCATTTAATGTATGTGTATTTAGTTGATGTACTAAATCTAAAGAGTTTTTTACTGAATATTTTGATATGTAATCAGAATTAGTTCAAGGTTTATTAAGAACCTCTGCTAATTTATTATTCGGTGTATTTACACAAGAAACTAAGGATCTGATTGGTTTTGTATCTTTATGTAATTTAATGGTACCATATAATTTTGGTGCTTGAAGATTTTTTCAATTATATGTTTTGTATCATTAAAAAGGAAATTACATTCATTAACCAGTTCCCTAATATTTTTTGAAAATTTTTTGATTCCTAGACACTTAAAAGTCACACTTTCTTCATTTTAAGTTCAAATCAGTGATTTTTTTAATTTTCAAGAATTAAATAATTTAAAAAATAATTTTGTGCTTAGTACACACTTAAAAATCATAATTTCTTCATTTTAAATTTATTTTCAGCCATTAAATCATTGAAAAAAAAAAATTAAGTGCTTCCTAGACACTTAAAAGTCACAGTTTCTTAATTTTAAGTTCAAATCAGTGATTTTTTTAATTATCAAGAATTAAATCATTTAAAAAATAATATTGTGCTCAGTAGACACTTAAAAATCATAATTCTTCATTTTAAATTTATTTTCAGCCATTAAGTCATTGAAATAAAAAATTAAGTGCTTCCTAGACACTTAAAAGTCACAGTATCTTAATTTTAAGTTCAAATCTTGTTTTCAAGAATTAAATTATTTAAAAAAATAATTTCGTTCTTAGTAAACACATAAAAATCATAATTTCTTAATTTTAAATTTATTGTCAACCATTAATTTATTGAAAAAAAATTGTTGCACACTAGATTTAAAAATTACATTTTCTTCATTTATTACTAGTATTAAAGCACTTTTTAATTTTTATGTTTGTACTTTTCAAGAAAATCGTCTGATGCGTACCAGTTTTTAATCTACTTAAAATTAGTATATTTTATTCATTTTATGTTTCTATAACAAGCATTTTAAAAAAATTTAAGCAATAATTACTTAATAAAAATCTCGGGTGTAATAAGCAACTTAAATGTGTCTAGAATTCCAGTATAATATAAGCACTTATTTATTTAAAAATTAAAAAAAATTTTATCTATTATTTTTTTATAACGTGTTATTATTATTGCTGAAAAACGATAGACATGACAGCGTTAAAGATTTCCAAAAAAAAATGAAAACTAGTTCTATTTACTTCAGTTTCAAGCTTTTTCAACTGAATCACAACCGGGAAAATCTACATACACCACATTCCATATGATATTCGAGGAAAACCTTACCCGTAGGTCAGGAGGACACTCGTCCATAAGGAGATTCGTCAAACGGTTCTCCATTGTCTCCCCCACGAACCGACACTACATTTCACAAAAAACCGAAACGAAAATCCCACTTCGAAAATCCTTTTGAACCGTGCCAATCGAAATCGGTGAGTCACGATGTGGATTTTTCGCAAAAAGACGCAATTCCGTCGATGTGGTCGCCCTCTCGACGTTTCGAAATTGATCGACCGTCGAAGAAAGGAGGGCAAAGCGCCGTTGCGACGCCATGCGCCTTTATGACGCGTTTAGTTCGTCTCTTTTCTGGGGAAATGGCTGGCGGCCAATTGCTTTTTGCTTTTCGTATTAATGGAGTCTGGATCTATTGCGATCCAGAAGCGTTTTATATTGTATGTTTTGTTATAAAAAAAAAAGTTTTATTTTTAATATTCAATAACAATTTTTTTGTGCGCACTTTGTGTAGTTTCTATTAGATTCAAAAATGATCTTAACGTGCGTTCAGATTTCATTTAACTCTAATAATGTTATTTACTATAACTGTATGAAGGCTATTGGGGTCTCTTCCATTATTATTGGTTTGGTTGACGTTTTTTGCAATCTTTATATGTTCCTTTGATCCTTGTTTCTTCCCCTTTTCAATTTGGGAGATCTTCATACAGGTCTCTACCTTTATTATTGGTTGTACGACTTCATGTTGAGGTTTCCTCTGGTTCCAGTTCCCCAAACTCTGATTAATTTTCATGCATTGGCTTTTATCGTCTATGTTTGAAATTTGCAGGAAATACGGCGAAATAGAAAATACAAAAAGATGAATGAATGTCTTCAAGGCCACAAAAAGGTTTGCAACCGGATTATGGAATAGTTTAACAATCGTAAGATAATTCATCACATTTCAAGGTGCATTAATTATTTATAATCCAAGGTGATTGCTTTCTGCAAACTTTTATTAGATAAAACTATGTTTATATTCGTGTTGATCATTTAAATCTCTGAAGGGGTTAAAATTAGCTTTTTGTGAACTTAACATTTGACATTAAAGTATCAGACCCGACTTTGAGTTTGACATTAGCAGTTGGCACAATTGATTTTGGCGTTGACATTTGACGTTGAATGTGGTATGTAGGATTCAACCAAAAAAAACTCTAAATATTTACCACACACACAAACATGGTTTTGGACGTTGAGCCCTCAGAATAGCCTTATCCCTGCCTTCTTACACGTCTCTTCCATTATTATTGGAAATCAGATGTGGAGGGCAATTGTTTTCTGCCATTTTGATATGTACCTTTGCTCCTTGTTACTTCCCCTTTTCGATAGGGGTGATCTTCACACAGGTCTCTACCTTTATTATTGGTTGTATGACTTGTGTAGCCACCCACCCTAACCGTTTTTACAACACATGATGTGCTTTGCTCTGGTTCCAATTCCCCAACCTCTGCTTAATTTTTATTTATTGGCTTTTGTTTTCCTCTTCCGTTCATGATGATTTTGGGTTGATCAACGAACTTAATATTGCAATTCTACTTGTTTGGTTGGTCGCTGTGTCTAAAACTAGCACTCAAAAGGGGGACTCACTTTGGTTTTATTTTAACAAGATATGTTTTACTTTCAAATATTAAATGACTATTAGTTTAAGTTTGCTATGTAATTGTTCTTATTATTTTCACGTGTAATTTGGAACTTCATATGTTAATTTTTTATTGAATTTGTAATTTTGCTGTGTTTAAACAATGTTTTGACCTGATGATGACTGGTAATAGTCGAAACTAGTTGTCAATTTTATTAAAGTGTGTGTGATAAAGATTTAGAGTTTTCTTTGGTTTTTGTTTTTAGTTGTCAAATACTTTTTATTTATTTTCAAGGATTAAGTGGTTAAGCGGTTTCTATTATCAATTACTGTTTTATTGATATTACTACTACATATTAAGAAGAGGTTTTTTATTTCAAGAAATAAGTTCTAATTAAAATTTAGTATCAAGTATTATTTTATTTTCAAACACTAAATACTTTAAAACAATCGTGCTTGTTAGGAATTATTTTTGGTATCAAAACCTTTTTATTTTCAAGCATTAAGAACACATGAAAATGAACATTAAGTTTCTGACATCAAAAACTCATCGATTTCAAGTATAATATATCAATTAAAGCTTTTTTTATTTTGCGCTTATGAATTCAAAAATTTTTATTTTCAAACATTATGGATACATGAAAATGTACTTTAAGTTTCTAGCTACAAGAACTATTTGTTTTTAAGTAGTAAATATTAATTAAAATTTATTTTCTTCATTTTATGCTTCAGAAATTTAAAACTTTTTTTATTTTCAAGCACTGGATAGTCATAAGATGTATTTTGAGTTTCTAACTTCAAAAACTATTTGTTTTCATATATAAAATATTAATTGAAACTTACTTTTTTTATTTTTTGTTTCTGATATCAAAAACTTTTTATTTTCAATCATTAAATACTCATAAAAATACATTATAAGTTTTTGGCATCAAGAATTTTTTGCATGGAAAGGTGACTTGGGCAGGTTCCATCCAGCGATGGATCTCTGGATTTTTATCTATCGAGATCTTCTGGCCATAATCTTCTTAGTCTTCTTTCAACGGGTTGAAGCTCAAGCATATTGCAGAAAATTGCATGACAATCTTTACGATTAAATAAAACGTCGTGTAAGCTTTATATCACGTTTTTATTTATATTCGAAATTTATATATATACGTCAAATATTAATAAGAAAAAAATCAATAATTATGATTAGTGAGGCACCTCGATTCTTGAATATGGCGCTATTGCGAGAATGTTATTTGGCTCTAATTGGGCTTGTAGCTCCTCCGACCTCTGCCAGTGTCATCGAAACTGATCTTTAGCAGGATATTTTTACCCACCACCGGCACCAAGCCTCGTTCCTGCGGCGATCCTGCTTTCGACGACGGTTGTAGGAGCAGCAGCTCTAATTGCCGGCCTTAGACGATTATTAAGAGCGAGGAGGACCCTCGGCTTAAATAATACAACAAATACTGCAACTGCTGAGAAGGTGACTTCATATTGGAAACCGAGGAGACATCGGACCCTCTAAGCGAACCGGTTCGATCAAATAGAAATAGAGCTGCTCACGCCAGAAGAGAGCCAACGCTTTCCATAAATTAATCTTCAAGTAATTGTGATGGTGACGTAGATTTTACTTCATTTTTAACTTCTTCGTAGATCAAGGGAAACTAGAAGCGGTGATTCAACTGTAGAGCACTCTTCTTCAATATTAAAACAACAAGAATTTAAAAAATACACAAAAACGTAACACAAAATTACATGACAGTCTTTTCGACTTATTAAAACGTCATGTAAACAAATCGTAGTTATATATATATTTTTTTTTTTTACATAGCAACGGTCTAATTTTTAAACAACTGCATATTCTCATCAGGTTACTTATATACAAAAAAAGTTTTAATTTGATATAAAAGGATGTGTCGTTTATTTTTTCTTATGGTTGTTACAAAACTTATATTGTAAGTCACTTGCATGTAAGTTTTTCTGTATATTAGAGCAAGGTTTGTCAATATTTTTAGCCGTGATAAAGGAAATTAATTTTTCCCAAAGTTCGGCGTTTACATTTCGGTGTAGAAGTTTATATTTCATTAATTTAGGTATTAATAAATTGTATTTGCGTCTTTTTGTCGCCAGTTATTCTTCTTGCGTTTTAAACTTCAAGACTATTTGTTTTTAAGAATAAAATATTAAATAAAGCTTATTTTCTTCATTTTATATGTCAAAAACTTTTTATATAAAAATTAGTATCTGTATGTAAAACGTTTATCAAAGCCATTAACAGCAAACATATTTTTACGCAATATTTATTAACTAATTTTTATCAAGATTATATGCTCTAGTAAAAAAAATCTTTTAAAAAATTCTAAAAATAAGTCAATTTTCTTATTTTTTATTAGGTGTATTATTTAAATATTAATATAGATATTTAAAACTCTAATTAAGTATCACCATTTGAAAGTTTAGTAAAGGCCGAATAAGAAGAATAATAAGAAAAAGAGTAGAGCAAAGAAGAAGTAGAAGAAGCCATATTGAGAAGATACATGAATTGAATACTATAATACCTATTATATTTATTGAAACTAACTAATATATAAAAAAATAATTAATAATTGTCTTAGAAAAATTTCTATCTCCCCGACCTTATTTCGTTATTTAACGACTGCACGATCTGGAAATGAGAAAGAATTTCCTTAATTTCACATTTCAGGTAAGTGACCCGTATGGTTTCTGGTTTAAATTACAAAATTGAACCACGTACAAAGTAAGCGTAACCAAAACCGACTAATAAACAATCACGACTGCTTTGATTGGACTTTCAAGCGTTTTTCACTTTTATTCGAGAAATTTAAGTAAAACGAAGTGCGTTACTTCGATGTGTAAATATGACGCCGCATGCCGCAAAATATGTCAACTGTCAATGTAATACCAACAAAAATAAATAAAAAAACTCTAATAGCGATTTTTTTTATTAAAACGTTTCCAAATGAAAATTATAAAGAATAGTACGAAAAACTCGTGTTACAGTAGAGTATTTTTAAAATTAGCGTGTGCAACCTCTACTTTGTAGCACTGAAAACAATTGCACAAAGTTTCAGTTTATTTTAGTAACTTTTTACGCTTAGCAATTGGATGCACTGTAAATGTCAACTGTCAATAATAATAATAATAATACCTTTTTTTCTACAAGTATACAACCCAATAACAAAAAACATCACAAAATGTATGGCATAAATTCTAAGTAAATACAAAAATAAATATATAAATACAAACAATTAAGATAAAGAAGAAGTGCATCATACAAAACTATACAGAAGCATTAGACAACCTTATGACGAGTCATTTTTAATATTATAGGTATGAATATTCAAATCACCCGTTATAACAATTTTACATTTTCCAAATACGTTATTCAATGTTTCAATGTAATACCAACAAAAATAAATAAAAACAAAATAAAAACAAAATAAAAACGCGACTTATAATAAATATTAGGCAACACTGATGTCTCAAAGTCTGTTTTTGAAGTACCAGTACAGAACCACTTACTTTGTACTAGTTTCATAAATTAAAGTACCGCTTGTAACGATTTGGTTGCATAGTCCAAGGCCAATAACAGCGAGAACGATGGCTATATGGATGCACAATACAAGGCCAGAAAAACTTAACCTAATTATTGACAGTTTCTCGAATATTCTTGGATGTTCGAGAAGCCAAGAAAAGTGTATAAATACATGAAAATGGACGTTGCGAAGTTTTTATGGAAATAAAGTTTGTTCGCATCAATTGTAGGACAAAATTTGAATGCAGAAAATATACGGAATTTGAAATACAGTTTTCTTATTGTTGTAATAAATATGAAGACTATGGGAGAATGAGGGCCATTGTATACTCATCGCCAAAGAAGCATTTTATTCATTCAGGAAACGGATGAACTGGATTTTATCTGCGGATAGAATTTCTTATTTAGATGCAAATTGATAGCGTAATTTTGTAATAAGAAAAATAACTAGTTGTAGAAAGAGAAACTGCTAATTTTATGAAATTTAATTGGGCCCTTCTATTAAGACTTACCCTGAGACTGCATAAAGTACCCCTTGGTCACAATCAGAACACACCAACAACTGTCAAAGATATCATTTGTCATAACTGTGAACTATTACAATTCTCGTGATCAGAATAACTTTGGATTCTGAGGCCTTAAATTCTTTACATTCATAAATATTATAAATAAATATGGGTGAGTTGGAATTAGCAGTATCTCCTAACAATACAGAACTAATTAAAATACAAGAAGATTTCAAGGAAAAATGTAGAATCCAACCGTTCAAGTTTTTATTGATATTAGATTTCGAAGCGACGTGCTGGGAAAATTACGAAAAGATACCGGGCTATATAGAAATAATAGAATTTCCATGCGTTTTATACGACGTGGAGAAAAATTCCGTAGTTACCCACTTCCAACATTACGTTAGCCCGATAGAAAATCCCAAATTGAGCAATTATTGCAAGAATCTAACGGGGATAACCCAAGAACAAGTTGACAAAGGCGTCCCGCTAGAAGTTTGTATGGTGCTGTTTAATAAATGGATTGACGCACTTAAAAGTAAATACCACATTTCCTTTGAACCTACTTCTCCTAATAAATGTATTTTCGCTACATGGAGCGATTGGGATCTAGGAAAATGCCTCAAAAACGAGTGTATGGAAAAACAAATAAGTCTCCCGGGCATATTTGAAAAATGGATAGATCTTAGGGCCTTGTATAAAAGGCACTACATGAGAAGGCCCAAAGGTTTGTTGGGGGCTATAGACAAAGTTGGGCTGAAGTTCGAAGGCCGACAACATTGTGGCTTAAATGATGCATTTAATACAGCAAAATTAGTTGGGCGAATGGTATCTCACGGAGTGATTTTGGAATGTACAAATGATTATCTGAGTTACAAATAGTTCACATTTTATTATGTTACGAAAAAACAATTTTGTTGAAACTTGTTTTCACATAATTACCAAGTTGAATAAAGCCTTATTTTTAGAATTAAGACTTTTTCAATATTTTTATCATGTTTCTGGAGCGAGTTACCACATAAATAAATCAAATATATATATATATATATATAATTGCGATTTTATTTTTTTTAATAAAAACGTTCCCAAACGCGAATTTTAAAAAATATTGAAAGTGTCACAATGACGTTCAATTATTATATCAAAATGTCATTGTCATAACTGTCAATTGTCGTAACTGTCAATTGTCATAATGCTTGTGATCCGAATGAACCGAGTCCTCGAATTCAAAGTAAAAGAAAAAGAAGTAGATTGTGATCCACGACGAATTGACTTAGGGTTCAAATTGATATGTTTTGATAATATTAATCTTAACTCTAGCTTCTTAAGTGTCTAATATCAATCTGTAATTTTTATAAAATGTGTTGAATATTTTGAAAGAACTCATTATCTTACCAATAGTACAAAATTAAGACAACCCTCCAATTAAAAATTAACTTAACTCACAAGTATCTGAAAAAAAAAGTAGATAAAGAACAAACAGCCCTGGTGGTTAAGGTTTCGAAATAGAAGAAAAAGAAGAAGATCCGTAATGCACACATAGTTTGGAAAGTAGCTAATTGTTCTTCTAGACATAGCTCACAAATAGAATTAAGAAAAACTCTTTTATGGTTAAGTACTAGAAGGCAAACTACAGCGATTTTTTTACCTGTGACATTGTTTCACTCTTTTATACTAGCAATTTGAACCAATAAAATGTTTTCCAATCCAATACTGCTCCTGTTTTGTAAATCATTTAAAAATAAAAACATTTTGAAGAGTCTCGAAGTACCGATTGTCTAGAAGGATTTAATAATGTTTCTTATTTTTATTAACTTCAGTTTGGCTGTTTCGAAGTGATTGGGAGCCCCGCACGACCAGAGCCGTTTCATTAAAATAAAGCGGTATAACAAAATAAATTTGACCCATATAAAAATCACGCTGGTGACAAAAGCTCCGCGGGTCACTTAATTATCGACAATGGGAATTCCGTTAAACGTACACCTTACGGAACGTTAACCATGACCTTTTCAAAACTGATAGCTGAAAATAAATAATCTCGAAGAGATGAATCGTGTAGTACGTTTTGCTCTCCACGGGATCCGATTGTATCTTTGGTATTTCTAGGTCGATTCTTTAATCAAAAATAAGTAATGACTTCGGATACGTGTCAATTATTAGAAATGTTTCTCATTTGCATTTTGTTGGAATGAACTCAATGGCTTAAATAAAAACTCTGGTATTTGGTTAATTTTATAGAACGAGTGGTATTTTTTAACCATTTTATATTTGTTTAATATAATTTTGAATATTATCACTATTATAAACTGCCAAATAAATGGTTAGAGTATAAAATTCGAAATTTAATATTTAAACCTGGCTCCCATGACCTCTTACGTGTATTCAGTGTTGCCAGTTTCCAATTGATTATTTGAAGATGGACGCACAATATATTTTTTAAGCTGTTAAAACAGTAAATTATTGCTTTGATTTATAAAAAATACAAAAAGATAAAGGCTTTATTTGTAAAAATATATTACCAGAATAACGGGCCTTACAACGGATTTAATTATTTTGTCTAAATGGCTCATGACAGATGGCGCAACTATCTAGATAGAAGCTTCAAAAATTCTTCTTCTTATTCAATTTCGAGGCCTCGTTTACCAGGGCTATACACATACTTATGAGTTATGATATTTACTTCAAAATAGTTCTTATGTTTTGAGATTTTGTAATTAATATATTGAAAAATAATGCTGTCAGGAGTTATGCGTTCATATATAGTTTGATTGAATAACCCTGGTAGAATATTCAAATCACCTGTCATAACTATTTTACATTTTCCGAATATGTTATTAAATGTTTCAATGTAATACCAACAAAAATAAATAAAAACAAAATAAAAACGCGACTTATAATAAATATTAGGCAACACTGATGTCTCAAAGTCTGTTTTTGAAGTACCAGTACAGAACCACTTACTTTGTACTAGTTTCATAAATTAAAGTACCGCTTGTAACGATTTGGTTGCATAGTCCAAGGCCAATAACAGCGAGAACGATGGCTATATGGATGCACAATACAAGGCCAGAAAAACTTAACCTAATTATTGACAGTTTCTCGAATATTCTTGGATGTTCGAGAAGCCAAGAAAAGTGTATAAATACATGAAAATCGACGTTGCGAAGTTTTTATGGAAATAAAGTTTGTTCGCATCAATTGTAGGACAAAATTTGAATGCAGAAAATATACGGAATTTGAAATACAGTTTTCTTATTGTTGTAATAAATATGAAGACTATGGGAGAATGAGGGCCATTGTATACTCATCGCCAAAGAAGCATTTCATTCATTCAGGAAACGGATGAATTGGATTTTATCTGCGGATAGAATTTCTTATTTAGATGCAAAATGATACCGTCATTTTGTTATAAGAGAAATAACTAGTTGTAGAAAGAGAAACTGCTAATTTTATGAAATTATTTCGTTGTTACAACAAGATCATGTTGTATATTTGTTTTACTTACTTTTGAAGAGCACGCATTCTTGGCAATTTTCTCTTTTTTTCGGTTAAAAATTTCTAACTATTAACTAGAAATATGGTAATTATATTCCAAGATAATCTAATTTTAAGATTAGTGAAAAGTGACTGTAAGAAATAGTTATACAGGGTGTATGGGAATAATGTTCAAAATATCTTACGACAAAATTGAATGGGGGACCTTCACATAACATTTTTATACCTTTAGCTGTTTGCTGAAGATTTTTTTTGAAAGTTGCTTTTTTCGTTTACGAAAAAGTTTCGTTTTTCATATAATTTAACAATAAATAGCAAAAGCTTCTCCGGATTAACTGATTTTGACGTTTCAGAATGAGAATCAATTTAGTTTCTATTTTTACTCTGCGACGGACTCGGTAACACGCACTTATTTATCATTTTAATGCCGCAGTGCCAATAGATGAAAGGATTTTATCGGGATTTTATGGTACGAAAAACTTTTGAAGCGCAATGCGGGTTTTCTTTGATAACTAATTATTAAACTAATCAATCAAATATAACCACTTTAATACTTTTCAATACTAAATAAACTTATATATTGTAATAGGTATTATACGTTGTTATGAAAGAAAATTTTTTTTTTAATATTTAGTACCAATTATCGAGAATAAAAGAAAATTTATAATTTTTTTTGGGCGCACATTGTATATTTTTTATTATATTCAAAAATGATCTCAACGTGGGTTCAGATTTCATTTAACTCTAATAATTATATTTATAATCCAATATATTTCTTGTACATAAGTTTTCACTTATCAAAAAAAAATCTAAATAAAAAATCTTAAAAATAACGAGGAACATAAAACTTGGTATTTTCAAAACGCCATTCATATCACATTTAAGTATTTTAACTAATTTTATGTCACTATTACTTGTAACTTTGTTTTTATAACTCTTTATGCACTTAAAAATTGTTTGTCCTTTTTTAAGGTTATGCAAGTTCCATAAAAATGTAATTAATTGACAATGAAATACCTCTAAAGTTTTTATCATATAACAGGAACAACTTAAAAACAATTTAATTTAAACTATTACACATGAAACGAATCATTTTTTTTTAATTCTGACAAATTTAAATTTGCAATTTTACATATACTCAATTTTATATGGTCTACTTCAGAAATAATACAAATTCTAATTTAGAAATATTAATTAGAGAAATTATTATGTTAAATGTATATCAATCACTTTAACATATTTAATTATTGTACATACAATATTATTCATAAAAAATGTTTCCATTTGTCACTCTACTCTATGAAAAATTATTGATATTTGTGTAATTTTAATTAAATTTGTTTATTTATTGATAATTTTTATTAAATTATTATAGTCAAAGATTTGAACCTTCCCGCAATATATTATAAAAGTTTCTAATCTATAAAATTACAATATATTGTAACAGAATTTTTTTCATGATTTTTCTGTAGCACTGTAGTATTTTTATTATAAATGAATGTCAGATTCTAAAAATTAAAGAATTAAATTTGAGTATTACAACTAAATTTACTTATACAATATTAAAAAAGCCTGAATGAAACTATATACACTTTAATACCCTACAAGAAAAATTCCATAGGGGTGAAATCAGGTGAACTAGATGGTCATAAAATATCACCATAGCAGCTCCACTGCGACGTAATAACTAAACAATCCCTACGAATTTCACACCCTGCGTGTAACTAAAGGTTTTTATTTTGATTTTGCTACTTACAGTATTAATAAAATGAAATGTTAGCATATGTAAGAGATAAATTGTTAAAATAAAAACACATACGGATTCTTATCAGTAAATGATGTCGTTGACCTGATGGTTGTGGCCTATTTGAATACCTCCCAATTAGTTAATTTTCATTTTCTATGCATTCTACACATAATTTACAGTAAACAAATTCAAGAACCGAAAAAAATATCTTGTTCGAATATCCAATTTTTGCATATAATAAAACGGTCGGGCAGTTCGAGTGCTCATGCGTGAACTTCTAATTATGTATAAAAAAAAACAATCGGTCAATAATTTACTACTAAATACCTATTAATTTTTTTACAGCCTAGTTTTCATTCATATCAATTCAATTCATCGTAAATTTACGTTGCATCAAAACGGTATAGTTATTTTTTATCAAATCGCTTCTTTGAGAAAATTCATCATTTTTACATACATTTAAGTTTTTCAAACAATATCAAATTAAATTTAATAGTGTAGATTGAAATTGTGTATTGTACTTGGTATTGTTGTTTCAATGATATTTAACGTGAGAATTATTTGTTCATAATAATGAGAATTCTGCAAAAATAACGGTTTAACGGATCTTATCTGTAATTAAAATAAATAGATAAACACCAAAACGAAAACAGACATTTAAATAATGTTAAATGACTCTTTTTAAATATTCACATTCTATTTATACAGGGTTACCACAAAGTATTGTCTGCGGAGTATCTCTATAACATTTTTATTATTTCTATTACATCATATAGACTTTTCCTGGTAAGAAAACACCGGGTCAACTATGCGCAGGCGCACCTCCCACAACCCTAAAATTTCTCCTCATTCTAGTAACATATAAAAGTGACAATATGTCAAAAGTACTAAAAAGAACTGGGACAACAAAACAAAACAGTGGTACCAATAAAAAATTAGGTACTTTTAAATTGCCAACTTAATTCTATTGCCTTTCTTTCCCCTATAATAGACCTTTCCTGATAAGAAAACACCGGGTCAACTATGCGCAGGCGCACCTCCCACTACCCTAAAATTTCTCCTCGTTCTAGTAACATATAAAAGTGACATTAGGTTTGTTCCAGCAAGATGTTACTGTTCCTGCAAAGAAAAGTTGGTAGCACTTGCAAATGTTTGTGGTTCCAACAAATTTTAAAAGGTGTTGGTGACTTATTGGTTGGTACTTATTTTGTTTGCAGATTTCGAGCAAACATTTCTGACTAACCTAACTTTTATTGTTTACAATTTATAATTAATAATGGTGATTTAGAAGGAATTGAAATAATGGAAGATCGGCAGCGTCCAAAAAATAAAAATTATCAACGAAAATGGAAAATTTTAATGAACTGGAATTTATTGAACATTTTAGGTTAAGTAAACACGTTGCAAATAGAATTGCAGAATTATTTAAAGAAAGTGATTTGTTTAAAAGACAATCGAGAAGTAATGATAAATAAAGGAGAGGTGAAATGTAAACGTATGGGTTTAAAACTTTTTGTTTACACAAACAAAAACTTCACAATTGCACTTTATAAACCGAAATTACACGACTCCAATTTGACACTTCACTACTCTTCCCACATCGTATAATAATAATTATAATAATAATATAATAGATTTTGGCCATATTACTTATAATTTTCCTGGAAGAATTCTCTCTTTTCCGTTTATTTATTTATTGTATCTGTTCCGGGAACCACCAGATTATTATTATTATTTCTAATTTGTTGCTTTATCTTTATGTTTTGATTATTTCATTTTATTTCCCGTTATTTTTTTCTCGTTAGTCGGGTATTACATTTGGATTGTTTGTTTAACTTTGTAACCTTAATTCTTGTTATTTTTTTATCTTCGATTTACTTTCTATATATTATTTAATTTAATTATCATTAATGTAAATTTCGTCATATTTTAAGAAGATTTTGGCTTTTTCCATTAAATTACTTGTTCATTTGTTTAAGAATCTTAATAATTTTATCCAATTTCCTCCATTTTGTCTTCCTTAGGTGTTCTTTCTTTTGCAATTCGTTCTATTTTCTTTTATTATCTGTTCTTGTATTAACTTCATTTCCTCTTTACTAACCATTAAACTACTCCATCTTTCTTCATTACTCTGTTGTTCTGTTGTATTTTCTTCAACCGCATTTTGTTCTTTTCTTCGACCTTTTTTTGCTTCAATTATTTGATACTTTTATTGCTTCTGGTCTTCTACTTTTTCTTGCTGCTTCCAACGATTTTCCCACATCGTCAATTTTCATATATTTATATATTTTTCTTGGCTTCTTGAACATTAGTTCTGGACAATATATGTGACATTTTTTCCTATATTTTGGAGTGTCAGTTACCAGGGTTATTTTTCTTTTTCAAATTTTAGGTTAATAAAATAAAATAAAAATTGTACCTCACATTTGCATAAAGATTAAAATGAGAAAAAAATTACTCATTGAACAAACTTTTGACTGAATTATAATACCCAAAACAAAGTCTATTTCCATTAAAAGCAATGAAAGGACACAAAAAAAAATGTTGCGTACTTAAAAACGTACATAAAAGGATAATTTAATACAATATTAAAACCACTTTCTTCACATCCATAAGCAACAAGTTTCTTTGAAAGAGAAAACAAATAGTGATGTACGATAAAAATATACTATCAAAAACAACAATCGCATATATTTAATTTTGTTCCTGTCAAATGGTAAAGTGAACGGGATCGAAATCAACTCTACTATTCCAATTTTAATATTTAATTATATTATGTGTTGAAGCTTAATTTATTCTTAATCAAAGTGAGAGTATTTTCCCATGTATTTTTTATGATCTGTAAAGATATAATTAATGTTATTATCAGTTTTCTATATTTCTATATTAATTAGAAATTAGCCGTTATTTGCATACTAATTTTTATTTATTATTCTGATTATTATTACTATTATTATTTGCCAGTATTAGATATTGCAAAAATTGTGTACCATTATTTTTTTTTTGTGAAAGTATATGTTTCTGGCGAAATTTAAGATAAAGGCATTTGTTAAAAGTTTTTTAACAACGCGGTTGTCACTTTCAAAATAATTGTCATTTTCAGAATAATTTGACACAAGGTAACTAGATTAATTGTCACTTCAATAAAATAAAATGACATTAAATGCGTTTTGTATTTTGGTTTTGACACTAAAAATGTGTTATTTTTTTTCATATTTAATAAGGTGTATACATGTTTTTAGCTAAATTGAAGCTGTCGAAATCCGTTAATAATTTTTCAACAAAACTATATATGTTATTAATCTTTATTAGAGACGCGTTGTCACTTTCAAAATAATTTGACACAAGTTAACTAGATTAATCTTCATTTCGATAAACTCAAACGACATCAAATCGGGTTCGTATGACCGTCATTTTTCAACCAAAAACTTTTGACGAAATAACCAAAATCCCGCTAAAAAAAAATAGGGGCTAAATGAAGAGAAATATTCTTCTGTGTACATCTTTGGTTAGTTAAGAGGCATAGAAATAAAGAAAAAAATCTTACCTCCAAATTTTGGTGTTTGTGCATTTTGGGGGGCCGATTTTGAGAGACGGCCGCCGAAGCTGCGAAGGCGCCCGCGGCCTTACGAGACATGCATTGCCCCATCGGACGTGGCAAAACCGCCCGGCACGTTTCCTTTAAAAAAATAGTACAAAAAAAATAGGCGGGATGATTAAAAATAGGTTTACAAGGTGTTTCAACTTATTTACTATAGCCGTTTTACGATAAACTGACGATGGACAGGGAAAACTAAATTTTAAAAGTTGGCACCACTACACGATATTACCAACTTAACGATTTGCCAATATATTACCAACTTTGCCAATTTCACAATATCGCCAAACCAACTTGTCAAAATAATTGTCATTCATCGAATTCGTTTCGTTAAATCTTTTAGTTTTCTGTGTTGGGTTTGTATCCAGTTTCCTTTTTATGATTTATAATAAAACAGTGATTATCAATTGAACCAAAACAAAGCACAAAATTAAGCAAAGCTGTCACAGTATTATCTTTAGGTGATGAAAAAAACGTCTTCATCTTTTGATACCATCGTCGATTTATCGTAAAAATGCTAGAGTAATTTTTACTAAAACACAAAATCCATGATAATGATAAATATATATATACAGGATTGGGATAAAGTATGGAACCAAGTAAATATCTTTAAAACGAAACGATATTTATGAAATGGTACAAGTAAGTGCACTGGGCCAAAATGCAGCTGATGTAAATTTTTTTGTTGTTTAACCGGAAATATCTTCAAGTTTTTTATTTAAACGGGACACCCTGTATATTTTTGCAGATTTTGAGTACTCTCTAAATTGAACGAGTAAGAATGGATTATTTAAGTGAAAAAGATCGTAATGAAATATTAATGATGATCGGTTATGGTGATCGATTCATATAGAGTGGCCTGCTCGTTCTCCGGATCTAAGCCAATTAGATTTTTTTTCTTTGTGGTTATCTAAAATCACGTGTTTACGTTAAACGAACAACACGCTTGCAGGAATTGAGACAAATAATTTTTGATGAATATGAACTAATACGTGGAGAAGTTTTAGAAAGAGTGACTCAAGAATTTGTATATAGGCTGGAATATTGTCAGGAGGTGAAAGGAGAGCATTTTGAACATTTGAATTAATTTTGTTTAAATTATTATTCTCATTAGTCTAAAGTAAATAAATGTACGAATTCTACAACTAAAAGTGAGTTATTTCTCGTTTTTACAAATTATTTTCACTAAACCCAGTATGTACAAATTCGAGAAATAACAAGCTATTTCAAAACCTGCAAAAATATACAGGATGTCTCATTTAAATGAAAATAGTTGAGGGTATTTCCGGTTAAACCGGAAGTATATTATTAACAAAAAACATTTTGCCCCATTGCACTTACTTACTTACTTTATCCCAACCCTGTATATATATAAGGTAATTTTAATTTTTCTGCCACCTCGAAAGCATCGTATAGTTCAGTCATACAGGGTGGAGAGCTCGAATTTTTTTTCCCCAGTTTAATTTTTTCTATCGTCAGTTGGACGAAATGAGCCAATCATTAATTTCTACAATGTTTCTAAAACGGAAAACTTCAAATCTAATTTACTTAATTTGCAAGATTATAGATTTTTTATGTAATTATTCATGTGTCTTTTCCTGAGTCTTTTCATAAGGCATCGCATGTCTTTGGTGTCTTTTAATGAATTTCTCTTGTATCTTTTTTCGTGTGTCTGTTTGTATGTTTTTTTATGTGTATCTTCACGTAATTTCATGTCTTTTTGTGCAATTTCTCGTGCTTTGTTCGAACGTCTTTTCGTGCAGTTGTTCCTGCGCTTTGCCCTGTATTTTCGTAAAGCTTTGAGTCCCTTTTGTGTAATTTCGCGTCTTTTAGTGCGTTTTTTCGTGAGTCTTTCCATGTCCTTTGGTATGTTTTTGATGTGCCTGTTTGTGTGTCTTTTCATTTATTTTTTCGCGTGTATATTTGAGTAATTTCATGTCTTTTCGTGTTTTTCTTAAAGCTTTTGGTATTTTTTGGTCAATTTCGTGACGTTTAGGGTGATTTTTTTCGTGTGTTTGTTAGAGTATGTATTCTTAAAGCCTTTGATGTTTTTTTGGTTAATTTCGTGACGTTTAGTGTGATCTTTTTCGTGCGTTTGTTGACGTGTGTTTTTTTAAAGCTTTTGATGTTTTTTTGGTTAATTTCGAGTCTTTTAGGGTTTTTTTTTTCGTGCCTTTGTTGAAGTGTGTTTTCTTAAAGCTTTTGGTATTTTTTTGGTTAATTTCGTAACGTTTAGTGTGATTTTTTGTGATTTTTTTCGTGCGTCTCTTAAAGCTTTTGGTGCTCATTTGGTTAATTTTACGTCTTTTAGTGTGTTTTTTTCGTGAGTCTTTTCGTGTATCTTTTCCTAAAATTGTTGTTTTATTTTCCTGTAACTTTTCGTATATCTTTTCATGCATCTGTTCGTGGACCTTTATTTTTATCTTTGTCTTTTGGTAATTGGTATTATTTATATAACTAATATTTAATTCTCTTTACTATACACCATTAATTTCAACTGATCATGTAGTTAATACATAGAAAGAAAATAAAAATTAAAGAATGTTACCCCATTAGCCCTTTAACCTCAGCAATTATACTAAATGCTAAATTTGCAATTTTTGCCCTTGGTGTTAATGTCAATAATTGCTTAGAGATGCCCACAAAAAGACTAATTGGCCCTATAAAAAATCAGTACGGCCCTGTTACATCAAATCGGGTTGGCCCTATTACAAAAAATTAATTGGCCTTCTACTGGCTTATTTTATACCAACTGAGAGGGAAAAAATGTTTTAGCTCGCACCTTTTATAGAAACAGAACTAGAAACCAGTACCACTTACAAGTAAATCTTAGTCTTACGGAAATATTAGATTTGCTTCAGTTCCAGTAATGAGAAAAAAAGCACCACTACCACAATTATTTACTCGCTCTTATTTACCAAAAGCGAAAACCACAACCAAAAAATTTTAAAAAAATACTCACAATAGTTTTGTTGGTTCCTCCAACAAAACTGTGTGGTCACGAGAAAACTGAGAATCTGTTAAAAATAATAATAAAGAAAGATTTTAATTTTCAATTATTTTTTTCTTCAATTTTTCTAATTATTTTTAGTCGTTTATTTAGAATAAAATTGATAGTACCTGTTAAATAGTAAGTAGGTGGGTACTAGAGATATCTAGGACATTAGGGAAAGGATGTAACTAAGAGCATTCATGAAAAAAAATCTTGAAGTACCTGTCTATCTCGAAACGAAAGGACTTTCACGTATAAATCTTTGAATTTAGCTCAGTTAGTACGGTTTTTAATTTTATTTGGAAAAAATAAATAAGGCAATTTCGTCATATGCGATTAATGAGTCTAACAATATATCCATAAATATAAATTATAGGTAAAATTGTTTGTTTCTTTTATTTTTTCAGTATTTGTAAATCAATTTTTTAATGCATTTATATAGTAGAAAAAACATTCCTAAATGCTTTTTCTTTTTTTCTAAACATAAAAATAATCCTATTCATGGTACTTCAATTAGAAAAAAATCCATCCTGATCTTCATTGATTTTAAAGGTTTATTATTTTTTTTGCGTGAAAATTTATAAAAATAATAAAAGCATAAAATAATCTTAAATGGAAAACTCATTTATTTAGAATAATAACTTTAAAAAATTGAATATTTCCTCGAGTTTTAGCAGAGGCATTCACACAAAAATTGTTTATGGATGGCATGTTTATCATTTTTTAGCAAAAATATTTTTTCACCGTCGTAAAAAGTAATAAATTTCCCACAATATTTGCAAAAATTGAGATGTAAATACTTTTTATAACTAGGAAAAAAATGTTTGAAAACAGAAATATTTTTTCATTCTTCGAGCCAAACGTTGAAACAAAAATTGTTTATGGATGGCATGTTTGTCATTTTTTAGCAAAAATATTTTTTCACTCTTTTAAAGAGTAATAAATTTTCCATATTTACAAAAATTAAGCCGACTTAAGACAATGAAAAAACATTTTTATTAAAAAATAGCAAACATTCCATGACTATTTTCCATTTAAATTGTCATTTTGATATTACTTTTATAGATTTTTTCATAATTTGTCTCAAGGATAGACATTATTTTTTTTAAACATAAAAATAATCCTATTCGTGCTATTTAAATAACGAAAAAACCAATAGCAATCTGCAAGTTCAAATTTATTGCAAAAAAAATTAAAAACAATTCTAAATAAAATATTTGTATATTTTTGAAGATAAGAAATAATTATTATTAATAATATTTGTAAGATAAAACAAAATATTTTTTCTGGAAATATTTTACGAACCCTCTACTTTTATTATGTAACCTTGACTTTGGGATCTTAGTCATAATAACACTTGACTTAATTTATGATTAACCAATCGATACTGCACTACTGAGGTTATGTTTTGTTACTAAAATTCCATGTTTCATTTTTCCAACAAATTAAAAATCTAATTATGTAAATACCCGCCGACCGGCCTTGAACGAAAAACCAAAATTTTGTTCGATTTTGCACCGCCCAAAAAACCATTCTAAACTATTTTTATATTCTAACCATGAAGAGGTAATTTATCATTTTTAAATAAAATTAATTCTACCTTTTCCAGCTTGATGCAGTAATTTACAATTTCCAAAAAACATATTCACAAACGATTTAATTTAGAGCATTATCACATGAGCATTTTTCACGAAAAGCGAAAACGCACCGTGTAAATAAACTACGTACAATCAGTCAACTTGTACCGACAGTGTTGTAAAACCATATGAGCAGTGAGCCAGTAACGCAGTACGTTTCGTTGCAATCAGATCTTGTCCCGTTCAAAAACCGAAACTGGCCATTCAAAAGAGGTTGAAGGAAACCCGCAGATCGATAAGAATTCTACGTTGTTCGCCATTCGATTTTTAGTTGTTTCGAATAGATGGCGCTGTACGTCGAGGCTCAACAACGTTTTTGGTCCTTCGAAAGTTAAATAATCTGAGAAATTGAAATTGTCCAGCATGGATAGGAATGTCTCCGAAATGTGCACAATTAATAAATGGAAAATGTAGTTTATGAAATGCACGCTGCAACACCAATAAATAATGTGTTACCTTTTAAATTTCATTTCGGGGTTATAGTATTTCTTAAAAAAAATCTGGAAATGACATTCGACAGGTACAGGTTACGTACTAAAGAACTAGTTCTTTGGTTATTCAAATAAAAAAATATATTTTATAAATCTTCGTAATCAAATTATGCAGAAGAATCGTCATTTAGTCTAATAATGAGGGGTTGTAAATAGGGTAACACAATACAGGCTTGGGATAAAGTATGGAACCAAGTAAATATCTTTAAAACGAAACATTTTTTGTTAATAATATACTTCCGGTTTAGTAACCGGAAATACCCTCAACTTTTTTAATGTAAATGGGACACCTTGTATATTTTTGCAGATTTTGAAAGAGCTTGTTATTTCTCGAATTTGTACATACTGGGTTTAGTGAAAATAATTTGTAAAAACGAGAAATAACTCACTTTTAGTTGTAGAATAAGTAAATTTGTTTACTTTAGACTAATGAGAATAATAATTTAAACAAAATTAATTCACATGTTCAAAATGCTCTCCATTCACCTCCTGATAATATTCCAGCCTATTAACAAATTCTTGAGTCACTCTTTATAAAACTTCTCCACGTATTAGTTCATATTCATCAAAAATTATTTGTCTCAATTCCTGCAAGCGTGTTGTTCGTTTAACGTAAACACGTGATTTTAGATAACCTCAAAGAAAAATATCTAATGGGCTTAGATCCGGGGAACGAGCAGGCCACTCTATGAATCGATCATCATTTACCCCACTGCCCAGTCAACGACAACAAAACTAATTGCTAACAGGCATTTACAGCTTTTTGAATTGTGTTCTTGTTAAGTTGAGATATTAATAAAGTTTCGCTATTTGAATTTTGTATTTTTTAAAAACTAATTTGTCGTGGACGACCCTAAAATTTTAAATGGAATTACATTGAAAATTGTAAAAAATAGTCTTACGCATTAGGTCCTGATGATGGATTTATTAATCGAAACTAGTAGCCATCTTTTATACCAACTAAAAAAGTTTAAAAGTAGCTACATTCAAATAATTTGAACTGTAAATTATAGATATTTTTACGATTTTTTATTAAATATTTGTTTGTAAAGATATTAGTCATTATTACGTAAAGATGTCGTGACTACGGTATTAATGGATCGAAATAAATTCATTATTCGAATGTTGGTCTCCGCGATAGGTCCTAAAATCGAATAATTCTTTTGATTTTTATCAATTAGTTAAAAAAATGTAATCGCTTTCGATTTTTTCGTTTTCGTTGAGGATCTCGTGCGGTTTTAGATCCGTTTAATCGTACGCGTGTGAAGTGTCCTTTTGGATTGGGAAATTTAAGTTTGAAAATCAGAAGGTTAGTTTAAAGTTTTTATTATTAAACGCTTTTAAATTTATTAAACGGAATTACATTGAAAATTGGAAAAAATAGTCTTCCGCATTAGGTCCTGATTATGGATTTATTAATCGAAACTAGTAGCCATCTTTAAAACCAACTAAAAAAGTTTAAAAGTAGTAACATTCAAATAATTTCAACTCTAAATTATATTTTTACGATTTTTTATTAAGTATTTGTTTGTAAACATATTAGTCATTATTACGTAAAGATGTCGTGACTAAGATATTAATTTATCGAAATAAATTCATTATTCGAGTGTCAGTCACCGCGATCGGTCCTAAAATCGAATAATTCTTGATTTTTATCAATTAGTTAAAAAAATTTAATCGTTTTCGATTTTTTCGTTTTCATTGAGTATCTCGTGTGGTTTTAAATCCTTTTAATCGCACGCATGTGAAATGCCCTTTCGAATTGGGCTTTTTACTTCTAGAATCCTAAGGTAAAATGCATGTTATTTATTATCAATCACTTTTAAATTTATTAAATGAAATTGAATTGAAAATTGGAAAAAAAAATTAGTCGCTTTATTTTTAAATCTTTTAAAAGCTCTTTGCAATTTTAAATTGATTTATAAATACATTTATAATTTTTTTAATTTATTTCTTGCAGTAACAATGCGTATTGTTTTTATTTTCAATAGTAATTGCAACCAATAAATTATTTTACACTTTTTAAGTTCCTTGTGTTAATATACAGAGGGTTTAAACCTTTTTAACATTTCTTAATTGATTCCTAAAAATAAAATAAGGAACCAAAAACGCCCGGTATATATCAAATCAATTCTATATTTTTTTTGCTTAAAAAATGAATAAATAGTGAATTAATAATATTTTCTCGTTGTTTCAGAATTTTGGGTGGTCATCATCAGAGTAATAAAGGTAGGAAAACTGGTATATTTACAAGGTTTTTTTTTGATTTATTTTTTATTATTCCAAAAATATTTTTGACTATATTAGATCTAATATAGAGGGTGATTCATAACTATTTTATTATTAATGTCTTTTTGATAAAATGATTCTGGATTTTTTATTTTTAAATGTTTTGCGTATATCCGGTTTATGAAAAATAAGTGATATACCGTGTGTTCAACAACAGTGTGTCTTCGATTATTATTAAATTTTTGTATTTGTAAAAATTTATGATATACAGTGTGTTCCAAAAGTAATGAACATTTAAAAAAATGTATTCTGTGCGTATATTTTATATACAGTTTATGAACAGTGGTGATATACAGTGTGTTCGAATGGTAAACGAACATTTTTTCAAATTTTTTATCCAGTGCGTTCTAAAAAAAATTTTTTGTGCGTATATTTTATACACAGTCCTGCAAACTGAATGATATACAGTGTGTTCAACAGCAGAGTTTCTTCGAAAGACAAACAAACATTATTAATTTTTTACTTATGTAAAAATTTGATGACATACAGTGTGTTCGAAAGGTAAGTGAACATTTTTTTGAAAAATTTTAAATTCTAATCACTGAATATTATTTATTGTAAATTTTAGATTTCAGCCCAATGTTGCACAACGTTGTTTCGGAGTTTCGGAAACTGGGGTTTGATCATCATCAGATTTATTATCTCTGGGTTCGTTGTATTATTTATAGATTTCTGTGTTTATTTTGTTTTTTCCTTTGGAATGGTAGTTCTTCTATTTCTATGATTTTTGTTGAAATTATTTTCGTTGTTTATTGAGGAACTTTTCTATTTCCCGGTGGTTTAGGTCGAGGTTATTTTTCTGTTTTAGAAGAGATTTTTTTTGTTTATGAAGGGACTTTTCCATTTCTTTGTTTTTGGTTGAAGATATTTTCTTTGTCTATGAAGGGACTTTTTCATTTCTTTGTTTATGGAGGGACATTTTCATTTCTTTGTTTTTGGTTGAAGAGATTTTCTTTGTTTATGGAGGGACTTTTTCATTTCTTTGTTTTTGGTTGAAGAGATTTTCTTTGTTTATGGAGGGACATTTTCATTTCATTGTTTTTGGTTGAAGAGATTTTTTTTGTTTATGGAGGGACTTTTTCATTTCTTTGTTTTTGGTTGAAGAGATTTTCTTTATTTATGGAGGGACTTTTTCATTTCTTTGTTTTTGGTTGAAGATATTTTTCTTTATTTATGGAGGGACTTTTTCATTTTATTGTTTTTGATTGAAGGTATTTTCTTCGTTTGCTTTTGTTTGAAATTATTTCATTTGTTTTTTGAAGACTTTTCTTCTATTTTCCTGTCTTTGGTTAGTTATTTTATTTGGTCCTGATCTTCTATTCACATCATTTTCCTTGAATGTGTGTTGTATGTTCCCGGTGAGGCTATTCTTCTATTTTCGTTGTTCATTGAGGGGCGCTCCTTCTTTTTCCCCGATTTCCGTTGAACACTAGTGCACCTCTAGCTGGGGTCTCTGCCGGAACCGCATTGATCAGACTTGTGTCCAAAGCAAGCGAATGCATTAAAGGGGAAGGCAGTCGGATGTGTTCCGGAAACTCGGAAACTGAAGTTTGATAGGTTCGTGATCATCGGTATTATTATCTGGGTGTTTGTTTATTATTTGTAGCTCGTGTTATATTTTCGATTTTGAGCAGTTTTCAATGAATTTTCTTTTTTGGTCTGTAGTTTGTGTATCGTAAGTTCATTACAATTTCTGTTCCTCTGTGTATTACGTGGTTTATTTGGTTTTTGTTTCTTTGAAATGGTTGTTCTTCTATTTCTCTGGTTTTTTATGTTTTCCTAGAAGGGCTATTCTGTTTTTAGTTCTATTTTATTTCCTTGTTTACTATTTCATTGATTTTCGTTGAAGTGTTTTTCTACTTTCCTAGAGAGATTCTTCTTCTTTTTGCCTATTTCTTCTTAAAGTTTATTTTCCTGGTTCCTATTCTTCTATTTCGGAATGTCTTTTTTAGTAAAAAATTTGAACTCAATTCTCTTCATATAAATTATTCATTGATGATAGGTTTTTTAAATTTATTTGGGGTTATATGGCTAAAGGCGAACCATCCCCTTAAAAAAATGGTAACGCGCCTCCTCGGTAATACCTCAGTGGTGGTGTGGAAATTTACCGATAAATATTATAATTTAGTTCTAATTAGTGCTGATTATCTCAAAAGATTGTTTATTCTTTATAATCATCATTTAGTAATGTTCAATTGGTTTTTTAATAAATAACCATTTTGTGATTAAAGTTGACATTTTCGTAGAAAAAACAATTTTTTTTAAAGTAGATACTAGAACATTCATAACAGGTGTATGCTACGATGACCTTAACAAATGATTATTAAACTTTTATTATGAATTCTCTTTCTGTCCAAGTTTTCAATTATTGCCATTATGGGCAATTAAATAACATGTATTTTGAATTTTTATTAAATGATTATCAGTAGATTTGCATCAAATTCAATTGTTTAATGGAGGTTAGAAAATAAGTGGCACTCCATTCTATAGCGAATCTCTTATACTTATTTTACCTGTCGAAATAAAAATATTTGATTATTTTACTTAGCAAAATAAGAAACATATCGAGGGTTTCGAGCAAAAACCAGATAAATATAATTATTGGATATTTGAAACAGTTAACAAATAATATATGGTTTTAAATGTTCTTCAAAGTTAAAACAATTTTTAAAAACGATTATCTTGAAATAATTGTTTTCTTAATTATCTGGTTATCACTCGAACCCCTCGATATTTCACTATAATAAGAAATATATTACATAATATACATTTTTTCATATAAACACTCACTATTTAAAAGATAATTATACAAATTTTTTTTACAAAAAACTTATCACTAAATCTTCAATTCTTTATTAATATCAGATCTCAAAAAACTCGATATGTGGTTACAAAAGACACGAGAATTTCATTTAAACAAACTAGTTTGAGTATAAACTACCGATTTTTTGAAAAAAAAAGTCATACTGGCGCTATATCATTAAAATAATTACCGACATTTTTAGTAAAACAGCAACTTCTCTATAAATCACTATTATTAATTTATTTCATTCGAAATAAATAGTTAATTAAATTCTATAATATCAAAACTGTTATTAACTTATTTCGCCTAAAAAATTGATTTTTCAAAACATCGGCGCCGGATCCAATAAAATTTTACACAGTCAAATGTTCTGGTGGTCTTTCCAATGTACAGGGTCTTCTAAATTCCTGTTCGAACTCGTGAATCCACTTGTTTGAAACCCATTTTGATCCCGCCAAGACGGGACAAGCGGCGTGTCTTGTTAAAGCGTCTCCGTCCCCACTAGGATGTAAATTGTACCAAAACGCAGCTGTGCCTTTCTTGGGCCAAAGAGCAGCACCGACCATGGGGAAAACAGTGGCGCCACCTTGAGCCACATCGCTCATGTAAAAGAGAACTGTAGCAATTCTATTACCTGTAAAAATTTCAGTTTCATTTTCTATGTATTAAATTAATATTGGGGGTGTTAATTATAATAGTGAATAGTGTCCGAAAATTGTGAAAAATGTAAAAAATGCCAAAAAAAAAGGTAAATCTTTCAAAAAAGAGTTGGACAAGTGGAACAAGTCAAAGAGGAAAAGAGTCATAAAAGAGAGAAAAGAGTGAGAAGAGAGTGAGAAAAGAGTGAGAAAAGAGTGAGAAAAGAGTGAGAAAAGAGTGAGAAAAGAGGAAAAGGAGTTAAAAAGGTGAAAAAACACACAAAGGAAATTGTAAGGAAAGTGCAAAAAAAAAAGTAAAAAATACCGAAACGATGAGAATTGGAAAAAAAATATTAAAATATCAGAAAAAGATCAAAACTTTCAAGAAAAATTCGGGGAACAATCCAAAAAGGAACAAGAGTTAGATAAGAGTAAAAATAAACAGAAAAGTGTAAAAACCGTCAGAGAAAAGCAACAACAGTCAGAAGACAGAAAAAACCGTAAGAATGGAGTAAAAATATTCAGAAAAGACCAAAAAAAGTCAAAAAAGAACTAAAACAGTTAGATAAGAGCAAAAAAAGTCAGAAAAGAGCAAAGGATCACAAAAGAGCAAAGGATCACAAAAGAGCAAAAAGAGTCACAAAATAGCAAAAACAGTCAGAAATAGCAAAAACAGTAAGAAAAGTGAAAAAAAGTTTAAAAAAAGAAAAAAATTAAACAAAAATTTGAAGACGATCCTACAAGGTAAAAATCTCGAACGATTTGAGAATGTTTTAAATGAACTATTCGGCCTTGTATTACGTATTATGAAATAGCGCATCTAATTGTCTAGAGTGAAATAGAAAAAGTAAAAAAGTATTCTCCCATCGAAAATTCATATGGCACCAAATTAATATTTAATTGGAGGTACTCGTTGTCGCAACGAAATAACAATATAATAATTAAACCAAAAGAAAATATTATGTAAGTGACATCATTATATTCTTGTGTCGTTATTTGCATCATTATCAAACGCGGCACCTTTTAGATGTGGTTGTAATTTGTATATTTACAGTTCAAAGAGGTTTTTAACTAAAGAGAAAATTTACTATTCATGAAGTAGATTTTAAATGAAAAAATATAAAAAAAACGAAAGATTTGTTAAAAATTCTCGGAAAAAATGTGATAAAGAATAAAATCTAGAATGAATAAAAATATAAAATGAAGTAACAATATAAAATAAAAAAAAATAAAATAGGTTGAAAAAACAACTGAGACAAATGTAAAACTGTCACAAAAAATGAAAAACTATAGAAATCAAATAAAATCTATTAAAAAAAGGTAAAAACTGTAGAAAACCAAAGAAACAAAGTAAAAGACGATAAAAAAAGTAAAACTTGTGGAAATATGGTAAAAGCTGTAAAAACAAAACAAAAAATGCTGAAAGAAAAAAATACAAATAACTTCATAACGGATTAATTCTGTCAAATGATATCATTCTATAAAGTTATTTCTTGAAATGTACCCAAGCAAATAACATAAATACGATTTTTTTTTAAATGTAATCACTTTCATATTATATGTATAGGTAGATATCTCTTTACCGGAGGTAAAAGGCACTAAGTCCACTTTTTCCAAAAATGATCTTTTTACAAATTAATGTACAACTTTTTTAGATTTTTCAAGATATAAAGTACTATCTCCTACTCTCAATAATATACGATTTTTTTAATAAAAAATAGCATCATTTGCCGTATCAATACAAAGAAAAATATACATCATTTGGCTCTCTTTAAAAAATTCATATTTATGACTTGGTGTCTTTTACTTCCAGTGTAGAGATATAGAAGGTGATTTTTATCAAATCCATATAAAATGAAATGTAATATTGAGGTTTTTTCTTTGAACAATGTTTCCGGACACTGTGTATTTGAAATTTTCCTATAAAATTCCAAACGGAAATAAATATTTATTCATTTATCCATTCACCCAAAACTTACCAGTTCCCAAACTCTTAAAAGCAGTTTGCTTCTCGTCCCTCCTCGCGAAATCAAAATGCGGTTCGTAGTGCCCCCCGATGCCGTAATTCACCACCTGCAACTCCTCCGCGGTCTTCATCGACAACCCCGTCATATCTTCGACCCTCTGTGCTATATCCGCGATGTGTTTGTGTTCGTACTCCTTCAACCACGCCGATTTGCTTATTCTATATTGGGCTATTTCCAATTCGCCAGTTTGCGAATTCTGTACCGTGGCTCTTTGTAATCTCGGCAGAGCTAATCGTTTCACAGTTGCGATTTCCGCATCGGACATTACGTCGTGGAAGATGAAGAGGTCGGGCTTGTGGTAGGCTTCTTCGACCTTAAATGGAGCTAGTTTCAGGAATGGATTGTTGTTCGTTAAGTACCTGGGGAAGAAATTGGAGAGATTTTAGTTAGTGAGGTGAAAAATAAACCAAATTATCTTATTGTCCTTTTTGTCAACCATAGAAAGTCTATGTGAGTTGCAAAACGCTTCATTTGTTGAGTGAAAGTCTACTAAAAACTAATAGCTTGAAATCAGTCTTTTGGTTATTACATAAATTACATAAAATAATTTATTATTATTATTTGCATAGACCAGCGAGTAACAAAACTGCTTCCTCACAAGAAGTAAAAGAAAAAGGAAGCACCAGCCTCAAATGTGGAAGAAAAACATAGCCTAATTTCAAAGCTGAAAGAAAGCATTAAAAAATTGTTTGAATTTACTTATTATTCTGGTTTTGAAAGTTGATTTCTATCATTTAGTATTTAATAATTTTAGATACTGTTTTCACAGATTACAGATATAAAGTTAAGACTTTTCCTATAGTAAAATGCAAATCTTGGTTTGTGAACAATTTAGAATGCAATGAAAGACTTTATTCAAATCGGTTCAAAACAATTTTATTCCCAAGCAAACATTTCCCCAAAATGTATCAAATTGGTAAAATATCAACACAAATTGTTATCAAATACTTCATGAGCACAAAATATAAAGGAAATATGCAAAAAAACCGTTTAAAAATAAATAAAAACTAATGAAAAAGAGTAAACACTACAGAAAAAGGTAAAAGAAATTCAAAATATGGAGAAACAGGTAAAACTTCTTGAAAAATAAAAAACTACTAGAAAAACATAAAAAACATAAAAAATGTGGAAACATTATAAAAACTGTCGAAGTTAAAAAAAACTGGAAAAAAAAGCGCTAGAAATATCAAGAAAAGACTACTGAAAAAAGATTAAAACCGCGCAAAAAATTATTTATTCATTCAAAAGGTTAAAGCAAAATTTTAAAAGGCAAAAACCATCGAAAAATAAAAAAAAGGTGATAATTGTGCTAAAAAAGGTGAAAATCGTTGAAAAAGTGAAAACCTTCCAAAAGAATAAAAAACTGTAAAAAGTTATCAACCGGAAATGAAAGGTATTTCTATGTCATGCTAAAAATAGTAGAGGAAACAAATGTCATAAAATTATCTTTTGACTGTGAAAAAATCTTATTCTGGTCAGAACAAAAATGTGATAGTAATAATAATAATAATTATTATCATCGCTGATCCATTTTGACATATAAAATGTACAGGACAAGTCATAAATATAGAACGAGCGTTGAAATAAAATAGTAAAGTGAAACAGGAGCTAAGAGATGAAATTACAATTCCCAGTCAGACAAATAATTTTTTACATTATAGCAAACCTTTTTAATTAGAACATCTTTAATTGAAGTTTTAAAACCTCTATTATTCAAGTATTTACAAACTTATGGTAAATAATTGTACAATTTAAAACCTGTATACATGGGTGATTTTTCAAATCGTAATCGAATGTCTTGTGCAATAATTATGATGCGAGGAATTTATTGTGAATGCTTTAAATTATTTCTAAAGTGTAGGAAGTTTTGTATTTAAATATAGAGGAAAAAGTACATTCGCGATGCTTAACCAAAATTGGTCTACATCAGCGTTTCTCAACATGTGGGGCGCCATAAAAATTGTTATTGAAAATTGGGCCCAGCATACCGAAAGGTTGAGAATGAATATCGACAGTTGGGGCCAAATATTGTACAAATGAAGCGTTTTTACAAAAAAAAAGATTGTATCGATCTCGCTAGTATTTCCAAAAAGTTGTTTTGAGTTGAATTATTTCAAAAGCAAATAAATTTTGTTTTTGTTTTTTCTATATTAACTATCAATGTGTATGGTTCGAATTTCTAGATACCTGCACTTTAATTTCGAAGTAACTTCCAAAGGCATTTCCAATTCTCCTCTACACAAAGCTTCGTAATGCTCTCGTCCGTACGGATCACCGTAATAAACATGTTCAGGTTGATTTTTCTCAGTAACTACCTCATCAGACTCATCATCCCCTTTTTTCTTTTGGTTTTCCACTAACCGTTCCAATTCCGCTTCGTAGTAAACCTTATTTCCTAATGCTCTAATATGCGTTGGAATTAATTCTAATAATTTATTCGTTAAATCTAAGGCGAGCGGTAGATCACCCTGTTTGTACGTCGAAAACGCCAAATACTCGAGAATGTCGCTTTCGTTTATCGTTTGATTTTTTTCATTGTTCTGTCTTTCTTCGGCTTCTTTCATCCACAACCACGTGTGATAATAATCGCCGTTGTTGTAGCTTTGTCTTCCTAATTCGAAGCAATCGGCTGCTGAGAGTTCGGAGCTGTATTTGACGCCGTTAAGTTCACCTAAAGGTTAAGAAACAAATAAAGTTAATTTGCATCGTCGGAAGAACGAAGTTGTTAAGGAAAATGCCATGAGGTCAGAGATGTGTAAAGTAATGACAAAAGTACACAAATGTGTATGTATTGTAATGGGATTTGTAGCATAATTTATAAAATGTGATTGAAAATTTAATTATAAGATTAATTTTAAGATTTCCGTCAGTGTCGAAACCAAAAATTTGAGCGTAAAACGACTTTTTTCACTCATTGTATTGTTATTCGTTAAAAAATTATCACTTTACACACTTATTTTATAAATAACTTTTATAGGCTAATTTGAGTTAGTTAAAATGCCTTGTTAAATTGGCTTGAATAGAACATCGCTCTTTCATAATAAATCAAATTCAATTATATTTAGCATTAAAATTTCATCGACAAAGCATTTTAAGCAGAGTTCAATCACACTAGACAAGCGACAAAAATGACATAAAAGCAAAATTATTTCCTCAGCGGTTAAATTATTAATATAGAGGTAAAATGTAGGTAAAAGAAAGTAGCATCCACTATTTTTGCGTAGGTAAATCTGATTTTTTACTTAACAAAAGAATTAAAAACAATCAAATAAAATAATTTTATTGATAAAAATATTTTTGTTGTATAAGAATAATTATAAGCCAAAAAATGAAAACGAAAACTCACTTTCTATCTCTTCATGTTTATCAACATTAACAAATATAGTTTTTTATCAAGTAAATTAAATCTATATGTTTCAATATTAGAAAACAATCCAAAAACTAGGGCAGATTAAATCATTATATATTATACAAGATGATAATAAAATTTCACGTTGATTTATTATTTAATAAAATAAAAATAAACATGACAGCATTTTAATGGCATTAAATTTTTAATGCACGATTCTTCAAGGTATCAAAGTAAATGGTTGCATTCACAATAAATTGTACTTTTACAGTTACGTACTACGAAAACAAAAATGTCACCTGATGTGAATCTGCAGAAATGAAATTTGTAAATGGTAATTTTATTATACAATAAACATGGAGCTACAGAGATTTTTACACAGTACACAAAATATGTTTTTACAACCAATTTAAGACACAATTATTTTGTTTTTAATACATAATGTATACCATTTATTTAAAGAAAATGCTTGCAAAGATCAATCGAGCTGCACCCCGAGTTTGGAAAAGTGAAAATTTTATTATGCTGAAATTAGGTGTTAAATAGACCCAAAGAAAAAAATTGGTGATCGTTTTCAATTAGAAAAACAATATAAATATATATATATATATATAGAGAAATAAATTCAATGTGATACTAAAATTCAAAATATTTTCTAATGAAAATACTAAACTTGATGACAACCTGTCAAATAAAATTGCAATGTAATATTAAAATTGTCATCAAACATCAAATAAACTTTTCTTCGACAACAGGCTACATCTTGGAACCATGAGATCTAATCACAAATTACAAAAAAGGCAGAGGTGCTGAGCTAAAAAAGTTACAAATATTGACGATGTAGATATTTCCATTGTATCTTGAAGGTGAGCTCATGTTTGAGTTCCAATGGTTTTGTAAAAAAACAAAGAACGATTTCAACTAAGCTAACATGAAAGGTCATATCTGACAATTTTAACAATCCACTTTTTTCTTCAATTTTTTTCCATAATAAACTTGTAACGTTAGCTTTATTCTAAATCTGTGTGAGTGTTTAAGATTGTATAAGATGTAGACACTATGATTTTACACTTTAACCTCATCCTATACAAATTGCCAGACATGGGTGGTCTAGATATATTAAATTTAAACATTGGGTTGTTACAGAATCCAGATCAAATTGAAGAAATAATATATAAGAGTTACCTACCATTTTATTTATGTAATGTGTATCAATCATTAGATTTTATGGAGACGGTCTGAATGCTTTCAAAATAACACCATGTATTTGGCTCGAGGAGAATTCAACCTGGCATTAGCAGAAATTCTAACCAGAGCTCAGGGCTAATGTTTTGTAAAAGAAAAATGAAGGCCAAACAATGATTTGCAAACTACAATTGAAAAAAAATATCCATTTGCACAAACACCATCTAAAGAAATTGGAACTAAACATTTGGGTTACTTACCAAGGTCCATTGAGCATCAACGATGCAAATATGTAAACTCCAAATTTGTTGAATAAAAGTATAGGGATTTTTGAGTTGTAAGCCGTACCAAGGACCAATTTTTTTAATTCGCTATCATACTGAATAAAAAATAACGTCTATACATTTTTAATACTATAGTTACAAAGTATTTTATTTTTAATTATTAAAATTACATCAATTTGTTGCATATCTGGCTAGGTCTAGTTATTTTTTTTTATTATTCTTCCAAAATTTCTGATATCAAGAGACATTATATGAATTAAAATAAAGAATATTAAAACACGTATAAAGTAAAGGGTCAATGTTTACCCATTTCTGATTTGTTTTAATTGCATATTACCTTATTTTAATCTTCATCTATTGATAAATAGAAGAAATATGAATTCAGGCCTATTTACCTATTTCATAATAAATAATATTAATTATAAGGACTAGCTTTGATAAATAGTAGTAATTTTTTGTTCCAAAAGAACATATAAGAAATTTTTTTACCATTAAATTTAATTCTTCACAAATAAACAGAGTTTTGGAACAATGTAATATTGTGATTAAAAAAAATGTTCCTTGGTAAATGAGATTAAATTTGCCTTTTAAACAAACTTCTAGTCTGCTAAAATTATTTTATCTTATTCAATGTTGCCTTTACATGTAATTTTACTGTAAGTAGTACTTTGTAATATTAATTAGGTAGTATTAGTAGTAAGCACTGTTTTAATAAATTAACCAACTTTGTGCGTTTTTAAGAAGTACAAACAAATAAATGTAATCAAAATTTGATTATTCCAAGAAATTGTACCTAAATTACTTACTTTTAGTACCGTAATATTGCACACAAAAAACAAACGTCAATAGTGGAATTAAGAAGACGTATTTTCAAATATGCATGATTAAATGAAACAATTTTTATAAAATGATAATCATACCTCTTGCTAGAGATGATGTATCCAATTTGTAAGTGTCCTGAAGCCTAGTGAGAGCCACAGCAGCCCCGTTCAAATCCTCGTCCGTTGGAAACATCCTAGTTTCTTTAAAATAAGTTAAATTATTCAAAAAATCATTGCTAACTTGGGTAGACATGAGAGCCTCCACATTAGCCCAATCAGAGGTCAATCTTTTAACCAAAGTGTAAGCATTGATAGGATTGGAAATATATGAATTAACATCTTCAATAGCTTTGTTGTGTTGGTCCTGATAAATATCTGCATACTTCCTCAGCAAATCGAGCTTTTGTTCTTCAGCCTTTATGTAACTCTGTAGAGTGTCGATGAGTATTTTTTCGGTACTCAGCAATTCTTCCAAATCGGCTAGGGCCGTGTAAACTTCGCACGAAACTTTAGGAGAAATAAAAACCAAAAAAGGAACTATAAGATGGCACAAGTTCATGCTTATTTCGTATAAATCAGTCTTTAACTAGGACAGAATTATCTCGACAAAGCCGATAAGCCTTATTGACTACGTGCAGATCACCATGCAACTAAATCGAATTGTGCAATTGGAAGTCACGGAGCTATAAAACACATGATGATGTTACATTAACATTTACTCCTACTCTTTATAAAACAGCGATTACATTTACAGATTACAGTGTTCTCTTTGCGCACTCATTGCAAGAAGCACCCATGAATCTTTAAAAATATCAACAGTAAACAATAATTATAAGTCACTCATCAGACCATAACCATACTTGCGATGTTACTATTTAGACAACCAATATTACAAACATATTTTTTTCCTTTTATATTACCAACAATTTTTTTACTTTTATACCGTAATTTAATTCCGATGCTCTGAATACAAGTTTTAACGTTTTATCGATGTATATTAAGACGAAAATTATACTCATTGTAATGAAATTCGTATAAAAAGAATAGACTATTAAATTTTCTTAAATAGTCGAGGTAAATGTATATTTTTAACAATTTATTTAAGGTATAGTCTAATGCACTGAGTGTAAGTTTTAAAGTTTTATCAATCTAAACTATGTCAAAAATTACACTCGATCGAAGTAAATTTTCAGTAAAGACAATTTATTAACAATTGTTTAAGGAGATATAATAATTTACTAAGGATTAAAAAAATTCATAACATGGTTTTCCTAATTATATATAAAATTTCCTGGTTGGTATTAACTAAAGGTTAAAGGCCAATAATACTTGGGGAAGAAATGATCTAGATAAAGATAATAACCTCAAATAATCTTAAAGTTGGATTGGGTTAATTTTTAAAGTGTAAAATGATTAAAACTGGGCAATTTTATGATTTGTGTATAGAAGAATCATTTTTCGTCAATGAAGACATAGAAAAATCTTTAAAAAAATTTTATGACTGTAGGTCTTTTTATAATAAAATTTTTCACATTTTCCAACATTATTTGGAATAATGAATTTATAGAAAGGCACAAATAACTGACAAAAGAAGATTTTTTTTTGTATTTTAAAGTGGGTATTCGAAATATTCAATCGGTCGAGCAGTTTCTGATTTTAAGTTAATCATCAGGACTCTGAAAAAATAGGTTAAATTCAATACCTCAGGAATTTTAGGAAAAGAAAGACTTTCTTGTCAATTTTATTCATCATAAAATGAAATTTTTGTAAAACCATGTATAAAAACACTAAATATCACAACATTACTTAGAAATACATTTGAATGTACCTTCATTTTATTTTAATATAAATAACTACTTTTTCTATACATTTGAACATTAACTTATTTCATTATTGTTGCAAATATTTAAATTACATTTTTTTTAATAGAAATATTTACATATATTATACACTAATTTTATTGTTATAGTGGGATATAGAACAATAGCTGTAAATCAAATTATAGAGGATGGAAAAATTGAGCCTAAAAAGAAAAAGAAAAAAGGAGAACCAAGAGAATCCCTAGAGGTAGTTCCAGTGCCCTATGATTTATCTCTTCTACAAAAATATGTTGAGCAATTAAATTTAGAAGGATTTCAAATATTCAATAGGCTGACAATAGTATTTTGTAGTCAAGATGCTCTACATAAATTTGTAAGTTTAATAAGTATGCTTTAGGTATCAAATACAAATAATTTTTTCTCATACTGTTAAAGAATTAAGATATAAATTATCTTATTAAAATAATATTCCTAGCTACCTAATAATATCTGTAATTGTTGTTTTATGTACTAATAAATTCTTACATAACTGACATCATTGGTAAAAATAATATGGTGTTTTATAAATTATGTACAGTTGTTATTTTATCACAGGTATTGAAGAAGATATAATTGTTATTAACGAAGATAAATATTGGGGATAAGTGAAAGTATATAATTAAATAACTTCGTAATTATTGGCATATTAACACAAAGCACACACCATAGAGATAATTGTTTCGTTGTTTATAAACCAATTTCTTATTTTTGTGATTTTAAATTTGTTTATATAGTATTGTGTTTCAGACAAAATCGCCGAATTATAAAAAGTTCCATTTAATAGCAGCATCTCCAACTACTATGCAAGCACTTACGGTAATTATATTTTATATTAAAATTCTTGTTTCATTCTTTTCTGTAATTAAAGAAGTAATAAAAGTATTTGAAATTTTGTAATATCATCTGGATTTCAGTTACTAAATCTATAGAAAAACATTGTTTTTATTTAGCTAGTGATAAAAATGCAACTTCTATATATTTTTCTTTATAAAAATTGTTTTTATATTATTTAGTATACTTGTGGAAGTTTTGAAGCAGATATTTTTACCTACAATCCTGAGAATAAATTCAGTATAAGGTTAAACAGGAAATTATACAACCAACTTGTAGAGAGAGGCTACTATTTTGAATTACAGTACAGTCACGCAATTGAGGATTCAACTAAAAGGAAACATTTAATACACGCCTCACATTTGTACCATGCTTTTGGAAAATCGAAAAACATTTTTTTCTCTAGCGGTGCTAAAAGTTCTTTGTTTATTAGGAATCCTTATGATGTCATCAGTTTGTATCCTTTTTCTGACAAAATAAAAATCATGATTAGATTACATTAAAGTATTATTTCTACTTGATCTGGATTTTCCTTAAAATTGTTTTTATAGTGGATTTTTGTTTGGTTTAAGTGAGATGCAATGTAAGAATGCAGTTTCTTATTGTCCAAACAAAGTTATTTTGAACTCTGGTAAGTTAGATATAAAATAATACTTTTAATAATTCTAATAACTAAAAAAATATATTATTTCATTAAAAAAATTTTTATTGCTCAAATTTCTAAACAAAGCACAAAAATGTATCAAAAATCCTTCTTAATATTATCATTTATTTATACAAAGTGAGGTCGGCTATTTTAGTTTTTTGATGGGGCGTATATATTTTTAAATATATTAAACTATACAGTGGGAATAAAAAAGATGCATTTTTTTTAGATAAAAAACTACATTTTGTTGCTAACTTTGAATTCACAATGACCTAATTTAAATAGTCCTGATATCAAATGATAGTTATGTATGATTCGTTCCATATTTATTTGTGTTTTATTTTTCTTATACTATATTTCTTTTTGTTTTGTCTAGTTGGTAGGAGACATGGCAAAGCTGTGATGTTTGTAGAAAATATTTCAGGGGAAGAGGAAAATAAAGAAGAAGCAAAAAATGAAGAGGAAGAAGATGATATGGAAACTGATGATCAACCCCTACAGAAGAAAACTAAGATTTTATAATAAAAAAATGAATACATATAATTTGTTTTTTAAAATAAAATAATATTAGGTTTTCTTTTTTGTTGATTGGTCATATTAACAACTTTACATTTTCTCTAACTTGTACAGTTTGTTCATTTGAAAAATAATCTTACTTTGTCTCAAAAACAGGAAAGAAAGGAATGTGTACATTTTTACTTTTATCTAAAAAATTACACGTATTTTAGAGTCTTGCTCATTATCTTTGTTGAAAACTGTGAAACTTGTCCAGGGTAATAATTTTTATTTTTAAAGCACTCAAAAGTAAGATTAACACATGCATTTTGGAAAATTTTTTCCTTTGGTATTAATAAATGGTTTTAAAGAATAGTAAATATTTATTATAAAAAATTAATGGCCGACAGTTGTTTTGGTCATTATTTTATCTCAATATTAGAATATGATATGGGTACATGTATGAATATGGTACAACAATTTTTATTAAGAAAAATTAAAAATAAGTCGAGAAATAGCTGCTCTAGTTGTTGTTTTACATAATTGTATTCCCAGAATTTCTTATATCGCAAATGGTTTAGATATTACTTGAAGTACATTATCAGATATAATAAAGAGAGTTAAAGGGACTGACTAATTTAAGAAGGGCCGTACAAGGTACACCAAGAGCCACAATGCAGATGAAAATCGATTTTTGTTAATGCTCTACCATATAAAGTTCAAACAACTCGTCACTACTTTAATGTATTAAAATGACAACTACGAAGTCCTGACTTGAATCGAATAGACTATATGTGGAACAAGCTAGGAAGAAGAATTAGGCAAAACTATGATGAATTTCAAACAATAGATAAGCTGGACGAAGTGTTGCTCAATGAATAGGAACAAGTAGCTCAAAATGAGGTTGCTCTTTTGGTTCAGAAGAATGAGGTCTGTCATTCGGATTAGAGGAAAATACACTCTTTACTATCAACACTTTTTTGCAGGATTACATTATTATTTTCTTGACTAAAGTCAGTTGTGTTGACTATATAAAATTAGAATTTTTCAGTTTTTGTTTTTCTTTATTTAGAAAATGATGGCCATGTAAGCGGTTACATATTCATTTCTGATTCTTATTTTATTATCTGTAATTAAGTTCTACTAATTATCAATTAAATATTCGTAATTTATTTTTTCTCGTGAAAAATAAGGTGTCTAGTTAATTTTGTATGGAATTCAACGTTTTTATAAATATAAATTCAACATATTTTTAATTTATCTAATAGTTATAAATCTTAAAAAAAGATGTTAAAAATAAAGAATCAAAAATATGAGGAACACTGGCAAAAACCAAGTTTTACAATTTGCTTATAAAATCTGATGGAACACTTTGTATTTCAAAATACTTTAATTTTTTTCATTTTAAATGAAATTGGTTTTGTACTGTATACCAAGTTTCCCATTTTTTAACAGTATAAATTAGTAACGTCAATTATTATCAGAAATATTCAAAATATTCCTATAATTGCAAACAAATAATTCTACCAGACAAGTTGTTTTAAGTGTTGCCTACTATTATTAAAGAAAACTAAAGAATTTTAAAATTTCATCTTGAACTTATCATATACGTTTTAAAAATATACAATTATATGGAGGGTGTGCTATATTGAAAACACAGACTATTGGCTTTGTTGGGCTTGTATGAATTACTCTGTATATTTCGATATACAAAAATTATGGACAGCCTGCAGCAATATATGTAAATATTAAATTTTTTTTTGTGATATATTCGATATTGTAGCTTCTAATTAAATTTAAATAATTTTAAATGAAACATCCATTATATATGCTTTTCCTTGTTTTAAAAATATAAATTTGTATAAGCTATGATAAAATTTTGATATTCGTCCAATTTAATAAAAAATTACAGTTTATATATTCCAAAAACTGTATTCAAAGCGAATGGCCTCAAATATATAATTTTCTCAATTCGTGTAAGTTGATTACCCCTGTATTTTGTGTCGTCAAATGGGAATAAATATTCAAATGATATATTTTTAAAGATATTTAAATTTTATTATATATTATTATTTTTCTAAAAAAATGGTTGGATTGGGCAAGAAGGTACTGTTGAGTGGCCAGCTAGATCATCAGATCTTATGCCGTTGAATTTTTCTCAAGAATAAAGAATATGTACAAGAAAGCCAATCAGCGTAAAGAATTAGGGGGTAGGTTTAGTGTCAACAATTTGATGGAAAATATTTTAACATTTATTTTAATGTAATACAGTACACTAAATCAATACTTTCGTGTATTTATTTTATTTGAAGCTATTAAATTTACTAGTTTTATTACATATTGGGAACCAAAAGAAACTCGAAGTTCAGATGAATATTTTTGCTAAGAAAATTAAATTTTCTTCTGACAATTTTAAAATCTTATTCTATCAATGTTTGTAATTAGATGAAATCTAAATAAATGGAAGCGCTAAAAAATGTCATCCTGTAGTTATTTATTTATACCATAAGCATTGTATGCAGATCGTCGAAATTACTTTGTATATTTGAATTTACATACAAATTATTTAAAAAGTTATTAGCATATCTTAGCGTTTTGTGCAAATCTCAAAAATCATTTTATTCCGTAATTGGTTTCCTTGCCGCCTAAAAAGAAATTTTCTATTTAAAAATTTTTTTTAAGTCAATTCTTTATAGCTCTAAAAACAAATGAGATATTGAATATTATCATACTAATGAACCGTTCTGTGTAATATTTAGAATTAGGAGAAGAAAATATAAATTATTTTCTGTAAATGGATGAAATTTTAAAAGTCTTCGTCATTTTGACGATATATTGACATTAAAATACTAATTTACAGAAAATAATTTAATATTTTCTTCTCCTAATTCTAAATATTATACAACACAATTATAAGAGGATGCTATATTGAAAAAACTAGAGTGCACCGGGTGTGCTGAGATTACATGAATCACCCTGTATATTTCGATTTATATACCAGTGAGTTGAAGATATCTATACACATTTCATATATCTCTAAAATAAAGCCAAAAATAATTTTATTTCACAAGTGATTTCATTAAATATAGACTATTTTTATAAAAAAATATACAACTTTGGCTTGAATTTACGTTATGGGATACTCCCTGAAAATAATTTTATTAATTTCAAACAATTTTCTTTGATAATGCCTCTGAAAACAAATGAGTCATTTGATTTTATCGCACTAATAGATCGCTCTGTATAATAAGTAGAATTGGGAGTAGAATATAAACATGTTCTGTTTTTTATGTGGTAATGTTACATGTTTAAGTGAAATAATAAAAAAATAGCATTACAAAGTCAATAGGATACCGAGATATCAGGTTTAAAGACATGGTCTACCTGACCACAGTTAATATATTTTCTATTACGTCCATTTCCTTTTTTAAAATATCTATTTCCGCCATTATCTTTATGGATTTCTCGGTAAAAATAATTTTTATTAATATGTTTGAATGTGAGAATGTAAGGAGGTGATTTGCAGAGAAGTTGCGTAGATTTAAAAATCGATCGGCGATATTTAAGAAAGGGCGATCCGATATTCAAATATTCGCGGGCAATGACACGCGACAGAGGGCGCGTCAGTCAATCAATCACATCACAAGCGTAATGATAAAATGGAGTCTTATTTCTGTGAGCAGTTTGTACACAAATTTTAATTAGTTTCATGTACATAATCAGTATTAAGTGTAACAATAAGTAACATTAAGCCGAACGAAACGCAATTAGGGTGATCGTAGAATCGGGGAGAGTGCGAAAACGTTGTGAAAAATTGTAAATCGGATTGCAGACTGTACACAAGATCAACGGTGTCCATGGTAAGTTGTTTGATGTGGTGTGATTTTCGGCGAACCGCATGTATTCGTTTAATAAAATCGGCCAGCACAGCCGACCCGTTTAGTTTTTTGTGAAAAAATCGGAAATTGTCGCAATCTCGAATCGCCATTGGTTCTTCGAAAATCAACATTTCTTCGCGAGATATCACCTGATTGGTTGTGTTTCGACAACTAAATACCGAATCGTATTATTCTAACCAATTAAGTAGTCTCTTTTCACTCATTATGGCTAGTGTAAGTGCATGTATGTGTGTTCTAAATAGCGATTCGGAATAAAAGAAATTTGGATATTGGTATAGATTCGAACAAAGCTCGAAATAATGTCAGGTGAGTGTGGGTTTTCTTTCGAAGACGTGTTTTCGGTATCGGGCGCTAAAACAATAGTCGCGGTGTTGACCTTTGATAGAGACCGCAATGTCGCTAATTCCGATTCAGACCCAAGCGCTCGGTGGACATCTCTAAATGGCGGTCGGAAGGTTCATTGTTCTCTCGCCGGCAAGATTGATAAGTCGCCCCGTCGCTGCCCGATTTCTTATCAATCGGAACGCGCCATCGCTAAACAAAAAGAGTAAAAACAAAACGTCATTATTATCGTCGTCCTCCTCCTCCTCCGCCTCCTCCTGCGGCCGCCAAAAGGGCCGAATCCCCGAATTCCAAATTCGATATTCCGATACCCTCCCGTTCTTCTAATCAATTCTATAATTATCCACCTCGGATCTTCTTCTCTTTCTCTTCCAATTATATGAGGAATACATCTGCTTATCCTCGTATTTCCAACAAATATTACATTAAAATATTATTATTACTACTAAATACACATAATTTCCGATTTCGTGTACGTACATACATAGGTTTATTTTTAGGTCGCGTATAATATTGATTTTAATTAGTTGCTAGAGATGTTACGGTGAATTCTTTTTGTTTTGTAATTAATTCGTTTCGATTTGTGTGTGTCTGTCTCTTTTCGTTCGTCGATGATTAGACCCGGGGGGTGAAAAGTTGTACAGCTCATGATTTTTTTTAGTACGCATAAGCGTATAGCTTTTCCCCTTTGGTTTTGATCGCATCTCCTTGGATTCTCGCCGGATATTTGATCTTAATTTGATTATTTATACGGGTATGTAGCATGTAGCATGCTTTCTAGTTTCATAAAATTTATTATAAAGCGGAATAATTGTATGAGAGTTTTAATTATTGTTTTTATATCTTTCGACCATATTGTTTTTGTGACAGTGCTTATTTATTTTATTGTTCTGTAATTATAATTATGACACACCTTTATTTAGATACGATCCTATACTTCAATTTTTTTAATAGAATTTATATACAGGGTGGTCTACTTATCTCTGTTATCTCATAGTAAAGAGTTTTTTAATTAAATTTTTGCTCTGTATTTTAAAATTATTTCGATATGTGGGGAATGTTTTATAGAGTCATATCAAAAGTATTTATTTATTTATCTATTTATTCATTTATTGATAAATATTACAAACATCACCTAAGTAGTAATAACATGCAAGCATGCTTATTACTCTCCTAACTAAATTTAACTAAACAATAACCTAACAAGAAAAATATATTAGACTTTTAATTGCACAAATACCAGTCAAATCTTAATCAATTCTCCTTTGAAAATTTCTTAAAGTTCTTCACATTACATTTAAAGAAAGCTATGTTAATATTGTTTAATAAAATATTACATTGTCTTTGCATATAGTTTCCAGCAAAAATATTAAAAGGGCCAGAACAAAACAGGTCACAATATTGTTCTCTTTCCTACATGTTTGACATATGAAACTTGACAAAGTTAATTAAATTGCACATTTTGTTTTAGGATATTCTTTGCAATACTATACAGAAGCAAAAAGCATTACATATTTCTTCTTTGCTCTAAATACCGCATATTAAAAACTTTAAGCAAATTATCATACTTTTTAAAAGATAAATATCTAAAAAATCTGTTCTGTACTCAAAGTTTGATCTAACCAAGACATTATAACGCTGAATTGTTGTATTTATGATAAAATGACAGTATTTTGTATGCCTTATCATATCAACAATATTTCTTTAATGTTCATTAAATTTCAAGTTGGCCTGCAGGTGCACCCCTGATCTTTACATTTGTTTTTTCTAAATAACGTTTGAGTATTTGTGGCGCCAATTATTTTTTTTTAAGTTGATTTGACGTGTAAGAAACATAACATCTTACTTTTCTATATTTAACACCACATTGTGTTCCCTAAACTGTCTAGTAAAAATGAACAAAAATTTTAAAAAAGTAGGGGCCCTAAATTGCTCACTTGAGGGATACCTTTAGTATCCTAAAGTTTACCTGAAAACCATGCACCACTTTGAACTTGTTGAAACTTTAATTCAAGAGATGATTTGTTAAGAGCAGAAGCATGATCGACCATTTCTTGTCATTATTAAATCTAATTGTAATTTATTATTACTTGCCTTAAAAGCAAAATTATAAGAAATGCACAAAACTGTAGATAATCCAGTCAAGAGACCATGTTGTTCTGGTGCAAATTTGTTTTCAAAGATTTTAATTATATCATTGTACAAAATAGTTTCACATATTTTGTCTAAATTAATTATCCTTAAATTCCTTCCTCTCCTAGTAATAATTTCATCATTTTCTTTCAGAATAATATTTCTTTGTCTTTTTTCAAATCTATAATGAACCATTATTATTATTATTATTATTGTTGTAATTATACAAATATTATTAAAAAAAAATATATAATAATTTAGAATACTTTTCTGCGGTGATATAAAAATAGAGTACTTCATTTAAAAAACCATGGGCTTGAGTTTTGGGTCACCTTGTACACAAAATAGAAGCAACTAAAAAGTTGATGAAATTAATTTTTTTTTTCAATTTCGACATGATTTTCCAATAAAAAGTGATAGCACGTTGTAAAAATTAAAAAAATCTTACATTTTTGAAATGGTAAAAGCAAGCTAATTTCAAATTTAAATAATATACAAGATACTCCATTAAAAAAAAAACTTAATTTTGATATGGCCTGATATTACACCATATATAAAAATAAACACATTTTTTATATAATTAAGCGTTCTTAATATCAATTAAAAAAAATGGAGTTATCGAACTTCGGAGTATAAATTGATCTTCCTGTATACATGGTCCCCAAAATTAATTAATGAAAAATGTGTATATATTTTTAAGTATAAAGCTACAAAAAGTTTTTAAAATGTTTCTAGCATTTCTAATTCGTTTTCATTAACACTGAAAAGTAACAGAAAATAACTTTCAATTTGTTTAATTTATATATTAGTTTAATACATTATTTTTGCCGCACCTCTACAATGTTTCACAAATTATTGTATTTAATTAGAATTGAATTAATGTTTCATTTAAATTGTTGTTTAAAATAATCTCAGGCCCAGTCAACAAGTATCCATAAATTAAACATACAGCGTGGTCAGAAATATTTAATACAAGTTATGTCATTCGCTTTATACATATTTCTAGAATAATTCATAACATACAGAGTGTTTAGTTGGTGTTTACATTATAATGAAACGGGTGTGTATTGCAAAATTTAAAAAACAAACATTTTTCCCTGCCATATTTATTTTTACAAAAAATTTCGTCATATGTAGCGTTAATTTTAGATTAAAAATAATATATGATATTTTTGGAAGGTAATATTTATGTATTTTTTTATATTGTCATGTTTTAAAAATATTCATATATTCCTGAAGTTATTAGTGTTCTTATCAGGTGATTATAAATGTAAAATGAGTTTTCGGATTAGTAAAAAATGGGTTAAGAATAATTTTGCATTGACAGAGTTATTTATATCGATAAAATTACTTAGCAAATCACTATTTACATAGTTCCAAAAAAGCAAATTAAAATTAGCTCATAAACATCAACACTGTGTACTTAAAATATAAAAAAAAGTTAAAAAAAAAACAATGGATCTCATGACAAATATTTGGAGGAATATAAAACATAAAGTGATAATTTTTTAAAGTTGGTTTTTTGTATATAGCACTTGTTATTACTACTAACATTAATTTTTTGATTTGATGTGTGTGCAAAAGGCTAAAGTCAGAAAATCAAAATTAAAAAAATGAAGGAATTATTATTTAATTGATTTAATTTTGATGTACCAAACATTTTTCACTTTTACTGAAGATTCAAATATGATTATTTTATTAAATTCATTTTCATTAGGTATAATTTTATTAAGTATAATTTTATTAAGTATTTACAAAATAATGTGAACATAGTTGAATATTATTATAAATCATAAGAAATAATAAAATTGTCTACAAAAACATTTATTTACCTTTTTCGATCAAATTTTTAGAATCACCAGTATAAAAGAGTAAGTCAGTTGTAGGTATCATAAAATAAAAAAACTATAAAATTGTCTATTAAAAATTTAACAATTTTTGTAATTAAAACATTAAAGAAGTTTCAATAAAAAAATGTAAGTTAGATTGTAGATGTTACAAATATATAAAAAATAATAGAATTGCCTAGTAGATATTTAAGAGCATTAAAATATTAACATTTAATCATCAATTTCCTTTTCTAATAAATCAGGATCTTTGTCCTCCCTGTTGATAAATTTTAAGTTTTTATAGAACGTGTTAAAAACCGGCGAAACTAAATTTAAATAATCAATAAGATTTTTTTTCTTTGAAAGTAGTAAAAGCATTTAAAAGATGAAACTTATTGTTAAGAATGGTTTTGTTATCTTCTGGAGCTTGATTTTTTTTTTGTACCACACTATATTGTTAAATATCTAAAAATGCTTGATTAACATTCCAATTAGAGTTAAACAATGCGGTCGTTAGGTTTTCTCCTACCTATACACATAATATTTAAAAACTATATATTTATTTTCGAATCACCTTTTGGACGGTATAAGTCAATTTATTCCTTTGTTTCTTCAAAGCAAATTTTCAAATGGTCATGACAAGAAAAGGTGAATGTCACTAAAACTGCATAATTAACGATAATGGGAATATAGCCGCGAGCCATCTTGCAGCTATGCTCGATCGTTAAGAAAGAGGTAAAAAAAAACTCGATTGCAAAGTAATGAAAAGGTTCAAGAGTTTATAATTATTTATAATTTATTAAAGCACGTTGGCGTTTAACTGGTATTAACTTACTTGACTACAATAGAAATACAGGATGGAAAAAATATAAAACTCTATATGACCTTCTTTTTTTTTTTTAATTAAAATTTTTCATATTTCATTGATGTTATTGAATGTTTGGAAGGACAATTATCAACCAAAAACCCATATGGGCCAAATTTCAAAAATTATGTCGTTTTTGTCAAAAAGAAACTAGATTAACTCCTCCATATATTACATTTTTATATTAAAAACTATGAAAATGAAATGAAAAAATATGATTATTTATTATTGTAACATTCCTATACATATAAACTAGATTTTAAAAATGCATACAAGACAATTAAATTGTTTCAATCCATTTTTATTACAATATTATGCAAAAGTATGAACAAATTCCTAAAACACGTTAATTATAATACAATCACCCTGTGATATTTCCTTTGAAAAGTCCCAATTGACAATCCAACCGTATAATAATTATAATATTAGTTAAGTAGAATGAAATTACAATAAATTATTATTAATTGAACTAAATTAATTTAAGGACCGCCACTGCGGAATAAAACATCGTAGTGTCTTCACTGTTCCGAATTTATTTCAAACATAAACTGTTCTTAGAAATAATAACCTTGACTCGATTATTTGTAATGTTTGATTACACAATTATTTATTTTTCAATTATAGTCAAAACTAACACAACAAAGACAACAAATGTTATTAAATAAGTACGTATTTTTTACACAAATATAATTAATAGGAAAACCTACTTTCAAAACCGAACGTAATCGTAAAAATAATCACAAAAGTAAGAACAATAAAATACATAAGGCATATATATAATTATTTCCACTTGCTAGCGCAATTAATTTATGATAAATACAATGCAGTTATGTAAATTGACAACGGCTATGTTTTTGGAACTGTTGGTATCCATTTAACGTTGACTAATCAATGTATTTAATCAAGAAATATTTTTTACTCAAATATGTTGTTTTTTTTATGTAGAAATGAAAAATTAATACGCTCTAAAAAATTTTTAGCTGGGATGTAATTTTATTGTAGAAAAAAAATTTGCTTATTATTATCCTAAATAATCAATTCTCGAATCGTACCTAAAAGATATGGGAATAGAAGTCATATTTAACCTCGACCTATCCCTTGCTTTTAAAATGCCAGCCCCTTATAGCCTGGTGCACGCGACAAAGCTTTATAAAAGCCGTCTCGGCAGGGTTTCTGATAAATACACATTTTGACATTGTTTACCATTTTAACCTAGTGTCTCCACAAGTGAGGTGACGTGCTTTTAGTGAGAAAACCACGAATATTGTGTCGACACGTGTTCATCTCGAATTTTATTACTTTTATTTTAATTCCGACAAATTTAAATTGCTCAGAATTGATCGTTCATAAATGCAGTTGCTTTAAGTGGGTAATGCTAAAAATAATATATAAAAATTTTACATAATTTCTTGCTTAACTTACCACCAGTTTCAGAATCTCATGTTACCTAATGGTTAATAGATAACCGTAAGATACATTGAAATAAGTACATATTTCAGAGTAGCAGATTACGGTTTTAAGTGAGAGTTAATCACATCAAAATATATAAATCCCAAAAAGTGTGAGAGTTACCAAGTTAACTAAAAGTTCCTAATGTTACTTTTTAAAATCTTTCCCTATTACCGAACATTTAAACTAGGTCTACTGAAGTTTTATTTTTTTTATTAAAAAATTATTAATGGTTGTGATATACATCCGTGTAGTAGCGATAAAGACGCGAGAAAACTTATTCCATTTATTAAAAACAACAGAGAAGTACTACTTGAAGAAATTCATGATTCAATTTTCCACCTTGCAGATCGGTAAGTTAAATCAAGAAATTTGTAATTTAAATGAACTCATTTCTTTTTATTTCAGTATTGATATTTTATCATCGAGTCAGCAACTGCTGCTGGCATTGGATATTTTTGTTACTGGTTCATTTTTGAGGACAACCGAAGATCTAGGTGGTGTTAGTAAATCCTAATCCACTGCCACAATACATTATTATGCTTAAAGGGGAGGAGATTAGACAAATAAGAGAATAGATTTTTAATATTATCCCTTTTCCATAATGTATAAGGGCAATAGATTGTACTCTTGTAAGAATTATCTCTTCAGGTAGAGAAAATGCCGAAACTTTAGAAATATAGAAAGAATTTGTTGTTCAAACAGTGTCAGTTTCCTTTTTAAAAATTATGAACTTTATGGATGATCCTGGCATGATTCTTACATTTTTCAAAACTCGGCTATCCTTGGGAACAAGAATTTTTTGATGCTAATGTTTTAGTAGAAGACGGTGGCTAAGGAATTAAAAATTAATTATTTAAACCATTATTAGACGTTAATAATAGAGCAGAATCTTTGTCACAAATAAGGATAAAAAATGTTATAGAAAGGCACTATGAAGTCTAGAAAAGGAAATTTCTTGTTTTGGCAACATGTCTACATGTTAAATTAGAAGTACTTCAATCTATAAGTGTTGCTATTGGCATAATTCACAATATTGCTGGCTACGCTAAAGAAAATGTGCCTCCTATTAATGAACAAGAGCTATTACTAACTTTGTTGACAAAATTAATGTACCAAACATTGCCGAAATATGTGAATGTGAATAATAGAAGAAGATATAACTATTTTGCTAATTTGTAATTAACATGCTATCTTGATTTTCTGTTATATTTATAATGTACTGTAATAAGTTAGCTTGTTTTATTAAATGTTCTTAAAAAGAACGAATCTATTTTTTGAAAATGCTAACAATGACAAGTAAATAATAATACTTAAACTATATAAAAATATTTAACAAAAACGCTTAAAATGTTTTAAACAAATAAAAGTTCAAAGAGTATCATAAAATGCATTTAAATAATTTAAACAAGAGAAAACTTCAGAGATTAACATTATTTTAAGTTTTTTGATACAAGAGCAGTCTTTAATAAGAAAATCAAATTATTTTTATTTTAACTCCATTTATTTTTTTTTACAAGTTCTATTTCCAAGTTTATTTTTTATTTTCAAATCTTTGTGTAAAGATAAAAGCTTAAGGCTGTTTTCTTCACCGAATTTTTTACGTTGATGCAGTACAAAATCCAATTTTTTTCTATTAATTCTCTAGTAACGGAATTATTCTTTTGTGACAACATTTCTTCTTTTTAAGATAGCTTTTCTGTTACTTACTGGGAAAAAAATCATTTTAGATCTCCACATTAGGTACATGATTACTGTTTTACAAATGTCACGTTTTTTCATTAACTTTTATACAACCCAAAAAAAATTCACCTGTCAACTTGGAATTAATAGGTTATTGAAGATTTTTAGGAAAATATTTTGTCCAGATTCCACCTGATATAGTAGCGTTTTTGTTATCTCAGAAAAAAATTAATAAAACTTTTCAGGATCTAGAAAAAAAATTCATATTGCCTTTAGTGTCATCTATATCCTAATTACTGTCAACATTTATAAACTCAATTCTTTCTGCTTGCGTTTGTCTACTTATTTGGCCCGAATACTTAGGTTCAATATTTTGTAAAACACCATTATGTGACAAATGTGAACCAAAAGTCAGAAAGTTAGCTTTTGCAGACATTTAACTTCTCTGTGCATATTACAAAATATAAAAACTGGAGATAAAAAATAACCAGGCTTACATTTATCACTATCAAAAACATTTATAAATTCAGTAATTTGCTGCCCTAACAAGTTTCTAGAGGCAGCATCCACATCTGCAATTATTTCTTAAGTTAAGGGGTCACGACCTGTTTGATTCGGGTTCCATTCATTGTGACAAATCTTTATTTTTTAACGTTTTAGCTGATCTAAAACCATTCAAACCAAAATTTGTATTCAATTTCATTGCCACTTCAAGCCACTTTTTTTTTGTTTCCATGTAACTGCATTCGTTTCTTTAGATATTATGATATCCCTGTATTTAGTTACTAATGAAATATTCTTCGTCTTTAGAAAAGTTTGCAAATCTTTTATTTGTTTCCTTACTGCAGACTTCACTTTCTAAGTAATTACAAAAAACATAATCAGTGTGAGTTTACCAACAATTGTAAAATTGGTTGCTAATCTTAAAATATAAAGCGCAGTTTATTCTGTTAAGAAAATGTTTTCTTGTCATATAAAATAGCAACCAGGCGTTACCTGCAAAAAAAGCACCTTAACTTTTAGGAACTCAAGGAATTCGTACATGAATATATTTAAAATTTTAAAGGGCACTATTTTAAATTACACTTTATATTAGTAACAGATATTTTTTTTATTTAATACCTCGTCTATTAAATGAATTGAAAGTTTCTTTTGCTAATAATCTGAATATTGTCCATTAAAATTCTCTATAAAATATGAGATTTCCTTATTCCCCAGTTTCTAAACAATGATTGTACTTATAGTCAATAATTTTGTGTAAACGATACTTTAATAAACCATAATGCCATAACAACTATGTCATAAATAAGTTTATAACAGTAATTTTTAAATAATAGAGCAATATTTTTGTGAACTTCGCGTTAATAAACTCTTAACTTTAAATTATAACGTTTAAATTAGTCATTCAACCTTTTATGCACCAGAAATAAAAATAGAACTCATAGAAACCTATGACAAAACCGTTGTAAGCGTATTTATAAATTATAAATAAATGTGTTCTTAATAAAATTTTCAACTCACTCTTTCTTATTTTATTATAAATTTTCCCGGTTCCTTTTTAATAAATCTATGACCTTTGACGCCGTTGGTAATTTTCTAGAGATGCTGTATTGAGATGAGCAACAAAGACGAAACGAAGATATGTGCTGCCTAAAGCGATGGACTCATACGACTTGTTCGGGGAAGATGGTACCGGAATGTTGGAAGGTCTGCCAGACCTGGCTGGAGGCGGCGGAGGCGCTGGAAGTGCAGGGGGCGGAGCTGGCGGCGGTTTCGATCCCACTCCGGTGACTGGCGCACCCAGAAATGCTAGCCAATATCCGACCCAACAACAGCAACCTATTTATTCGCAAGATACGCCTCTTCAAAAATTAGCCACCTTCGGTGGATCAGATTTTAACCATATGGATCCGAACGCTCAGAGCATGTACGCTCAAGGGTACGGCACGGACAGGCCTATGGGCCCGCCTCCCGGTGCCGCTTACCAACATCAACGACAAATGGTTAGGCCTCCCTCGGCAACTGCCACTCCGCAGTATCCGTACCAGGCCGACAACATGTACTCTATGCCCGACGTACAGGTAACTTTTTATCGATCTCTTTCGTCATATTTGTAGCTACATTAAATCCTTTTTGTTACTTAAGTTTGTTCTTGTTGCGAAATTTAGGTAAGCGGAATGGGTGACACAAGCAATATGCAAGCAGCAGCTGCTGCAGGCTGGAGCCAACATGCTGCGGCTGCAGGTTATCCTGGCATGCACAGGTACAGTCAAATGAGCCAATACCGGCAACAATCGATGTCCGGTTACCCTCATCAGCAAGAACCTAAGCAGCAATTCTCAACCGCGCAACATCCAATGATGCAGCAACCGCATCAAGCGTCCTACCAGATGCAACAAAGACATACCTCACATTATCCTCAAGCGGCGTCTGGTTATCCCGCATCAGCGTCGAGCCAAAGTTACGCGAATTATATGCATCAGCGATTACCGCATCATCATCAGTATCCACAGCCACATCATCAAATGGATATGAATGCAGTTTCGCAAACGCAGCAGTACGCCCAAATGGGACACAACCAAAATTTATCTCACGCAACCCCTACAGGTGGACATATAGGACAAACGCCACACTCAGTTGGGCACACCCCGAGTCATGCACCTAGCCACGCCCCTACACAGAACCATCCGGCACCGCAACAGGCTCAACCCCCTAACCCCATGGCGCATCCGAGTAATCTTGGATACAACCAAAGTCACCAGAGCATGCAATCGATGCAACGAGCTATGGAAGTGCCGTCTACTCAGCAACAGTTTCAAACTAAGCACTCTACTGGTCCAATGGGTAACGTCAGTCCGCAGTATAGAGCGGCCTTCCCTCAATTATCGCCCCAAATGTCGCCCAGATCGCAGATGTCGCCCAGACCTACTCCGACTTCGCAAATGTCGCCGAGACCTAATATGTCTCCTGCTAAACCAAATATGTCTCCGCATCCACCTCCAATGCAACAAACTACGTTAAGCCCGAGACCTGCGGCGAGTATACCTCCCAAGGTTTCGACGGCTACTCCGGCTCCAATGCCTCCGTATTCGCAACAAAGTACTCTGCAAGCTTTGGAGCAGATGGTGATGCCACCTTCTAGCACAAACGCAACCGAATATCCGTCATACCAATCAAGAAGTTCATTAGTGCCGCCACAAGGACAGCAGAACCCTTTGAGTCCGGCTATGGGAATGAGAAACCCGATGAGTGAACAACAATGGCCGCTGGTGCAGTCACGGCAGGTATCGCACATGTCAACATTGAATGGTTCAATGAGTTTGATTGATCAAAATCCAATACCCACTAGCCAATCAATACCTCCTTCGCAGTCACTGCAGCCATCTAGTTTACCAAATACACAGATGCCTGCAGCTCCTAGTATAAATGTTGGATTCGGTAATGAAGAAATCAGAAGTGATATTAGTAATACGAGTAGTACGAATTTAATGGAAATGCCAGTTAGGGAGAAAGATTCTGTGTCGCAGAGCATTCCTATTAGTAGTCAAAACGAATTTACCTCAGTTCAATCCCCCACTACAAGTATACCAGACAAAACGCCTAGCAGTACAACAAATACTGAAATCAAAATACCGACATCATTACCTTCGGTATCGTCTCATCCACCCACTCCAACGCCCACATCAACTACTGACGATAATATAACTAATACTCAGGAGAGTAGTCTTCCTTCAAATAGCGAATCCGTGAAGCAAATCGATGAATTAAGTAACACTAGCTCAACGTCGCAGCAACAAACTCCAAGTCAGAGTAGTCATAACAATTTCACGGATTTCAATTGCGTGTCGAGCATGACGGGTTACCCAAGCCAACCTGGTACCCCAAAAAGTAATAAAATGGACGATTTGGTGCAATCCAATGCCTCCATATTTAGTCAAGATAATTCAGTATCCCAAGAATCTTTGCCGGAATCTAATAAGTCTGATCATAGTTCAATACATTCACCCAGATTAGAATCACCCATCTCAAATAGTCAAAGTCCAATGACTGTACCGTCCAGTGTGACAAATCAGAGAGACAGTCGGACACCTTATAGTGCGAATTATACTTCCACACCATCACCTACTCAATCACATTCATTGGTACAAAGTACAAATAGAACGTCGCCTTGTCCAATGGGACAGAATATTCAGTCTAATCAGATGATGACGTCTTCAGCACAAATGCTTCCAAAAATAACTCAACATCTAAATAATATACAGAATCAAGGCCAACAGAATGTTGTTCCACCGCAAACCCAAACCGGAATGCCTGAGCAGAACGTGTCGAGTAATAACAACAGCATGTCTAGTCCACCCTCTGTTTCAATGCAAGGCAACTTATCGAATATCCCTGCTATTCTCGTGGCTTCCGCGGTGGAAAATACACCGGCTCCGCCACTAATTATTCCATCTCAAAGCAATAGTAACATTTTACCAACTGTTTCCGATACAAATGGCAGCCCGTCTCAAACTCCACCCTCAATACACGTTCCGAACTTATTAAAACAAAATTCTCCTCAAACTTCTCTTCTAAATCAAAATGCACCGGCCTTAGGTATTCAAAACACTATTTCAACTGGCGCAAGTAATATTTCAACACCACCATTGCCGACTACGATGCCTGTTCAAAATAATTTGACTCCAGTCCCAGGTAGTCAAAATAATGTACCATCATCTATGCCCGTTCAATCCCCAATGCAAAACATTCCGTCGCAAACTCCCCCTATATCAAATATGACAATGATACCAGCAACTCAAAATATCCAAACTCCCCCGCCACTTGGGCAAATGCCCCACCAAGTTCCAGGTGCAAATGTGCCTCCTATTGCGAATGTGCAAGGTATGCCTCAAGCCAACCAGTCTGGTATGTTTGATCAGAATAATCCGATGATAAATCCAAATAATATGCAAATGGGGAATAATAGAGGCATAAACCCGCGCATGAACACTCACGGTATGCCTATGGCACATCCTGGCATCACTATAGGGATGACAAATCATCCGGGGATGATGGGAAATATGGGAGGAATGTTACCGGGACAAGACGTACCTGGTTATCAAACGCCGATAAGTCATCATCAAGAGCGGGCGGCGCTGCAACAACAGTTGCAAGAGATGTATTGTATGCCGCCTGCGCCGGAACACCAAGAGAAAATAAGTTTTCTTCAAGATAGGTTGAATCTTCTTAGCCAACACGAGGCAACAGATCAATGCAATGGAGGTACTCAATGCATTCTCCAAAGCCCTATGTTCAATTCGCCAATGATAGACAGTCCACAGGTATCTAGCACAACAGGTAGAGGCAGAGGAAAAGGTCCCCCGAAGCCCAGAAAGCCTCGTACCAAAAAGGGGGAAAAAATCGAACTTAACCAAGTTGCTCCTCCTGTTAACACAACAATGCCTGTTATAACTCAACCACCTCAACAGTTACCAGTCTCTGAAGATTTTGTAACGCCCGGTGCAGGTTTAAGTATATCTTCTAACGAAATGTCTGAATTTACCGATATCGGAACAGATGTAGAACCCGAAAAGAAGAAGAAAGGAAGAAAACCCCGAACTAAGATTAAAGAGGTAAAAGAACTCAAAGCTCCAAAATCTCCCAAGGAGCCGAAAGCACCACGAGAAAGGAAAAAACGTGAACCGAAAGATTCACATGACCCACCAAGAGTAAAAAGAAAATATGTAAGAAAGAAAAAACCGGGTGATTCTGAGGAAAGCGCCACAGACGAATCGTTTAATAAATCTTCTGAAAGTATTGAAGATGTGTCTGTCTCTGTTACCAACGAATCGTCGAAAACTTCTGAAGCCGAAGCCGAAGCGGCGGTTACGTTCACATCTAAATCCGAAGATCCTGATTCTGTATCTGTACCAGAGAGCTCCGTACAATCTGTTGAAAAACCAGAAGAAATGCAAGCCGATTCGCAAACACCAGCCGAAGGAAGCGTCTCGAACGAAACCGAAGATAATAAAAAAGATGAATACAATTTCGACGATCAACAAAGCCCAGAGGTGGTCGAACTTCCAAAAAGAAGTAAAAAGCCTAGATCTGCACAGCCAAGAACTAAAACTCCGGGCGTCAAAAAGCCCAAACGTAGTTCAACGTCTGGTCGTAAACGTAGAGGAACTATTGTTCCAGAATCTGACGGAGAAAACGAGGATATGATCTCAACACCGCCACCATCGCCTCCCGACGACGGTGAAAATTCTTTGAAACGTAGATCTGCAAGAAATACACAGCGTAAAAAGTACGTAGATGACGTAATGCTCAGATTTTCCGATGACGACGCTCCCCCTACTCCTACGCGAAGCCGGAAACCAGTGGTACCTGCGACTCCACCTTTGCCGATGCCCCAACCACCGCCGACTACTAGTCCGCCGGCGTCGTCGGCTGCTCCCTCAGAAGACGGAGCTGGCGCCTCTGCTACTGACTCTAAAAATCAGATGAACTATGTGTACGTTAATCCCACCGAGGAAGATTCTATGGTAGTTCAGTACGTATTATGTGCTAGGATGACTAAAAGAAAAAGAAAAACTGAAACTATTGAGGAATCTAAAAAAGAACCTAACGAAGAAGAAGCGGAAAAGAAAGAAAAGGAAGATGATACTGATGATGAAGTTAAGGAAGAGAAAGTTACTGTAGAAGACGAGGAAGATGAAATGGAGGACGTAGAAGAATATTTTGTAAAATATAGAAACTTCTCTTACTTGCATTGTGAATGGAAAACGGAAGATGAACTGTTTAAAGGCGATAGAAGAATTGCTAATAAAATTAAAAGATTCAAGCAAAAACAAGCGCAACAGATGAATATCTTCGAGAATTTAGAGGAAGAACCTTATAATCCTGATTATGTTGAAGTAGACAGAGTATTAGATCTTTCTGAACACACTGATACGGCGACTGGTGAAGTAGTCAAACATTATTTGGTGAAATGGAGAGCGTTGCAATACGAAGACTGTACTTGGGAACTCGAGGAAGACGTGGATCCATTGAAAATTCAGCAGTACGAGAAATTTAACAAAATACCACCAAAGGATACGTGGAAACTTAAGAAAAGAGGTACTCCCGAGCAATGGTCGAAATTAGAAAAATCACCTATTTACAAAGGAGGCAATAGCTTAAGAGAATATCAGTTAGAAGGTTTGAACTGGCTTCTTTTCTCGTGGTTCAACGGACGAAACTGTATACTCGCTGATGAAATGGGTCTGGGAAAAACCATTCAAAGTTTAACCTTTTTACATGCAGTTTGGGAATGGGGTATCAGAGGACCCTTCTTAGTTATTGCGCCTCTATCTACCATCCCCAATTGGCAAAGAGAAATAGAAAGCTGGACTGACATGAACGTTATAGTATATCATGGATCTGCTACCAGTAGAAACATGCTGCAAGAATATGAAATGTACTTCAAAAACGAGAAAGGCCAGTTTATTAAAGACTTAACGAAATTCAATATTCTCATTACGACTTTTGAAATAATTGTCACGGATTTTGCAGACCTGAAAGGTTTCAACTGGAGAATATGCGTAATCGATGAAGCCCACAGGCTGAAAAATAGAAATTGTAAACTACTGGAAGGGTTACGACAACTAACTCTCGAGCACAGAGTTCTTTTATCAGGCACACCTTTGCAGAACAACGTAAACGAACTTTTCTCGTTGCTTAACTTTTTGGAACCCAGTCAGTTCAGTAACAGCGAGACGTTTGTTAACGATTTTGGCGCTTTAAAATCCGAAACGGAAGTACAGAAACTGCAATGTTTACTTAAACCGATGATGCTGCGGCGATTGAAGGAAGACGTAGAGAAATCTCTGGCTCCTAAAGAAGAAACGGTAGTCGAAGTAGAATTAACGAACATCCAAAAAAAATATTACAGAGGTATATTAGAGAGGAACTTTTCGTTCTTATCCAAGGGTACTACTCACGCTAATATTCCGAATTTAATGAATACAATGATGGAGCTTAGAAAGTGTTGCATCCACCCCTATTTGTTGAACGGTGCAGAAGAGCAGATTCAATATGACTACAGAAATCAACATGGTGAGGATCCAGACGCTTATTACAAAGCTTTGATCCACTCGAGCGGTAAAATGGTACTTATTGATAAATTATTACCGAAACTTAAAGCCAACGGACACAGAGTCCTAATCTTCAGTCAAATGGTTAAATGTCTCGATATTCTAGAAGATTACTTAATGTTTAAGAAGTATCCGTTCGAAAGAATTGACGGTCGAATAAGAGGTAATTTAAGGCAAGCAGCTATTGACAGGTTTTCCAGACCCGATTCCGACAGATTCGTATTTCTTTTATGCACAAAAGCAGGAGGACTGGGTATAAATCTCACAGCTGCAGATACCGTTATTATTTACGACAGCGACTGGAATCCCCAGAACGACTTGCAAGCCCAAGCCAGATGCCATAGAATCGGCCAACAGAAAATGGTCAAAATATACAGACTCTTGTGCAGAAATACTTACGAAAGGGAAATGTTCGACAAAGCTTCTTTGAAGCTTGGCTTAGATAAAGCAATATTGCAAAGCATGAACACGTCTCAAGGAGGCAAGGATACCGGAAATCGAACACTAAGTAAAAAAGAAATCGAAGATCTGCTTAAGAAAGGTGCTTACGGTGCGTTACTGGACGAAGACGACGGAGATAAGTTTTGCGAAGAAGACATCGATGTTATTCTTGCGAGGAGAACTCAAGTTATAACAATGGAGCTGGAAAAAGGATCTACTTTCTCCAAAGCCAGTTTCGCTTCTAGCGCTAATAGATCTGACATCGCCATTGACGATCCAGATTTCTGGAACAAATGGGCTAAGAAAGCTGAGATAGATACCACGGAAAAAGACGAGAGTGAAGACTTGGTACTGTCAGAACCAAGGAGAAGAACGCAAATTAAGAGATACGGTCATGACGAGAGTGCTATTGACATGTCAGAGTTGGAAAGCTCTTCAGACTCGGATCCCGAAAACGAAGGTCTAGGAGGCAGTTTAAGGTCCAAAAAGAAACTAAGAAAAAGGAAATACAGACCTGACGATTACATTCCTAGAGAAGGTGAGCCCAGAGGAGATATCGTTTACGGAAGCTGGGCTAGAAGAGAATGCTTTATGGTCGAAAGAGGTTTGCTTACTTTCGGATGGGGTAGATGGCAGGAAATTCTAATTCATTCACAATTGAGGAAAGGCTGGAAAGAATCCGACATAGAAGACTGCGCTAGAGTAATAGTAAGCTTTACACACATTACATCAGAACAAATAGTCATTCTTATTTATTTTCCAGTTGCTGTATTGCCTCAGGTTCTACCGGGGCGACGAAAAAATCCGGAGCTTCATATGGGACTTAATAGCACCGTCAGAAAACGGCGAACAGAAGATATCCAAAAACCATCATGGTTTAAAGGACCCTGTACCGAGAGGTATTAGAAACAAACACAAAAAGAAAGATAAAGGGATTTTGAGTAAAGATTTAAGGCATCCCGCTATTACCGATCCTAATCATTGGAGCAAAAATGAGAAATACGACGGAGATATTTTCTTGGAGAGTAATTACAAGAAGCATCTTGGAAGACATGCTAATAAGTAAGTTTTTTCCTAGTTTATTTAATTTCGTTAAAACAGCATTAAACATTAGGTTTTCAATGTTACTTCTTACAAAGGTGAGTTATTTCCTCCAAAGGAGCGGCTAAAATTAAATTAATTGTTTCATCTCTTACTTTATGGAAATTATTCATAATAAATATGGAAAGAATTTCCACAGTCTTCTAAGGCGTTTTAATATTTATTCAAGTCTACCTAGGTTTCGGTATTTTGACATACCTATTTTTTTGTCTTGGAAAATGGTATGTGAGTAGATTTTAAATTTATCATCAATTCAAGTCGAATTGGCCCTTTGTCGCGTTGAATCAGAAATGTCACTGTCAAGTGTCGAAGAAAAATTACTAGAAAAAACATTGTATACAATTCGTGTGTATAATAAATTTTATCATTAATTTATTAATTGTGTATAAAATTCAAAGTTGTGAAATTTGTCACTTTTACACACTTGTTGATAAAATAACTGTTTTATTATACCTGCTTCATGATGACTATCATGCTAATTTAGAGAATACGTAGGTATTCTATGAAATAAAACCTATTCTCGAAACTTTCTGATATCAAAATAAAAAACCGGCGACAGCTCCCTTAAATTAACAGATTCTCTATAAATTATTTTTTTCGTTTTTCAGAGTTTTGCTCCGAGTAAGAATGTTATATTACATAAAACATGAAATTATAGGAGATTTAGTTCAACACATCGCTGACGGGGTACATGCAAGGTAAGTTCTTCTTTTTCTTCGTTACTGGTTTTTTATTAACAACTTTATACGTTTTTAATATTCATTGATACCTATAATCGAAGCTGTTTTACTTATTTTATTTTGACACATAAAGGTAAGGTTTCTTTGTAACATAACTATAGGAGTCAACTTCTCAAACAACAGCTTTATAATTTTTTATACACAAATGCGTCCCATTTAAACTAAGATTAAGGTGGACGTGAGGAATTTTCTTGGTAACTCAGTGGTCCAATTGGACACTCGTTCACAGGAATTGTAACATTTACTCTGGAAAACTAACATTGGGTGATTAAATCAGGTCAGGTTTTAATTTTTTTTTCTAGCACTCGATCATTATGACCTAAATACACAAATTATTTGTAAGAACTTAAGCTTCGTGCTTTGTGATATGTATTATCGTCACAAAGAAAATTTTAAGTACTACTTGTTTCTTGGCTCATCCTAATTGGTGTTTGTTGTAATAAAACTTAAATTTGTCTATTTTCTGACATTTTTATTTACAGGAATGTAAAATAGGTTTAAGAACAATTTTTGATTTTTTTAAAGTACATAAATAATTATTTCGTTTTTTAATACTTTTTCTAATTGAAATAAAATACAATAGAATTTGTACAACCTTTCGAACCATTCATTATAAATACCTAAATTTCTAATTACGCTCCTATGTTAATATTAATCTAAGTAAATATTTTTAAATCATGTTCTTGCAAGTATTAAAAAAATCTGGCTAATTCTTAAAATCTCGCTAAAACAATCAAAATGCAGAAATGTGTAATAAAAAATATATCTTTATCCTCTTTGACAGACATGACTAATGATCTAAACACGTTAAATACTCGGTTACAATAAAATTCATAATATATGATTTAGAATCGACATTTAAAAGTTCAAATTTTAAGAAATTAAACCTTTGCTTTATTTGTTTAGTGACTTGTGATTCTGCCCGAAGATATACCTGAAACAGTTCAATTTGAACTTAATGATTTCCAAAATGACATGGAAATAAGACATAAATTTAATGACTTTCCATTGTTTCAATAAAAATCGTTACTGAATAATGCAATAAAATGTGCAAATATCTTCGGGTCAATATTTGTCTGTAAACAAAGTTTTTCAAATATAAACATTGTCAAATCGAAATAACTAAGAAAATTTGCACCTATTTTATACTGAGTCACCACAAATATTAAATTCAATGTTAAAGCAATGAACAAATGAATAGTACCATAAATCTAATTAATAAAAATATTGCAATTCATTTCCTTTTTGTATTTTTTTACATACAATTACATACTAAATAAATAAATAAACAGTATGTAAAATAGTTATTTTCGTGAGCCACTCAAAACTCACAAAAACTTTACTTTATCCTTAGTTTTGGAAAGTATGTGTTTCCCTATTGTAAAATGTTCTGTACAAATGGGATTTACAGAGAACTTTTTGCCTATATACATTTTAAATAAAGGTCCTCGGCTAAAATGAAATTGTACAGAATCTAAATAATATCAATTTTTATTATTTTAATACCAACTAGTTATATCCGGCCACACGTTGCTGTGGCTTAGTATGTTTAAATCGAAACGAAAGAAAGAGGAACTTTCGGAGATTTAAGATTTTGAACAAAGGAACACCAACCTTTTTATGTATATATATTTAGAATTAAAAATTAATCTCAATCACCCATTGATAATGTTTCCAAAAATTTCAACTCCTGTTGGTCACTGTGATTCCCATCGATAAATGTGCCGCATCGTATGAAACTATTGCATTTTGTTTATTAAATAACATACTTTTTTCATGATTATATGAGAAGTGGTCTCCTGTTATTATGAACTAAATCGTTTTTAAATCGTTGGGAGCCCCGCTTTTTGATTTTTTTTAACAGTTACATGCATGATTCTGCTTCGAAGTCATGCTAGTTGCTTAGTTGAATTGCCGATTACCGTTTATTAAATTTTTACATTGGTTACTGTTTTCAAAACATGCATCGCCTGACTCTTTCAAACGCTGACATTGTGTCTCTAAAACTAAAACCATTGTTTGTTGTTTTTTTTTTAAATACTTATAACGAAATTATTGTCGGTGTGAGAAATGAGTGAGGTCGTGTCTGTACTACTTTTTTACATTTTTTCACATATCACAGCTTCATTGCTTATTTTTAACCATACATTTTGTTATTAACACTAATTAAAAACATCCAATGAATTGGTTCCCAACCCCAAAACACTGAGAAGTGACGGTACGGCACTTGATACCAAATTCTTCTTTAGATAAATAAACACCGAAAACTTAAAAAAAATAATGCTGATAAATTGAAGAGAGCATTATTTTTTATTTTTAAAGGACTCTTAAATGATCTTCGCATCTTCTTTCGAAGTTTCTATTCAATTTGCTAAATTTTATCACTCAAATTTTTAAATCGGCGTTGGGATTTTAAATATAATAATATAATAATGATAATCTATTTTCCAAAGCTCTTAGGTTGGCTCAAGACCTTTTTTTTTTGGATGAAATAAAGGGGGTTTTGAGTTTGCTTGATATAATTAGCTTTCGAAGCAGATTGATGCATTTTTAGTTTGTTTAGCTTGAAATTAGTAGTTTTATGTTTAGAAACATTACATCCATGTACTAGCTAAAAAATATTTAATTTAATTTTATTTACATTCGGTGAATTAGATTTTGTTTTATTTTGATTTTGTATTCTTGAAAGGTAAATTTTATTATTTTGTGAACAAATATAAGATGCCAAGGTCATGGGAGTCCTTAAAAAACTCCAGTCACCTAAGTAGCACGAAAAATACATAATTCCATTTTTTATTATGAATTGTCTTCATTTTATTGAGAATTTCAATATGAAATATCGGTTCGGCGTATTTTTCTTTTAGTGGAATTAATATTAAAGTTTATACTTTAATTTCTTTTATTTTCAATTTAGTATCAATTTAATCCTTAAGAAAAAAAATTCTTCATATTTAAATAATTCATCGTTCCATATTCTTGAAACAAATGCGTTCTTGATTTTCTTTTGATTCTGTTATTTTATTTTGAGTAATTTCATTATGAATTCTTCCCATAAACTTTCTAAAATTATTACTACCTATAAAAAACAGTTTTCGACCGAGGAATTACAAACTGTATGAGCAATTTAACATGACCGTTAATGCACGTTTTCACAAATTCTTACGGATTATACTTAGCAAAAATATTCAGATATAAAAATTATATAGTGTCAACACTCAATTTCAATTTGTTTTTATCTACACTTCGTTATTAAAAATGAATAAGTGAGTTGAATTTTAAAATTAGGAACAGAATTCTGACAGAACAGGAAGGCAGGTTTGATTTTTGCAGAACCTAAAATCAATCCATCGTTACCAATGTCAGAGGGTCAAAAAAATTAGAGATAGGTATGGAAATCACTATTGAATAAAATTATGTTGTTTTTTTTAGAGATGTATAAAAACGTTGAGACAACTTTTCAAGTCAATGGTATGTAAATCGAAATATAGAGGATGATTGATATAAGTTCAGTGCAGTCGTTACCCATGCTTTTTTAATGGGAAACCCTTTTTCTAATGTAATACCGTCAACTAAAGTTTTTCAGGTAGTTATTTTCTTAAAAAAAAATTTTATGACTCAAAATTTCATCCCTAACATATTCATTTGGACCATAAGTATTATAGTGATTTTCAACTTGTTTTTTATTAAAGATACAAGTGGAACCCCCGGGACCGAGTCATCTATGATCAAAAAGTAACCCCATTTCTTCACCGTAAAACTTGAAAATGTCCTGACCAGTTTCTCGAGGTGGCTCTTTGTCAAAAACTAATTTATTGACTAACAAAAGTTAAGTGGTCATCGACCGAGGTAGTTCATCCATATCAATTACAGTATTTAGTATTTACATTATTTATGTTCCAAGTAACTGGTTTATTACATTTCACAATATATTTATTTCATGTTATGTTTGACTATTTCCCAAAATATTTCTTCAGGGTGTTTTCGCCTACTTCTTAGATTGTCTCATGTTTTTCTTGTGTTTTTGGAGAGTTTTTGATAATGGTCACTGAAAGCTTTTTGTTGAATGTTTTTATATTTTCTTTGTTAATTATTTTATGGTTTTGAATATGGTTCAGCCATGGTCTTATTTACTTTTACTGTATTGCGTTCTTCCGATTTCTGGTATACGAGTATTGTTCACACTTTTAAAGTCATTGGTGATGTTTTGGTATATAGAAGTATATACGGAATGGAATCTCTTCTATTTGTTCTTATCATTATACAGAGTGAGAGAGGTTGAGTAAAGTCTGTATTTTGGAATACATTTCCTTGATGCACTACCAGGTCACAACCTCTTCTTTGTTTATTCAATGTCGTCGATACTGGTAACCTTTAAAAATAGCTGATGGTTTCCATTTGGTGGTGTTGAATATTTAAAGTTGATCCATTTCCAAAAAAGGAAATTGTTATAAGGCAATCAAAATTAGGAAAGAAGGATAATACACTTACTAAAGATTTTACTCAATATGTTGAGAATTTCTAAAATGTGCCAATTATATGGTTTCACTCTGTACTTGTTCTTTTAGACTAAGAATTTTAGGTCGATTAAGTTAGCTTTCAAAAATATACCATTGGAAAAACAGGGTACCAGCTGTGCTGGACTTACATGAACCACTTCCACTTCGTTCGTAGATCGCAATTGAGTTTAACAGTTGACGTCTCTCAACGTTTTTTATAAATCTCTAAAATAACGGCAAAAATAAATGGTTTCCATACTATATATCTACATTTTCTAAGGGCAATACTTGAACTTTATTAAAGGGACTTTAAGCAACTACCCTATTAGAGCTTTGTATTAATGTTGCCTGTTATTAACAACAAACGGTCAAAAGAAACATTTACAAACAATAAAATGTGATTAAAACTCTCGTTAAAATTTTGTAGATGATGTTTATACAGTTATATATCCAATAAAAATGGAGGAACTAACAAGACACAACTTTATTAACCGTCAAAACGTTTGTAATCAAAATAAAATAGAGGTGCCGAGGCACAACAGGGCCCATTTCCCTACATTTCTCCCTTTATTGACTAATCAGTAAAATGAAACAAAAATTTCAAGAAAACAGTGCGCACTTAGTTGACTGGTTTATCGAGAAATTCTTGACCTAAATTAAAATTTCAAAGAAAACAAAAAAAAAAGAAAAATCAAAATTTTCAATTGGCATATGACGTAATCCACAGTGCCCTGCCGATATATCCTCCTGTAACGGAGCAATTACCTTGCGTGTGGTGGGATGGTGAATGCGACAAGTCTCTGCTCATTGGCACTTGGAAGCACGGCTATGAAAATTATACGGAGATGCGTGCTGACCCCACCTTATGCTTCCTGTCTCGTTGCGGCCCGCCCTCCGATCGTGAACTCCAGATGGCTACGAATAACGCGTTACCCCCAACGCCCGCACTGTAAGTAGCCCTCTCTCTGTCTCTCTCTCTCACACTCAGATCGTATAGAGATAGTTGTCAGGCTTTCTATCGTAGGCAGATCACGTAAACTCGGTTGTCATCTGTCAAGGGGTTCTTGTCATCTGTCAAAGAATTCTTGTCACCTGTCAGGAATTGCTTGTCACTTGTCAGAAGGTGGCTTTTAGCTTGATATTAGATCCATTGAGAAGATATTGCTACAATAAGTGATTAAGTATGTTTGAAATCTGAACTAGGTTTGTGTGATCTGCCTATGCTGTTTTTTTTTTAATTATCTTTATCGCTATACTACGTTTTTTTACATCATATTTTCTTTATTCTCCTACTAACCAAACTAATGAGTTGTTTTGAAAGTTTCGGTAAAGGTAGATTTCTTTTATCTTACTGCTTTTAATTTCATTAGCTTTTATAGAAAAATATATTATTTTTACATATGTATTGATAAAATTGAAAGTAGATTATAATCATTAACATTTTTATGTGCATTTTCAAGGCAACTCCAGTTTTTTTTTCACGTGTAGTCCCTATCAATTTTTAAATTTTCATTTGCTATTTTAAGCTTTTTGTCTAAATACAAACAATAATTATCCTCTTTCGATTCTGTGTTTTGCATGAAGATTTTATCCAGAGTTTAGAAGGTAAGGTCGGTTAATAACCATAAAGGGTTAGAAATAAACTTGTTATTAAAGAAAATATTGAAATAACCTGAAATATATCATGTCAAATTACCATATTCTTTTTGTGATCTTGCTTTTGATTGCAATATTTTAAAACGAACAAATATTAATTTATTTTAGTATTTTTGATATTATAAAAGCTATAACGGAAATAGGGAAATATATTCAAATATGTCAAATTTTCTAGTAAATTATTTAATGGTTTTATTTTTAATTATAAAATACTTTGAGTAAGAAACAATCAACTAAAATTATATATTAATTAATATTATACGAAATTGGCATATAACACAGTAACTTTTTTTGGCTGAGGTATTTTTATACATCAAACCAAAAAAAATTAAATTAATTTTCATTTTTACTTTAAAAAACATAATGAAATATATAATTTAAAAATGTCAAATTATTAAGGAAATATTTTTGTCCGTTATACTATATTTATTGTTATATATAATAAGCATTTTTACCTTTTTTTAATAAAAAAAAAAATTATTTACCTTTCCCACCGCCAAGTTACACACAATTTTTTTGGCGATCTTGCTTTTGATTTTATGTTAAAACAAAATATGAAGTTATGTTCGTATTTTTTAATATAAATACTATGATGAAAATAGTGAAATATATTATTCAAATATATCAAATTTCCTATGTTGTTCTATTTTTAATTATAAAATACTTAGAGCAAGAAAAAATCAAATACAAATATTAATTAAATTTATGTGAAACTGAAAAATTACACACTAACTTTTTTTTTTATTGTCTTACGTTTAAAAATAACTTTTTTTTTAGTTATATCTAATTCTAACATATTGTAAGCCAAAAATCGTCAAATTATACATTCAGTTTACTTTTTTCTTCTTCATAAAAAAAATCATCAAATCATAATTTGTAATGGAGAATTTTTTGGCTATATATTGTATTTTGTATTATAAAAAATTTTAAGCTAAAAAATTTAACTTTATTCTTTTTTTTTTCTTTACATATTTTCAAATATGCTTCGAAAATATGAATATATTCATAATTTTTTAAACTTTTAAAGAGTATTTGAATTTGGTCAATATGTCAGATTATTGTTAGCCCTTATTGCAAGCAATTCAGAATTATACTACTACCTTTTAAAAATGCGATTTTTTAATATAAATTTTTTATGCAGTAACGACGATGATGGGGAAGACGACGATATCAATGAAGAATTGAGTCTTAAATCCAAAAATAAAGACGCTTCAGAAGCAAATTCTGAAATAGCAGAACCTTCTCCTGGTCCATCGGCCTCTTCTGAGACTCAACCTCTCGACAACGAAGATAGAGGCGTCGAAGAATCAGACGACAAAAACTGGCCTTCGATAACAGATCTTAACACGAGACTAAGAAGAGTCATTACTTCGTATCAAAGAAATTGTCGTAAAGAAGAACAAAAATTGGCAGCCTCCAAATCGAAGGTATTTTTTTGTTTTTAATGTATTTCTATTAAAATTAAGTAATAATTATTACGAAATTATTATGAAATGTTACTCTTCATGTTGTTTTTATTATTATGTGGAGAAACTTTTTTTAGATCTCATTACCTGACAGTAAATGTGCTTAGCGCTTGATTGTTTAAACTTTTTTCAGTGTAGATTTTTTGTCATCAACACCTACATTGTTTATATTGGTTACTATGTTATTTATCTATTTATAAATTTACCGCAGAGAGCATGAATGATTAAACAAGTACACAATCAAAGTAATAATCAATATTTCATTATTATTGCAATAATCGAAAGTATATGTAAAATTTCTTTCTTCACAAAATAAATGATTGGTGCTCTCCTGAACATTTCTTGATATCATTCATCATCAATCTATCTACCCTGTACCCATCTCTTGTGCACACGAGCATGAGCGTTATGGCTGTGTCGGGTAGTTAGTAGTACGTATTGCACTTGTACAGCCCCAGATAGATAGCGCCCTCTCCTCTCCCCTGGCCGCGCTGGCGCAAGTTTCGCAGCAGTTCGATCCGAGGGATGCGGCCGCGCTCGGGCTCCAAGGATGGGACCTCCAACAGCTCGCCCTCTATTTACTGGTAAGTACTTACCGTCCATTCGACGGGCAATTTTTGTTCCGAGGTAAGAAGTCGTTTATTTTCTATACTTGCCGTTCTGTTATGTTCTCTGTTAGAGATTAAGTTGTTGAAAGAGGGCTAATGAAGGGCACAAAAAAAGTTGACTTTCCTCAATACACATAGCGATCGGTCTATTGAGCTGCCTCCTCCACATTTTGGTGAATCAACCAAATACATAATTTACTGTTATGATCCAGTTATAATATAAAAAAAATCAAGAAAGATAGTAATTAAAATTCATAATAAAATTGTTTTTATAATTGTAAAAGATAAATTATACTTATCTTAAATTTCTAAATTTCAACAGTTTTCCAAATCTTTTAAAAATATATGGCAAGTTTCACCTTTTGGCATCATCAGATATGATATAAGAAATTGACACACTTTTTACACACACGCTTTTCATAATTAATAAACTAAAGTTTCTCACCTTATATTCACAAAATTGTTATGAATTTTAATTACTCTATTTCTTGATTTTTTTTATATTATAATTATAATTGGAAAATAACAAATTCCCCTAATTAAAATTCGTAATAAATCAACATTAACTCCTATTTTATCTCTTCCAAACTTACTATTAACTACTTAATTTATTTACATTTTACACTACATTAACCTTTTTTATACAATTTTATTTAAACTTGATTCTTGATCTGTAACATCTATTCTAACAATAACACATTACTATCAACAAATTCTATATCAAAAGTTTATTTAGTTCATGATAGTGATAAAAATAATAATAATTAATTCGATCCATAGTATATACTTTTTTTTTAATCTAAAATTAAAATAATTTCTAATTCTTTGTTTTCGTGTACAACACAGTAGATGTTCAGTTATCCAATTTGAAAAATTCATTTATAAACCTTGCACAAATTTTAACCCAGGATTTTGTGACTAAAAAAATTATTTTAAAAGTTAGTCATATAAGATAAATAGGAGGATATTTAATAACGATTTAATATATTGGGCGATATGCTTACCAACTAAAAATGCAGAAATTTCCGAAAAAGAAATATTTTTACACATGTCTTATTTTATCTTCACTTTAATAAATAATTGTGTCCTACATTGAGTACCTTCTTTTAATTAATTTCTTTATAAATTAAGATTCTCATTTTTTGTATGCTTCAGTTTTTGCTGTAAAATGAATTACCCGGTATTCTGTGTAATCTTGTATTAGACCAGATTTTGCAACAAAAATTTATTTGTGAAGGTGTTCTGTGTCGTATTTTAATTTTTTTTAACTTATTTTTCTTGCAAGTTACTTTACATAAATAACTCGATTTTCATCTTGTTTGTAAATTGTATAGCTAAAAGTTTAACGGTTTGTAACATTTTTTTATGATACACAAATCGGTTATTAGAATAATTTTTTAAATTTTCATCTTAGGAGTGGTTTTTTAGTCAAAAAATATTTTTATTATAAAAAAACCATTCTTTTAAAAAAATTTAGGATGGTATTTTTTTTTGTTCGTTTTTAAAATTGTCTTATGGTTTTTTTTACCTAGAACTGTGAATTATTTTAATTTATCCTTCCTTGAAAAAGTCAAATATTGATTTTATTCCTATCAATTAATATATATTATAAAATCAGGTCTTAGTTCAATTTCTCAAACAAAAATTGATTCATTTTTTTTTAAACGAACACACACTTACTCTAATTAAAAACATGAGCTCCAAAAGAAATAGTTGAAATAATTAATGTTTAATGGTTACTAGGAAATAAAAATTTATTAAAAATGTTCTTCTATTTCGTTTGAACGCTTTATTGTCAATAGAATATGCATACCCGCCAATTGTTGTATAAATCTTAACTCAATTAACATATTTGCTTATGCAAGCATTAAAATTAGTTTAAACGCTTAAATTACATTGACTTGCCTCATTACTAACCTTTTGAGCAAAAATGCCAAGAATTGATACTTACGCTTTCAGAAGATGGAACGGCAAGGCAAACAAGCCTTAGAAACATTACGTGATCCGTCTAAGGACCGGGAAAAACTGACAATCTCGAAACGCTGGACAAAGAGAGAAGAAGCAGATTTCTTCAGGGTCGTATCTTCCTATGGAATCATTTATTACAGGAAGAAGAAATCCTACGAGTGGATCAAATTTAAACAATTAGCTAAATTGGAGAAAAAGTCCGATGAAGAGTTAACCGACTATTACAAACATTTTGTTATGATGTGCAAGAAACAAACCGGTTCCAATATAGATGAGTCCAACTACGATTCGACCATAGAACATGTTTCAGAAGAAAAAGCAAGGAGGACATTAGAGAGATTAGAACTGCTCTCCAGAATCAGAGAAGAGATTTTAACGCATTCTAAGTTAGATGAAAGACTCAGAGTTTGCGTTACTTCAGCAGACATGCCGGATTGGTGGATTGCTGGAAAACACGACAAAGACCTGTTATTGGGCGTCGCAAAGTAAGTAAAACAATTATTTAATTTAGAATTTTTCAAAACAGACTTATTTTCTTCTTGTAGGCATGGACTAGGAAGAACGGATTACTATTTACTTAACGATCCAGATCTTTCTTTCCATGAAGTTTTGAGAAAAAAGGTTCGTTCCGAATCAGTCGACACAAAAGAAGGAATAAAACTTGAAAGCCACGAAGACATTCTTAAATTCGATGAAAACGAAATACTGGTAAAACTAGAAAAAGGAGAAGGAACTCTGAAAATAGAAAAAGTAGCTCCTAAGAAGGAAATACCGGAGAAAAAGCCCGAGGAGGATGCTAAAGTTAACCTCACTATAGTTAAAAGCGATTCAGAACAGCCTAAAGAAGAAGTAGAATCCAAAGAGGAAGAAAAAGAAATGAAAGTAAAGGAAGTAAAGGAAGAGGAGACAGAGAAAGAACCAAAAGAAGAAATTCCCGAAATTACCACTGAAGAAACTATCGAAAAGAAGGAACAAGAACCGCAAGAAATAAAAGAAGCTGACGAAGAAAAAGATCAAATACAGGAGGAGGAAACGGAAAAAGAGCCGGAAACTGAAAACCTTTCTAAACCTAAAGAAGAAGAAAAGAAAGAACCTCAAGACACTAAAGAAGCACTTAAAAAATTAGCAGAAGAAGAAGCGGATTTGTGCTCCAAACAAGCGGCTGAACTTAAAGCGATGTTCCCCGATCTTGAAGTGATTCAACCACTATCGCGTCTCTCTCAAGTAGACACGTTCGTTCTTAGAGATAAACCGGCTGTGGGAGCATTAGATTTCACTGAAACCACCGTCGCCCAATTATTCAATAACGCTGTTAAATGGCCAAAGGAGTACGCCATACAAGTCAGACTGCAACACATTATTTACGCCGTAGAGACAAAAGAATGGCCCGTTACTAAGAACTTCTCTGCTTATGCAACAGGAATTGGCAACGAATTTGACATACCCATTCACGAATTACCCAGCGAACCACCTAAAAGGGAAACTTCAACTCCAATGTCTATCGGAGACACCGATGTCATATCTCTAAGCGGAGATCGGTTCGCTGCAAGCAAGAAACGCAAACGTCACATTGCGATAGATGTAGAAACCGAAAGAGCTAAATTACACGCTCTATTGAACAGCAGCCACATGACTAATCCTTTACCCAAGCATAGTATGTCGTGGGAGAACGACGATTCTGAAGAATCAAGAAGATCGACTCCCGTTCAACAAGTTCAGCCGCCTCCAGCTCATCAAACCTCCAGAATGAGTTTAAGTAACATGAAGATGCCGTACGATTTGCAGTACCACCACCCTCCAGTTGCTAAAACAATTGGACAAACAACGGTCATTCCAGGAACTAGCAGCACCCTTACACCCATTGACTTAAGCTCAAGGTAAATATATACATTAAAAATCTTTTAATTCAAAAAACACTTCATTCTCTTCTTGTGTTTTATTTTAGAAGCACAACACTGGCTTCAAAGCGTTTTCTTTGATAATTTAGATTTTGTTTTTTTAGCATTCCAAAGGTCGAAAAAGCTTCCAGCCTCGATCTACAAAATGAAGTACAAGATTTCTCTGTCAAAAAGTCATCTACTTCGAATGCCATGGCCAAATCTAGCAATAAACTCGATGACACTCTCTCCAAATTGATGAAAAGAAAGAATTGCGTAAGTATCCAAATTTATAATAGCCCTCATTCAATAAAATTTGTGTAATATTATCCTTTTGTAGCCTGAACCGGAACATTTAATCGGCAAAGAAAAGAAACGGAAGAAGCTGGATGAAATCGTTCTAGGTCTTTCAGCTGCAAAGGAGCAATCATTATTCACTCCAGAACCATCTAAAAAGCAACCAGTGACTCCTAGCGTAACCGTAACCCCTACCTCTGCCCCAGTAAGCACCTCTCATAATAATCCTGTACAAAAACCTTTCACTATCACTGTCACTTCCGTTCCTTCCACAGCTCCGTCTAGTCGAAGCAGCGTCCTGCCGCAAGGAATGTTGCCTTCTTTGGCATCAGGCGGTAAAGATAGCTTTTCGAGCTTTCTGGCTCAAGCCGAACAACAAAATTTGTTGCTGAAGAAGCAGCAGCAACAACAACAGCAACAGCAGAGAAAGAGTTACGAAGCTATGATCGCCGATATCAGCAAAGTGTCGGACTTTAGTTCTAAAGTTAACTCGTACTCACACGAAGCTAAGGTTAATAAGTGGTTGGCGGAACAGAACGCAGCTCTGGCGGAACAACCTTTGTCTGCAGACTATTTAGCAACTAGAAGAAGACGGCCTAGAGTGGATCCTACCCTTCTAGATTGGAAGAAATTGACAGGTGATGAAAACGTTGCAGTTATTCACAGGGTTACCGGAAAGAAACTGACCGGTCCAAAAGCTCCAACGTTAAAAAGATTGGGGCAGTGGCTGATGGAGAATCCTATGTACGACATTGATCCTAAATGGTCCGAATTGGTCAAAGAAAGAGGAAATCTGAGCCATGACTTACAGAAGAGAGTCCCAGGTACGTAGAAGCAGTAGCCGCAACATTAGTAGTAGTAGTAGTAGTAGTAGTAGTAGTAGTAGTAATAGTAACGATTTCAGATGTTATCTGCCAAATTATTTGATTTCAGGTCAACCTAGCAGTAGTTCCAGCAGCGGTGGTAGCAAATCTAAGAGCAACGTACCTGGTCGACCGCCTTTATTATCTAGTCCAACCGGATCGACGTCGAGCGTTAGTTCCGCCAATTTGGTAACGTCTCTACCGTCTAGCATGTCGTTCCCGACATTAGGCAGTTCATCTTTGGCTGGACTTAATTCGAACCTTCTCACAGGCCTATCTGGTTTAGGGCAGTTCGATCCTAAGAATAATCCGCTATTAATGCCTTTCGCCGGGTTACCCAACATGGGAGCTCTTGGTTCAATGGGAGGCCTTGGTAATCTCACGAATATGAACTTATTTGCTAATTTAGCTGGTCTCGGATTGCCGGGACTAGGCGGTTTAGATCCATCGGCTTTATCTGGGGCGAATAGTGGCGCAGATGTATCTAAAAATATGTCAAAATCCAGTAGTAACACAGGCAAGTCTAGTAAACCGCAAGAGGCACATTCGTCGAGTAAGGCGCAGAGTAGTTCTATCCCGACTACTAACCCGTTTCCGTTCTTCTTCCCGAATCCGAGCTTGTTGTATACACCGTTCGGTTTGGGTGGTTTAAATCCCCTGTCCTTACAACCGGGAATGTCGGCGGCCTATGATACTTTGGCGCAACAATGCGGTCTACTGAACGGTAGCCTCAACCCGGCAGCTTCGCCAACCAGCAGTTCCAAGATGAATAAAATGCCGACGTCGCGTGCTCCGTCGGCCACCACTACCACCTCTTCAAGCCAAGGCAGACCTCGAACGTCCAGCAGAGACGCCCATTTGCAACAGTTACTTCTGCCGCCGGACACTCAGATCTTGGAGAGTATCTCGAAAGCGGCCACCAACTTAGACATAACGTTCAAACAACAAACCAAGAGCGAGAAGAAAGAAGACAAACGAAAAGCATTAGAAAACTTACGTGGTATGCTACCGACTGATTTCTCTAGTTCGATAAAAGAGAAAAAGACTGCCTTACCGAACTTATCGGATTTCACTAAGCTCTTAGAAGCCCAAGTCAGCAGCCATTCTTCCAAACGATCTCAAGAGCAGCAAATGAAGGAAGCATTAGAACACTTCAGTCGGACGAATATCGAACTGATGGCGAAAGCAATGAACGAAGAGCAAAACAAATTCCTGGCCTCGACGGTACCGTCTACGTCGACGAAAAGACCCAGAGAATCCCTGGAGATAATTGAAAAACATGCACCGATCATACCGGAAATCGAGAATGATATACCTCCAGCGAAAAAGTTGAAAGAGGATAAATCTCGAACTCCCACGCCTCTATCCACAATCCCCACCCCGACGCCCAGCAGCACACCGACGCCGGTGGCGCCCTCGCCAGTGCCTCTTGCTTGCGTAATGAATGAGAGCGAAGGCGTCGACATTGAAGCTCTGCTACCCCCCTCAACTGTTGTGAAAGCCTCGGCGAGCCCCCAAAAGGTCGTCGAAAAGGTTCCGCCGAAAGAAAGTACCCCGGAACCTGTAGCCGACGAGCCCCCTACCGTAGAAAGTGAACCCGAACAGATAGAACCCAAGGTAGGAAAGTTGATTTTATGTTTATGTAATTTATCTAAACTTTTTGAGTAGTATTAATTTTAATTAATTAATTAATTATTTTTGTTTAGAATAAAAACCCTTTTTCGGTTTCAAGCCACTTTTTTTAAAAGAATAATTTTTAAGATGCTGTTTTTTTGGAAAATATTTCAAGAAAAGGCAGCATTTTGCGTAAAGTAAAATGACGATCTTTGGGGTACAATGCTGTTCTTTATACGAGTCATACATTTTTAAGCGCCTGTTTTTCAAGTAATTATATTGTTACCTATTGGGTTGTTTTTTCTGAATAATAAATGTATAAAAGAATATAAATGTTAACTTAGGGGGGTTCTTACCCATTACGTAACTTGATTAATGGAAATTAAAGAGGCTGAGTAAAAACAATAACAACTTATTTATATAATGGAAACAACTAAATTATGAGGGCAACTTATACATTATACATTGACCTTCGTATTTTTCTTGTAAATCATGAAACACGAAGAATAAATTTTATTTTTTTTTCAGTTAACTCAGAATCCGTCTCCTCAGAAAGAAGAAGAACCGTCGAAGCTCGAAACTTCAGAGGAATCGGAAACGCCCCCAAAGAAAAATGCGAAGCGAACGAGGGGCAAACGCAAATCTGGGGAAGTCCCCATCGACCATGAATCGGTGATTGCAAAGAAAAATTTACGTTCAAGCGCCAGCCGATCAGCGGCGGCGGCCGCCGCCCGGCAAAAATTGGAGGCAGAAAACGCGCAACGCGAGAGCGAGAATAACCTTCAATAATTTGTTTAATTCTCGCAATCTCAATGGTTAGTATATTTTTTTATTTTTAATTAGAACAATAGAATTTTTGTAAAATGAACTTAAATTTATGTAGAGCATGGAAACCACTTTTGGAATAAAATTTTAACTCAATTTTACGTTCTCCGAACCAAAATCGAAATATTCTGAGTGATTTCTGGATCTTAATGATTGTTTCCACCCTTACATTTTGGAATATATTAGTTATAAACGTAAAAGATCTATCTTAAATTTCTACGGTTTTTAAGAGCTTTTATAATTCTTATATTACATTTGTTTCACCTTTTAGCATACTTTAAAGATTTAGTTGAAAACCAATTTATTTCCATAGTGGTTTCCACTCTGTAAAAACTAAATGCTAAAATTTATTGTTTGTTTTCAGGTTCGTGGCTTTATATACATAGTGTTTGGTCGATGATGTACAATTTTTTGTGGGTATTGGTGAACTGTGATACAACGTTCTGGACTCACTTCTGAAGTGATTATGTGGTGTATATTGTCATTTTTTTGAAAGAGAATAAACTGACTTTATGATACGCTTGAATGAAAATAAGAAAAAACACATGTATTCCCCAATTTTAGTAATTAACAATATTTAGCAAGTAATTACTGAATTCTAGTAGGCTTAATATGGACAAAGATTATTATGCAACTAGCGAAAATAAAGTCTGGTCCGGTATTATAGATACGGATTAAAAAATAAAACTGAAGACGGAAGTTAGTTCTTATTGATATTTTTTTTTAAATGAATATCTTGGTTATTATGTACCTCTTTCTATTTTAGATCTGTCTCATTTACTAATGTTTTGAGTAAAAAACATTCTTGCTGTTGAAATAACTTTCAATAAGCACAAATTGTATTCAGCCCAAAATAAAATTTTAATTACTGAATCTGTGGATATTTTCTTACAGCACAAAATTTCAACCGAGCAGCTTTTTACAGAAATATTTGAGAATAGATGAGGCAGCGGACGCTTCCTTTATGAGGAAAAGGTGTCTTAGTTGTGTAAATTTTGTCTCGAGTTTGCAGTTGGTTTTATTACTTTTTTAGACATCAGCTTAAGCGTTGCCACGTTTGCAGCAAGTCAAACCTGATATTTTCGTTTTTATGTTTCACTATTTGAAATTTGTATATATATATATAAATATGTTAGGAAGTATAACGAAATCATTTTTTAAATATGGTGTGAAGAGTGTAAATAAAAATCTAGTGTTTTTTTTTATTTTTTATGTATCAAGGGACTAGACGAAGTTTCTAAAATTCAAAACTGGGGGTTATTTATTTTCGCTTTTTGTAGAACAAGACGTTTTGGTTTTTACCGTATCAAAATAAAATATTTTGCTTAATAAATAATAACGTAAATTCCATCCCAACCTTTCTTGACAGTTAGGACGCTAAATTTCACTCAGCGTTGTCGCTGGTGCCAAATAAAAAATTTGAGGAAAATTTGAATGTTTTTCCATCTATTAGGTCTCTGGTAATCAATGATTTTTAATTAATAATAATAATTTAATTTAAAAAAAACTAGACTCGTTTCTCGAAAAATATATAAGCAAAAAACATGTCACAAATGACATTTAACATCTGACGTTAGGGTACACAATTGTCAAAGAGATGGAGGAACAATTACTTAAAAAAATGCAAAGTCTTTCTGGGTAAATATAATATTTATTTCGTTATATGTAATACGTTTATTTTAAGAGTATTAGTATATTAAAACGTTTTTGTATTATTTTAGATATGAGTATTCTACATTTATACCTTTAGTAAAAATTAATGAACAAATGTCAAATATCAATTGCATCCAATTTAATTCAAGTTACCTATCTGTTCAAAAAGGTTGTGTTGAAATCTGAAAGCATTGGTTGTGAATTAGAAAATTGTTTGAATCTTTGGCTAGTCCATACTTAATATTCGGTATATAAGTCTGACGAGTATTTATTTTTTAATTATTGACAGTGTCCTGACGTATTTATTTTTGGAATAAATAATGCATTCGAGATCTTGGACGATTCGAAGCCTTAATAGATCTGTCATCATTATACAACGTGTACACGTATCATAGTATGGTAGCTCTCTGATTTATTGTTTGTTATAATGTTCATATAGATAATTAAACGATATGAATGAATCTATATTCTTTTTTCATTTGGAAAGCGATTTAGAAAGCTCGAGGGACAAAAACAAACGTAATTAATTATTTCACTGTGTCCAACTATAACACATTTTTTATCAACGTAGGCACAAACACACCTCATTTTCAAAGAATGTTTTAAAGTAAACTTATTTTTTAATTATTATTTTAATTAATTATAGTATTTTACTAAATAAAAATTGTTGCGAGACATGAAAAACATCAGGAATATCTTGAATTTATTACATATGGTGAGGCATAGAATCTAGTGCCTAAACGATTTTGCAAAATATTTTTATGTAGAAGCATGTGGATCAATCAATAAAAAGGGCTCAATTATTGAGGAGGAAAGACAATACAAATAAGTATGTATTTTAGGGAGTTACCGTTGAAACGGATAATGAAGAAATACCAAAAGAAAACATTGAAAAAATTTACAAGGCACGAAATTACAGAAATTATAACTAAAGGCCGAAACAGTAAAGCACTTGGAAAAGATGATATAAATATAGAATTGATAAACTATGGATGAGTGAAACTTCAAGAAATACTAATCTAATAAAAATATGGAGAGAAGAAATAATGTCTGAGGAATAACAAATATTGAAATTTTAGTTAATTTCATTTTGGCTGCACTTCGAGTGTCACAATGTTTCAAAAATAATTGGGAACTTGGCACAATTAGAACTATTTTAATAAACTATAATATCATACTTTACTTATAATCTAGAATTATTATGCAACAATATGTTTAGTGTGAAAATGCGATGTAGAGTCCCAAGCAAGTTATTATAACAATCATGTTTTTTTTAAAGGGACTAACAAATTATTTAAACATTTGTTAAGGTCGAGGTTTCATTTTGTCAAACAAAGTAGTTTAAAAGGTTGTTACACCCAAGTTTAGTTCAGAGATTGTATATGAAAATCTGAGCTAGCCAAAAGTAAGTGTTTAATATGATGTCTACCAGATTTAAATACTGTTATGAAAATTGGTGTCTGCTTCTGCCGCCTTAAAGGAGCTAAATTAGTTGATCTGAAGCAAATCTATTCAAATTTATCTGATCTACTTTTATTTCCATTTTTTGAAACTGTAAAAGCTATGTATAGCGATCCCATTAGGTTTTTAATTATTTTTTCGAGCAATTCAAAATCGTACAATTAGTGTTTTTCATTTAAAAAAACAGCTTCGTTATGTCATTTTTTTTGTGGCAACCTGTAAATTTTATTTTTGTCGCATCATATTCAGTATAGTGGCACACTCTGTATAATATAAAAGTGAATTAATATATTCTCTGATAAAATGTATTATTAACTTTTATATCTAGTTAGATTCTTTTATTACGGGATTTAAATTATTGATAACATTAACTATTATTTTATAGACTAACATAAATAATTTCTATAAAATATGTTTTAGTAGCATGGAATTCCTAAAGGTGCGATTATCAATTACAGAGTATATATCTGAAAAAGTGTTTGCAAAGTAAAAAAGAAATATACTCGTAGTTTCCATAATGATGCAGATATAAATGGAAAGGTGACTTCTATCTCATTTTCAACAATTGGCAGCATGTCATGTTTTGGTTATTATTCCTTACAAAGAGGAACGCAAACTTACTTTTTCCTTTTTACTAACATGTAACATACAGGGAGTTTCTAAATTCATGCGAAAAAAATTTAGTACCTAGGAGGTCCTTCATTAAAAATTATGTAGGGTCTTTCGTATAAAAAAATTATCAGTGCAAAATCTACAAAAATGTGACCCGAAAGAACTGAATTCAAATTGAGTTTTTAATTTTTTTCTCAAATCGGAGTTTTTGTGAAATTTTAGGGATTACATACACTCAATAAACAGGTAATTCTGGTATTTTCTTCAGTATTCCTATTTTGTATGTTATTATAACATGTTCTCTGCATTCATATTTTCTCGCATTTTCCATTATGTTATTTCACTTAATCTACATGTTTATGATTCTATTGTACTTTGTTTTTTTGTCGGAAAACTAATAGTTGTATGGAAAAAATTCCGAATAATTTAATTTATGAATTTCAACCCTATAAAAAAGTTATGACAAAATAAATTAAGAGTTGTTAATTTCTCCCCCTTATAACATAATGATAATACTGAAAAAACCCATAATTTCTTTTTTTTTTTGAGTGTATGTAATCCCTAAAATTTCAAATTTCTACATTAACTCGGACTAGAGAAAAAAATTAAAAACTCAAATTTAAATCCATGCTCGCTGGTGATATCCCTGTATATAGATAGAGGACTTTCCTTCTAAATTTTTTCACATGCATTTAGAAATATCCTTTATATTTTCATCTTGAATTTTTTTATTATATATTTATGTAGCCTTATTTTCGAAAATGATTAAAAGATGAAATTTAATTCCTTGTTTAGGTGGTGATATTCCTTTTCTTCTAAATTTTTTCACGTGCATTTAGAAACACCCTGTCTGTGTCATTTAGGATTTTTATTATATGCACACTTATTTTCAAAAATGATTAAAAGGTGAAATTTATTTCAGAGTTTTCGGTGGTAATTTCCCTTTATATAGATCGAGGATATTCCTTTTAAATTTTTTCGCATACATTTAGAGACACCTTATATATTTCCGCCTTGGATCATGTCTCATTTTCAAAATGATTTTTCTCAATATTTTGCTAGTTGTCCAATAGCATTACAAGCAAAAAAAGAAGATTACTGTATGCAAATAATAAAGGGCCAAAAAAATAAACATTAAGAAGAAGACTAGTTTTGACATATAGTTTGTTGATAATTTTTTTGTTTTGAGAAATGTTTTTGTCCTTTATCTTATCTTTTGTAGTTTAGTCCATTAGACTAGGTTAATTAAGATAATAGGTGAACTAGACTTACCTTAATATCAGAAATATGACAATGGGAGATGAAACTCCTGTGACAACATTAATACTGCCAGTGTTAATACGCCCTATTTTATCAGAGGTATGTGCGTTTTTATTTGGTATTCGATTCCGTTTAACATATTTTTCGTTGTCCGTAGCTCGAGAAGCAGGATGTGTCCGCATCCCAAACCCTCAGATCAGCTCTCACAAAGGCAGAGGCTTCCCATCCTGGGCTCACCTACGACCTTGTTATTGGCATTTTACGAAAGGGAGATCTTACAGTAAACATGAACGAAAGCATTTTACGGTTGCAAGGAGCTGTCTCAGAGTCTGATGGTAAATATGTCAATAGTTATCAATTTTTCATACACCTGTTAATTTTAGTTTAAACGTTATTATGTAGCCACATTAGAGTACCCTGTATTGCTATTATTTTTAAGCAATTTAAATATTTAATTCATATATTAGTATTTTATGATCGCATCTCTAGAAACGGAAACGACTAACAGATCATGTAAGAGTGTGGAAAAAATCTGACAATTATATAAAAATTTAAATACACATTCATTAACTATGATACATGTGATAAGGTATCAGATTATAATGATATGTGTTTGTCTTTCCCAGAAAGCAATAAAAAATGTCCTTTTAAATAATTAATTTTTATAAAAAATGTTCTTTTTTGACTGTTAAAATTAATTAATGACAGTTACTAATATGTTTTTAATACATAAAAATTTATTTAAATTATAATCAAAAATGAAAAGCATTAACCCATGATAAAAGTAATTGTCTCACTTATATCACTTAGACCCGTTTTCTTAGCAAAATGGGTAAAAGGATTTAAAAAATAAAATGATAGAAAACATAGAATTTAACAGAGGTATAAAAATAGTAAATCATTCACAGTCACCATTATTTAATAATAGTATTAATTAACTCTAAAGACATTCTATTTAAAAGGTTGTCTGCAATTTTTACTGTATTATGAGTACTGAACAGTGATCATGTAAAAATGCTTAGATCCCCATTTCCAAAAAGCAAGAACATAACTTACGAGGGTCAATAAAAAACAAAGTTATTATGAAATCGTAAAAATTCTTGTGTATTTTATTATTTGATTAGAATAAAGTTAGTAGTAAATAAACAGATTACTTTAACATGTTTTTATAAATGCATGATAAATAATTTAAACTTATTTTTAATTGATGAAAAGATAAACAATATTTTCCTTTTCACATATGTCCTAAAACATTTTCTCAATTTTGGGAGTGATTTTCAACTGCTTATCTGTCTAAATTTTTTTCGACCTTTTCAAATTTATTTAATTATTCTTGAATGCTTTTATCTAGAAATATTACCCCTTTTCTTCCAGCATATTATTTTGTTGTATTTTTTCAAATCTATTATTACTTTTTATTTAACAAACAATCTAACTTGAAATAAAATATAATATGCATGGAAAACCAAATATATTACAAGTAACACTTAATTAAGACATTTATATAATAAAAGAACCTCTAGTTCTGTTTTAAAAGAATTAATAGTGATGCAGATTTTAATGGAATCAAACAGTTTACTATAATTAATAATACCCTTATGGAATAGTAAGTTTTCTGTTATTTTTTTATGTAACTCTTATGTCTGTTTGTGTTGTAATTGTATGTCTATGTTAAATATTAGTTTTGATGTCAAATGTCTATAATATACCATTATTATTATTTTATGGATGAAATTTTGATAAAAATTGTAATATTTTTATTTTCAGTAGTTGAATATCGTTTGTCACGTTCAGAAGATGCATTCCAAGACTTAAATAGAAAATCAGCCGCTCTGAAAAGAATTCTCAGTCGAATTCCCGATGAAATCACTGATAGAAAAACATTTTTGGAAACTATAAAGTTAGTAAAATGTAAAATGTGTTTGAAATACTATCTATTCTATATTTATTACTGTTTTAGAGAAATTGCCAGTGCTATAAAGAAATTATTAGACGCCGTGAACGTCGTAAATGATTTCATTCCAGGAAAAACCGGAAAGCAGTCTTTAGATCAAAGGAAACGAGAATTTGTGAAATATTCTAAAAGGTTCAGTAATACATTAAAAGAATATTTTAAGGAAGGACAGTAAGTAACTTTTAATAATGTTTTTTATGTTTCTATTATAATTTGTGATATTTTTTAGTGCTAATTCAGTATTTGTTAGTGCCCTATATCTAATTCACCAGACGAATATGATAATATCGACGGTGAAAAGCAAGTGTGAGTAAAGAAGGATAAAGTTGGAATGAGAGAAAAAAGACACTGTTCCTTTTTGTTGACAGTTCAAAAAACAGCCCATAGGAGATTTAATTATTTTAATTGTGACTTACTTTTAATATTTTTAAATAAACTATAAATGATGTAACCCTACACAAATTATTAACGTTTCTTTGGTTAAGGTTTAGAATATTGATTATTACAAATTATTATTAAGAGATGTAATATATGTTATAAAATATATAATGTTGTTATGACACATATTTTGTGTTGATTGTATAGAAGTATAAATGAGCGAATTAAAATAATTTTACCTTAGGGTTTCCATTTTTTTACAGAAGAACCCACCAAAATATTAACTCCATATTTAAATACATCTGGTTAAGCATATAAGGGATTATAAAAAAACTATATTAAGTTTTTATTTAATTATTTTTTATGTAGCTTATTTGTTGTGCAATACAAAATAAATTTTTCAAACTAAATGAAAAGAAACTATGTAACACTTTTAGAGGACATGTAATATTAAGCAACGTAAATAAAATCATTTTTTTAAGGGCAATTTTCATCCATCTAAATTAAGTTTATATCTAAAGAGCTTTCAAAATTGAACTGTTTAGTTCCTCTCATGTTATCTATTTTAATCCAGCGTAACTAATGCGTATAAAAGAAATTCTACAAAAAGTGACGAAACTGTATAAATAAACGACAGGTTTTATTATTTGATCTCGTTTATCAACAAAGATAAGATAAACGGAATAATAAATATTTCTATACAAATTGTCTCACCCCAAAAAGGTGTCACCCAAAAATAAAACAAACATTTAAGTGAAATGAATAATGTCTACATCAAAAAGACTCTCAAAAAAACATTTTTTATTGGGATTTGAGCTGACTCCCTGGCAAGATGCTTTAGTGAATCACTTAGTGCCGTCAATAAGTGCTTGTGTTTTGTATATTTTTTTAATAGCAGCAGATATTGGTGTAATTTTCAGCCACTATAAAAACGGTGATCCTATATGGGCTTCTATAAGTCTATTTATATTGTATGTGCCCGTGTTGCTCAGTTTTATCATAGTTGTGTCTAATTGGGTACTTTGGCCAGAGTTTGAATCGTTCAGTAGAACTAATTCAATTTGGTTTTTTACTAAGGTGTTTGAACATTTGTTATTTCCAATATGGAGCATGTGGAGGTACTTACTTAAATCTAGCAAAGTTTTAATTATGGTATTTTTTTCTATTTTTAAATTATAGATTTGCGGAACGTATTTTCTGGTCCATAGAAGCTTTAAGAGCCAAAAATGACAAATCTATTATTGATGCAATATCTATAATAACATCCCCGAGATCAATAGAACTATATATATTTTTACAATCTTATTTACACGCATTGCCTCAAGTTTTATTACAACTCTACATTCTTATCAGGCATAATATTGATGTTAATCGACAAACAGGTAAATTATTCATTTTTTAAGAATTTCATTTAATCATATTTATTTCAGAGAAAGCACAAATATTAAGTTTGGTTTTAAATTTGATCAAACTTTCTGTGACAACAGTACATTATCAAAGATTCAAGAGTCAAAAACTGACAGGAAAGCAGTACCCTTGGTATAAATATTACAAATCCATTGAAGGGGTGCCTTCTTCAACAGAAATTGTTTTGAGGACCCCTAATTTTCCCCAAACAAGGTAATACATTTTTTTTAAATGATTCAAAATTTTAGGGTCTATAAACTATTTGCTGTGATTTTAGTTAAAATTAGGGTTTTGTGTTGAAATTAAGATTTTTCTAATAATTTATTTTGGAAAACTGCATCTTTATAAAAAAAAACTTAATTTTTGAAAAAATTGAGATTTTAGAAAAATGGATTTTTGGTGATAATTAACTTGAATTGAAATGAATTTTTTTAACAACTAATGAATTTGAATAAAGCTGTATCTTTATAAGAAAATAAATAGGTCTTTTTGTAAAAAATTGGGATTTTTATTAAAAATTGGGATTTTCGATATAATTTGTTATTTGTTATTTGTAATAAAAATCTGTTATTTTATTATAAAATTTAAGTTTCGATAAGGAACTTTTGAAATACTGGACCTTTATATTATAACAAAAATAATTTATGATTTTAGTAAGACTGGAATTTTTTTAATAATCGAGGATTTTAATAAAAAAAAACATTGTAAAAAACTCTGGGAAAAATTAGAATTATGTAAGAAATGATTATTTTTATAAGAAAACTGGGAATATTATTAAAAATTAGAATTTTCATTAAAAATATGAATTTTTGTAATATGTGATTTTGATAAAAATATGGGATTTTAATAATAACCTAGAATTTTTCTAAAAAAAAAACAGGATTTTTGTGTGTAAAATCATTTAAAAAATTTGTATATAATCTAATTTGCTAAAAATGATTTATGAAAATTTGAGATTTTCAAAATAATCTGCGAGAATTGTCGAAATATCTAATTAAAAAGTCGATATTTTCAAATAAAACACTAATTTTAAGATTTTTACTTTCAAATCGAGATTAAATAAAAAGTCAGAATTTTTAAGAAAAACGCTGGTCTTAAAATCCCTAATTTAAAATCATTAAAATCCAGTTTTCGGTTTAAAATTGAGATTCAATAAAATTTCGACTTTATAATTCTCTAATGGAAAAGAAAATATAAATATAATATTACATAAATATATTAATTAATCTAAAGTTTCATGAATATATGTAGAAAATATTTAACGAATATTTAACAAACATTTTTTTTAAATATTTAATGTTTCTTGCTGTCTGGGAAGATTTGATTTGATGATGACTTTCATCAGCAAATATGTCCGTTATTTGATGATTTTGAAGTCTACTTAATGAACTGGAACCGAGAAGAAGAATGTTTGGTTGATTTTGTGTAATATGTCTTGTTTCTCTTCAAAGATTTCAATAATTACATTGACTACTTCTCTGAAATGCATTATCTTTATAACTTATTAAAAGATCTAATAATTTTTAGATCGATTGTAGAAGGAAACCGCCTTACAAGCCCCTTAGAAGACAAATACGATCTTGAATTACCGCGATACTCGACTATCAGCACTAGACGAAGAAGCAGCGACTTGTATTTAGCGCCTTTAGATGTGAACGAGCCAACAGCTGGAGTTTCAGGACTTTCTAACAGGCGGACGCTTTTAGAAACCGATTTCGACGAAGATATACAAACGAGAATTAAAGTTGTGGATGATGGACCAGATGAAGTTGATGCTCCACCAGCATGTAAATATTTTTTTCTTGATTTTAGTTAAAAATTTTATTTATTTTTTTTGTAGATACGTCTGGTTCTCATTCACTTCGCCGAAATCAACGCGAAAAATCGCTGATTCAGGAGTCAGAACGTCCTATTAACGAAACAGATATCACAGAACCTGATTTTAATATTTCTCGGATTATTTATGTGAAAGGTTCCCTTTTTAAGTTTTTATATTTTCTTGTTGTTATTATTATTTTGTTTTAGGATTAGAAGATGACGACTTAGCAGGGAAATTAATAGCGACTTTGTGGTGGTTTACATTTTTATTAGCTAGAGTATTAACCATATCTATTTTTGCATATTTTTATATGAAAGAAACTTTTTATTTGCTTAGTATACATTTTTTATTAGTAATAGGAATTCTCGTTTACGATGTAAAATCCGATGAAGTTAAGCGGGCGAAAGCCGCATTTTTTGCATTCATAGGTCTGATATATATTTTCTGTATAATCGAGTTCAAAATCAAGTTCAAAAAAGCCACTTTAATATTCTACGGTTTCTTCGTTTTGGTGTTTTTGGAGAATTTGATAATGTGTTTGATTTGGTATATTGGACAAATCGAGTCTATAGAAAATGATTATTGGTTCAGATATGTGTTTTATATTATTATAATTTGCATGTTGTTAAGTTTTTCTTCAATGCTCTTCTATTTTGTCCTTAATAAACCTCAAAAAGTGGTAGTGGCTACAAATTTGAAAAAATTATTATTATAAAATTAGGTACTGTCTCACTAAAATTAATGACATATTTTTTATTTTATTTTAATAAAACTGCTGTTTAAACATGAAATAGTTTTTTGCTAAGAAGTGCGGAAAGTTATACTTTTCCGCAATTGTTAGGTACAGTATTTTTTCTAGGAGCGTGCAGAAAGTGCCGATTAGTGTGGGAAAGTACAGAAAGTTAAGAAGAAAATGGCTAGTGCACAAAAAATCCTATCTTTGATAAAATGTACCTACTATACTTTAAATAAGAATTTTCGATACGGTGATTTATATAAGAGAATATAAAAACCAAAACAAAAAAATATATGTTAATATTAATTATTTAAAAACATTTTTATAACTAAATTTCCTTCTCATTGAAATATGGTTTTGTGTAGCTATAACATTTATTTTATAACATAACTATTTTTATTATTTGTGCAAATATTTACAGACCAAATTGTAGTTAACTTTTCATGATGCTGGTTCTAAACCACTTAAATATATTGAATGTTTTTCTAACATCTCCGAAACTGGTTCTGGTTTGTTATATTCATCATCATACTGAGCTCCTACAGACCAAAGTGTTTCTAAATCATAAATAGCTCTTGCTTCATTAGAAAATATATGGAGCGCTATATTCCCTATATAAATATATAATAATTAATATAATATTAAATTAATTCTTAAATATGCCGTACCTAAGTCTAGTGCCATCCAATCTTTGGAATTTTCACCTTCCAGTCTAGGTATTTGATCTCCTTTTTCTCTTTTTTGCTTGTACATCCTTCTTACAAATTGAGCGATAGCTTTCATGTGCTTTGAAGAATTGCCACTTACTACACATATATAATCTACATATTTTATTTCTTTTGGTACACTGGCCACAAATATATTTTTGGCTTTTTCACGATTAAGAACCTCTACTAAGTCTTCAATGTCAAAAACACCAGTCACACCACCTATAAAATTAAAAATACATAAAAACAGTTTAACTTTTCATTGAAATCATATTTGTAAATGTAAAGGAGCAGAGAAATTTTAAAATATTATTTTTGCCAATACTTCCAATATGTTTCAAAATTCACTAATAGTACAGGGTAATATTAAAAAAAAATGTTAAAATATTCAAGCTCATAGTGATAATGATCTATGAAACGGATCGTTTCTGAAATTTAATCATTCTTATCAAATTTGGATTAAATCAATAATAAAACTATTACCCAGAGAAAAACAAACTATATTGGGGCTCCTAAAAGCTACTGACCAATATTTTTCAACTTAGGGCATTCCAATTTCAGGGAAAAATCAAGAATCATTCTGTAAATCATAAACAAATAATAAAAGACACAAATTCAATAAAAAGCAAAGGAGAGCACTTACGTTCAAGATTAAGTCCAGTATATTTATCATCAATTTCGTTCTCATCTTCTAAATTTGAATATTTTAATCTTTCTTCATAAATATCTAATATTACTTCGGCATCTTTGTCTTCAAACACTTGGTACTTGGAACTCATGTTACCTAAAGTTTTTGATTTTGAGTTTTCTTCATTTTCTATGAAGTCTTTAGTCGACATATTCCTGTAACACAAAGTCGAATTTTTGCATGAACAAAAACTGATTGATCTAGGTTTTATAAACCTTGAAAAAGATCGTAACGAAGGTAACATTATTTTAAATACTTAAAAATAAATCATCAATGGAAAATAATAATATAACCTCTATTTTCTTCTTTTTCCTCGAATTCAAATTATTTTCACGACTTCAAAAGGTCATAATTTTATTTCTAACCAAATAAAATCTTCTTTCTCTCATAATAAAACCTCACTTTTGAATGTGTTTGATAGATTCAAAATGTGTATAAATGAAGATAAAAATCCTCATGATACTTTAGAAGAATCATTAGATATGGAAGATAGTTCAGACAGTGATGACTTAAGTTTTAATGGAACCGATTCAGAAGAATCAGAAAGTGAAAATGAAGAGTCTATGGAAAATTCAGCATTAGAAGACAGCGTATTAGATGAAGAGGAAGATGAGACAATAAAAGCTATTAGAAAGGAAGCCCAAAATGAAAGAGATCGTCCACCCAACATACAATGCGAAGATGTTATAACGGATTTATCTTTTCACCCCCATAATGATATCCTCGCTATTGCAAGCATTGTAGGAGACGTACTCCTCTATAGATATTCTAATGCAGAAAATATTTTAGAAAACACTCTAGAATTACATACTGAAGCTTGTAGGGATATTGAATTTAGTTTCGATGGGAAGATTTTATTTTCTACTTCTAAAGATAAGTCGATAATGCTGAGTGATGTAGAGACGGGGAAGTTGTTTAGATTTTTTGAAAATTCTCATGAGGTACCAGTTAACTGCCTGACTGTTATTGATGAGAATTTATTTGCTACAGGTAATTACATATTTATTTTGATTATGCTTAAATTAATGTATATTGAAGTTGAAGACACATTTATTAGTTTACATAAAGTGTTACATATTTTACACAATTTTAATCACCCAGTATAAGTACAAAATAGGAAGTACAGAAAATCTATGGCTTATAATTTTTTGCGTTAATTGATAGTATTGGACTCATTATTAAATTAAATATGTTTAAATAATTTAGTAACGGCCACAATGTTGTTTTTTCTATAATAAAACTGACGGAAACAACATTTTATATATGATAAAAATTCATCTATAAAATGTTATAATAATGGCTTTTGTAATAAAAAAGAATAAAATAATGTTTTTTACATAAACTGGTATGGCAACACACACACACAGTTAACTTGAGGATATCTTTGTTTTTAGGTGATGATGACGGGATGATAAAACTATGGGACTTGAGAGAAAAAAGTGACAAACAAATATATAAAACTAAGAAAAATGAAGATTATATTAGTGATCTTGTAACAAACGAGGATAAAAAATACCTTATTGGTTCTAGTGGAGATGGATCAATTATAAGTATAGATTTACAGCAGAGGTTTTGTAAAGTTATTAATAAGATTTTACCGAAATACTAACATCATTTAAATTTTCAGGAAAGTCCACATGCAGTCGGAAGAATATGAAGAGGAATTATCATGCATGGGAATATTCAGATCAAATACAAAATTAGTGTCTGGTTCATCAAAAGGGAAATTATTTGTTTTTAATTGGGGAGAATTCGGACTTCACAGCGACATTTTTCCAGGACCAAAAACTTCTATAAACTCTTTAATTCCAATAACCGAAAATATTGTGGTAACAGCCTGTGATGATGGAAATCTTAGAGCAACGCACTTATTCCCACATAGGCATTTAGGCATTGTTGGACAACACGATCTGTCTGCTGAAAACTTAGATATTTGCAATACTGGACAGTTTATCGCCTCTAGTAGCCATAATAATGATGTTAAATTTTGGAACATACAGTATTTTGCAGATTTCGATAAAGTAGAACAAAAACACAAGAAACACAAGAAAAATCAAGAACAGAGAAACAATTTGCCTTCATCAAATGTTAAAAATGTTTCAGATTTTTTCAGTGGGTTAGCTTAAGGTATGTTCAAATAATTATTTAAAACAGTTTATTACGCATTTTTATTTTTATTATTAAACAGATAATTGCAATACACAAAGGCGACCAATATAAATGTTAAATATCACTATAATCAACAGCAAATAAAAACTTTAAAAAGCAAACTCCTTATTAAACAAACCAAAGTAAATTATATAACGTACTAATAATATTATCTTTTAATATGCTTGTAAATAGAAAAGAGGAACATGATTTAAGAATAATAGAAAGACAAACAATGAGGATAATTTTAGGACCGGTAAAATTAGGAAGTAACGAATATGGACTAAGAATAACTTACAAAGTAGAGAAAAAATTAAGAGTGGACATAGTAAAAAATATAAAAGGACAACAATCAGAAAATGGACCGAAAATGTCATGGATAGCAAAATAATGGAAGCTAATTAACAGAAAAAGTGTTAACTAAATTCCAGAGATGTCAAGCTATTATAAATACATTTTAATAAAATAAAATATTACATTTTAACGTTATATATAACTAGCAGATTTTTAATATTTCTACTAGTATCGAAATTTTTTCATAAACCGGCTGTAAGAAATACGTTTGTTTATTTATGAACAGTCGAAGTACAATGTTTTATTTTTAGCCTACACCTGCTGTTTTTGTACTAAGAAAGTAACCATTTTGAATTTAATCTATTTCAGACATAAATTAGAGTGATCTGAATACGCCAGGCACTTTAAAGTGCATTTCCTACAAATTGTCTGTATCAAATCATGTTGTGGGTGATATTTTAACATCACAGATAATTGAATCAGTTGATTTTAAAAGGCGACTTCTGATATTTTTGAAGGAGAGGAGAAGAAATTGTCCAAAAGACTTTCAGGTGGGAAAAAATAAGGATGAGGCCAGAAATAACAATTAAATTCTAATAGAAGGCAACATTTATTTATTTGGAAGTAAATTGAAATAGAAAAATCGAATAAAGATAAAAAATTATTTGTTTGAAAATAACATAATGTTAAATTTATAGTTACAGTAAATGTGGTTTAGAGAGATGATTTCTTAGTTTTTGCAATGCCATTTATTTTAGTTGCTATAATTATTTTCCTAGTTATCATGGTTTCTGTAGGCAAACTCAATTTTTTTTGGTGTTTTTCAAATGAAATGTATGATCTGCAAGTCCATTAGTGTAGATTATTACAATTAGCGCTCAGAATTTAGTGCTGCTACAAAAAAAAATGCTGATTTAAAGCCCTCTTCTATAGTCATACAGAATCTTTGATGCGTGTACTTCATTTAATCGAAATGTAAAATAAACAAAAAATCGCCAAGAATGCAGAAATCAAACGATTCAATATTATGAAATTATGTTGAATTTAGAAATATTTACAACTATGATGAAATAACTACTTAGTCTTTTACATCATGCATGTCTCACTCGTGAGATAAAAATATTACCGGCTTATAATTATGCCACCTTGAAGCATATTATTTCAACTTCAAACATATAATAAACATTTTACCTACCTATTTTTGCATTAAAAGTTAATTTTAAATTAACAGAAAATTGTATTTACCTTGTACGCACCTTCAAAAACAGTTGATTTAACTACTAAGAAAATGTTTGTTATTTAAATAATTGGTCTAATTGCAACGTGATATTAAAAATAAAATTCAATATACATTTCATTAATGAATTAAAATATTTCGTTTTGAGTAATTTAAGCAACACATATTATAGTTTCTTATAAGGGAAGTACAGAGTTAAGAAAAAGGTATTGTGCCTGGGTAAATTGTTTCATAGGTATATTCCAATAAACATATTAAAAGAAGAAGTATAGTGGTTATGATTGATTATTTCTGATATTCTTCTTTTCTTTTTTTTATGGGATTTACCTATGGAATCTAACATTAATGAGGTACTGCAAATGCAACGATAATTTAGTAACGCTACGTATCTCAAAATTTTTAGGAAGAGCGACTAAATCATTTATTTCTTTCAATATTATTATGTTGAAGCAGTGTTGCATTTATTTTTTTAAATAACTATTTCTGTTGGCAAAACTGTAAAATGGATGACGCAGATCGATAGAGCGCGAAAAGGGGACCACATTTTAACGAGAAACGCGATGTTACTACATTACCAAGGAAATACCGTACATTTGAAATAAGTACTTCAAGAGGAAAATGAATCTTCCTCACTGTGATAGTCTGAGGTGCAATAAAGAAGCGACGTAAAGCTTTTAATGTTTACATATCGATCTAAAAGTGAATGTATTAAGCGGCAACGTCGGAAATTCCATTTGGTTATCCTTGCATATTGTCCCGTTCATGGCATGGCTCGGTTCATTCAGGTTCATTTAAGGAGGTCACCATTATGGCCATGCGAGTAACGTAGAACGTAAAATCGAAAATGTAACTACAACTGCGTAGTAGCGAGCGTACGCCGTAATTGTCATTTGCTGGTTTTCTGCCTTCGTGTCTTGCGTAAAACTCCATCGTAGGGCTTGGAATGGAAATCAATGCTCCATCTTAAAATGCGTGTCAACATGAAACTCAGTTTTTTTCCCACGGAGGTTGGAAACGGTGTGTTTCCCGCACGGGTTTCGTTGCAGGAAATAACCGTTTTCCGTACGTTCCGCAGGATACAATTTATTTAAAGAATGGGTATAATTAGGTTTTAACAGCTTTTGGGACAATTATCATATTGTAGCAGTTATATCAAATTGTTTTTTTGTTAGTAGGAAATTTCTGGATTCATGTGTAATGTACCCACTTATTTTAGCAAGACTCGATATATCAAATATCTTATTTATAATCTACACTTTGTTAACAACCTATTTTAAGTGGATAATTAACATCTCCCTAAGAAAAGGCATTGTTCGAGGAAACAAAAATGTTTAATAAATCATAATTTACTATTTCTAATTATTTCTATATCCAATTTGTATAAGTGTACTAAATTGGAGGTTTTGCAATTTCGTATGATTCTGTAGTTTGTACAAGAACTGGTTTATGTTATTTTCAGCACTTTATGAAAACCAGGATTAACATATCGGAGTTGGTTTGTTTGATAAAGTTTCGAAATTAATATACTTCTTCACAACTTTAATGTAATTTATATAAATTATGAATTTTATTGTTATTCTAATTTACTGCAACTAGTTTAAACGTTTTTCGTTATTTTTCTAAAAAAATGTTTTATGTGGTGATAATCATTTTTATGGCTCGTTAGATACGAATCTTTGTTCTGCAATAGAAATTCGAACAGATAAAGTGATGTGTAAATAGTAACGTATGTGATAGACTATGAATTATGTAGAAGAATAAAAAGCTGGTTAAAAGCTGACATTTTGACTATTTGGGACAGGGAATCGCAACACTGGCAATACTATTGACAAATGTTGATTAATTGTGCTTTAGTCTTATGATTATAGATGTGAAATGTTGCCAAACTTTGAGCACTTATCAATGTAATAAGTGTGAAAAGGATTCTCAGGCAAGGTCACTTATTTTTATTATATTTTGCCGTAAGTGTAGTCTTAAGACATTCAGCCAAACAGCATTTGTTTTATTAATTTTTCATTTCTTGAGTGTGAAAATATGAAACTCCAAATCCAGCCTCGTAAATTATTTTTAACCGCCTGATATTGTCACGTATGAAAAGGCACAAAATATATTTTTCCAAATTAATCTGTTCAATATGGCATTGACTTATTTGTATTTAATAATTATTTTGTACAGTAAATATTGTTATTATTTAAGAAAACCAAAACAACACTTCTTCCTCTTTAGTTCAGGCATGAATTAAATAAGCCGTTTTCGCATTTTCTGTAGTTTTTCTTATTCTGCTGCAATTATTACTACTATATCAAAAAAACAATAAAATTCCATCCATAGCCGTTACTTTCAAGTCATGAATATTTCTGATAATTAATACATAATCGAATGCCGTAAAATAGTTTTTAGATGTAATGGTCAAGGAAATTATGATTTAGGAATGTAATTCATAAATAGTTATAACCTAAATATTTACGATATTAAATAATTTATTTGAACATATGAATCAGCATATAAACACAGCTGTGCTCGTTTTGCAACAACACGTATTGCATTGTATCATTTTGTTTGCATCTTGAAATCTAGCCTAGATTTATCAGCGAATTGCATCTCGCTTCTAAAATATCCATGTAAACATATTTTTAAAAAAAGATAATTGAAATTTTCGAAGTTGGAAAATGTAGCTCTCGCTATTTGGAGTTTTTGGTAGTTATTGGTCAAATTTTTGGGTGGTCAATATGTACTAGTATGTAGAGAAAATTAAGCTTAATTTGTTTATTCAATCGTGATAACATAACATTTAATTGCGATTAATTAGAATAATAAAAAGTAAATAATTTCGTTTTACATTTGGCGCGTTTGATTTTTCGATAAAATTCATAGGGTGATTTCCCTAGACTATTCTAAGAATATTTTGTTCTTTGATAATTTTTGAAACGCCGCAATGTTTCCAGGATACATGACGATATGTTCGGCAATAATAATATTTTATTAGAAAAAATTACATCTAAAGGTTCTTAATCTACAAAAACTGTCGAACTTCTCCTCATTGAGTATCGAACTTTCTCAAAAACCCTAGGGTCGTTTTTTATTAAGTTATATTCTACTATTATCCGATTTATAACATTAACATACTGTAATACGACGTGGGTGGGTGCTAATTATCATGTATGTAGACCATACACGTGAGATTGTAAAGTATGCCGAGCGAAGCAAAAACTAGGTTCTTATAATAGATTCGTTAATTAATGTAACTAATAAACCGTTGACTCTATTACTAATTAAGAAAAGTACCGGCAAATCAAAACTTAAAAAATTTAACAAAACTGAATACACTTTATGGCGAGAGTACTTTTCGAGTCGGATGCTAAACTACAACTGACTTTGTCTAGATTTTTAATATGAAGTTTAAATTTTTTTTGGCTCTCATCCAATTTTATGACTTACGCTTTATTAAAGAATCTGGCTTTTACAAACTAACTATATACCTCAGTTCGGAAACTTAAATAAAACTAAAATCTAGTATCGGCATCATCAGTTTCTCCTTTCTGAGTCATTATAGAAACTATTGAATTTTTCATGGTCGGCCTAATTAACCTTTTCGGCTTAACATTCAATTTGAACTTTATTAATTGAACAGAATTTTTATAATGTTATATACTTTGTTTGTACTTGCAAAATAAGTCACTCCTTGCCTATATGTTTGTTATATGAAAATATTTGCGGTATTTGCATTAATTTGTAGCTTGGGGAAATACGTTTATTAGTTATACCTAGGTCAACCCACTAAAAGTTGTTCTCGAATTCAAATATCACATGATCACACACTAAGTGTGGTATGTCAAGGTGATTGTTTTATACATATATCTCAAGTCTTATTTCTATTCAAATAAATAATGGGTGGGTATGCAGATTCATTTAACCAGTTACCATAATACCAATTATTAAACATGGATATATAATTAATGACCATGAATTGGAAAAAACAGATTTCTATAAGACGGGACTTGTTTTTCTATAAGGTATACTACGATTATTGAATAGACGGAGTGGTCACGTGAACACGCTGTTTACTTCTTTTCATTCTTGTGTAAGAAAAATAAAACTAGTATCGAACTAGAAGTGTGAACGAAATTTTCAATTGAGTACAAAAGACCGTTCTAGTTGGACGTAGAAATTATAATAATCGACTAAACTGGAACGATGAAGTGGATGAAAAAAATATTAAGATATAGTTGAAAAAGACCTTTTTAGTTGGATGTTTAAGTCTTGGTGAATCTCAAAAATGTTTTTGTTTAAAATTACTAAAGAACTTCTGAGAAACTTTGAGAAGTATGTTTGAACTTTTAAGGAAACACTTCCAGAGAGTGTTTATCTAAAATTTTTATTTATTAATATTTAAGACAGATTTAATTTTCAAATTTCTCATATTTTATACAGGGTGTATAAATACATTACAACAACCTGTCTGAACCGAAATAAAAAATTCGTATCTATCGATTTTTTCCATTTTCTCTTTTGTCACTAAAGATATTGATTTTTATACAAACTGCCAATTAACATTCAAGATATTTTTCTTACATTTTCATCTTTTCGCAAACTTTTTACGAATAGCAGCGAAACTGTAAAACAACCCTTTTTAAACGCAAATACGAGAGTGTGTTTTTTATTCCTCTTAGGATTTTAAGAAGTTTCGGTCAAAACCTTGTAAAATTATTCTTGAGTTATCGACTAAGGGTTTTTTTTTCGGAAAATTCTCTTAATTAATTTAAACCAAGTGGTCTCTAACATTTCCGTCATTGTTTTCATGTTTCCACTTTTAACTAAATCGAATTAATGGAATCATATATAAAAATAAATTTAACGAACTCTAAAAACGATTATTTAACTTTTTAATTAAATATATTGTAGGTTAGGGTTGCATAGCTGAATTTCCAAACTAAAAACGATAAAGCAACAGGTGTGAATAAAATATGTATAGGGGCAAATTTAAATAAATCAATCAAAAAATAATATTGTACAAACACAAAACAATTTAAATATTTAGATTTAACATTCGTTTAAAACCACCTTTTGTTATATTCACGGTTAATGTTTCCTTGAGATGCACTCATACCCTGATTTTTGAACCCTTTTGTTTATGTTACAAATTTCTAATTTTCCAAAGAAAAATCATGGAACTGTAGTCTATTGAAATTTTTGAGAATCATATAGAATCCAAAAATTGTGGTTCATTTTTTCTAAAAAAAGTTCCTTCTTTGAAATGATCATTTCAGTAACTTTTTTGCTCTTTAAATGATTTTTTTACCAAATTTCCGCCAAATCAAAAGAAATTTATAGTTTTTCAAAAAAAATTGTAGAACTATAGTCTTTGAAATTTTTTAGAATCGTGAAGAATCCAAAAATTGTGAATATTTTTTTCGAAAAAAATTTCCTTCTTTGAAATGATCATTTCAGTAACTTTTTTGCTCTTTAAATGATTTTTTTACCAAATTTCCGCCAAATCAAAAGAAATTTATAGTTTTTCAAAAAAAATTGTGGAACTATAGTCTTTGAAATTTTTTAGAATCGTGAAGAATCCAAAAATTGTGAATATTTTTTTCGAAAAAAATTTCCTTCTTTGAAATGATCATTTCAGTAACTTTTTTGCTCTTTAAATGATTTTTTTACCAAATTTCCGCCAAATCAAAAGAAATTTATAGTTTTTCAAAAAAAATTGTGGAACTATAGTCTTTGAAATTTTTTAGAATCGTGAAGAATCCAAAAATTGTGAATATTTTTTTCTAAAAAAAGTTCCTTCTTTGAAATGATCAAAAGAGTTTTCCAAAGAAAAATTGTGGATCTATAGTCTTTGAAATTTTTGAGAATCATGAGGAATCCAAATATTTTGGATACATTTTTCTAAAAAAAGTTCCATCTAAGATATTATCATTTCAGTAAATTTTCACCCTTTAAAAGCCCCCTTCGCGAAATTTCAGTCAAATCAAAACAGATTTGTATTTTTCCAAAGAAAAATTGGCTACCAAATGATTTGCCATTCATTTTATCTTTGCTGGGATGTACTTTAACTCTATCTATGTGGTCCGATTGGATATTTCCTTCATTCAATTATCAAAAATTTTAGATCAACAAAACAAAACGTTTCAAAAACGTTTTGAGCACCAGAACCAGTGTAATTTATCCCCCATTCTGTAACAGAATATGGAAATAACATCTGATTATTTGGTAGCTCTTCTATGGTACTCTTCACCAGTTGGATATATTATTAACTGCAATTTTACATGACCAAGGAATTTTTGATGATATTTGTTTACACAGGTAGGAAACCCCCTTTCACTCTTACTGTTGAATAATAAAATAACGAAAAGAAGCCGTCGATGGTCGGACCCATCAGTGGGCAGCGTCCTTGACTTTGTCGGTTAAGCACATACAAACAAACAAACTCGCGCACGTAAGTACTTTCAGAGAATCACGATGCACTCGCACATTCACTTTGGATTTCCTGTGGATAAACGTGGGCGAGCGGTTTATTATTAGATCTCAAACCGGAATATTGTACTTAACATGGCTTTTGGCATGTCACATCCGCTACACTCAAGAAAAGTAGCGTTCCTAATCATAAAATTTATCCAATATCGCCGGTTTTATATTGAAAAATAAGTGGTGGTTTAGGTTATTTTATCTACAAGAAAATTTTGCGACTGGTTTTAACAAAAATGAATCCAATATTAGTTTTTAAACGATAACTGTAGGTATTTATCTTGGCTTCTCGAATATTCGAGATCATTATTGAAGTTCGTATGAAAATCTATCCATTTTGGTAGGGTAGAGACCAACAAAAAGAAGAAGAAGAAGAATAATATCTGTCATGGTTGTCAGCATTTAGGTTAGGTTATTCTGCTTTTTCTAGGTCTTCCCTATACATTCATGTAGCCAGCGTTTTTTGGGCCAGTAGTCTTCGGCTATGCAGCCAAGCCGTTAATATTTACTTTAAGAATGTACCACGTTAGTAGTGACGTCGCAAAACAGTTGGCTAACCTGAAATTTGTTTCCAAACAATAACAATTGCCTAAAATGTCTTTTAATTAATAAAATATACAGAAAAACTTAATGAAATACAAAATACTCACATTAATGACAGCATGACATCAATTTAAAGGTACAAGTCTTTATAGATCTATGGATACAAGTTTGTTTGGAAACAGATCAGGTTAGCCAACAGCTCTTCCATTAAATATTTAAAAATTACTTTGTTCTTCTTTCTAGACTGAAAGAAGAAGAAATTTTATTTTACTTTTACGCAACTGTAGTTCTGACCTTAAGGAAGGTTATAAGAATAGTGAATGAAATAAAATTCCCATTTTGAGTCGATAAGGATCGTCAACTTATTACTCTGCACATACGATTCCATTCTATTCCTGTTTTCGGACTACCATTGTCTTCGTTTATTCTTATGTTGCGAAAACGAAAAGATAGAGAATCAACCTCTACTTTTGAAAGAAACAAAAATGTATAGAGATTACCGGTAGTATTCGATACAACTAAAGAAAAAGAAGATAGGGACATTAAAAGTACGTTTAAAGTAGCGAAATTAAAGAAATAAGAATCGAGTACAGAGAATATATGGAGAAGTTGGAAGAGTTTCAAAAAGAAAACCTAGAAATGCGAAACGAACTGGAACCAACCAAGCAAAGACTACATACAGCATGCAAAAACTAAAATTGAAAAAATAGAACAAGAAATAATAATATAGCACCAGAATAAAGATTTTTCAGCCTCCATAGTTTGGTCTTCCAACATTTTCAAGATTGTCTTTTCTTTTATAAACGATCATCTTGCATGTCTATATCATCCTTTAATTTCTTGTTTTCTTCCACTATACCTACTACTGAATTTTTCATTATATTCAGTCTTCATGTAATCCAGTTTTCTTTCCTGTTCCAATAATTAGTTTTTCAATTTCTTTTTGAAACTGGCTTCTTCTTTTTTTTCTTTTTGCTTGTTTACTACAATGAACTTTGGATACAAATAAGCGTTTTAATTTCATTTAAAGTTCGGAATGGAAATTTGGTGATTTTTTTGTGTGACACAAATTTGTCAATCAGCTATTTGTTGCAATTCTTCATCTGGTTAAAAAGAATGCAATTTAAGTCGGAAATTCTCAGTTTTAATTTCCTGTATTTACATACTCTTCTTGGATTCTCGAACAATCTTGACATTTACTAGAACATTTAGAAAACTGTCATGGCTGCCAGGAGTTAGGTTAGGTTTACCTTTTTCTTTTAGGCCTTGTTCTGTGCCTTAATGTAGCCACACAGCTAGTATATATAATATACTACTGAGTATATTTATTATTCCAAAAAAAATCTCTTGCAGTCGTAAACAAACAATACAGGTCCGGTTTATAAGTGAAATACTTAATTTTAATATTCGTTTTTGTCTAAATACTTTTTCAAATGGCACGGAAAATAATAAAATTGTTAAAAAAACATAGTCAGAGATATAAAAACTCTTTTAGCTGAATAGTTTAAACTTGTTGGATTAAATTTAAATAACCGTTAATTATCTGATAAATATTTATTTTTCGTCATGTATAATTTTACTTGCACTGAACAAACAAATTGTTTAAATTTGTTTTTACAATTTCGTTACATAATTCGCCTTTTGCTACGACTATGTTTATTGTTTTTCTACTTTTTTCTCTCGATCGTAATTTGCAGTAAATAACACATTTAAAGGTTATTAGTGGCCGACAATATTTTTCTAGTTATATAAACATATACTTATATCTAATTATTATTGAAACCAAGTAGTTACTTTATTTAGTGAAAATTATTAAGGCGACGTGGGAGATTGTAACTATACTACTATTTAGAATATACGGAGTGATAAAATAGCGTGATTTTGCACTTACCTCGCCTTAAATTGACGAAATACATCCTGTTTATTTTCTAATATAAATTTTAATGCTTGTTAAAAGTTGTATTCGTTTTTAATTAATTTCGCTAAGTCGTTATCGATAATAAAAATTAATGAGGATATATTTTCCGTTATAGTATTATTTTTGTAGATAAAAATAATGAAATACATTTTTGAGTTCGTAATCCAATGAAATATATTTATTGTAAATGAAAGTTAAGTTAAATGCATTAAAGAATTAGATATGAAATTGGGAGTCATAATAAAAACAGAAGTATAAATTCAAAATAAAACAATTAACTGTAATAATACATGAAATATTAAATGGAAGAGAGATCTGTCAAATTTTGTCATATTTTAATTTTCTAACTTATAACCATTTTTATGATTTAGCAACTAATGTGCGTTTTATATAATCTAATTTAAATTGTATATGTCTCCCCTTTAAATTTTTATATTATATCAAAATTGAGACTCTCTTCTTTATCTGCACTAAATAATTTTAGTCAATGTTCTAAGCATAAAAAATGGAGCTAAATCATTTAAGATACTAAAAGAATAATGGAATCTGACTAAAAAAAGGAACTAATAAAATCTGATTAAGAAATGGGACCAACAAAAGAGGGGAATAAATATAAAAAACAGGGAAGCAAAGAAAGTCTAGAACCAAGAAAAAATGGAGCTAAATAATTTAAGATACTAAAAGAATAATGAAAAGACCAAACAGAATCTGACTAAATAATGGATCCAATAAAATTTGATTAAGAAATGAGACCAACAAAAGAAGGAAAAAAAGAATGAAACTAAAAAACAGGGAAGCTAAGAAAGTCTAGAACCAAGAAAAAATGAAGCTAAATAATTTAAGATACTAAAAAAATAATGAAAAGACCAAACAGAATCTGAATAAAAAATGGAACCAATAAAATCTGATTAAGAAATGGGACCAACAAAAGAGGGGAACAAAAGAATAAATATAAAAAACAGGGAAGCAAAGAAAGTCTAGAACGAAGAAAAGATGGAGCTAAATAATTTAAGATACTAAAAGAATAATGGAAGGACCAAACAAAATCTGACTAAAAAATGGAACCAATAAAATCGTATGAAAATTCAGATTTTTCTTTATTCTGCACTAAATCATTTTCTTTTATAATTTACATTAAACAAAATTTTCTTAATTTCAAAAATTTGTGACACTTCAAATCTTTCGAATGCAGTAACTACTTTCTGTACAAAAAAAATCTTCCCCGTAAAAAGTCACACTGCTAAATCGGGAGGACGAGGTGGACGAGGCTTTTAATAATTCCTTAGATCCGCTTCTGTTAGTTTATCTTTCTTAAATTCCGATTTGTCACCATTGCTTTGAAATATTATCGTCATTATTCATTAGATCTAGCGTTTGTATTAGAGTTATTAATAACGTAGAAAAATAACGCCTTCCATTAGGTTAATTTAGTATCATTCCGGCAGCAAAACTCATTTCTTTCGTAGCAGATAAAAATCATAAGGGCGGATATTTTCTAGCCGGTTTCTACATATTATAAGAAACCAAAGAAACGATTTTTTTCTATTCAGAAAAGTGTCGTTCAATGGTAATATAATGGAATAAAATGTGTTTTGTAGTGTAAACCAGTTAATTTTGTAACATTTCAAAGCTACTTTCACATTCAAGGCTTCCGAAAAGGTAATTTCTGTGTCTGCACACGCCCTCTCGTACAATAATGGTGACCCTGATGATTCAACAGCCTTGTTTGAATTTAAATAACACCAGGCTTTTCTTCCTTGGAATATTTTTTTCCATTTTATATTTTTAAAGTAATAACAATGACAATTAGTAAATATGCAAATAAAACATCTAAAATGATATCTTGTTCCTTCATGTTCAATTTTTTTAGATTCGAAAATTTTCAATAGTATATTTGAAGGGTTAAAAGTTAAAAAGTATTTTAAACATTTCAAACAAACACTAAATTTATTGGAAATTCCTAGATCAGTAATTGTTAAAATAATTATTCTAATGTTCTAGGTTTGTTTTCTTTCTCTATTTGTTTATAAATAGCATTTATTCCATTTCTTCGTATCTTTGTTATTAATTCATCCATCTTATTATTTTTCATCACAAATGCATTTCGTTCTCTTTTGTGAATTTATTTACTGTTCTCCTCAATTTCCCATTAATCTTTTTTTATCTATGTTTTATTTATTTGCTTCTATTATTTTTCTTTATCTTTTCCTTTTGTGTTATTTCTATATTTTGTGTGATGTTTCATTTCTTATTTTAAATTAATTTGGAAATGTTTTTTTCGTGTTCTAGGCTTTTTTTATTTCACTATTTCTTTGAAGGTAGCATTTCTTCCATCCACATTTATTATTAAATCAGTCACCTCATTTTCTTTGGTGAATTTATTAACTATTCTTCTAAATTTCCCATTCATCTCTTCTTTTATTTATTTAATTTCATCACCTATTCTTTCTTGGATCCATGTTTTTGTATCACTGAAGTCGTCTTCTTCGCTTATTATATATAATTTCCTTCATTTGCTTCTATTTTTTTTCCTTTTATGTTCTTTCTATTTTTTTAGATCTTGCAGTTTTGTTTTAATATGCTTTGATAATACTTTTCTCGTGTTTTAGGCTTATTTCATTTCTCTATTTGTTTGAAAGTAGATTTCTTCCATCCATATTTATCACTAAATCAGTCACCTCATTATTTTTCTTCGCAATTAGATTCCATTCTCTTTTCTGAATAATTTACTATTCTCCTATATTTTCCATTAATCCCTTCTTTTATTTCCTCCAATTTCACTGTCTTCATTCTTCTTAGTATTTGGTTTTTTATATCATTCAAGTCTTTATTTAAATAATTTATTACTCGTAGTTTTTTTTATCAACTTTTATTAGTTTTTCATTTCTTTGTCTCTGTCTGCTTTTATTTTTTATATATTGTTCCATTTCTTCATATAACACATTTTTGTATTGCTTGTTTTATTCAGTATTCTGTCATTGCCTTCATTTAATCATCTATTTTTCCTTGTATCATATTGATTCTATTTCAGAAATCTGCTTTGATTCATTATAAATAATTCCTTTGTTTACTTTTATTTTTATTTTTTTGTCTACTTTTTATGAATTGTTCCATTTATTTTCTTAACACGTTTTGGTATTGCATGTCTGATACTGTAGACTTATTTTCTTTCTCTACTTGTTTAGAATTTCTTCCATCCATTCTTAGGTATATCTGTTATTAACTCACCCATCTTATGATTTTGCTTCACAATCACATTTGATTCTTTTTTGGGAATTTGTTCACAATTCTCCGATATTTCTCATTCATGTATTCTTTCATTGTCTTCATTTCACCATCTATTTTTCCTTGTATCTTTTTTAGTTTGTCAATGAAGTTGCTTTTAAATAATTTATTATTCATATTTTTTTTTATTGTTTTTATCCTCTATCTTTTTCTTCTATCTCCTTTCTATTTTTTATGCATTGTTTCGTTTCTACACATTTAAAGTCTCTACGATTTTGTTGTCTTCTTGATCATCTCTAGTTTCATCACTGTATCCTCAACATTAGTATCTTTGACTTCCAGATTCTCTATATTTTTTTTTATTTTTTAAATTTAGTTTGAAGGTAATTTTGAATTATGATTAAGTATTCTACTATATCATTTATTATTCATGATTTTCTTCATTTGATTTAATTTTTTCCCCTCTTTTCCTTCTGTCTTTTATCTATTTTTTATTAATTTCTTCGCTTTTAGACCCTTTTTCTTTTATGTTTTCCAAATCTTTTGTCATGTCCATTTTTATGTACCTTTAATAAAACACCATTATTATTATTTTCATTTGTTTGTCCTCTTATTGATCATCTACAGTTTTATTACTCTATGTTCAACATTATTCATTTCATTCTCCAAATCTTCTATTTTTGTTAATTTTTTTTTTGCATTTGGTTTCAATGTAATTTTTATTTATTGTATATTTTTTATTTTTCTTTAAATACCTTCTTATTATTCGTTTATTAAATAATAAATTTCATCACCCTGTATCTTAATTTCAATTTTTTTATTAATAATTATTTTGTTTTTTTTTTGCAAAAAGTATCGTTTGTAAATAATTGTGATTTATTAAAAACTATCCGAAATCACCGACTAGAAAATTAATTATAAATGCAAATAAATGCTGTACGGCGAAAAAAAAATGATTCTTTAGCCCCGCTTTGAATTTTAATTCACATTAATTATGACAAATGACTTTCTACAGGGAGATTTGATTTATTGAGTGCGCGATGACAAATTTTTAAACCTGATACGAGACCATATGTTCAACTTAATGCTCGTAATTGGATTCCATATGGTCATTATGTTTTTGGAACGTGGGTCGGGAATCCAGAAATCAGGAACCGTAAGTTAGGGACTGACTATCCCTGGAATTATTTTCGGATGGAAAACTCGACGACGTAACTAACGCGTATAAATAAAAGAGATAATTAGTTAGTAAACATTTGTAAGTAAAGGTTGCTCAATTTGTAGCCGTGAAAGTGGGTCGAAAACAACTTAGAAACATTGTTATTGTCAATATTTTATTTATTTACTCTTTCATTGAGTAAAACCGACGAGTCAATAATCTTCGAGATAGATAAAAGAAATTTATTGAATTCTACTGGCACACGCCAAATAGATTTACTAAAATTACATTGTTTTCCTTTTAGCGATTGATTTATTTATTATTTCATTATTTTCACTATACTTTTTATATGCATACATTAAAAAAATACTGTTATGATGATTAATGATAAATTTTTATAAATAGTATTCCAAATTTGACATAAAAATTTTATAATATTAGTCAAGGAAAATTATTTTATTTTGTTATTATTGCATATCAAGTATTATTAAAGCTAAGAACGAAATTAAAAATGATTTAGAAAACACAGAAAAGTTTATTCTTAAAATGATTGGTAATAATTTTGAAAATATTAATAAATGCATTTAAAAAATAGAAGAAACAGGATAGAAATGAAGATGGCAATAAAAATGTAGAAACAGAAAGTTTAGAAGAAAATGTAAATAATGGAGACATGTCAGAAAATTTAAATCTGATAAGAATACAATTAAAAAAATACAAGACACAAAGTTAAATCATCAAAAAAAAAACAATTTAAAAGTCTAGAATTGGAACTAAAAAAAAAAGAAATAAGATCAAAAACAGATTTTATTTTATTATAAAGAAGTAGAAGTGATAATATAAAGAATTTTAATCGTTTAGAACACAAAAAGAATCGTTCTTAAATAGTTTTTATTATTCCAAACTACTAAACACGCAAACAGAGTAGTTTTAAAATGGTTTTAGAACCATTGCAATGATTCTGGATTAGTAAACTTCAAAGAGTATTGTTCTTGAATTGTATTACAATTCTAAACTAGTTCCTAAATAATTCTGAAATAGTTCTTGAATGGTTTCATGATTACAAACTTATAAATTAGTTTTAGAACCGTTATAAAATAGTTCCTAAATCATTCTGAAATAGTTCTTGAATGGTTTCATGATTCCAAACTTATAAATTAGTTTTAGAACCGTTATAAAATAGTTCCTAAATCATTCTGAAATAGTACTTGAATGGTTTCATGATTACAAACTTATAAATTAGTTTTAGAACCGTTATAAAATAGTTCCTAAATCATTCTGAAATAGTACTTGAATGGTTTCATGATTACAAACTTATAAATTAGTTTTAGAACCGTTATAAAATAGTTCCTAAATCATTCTGAAATAGTTCTTGAATGGTTTCATGATTCCAAACTTATAAATTAGTTTTAGAACCGTTATAAAATAGTTCCTAAATCATTCTGAAATAGTACTTGAATGGTTTCATGATTACAAACTTATAAATTAGTTTTAGAACCGTTATAAAATAGTTCCTAAATCATTCTGAAATAGTTCTTGAATGGTTTCATGATTCCAAACTTATAAATTAGTTTTAGAACCGTTATAAAATAGGTCTATATCTACTACCAAAGAAAATCGGTTTTGAATTATTTTCTGGGTCTAAAAGGTTGGAATCGTTTTAGAACAGTTATAACGATTTTCAATTAGTACGAACTCAAATAGAATCGTTCTTGAATAATAATACAATTATAAATTATTGTGGAACCGTTTTTAAAACGTTCTGAAATAGTTTTGTATCAACTGTAAAAAAATTGAATTATTTAGAACCCAAAGAGAATCGTTCTTGTATAGTTTTATGATTTTAAACTATTTGAAACCCAAATAGAATTGTTCTAAAACAATTTCAGAAACATTATAATGATTTGAGCTTAGTAGGAATTTAAAAAGAACCGTTCTTGAACAGTTTTACAATTTCAGAATATAAGAACTGTTTTAAGATAGTTCTTGAATGATTTTGTGAGTTAAAGCTGTTAGAAACGTTCTAAAATAGTTTTAGAATAGTTATAAAGAGTGTCAACTGTTTAGAACCCATAAAGTCGTTCTTGAAATATTTTATGATTCTAAATAATTGGGAACTCAAGTGGAATCATATTAAAATAGTTTGAGAATCGTTATAATTATTTTAGTTTAGTAGGAATTTAAAAAGAACCATTCTTGAATCGTAAAACTATTCAAGAACGGTTCTTTTTAAATTCCTACTAAGCTCAAATCATTATAATGTTTCTGAAATTGTTTTAGAACAATTCTATTTGGGTACGAACTGTTCTAAAATCATTCTGAAATAGTTTTATATCCATTATAGAAAGTTTGAATTAATAAGCAAAATAATTTTTGAATCTTTTTGTGAGTCTACATTATTGGAATCGTTTTAAAATAGTTTTAGAAGCATTATAACGATTCTAGATTATTATAAATTCGAAAGGGATCGTTATTTGACAGATTTACAATCCTAAATTAGTAAAAACTGGTCTAAAATCGTTCCGAAATAGTTATATGTTAACTATAAAGTGTTTGAATTATTTAGAACACAAAGATAATCGTTCTTGAATAGTTTTATGATTCTGAACTATTGAGAACCCGCATAGAATAGTTTCAAATAGTTTTAGAACCGTTATAACATTACTTGTTTAGTATTAATCCAAAAAGAACCGTTTTTGAACGGGTTTACAATTCTGGAACGCTACGAATTGTTTTAAAATTGTTCTAAAATAGTTATATATCTATTATAAAGAGTTAGGATGAACCTAAAGAGTACGTTTTTGATTTATTTTGTGGTGGAATCGTTCTAAGATGAAAAATAATGCATTTTTCATTAAAGAAAATGAGGAAAATATGAAAAAGTTTCTTGAAAAATTTAATACATTGCGTAACCTTTTGCTATTAATAAAATAAACTCTATGAATGTTAGAGTATTTTAAAATTACCTGCGCATAAATCTTTTGGGCTTCATTTTCCAAAACACTCACTGCCTACCAAAAATAAATGGTAGACTGAGTAGTTTTTAGTAACATTCACTTTTAATATTAAAAATCAATTAATATTGGTAACATTAATAGAAAAGAAAATGTTGAATGTAATATTAATCTAATATTTAGCCAATATGTGTAGAAATTTTTAAAAATCTGTGGCCAAAATTTTTTTTAATTTTTTTTTCAAAATATTTCTTGCCATCTGGGACGTAGTTCCAAAGAATGTTTTTTCTAAATTTCGTTTGTTAAGTCAATTTCATTTCTTTATATTCATAATTAGAATTGCTCTATAGAAAATGAAATACGTACCTTCGAATCGAATGTTCTCCACACCTTTTCTTTTTGTTTAAAGAATTTCATTTTGTCGCCGAAATTTAATTTCATTGGCAAATTTAATCAAATATTCCGAGGCATTTCAATTTCCGCGCCTTAACAAAACGCGGAAATCCAACTTTTCTCGCCGTAACAAATTAGTTTTCTTGCTCCCAATTTCGAATACTCAACTCTCGAATTCTTTCATATTTAATTACCGCCTTTTTGCGGATTGCACGCTGAATATTAATTAGTGGCAAAAAATCGAATTTTTACCCCAACAAAACGTATATTTCCTAATTTAACTAATTTATCTCACGTTTTCGGGCGGTTTAAGCGTTTTTTTTTTGTTATTATGTTTAAACGTTTTGCCAAGTATTGTACACGTTACTACTATATTAATTCTTGTGACATGTGTTTTGTATAAAAAATAAAATTGATTATAATCATTTTTTATTTCCGAAATTCTTGGCTCAGAAAACTTGTAATAAATATTTGGTAGTTTATGTAATTTACTACGGTAGTTTCGTCACATTGAAAAAAATTTGAAGCAAATTTTATAATAAATTCTTCGATTTAGAGTTATTTTATTATTCAAAAGCAGTATTTAGTAATCAGAGAGATTAACACAAAAAGTAAATATTTATATACTTTTCTTGGATTCTCGAAAATTCCAGATGTTAAAACAATAATAATAATAACAAAATATATTTTATATTCAGTCATTACTTCTTGGGCTAAATATCCGTAAAGAAAACACGAATTGAATTATTGTGAAATATCTCAAAGAATACTTGTTATCAAATTTAATCTAATGAGATCCTTTGATCTCTAAAAATGCGTTCCTCAAGATCCGTTGATCTTTTGAGGCCAGTTCATCTTAAATTCATTTATCAAGATTCGATGATCTTGTGAGATACGTTGATCTCTGAAAATTCTTTTCTCTAAATCCGATTTTGTATTCTCTAAAAATTCGTTGATCTTTTAAGATCTTTTTTCAAGATCTGTTGATCTTTTAAAGGCAGTTGATTCGTTTTTCAAAATCCGTTGATCTTTTAAAATTTTTTCTCAAGATCTGTTGATCTTTTAAGGCCAGTTGATTCGTTTTTCAAAATTCGTTGATCTTTTAAGATTTTTTCTCAAGATCTTTTGATCTTCTAAGTCCAGTTGATTCGTTTTTCAAAATCCGTTGATCTTTTAAGATTTTTTCTCAAAATATGCTGATCTTTTGAGAACAGTTGATTCGTTTCTCAAAATCCGTCGATCTTTCAAGATTTTTTCTCAAGATCTGTTGATCTTTTGAGGCCGGTTGATTGGTTTTTCAAAATCCGTTGATCTTTTAAGGCCAGTTGATTCGTTTTTCAAAATTCGTTGATCTTTTAAGATTTTTTCTCAAGATCTTTTGATCTTCTAAGGCCAGTTGATTCGTTTTTCAAAATCCGTTGATCTTTTAAGATTTTTTCTCAAAATATGCTGATCTTTTGAGAACAGTTGATTCGTTTCTCAAAATCCGTCGATCTTTCAAGATTTTTTCTCAAGATCTGTTGATCTTTTGAGGCCGGTTGATTGGTTTTTCAAAATCCGTTGATCTTTTAAGGCCAGTTGATTCGTTTTTCAAAATTCGTTGATCTTTTAAGATTTTTTCTCAAGATCTTTTGATCTTCTAAGGCCAGTTGATTCGTTTTTCAAAATCCGTTGATCTTTTAAGATTTTTTCTCAAAATATGCTGATCTTTTGAGAACAGTTGATTCGTTTCTCAAAATCCGTCGATCTTTCAAGATTTTTTCTCAAGATCTGTTGATCTTTTGAGGCCGGTTGATTGGTTTTTCAAAATCCGTTGATCTTTTAAGGCCAGTTGATTCGTTTTTCAAAATTCGTTGATCTTTTAAGATTTTTTCTCAAGATCTTTTGATCTTCTAAGGCCAGTTGATTCGTTTTTCAAAATCCGTTGATCTTTTAAGATTTTTTCTCAAAATATGCTGATCTTTTGAGAACAGTTGATTCGTTTCTCAAAATCCGTCGATCTTTCAAGATTTTTTCTCAAGATCTGTTGATCTTTTGAGGCCGGTTGATTGGTTTCTCATAATCCGTTGATTTTTTAAGAGATTTTCTCAAGATCTGTTGATCTTTTGAGGCCAGTTGATCTTAAATTCATTTCTCAAGATTCGTTGACCTTGTGCGATTCGTTGATCTCTGAAAAGTCTTTTCTCTAAATCCGATTTTGTGAATTATTGTAATATCTGAAAATTCGTTGATCTTTTAAGATTTTTTCTCAAGAACTGTTGATCTTTTGAGGCCAGTCGATTCGTTTCGCAAAATCCGTTGATCTCTGAAGAATTGTTGATCTTTTTACATCGTCACATTTTGAATTATATTAAATAAATCTACTTAATGAATAAAGTTTAACAAAAATTAACAGCCAAGGAAAATAATTTTGTCAACAAAGCAAACTATTATTAATTATTCTTCGATGATCATGCGAATGTTATGACAAAAATTTACTTAAAGCTGTGTAAATATTTTGAACAAGTTTCGTAACTTCCTTGTCATAAGCGCCACTCGAAGGAATTTCCGTACAATAGAAAAAAGATATTGAAAAACAAGAAAGAAAATAATAAATTATAAGAGTATTTAAACAAAAAAATTGATGATAACAAACACGGTGGATTTTAAAAAATAAGTAAGTTGTTGATATTAAAATATCGCTCGAATAGCTTACATACATTTTTGAATTATTAGTGAGGCATAATTTTTTAAATTAAATCTTATTTTATTTTCAGTTGCCTTTAGTTTCCTTATTTTAAATATTCCCTTAAAATAGAAAATCCACATTGTAGATTTTTTCAAATATATCTGGAAATGATCGAAATTTTTTCCATTCTTTTAAAACAAAATATTTATTATTATTTTTATTATTACCATTATTATTATTATTATTATTATTATTATTAAGTAGTAACTTTTCAAAGAATGATTGCAATGCTTTAAATAAACATTAAATATTAAATTAATAATATTTGTTTACTCGCTTATGTTGTAAAATTTATGTTTGTTGAATATGCCCGGCATTAATGACTGTATTTTTTTCTACTATCATGACCATTATAAGAAAAGTTATTTCTGTTAAGCTACAATTGCAAATAAACGTTGTTTTTAAAATGTGAGTAACTCGCTTATTCAATACACCGTCTATTTTTAAATAATTTAATTTCAGGAAGAAACATAAATATTTTTTTGGGTTGCCTCCTCCGCCTTCACGGAGTCATCTGTTACTTTAACTTTAAAAACAATTCGTGCCACTGACAATAAAAAATGTTTACACTTTGTGTTTATTGTACCCACGTACTTCCTTTGCAATGTCAAAAATCTACTACGCTCATTTCAAAATAGAAGAACCGGGTTTGGTACGTTTTTTTTTGTGGAATTCGATACTTTTTTACGCAACGGTTTATTTTGTAGAGGCTAAAAGTTGGTGTTTTTAAATGGGGTTGGTATTTCTGGCCTACTAACCATATCATCGGCATTCTTCATATCAATAAATGCTTTTTTGTCACAGTTTCAAAACTTCTTTTCAGATGGGTCCCCTCCTTCAAAAGGAGTTTCTACTAACTGGAACTGTTGTTAAATATTATTGGAAAATTCAGTTACGTACTTCTGATTCGGTAAATATAGAATTTTTTACTAAATCAAATATTTTTATTGATTGAAACAACCAAAAATTATTATATAAAACAATTTATTTATTCAAATAAGGCTTTTGATTTGTATCAAATAATTTTTTATTGATTCAAGTAAACGTTTTTAAGTCCTTAGTTCAGTATTTTAATAACAATCTAAATTTTTTGTAACCAGAAAATCATTTTATTGATCTAATGTTTAAATCAAAAAACTTTATTAATTGAAACAAACGAAAATTATATAAAATACACTTGATTTTTTTATGATTCATAATCATTTCTCTCTATGCGTTTACATTATTTAAATAATATTGTGGAAATATACTTTGTTTTTTAGTATAATTACAGGATAATTCAGTGAAACACTTTTGAATATCCATAAACTGATGAACTTCAATAAAAAAATTAAAATTATTAAGAAATATTTTATTATTGCTAAAAAACTATTTATTAAAATTATTAAATATTATAAAACAATTAAATTAAATATTTTAAAATAACGACAATCTAAGCCTCTTTGACAATTCCCCAAAAAAATAATCATTTCCCTTCATAACAACCAAAAAACAAAAACTTTCTTATTTGATATTGTTATTTTTAAAATCAAATGTAATATGTTAAAATTAAAGCAGATATGTACAACTATATTTTTTTTCATTATTAATTAGTGGGTGGTCACTTTTATTCTAAATTATTTGGTCTATTATTTGTCTAAATTTTCTTATTTAATAATTAGCCATTAAAATTGGTCCTTAATAAGCTTATTGATTTATTTTAAAATATTTTAGATTTTTTAGATATATAAATTTTATATTTCTTATGATATTTAGATGGAATATGAGACAACGATTTTTTCATTTTTTTTATAAAATTTTGGTACTGTACTGGAAAATTATGTAGTAAATGTAATAATAAATCATTAGACGCAATATGTGCGTTTTATGCGATGTAGATTTATGAATTGATAGACAATGATAATTTAATAGTACACGATATTAAAACCACGCGTAATCTACAATGTTTCTATTTATAACATTGTAAAAATGTTCTCTTTTAAGCAAACAAAACATACAGATACTAATAAATTTTACAACACCATTAAAAATAACTATGCAAAAAAATAAAATGCATTTTCCTTTCACGCATAATTACTTTTAAAGTTAAATAAATTAATAACTTTTTATGTATTAAATCACGATTGGCTTTTACTATACCTACTTTTTATTTATTAATTGTTAACAAATTCTACGAGTGTAATTTATAATTAGATCTCCGACGGAGTTTCCATTCATCAAGTAAGGAATTAAAAACAATCGCACACGATGTTCTTTTGTTTCTATCGATAATTAAGTTGTTATTATTATCCGTATTGGTTGCGTTTATTAATATTAAACCGATTTATTGATCATTATTCACGTTCGAAATATCAATTACTACGCCGTAGTAGGTTTCGAATTACCTTCAATCAACGAAGTGGTAAAAATGGAATTGTTTTAATTAATGACATGATTTTCATTTCTGAAAGCCTGTGAGGCAATCTGATTTCATCTCAAAAAATTAACAAAAAAAAAAAAGAAAAATAATTCTAAAATATGAGGATTTAGTCTTAGAAATGATGTGCAATTTTCCTTTAGAATAACCAGGAATTTGATAAGCAGAGGAATTGATTTGGTGTAATTATAATTAATAGCAAAAAGAGCCAAGAAACCCGAAAAACCAATTATCTTTATTATGTTTAACGAGAGTAACCTATTATTTGTACGATGTAATATACTCAAACTAGTTTTATGGTCAATATCGTATCCTGTATCTATTAAATGTTTTGAGAAATGGGAGAATTACCTAGAATTATCGTTTAGAGACAGTTGATGTTCTTTTGAGCGAGTTTTGAAATTTCTGAATGTATATAGTACTGCGATTGCAATATAATTTATAAATTCTAAAAGAAAATGAACGTAGAATTTGGATTCAGTTTAAGGTGTACAATTTTCCTTCAGTATAACCAGGAATCCGACAAGAAGAGGAATTCTCTTGGCGTAATTATAATTAATATTAAAAAGAGCCCATAAGCTCGAAAAGCAAAACAATTAGGTATAAATTCGAAAATTACTGGTATAAAGTAGGTAACATTTTATTTGAAAAATATGTTGATGTAGCTTATACAAACTTATGGGTGATTAAATAGTCTAAAAATTGTTCAAGAGTAACCTATTATTTGTACGATGTAATATACTAGTTTTAGGGTCAATATCGTATTCTATCTACTAAATGTTTTGAGAAATAGGGGAATGATATAGAATAAGCATTTAGAGTCCGTAGAGGTTCTTTTAAGCGAGTTTTCTGAATGTTATACCGAAATTTATTCTCTGCGGAGGTGGCGGTAGTTTTAGATATAATAAAAGCTCACACCACATTTTATAAAATCAACAAATAGAAATCTGCAGTTTTAACACACTGTTATTTAATAACCTTCGGAAGAATATTCTTTTCACCTTGAAACAATTCTTCGGATAGAAACATCCTCTTTCTCGTAGCTAATTGCCCGCTCGAGTGTTTGTTAGAATCAATCTGTCTTCGAAAATATTTGCAATCCTCTTATTTTCGCTAAGTGATTCCGTTTTATTTCCGTTGTTCAGTTTACGCGTTTTGTTTTTCTATCTAGTTCCATCTCATCAAATTGCCAATATTGACACGACTCGTGATTACCTAATTCGCTACATCAACATTGGAAACGCCCGATTTCTGCATACGATTTCCGCATTCCAGACTGCAATTTGTGTTTATTTGTCACTATTTATATACGCAGTATTGATAATTATGTAATACCCCGTCGGCTGGGTTATTGAAAAGACTATCGTAACATTTCTAAGAGATTCAATGCAAGCATCGAAATGCTTCAATTGTTGCTTTTAGTGGGACGATCTTTATAATGTTCTTTTGTTTTTATATTTTTATTATTTTTGAATAAAAATTTGAAATAAAAATGTTGGGTATAATCTGTATAATAGATCAAAGAAATACGAAAACTCTTTTGATTTTATAATTTTTTGTTTTTTATTTTTCAATTTTTATTGTCTGTGTAATTTTACAATTTTGTTCGATCAAAAATTATTACACATTTAATAATTCTTTTTTAATTTTTCTGTGATATATTATTATCATTTCCTCTACAAAAAGACAATGTGTATAATAATTTTTATTCGTAAAAAATGATTGAATTACAAAAAAATAACTTCTCATTTTATTTTAAATATACGGCAGCAATAGTTTTTCCATAAGAAATCTTAAAAAATAAAGCTCAATAAACCATTTTATTTTAAATTTCTGTCAAAAAATGCTCATTATTATTTTCAGCCGGATTTTTTTGTTGAAAAAAATGTACTTACGGAAGCATTTTTTAACGCAAAAAAGGCATCATTTATTTAAAAATTCCTGTTAAAGTACGATTTTCAGCAGGAAAACGCAAATTTATTTAAAAAATTCCTGGTAATAAATTTTTACTTTATTTATTTAAAAATATCCTGATAATAATTTGTTGCTAGAATTTCCATCAAGTATTTTTTTACAGCAATATTTTCTTCAAAAGGAATAATAAAAGTAAACTTCGATATAGCCACAGAAGAAAAATAAATCACTCAACTATTTCAAATATTCTGAAAATAATTTCAAAAACTTCCTGCCAAATAATCCTCAATTCGATTTTCAGCTTTTTTTTTTTGAGAAAGTATGTATATTGATGTACAGATCTTTAATCCAACTGAAAACATCATTTATTTAAAAATTCCTTCTAATAACTTTTTTTACTAGGTTTTCTTCTATCGAGAAGGAAAATCATTTTCCAAAAAATTCCTGCAAAATAATTTTCAGCATAATGATTTTCCATAAAAAATAATAAACAACTACAGAATATCCTAATTTATAAAAACATTTATCTAAAATAACATTCTTAAAATAACAAATATTACATATGTATATAAAAATATTATTTACAAAAAAAAACATCAATTGACTGTTTTTATTTGTTAGCATTTTGCATTTTCTCACACCCAACTTATAGAGTTTGCCGTTCTATTTAAAAATAAAAAATATTTATTTATTTATCTTTTTCCTAAATATTTGCTTAAAATTTCATTATTATTTGTTGAAAAAAATTAATTTTATTGTTAGTAAAATAAATATATTCATATTGGTACTGTAATAATCAAAGGTTATTGATTGAAATGAAAGGAAAAAATAAACGGAAATGGAATCCTAAAAACGTTAAAGTTTTAAAGCAAATTTAGGTCAGGTTTTAAACAATTGATTAGAGAACGAGGATACAGAGTTAAGTTAATCCCTAAGTTTTTTAAATATGTTTAGCTTAGTACAAGGTTTGATTCAACATTGTAAATGATTTTGTTAAAGGTAAAAATAAAACTTTAACAAAGGTGTTCTTTTTTGCTTTTGCTAGAATAGGCATTAAAGAATGATCTAATAATAAAAGAGAACTGGAAGAGATGGATGAAATCATATCTACCTACTCTGAAAAGAAGATGTGGCAATGGAGGAAATTTTTAAATCGTTGATGTAAGAGCCGGAGACACGAAATGCTAAAATTAAAATCTAAGAAACTTTGCAAAAGGATATCGAATTGAGGTCAGAGGAATGTTAAAAACTGATATCAATCTAAACTGACCTAACAAGCTACACCAGCTGCTATGATAGAGAGCAACATCACTATACAACTCTAGGGCATAACTAACTTTTAGGAAGGTTGAAATGCTTTAAGTACACTGATTGTTTGGGTCAATTGCAACCCGTAGTGGGAGTCCCTATCTACCCAATAAAACCACCTTTGTATACCAGCCACCCATTCCAGTCATACTTCGAGAACTGACTGTATCTATGCCAGTATTTCATCCCTTCTCTTTGGTTTCCATTATTTTCTTAAATGTTTTGTGATTATCTCGCTATCCCCTACTGCTCATACGTTCGGTTAGATTCTTTACTGTTATTTCTCTTACCTTTTCAACCAACTCCACCCTTCTTTCCTTCTTTCCTTCTTTCCTTCTTTCCTTCTTTCCTTCTTTCCTTCTTTCCTTCTTTCCTTCTTTCCTTCTTTCCTTCTTTCCTTCTTTCCTTCTTTCCTTCTTTCCTTCTTTCCGCCAACGGTTGCAATGAAACAGATTGTGCTCCAGGCTATCGATATCTGTTCCACGGTACACACAGCTATCCGTTTTGTTTTTCATTTACAGATACGTTGCAAAATGGCCATCAGCCGTGAGGAATTGAATTTTTCCTCCAATCTTCAGTGTCTATAATCGTGCCACCTTTCTACCCTGGATATAAAGACATTTGTCCAGACTGTGACTTTCCAGCAACCTTCTCATCTCCAATGCCATCTCCTCATTAAGTTTTCCTTTGCTCTTTTTCTTGGAAAGTTTATCTCTCTATTCCGTTGTCTTCACATACTTCTCTACTCTACTTTCAGGTTTAGCTTCTCGTATTTCTTGACTCGCATGCCCTTTGTTTGCAATTTTTATAATAATGTTATGCTCCTCCAGCATGAAATCAATTGGTTCCTGGTCTTCGTCTGAATCGTTTTCCATTTAGTTCGTTGCTCTGGGAAAAGTTCCATCATTATATTAATTTTTTGGTTCTTGCAGGACATATCTAACCTAACCTAACCTAACCTAACCTAACCTAACCTAACCTAACCTAACCTAACCTAACCTAACCTAACCTAACCTAACCTAACCTAACCTAACCTAACCTAACCTAACCTAACCTAACCTAACCTAACCTAACCTAACCTAACCTAACCTAACCTAACCTAACCTAACCTAACCTAACCTAACCTAACCTAACCTAACCTAACCTAACCTAACCTAACTTAATATAACCTAACCTAACATAAGCTAACTTTAGGTTGGATTTAAACAAAAACTTGTACTTCCTTCACAAAAGATATTGGACATATTATAATAATTGTTTATCCCTTACATGCCTTTACAACAAATATGTTACGTCAACGTAAGAATAGACTTTTGCGTTAATACAAAACCGATTGTTAAAGCAAACCTTATCAATAGCAGAACAAACCGATTGACGTCACGGTTGTTCGTAAAATCGCAAACTGTCATAGTCGTAAATAATAATGTAAGTCGTATAAATAGTGAAACAAATAATAAATGGTAAGTATGAAAAGTGATTTTAACGAGCAATGTATATGTTTAACAGAAGGCAAGGCGATACACTTTATGTTTATTATCTTGAATTTTAATGCCTGGGTCAATATCATTGTCATTGCCATTGTCGTCATCGGAATAGATGAATAGAGTTTTTAGAGTCGAATCGAATAACAAAAACCGGTTACATGAAATGGGTTACACCGCAAATGTGTGTCGGAATTGGTTCTGTTTTTAATATACTAAATAAAAATATTTTTTTCCAATTTACATAAAATGATAATAAATTTGGAATTAGCATTTTGAAAATTATCCCTCTTCTTTCAACGGGTTTTTGATGAGAAACCAATTATCTACTATCTGCTATCAACTTTTCAACTATGCATTTTATTTAAAAAAATAACACTGGATGATATTTTTCTTTTTCATTACAGTGCTTTTTGTACTTTTAAGAAAACTATTATACAAGAAATTTCGGTAAAATGAGAAACTTTATGTTTTAGAACATTACAATAATAATATTTGGCTGAATCTTCTAGTAAGGGTGGTTGAGTTGGAATATTTATTTTATTTATCTTTGGCAACATTTTCATATAACCCAAATGATAAATAATTTTGGAGAAGAGTGAGAGCAAATAATGTAGAGGACGAAAAAGAAATTAAAGACAAATATGAAAATATTAAAATAAGAGAAATATAGACAAGAGAGGAATGGGCAAAATTTTATTCAAATGTAGAGCACAAAACAAATTAGATTTAATAGAAAACGAAATTGAGCCAAATGGAGGGGATACAGATTCAACGAAATTATATTTAGATGAACTAAAGAAGCTACTTTTGGAGAAAAAAATAAACACGAGGGTGAAGAAAAATTAAACCCGAAATGCAAACATTTTTGATGAAATGGAAAAACAGTGGCTAGAGGAAAGCATGGAAAGAAGAAATAATATGATGTTAGTGGCCAGATAAAGCTTTTGTACCAGTATACAAGTTAATAGATTATACTAACTATAATAAAGCTTACGAGGGTTGCTATTTATGTATTGAGAACTGGCAACACCAGTGTTGCGATGATTAAATTAGTTTATTTATTTCGTGAACCATTTTAAAGTACAAAATTAAAAAAAATATATAATAATAATATACAGATACAGGTACTAAATCAAATGGAAATATGAATGAACCTGAAATTTGATGAAATTTCCTAAATGCGTTTTATTGCTTCCTTTATTCTGTAATCAATAGTAATCATATCTTCACCCATAATGAGAGAACTTTAGTTTTTTTATTATTCTCAAACAACATACCAACTGTACAAACTACAAAAAATATGTATATTTTTATATGACCCATTCCGATGTTCTGAATCCCACATTCGAAAATCTAATAAATAATAGAAAGAACACATTTTAAATAATTCATCAGTGGTATTGTTTGACACGTGCGTACGCGCGATTAGCGTCTAATAAATAATTTTAAATTAGCGATACGATGTGATGAAAAAGCAATTAAGCCATGCAGACGATAAAAGCATACATTGTTCCCGGCTCGAGAAAGTGACAAAATTGCATATAAACAAGATGCGGTACATTTAACTTATCAAAACAATGTTAAGCTAACTTAATTGATGGATTACAACTAATTCAATGATTCACGACATACAGAAATAAATATTAGCAGGTGTGACAACCTGGACGATACTTTTAAACATGGATATTAAAAATTAAAATTATCTAAAATTACATTAATTGTTTCAACTCGTACTTTGTGGAAACAAATTTAATTTTAGCCACCTCTTGCGAGGAGTTAACTGACCTTTTCAAGAAGCTACAGATGAACGGTAACCAATACTGAGAAAATTCAGATTAGGAAATTTTTTTTTTATATTGAAAATTGTGTATATTGTAGGTTACATTCAAACATATGGATTCACTGGAAATTTAAAATCCTTTAAGCGGAAATATTAAGCAGTAAAAGAATACGAATAAAAGTATGATAAAGTACTTGGTTTCGGTTCCAGAGAGTCAACACAATATCTAAATTAACTGTTAAAGAAGGAAATTGACTTTTAAATGATTATTTCCTCTTCTGTTTAAATCACTAACTCTGATCTAGGAAATTTGAACACGTTGTCTGTTAGAAACGAAGCGTTTATATATTTTTTTTACATTTTTACCCTAATAAATCACTTTGTATATTTATTAACCTTGAACTAAGCTTCCTCTTTTCTATTCATCTTGAACTAGGATATTAGGTTTTATTATTTTATTAGATGCCTAGTTAGGTAAAGTGGAAGGGAGTCGCCATACGTCATCGGTCAGGAAGTGTAGTTTTCTCACTCTTTTCCTTCTTGTTTTTTCCTTGGCCAAATTGGCCACCAGCTCTGTTTCGGGATTTATCCTGGAAATTCAGGATATTCATACTATCATCGACAGAATAGGTATAAACTAGATTAAGTCGATCTACCCATGTGGGGATAATATACTCTCTCTTAGGCCACTTCCTTCTCTCGTAGTTTTGTTGTAGTTTCTGATAATTTTCTATTAAGTAGCATGTACTTCTAGACCACTAATTGTAGTAGCAGTACCCTACAGTAGTTATTAGTACCCTAACACCATCCGAAGACCGTCATACGTAGTCAACAGCTTAGCCAGTTGTGAGCACCTTGGTCCTAGTGTTTCTATCTAAACTCTAGATATCGACCATCTATTTTAGCCGTAGAACGAGCTGTGGAATATCTGCTGGCTCCTGAACAGCATCTCGCTTTGTACTCTGTTGGGTGTCCTCTTTGCGACTACCTACCTCCCCGAGGTTCTGCAAAACCGTACCTGGAGCACTCCTATCACAAGTTAGAACGTTCCTTTTTAATACTCCATCTTGGAGACCAGGAGTCTATCCAGCATCTGCATTAAGGGACATATTTCTATAAGTAAAGTCGTAAATTAGAGAATATCATCGTAATAGTTGAAATATTCATTAATATTATTAATAACTTATCTGTGAACCTCGTAATACTACTGGGGCAACTTATCAGCACTTATCATTTCATATGGGGCACTAAGATTCCATTTTACCCCAATAAACAGCACTCATTAGTTTCATATTATTTGATTCTATTGCTTAACCCCCACCACTCTCCGAAGCAGTAGCCAATCACAGAAGTGAATTGAGCTAGAGCTATCATAGAAAATTCCTTCTTGGCATCTGACTAAGAGAAGTATTGTAACAAGGCAAAACTACTTAATACCAAGGGAAGCAACAGATGCTAAAAATTGATCAAAAGACCCAATTTATAAAATAATGAAAAACAATTTTTCTTCTAGAAATTTATTTGGTCGCCGCTTCTGATTCTGTTTGTTATGATTTGAATGCAAAATATGCACTCGTTGTGTAATCACAACAAACGAAAATTCCTTGAGCTGAATTTTATTTTTAAGTACGAAAAAATGCGCCGCTTATCGATGAACACTAATAAACTTTTTTACGAGATTTTTAGTGCTCGTAAAATCGAAAATGCATCTGCCTACCATTAAAAAAATCTTATATTTTTTTAGAGATGAGCACTTGATGTTCTAACTTTTAATGCACTTTTGGAGGTCCATAAAACTAAAGTTAAGTCAATTTAATCTCAGCCATGTTGTTCATTTAATGTAGTCCATCTGGGGTTAAAAAATCAGTAAAAGTAGATAAAAATAAAATCATTGAGAACAAACGACAAAACGACAGAATGGGAGATTGAATATCGTGATATTTTTACAAAAAAAATACCACAATTTTTCTTTGTTATATGATTGTACAAAATGGCCGTTCATAGATTATAGACGATGAATAGTGTAGTTGACCCAATCCTTACCCCACACTTTTTTTTATTTTTCTTTAATATGAAATATAATTTATAAATTAATGAAAAAAATGAAAATTAATAAAACGTAACTTAATAAGTGAAATTTTCAACTCCTAGTTTGAACGTTCATACAATAAATTACGTTACATTAAGTAATAATATTTAAAATTGAATAGTTAACTCCTAAATACGTTATAGCGATTATAAAATAAACTTCAATTTAAGTTTAAAATTGCTTGGATAAATTAAATGTACGTTACTTTAGAATAATTATAAATTAACACTTAACATTTTTAAACATTTATATTTAAAACTGTCGAGACGTAACATAACTTAACTAAATGGAAATTTAAAAAGTTGATTGAATTCAAGCTTAGAATGAAAATTTAACTTTTAAGTTACGTAACTCTATGGTGGTTCTAAATTAAATATAAACTTAGGTTTAACATTTCTACCAAACATTAAACTTTAGGTTATATTCGAATTTTTATAATCACGCACTCATTATTTTATATTTTTGAATTTTTGTACTTTTATCGTTTCGACATATCGTAGCATAGCTTAATAGTCACTTAACTTACTGTATGCTCGGTTAAACAAAAAGTTGAAAACTTAAGTTTGTAAATTACGGTACATTAGCTTAAGTGGTTTATAAATTAAATCTAAAACCAAGTTTAAAATGTCTAGGACAACTTAACATCTTTTTATATTAGTACTTAAAATTTCCGTGACCTAACGTAACTTTACTAAATGGAAATTTAACGCACCGAATGGACGTTCAAACTAAGAGTTGAAAATTTAACTTCCTAAGTTACTTTATGGAGGATATAAATTAAACTTCAACTCACGTTAAAAATTTCTAAGTTACGTTAAATTGAGAATTTAACTTTTTACGTTACGTAACGTTACGTTGTGGTAGTTACAAATAAAACTTTTCTTCAGTATATTTAAATACACAGTTATTAGGTATTTCATATGACTAAAGCCTAATTTATATCCGGCATAAAGTAACGTAACTTAAGTGAATGGAAATTTAATCCACAATTATTTTTAGTCACCGAGACAAAATTATTTTGGCATCATCGATTTGTTGGGCGCCTCTGGTTTCTGGGAATCGAATCTTCTTGTTTACCATAAAAGCACCAGTCTTCCATTTTCTGTAATTTCGTCAGTGTTTTGTACTGGTTTTACGTTCATATCAACGTTTTATGCTTTTAAATGCGGTTTTACGATGTCGTAAAAAACGTTAGAAATACCATTTTTATTGTCTACACTAAATTCATAGTTGTCTTCAAGTGGAAATCATTTTTGAATCATACAAAGTACAGATCGTTAACTAAATTTCAAAACTAAGTAACAATATTTTAGCTCATGAATGCATAGTTTTTTAGTTTTAATGATATGAACTGTATGCACTGTAAAATGGAAGAGAGAATTATTTTTTTTATTTTTAGGGTATTATTTTTCTAGAACACCACTATAAGTTATGGCTTTTTTTGACAATTACATAATGTCGACTTAATGTTGTTCCAAATGGAAAAGAGCTATGGCAAATTTTTCACAAAAAAGAATTGTTGAACTATAGTTTTTTAAATGTTTGAGGAAAATGAAAAATCCACAAATTGTGGATAATTTCTTCTAAAAAAAGTTCCTTCTTTCAAATGATTATTTTAGTAAATTTTTCGATCTTTAAAGGACATCTTTGAGAAATTTCAGCCAAATAAAAAGAGATTTGTAGTTTTCCATAGAAAAATTGTTGAACTACAGTCTTTAAAATTTTTGAGAATCATGAAGAATCCAAAAATTGTGGATAATTTTTTCTAAAAAAAGTTTCTTCTTAGAAATGAACATTTAAGTATATTTTACGCGCTTTAATGGACCTCTTTGAGAAATTTCAGCCAAATAAAAAGAGATTTGTAGTTTTCCAAAGAAAAATTGTTGAACTACAGTCTTTAAAATTTTTGAGAATCATGAAGAATCCACAAATATGGGATAATGTTTTCTAAAAAAAGTTCCTTCTTAAAAATGAAGATTTAAGTAAATTAAATAAATTAAATATTAAATAAAAATATTTTTCATCCTAAAACTAAGTATTAAAAATAATTAAATATAAAATCAAAAATGCGAGTCTTTTTTCTTTTATAAAAATTGTTGTTTGGTGACTTTTTAATTTAATTTAATTTTTTGGAATATTACATTTTCAAGTTTTATTCTTGAATTTTTCAGATTTTCATTTTTTTTATTTTAAGCATTAAATTCTAAATTTTACGTGTTATGTTTTGTACTTTTGCACTTTTGATTTTATTTTTTATAATTTTTTTTTGAATTATATTTGTATTTATGGGGATTTTTTTTTGTATATGTAATGCTATATGTCTATCATGTCTGTACCATAATTTTAGTCATAGGAAGACTAAATATATGATCAAAACTTTGCTGAACAAATAAAAACGTCCAATTTTCCTCCATTTTCTTTATTGTTATGTAAAACAAGTAAATTACCACAAAATGGAAAATTCATTATTATTGTATTAATATGAATGTCTCTTGTGTCAAAATAAAATATTTTTTCTAAATTATCACATAGAAGTTTTTTCTTTGAGATTATATCCACTCTTGTAATATTTGTTGTTTCAATATATTTTTATTACAGGTTATTTTTGTATCCAACGATTTACCGTTTTATTTTTCTGCGAAACGGAAAAATAATACTTTGTTAAAGGTAAATAAATTCTATTTATTGTAAGTTTCCATACAACTTATTTGAAAAATATTATTGTCGTCCAATACGTAATCACTTTAATTATACTTAAATCATGCATTCATGCATTAAACTTAATTAAAAAAATGTAAACAAGTGTGCAATTCCAAGATGTCTTCCACCTAAATTTTAAATCTTTTTCCTGTATTTTAACTGAAAAATTTGAAATTTGCATAAAGGGGCCCATAATATTGATCAAAAAGTCATAGTTTTGTAGCCCCATGGAAGAAAATTTCTGCTAAACCAAAATAGATTATTTATATATATAAATATAATAAAAAAAACACATAAATAAAGCGATTAAATAAATCCACTTGAACCTCGATTTCTTCCAGATGTGAAAAAAGACCTACAATCGTTGGAATAGAAAAAAAACTCGTCGATATTTATTACTAATTCAAAAGAAAATCTATATTGAGGTAGATGATGTAGAGATTTTTAAAAATAGCACTGGCAAATATTAATAGAAATAACGAATTATCAGATCAGCCTCCGAATTCATGATTATGAGTCAATATAAAATTATAAGGAAATATGAAAATAGTATTTGAGGTGGTAGAGCTAAAAATTTCATTCCTAATAATGATTTATCAGTATAATTATGGTCAATGATTCCAATCATTGATGAAAATCCTAACTCGGTGTCAATATTTATTTTCCTCTTATTTGGCCAAATCAATTTCGTCGTTATATAGTAATTTAAAATTTTTATCAAAATTATCTAAAGTTAAGTATCTTCTGTTTTCGTATCTACTGTATTCGTTTTTTATATTCGTATTTTCTATGTTCGTATCCTTTTTATTTGCATCTTCTGTATTCGCATATTTTCTATTCGCATTTTCTGTATTCGTATCTTCTCTATTCTCATTTTTTGTATTCTTTTCTTCTGTATTCATATCTTTTCTTCTGTATTCATATCTTTTCTTCTGTATTCATATCTTTTCTATTCGTATTTTCTCTATCCGTATTCTTTTTATTTGTATCTTCTGTATTCGTATATTTTCTATTCGTATTTTCTGTATTTTCATTTTTTGTATTCTTTTCTTCTGTATTTTTCTGTATTTGTACTTTCTATGTTATACTTCTATATTTGTAACTTCTACATTCTTAACTTCCACTTTCGTGTCTTCTATATTCGTAGTTTCTGTGGAGAAAAAATGAGGGTTCCTCGAAATTTCTTTCAATAAGTAGAAGGGTTTCAGTGGCAGATTTTTTGAAGATTTTTTTTGTCAAGGAGAAGCAGCAGGAAAAATATTTAGGGCTTTAAATTTAATGATGTTTTATTCACAATAAAAATTTTCATTAAATTAACTAACTGTTTATTAGATCATGCTAAACAGCTACTGTAATAAATAAATTTAGAAGAAGAAGAAAGCGAAGAAAGTATTAAAGGTTAGCGAATGCAGATATTAAGTAACAAGAAGCAGATTTGATCATAAAATTTAGTCACGTTCAAAATGATGCAATAACTGTTCTAAGTGATCGAACATTTCTTAAGAACATCGAAAATTGTTTGAAACCATTCAAAAGTGGTTTTAAATGATCCAAAAACTATTTTAAATGATCCAAAAACTATTTTAAATGATCAAAAACTGTTTAAAAACATCGAAAATTGATTGAAATAATTCAAAAACTCTTCTAAATGATCCAACAATTGATTCAAATGATACGAAACTGTTTAAAATCACCGAAAACTGTTTCAAGTACTTCAAAAACTGTTCTAAATGATCCAAAACTCCTTAAAATTATCAAAAGCTATTTTAAATAACTCGAAAACTGTTCTTAATTATTTAAAAACTGTTTTAAATGATCCAAAGCTGCTTAAAATCAACGAAAACTGTTTGAAATAATTCAAAAACTCTTCTAAATGATCCAACAATTGATTCAAATGATACGAAACTGTTTAAAATCACCGAAAACTGTTTCAAGTACTTCAAAAACTGTTCTAAATGATCCAACAATTGATTCAAATGATACGAAACTGTTTAAAATCACCGAAAACTGTTTCAAGTACTTCAAAAACTGTTCTAAATGATCCAAACCTGCTTAAAATCAACGAAAACTGTTTGAAATAATTCAAAAACTCTTCTAAATGATCCAACAATTGATTCAAATGATACGAAACTGTTTAAAATCACCGAAAACTGTTTCAAGTACTTCAAAAACTGTTCTAAATGATCCAAAACTCCTTAAAATTATCAAAAGCTGTTTTAAATAACTCGAAAACTGTTCTTAATTATTTAAAAACTGTTTTAAATGATCCATACCTGCTTAAAATCAACGAAAACGGTTTGAAATAATTCAAAAACTGTTCTAAATGATTCAACTTCTGTTCTAAATGATCCAAGGACTATTTTTAAATGATCCAAAACTGCTTAAAATCAACGATAACTGTTCTAAATGATTTAACAACTGTTGTAAATGATCCAAGGACTGTTTTTAAACGTTGCGAAACTGCTTAAAATCATTGAAAATTGTTTGAAATAATTAAAAAACTGTTTTAAATGATCCAAAGGATATTTTTAAATATCGTTAAACTGCTTAATATCAACGAAAACTTTTTGAAATAATTTAAAAACTGTTCTAACTGATTCAATAACTGTCCTAAACGATCCATAAATATTTTAAATAATACAAGGACTATTTTTGAATGATCCAAAACTGCTTAAAATCAACGAAAACTGTTCTAAATGATTCAACAACTGTTTTTAAATGTTAGGAAACTGCTTAAAATCGTTGAAAATCGTTTGAAATATTTCAAATACTATTCTAAATGATCTAACGAGATTGATTCAAAACTGCTTAAAAGTATCGAAATATATTGCAAATAACTTAGAAACTGTTCTAAATAGTCAAAAAGCTGTTCTAAATAGTCAAAAATTTGTTCTAAATAGTCAAAAATCTGTTCTAAATAATCCAAATCTGATGAAGTATCAAAAACTCTTTAAAATAATTCAAAAACGTTCGGAAGGATGATCCAAAATTACTTAAGAATGTCGAAAAAGTTGATTCATATGTATTTCATTACTATATTTTGTTTTTATTAATAATTTACTCTCAAAATTTTAAGTTGTATATTCTATAACTTTATTTCTGTGTAGAAACCCCCCTCGGTCAATTTATTTATAATACATAGCAATTAATTTTGTTTATGGTTCTTTCTTGCTAATGAGATCCCTTTCTTGTTAATGTCAACCAATTAAAGGGAATTTTACAGCATGCACGAGTTAATTACAAGAACATTACCACACTTTTATTTAGACACAGACAAATAAATAACAATTTTTGCCTTATTTTCGATTCACAATTTGTTTACTATTAAACCAATTATTCATTTATTCAGTTGTAACTATTTTATGTAAACAGGAAGTACGTTGAGTGACGAACAAAATTGTTCAAATATTTCCTGTAATGTTTAAGTTCACACAGGGACTTTTTTTACTGAAATAATTGCCAATTAAAATTTAACAATTCTTTGCTTTCATATAATTAATGCCTAGCCTATAATTCGACAAATGTACGAAAAAAAAAACGAGAGATGTGCTTCTTCTTTGGAAAGGTTGTTTATTAAATAAACATTTGCAGAAGAATGTTGCCGACCTGCTTAAAGAAATATGCGCGGAATTTGCGACCGAAAGAAATCAATAAAAAGATAAAATTTTAAGCAGTTACTTTCTCTCTTAGTTACATTCATTCATAGTAGCATTCTTTTTGGTACTGTTATTTAAAATCAATTATTTATTAGATATCTTTTTTTCTTTTATTTCTATTCTTATAGTCCATTTACTTTTAGTTCCTTTATTATTATTATTATTTGAAATCTTAGACTCGTTTCTTCTTTTTCCTAGTTCTATTTTTTTATTCTAATTATTGGTATTTACATTTTTCTTAGTCATATTAATTTTTAATTTCGCTGTCGATTAGTTCATTTTTTAATTAACATTGTTTCTTTATTACATTTTTTCTTAGTTCTATTATTTCTTGGTAAAATTTTAATTCTTAGACTAACTTTGCTTTTTCCTAGTTCTGTTCTTTAATCATCCATTCATTCATTTCATTTCATTCATAAGTATTTTATTATTTTCATTAATTCTTCATCCAATTTTTCAAAAATCCATTTTATCTCATTTACAGTTTCTATTTTTTTTTACATTCGCCCTCTGTAATATTCTTTCTTGGGACTATTTAATTTTATTATTATTTTTATTTTTCTTAACTCCATTATTTGTTATATTTTATTTTGAACCATTTTTTAGTTTTAATCTTTTGTAATTTCATTCTTTATTACACCTATTCTTCCTCTGTCCTGTTCTTACATAGATTTTTTTTTAATCCCAATTTCTTATTCCTGTCATTTCATATTTCCATTTTTTTAATTCCATTTACATTTTTTTATAATTTAATTTTTGAATATTTTTTCACATTTTTATTAAGTTCCATTATTTTCTTGTTTAATGTTTCTGAATCCAAGTTTACTAGTCCCATCTTTTCTTAATTACATTCTTTCTTAGGTACATTTTCTTTTATTTACATTTGTTCTTAGTCCCATTTTTCTTTCTCCTAGCTTCATTCTTTGGTATTCTTATTATTTCTTGTCAATTTATTTTTGGTCCTATTCGTTTTTTCCCTTTTTATACGTTATTTCTATTCTTTCCTAGTCCCATTCCTTCTTAATTTTGTTTTCTATTTTTCCCATTTTTTCTTGATCAAGTTTTTCTTTGATCTATTATTTCTTAGTTCCATTCTTTCCCAGTTCTATTTTTTTCTTTTCTTTTTCTTAGACCCAAAATTAACAAAATTCGAAATAGAACATTTTTTTTACAAAAATTTTTGGCTGACTGAAAAAAATGTATTAAATTTATGGGTCAAGTACATAATGTTTGTCGGTAAAAATCCAAAAATTTTAAAAGGAACAACTTTTATCAGAAAGTAATGATAATAATCGCTCATAGTGAAAAAAAGAGATACTTTGTTTTTGTCTCCAATTTCTCTGAAGAAGCGTAAAATTTGGTGTTCCACAGGAGTCCTTTCTCGGGCGCCTACATTTTTTTTATTGTTAACTTATATTTTGCATATAGAACTTAAAACGATTTAGTTTTTCTTTTTTTCTTTTCTATTATCTCTTTGTTTCTAAGTAAATTTTGGTGTTCCACAGATATCCTTTCCAGGGACAATACTTTTTATTAGATACAAGATACTACTTTTATAATAAACAGTAGTTTTTTCATAATTAACTTTTCACTTGTTGAATCATGTTTTCGATATCGAACTTTTTCTGTTCATCATCAGTCCGGTTTTTTCCTTTTTATTTTCATTGTGTTCGAAATCAAAACAGAAGAAGTGGATAAGGCCAATTTATGACCGAGTGTAGCAACAAAAAAAGTTCCCCCTGTTACTTATTGTAGTTATCCCTTATTGTGTGGCGTCTTCACCTCTATATTTAACGAGGTGCAATGCCCTTTTGTTCCTTCCTCCTTTACAAACTTCGCATAATCATAGGCGTACACCGTATACCTAGAGATTTATTATTGAAGGTACCTGCACGTTAATTATTTGAGCATAATTTTGTAAAATAAATGGTAAGTTAAAGTCGCCTTCTCTTGGAAAAAAGGTTACCACTGGGAGATCGGTTAAGTAAACTAAACAACTAACGTGAATAAATATTAGTCAAGGGTTAAGATAAAATAGTTTGGTAAGTAGTACTATCGGTATTATCTACCTCAAAATGATCTCCAAATATTCAATTTTCCTTCAAATTTCAGAACTTTCAAAAATTTACTTCCGTTGCAATCCATCGCGCTGCAAAATATTTCAGAACGCTTAATTTGATATGGAGTTACGATAGAAATACACCTAAAGGTTTTACGCAAATAATATGTGCAAAAGATTAACTAAAATTGCACCACATACAGTAAACAATAAAACCTGAACATCCTCACGATATTTTCTTCAAGTTCCAACACAACTTCGCAGTCAATCACCAAAAACTAAAAAGTTGCCCATCACTCACGCTGAGATAAATTAGTCTCTTTCGGTTTTGTAAAAGAAGCCAATTAAAATTGTATTGTAATTTAATGACACTGTCCTATTTCTCATTATTGTCTCAACTCAACTCATTAGTATGAAAACTCTGTAAAAGACAAGTTTAAGTAATGATAAATTGTGAAGTGAATACAAGTGAAACGTTGTTTGTTACCGGTGGAAAATTACATTGTTAAATTTAATAAAGTATTTGTACGTTCGTATATTTTTATAGTCATTTTCATTAAACTTACTAAAAACTACTTAATTTACCATTTATTTTAGAAGGTTCAGAAGATTTTACGCAAATATTCCAGAACATTTTCTTTCTTTCAGAAGAGCTGGATCAGTTTGGTGTTTCCCTGCAATATTGTACATACATTGAAATGAAATAAGTAATTATTTAATAATTCCGATTTTTCTAGCACGCCGCTGGTTTTAAACAAGGGAAGTGTCGTCGCTGGCTCGACAGGCATTCGGAAGGGGGTTTATCTATTTTCGGTCACGTTCCACACCAGAATATGTCACTAAAATATGCCGGTTTCTATTGTAATGGATATTCAAAACTTGATTAGGCACTACATCCGTATTTAAATATAACACCGAGTCCCTGTCTTCCATTTTACGATTTTGTTTTCGCTTCCTCGCAAGTAACCGTTTCTTAAACTCCCACCGGATCATTTCAAATGTTTAACTCGACGTTATAATTCCCATTGCGGTCAGTTAAGTCTCTCCCGATGGTCTAATTATGAATAAATTGTAAAGGTTCTTCTTAATTCCGAGTGGATCCACGATTATTCGGCTCTGCTAATTTAGTTTGATGTTTATTTAAGTTTAGCCGGACTCGATGCCGTCAACCGTGAATTGGGAAAACTTTATACAAAGGATAAAGAACTAATCCCGAAGGGTGTACAGGAGGCTGACGTGACCCGAGCCTTCATCAAACCTAACAAAAAGTAATATATAGGTTCTAGCCAGATTAGTACTTTGCATATTTGCTTAACTTCTTAGAAGCGAAGTCGTTCAAATTTGAAATAAGGGGACGGAAACGATGGAATGTTTTATTAAAGTTTATCGAAAAAGTAAGCAAGTTTTTAATTAAGGATTATATAAAATTAAGCTACAGTTCTCGCCGTTTACTTAGATGTACTAGACAAGCGAGACAGCAATATCTATTATTTCACGTAAGACAGCAGTTGGTTAAGTGCGCTCCAACGAACACCCAATCACAACAAGTACTCAGTAGCGGGCTAGGTTTAGTCTTTTGATAATGTCTCATCAAAGTGAAAACAAGCGTAAGCTTCGTCTACACGGACAAACTCGTGAAGTTATATTTAAAGTGTACAATTATTTTAAAACGGTTAAAAGTGAACAAGACACCCTAACTGATGTAAAGATAAAAACATCAGAAGTGATAGGTAAGATAAAATTTAGATTTTATTAATTAATTAATTAATTATTAATAGCTAAATAATGCAATTGTTTACAACTACCATTTGACAAGCAATTATTGTAGTAGAGAAAAACGTTAGCAAAACTTATCTTATTTTGCACATTTACTTAATAAATAAATGTACGATAAGTACCGACGCCACTGCCAATGGAACCTTATTTGTTTGACCAATGGTTGTCGCTCGGGCGGAGTTAAAATAACACTAGATTCGATTTGGTACATCTAAGTAAACGGCGAGAACTGTAATCGTGGTTCCAATTTGTTTGATAAAAAAAATGAACTAATGCTTCAGATCGTTCGTTATTGAGGAATAGTAAATCAAATCCAGTACTATTTTTAGCAATTTAGTAGTAGCTTTGAAATCATAGTCAAATAATTTTTATTACGAAAAACTACTTTGTAACTTAGTCACAATCAAATTCAAAAGTAATTCCCACATTTTGAGATAATAATTGTATAAAACCAATTAGATTTGTGGTTTCCTATATCAATACACCGAATAATAAATTAGCAGAAATGCTCAATAAAACTTTAATTAATCGTGGTTACATATTAAAATATTCAGTATAAAATTCTTTAGGAAGTACCAATGGGCAGTTCTAGAAATCTAGAATCTAGAAAAAATTTCAAGGAAAATAAGAACAGACAAATTGGGAAATATAGAGATTATAAATAGATTCAAACAAAAATCATTTCTAAATTCTCTAATAATTTATCAAACCTAATTTTGAAGGTAGAGAATATCGTAAATGTTCTATTGCAAATTCTTCTGAAAAAATCAAGTTCTTATTTCTTTTTCGCATAACTGAAGCATTTCCATTGTTGTTTCTATTGTTTTATCATGATGTTAATACTTTTTTAAAACTTGCATTGTCAGTTGATAATTATCCAGTCAATATGAAACTGTATTGTCAAAATCAATAAATCTCACAATATTTTTTTATTCTAGCTTAAATAAAAAAACATCCTAATCTCCAAAAAAACCAAAAACAAAACAAAACCGAGTCATCCCTAAATGTTCCAAGATTTTCTGCAAATGAAGTTTACAAGCCACTTTATACTGAAAATATTGTAGATTTTCTATTTCAAATTCTTCAAAAAAATCAAATTCCTGCTCCTTATCGAATATATGCAGGATTTCCATTGTTGTTTCAATTATTTTATCATGGTGGTGATGATTTTAAAAAAATACGTTGTCTGGTTGAATTGTTTAGTCAAAATTAAACTGCATCGTCAAAATTTATAAACCTTAAATCTTGAATTTATCTCATAATCTTTTTCTATTCTTTCTGAGATAAAAGAAAACATCTAAACCTTCACCAAAAACAAAACAAAATCAAATCATTCTCAATTTTTCAAAGATTTTTCTTAAATCAAATGTACAAGGTTTGTTTTATTTCTTTCCGGTTTGAAGTTATAACTGAATTTTATTTTATATTTATCTATATGTGACTCTCCAACCAAAACACCCCGTATTTTTCCATTTATCAGACGCAAACTCATTCTGAATATTCATGACGGCCATTTGTCATAACATAAAGCAATAAAATACTAACAACCCGGAGAAAGTAAGTTTTTGAGTTCATCGAAGGCACAAAAGGACATTTTTTAGGGACCCTTGAGGGTCCTAACGATTATCAAATGTCTGGGGAAAGGGCTTAAAGATTATGCAGGAACGGTTCAGGGACATTTCTCCTGATCAAAAGAAAAATCATTGAAACGAAAAGCATAACCAAGTAGAAATTTGTTATTAAAATATTTACTATTCAATTAGTTTGTAATTTTAGTAGGTTTGTTATTAAAAAAATCCATTGTATTATAATTTATAATGGACCAATCAAATAAAATCAAATAAAGGAATTTATAATAATAATAATAATAATAATAATAAAGATGTTACCAATTCACGGCGTAAATTAACATCAGCCAAAAACACAAACTAATGATAGCATTTAATTATTTATAAGTTCTGATTAATGAGAAATACTCGGTATATTTTGTTGGGGGGTATATTTGGTATGTTACGGTCCTGCATTTTAGAACGAGTGTTTCAAGGGACGCGAAATTTAAATCTCCCGAAATAGTCGCAGATCCGCAGGGCCATTTGCGTTGATTTGTGATTTTCGTCGAAAAAAAATGTTTGACAAATAAATCTTTCCTGACAAGGGTGTTTATGTTTGAAATTTGCAGGAAATACGGCGAAATAGGAAATACAAAAAGATGAATGAATGTCTTCAAGGCCACAAAAAGCATTGCAACCGGATTATGGAGTATTTTAAACAATCGTAAGATAATTCGTCGCATTTCAAGGTTCATTAATTATTTATAATCCAAGGTGATTGCTTTCTGCAAACTTTCATTAGATAAAACTATGTTTATATTCGTGTTGATCATTAAAATCTATGAAGGGATTAAAATTAGCTTTTTGTGAACTTGACATTTGACATTAAAGTGTCAGATCCGACTTTGAAGTTTGACAATAGCAGTTGGCAAAATTGATTTTGGCGTTGACATTTGACGTTGAATGTGGTATGTAGGATTCAACCAAAGAAAACTCTAAGTCTTTACCACACACAGACACAAACATGGTTTTGGGCCTTGAGCCCTCAGAATAGCCTTATCCCTGCCTTCTTACGCGTCTCTTCTATTGTTTTCTGCAATTTTGTTAGATTCCTTTGATCTTTGTTACTTCCTCTTTTTTATTGAGTGATTTTCATACAGGTCTCTACCTTTATTATTGGTTGTATGACTTGTGTAACCACCCATCCCAAGCTTTTTTTCAACCCATGTTGGGGTTTCCTCTGGTTCCAGTTCCCCAACCTTTGCTTAATTTTTATTTATTGGCTTCTCGTTTCCTCTTCCATTCATGATCATTTTGGGTTGATCAACGAACTTAATTTTGCAATTCTACTTGTCTGTTTGGTCGCTATGTCTAAAACTAGCACTCAAAAGGGGTACTCACTTTTGTTTTATTTTACAAAATATGTTTTTACTTTCAAATATTAAATGACTATTAGTTTCTTAAGTTTATTACTTAATTGTTATTATTGTAATTTATTTTCACGTGTAATTTGGAATGTGCTTTAACTTCATGTGTTAATTTTGATTGAATTTGTAATTTTGCTGTGTTTAAAGTTTTATGATTTTTTGCTTATATTTGTTATTTTTATATGACTTCTCTTTGTAGACCTGATGATGATTGGTAACAGTCGAAACTAGTTAGTGTGTGTGTGTGATAAAGATTTATAGGTTTTTTTGGTTTAATTTGACGTTAATTCAACACTGACTTTTCACTTAGTCTCACTCTCTTCCTCTCACTGTTTCGGTTTATGTGTCTTTTTCTGATTCATTCTATTCACCAATTAAAATTGTTACAGTTATTTCTCTTGTTATATTTTTTTATCGACCAGAAAGTGTATCTCAAGCCACAACTTATGTTTTTCTTGTACTTATAGTGTTTATGAAGTTTGTCGATTTTTTCGGGAAATTCCCGAACGGAACAAATGTTTGTGTCGCAGGAGTTGGTGTGTGCAGGAAATCGATTGCAGGAACCTGACTTTTCGACCGATAGTCAACTGGTAGAAAACTAATAAAGAAATATTGACAACGTTTTCTCGGAAAATGCATATTTCCCGGAGCTGCACCCGCGTAACCGTTGCGGTTTTCCTGTTTATACAGGACCGGTTCCTTGAAAAACCTACACATACTTTATTTTTTCTTTGTAACTTGTAATGTATCGGAATTCATGGTGTTTTTGGTAATTATAGTTTTCCGGCCGGTGTTTTGGGTTTTTCCGATAAAGTTGTTCTTGTTGGAAATTATATATTTGTTTTGAATCGTCGACTAATATTTCATGAATTGTGTATATAATTTTATTACACTCCCTCTTTGACTTATATAATTTTCGATTTTATTCTCTATAAATTTCTACTTTACATATTATTTTCTTTATTAATTTAATTCTTCATATTTCTTTAACTTCCTCATTATTATACTCGGTTTCATTTTTTCTTCTAATATATTGTTATTTATTCTTGATTTATTTCATTTATCATACTTATTGTATTATGTTTTATATCACCAGCATTTTCATTATTTCTCTGGATTTAATTTATATTTTTCTTCTTTCTGCTTTTTTCTTCTAATATATTGTTATTATATACTTTATTTATTTCATTTATCATATTTATTGTATTATCCCCCACATCTTCGACTTTTTTGTTATTCCTCTACGTTTCTTATTCTTTATATTATATTATTATTATTTTCCACTTCTACATTTTGGGTTTCTTATTTCAATTTTAATCTTACATTTTTTCATCTTCAGATTTATCTTTTGTGTTTCCTCTAGTATCTCTTTATGTTCTTTTTCAATATTTCTAATGAAATTTTGCAATTTGTTCTTCAAATTTGGTATCGATTTTCCAATTTTTTATTCATGTATTTTTTTAATTCTGTATTCTGATTTTTAATTTCATATAAAAGTTACTAACTAACTAAATTGCTTTAATTATCTCGTTTTCTTATTATGTTTAATTAACAATTACTTTAATTAGCAATATTGAATTATTTATTCAGAAACTATTATTAAGAAACTAGTTAATTGAAACAAAAAATCTATTGTAAATTAAAATTTCTAAAATAATTAAATTGTAAATTCTTGGGCGCCAATTCTAAATATTTTTACAACATTTAGTGAGAATTAAATTTGGATTATAAAACAATTAGTTTTATTAAGTAAAATAGGATAAAAAAATAAATTGGGTGCCCAATGATAATGAATTATAACTATAAATAGTTAATTCTCAGTGTGAAGTACTGGAAATTGAGTATGTAAAATAATAAATTATATTTTCGCAAATACTAATACAAAGATTAATTGGAATTTTTTTAATCTATTACAATTAAATTGTATTAATGTTCAAGTTGCATCAATTAAAGGTTACATGGAGCTTAATTAAATAAAAAAACTATTTACCTGGTCAATTATTCTAATTTAGATTGACTTGAATAAAATGCCATTTTTCACTAAATTATTGAAACTACATTAGCAAATGATAAACTTAAAACGATTAAACGATCCAAATTTTCTGCAAACTAACACAATTTTATGATTCATCAGGTAGAGATATTCCTCGGTTATTTTTATTAAAAGTGTGAGGTGTTGACACGTATTAATTTTCGAGTAAACGTTCAAAGTGAATATTTGTCTTAATTAACGAAGCTATAAAAAATTGTTATTAGAATACGACCATCTTTTCTCGATTTTTCCTATATCAAATTTTGAAATAATTTATGCACGAAGAGTTGAATCCAACTCTGGGCATTTTCGATGATGATGTATCGCGTTTTTCCATCTCCTATATTACATAGTTTACACATTCTTCGCACGTAGTTGAATGTCACTTCTACGGGGAAACTTTTATTTACCAAAATGAGTAATGAAGAGAGAGGGAGGCAGCGAATTCAGCATGTGCTCTAAAGTTTTCAAATTCTCCGGAATTATATTTTTTTGCCATTCTGGCGTCGAATATGATTATGGCGAGCTGCGACATCAACTTTTTTAGTGGGCGTGTGGTGTAAATATATTAAAATTAAAATTAAATTAAATTTATATTCCAAATGAAAGGCTACCAATGGGTAGTCCAATATCACCAATTTTGGCAAATATTCTTGTGGAATATTTGGAACAAAAAATGTTTGATTCAAATACGTATTTTCAAGAATGTATTGTTTTGGCATAGAAATGTTGATGATGTTTTGGCTGGTTTTACAGGTAGTGATGAACAATTGGATATTTTTTTAAATTTTATTAACAATTTACATCAAAAATAAAATTGACCGTTGAAGTTGAAGATAACAGTTCTATAAATTTATTAAATGTAAATATCAAAAGAGTAAACTGTAATCGTCAATATTTTATATATTGTAAACCAACTGATACAAAAATGACTATATCTTATGATACCACTGAGTGATGATGATTTTAAAAAGGGAAATTAATATCTCGATTCTTCTAGATATTGTCTTTAAGTAATTCTCACCTAACCTAACCTAACCTAACCTAACCTAACCTAACCTAACCTAACCTAACCTAACCTAACCTAACATCACCTAACCTAACCTAAGCTAACCTAACCTAACCTAACCTAACCTAACCTAACCTAACCTAACCTAACCTAACCTAACCTAACCTAACCTAACCTAACCTAACCTAACCTAACCTAACCTAACCTAACCTAACCTAACATCACCTAACCTAACCTAACCTAACCTAACCTAACCTAACCTAACCTAACCTAACCTAACCTAACCTAACCTAACCTAACCTAACCTAACCTAACCTAACCTAACCTAACCTAACCTAACCTAACCTAACCTAACCTAACCTAACCTAACCTAACCTAACCTAACCTAACCTAACCTAACCTAACCTAACCTAACCTAACCTAACCTAACCTAACCTAACCTAACCTAACCTAACCTAACCTAACCTAACCTAACCTAACCTAACCTAACCTAACCTAACCTAACCTAACCTAACCTAACCTAACCTAACCTAACCTAACCTAACCTAACCTAACCTAACCTAACATCACCTAACCTAACCTAACCTAACTTAACCTAACTTAACCTAAAAATGACGGTAAATACGAAACAATTACATACTTTGGAGATATTTCAAGCAAAATATCAAAAATTATATCTCGTACAACATCTTCTACAATATCTTTTAAAGTAAGAAATAATGAAGGTTCATTATTATTACATGTGAAACCTAAAATTAATAAATTTAAAAAATCTTTTGGTCCAGATTATAACGCGATGTATCTTGGCCATACCCTTAGACATTTTGAAATAAGGTATAGCGAACATTTAATACGATCTTATAGATTAAAACAACCAGACATTGACGGTAAAGAAGAATTTGAAATTAAGAAATACCTAATGTCCTCAATATACAGTGTTGAATGAACAACTAAACTTGGGAAGTTCAATTATCTTAGATTACCTTTTGGACTAAATACCTATACACAATTAATCAAATTTTTTTAGGACAAGAAGAATATTATTGCATATTGCTCGATATTGATTGATTGAAAAATGTACTCCTTGAGGACAAAAAATATGTTTGCACTTATTATCGTAAAAACAACAATTTTGCAAAAATCAATCTAGCATTGTAAAAATAAATAAATTTATTATTGTATCGCATTATTCGTTACATTCGCAACCTTTGGCTGTAATTTAAACAATTATTTTACAATTTTTTTATCCATTAACAAAGCATTGCGTCATGTTTTGTCTAAGTACACACAAAAGCAGACGGTCAACAAACAAATATTTACAAAAAGGTTAAATTAGATAAATTGCTTAATAATTAGCGGGAATAAAAACCATTTATTTGTTTTTATAATTAGTTTACTTAAAAATTAGTTGTTCTATATTGTATTTTTATTCGATTGCCTAATAAATATCTAAAAGTAGTTTCAAAGTATAAATATAAATTTATATTAGAGAAATAGTACCTAAGTGTCAAAAGAGGCAAATTATGGGTGCGGTTTATTTTCAGAAATTGTATGTTGGATCAAATAATAAAGGCTAACTGAAAAAGTAAGGTGAAATTTTAAAAAATTTAAGCATAATTTAGAAATACATCTTATTGCATCAGGAAAAAAATTAAAAACTAGACTAGACATTTTCAATACAATTTAAAACGGATGAAAATTAGAAGAAAAACTATCAGAAAGTTCTACAGGAGTATGAAAGTTACTACAGCCCGAACAAAAATGTAATTTATGAAAGATTCAAATTTTTCAAATGAAGGAAAAAATTTCAATCAGTTTGTAACAGATTTAAAAGGAATTGCTAATTCATGTGAATTTGATAATTAAAAGAAATATACAATTAGATAATTGTACTAGGAATTTTTGACGTCAAGGAAACTCTCAATTTTTCTTCGTGGTCCTTCGAGCCGGATATATCATTTTAATCTCCAGGAATTACCACTGTGAAGACGAGCTTCAAATAAACAAATTATTAACATCGACGTCTAATTTTAAATACAATTAATTAAACCGTATTCATGTTACACAGGGGGTGGCGCCTCTAGAGTAACAGTAAAACTTTCTATTTCACGTTTTCCTGGTATAGTTAAGAAACAATTAATTAGTAGACTAGATAAACATTTTCTCACGGCCTACATATTGATAAGTTGTCATCCGGGCGTGGGCAGGCACCAAAAAAAAACAACAAAGCAACAGTGTTTGTCATGCTTTAACAATTTAATTATAGCAGTGGCTATTCAACCGTTCCCATGCAACGAATCTAACGATTTTATAGACATTTTTTATAACAATGATGATTAAATCTCAAAGCAAATTTGAAAAATTTGTTTATTATAAACTTACTAGGCGATTCATTTTCCCAATTATAAATTATTTTCAGTATAAGAAAGGTATATTATACTTGCCTCGAGTTTTCAAAGTATTAAATTGCATAATCAATGAGTGACAGAAGATTGAAATATTTCTTATAAGCGCACTTGTGTTTATACCATAAATATTTCAACCAATCATTATCAAGCACAGTATGATTTTTTGTTATAATATTCCTCTTTCCCTAAAAAAATGCTTAGGTTAGGTTAGGTTAGGTTAGGTTAGGTTAGGTTAGGTTAGGTTAGGTTAGGTTAGGTTAGGTTAGGTTAGGTTAGGTTAGGTTAGGTTAGGTTAGGTTAGGTTAGGTTAGGTTAGGTTAGGTTAGGTTAGGTTAGGTTAGGTTAGGTTAGGTTAGGTTAGGTTAGGTTAGGTTAGGTTAGGTTAGGTTAGGTTAGGTTAGGTTAGGTTAGGTTAGGTTAGGTTAGGTTATGTTATGTTATGTTATGTTATGTTAGGTTAGGTTAGGTTATGTTAGGTTAGGTTAGGTTAGGTTAGGTTAGGTTAGGTTAGGTTAGGTTAGGTTAGGTTAGGTTAGGTTAGGTTAGGTTAGGTTATGTTATGTTATGTTATGTTAGGTTAGGTTATGTTAGGTTAGGTTAGGTTAGGTTAGGTTAGGTTAGGTTAGGTTAGGTTAGGTTAGGTTAGGTTAGGTTAGGTTAGGTTAGGTTAGGTTAGGTTAGGTTAGGTTAGGTTAGGTTAGGTTAGGTTAGGTTAGGTTAGGTTAGGTTAGGTTAGGTTACGTTAGGTTAATTGAACTTCCCAGGTTTAACTGTTGGGTGTAGATTTGTGTTTGGTGTCAATGACTTCTTTTGCGTAATGTGACTTTTCTGGTTGTTTTAATCTATAAGCTCGTAAGCGCTCACAGTAGCGTATGTTAAAATTTCATAACGTCCTGCCAAGATAGATGGCGTTACAACCCGGATAATTGATTTAGTTTGTAAATTAATAAAAAATTGGTTGAGTAGCTAGAATTTTTCGAGTTGCACGACCTTGAGGTCCTTGATTGTGTTTTTGCAAAGAAGGATTTAATTGATAGGGCTATTAGCGATATTATTATGAACTGTGCGAAAACGAGTGTGGGTGGTTTAGTCGGATCGTAAATTTCGCTATTAGTATATAATTAGACGCAAGTTCCGCCCCAAGCGTTTTGTACGAACTTTAATTGAAAAATCGTATTATTATTGTCTATATTTATCTCGAGGCCGGGATTGTCGTAAACTACATCGGAATTGCTCTTTATCCGTTTTTATTGAGCCACTACCGATATTAAATATTAACTGTATATCACATATGGAGGTAATATGCGTCGTAAGTAATTCGTTTGTATTTTAGTTTTTGTCTTTTTGCAATCAAACATACAATTATATATAATATTTATAACACATCTATACAACCTGTATAAAAAGTATAATTTAAATAAGGAAATCTTCAGATTTTTTATATTTATTTCATGTATATCATTATATCTCAAAGTTGCTTATATTTATATTAATATATACAATTTTATCTTTCTTCTTAAGGGGTAAGGTGTATATAAACACCTTGCATAAAATAAATACTTTAAGTAGAAATATTTGGTAAATACTTAATTTTAGTTCAATAAATAATAATAAAGAAATAGCATAAAAAGAAAATTGACCCAAAAATAAGAACTGATAGTGCCAACGAATATGAAGGGGGAAGTTGTAATGTTTATGTAAATTTCAAATTACATATAGGTTTGAATTCCATCTTTATTAAACATATTTTCAATCTCTTTATATCCATGTCTTATTTTTTAATTTGTATAATATATAATATATAATACTAAAGTTACGTGAGTAAGATTTTTATTGTAATTCATCTTTTTAAGCATAATACTGTTATACATAAAGTATCGCTAAAGTAAATGTTTAAAATGAGCACTAAGGACATCTTGGCAGATCTCTAAACGATTATAAAACATTTCTGTCAACCTTTAAAAAGTTTCAGCAGAAATATTTCTATACGTCTCTGTAATCCATTGTTCTAAAGTGTGTAGAGACTCAGTTTGCGTCGTATAAACTACACTTTTCAAATATCCCCATAAAAAATGCACAAATGGGAAAAATGTGGTCTAAGTGCTGTGGGATTCCCGGGCTCCCCATGCTACAAATACACATACAGATCCCAATAAAAAATCAAATAGTGATAGATTTGGCCATTATTTCGTCCAGTTCATCTACCAGGATGTATTTGGTCCAAATATTGCCTCACTGTGCTAATTATAATGTATGTACGCCACAACACGTGATATGTAAAGTTTGCCGAGCGAAGCAAAAACTAGGTTCTTACAATAGATTCGTTAATGTAACTGGTAGGATTAATTCTTCTTCGTAGTCCTTGTGCTCCGATTTTGGAGGACGCCCAGTATGTAGGTTTATACTAACCATGTACATCAGTTCGGAGAATTTATTGAAGCGTCAACTCATATTTTTAGTGTTATGGTTTTAAAAATGAAAGTTAACATCTGTTACATCAATCCTTTGTATATTCCCCGAATTCTTGTATTTAAGATTTATAATATTCCAGCCAGTATGTTCTTTAACTATTGAATTTATAAATTTGGAAATAACTTTAAGTATATTTATTGAAACATTCCCAGAAAAATAAAAGTTATTAGCGCTCTGTTACAAGTGCAATTAAAGCCAAAATAACTACTAAACTATTTCGGCAACTTTTATTTGAAACAATCGGTTTTTACAAAAGATATGTTAATTTTTTTTCATAAAAAGATGAAATATTTAAAATCTTTTTAAAAAGCCATCATTGTAGATCAATTATCTAGTTATATTTAAAGAATTTGCCTTTAACTTGCATTTTTTCTTTACTTTATCTCGATTCTATTTTACAACATTTTCTATCGTCTTGATTTCATTTCTGTTATTCACCCTTGTTTCCCAATTTCTGTAATATTCTTTTATTTTTTTCATTGTTTCTTTGATTCCTATGTATTTTATGTTTTGTTCTATTTTCTGATTCTTCTCTATTAATTTTTCTTTAACTTTGCTATCATTTTCTTCCACTTCTTTTCTAGCCCTACTCTATTGTTGTAAAATTGATACCTTCGACTTATTAAAAACATATCAGACTACAACTAACGGATCAACGGGCCAAGAGCAGTTCCTTGTGCCACTTCTGACCGATAAAATTTCTGGAAAGAGTCCATATGACAAAACAGAAACGATCAACAATTATCCTATTTAATTTCAGATATGATGTAACACAAATTATATTTCCTAAACATCTGTCAGCAAAAATTGTACTTACTCTTCCTTCTAATAAATAGTCTATTTTAAAAAGTAATAAAATCTGCTTTACGAGCTGCAGTATAAATAGCGTGGCGTTTCTTTCAAAAAAGTGCAAGTTCTACAACAATTTGTAACCGAGCTAAAAATAGCTGTACGAGTGATAAAATAGGCACAGCGGTGCCACTGTAATTGTCGCAGAAAATAGTTTCACTTTAACTGATTTAAATTTGTTGACATCAGGCCTATATTTGTAATGTCACGGTTGAGGTTTGAACTGTTAATATTCTCTCATTATGGATATTTCCAATTATTGAGTCAAATTAAATATTGTTGTTGATGTACGTATGTACGAACGGGGAAATTAATGCTTATAGTAAGCGCGAATTTAAGTATTAACGGATTTAATTAACTACTTATAAGTTGAAAGCAATTAGCTTTCTACATTAAATGAACACAATATATAGATCGGAATAATACTAATAATTTAATACTGGATATTGGTTTAATTCAAGAATCAGTTTAGCTTAAGTTAAGCATTACTATTCTCGGGTTTTCAAACAGATTTTGTCGTGGCCACCGACGCTCTGAACTGGCGTAGAGAGAGACCACGTGAAAGTAAAGGACAGAGTTAGTGTACATTTTACGACTTCAATACATGAATCAGGTAGTGAGATAAGATTTAAATATTCTAAAATGCGCCCAAGACCAATTTTTATTGAAATTTAACGAAAAATTGTTGGTTTTAATTGAAATTTGACTGAAAAATACTGTTTTTACTAAAAGAAAGTTTAATTTCTACCAATATTGAAGTAAAAAACATGAATTTTTATTAAAGTTTGATAAAACTATTACAATTTACATTAAAAAAGACCAATTTTTATTGAAATTTAACGAAAAATTTTTGGTTTTAATTGAAATTTGACTGAAAAATACTGTTTTTACTAAAAGAAAGTTTAATTTCTACCAATATTGAAGTAAAAAACATGAATTTTTATTAAAGTTTGATAAAACTATTACAATTTACATTAAAAAAGACCAATTTTTATTGAAATTTAACGAAAAATTTTTGGTTTTAATTGAAATTTGACTGAAAAATACTGTTTTTACTAAAAGAAAGTTTAATTTCTACCAATATTGAAGTAAAAAACATGAATTTTTATTAAAGTTTGATAAAACTATTACAATTTACATTAAAAAAGACCAATTTTTATTGAAATTTAACGAAAAATTTTTGGTTTTAATTGAAATTTGACTGAAAAATACTGTTTTTACTAAAAGAAAGTTTAATTTCTACCAATATTGAAGTAAAAAACATGAATTTTTATTAAAGTTTGATAAAACTATTACAATTTACATTAAAAAAGACCAATTTTTATTGAAATTTAACGAAAAATTTTTGGTTTTAATTGAAATTTGACTGAAAAATACTGTTTTTACTAAAAGAAAGTTTAATTTCTACCAATATTGAAGTAAAAAACATGAATTTTTATTAAAGTTTGATAAAACTATTACAATTTACATTAAAAAAGACCAATTTTTATTGAAATTTAACGAAAAATTTTTGGTTTTAATTGAAATTTGACTGAAAAATACTGTTTTTACTAAAAGAAAGTTTAATTTCTACCAATATTGAAGTAAAAAACATGAATTTTTATTAAAGTTTGATAAAACTATTACAATTTACATTAAAAAAGACCAATTTTTATTGAAATTTAACGAAAAATTGTTGGTTTTAATTGAAATTTGACTGAAAAATACTGTTTTTACTAAAAGAAAGTTTAATTTCTACCAATATTGAAGTAAAAAACATGAATTTTTATTAAAGTTTGATAAAACTATTACAATTTACATTAAAAAAGACCAATTTTTATTGAAATTTAACGAAAAATTGTTGGTTTTAATTGAAATTTGACTGAAAAATACTGTTTTTACTAAAAGAAAGTTTAATTTCTACCAATATTGAAGTAAAAAACATGAATTTTTATTAAAGTTTGATAAAACTATTACAATTTACATTAAAAAAGACCAATTTTTATTGAAATTTAACGAAAAATTTTTGGTTTTAATTGAAATTTGACTGAAAAATACTGTTTTTACTAAAAGAAAGTTTAATTTCTACCAATATTGAAGTAAAAAACATGAATTTTTATTAAAGTTTGATAAAACTATTACAATTTACATTAAAAAAGACCAATTTTTATTGAAATTTAACGAAAAATTTTTGGTTTTAATTGAAATTTGACTGAAAAATACTGTTTTTACTAAAAGAAAGTTTAATTTCTACCAATATTGAAGTAAAAAACATGAATTTTTATTAAAGTTTGATAAAACTATTACAATTTACATTAAAAAAGACCAATTTTTATTGAAATTTAACGAAAAATTTTTGGTTTTAATTGAAATTTGACTGAAAAATACTGTTTTTACTAAAAGAAAGTTTAATTTCTACCAATATTGAAGTAAAAAACATGAATTTTTATTAAAGTTTGATAAAACTATTACAATTTACATTAAAAAAGACCAATTTTTATTGAAATTTAACGAAAAATTTTTGGTTTTAATTGAAATTTGACTGAAAAATACTGTTTTTACTAAAAGAAAGTTTAATTTCTACCAATATTGAAGTAAAAAACATGAATTTTTATTAAAGTTTGATAAAACTATTACAATTTACATTAAAAAAGACCAATTTTTATTGAAATTTAACGAAAAATTTTTGGTTTTAATTGAAATTTGACTGAAAAATACTGTTTTTACTAAAAGAAAGTTTAATTTCTACCAATATTGAAGTAAAAAACATGAATTTTTATTAAAGTTTGATAAAACTATTACAATTTACATTAAAAAAGACCAATTTTTATTGAAATTTAACGAAAAATTTTTGGTTTTAATTGAAATTTGACTGAAAAATACTGTTTTTACTAAAAGAAAGTGATTTAAAAAAATTGGTGCCTAATTTTTTTTTATAAATAAGTCAATCAGATATAAAATAAACAAGACCTCCTTTGTAAACTGTGGCTTCTTTAAACTCCGATAAAATGGTTTAAAAAAAATATCCTTTTAAATATCCCCTTATCAGATACAGCCTTAGGCCCTATACTATTTGAATTTTATACAAATGTTATCTTTAGTGCTGACACATCCGGAAAAATGACAGGGTTTGCAGATGATATTGCAGATAGTTGGACAGCTTTAAAAAAACAAACTGAGAGTGACTTTCTTAATATTTTCAAGTGGTTTTCAGGTAACAAACTTCCCTTAAACTCATTGTATGCCCTTTGGTAGTTATAAAAATTCTCTTCCTACTTTTTTTTTCAAAACGATTAAAAATGTTCATAACTTTCTGGGATCTAAAAATGATTGCATTTGTTCGGAATGATTTGAACATAGAAATTATGTTAAAAAATAGTTCAAAATTGTCTAAAACAGTTCTATATTATTCAAAACATTATCATAATTTTTAGAGAAAATGATTCAAAAATTTTTCAAATGATTAAAATGCATTGAAAACTTTAAATAATCATGAAAAATGTCTTAAAAACCACAAAATGATTCAAAATTGACTTAAATCTAAAATAATGACCCAAAATGATTTCAAACCATTTAAAGTTATTTAAAACGATAAAAAATATGAAAAAATCAAAAATTGTCTGTAATAATAATAACAATAATAATAATAATAATAATAATAATAATAATAATAATAATAATAATGATAATAATTGGAAAAATAGCAAAGCTTAAATTAAGCCCGATTATTTTTATGTTTTGAGGCAAATTTAATGTGTTTACTGATTTTAAAAAACAATTTTGATATAATAAAAAACTACAAACGTACTCAACTTAAATTACCTAAATTTAGAGACAATTTTTTTTAACATTATATTTTCATCAAGATATAAGAAACTGTCATAGTTTATTACATAACTAGAGTTGTAAACAACATTTTCAAAATTCAAGAATATCGTTAAATCGTTGTCACTAATCGGTAAAAAATGACTTTGAACGTGAAGTGGATTCGAAGCTCACCTTTATATAAAAAAAACAATGATACATATTGTTTTCGATGGAATAATCGAATGATGCAATTTATTTTCTATTTCGAAAAAGTAACAGGGGCAGCGCCGAGGCTGTCCCTCGTCTGTCATACATGATGTGATTAATGAACACATTGTATAGATGACAGAATGATAAATTAAGGCAAATTTATATATTTTTCATTCGCACCGGACCGCAATCATGTTGTCGCGCTTTTACTATGAACTTACTATGTGAAAAATTATGGCGACCGGCCATTATGTCGATTTTCTACTGGGCTATCGCAATTTTTGCCCCTTATTTTTTTTTATTGCCACGTATTTCGCTGAATTTGAATGGGATAAAACATGAGTTGATTACATGCAACGAAAATCAGTTGTAACTGGTTAGTTAATAGTTAAATTTTTAGAAAGAAAGAACGTTACTAAATTTTAAGTAATTAAATTATGAACCTATTCAGTTTAGATATCAGTCAAAATTACGTTATTTTTGATGATAAATTTTATATTGAAAATTTAGGATTACCAATATCACCAATTTTAGCAAATATTTTTATGATAGAGAAGGTTCTCTATAAATCTCAAATATGGTTAAACCGAAGAAAACTCTAAATCTTTATCACACACACTTTAATAAAATCGACAACTAGTTTCGACTGTTACCAGTCATCATCAGGTCAAAAAATTGTTTCAACACAGCAAAATTACAAATTCAATAAAAATTAACGTGTGGAGTTAAGCATATTCCAAATTATACGTGAAAATAAATTATTACAATAATAAAAACAATTAAGTAGTAAACTTAACAATCTAATAGTCAATTAATATTTGAATGTAAAAAACATGTCTTGTTAAAATAAAATCAAAGTGAGTCCACCTAAAAGAAACACTTTTTTTCTTTAAAATTTCGATTTCGAAGTCGAGATTTTGATATTAAAATTGAGATTTTATTAAATCTTACAACATTTTTTAAAAAATCTTCTTTTTTACTATAATTTTCAATTTTAAGCTCAATATTTTATTGAATCTTGAATTTCAAGCAAAATTATTAAAAATTAATTGTTTTTTAAGATCTTAGTTAAAAAGTGAGGGATTTTAATAAATTTTGATTTTAAAGTCGATATTTTAATAAAGCTTGCAAAAATATTTAAAAGATCTTCTGTTTGGTTTTAAATCTTTACTTTAAGCTCGATATTTTAATAAATTTTAATTGTAAAGCATTGCTTTTGAAGAAAAAATATTCAAGAAGAAAACTTTTTTCTTCAAGATTTCATTATGAAGTCGAAATATTTATATATATCTTGATTTTAACAATGTTTTTTTAAATATTCTTTTTTACTGTAATTCTCAATTTTAAGCTCAATATTTTATTGAATCTTGAATTTCAAGCAAAATTATTAAAAATTAATTGTTTTTTAAGATCTTAGTTAAAAAGTGAGGGATTTTAATATATTTTGATTTTAAAGTCGATATTTTAATAAATCTTGCAAAAATATTTAAAAGATCTTCTGTTTGGTTTTAAATCTTTACTTTAAGCTCGATATTTTAATAAATTTTAATTGTAAAGCATTGATTTTGAAGAAAAAATATTCAAGAAGAAAACTTTTTTCTTCAAGATTTCATTATGAAGTCGAGATATTTATATATATCTTGATTTTATAGTTGATTTTAACAATGTTTTTTAAATATTCTTTTTTACTGTAATTCTCAATTTTAAACTCAATATTTTATTGAATCTCTAATTCCAAGCAAAATTATTAAAAATTAATTGTTTTTTAAGATCTTAATTAAGAAGTCAGGGATTTTAATAAATTTTGATTTTAAAGTCGATATTTTAATAAAGCTTGCAAAAATATTTAAAAGATCTTCTGTTTGGTTTTAAATATTTACTTTAAGCTCGATATTTTAATACATTTTAATTGTAAAGCATTGATTTTGAAGAAAAAATATTCAAGAAGAAAACTTTTTTCTTCAAGATTTCATTATGAAGTCGAGACATTTATATATATCTTGATTTTAACAATGTTTTTTTAAATATTCTTTTTTACTGTAATTCTCAATTTTAAACTCAATATTTAATCGAATTCTCTAATTTCAAGCAAAAGTATTAAAAATAAAAATGAATTGTTCTTTAAGATCTTAATTAGGAAGTCCGTGATTTTGATACATTTTTATTTTAAAGTCTAAATTTTAATAAATCTTTCAAAAATATTTGAAAAATTTTTATGTTTGCCTTAAATCTCGACTTTAAGCTCAACATTTCAAATTTCAAATAAAAATATTAAAAATTAATTGTTTTTCTTTAGAATCTCGCTCACGAAGTTGTGATTTTAATAAATCTTAAAAAAAATAGACGAACGATAACATATACATTTTAAGAAATTTAATATAAAAAAGAATTGACAGAGAGAAGATATTCGTCTTAGTATTTGTTGACCTAAAGACAGCCTTTGACATGATTGAAAGGAAAATTCCTCCTAAAATAGCACCCAATGCAACGGTGTTTCTTCTGTCACATCGTCAGTTCATTAATTATTCTCTAATATAAACAAATACTAAGAAAAACTACTTTGTAATAGAGATTCAGCTCATACGAAATTATCACTAAAACAAACTATCCTCATAAAAGAAGATATTAATATTAATAATCCAATAACGCCCTTGAGGATTTATCAAACTTTATTTAACTTCACAAATTAATTAATATAAATAACAATGATTTTACTTCACTGATGTCGACTTTGATACTTCACTACTGCTCATACTGTCGGTTTCTTCCTATTTATATCCTTTTTTTGCTTTCTCGAAGGTCGAAATTCTAGAGGTTTACTAAAATATTCTTGACGTTTTCGAAAATGTTCGAGAAATTGTTAAAACTGTTGATAACTGTAATCAAATTGTTATAACATTAGGCGTAAGTTTTTGAGTAGCCCCGCAAGGAAGTCTCCTTGGACCCTTGTTTTTTATTTTATACAGACAAAATCACCAAAAAAAAATAATTATTTTCTTCTTTAGGTATAAATTCACATTCCTCTAGAAGTGCTTTTTTCAACTGGTTTTAGGCTAAAATAATTTCGACTTCTTTACCCAAACACATCCCAAATAGTTCGAATGGACTTACCTTTATAATAAAAATATTTATATAGTTACTGTTAAGATATACTCGCAGTATACCATTATCAAGTATGAAAAAAGTCATCTTCAAAAAATCATTACAAAAAACAACAAAATCCTGCAGAAATTCATCATGACTTAACCTGCTGTTAAAATTTTATTATGCTTCGACACTGAACTTGAACAATACTTAAGCAATGTTTTTCGGCTGGAAAATTACACAAAATGATCACAACAAAATATTATTACAAATAATTACAACAAATTAATAACTTGCTAATTTACCTACACAAAACCAATAAAAAAAGCTCCAACTGACCACATAATTGTTAAAACTCACAAATAAAATTGCTGCTCATCACATACTAAAGTAAAAATTGTGCTCCTATTTCAATTTTATAGAGTTAACGAATCTTCAGTAACCAGTCAGGAGATTTCTAAAGTTTAATCGTTAATCTGGTGGTTAATTTTAACCGTTTGTCACGGTTCATGCTGCAATAAAAATGGTAACGTGACCTACAAATTATTCAAGAGTAACCTATTATTTGTACGATACAATATACTCAAACTAGTTTTAGGGTCTATTAAATGTTTTGAGATGTTCTTTGAAGCGAGTTTTGAAATTTCTAAATGTTCTACCGATGTAATTGTATAAATTCCAGCCTGTTCTAATAGATTTACTTTACCTTTAATAGTAAATACACTTTACCTGAGAGAACTGGTATTGTTGTCTTCAGTAACCAAGATAAAAATTCTGTTAGTGAAAAAGTGAAAATATGTTCAAGTGAAACCGAAATCCACGCAGAAAACACCACTAAAATTTTAATGTTATTGTATAGATGTTTGTAATTTCGTCATTTTTATTAAAGTTATTAAAAAAATACTTAGTTCATCATAATTTTTTCTATACCGGGAAAAAAGTTAGACAGTCCCTAAAATCATTTAATTGCTTTTTTCTTCAAACATAAAATTTTCAGTTGACTTTTGTTATTATAATAAAAATTGGTTCGATATGGGCGGCATTATTTCCATTCTTGGGTTTGTGACTGGGATTAAATTATTGCGAATCGCCCTAGTAGAGAAACGATGTGGTATTTTAGTCGGGATCTTAAGCGGGTTTAGATTAGAAAGAAAGATAAATAGCGGACATAAATTCAGGATTACTTTATACATAACTTGCTTATTCTCTGTCGACTGATATTCCAATTGAAATGCCATATCATAAATCATATCTTAAGCGAGCACATGAAGTTCGGTCTTTACTAAAGAAATAAAATTTTATAAAATAAAGTTTAATAACTTTGTGAAAAAGATAGAATAGTTAACTTTTTTTTAACAACTAAACAACGCTGTTTTCTGTGTTGAAAACGCAAATAAATTATTAAATTTAATTTTCTAAAATGGAATAAGTAAAAATGTTACGGATCCCGACTGCAGAAGTGTCATTGTCTTCTTTCCAAATCACGTGATCATTATTGTTTTTTTTCCAACTCACGATCATCTTGAAATCCCACTCAAAACAAGAAATATTTGTATTTTATTCTCCCAAAACGTTGTCGATAAATATTTTTTCTATAAAAAAGTTCATAAATACCTTAACATAATTTAATTAAACTGAAAATGATCAGTTGAAATATTTATTTATTATTTCATACTAATAAAATAATTTATTCCATGTGTTTGAATCACACCATGTAGAACATCTTAAATATTGATTTTTAATGTAATACTTTGGATATTTTAGTTTAGGGGAAGATTTAAGTCAAAAAAACCAAAAATTATCTATACTTTGATTTTTATTTTTTATTTCTTTCAATTATTTAATAATTAGAATAAGAACCAAACGATATTGAACACGTAAAATATCATTTGGTTGGTTCATGTACAAGTGTTAAATGAGAAACTGATCATTATTTACCTTTGATATTAATATTAATAAAGTCGAATGTTCGAAAGGAAAGATTCTAATCTTTTATATAACAAATGGAATTTATAAAATTATGAAAGATGAATCTGGAAATTTTCTTAGTAGATAATAACAAAAATATATGTTTTTCCATTAAGATTACCATGTGTGTTCCTGTAGCTGAGATAAATAGATTTATTTATAAAGGTTATCGGACTAGATGCAAAGTTCAAACACAACCAATAAAAAAAATAATGCTCATTTAACCTGAGTTTAAACTAATTATTGTAACATTGTTTTTCAATTGGTTCCTTCAGCAGGTCAATTTTTTATTTACCGTCTTATTATTTTTACTGTTCTAAATTTAAAAGTTATAAAGAACCCCGCACATTCCTTATGGAAAAAAAAAATTGATGGAAACTTGGTCAAAATACTACTAAAACGCATATTTTCTATTTGAATTTATTTAGACCGAGTTCAAAACTGTTTTTCATGTCGAGAACGAGTTCAGAATATTTTGATTCGTTTAGAGCGAGTTCAGAATAGTTTGATTTATTTAGAACGAGTTCAGAACTGATTTGTGTATCTAGAACGACTTCAGAATATTTTGGTCCGTTTAGAGCGAGTTCAGAATCATTTTACTTATCTAGAACGAGTTCAAAACTAGAATTTGTCAATTACAATCTGCTAAAGTATACATTTTTTATTAAAATTTATCTAGAATGAGTTCAGAACTGCTTCTCATATCTAGAACGACTTCAGAATATTTTGGTTCGCTTAGAGCGAGTTCAGAATCATTTTACTTATCTAGAACAAATTCGAAACCAGAATTTGTTAATTACAATCTGCTTAAGTAAACAACTTTTATTAAAATTTATTTAGAATGAGTTCAGAACTGCTTCTCGTATCTAGAACTAGTTCAGAATATTTTGGCTTATTTAAAGCGAGTTTATAAAGAAATTGTGAACTTTTTTCTTGAATAACGATTTTTTTTAATGAACTAAACAATAAAATGAAGATTTTGTAAAAATTATCAATTATTCTATTCACGTTGATGAAAAGTGACAAAATTAAAAAGAAAATTAGTAGAATTTATTACCTTAGATACTCAAATAAAATCGTCGTTGAAAATAAGAGCGGAAACGTAAAATTAGAAGGTAAATACACTTAACAAACGATACATTTTTTCAAATTGTTTTTTGTTGTAAGACTAATTAGAATTAGGAAATTTAAAATAGCGATGTGCGAATCTTCATGCGACAATTAATTTCGTGAAAATGAATCACCGTTTACTCAGTGTTAGGTCAACGATCTTCCTGGAACACATTTTATTGTAAACAACATTAAAATTTAAAATGAGTGGGTTGATGGAATCCAATAAATGAATCCATTAATTTAGCGGTAAACATATTTTTGTGAACGCGATATTTAGAACGACACACCTAAATTACTTAAAGGGAAACTCATGATTATCTATTTGGGTGTTTTTCTTGTACACTCGGTATCGGTTACTTCCTAGTCTTCACAACTCAGAAATGATTTACAATTTTTGCTAAAGTTATTATTCCTCGTATTTATGTACTCTTCTTGGCTTCTCGAACATTCCAATAGTCCACATAGTTAGCCTACCTACAACATATACATTTGAATTTTACATTACAAGAAAATTTTATTTCGATCAAACATCAAAATTAATACAAATGTGGGTGATTAAATTTAATTATCTAAGGAAATATTCCCCAATTAATTTTGAAGCAATTTGTAGGTGTAGAATTCAGCGCAATCCGCGATGCAAAGACGACTTTGTAGATAGTTTTCTCCCCTACCGATCACTTCTTAGCCTAATTAGGATTCCTTTCCTTCCTGCATTGAATGCCTTTTATCTTAATCGGTACCTGTTTGGGCTAAATCGGATAACAAAATTTTCCCTGCAATTATTGTTCCTTAATTAACACGCCTCCATTAATACCTGATTTATGGATTTTCCATTGTTTCTATTGAATCGCCAGTTCAGTCAGTGTTGCCAACATTTATTTTTAGTGAGATGTTTTTTAAAAAAATCGACGTTAAAAATACTTCTAAATTATATGTCAGTAACAAATTAATGTTGGCGACACTTATTTTTGCTGACATTTAACTAAACAATTTGTGGTTAGTGAAAAATATTGCTTTAAACTATGTATAACAACTTATATCAAATTTAACTGTACTGTTACTTGTACTTTTCATTTACTTTTCTTTTTCCTCAAGGTAGTAATAGTAGTAGCAGAGAGGGGAGGCTGACGCTTGGTAAGTAGGTCTGTTCAGGCCCTTTTTGTTCTCCCAAATATTCCCTCTCCTTACTTCCTTACGTTTGCCCCTCCTCGAAAGGCCTTGACCACCCAATGAAGGTTAGGATGTCGTTCCATGAGAGGGCTTGTTAGTCTTCGGCTTCCATATGTTCACTACCAAAGTAAACCGCACAGTTGAACAAGTAACGGAGGGAGGTTTCCTCCTCCCCTCCACATTTCTCACAGGGCCTCTATACACTCCTGAACCAGAGCCATTCTGCTTCTGGGATGATAGATTGCTCTTAGATCTGCCCCACACAGAGTGGTGAGCATTAGCATCGCAACCTGTGATCATTGGCAAGTTCCTGCCCCTTCAAAATTCCACAACTCGGGTTAACTTCGCCGAGGGATGTAAGTGTGGCCCATGTCGTAGGGCAGCTAAACGCTACTTATCACTACTTTTGAAACTTTTATTATTTAGCTTACACTCCAGGACTGCTACCGTTGCATTCCTGGTCCCAAGCTCTTGCAAATGCGTGATTTTAAGGTCCTTGGTTGCCATTATGCATGTTCTGGGTGTCACCTCCATATTCTCTACCCACAAATACATATATATAGTGGGTGGACCCTAAGTTCTTGATTTTGTACCTTGGCCTCGACACCGGCGGGAGATGAGGCGCTCTGCCCAGTGGGCGTTCTGGGGACTCCACAACGAGCAGATAACCTCCTGACGGTGAGTGTTACCAACTCGTAGTAGAGCTCCCAGCCTTGCCCATCTAAGTGCGGTACTACCTCCGGACTTACCAGGAACGTGACGGACCACCCCAGGGCTTCCCGTTGTTTCTAGATGGGCCATTCCGGAACGTTGAGTTCTCGGTTTTGTAACGCGAGAACTCGTTACGTATTTTCCAGGTCCACCTCCATCTGGTTCCTAAGCCGAACCTCATCCGTTCGGGCCAAGGCGCCTCCTCCGCTCTTATAGTCGTATAGGTTTCCTCCGCCTCGCTGTTCTAGCAGCCCGTCCTCACTCCGGAACCGCCATAGCCTCAAGCATCCTGGTGACAATGATTCCTCTAATTTGGGCTGCATCCTCAGGCGTCATTACTCCTCCTGGTCTTATGAAGGTAATCACCACCTGTCTGTCCCTCCTTGTGGCTGAGCTATAGTACGAGAGCTCGGCCACCGGGCCGGGCCCCGCCGCAATCCCGCCCTCCCTCAGGAGTGAGGATGTGTGAGCCTGGCTCCTATTCACCCTCTTGGTTCCGCCACTGGGTGGGGTTTCTCTGGGATTCTTTGACCCTTTTTCCTTCTGGGATGTGTGACCGGCTCGTTGGATCGGTCATTCACCCCTGAAGTTTCCCTTTTTGGGTTGCCTTGAGGGACCAGCTTTGAACTCAACTGGGGGATTTTCCTCCTGTTGCTGTCTCCTCTGTTCCCTCCGGGCTTCGCTCTCCTTTCACCGTTTTCTTGTTCGAGCGACCTGCTTCTAACTCTTCCTAATGGCCTTTGTCCAGGCCTACCGCTCTTTTTCGATTCTTCTGGACCCTGACTCCTCTGCCCTAGTGGTGCCATCCGGCTCTTTCTCAGGTGAAGTTGCTTTTACAATGGTGAGGTCTGCTGACCCCTTCTCGGTCAAAGCTGAACCAGAATCCAGAAGTTCCTTTTCATCTTCTTCCTTTTTTTGTTGTTCTATAGTTTTGCCAGCTTCCATGTGTTCGCAAGAGTGTAGGGGAAGGGGTGCCCCTTGCGCCGAAGTAAGGCTAAATACAAGGGGGTGTCGCCCAGTGTCCCCAGGGGAACGTTAGCGGTCACATTATCTCGTGACCTTCACAGTATCTCGTGACCTTCACAGTACCTCGTGACCTTCACATTACCTCGTGACTTTCACGTTGCCTTACACCTTCACATTGGGGGAATTGGTCCGCGACGGCAGCTTTCGCAAAGGATTTAGAGGATTTTTAATTCCCCTAATCCTACTTATGACTACCACTGGCCAGGGTTCCCAACCCCCGGGTTTTCTCAAGCTATGTTCACATTATTTCCAACAGTTAGTTATTAAAAAGTTGCGAAGTTATTTACTAAATAATATTTATGAACAACCGGGTGTTAAACTCTTCCCTTCGATGATTCTCTGTCTATTTTATTTTATTGGTACAAATATAATTCTTCTTCTTATCTTTGTGCCAAAATTATTCGGCCGGTAGAGAGATAATTATTAAGTGATAGTTGTCATTTATAAAATATATTTCATTAAAAATTCATGTTAATTTTTGCTGACATATATTTTTAAATAATTTGAGGTTAGTTAATAATACATTGATAAAGATCTACTTAATTAATATTTATGAACAACCGCTCGTTAAAATTTCCATTTGAGCATTCCTGCATCTATTTTATTTAGTTATTAAATGACATCTGTCATTTCTACAATATGTCAGCAAAAAATTAATGTAAGCAATACTTATTTTTACTAATATATGTTTTAATAATTTGCGATTAGTCTTTAAAGGTACTAAAGTGTTACTTAATAAATAATTATGAACAACTGGTCGTTCAAGTGCTCGCTTCAGCGTTTCTACGTCTATTTTTATTGTAATAAATTCGAAATAACCTTAATCTAGTTCGGTTAACATAGCTACAATAACATGTTATATTTTATTTATTTTGATTTGTCACCTTAAATGTAATATACCGTTCTATCCACCTTAGTAGATATCATTATTTAAATCCGGAAACAAAATCTAATCCTTAAGCAATAATTTTATTTCATTATTACAGAAATAATTAATTGACAGCTGTCACTTCTAGTATATGTCAATAAAAAATTAATGTTGGCAACATTTATTTGTGCTGTTCAATAGTCATTATAAATTCTTCTTCGATTTAATGGGTTGTGTCTATGAACAAACAGACCTTAAAATGTCTTCTTCTTCTTTTATTTTATGAATAGAGAAATAATTCTGCCTAATTTTCTTATTAATTGACAGCTGTCACTTGTCACTTCTAGAATACATGTTTGTAAAAATTAACGTTGGCAGCATTGACCGAAACTTTTTTATTGAAGATTGTAAATTAAATCAAAATATTTCCAGCAAAACAAGCTTATTTAAAAAAAAATAACTTGTACCATTTCGAGACTGTATATTTGTATTTGAAACTATAAAGCTTTTAACTAAATATAAACTATTTATCGAACGGGTCTAACATAATTCATTCAGCTCACGTGTGATCATAAAAATAACATTATTCACTCTACTTTTATTAGTTTACTGCAAATTGTTTACGAAAACCTTATATAAATACGAGCAGAACTGGAATGATAAATCAATATTTTTTCCGTTAACCAAAGACAGTCCAAGAATAAATAATATAATAGACCTTTAATAAAATAATATTATCATATTCTTGTAAAACTGTATAATAATTACACGTGGGTTTACAAATAAGGAAACCACGTTAAAGACATGGAAAATAATTAAAAATACATCGTTTTATTAAAAAGTTCATACAAAATAAAACCAATGGCGTACTTTACATCTAGTTTTTATTAAAATATTGGAAGAACGCAAATAAAACAAAAATAAACACATACTAAAATTTTAAATTTTATGTAATTAGGAGCTGTGTTATAAATAATAATAAGGACGTTAATCTCAATGTAGAAACATACATTTTTTTCGCATGCTGTTTCAATTAAATCCTCTACATGTTTTTAACAAAAGCCACACTCTGGACTTTCCAAACATTTACTCGGCCATTGTTCGAAAATTCTAGGGCCAAAAACAAGTTTTGAATGGGCACGTGGTGGTCAGTCTGTTTGGCCCTTTTCTTTTCGTACTTCCTACGTTTTTAAGTGAAAACAGGATATTAAATTGAAGCGCACCCTCTGGATAGAGGCGTCGTTATCGTATCGAATGTCTCTTGGTGTTATTTTGATTGACAGGAACAAAAGCACGCTCGAATTACAATTTAAATGGACAGTAGATTTGCAGCTGATAATTCCGATGAACAGGATCGAAATGAGTTTAAAGTCAGATATTTGATGCTGTTTTAACTAATTCAACAAAAGAATCGTCAAACGATAATTCAGAAAAAAGGCTAAATTTGTTCTCATTGGTGAGTGAGTACTTTTTATTTTTATTTACTATTCCTTAGATTTTTTTTGTATTTTTAACGAACTTCAGCTTTTTTATATACCTGATAATACCCCTCAATGACATTTTTTTACAAAGAATATTGGCCTTTTACTCTCTAAACATGGAATTTATCTCAAAAAGTTATTGGCACTCTTTTAAGGAAATAGTTTTTTAGTAGAAATATGATGTCTGTAAAAAATGTAGACAAAAACAAACAGCAGAAAATACCTTTAATAAGCAAACGACGAAAAATAGAAACAAAGAGTGGTACGACCACGAATATGAAGAAGTTAGAAACTAAAAAGGCCGTAGAAGATTGCTGCAAAAATGCGAAAACATTCAAAGAGGTTATAAAATATCGAGAAAAAAGCAAATGCAACATACAGAAAGAAAAAGAATGAGTGAATTAATAAAACCTTAAGAAAACTTGAGGTAGATAGAAGTAGTCACCGAGTGAAACAATTTTACAAGGAGATAAAAGCAAATAATAATAGTAATAATAAACCATTAAATGCATATGAGCAGAACCCAATACAGAAGTGGGGATAAAGTAAAATACTGGAAAAAGAAGGGAAGGAATTCGAACAGGAAATAAAATATATTTCAGAAGAAGCAATTAAGAAAGAAGCACCCGGAGAAGATAAAATAGAAGCAGAACTCTTTGAATAATATAGGAAAATAGCTACACATAGAACTACAATAGCTCATAGAGGAAATATGAAAACAAGATAAGTACCAGTAGAATGGAACACCTCCTTAATAACAACAATTCAAAAAAATGCCGCAAAAGAAAACTGTAAGAATTATAGAACGATAACCTTTCGCAACAGAGTCTACAAAAAATGTCCAATTTGATAAACCAGAACACTATACAGAAAAAATAAGTTGGATACTTCCAAAATAGCTTCAGACCAGGAAAAAGTACAATAAAAGCAATCCATACTTTGGAACAATTATTTCGAAAGACACGGGAATACATCAACAAATCTATGTAATTTTTATAGATTTTAGAAGCTGAAGACACTAAAGGTTCTCAATCAACTAACAGAACAAACAGAAATGAGTCTAAGAAAAACTAAAGCAAAAGTGATGTTTCAAAGGATAATTACTGAAGATTTTAAAACAAATATAAGAGTAAAACAAGGAAATCCATTTTCACCAACTCTCTTCAGTCTAAATCTAGAAGGTATTTAAAGAAAAGTAAATTTGATCATAACAGATAATACCCAAGTAACGGCTTATGCAGATGATCTGAGGAATAATTGCTAAAACAGAACAACTAATAAGAGCCACAGAACGTATAAAACAAGAAGCACAAAAACTAGGGCTAAAGATAAATGACACCAAAGCGAAATAAAATAGAGCAAGCAAGAATATTCAAATTGCAACAAGTACAAAACGTTCATTTTGAAACAGTATCTACCAAAGAAAATATGAAATATAGAAGAACAACATCAAAACATTAAAAATAAACGACTCGAAACTCACATGCAAGAACAAAGAAGAACGGAGAAAAATAAAGAAGACAAATACTGAATTGTCATGAATGAGGAGAGGAGCGAAAAGAGGAGTAATTTTCCTTAATAAATAAATTTAAATCCTTACAAGCATTAGCCGTAATACAAAGGATTGAAAGCTGCTGCTGATGATGATGTTGATGATGATAATGATAATGATGTAAGTATTGGTATAATCATATATTAGGGTTGAAGCTGAGCTGCGTTTCTATTTTGGTTTATTTTTATTGCTTATAGGAAAGTTTACTTGTTGCATATCTGATTAACGACGAATTTGATGATAACGACAATAATGTTCCGCTTTTAGATTTTCACGCTAACCAGACTCGCAACCAGAAATTGAGCTTTTACCAGAACAATTGTTTTTCAACAACGTCGCGAATTTATAAATATAAACTCCATAAATACAAGAGTAACTAACTGTCTTCATCTAGCGTTCGTTCGGCTTTCAAGGTGCAAAGAACTATATACTTATACTTAAGTACAGAGTGATTCCAACAGCTCGGGTTTTTTATTACAAAGCAAATTTCTATGTTTAACCCTTTAACTGCGGACTAAATTTTAGTGTTTTTTTCATTAAGTAGATGGCACTGGTTAAAACCAAAAAGCCAATCTAATGTATTTTATCATTTTGTATATTTTATGTTTAAAAATTACACAAATTGAATTTGATTATTATTATTATTATTATTTTTATTTTTATTACATTTATTACTATTATTATTTTTGTTATCATTATTATTATTATTATTTGTATTTTTTCTTTTTTTGGATTTTTCTTTGTTGTTTTTTTTTGTTTTTCTTTTTTTTATATATATATATAGTACTAGTTATATTAATGTACTGTATGTTATATATTTGTGATTTTTATAGTAATTTCAGTTTGACAAGTTAATATTTTTCAAAATCTCGTGCTTATTGACCAAATTTAATAAAAACTCGAGTATATATTTAAAAAAAAATTTCGTATTTGACATCTACATTTTACAAAATCTTCATCATCATCATCAAATATTAGAAAATGTTAGGTTTAAATTGAAAATTAAACAAAATTTCGAATTTAAACTCTGTATTTTCCAAAATTTTTGAACGAAAATTTTTTAAAATTTCGAATTTCAAATCAACATTTTTATTTCTCAAGCTGATAATTTACGAATTCTTGAATTAGATGTCGAGATTATAAAAAAATTGATATACCAAATTAATATTTTACAAAATAATGTATTTGAAATCCAAATTGACAAAATTTCGAGTTTGGAGTTGAAATTTTACAAAATCTGGTGTTAGGAGTCAGTATTTTTTGATACCCAGTTAATTTTTGAATGAAATATCTAGTTTAAAAATGACATTTTACATAATCTCACTGTATATGTAAAAATTATGCAAAATCTCTAATCAAAGGAAGAATTATTAAAAAATTTTTAGTATAAAACAAAAAATTTTCAGTTATGATCAAGACTTTTTACAGATTTCGAGTTTAAAATCTCCAGATTTTATCCAATTTTTATGTTTGAAATGGAGATTAGAAAATTTCCAGCATAAAATCACGATTTTACTAATTTTCGAGTTTAACAAGATACTAACGTGATAATCTTTGTCTAAAGATCTATCAATTTTTTATGGCAATATCACAGTTTCAATCATTTCTGTGGATTTTCGAAAACTAGGTTCAAAAACATCTAAAAGGTAAAACCGCACAGATGGTCGTTCGAGCCGGACAATATCAATGTTTTTACAATTAAAACAGTACAGATTGGTTTAAACGTACTGCTAAGATCACTTACATCATTCCAATTTTCTATCTTTTATTTTTTTGTATACTAATACAACTAAAAATAAAACAATAACTAGATATTAAAAATAAAATATTTGTTAATTGCCTTAGAAAAATTCTTCTTTTTTTAATTTCCATTCCTCATGTACAAGAACTGTTCAGCCTGTATTTTATTTATTTTTTAAGATATTTACGAGTTAGACTAAGTTCCTATCATTGTAGGGTTATGTCACGTTCATACAGCCAACCTTAGAAAACAAAAAAAAAGATGGCCTCTCCAATGCCCACTTCGATTCAAGTTATATTCGACTGCATAACCCTGTAGAAACCTCGAAATGCACCTTTCTTGCGTGTATTCTGATCCTCTGAAAGAGAAACCAAAACAAAACTCAAGCGATCCCTCAGCCAGACGATCTTCCTTTTGGCGGGCACATTCCCCTGTTGAAATATCGCTACGCCGATTACACTGAACTCGCTGGTGTGCAGTGTTGCCAGATCTAACCGAGTCTATATATATATATATACACAACCAAACTTATATGGAATCACCTATTATTTTGCATAATTTTTGAGATGTATGAAAATGTTTTATGTATGTTTGTTTCGACAAGATCTAACCCTTCTTTTAAGCTGGTCCCACAAGTGTTCAATAGGATTTAGATGTGGTGACCATGCAGGCCAGTCTAAAACTGTCACCTTCCGTTTCACGACATTTTCTAGTCACTCTGCTGGTATGGGGAGGTGAATTATCGTGCATGAAGATAAAATTATCCCCAATTGCAGCTCTCCAAAGCCTTACGATTGGTTCTAGCACTAAATCAAGGTACCTCCGACCGGTTAAAGTTTGTTTAAGTGATAACAATGGAGTTTTTGCTCCCAGTATAATACCTCCCCAGAACATTACAATTCCACCTTTATATCTTGGGACAGATCTGGCAGCCTGGAGTCTCGCTCGTCTTCCTGGAGCTCTGAGAACCCGAATTGGATGGTCATCTGATCTTAGGCCAATTCTGGTCTCATCTGAAAAAAGAACATTTTGCCATTTCTCAATTGTCCAGTTTTGGTGTTGAAGACACCAATTTAGACGGTCTATTTTATTTTGCCTAGATAACTGTAGGATTCGTAACTCTCTCCTACTGTACAACCCGCGAAGTCTTTTTCTTATGGTCTTAACTGAAACGTTCACACCTGTAGCTTCCAGAAGTTGTCGTTGCATCTCTGGATGAGAAACACTGGGATTTCTTCTAGTAATTTGGCATTGTTCAGTTGTGACTCTTTGTCTGGGCCTGTTCTTGAGAGTTCCTAGTTCCAATTACCTTGCATATGTTTTCGATACAACACCCTGTCTAACGCCTACTAACTCTGCTACGTCTCTTTGGGGAATTCCTTGTTCAATGAGAGCAATAATTTTTCCCCTCTGAACATCTGTTAGTCCAACATAAGGCATTTTTTGGACCGAAATAAAATTACCGGAGAATCGTGATTTTACTACTAAACACAAAATTCACAAGATAAGAAATCGCAGCAGTCGTTTCGTCTTTATTATCATGTTTGTTTACAACAAAAAGCCTCATCTTTAAAGTTGGATACCAAATGTTTTCCTTACAAAAAGTTTAGTCAGATATACAGAGTGATTCCATATAAGTTTGGTTGTGTGTATATATATATATATATATATATATAGTCGTGAAGAATTTAAGGTAAGTAGTATATTTAGAATATTTTATCTTTTACATTGATAATGGCTGGGTTCCACAAAGTAAGGGAGAAACAATTATTAAGTTTCAAGAATGTTTGGGGGAAGGGTTAAAGTCATCTTTACAAGAAATTGCACATGATATGTCAATTAGTTTAGCAAATATTTGGTTTAAAGTGAAAGAACACGTGTATACATATAAACAATTTGGATACTCAGTATAACTTTGCTGTTCCTCAAAAAAAAAAAATGAGAGAAAATAAAATGTCATTCAAGACGTCCAAAATTATAAAATGTCGTCCATAAACTCCTAATCTAGTTTACATAGAAAATTTTGTTCTGGGTGGGGTGGGTTTTTTTTTGCTGAAACCATATGAAGCGCCACTGTCAGTTGTGACGTTTGTAATTGTTTTAGCATTTTCCAAATTATTACGTAAACGCAGTGCGTGCAAAGTCCAGTTTAATAAATTCCAAATAATTTAGTTACATTGTCAATAAAAAATAAATAAGCCAGTGTTAATTTATTGTAAATTATACAGGATCGCTCCCCATGCGGTAAACCAATAAACACTCGGGATTTGTGAAAAATGGGAAAAAAGATATATTTTTAGGATTACATACAAGTTACTATAATGTTTTTATCTATTTAAATTTCAATAATAAATTCATAGTTTTTTATTTTCAAGGAACATATTTACGATCCTTCCTAAGTCCACTAAATACATATTGTAACGCTTGTGTGGGTTTAACAACTTTATTTACAGAAAATACTGCTTAAAAAATACAAATTAACGTGAATAACAGTCACACGTCGAAATTTGACATTTCAATAATATTCCAACTGTTATTTTCTTCTTATTTATATCCTTTTCTTGTTTTGTTTACCAGAATATTCTTGCCGTAGCTGTCAGAAATTAGGTTAGGTTTCTGGGCCTTTTCCCTTATATTCGTGTAGCCAAGTTTCCGTAGACAGTGGCCTTCGCCTATGCAAGGAACTTGTTTCAATATACACGGTGAATTATTTAAGTTGTGGAGTGCTAAAATCGGGTGTCCACAGAAATAAAAAGTTGTTTAAATGGGCATAAAATTGCTTTTACAATTAAACAATGAATTCATTTGTTAAAATTAAAAATATTATCCTAATTTATAAACAATATCGATATAGGATTCAAAATGGGTAAATAAAAATTTTTTTAAAACAAATAAAAATATTTTTTGCTGCAATTTCAATAATATATATGTAATTAACTTATTATAGTAAGAATTATTTTTTTTTAATGAAGAGAGGGTCTTTGTTAGTGTCAAATTTTATTTAGAAACGAATTTTATATAATTATTTTGAATTTTAATTAAAAAAAAATACAAAATATACATGGTTGATTTTAGTATCTTATTTTATTTTTGTAAAAAAAAAAATTTGAAGATTTCTCAGATTTTTTTGTTGCTTGTTGGTTTGAAGATTTTTTTGTCAAAATTGTTAAAAACCAAACCTTTTAATTTAATGTGGGTTTATTTTGCTATTAAATGTTGCACAAAATTCCATAAATCAACTAATTTTTTTATTAGTGTAAAGTTAAAATGCAGTTTGTTGTATTAAGATATAAACATATAATTCTTTTAATATGAAATTTTGACATAGATTTTTACTTTAGAAATATTAATTAGAGAAATTATTGTGTTACTTGTTTAGTGTTAAATGTATACTGATCACTATAACTTATTTCATATTATTCATAAAAAAAATATGTTTCCATGTGTCATTCTACTCCATGAAAATTATTGATATTTGTGTAATTTTAATTAAATGTGTGTATTTATTGATAATTTCTATTATATATATGCAATATATTGATATTTTTCTAATCTATAATATTACAATATAAATCAAAATATTATTTATTTCTTTTATTTAAAATTTGAAATATTTTTGTAAAATATTAATAGCACAGATATCATAATAATACGATGTCTGAGTTCTTCTATAATTGCTTTCTAATTTGTTTTATTAACATATCTAAAGTCCCATAATTAAAATATTTTTTTAAATAATCACTATAAATCTTAATTAGAATGCGTCTAAAATTTTTCGAATGAAAGAAATTTTCCAGTTGTTATTTCACGTAAACAACAGTCTATCGAGAACAATTTTTTCCGGTATTTGCAATGAATAATTCCACATGCCAGAACAAGAATAATAAATAAGAAATTAAAAGAAAAATGACTTATACAGGGCGGTAGATTAATATTGCACGAAAATCTCTTAGTTAAAATATGGGGAAAAGTCCTTGTAGGCATCAAATTTGTTTTTTTGTTTATCGAAATTTCTCCAATATTTAGTGAGTACAAACTAAAGAAAAGTGGATTTGTAAAAAATTATTTTATGAAAAAGTTAAATGAATCGAATTTATTGACTTGAATTTTTATGGAACTTGCACAACCTTAAAAAATAACAAACAATTTTTAAGTGTATAAAGTGTTATAAAAACAAAGTTACAAATAATAGTGACATAAAATTAGTTAAAATACTTAACTGTGACATGAATGTATTTTCTTGAGTGATAAGAAAATAACATTTTCAGGAATATTCAAGTCTTCACGCTGATGCTGGTCCATAACCATCATTTTGTATCGGGAAAGACTTCAAAGTGAATAATTTTCCCGCCAACGGTTGACATATTTCAAAAGAAAAACAGTTTATGTTTCTCGTTGTTTTAATTCTTTTTTCAATTGTCATAAGTTTAATGTTTAAATAATATTAAGAATATGAAAAGTTATGTCCAAAAACTATATTAGATTGTAAATAAGTTAAATGAAACCTGAGCCCACCTTGAAATCATTTTTGTACTTACACGAATCTAACAGAAAATATACACAGTGCGCCCAACAAAATTTATAAATTTTCTTTTATTCTTGATAAGTGGTATTAAATGTTGGAAATAAAATTTATAAAAATAAGATATATTTTCATTCATAAAAAATACAATATTACAGCATATATACATCATTTCATATTCTTACATTCCAATTATCTATAATTATTATTTCCTTTTGTGTTTTTATACACTTCCTTTCTGTATAAAATTCTGTAAATTGTTTTAAAAAACGTATTTTGTGAACCTCCCCATCTGTAGGTTGCGATTGCTCCTTTCTTCATCTTCTTATTGTTATTATTAATATAAGTCCTTTCACTTGAGTAATTTTTTAAATATTTTCTAGAAGCTTTGAAGAAGCAAGAAAAAGTATATAAATAGGATGAAACTGAAAGAATTAAAGTACAACGTAGGTAATGTTATTCACGTTAATTTGTATTGTTAGGCAGTTTTATTAAGTTTTTCATGTAAATAAAATTTTTAATATCCACATAATTTTAAAATACGACTTTTAGTTTTGAATGTTCAAAGAGGAGTGTGTTTAAAAATATTCTGAATTTTGAAAATTTCGCAATAATTACAAGACATGAAAAATCACGTTTCTGTTGTAATTCACCTCCTAAAAACAAAATTTATTTTAATAGAACATAAAACTCTGAATTTTTTATAACTACTATTATTATTTATTTGGTTATTTTTTTTACATGCTAAAAAGCGATTTTTAAGCTATTTTTATTAGCTAGTATTATTATTGACTCCGAAAATGTCAGTCAATTGTCAAAATATAAAATTTTTATCAAAGGAGGAACGTACCAAAAAAAAACTATTTTTGAAATTTGAGTTTTGATCGACTGACGTTTCGAAAGTTTTCAAATTGGCAATCGTGTATTTTCTTTTGACTGAAAAATGGAAATTTAATTTCAGTGATTTTTTCAAAATCTTTTGATATCTTGAAAATATTTTTATAACTTCCAACATTTATAATGTGAGGGTATTTTTCTAATTAAATTATAATTCGGTTTTTACATAAATTTTGTTTTCATAATAACCTCTCTCTATTCTAAACCAAACTCTTCTTTTTTAAAACTAGAACATGTCGCTTACAACAAACAGCTAACAGAACAACTCTAACACAAAACTAACGAGTGATTGATAAATTATCGCAGCTTTGTAAGTAGCTTAGTGAACTCGCTGCTTACTTAGTGAACTCGCTGCTTACTTAGTGAACTCGCTGCTTACTTAGTGAACTCGCTGCTTACTTAGTGAACTCGCTGCTTACTTAGTGAACTCGCTGCTTACTTAGTGAACTCGCTGCTTACTTAGTGAACTCGCTGCTTACTTAGTGAACTCGTTGCTTACTTAGTGAACTCGCTGCTTACTTAGTGAACTCGCTGCTTACTTAGTGAACTCGTTGCTTACTTAGTGAACTCGCTGCTTACTTAGTGAACTCGCTGCTTACTTAGTGAACTCGCTGCTTACTTAGTGAACTCGCTGCTTACTTAGTGAACACGTTGCTTACTTAGTGTACTCGTTGCTTACTTTGGACTTGGCTTGCTTCTGATCTAGCTTTTTGGAAACCAAGGTACTCATAAGTCTCCCCATCCCCTATTGCCTGGATAATATCACCATTGGGGAGTGAAACGTCTCCATTGACGACTTTGCCCTTTTGTATGTTGAGGGTCTTGCATTTCCCTAGTCCAAAATGTCCAGAATGTTTTTGTGACCATAATCAAGTCACTGATATGTTTTTGTGTTCCTGCATATTGTTTTATGTCATCTATGTAGAGGAGGTGGAATAGAGTGTTTCTGTTGGCTTTGATCTTAAAGCCATAGCTCGTATTATTGGGCATTGTGGATAGCGGGTTTAGTGCAACACCGAATCAAAGTGGACTAAGAGAATCTCCCTGAAAAATTCCACGTTTAATGCGAATTTCGTCGGTGCTAAGAATTATTTAGGCTCAATTTTGTTGCATGGCAGTTCCAAGGAATGTAATAATTGTTGGATGGATGTTATACATCTGTAATACATTGATAAGCGGAACACTATCAAAACCCTTTTTGTAATCTATGAAGTCAGCGTGCTCTTTTGTGGCCAGTTCCATATTCACAGAATCTATAATAATTTGTTCGTTACATCCCTGGTGATCCCTTTTGCGCCCTTTTTATTCCTTAGCTAATAAGTTATTGTGGCTAACAGGCCTATATATTGTATTAGTAGTATAGGATGTTAGTATTTTATAAAAAGTGGGTAGGCAAATTATAGGGTCCTCTGTTTGTCCACTTTTTGGCATCATATGAGTAAGGAATGATGGTGTATCCTCTAGATGGTTGAGAATATGTGTAAAGTGCTTCACAAGGACAGCATGCAAGCAATCCAATTTCTTGTACCGGAAGTTTTGGATGTTTTCAACTCCTGGGGCTTTCCGGTTGTTCGTGGTCTTTATTACTTCAGTGACTTCGATCTTGGTTATTTCGTAAAATTGCATTTGCGGAATATTTAGGTGTTCTTGCTCGGCATTTAATAACCAATAAGCATCCCTTTTGTACGCTTTTGGATAGGACCAGATTGATTCCCAGTAAGATGTTAGGTCGTCTTTACTAGGTACATTGAAATTCTTTGTATTGAATGGGTTGTTAGATCGCTTGAATTCAGAAAATCTGCCAATTTCGCTCCTAATATCGTCTATGGCGTTCTAGAGTCTACTTTACCAGAATGGATTAGGTTTACTCGCTTTTTTATTGATAGGTTTGAGAGTACGGATTTGCTGTTTGTGGCCACTGCTCCATAGTAAATTAAGGTGTGTAGTTGTTCAAGAGTTTCCTTAACGTGTTCTTTTAAGAGTGAGCTTTTTTTTATTGGTGTTCTTATTAGTTACAATTTTGGAAGTAGGGTTAGAGTCTTCAAATTCTGCTAGAGCTTTCTAGAGTTCAACATGAGCGCCCTCTACAGCGATTCGGTCATTATTATTATTATTATTATTATTATTATTACTATGATTATGATTATTATTATTATCTTTATAATAATTATTTTTATTATTATTATTATTATTAATATTGTTCTATGATTTTACATATCCAAAAAAATGGTGATTGAAAAAAAGGAATTTAGTCTTATACTTTTTTTGTAGATAAATGAAGTGAGTAATAAAATAAAAATTCAAATCGAATACCGTAGATGCTGATCTTCATCAGAATGTCGAAATTAAGTACTAAATTTTGTAATTTGCATATTCATGAAGCAAAGTATCACAGGTCCGCCGTTTGAATATTAATAATTCAAATATCATGAATTAATTGGTGGATACTGGTTACCGGGGAGGCGAAGGGAGAACTCTAATTGTTCGGGGGTGATTTTGACGTATTATTAGAGCCTCTATTCTTTATTCCTGATTGAATTTATTGTCTATGTTGTTTTCGATTCTGGTCAATTCTATGATGAGATATAAATTCGTTTATGAATAATGGACTGGAAGGTATTAAAGCGTTAATAATTTATCAACGCCCGCATTCGAGATAATAATTGTGATAAAAAACGTGTCGTTTAGTACCCACAAGAGTTGAATGTTTCAGAATTGTTGATAATTAAAAAAAAATTATTAGATTATGAACGCCCCAGTAATAATTATTGACCATAAAATATGATATAACGTACCATCGAGTTGGTACTTTAGCTATTTCGAAAGAATGACAATTATTATTTGACATTTCCTTTGTAAACAAACAAACAAACAAACAAACAAAGTTTATAACCTTGAAATGATATTGACCTTGGTCGATAAAATACAACTTAAAAAGCTTTGTAATACTGTGGAAATTCAGATAAGTATAATTTATCTTTTCATATTTATTATGGCTAGTTTCGATAAAGTAAGAGTTGAAACAATGAATTTAATTTTAGCCACTTTTTTGGAGGTGTTAACTCATCTTTTCAAGAAGCTGCAGATGAAGAATAAAAGAAACATTATTCCGAAAATACATAAATTTAGAATTCAATCCAGTAAAAATTTTGTGTAATATTTGAGGTGGGTTGTTCATGTCTTCATAGTTTTCTGTTATGGGATTTTTCATTTCTTCCAGATTATCAATTGGCGTTGAATAAACCAAATTTTTGATGAATGACCATACGAAAATATCTCATATGTTAAAACCTAGTGAGATATGGGATTTCAGAGATCCTATTTATTATTCTGTCGTTGAAAAATTGAAAATATTGAAAAGTTTTTCTGGTTGTATCTGCTGATGCAAAAATATCTATTAATTCCTCATATTCAAAAAAAATCTTCTTCGGCATATTCTAACCTAAACAACTTATTGAGGATGCAATGGAATAAAAAAATGAAAATTATAGATGATTACAATTTCACATTCCATTAATTAACACATCCAGAAAGATAAAACTAAGTCTCATCTAAAAAAAATTGGTTTAAGACTATCCTTATTGTTTAGATTATTTGGAACCATTAACAAAATCGTTTTAGATAATCCAGTGAAAAAATCTCATGTAAACATTGCAGCTTGTATGTCTGATAGAGTAAATCTTTTTTAGAATGAGTTGGTATGTGCTATAAGACAAAGTTAAGTGTTGAGCCACTACTGAAATGGATGTTTTATGGATTTTCATCAATAATCGTTTCAATATTTTCAGCTGTACATTTAGATTGCCTCTTACTTCCAGTTTTTCGACCGACGCTACCAGTCTCTCTGTATAACATTGTAAAAACCATTGTGACTAAAAACTAATTGATAAAAGTCAGACATACATTCTGGAAAATTGTCAGTTATCATTTATTTCCAGTTTCTATTCCACAACTTACTCCAATTATGATTTTTTTCAATGGGTTGATATAAGTACAGAGTTTTTGCGATAAGAAACCAATTCTCTAGTAAAAAGTGATGAAGAAGTCTCTATAGGTGCTGGCTTGGTGTTAGATTTATAAATGTTTAGAAGATTCAGGTACAAATATAGAAAATCCTTCTGAACTGGGCAGATCTTAATAGGAATTCGCTCATGGACAGATAATAGAGGAACCTGTATTCATCATGGACATAGAAGCTGTACTTTTGTGCTAATATCTAAACTCTTCATGAATATAGTATAAAATGAAACTGATGATACAATTTACAACAACAAATCCAACGATGATTTTTGCTACGTTTGACATGAAGCTCAAGTTTCTTCACCTTTTTAACTGGAACCATTATTAATAACTGGTTAAAGAAACTTATTACAACTGCTCAAAATGTCCACCATTTTGTTGTAAGGATTTTCTTGCACGTTTTTTAATGATATCTCAGCTCAATGTACTAGATACGGTCTTTTAATTATCGAATTGAATATGTTTACGTAGAAGGAAATCTTCGGAGAAACCCTGTTCTTTAGAATCATTAAACTTGAAGAAAATCCATACAACAAAATGGTGGAGACTTTGAGCAGCTGTTCCAAATTCCTTTAATTAGTAGCGTCACTTATTGAATTTTGTACTTCATTTTTTGAACTAAGAATGTGCTAAAATAAAATTATACGAGGTGATAGAAAATGTATTAACTTATTATTTTATTTTATCTACGGGCCTGCAATAATATTTAAAATGGACCAACAACAAAAAAATGAATGATATAAAACTGGTTAAATATTGGAAATAAACGAATTTTGAAAGTTATAGGATAAAATTGTTTCAAAACTTTTTATTTAGTGTAAAAATTTTACCATTTAAATTGAAGAACAACAGTTCGTTTCAATTCAGTTTTTTCCATTCTCTACAAGTCTAGAATGGAATTATTAAAATTGATATTTTAAATATTTTTTTTATTTTTTCTTAGACCGAACGTAGATTCTCATTTTTTATAATAATTCGATATATTCTTCGTTAGAAGTGTAAAAAATATTTTGAACGATTTAAAAGGAATTGCTGTATGTAAAATGTGGCATAATTAATAAAACACCCTGTAACTCGTTTATGGAAGCCAGAAGACTTATAATTTTATTATTCATTTAAAACCACTTACGTGGCTTTTATCTGCCTATAAAATATTTCCTTTTACCTATAAAACGCACTGTATATCTCTTATTTGATCACCCTTTATTTTCGAGGTACACAAACACTTTTAGTTTGTAATTCCGGTATTCTCGTAAATGGGCGACGAGTTGACAACTGTGTAAAGTTTGTTTTCCTTGCCGCAATTTGATTGGCCGGCATTTGACTTGTGCAACGATCTAGCAGTCGTTTGAAAACAGCTCCGCAATCAGTTCGTTGATAACCGTCGAGAAGAGAAGTTCTAAAATAAAGAAATTTCGCACGAGTTTTACGTTCCTTTGACATTTAAGCCATGGAAATAAATAAAGTCCCTTCTGTGTGTTGATTTGTATTGTTCGTAGTGATTTTAAGTGTGTGTATTTTAAGCCCTTTTATGTTCTAATCCTCCATTAAACTCCAATGTAAACAAACTAGGAATGTTAAACCCGTGATTAGTGTTTACTGAATTTGGCAGTTTTTTTGGATTATTTTTAACTTTCTAACCTAATATTGTGGTAAGTTTGGATGATTTTTACGATTTTTAGAAGAACGCGACCTCTTTTTACTTTTAATAGCCAGGCGAAGAATGCAGTTTTGTAATGAACGCCGCCAGTTCTTAGGATTTCTTCTGTGAACGGTTTCTAGATGCTTGGCGTTACTTTCCGCAATTGATTTTATTATTAATATTAACACTTCCTCTTAAATTTACGTTTAATTTAACTATGAAAAGTGATCTCACGGTTATTTATATGCTGTTATTACCAGAATCATTACCTCAATATGTTTTGGATAAATATTGGAAATTTTATGTCGTAGTTCCCCTAAATTTTGCTGTAGTATTGAAAATAACTACAATCAAATTATATAGTCACTTAATTTCGATTTTCTTTTATAATAAATTAAAAAAACTTGATAATCCTACTCATTAGAGTTCATTACAAAAATGTTCTTTCTACTTCTAATAACACAAAAGAGTAATTTGATTAGCAAAATTAGAGTCTTGACCCACTTAAATACACAAACAAAATAATGCACGTTTCGATAACTATGTTAACATCATCAACAAAAATTTGGACAATATTTACAATGTGTCATCTGGATTTGTTATTTTTATTATGTTTTGTACACCCAGAGAAATGCTACCTTTAATTATAAATATTATTAAGCACAATTTCGAGGTAGGTATGAAATAAATTTTCTAATATTCAATTATTGCATTCTCTTCAGTAGAATTTGTTCCGAATCTCTTTATTTTTCGGACAAATTATTTCTAATACGCGTCAAATTTTTTAACTAGGTCATACTAACGTTACTTTATTACATCCTTCTGTGATGAATTTTTCGGCGCAATTTACAAAACCCACACTTTTTAAAAATAATATTGCGGTAGGTATAACATAGATCTTTCTTTTATGGTTCGGAGCTTTTGAAATTCAGGTAAAAATAAAATTTGCGGTGATGGTAAGACACAATTTCTGAATACAATCAACGTATTGGAAATTTTGTGGTGTTGTTCCCATGGATTTTGCTCTAATATTGAAAATGAATTCGGTAGGTACCAAAAATCAAATACAGTTATTTAACTTCGGTTTTTTTTGATGATCATTTGTAAAAAATATAATATTCCTACCCCCGTATAACAAATATTTGGACAATCTATCTATTGTATCATATGGATATCGATTATCGATGTTAATAAGCGAAATTTCTCTTTAATCATTGTAAGACATAAGAAATTTTCTAAGAAAACTTTTAGAAATTAACAGGTGACATAATCGTCAGGTAATAATTCTTCTTTTTCGAACTGACAAAAAGTACCTTAAGTCAATTTAAAAAAAATAAAGATCACAGAACTGTCACATTTAAAAATGGACAGTTGACGTTACTGTCACATGTATGTCAATTTTAAAAATGACAGAAAACTTATTGTAATCTAATAAATTTCAAAAATGATAAATTGTATTGTTTTATTCCTTTTATTTCATTATTATTTTTTTTATTTTAGTTGGACCTATGAGTTCGGATATCAGGCATTAAGAAAAAATCCGTAAATTTAAAAAAAAGATTAAGGCAATTTTAATAATAAAAAATTCTATATAAAAAAAAAATCCTATAGTGAATTTTGCGGCGCAATTTACCAAGCCCACAATTTAAAAAAAATAATATTTCGGCATAACAGAATTCTTTCTATCAAAGCTCAAAGCTCTTAAAATTCAGGTAAAAAAACATTTACAATGATATTAGGAATACAATAGTTTGTCCTTTTTGAAAACGTCAACATATCCAAGTTTAAATTATATGATTATACAAGGCGTTTCAATTTCTGTACAAGGTGATTGATATAATTTGACTTCTTGATCGTTACTCAACATTTTATACCATCCTGTAAACAAATTTCTTCAACGACAAACGGAATTAATGAAAATTGAAAACAAGAACATGTAAATATTTTTTTTCTTCTTCTTCTACTTCTTCTACTTCTCTTGTTCTTCTTCTTTGATTTTGAAGCTATCTGGGCTTTTTGGTCTAAGGAAACTTTTATAACATGTTAGGTGGCAGAATTGTTAACATTTAAAACTCTAAGAATGACAGAAGTACCATCATTTTAGAACTGTGAGATGTAAACATTTAATAGAAGTTGTCACCTCTCGCCTATAGCGTCTTTATTTATTAATTTTTTACTGTTTTTTTTTCAACTTCAAGGCCACTTGACTCATTTCATGGTAAGAACTGTCATAAGGCAACTATTCTTCTTCTTTTTCTTCTTCTTCTTCTTCTTCAATTTTGAGGCGTCAGCGTCCCGGGTTATTTAGTCTAAGAAAACTTTTAGTACATGACAGATGACAGAATGATTCACACATTATAATAATAATTTCCACATTTATTCGACTTATAGGTTTATCTATTTATGGCTTCATTAATTATTAATTAACGTATTCAATTTTAACGTATTTATTTTAGAAATTTTTAACCCCAATTATCTAATAGCCTACCACTAAATTTAGCTTTTGCTTACCGATTTCTTTCGGTTTGGCGATTATTTTTTTCAGTGTACACGCCTCGCTTTTAAATAGGATTGTGTTCCATTAAACTAATTGAGTTCTTGGAGGTTATTCACCGTTTGCGATTGGGTCGTCGCATGGCAGAACAGAAATGAAATATCGGACACCAGAAATCACTGAAAGCGATCGATCATAAAAAAAATTTAACTTGTAACGATTCACTTTTTTTTAGTGTTTATGTAGGTTTTTTCGAACGTGTAATTGTTTTTATTTGTAATTTTAGGTTTGTTAATAAGTAAAAATGAGGTGCTCAATATGGGAAAATGTAGGAATTTGAAATTGGGTTTGGTATAGTTAAAAAAATATCCGGGGTTTCATTTAATTTTTCATATTTTAATAGTTTATTTTTTAAGAGAGAAGTCGATGTTTTCTAGTAATATGAAAAAAATTGTGATTTTTTTGTAAAATAAACTTATTTTTACTTTAAATAATTATGTTTTTTTAAATCGAACACCGTGTATCTTTTTTACGTACAGAAAACTTTTTTATTTTTTATACATGCTTTATTATAAAATGTAAGGGGTCCAAACACTCATTTTTGCCACAAATTTCATCCATAAATATTTTTTGTACCCCAACATTTTAGAAATATTTTTTTTAGTTTAAAAAATAACATCATTTTGGTGTGTTCACAAATGTTGTCGGAAATTTTTTTTATAAAAATGGGCAAACATTCCTTCAAATAATTTTTGTTAGAAGCACGTCCTACAAAATTTATTATTCTACAAATTTTGTCCTAATAATAGTAACATTTTTTTGAAAAGTGCAAAAGTCACTTTTTCAAATGCTGTAGAGATATGAAAAAATCGTTTATTTAAATAAAAAAAAAACAGAAACTGATATATTATTTTTAGTACAACTTGGATGAATCTTATGTCATTTGACAGATGATAATTGTTAACATCAAATTTAATTACTTTTGCTAAATCTACCATTTTAAAAACTAGTAAAAATATTTTTAGCGCGAAAATTTACGGTTTATGAAGCCGATAGTGTCTTTATGTCATTTTTTTGACGGTTTTTTCCTACTTCACAGCCAGTTTGGCATTTTTCATGGCAAGAACTGTTATAAAATAAATAAACTTTTCTTCTTTTTCGATTCGAGGTCTGGGCCATCAGGGCTGAGAAAACTTTAGAAAATGACAGATGACAGTTTCGTCAAATGACATTTAAAATTTGACAGATGACAGAACGATGAAAAATCAATCAATAAATTTAAACAATAACTATAAATATTTTTTGTTTCCCATCTTTTTAGAAATTGCGGTCGCATTTCGCCGTTTAAAATAAATTCCATTTCTCTCGAAATTAAATTCGATTCCATAAATAGTTTTAACACTGTATCTATTTATTTATCACATCAGTCACAAAGTCCATCACAACGAGGCAAAAATGAAAAAAAAATAACAAAAGCGAATGATTTGGTTCGTGGCTCGGCACTTTGCCCCCGTGAGAAAGAACCTGTTTACAAAAATATCTGGAAATATGTATAATAAATGAGTTGTTTACCATCCATGAGTGAAATAATTTGTTCATTTACATTGTAAATAATTTCTGAAAAACAATTGGAAAGCGGACGATATAGACTAGGTTAATTGACAAACTTCGGCATTGTTTTTTTTAATCGTGTCGTAATTGGTATTCGGTCTAAATAAGTAAACGTTTACGTTACTTCGAATTGAAATAGTTTTCACTAAATAAGGAGAACTGCTGGAAAATGTAAACAGACAAAAAAATAGAAAGATAAACTGAAAACCGCTGAGAAGAGTATATAAAAGATAACAGAAAATATAATCAATTGGATAAAATAAAAAATATAATAACACACAAACAAAATTTAATAGTGTACAACAATTGTTTGAGGAGGGAAAAAGAATTGTGAAAAATAATTCAATCCCATCTGTTTTTTTCACTTTCTGTATTTCCTTCATTGCGAAAAAGTCATTTAATTAATAATAAAATGAATCAAGAATAAAATGAACCGAAACTTAATAATAAATCACGAAAATTTAATTTTCTGAATATTTCTAAAGGAGTTTTAAATATAAAATTTTTAAATAATTAGTATTTATTATTTTTCTTTGTGAATTTATAAATTTTTAATTCTCTTCCGTTCTTTATGTAATTATTTTGCCCTTTCATTCCATTCTTTAATTAATTACTTTCTATTTATTTCCATATATTCATTTAACTTTGTTTTCTTTCTTCAATATAATCTGTCTTTAAACACAAATTTTTCTTTCTGTTAAAATTCTAATATTTTATTTGAATAGTTTAGTCTTTATTTCTATAATTATTTTTTTCGTTTGCAATATAAATAAAGTATTTTGATATTTTTTTACTATTCCGTAAATACAGTAAAATTTTGAATTTTCTCCGTAAAAATATTTTATATCTATTATTTGGTCTTTAAGTGTTTCTATAATTTCCTAATTGTTATCATTTCTTATATTCAGATTTTTTTTCTAATGACTTAATGTTTTTTCGTAATTCTTTTTTAGTTTTTAAATTTCCCTGTTCTGCGTTATTCATATTCTCCTCTACTATTTTTTCCCATACGTCTAATATTTTCTACATTTTTTTCTACTCTTTTTATTTGTTTATCTGTTTTATCTTGTGAGACCAACTTCTATAGATTTTTTATCAATTACTTTTCTAAATCTTTTTATTCATTTCAATCTTTGAAACATTTTAACAAATAGAATTAATTTCTTTTTTCTGAAAAATTTGTAAAAACTGCCACTTGGAATATCCTCAAAATGAATTTTTTTTCAGAGAAAAATGTATTTTTTCGTCTTTTAGAATTTTTTTTTAAAAGACTGATATTACGTTATTTTAACTAGATCCGAATGATTTCCACGTTGTTTATTATTTGAATTAGATTGTAGAGTTTTTATCTGAAATCCGCTACGTCACTTTTCTAAATATTTTTCGAGTTTACACACAGACAATGTGTACCTGAAAAAAGAGGCAGCGGCGCCCTGGGTCTTATCTCTTCTCGTCAATCGAAAAGAAAATCTCCATTGAAGATTTTCGAGTGGCAAATTTGTATTTGCTAACAAAATGACTAATAAATGAATAACGTGATCGATTTTTCGCACTATTAGTTTCGATTAAAGAATCTAGCGAAATGTAAAAAAATATTTATTCGTAAAGTACTTACTTACATAATTTCTGATGAAAAAGAAGAGAAGTTGACTTATAACTGTTCTTGCAATGGCAAAGGCCAAACTGGCTGTGAAGTAGAAAAAATGTGTCATAAAAATGCGATCGGCTCCATAAAATGTAAATTTTCGAGATTTATTGGCCAAAAAAGATTTATAATTAGTTTTTAAAATTTTAGAATCGGCAAAAATAATTAATTTTGACGTAAGAATTATCACCTTTCTAGTGTTCTTCTTCTTTTTCTTCTTCTTCTTCTTCTTCGACAACGAAGCTACCCGGATTATTCGGTCGATTTTTCTAGTTTTAAAAACTGAAAGATGACAGTTCTGCCAACTTTTTACAGCTGATAGTTCTAATGTGACAACTATCATCTGTCAAATGTCATAAGATTCATCCAAGCTGTACCAAAAATAATATATCACTTTCTGTTTTTTTATTTAAATAAACAATTTTTTCATATCTCTACAGCATTTGAAACAGTAATTTTTGTACTTTTCAAAAAAAAATGTACTATTGTTAGGTCAAAATTTGTTGAAAAATATGTTTCTAACAAGAAGGAATGTTTGCCGATTGTTATAAAAAATTTTTTTCCACTAATCGAAAGAAAACTAAATTTCCCACAACATTTGTGAACACATAATTTTAGTTTTTAAACTAAAAAAAATATTTCGAAAAAAAAATATTTATGGAAGAAATTTATGGCAAAAATTTGTAAAATTAAGCTTCTTCTTTACGAAAGTCTAACTTCACTTGCTGAAAATCGAAGTTACGTACACGTAAGGGGGTACGTTAACACTGACTTATTTCAAAACTTGTAAATATTTATTGTTTTTGAAAAGTACTTTATACTTATTTTATTTAGTTCGAAAGTCCAAAACACATAAACTCAATTTTTTTTGGTTTTAATCGCTCTATTTAATTTTCTCGACTTGTAAAGAAAACTTAAATGATTATTAAATTTCCAAATTTAGAAATTATCTATAATGTTATTTATAAAATAATTTCGTTTTATTTTATTTTTGGTAAACATTGGTTATCAATGTTATCATTTTTAATATAGATGTGAATTTCACGTGTTAGTATTATTATTACTATTATTATTATAAAGAATTTTCGGATCATGCTCTAGTTGTATGATAAATTTATTATATCAGTTTATAAATTTTTCACCGTGTCACGAATTCTTTAGGTAAAAACGTTTTCACAATTAAAATTAGAATAAGATTGTAAAAAAAATTTAAATAAAAAGGTTTTTTTTTCATTTAATTACCTATAATGTATATAAATTTTTTCGAACGTAAAAATACATAAAATTGAAAAATAATTGCTTTTTCCTTTTTTTTTTGGTTAGATGTTATTTTATCTATTATACTTACGTAACTTGATAATATTAAAAATAATTACTTACGATTATTTTATGTTTCATAAACAAAAATACTTTTTCACATATCTTTATTTATAAGCCCTAATTGTATTTGGGGTATCACAAGGATCTAACCTAGGCCTTCTGCTACTCAATATTTACGATTTAATATAATAAACTTCTTGTTGTATTTATCGATCTGGAACTAAAATTAATTTATGTTGATTACACGATCTTAGTCTTCAAGTAAAAATATAATTGTTGATTATAACGTTTATATAAAAACCACAATTTTAAATTATATATCTGTACTCTGCACAACACATTAAAAGCAAATTACATACAATGATTCAAATGTATGAATAACGATACCGAAAATAATACTTATAAATAATGACAAACAATTTTGCGTACAGCTAAGAATAATATGCAAAAACAATGATATACCTACATATTTTCGTTGATTGCAAAATAAACAATTTACAAGTTTCTAATTAAAAAATTAACATGCATTTTTTCCACAATTAGCTAGAAAAAATTAAAACGTGCTCGTTCCCCAACATTTCTCACTCGTGCAATAAAGTAGTTACCTTTTAAATATGTATCACAAAAAACTGTTATTTATGAATACATATTTTATTATTATTTTATTAACACAACGTCTCTTAAACACAAACAAAATTAATAAAATGAATCACAATGTTTGAGTTCACATTCATGATATGTTTGTTGTGAAAAATGTCAAATTCTTCTTATTTTCAGAATCGCTATGTATTAACCTCTTAAGGTATCTGTTTCCTGCTCTTAAAATTTTTGACATTTCTCTTGTCAAAAATGTCAAATGTCATTCTTCTTTTCCCATTATAAATTTAATATATATCATATATTATAATTTCATTGTGTGTTATTTCAGATGCAATCGACAATTAATCTCAGGGTGAGTTCACGAAAAAATAAAAAAATATGGTTTAAACAATATGGTGGAATATAATATTTTGATTTTATTTAATAAACATAAAGAAATTTAGTTTAATTAACAAACAATTACCACTTTGTTCTTATTCTTGCGCCTTAAGTATGAGTCCAATTCTTCTCTTTTCTTACTTGTCAATTTAATTTTCTGTCAACGACTACTGCTCTTGACCAATAAATGTTTACCTTTAATTATCCCAATTTTTTTTATCTTATTGTTGATTCATTCACTTATATTGTTAACACTATTGTCCAGTGGTAATATTAATTACTTTTAGTTTGAGGTTGAGTTATAAATTTTGAATTTTCTTTAATAGTTTTTCGAAATCGTGGTATTCTTCATGTTTAATATTTGACACTTAATACTTTTGAATTACAAATAAATTATAATTACAGTAACATAAATTTTACTTAATTTTGTTATACCCAAAGAATTAACTATTTATAATCAAAATATGATGTTTTCACTTGCATCTTGACATTATAATTTTCATTTTCTAATTATTCTACATTAAAATTTAGCTTATTATTGGGACACAACAAAACCCGTTTTTTTACAATAAATTACTTTAATTTTTTTTATAATTGAAACGTTTTTGGTTTTGTTTTATTTATGTATTTACATTATACTACCGTATGCGATATCTTAAAATAAATATTCATTTTTCTTCTTAAGGTGTCTGTTCTTGACCACAAAAAATTCTAATTAATGAATTATTAAAAAAAAATATTAATAATATTAATAACACAACGCCTACTGTTTCCTCCGAATGCAAACGCTATCGAGTTTCCTATAATATGATATTTGTCCGAAGTTTAATCAGTAATAAACATTTTTGATGAAATACAGGATGTTTGGACCAGAGCGAAGCGAATTTTTATATAATTTAATTGCATCGAATAGTTTGCGGTGCGGTAACCAAATAGGAAGTTAGATTTCTCGGTAATTTTTCGTATTTATCGTAGATCGAATGTGACCCGCAGGGAAAAACCATTGAATGTGTCAAGAAAGGAAATTGTTCGTTACGAAATTTAATTTTCTCGTAACGTTTTAATCATAATAGTTTCCTTGTCGATATTAATCGTTTGTTCCAATTTTATGCGAAGTTGCCGTTTGTTATTGCATTTAGTGTTTACGTGTAAAACAAAAAAAAACTTTGGTGAAAAATTATTTCAAAAATCAAAGTAAACTAAAGTGAAAGAATTGGAATAATACCAAATTTTTTGCTGAAAATTCACTTGAATAAACGAATAGGAAACAAATAAAATTTATTGTATTGGAGTAATAATTTTTTTCTGAAAAGTGACTTTAAAAACCATAGTAAAAAAATGAAAGAATTGGAAAAATAAACATTTTTTGATGAAAATTCACTTTAAACAATCAGTGTAAACAAAATTGAAATAATACCAAATTTTTGGTGAAAATTTGCTTTAATAAACCAGAATAAACGAATTTAAAAGTATAGGATTTTTAATACAAATCCCGTTGCACGTCATATATCAATTATGAGATCACGACCCTGCAGTGTTGTCGGCTTGTCTAAATTGTCGAGGAATGTAGGAAGTTTGTAGAAATAAACATCAATAATCAGCTTATTCACACTATGTTTGTTTTGAAAAAAACAGTTTTTTTTATAAGTTAACTATCTAGCAAAGCAAAAAAATAAAGACAATATTATAAAATTACCGAAAACGTGGTGAAAACACACAACTGGTTGACGGCCGGACGTCAGAAATCGTTGAAATATTTCAATCTAAATACTCGACAACGTCGCATCAAGGCATGCCAATCGCTACAATGTCATTTCTTCATCATAAATACGAGTCTCATGGGCGTAGAAAATTTCAAAATTATTTAACGTAAATTATGGTTTTTTGAGTACTAAACATATAATAATGATTTATAAACTTTATATTATAAAGAATAATACGTATATAAGCCAATATAATTGAAATAATTCTAAAATTATCAAAATAATTACGATTACTTTTTCGGTTTTTTAGTACTGTGACTACGTTCATGAGTCCTCGTGAATTTTCGTGATGTTTCGTATGATTTATCTTAGTTAGGGAAATTTTATTTAGTTGGCAGTACTATGACGAAAGAGGTACGTCACTCCTGACGTGCAACGTTATTTGTACTAAAAATCCTATATTGGAAAAATGCCAAATTGTTTGAAAAATGAAAATTCACTTTAATAAACCAGAGTAAAATCAATATTTTATCACTGACAATTCATTTTAAGCGTCAGTGAAAATTTCTTCTTCTTTTAACACTGTCATTTCTGTCAATTCTCTTCTTCTATTACCGAATCAAGTTGGTCTCGATTCTTCAGGAAGACAGCAACAAACCAACCAATATTTTTATACAAAAATTGAACAATATGACATTTTTAATATACAGGATAATAGTATCTGTTTTAAATGATCGAATGCAGGTTTTTGTTTTTAAAATATGGTGAGATAAGGTGAGATTTTAAAATCGAATTCCAGTTACCTTCAACGCCGTTTAATAACGAGATCTTTTAAATTATCATTACAAAAGAGGTCGATGAGTAGAATAAATATACCAGACGTTCGAGACTCGCGGGACTATGGAGGGTCAGGATGAAAACCAGACGAAGGGTGATACCCAAAAGTCAGGTGTTCACTTTTTTTCACGTCTAGGGTCGTATGGTCTTTTATCAATTTTTCGATGGGAACGTAAATCTTCAGACAGGAAATTAAAGTAACATAAAAAAGATAGTGGATCCTGTTTTCGGTTAATAAACGTCTCGGGGTAAATTTTATTGATTATCTAAAAATAATTAAGTGTAAACAAAGTACTGCAGATGCATGAGTAGTTAGTTAGTCTTTAATTCAAAGAGCTTTCTATGTAACAAATAAATGTAAATTATTATACATTAAGTATATGTTTTATGTATTTTAATACATTAGAAAATAGATAATCTCAATTACGGTTAAACTGTTCTTAATATGTTAGAAATCTGCGGGCAATTGTACAAAAAAAACACATAATTTGGATTCAAGAAGCCGAACTACGTGCAAAAATGACATTTTCTGCGATTTTATGATTGTGATAATTTTTACTAATTTTCCAGCCAGAAAAAGATAAAATACATTTAAAGTTTAAAATACCTTCAAAGTTCTGTATATTATTGATAACAAATTTATATTTTTATAAACTATTGAATAATATTAAAATAAATTTAGAATCAATGATTTGTAACATGTTTGTTTTGTTTTTATTAATATTATTATCCAAATTTATGGCATAATTCAACATTCTTATGTCAGAAGTTTTATACTATATAGATAGTTATTTTAAGTAAAAATATGTTTTATTAAATTCAGATCATTAAAATTTAGTATTATAAGAAAACTCTAAAAGAAAAACACGTAATTTGGGTTATCCCCTGATTATTTTAAAACAATTCAATGTTTACCAATTTTCTAGCTAGAAAAACGAAAATTTCAAAAATTCTCATGTTTGAAGTTTTTGTTAACAAAAAACTTAAAAATATATATAAATAATTCTGTGTCCTTCATAAATTTGTCGAAATTATAAACGATCAAGGTTTATAGATACATTTAAAAAAATACTGGAACCAAAACAATGAAATCCAAACCATCAAAACAATTTAAAAAAATAAAAATGTTGATAAATTGACAAACAAATTTTTCAAAAAAAAATCTATATTATCTTGGAAAAAAATCACTATGTTATCATATTTTCTTAATTCTGTTGAAATTTAGCAAATATTGTTGGAAATAATAATTCCAATATAAAAAAAATTCCAAAAACATTTTTTTTACCTGAACAAATGTAAATTTTTCATCCTACTTTCTGTTACACCCTGTACTTCTATTTCTTACAACAACCTTACTTGGGGCTTATTATAACTTTATTTAAAGTCATTTATGTCAATAAGGGTGATGATTCCATCCCGTCATAGTTCTTTCCCCACAGGACCTTCATCACTACCCCAATGGGAGTTCTCTTTGAGCTTTGCAAAATAAATACGACATTGACAATATTTGAACACAAAAATTAATTAATGCAATCCAATAAGCTTTTGAGGTTGTCATCCTGCTGGAGGGTTAATTAGACAATGAAATTAAAAAAATAAAGACTTACAGTTTGTGTGAAAAACTAAATAACGTTGGTTCATCATCATCGCATTTCAATTCGTAAATTTATCCAATTTTTTTAAGGTGCGTAACTCCTCTTTTATTTAGTTAAAATTACGAATGTTTTTGGTCTTTTTTCGCCTTAATTAGTGTAACGCCATCTATCTTCGCCAGACGATAAGAAATTTTAACATACGCTACTGCGAGCACTTAATAGATTGTAGATGAAAACAAAACCAAATAAGTCACATTACGCAAACAACCTCATTGACACTGAACATAAACGTACAGTACAGTTAACAACACAATGGAAACAACAGTGGAAGTCCTTTATATAAGTGACAAGAAAGAAGAACTTGATTTTTTGGAGGAATATGAAATAAAGAAACACCTAAAATATCCTCAATATACAGTATTGAATGAACAACTAAACTTGGGAAGTTCAATCACTTTATTATTTATTACCTTTTGGACTAAATACCAACCAAACCAAAAATTTTGTAGGAGAAGAAAAATATTTTTGTACGTATTGCTCGATAATGATTGGTTGAAATGTTTATAGTATGAACTCAAGTACGCATATAAGAAATCTGTCAATCTTATATCACTCTTTGATAATTTTACTTAAACGAAACCTGGTCAGAGAAAAATATTAAAAAACTTTGAAATACTGTAGACATTCAAGATAAGCTCATTTTAGAAATAATAAATTCCAGAAAATTAGGGTTGAAACAATTAATTTAAATATAAAAGGTCTCAAAATGACCTACAATAACAGATAAATTTCACGAACGGCGTTTTTCGAAAAGTAGATTTTTCTGCCTCTACTATACTTTACAATTGGCAAATAGATAGAAATTTCGAAATGGCCTTTATTTTTCATATCTGCAGTACAAAATGCACAAGTTCTCCCGTTGGTTAAATAATAAATACGCGTGCAGGAACCGCATCCCTTACCTTTCCTGGCACTACGTTTCGGTTTTCCTGCAGAACGTAAGTGCATGTGACCGAAATTCGTGCCACAGTTGTACGTAGTAGTATAGTCTGGCCCTATCGATTTTTGCCCAGACTGGAATGCCCTCCTCGGCCCCCGCCGCCGCCCTTTGCGGCCCCATCAGCCACGCCGTGAACTTAGGCCCTTTTTTCTTCTTCCTTCGCCCCTCTTCCGCCCCTCACGGTTCGTTTCTGGGTCTCTCGTAGCCGTGCCCCAGCGTCTTCGAAATGCTCACAATGAGACGCAGACGTGGCCTTAGACGTTTCCGCTTTTTTTACTTTTCGGGGCTCTGCATGTTTCCGGCGGGATTTTTCACTTACTTTATTTATATGTTGTTTAATAAACGTATCGATTTGTAAAACAATGATACTTATTGTAGCAGGAGAAAAACTCTTAGCAGGATTGAAAGTATTGTGATTGTACTTGGAGTCACAAATTAATTAACCTTCATTACAATAAAAACATAATAAACAAATTAAATGAAATAATCAGTATTCAGAAAATCAGAAAATTATAAATTGACTAACTATCCTTTCAAATACCATACAATACAAAATCGGAAAAATATTTAAAATTTTTCAGTTATTTTTTATGTGGGTGTGCATATTTAAAATTAAAATTATCCGACTTATTTATTTTGATAAATATATTCAAATGGATTTGAACTGGGCCATTAACCCCATTATAAAAGTAAAAGTACAATTACGACAAATTTTAAGGTTTGACAACAATGTTAGTAAAAACTTGAAAAAAAATCTCAAAAGTTCAATAAAAACAACACGTCGAATATTTTCTCGAGTTACACAGCGTCAAACTAAATTAGAGCACCCTGTATAATAAAATTTGCGAAATTGTTTACCACCAGATTAAAAGTATCAGATTACAAAAATTACAACTAAAATTTCCAATTTAAGTTTGAGGTGCTTCAGTGATCCAATTAGGGTCTTATGTCATTTAAAACATTTTTAAATTGTGTTATAAATATAAATTAAAGTATTCTTTTTGTTTTCAATGAAAAGAGTTTTTTTTGTTTAATAATTTCCGACTAAAAAAGAGAAAAATAGCATGTTAAAATTTGGAAAATTGTTAACGTTTCTCATTTAATCATGTGATTGGAAAAAACTGATAAAAAAAAATTTGAATCTGATCTAATTTTATTATTAATTCGTTTAAAATGGTATTTTTATCTTATCTCGTAATTTTTTATCTATTATTTAGAAAGAACAAATCGTCGATGAAAAAAAACGTTGGTTGCTGGTTTAGGTTCTTCAGATCAGCTGAAAAAGTACAAAAAGAAAAATTAAAATCTAATTTTCTAATTAATTTGTGTAAAATGATATTTTTAAACAATATCCACCATATTATCTTATTAAAACTAACCATAAAGAAAATACCGCGAAACATCAAAATTCAAACGAAATTGGTAAAATGGATCACAATATTTAAACTGGTCTTCTTGTCACAGACGTCAAATGTCATTCTTCTTCTTTTCCGAACCTCAGTATATTAAAATAAGGATGACCAGCAAGTTTAGGAAAGAAGAATTTGATCTGATTTGTTTATAATTTTAATGTCCGATATTACTTATGATTTTATTCTATTGAAACACGCCATTTAATAAAATTAAATAAAGAAAATACGAAATAAAAGAAACGAAATACGTCATAATGTTCGAATTAAAATTCTAAACATCTCACTTGTTACAAATGTCAAATGCCATTCTTCTTCTTTTCCAAATCTCAATTTATTTACTTTATAAGTTGTTTTCTTCACAAGAAAACGTAGTATGCGCCACCTGTTGAATACTACGTGGAACAATACGAATAATTTGGATTTATTTTTTTCCTCGAAAAAATAATTCAGAGTTCATCTCTTATATCGAAATTGTTAGACCTTTGTATTTATTTTGTTCGTGAATTTGCGAGTACGCTGCGTTTCCTGAATAAAAACTACACGTGCAATTTGTAATAAATTCGTCGAGGACGTAAACCTCTAAAATAAAAATAAAATCGAGATATTTTTTTTGGAACTTAATAATAGTACACGCCATCTGTCGGTTCGTATCTGGGCATGAAGGTCAGGTCGATGTCATTTTAATAGATTTGGTAAACATTCCAAAACGATTTTAATATTTTGATCAATATTGGAACATTTAATATATGTAGATGAGTTCAGATGTTTTTTTTATACTATGGCTAATAATTATTAACGTTGGTACATTAAAAATAAGATGGAATATTAAACGGTTAAAAGCTAAGAGAAATATTTGAAAAGATATACATATATTTCATTTGAATCTTGTCAGAATTTTGACTCTCTCTCTTCCATTTTAAGACGTCGTAAAGTCCACATCGTTAAAATGCTTGAAATCATAGATTCCTAGATTATCTTAAAAACAATTACTATTATAATCGTGCGTGACATAACCTCAATTTTTCGTTAACTTAGTGAAAGTGTTTAAAAACTGTTTTTATTTCTCAACTTCGGTTTGATATTATTGTTTCCTTTATTCGGTTTATCAAAATTACAAAAAAATGAGTGGCATAATAGTGGAACATGCTTAGTTTATTTCCATTATATTTAAAAAAAATGGATTTAATAAGGATATTGGACAGTCCAGATTTGAAAGGATAGTTTATATTTTGATAATCATAATTATTTTATGTGAAACATATTATTGCACTATTGAATGTTATATAATTAAAATGCAATATTTTTGTATAAAGTTGGCTATGATTTTCGAAAATTATAAGTAATGGGAAACTTTCACAGTTATCTCTCATGGCTTACTGTGATTTATAAATAAATTTTTTAACTATCCGTTAACAACTTAACCTCACTTTTGTGTTTATAGTCTAAAAATTGAACTTTGTATACGTTTACAAAAATTTGTATAGTGAAGTGTTTTCTTTTTATTTGAACTAATAATAATCAGCAAATTTCTTCGCGCTGGAATCCAACTTTTTGTTGTCGTTTTTTTATTGAAATTCGATTATTTAATATATGCTTTAAATCCCAGCCTCCTAGATTAACTTAAAAAGAATTATCATTATCTAGTGACCCAACCTCAATTTTTCGTCAACCTATCGCAAGTGTTTAAAAATGTCTGCGTTTATTTCTGAACTTCGGTCTGGTTATTAATGGTTTTTTTTTATTTGGTTTATGGAAATCGGATTTTCACAAGAAAAAACAATTTTCTTGGAATCGTTTCTAATCGGTTCAAAATATTATCAAATCATATACGAATATCTGGATATGAATTATACATATTTATTCTCGGCACTCATCAGGTTAATGTAGAAGAAAATCTGGGAAAACTACAAAGATATCCCGAACGAGGTGGATTTATAGGGGGGAAAATTCCTGTGATCGTTTGAGGGTACGTAATTTCTCGGGCTTTTCATCATTTCCGGTTAATCCATGCGTTAATATTAACCAGAATTAAATTTAATATAATTTCATTTTCGAGCTATTTTATTGTTACTGAATTTTTGTAAAATATAGGGCGAGCAGATTTCATATACAGGGAGAGCATATGTGGCATAATTAAGGCTAATATTTTGAAATATACAGAATGTTACAGACAAGTGTGAGTTATCAGAATTAATGAAAATATATTTAAACTCTAATTTCTTGTTTATTTAAAATGAGATACAATGTATTTTATAATTTCATTATGTTATTATTTATCATGAATTATAAATTTCTACCAAACCAAAAATCTAATGCCCCTAAACTTTCGCATGATTAGATTTATACCATATTAGATTCTCGAGATCTTTGATTTTTATTCCTAATTATTTCACATTATCTTCCTCACTGCGCCTCTGATATATCAAAGTATGGCGCTTGTTTATTAACAAAACAGAACATTACACTAGGGAAAGATATTCTTGTTAAAAATATCAAAAAATTGGACAATTATCGCGTATCAACGAACTAGCTATTATTAATATTGCTTCAATAACGTAATATATTTTCGATCGTTAAATATTAATACTTATTTTTTAATAGTTTTTTAACAATGAAGTGTGGGTGAATTACAGATTATTAAAAAACTATAATAACGCACTACACGTGCGTCAATTAATTATTGATACGGTATGTTTTTTTAGTTAATGTCGAAATTTAATTATTAATTTCCACATTTTACATTGACGTATGTTTTAATAAAAAAAAAATAATAAAGATATATTTTATATTTCTAAAAAAAGTAAAGAAGTGATTGGATGAAATTTCAGTCAAAAAACAAAAAGTTCGATTCCGGTGTGAAGAAATTTGCTGATTATTATCAGTTCAAATAAAGAGAAAACACTTCACTATACTCATTTTTGTTAATGTATACAAAGTTAATGTTTTAGACTATAAACATAAAAGTGAGGTTATGTTGTTAACGGATAAATAGAAAATTTATTTATAAATCATGGTAAGTCATGAGAGATAGCTGTCAAAATTTCCAAATTACACAAAAATTTATACTTGTACCGAAACGATTTCAACCAAACTTAGTTTTTCTTGTAAAAATTAAAATTTTATAAACCGATTAAAGAAATTAATCATCAAACAGATGTTACATATTAATATATATAATAATTACAGAAATTTTTTAAACACATCACTAAGTTAACGAAAAATTGAGGTTAGGTCACACATGATAATAATAAAAATAATAATAATAATAATTGTTTTAGCCGTAATTTTAAGCATTTAAAGGACGTGGACTTTACGTCTTAAAATGGAAGAGAGAGAGTTAAAATTTTCACATTCCTTTTATAAGTTTTTGAAAAAATAACTAACAACAAATTTTATGATTGACATTTCTTAAACTTAATTTTTATACGAAATCATTTTAAATGCCCTGCATATTTATATAAAGCATTTTTCCAAATTCGATAACTTTATTAAACAAATATTTATAGTTTATTGTTCAATCTGGAATGTATAATTTCCATTTATAGTTTAAATTGAATTGATTGAATTTCATGAGACGTGTTTCATGATTTATCTTGTAATTTTCACTATATTTTACAAAATTTGCCGTTAATTATCATTAAATTAGTATTACGTTGATATAATGTATTTAATTTAATCTTTATTAACGTTAAATTTATTTCAAAAACATTTACAATATAAATTCAGGAACAGTTTTATGATTAAACCATATGACGATTTACTTAATATTTACATTCTGAAATGAATTAAACTCCAGTTATTAAAATTAGTATGCTAATAATTGACATGTTGTTTGAAATTTTAAAATTATTCTTAATATTTGTTATATAAAATTTAATTGTAGTTCTTACTATATATTTATTGATTTAATGGCTAGAAATATTTACAAATTTTTTGTGATATAAATTTCGTTAAAGTAGTTATTTTTCATATCCCCTGTGACATCATAAGAATTTATCAAATTTTATCATTTTTACTAGAATATTCAGAACTTAAGTGATATACCAAATTTTGAGAATTCATTTGAGATTCGAAACTAAATATTTCAGGAAAATCATTTTCGGTTTCATAAATACACACTGATGAAGTTATTGTTCATTTGGCACCATTCGGTCTCTCAAATTATATGTATTTCGTTTTATCATTTAAATTTGTACTAATTCGTCTGACAATGTTTACACAGTATCTGCACTACCATTTTTAACATATATTAAAAATAAATACAATTTTGACACACCAACTAATTTTGTTTCGGTACAAAAATTAAAACACCCCGTATAATAATTCCGAGATGGGATTTCGTGACCCCGGCGTCGGGTTGTCATTACGAATGAAACGCACCTGTCATAAACTTATCCCGAACACGTGACGGGTTCCCAGAACCGAACGGGAATATTCGAAAGGCTTTTAAATATTTAATTCGTTTTTCATAGTATCGTCAATGTTGAAATATATACAAATTTCAAACACAAGTCAAAGTTGTCATACCCGTCGCGAGAAAATCTACAATTGCTCCGATTAAATATTAAGAGGGTGAATTGGATATTTGATGTAAATATTTCATTGATTTTTTTTTTAATTTTCCGTATTCGATTTAAGTATAATATTGTCTTAAACAGTACAAGACAAAGTAAAATCAGATATATAGATTTTTTTAAAAATCGTAAGAATCAGAAATCAGTAAAATAAAGGAGGGAACAAAATCGCGAGGGAGTAAGAGCAAAAACATTAAAAAGAAATCAATATTGTCGTGGCGACAAATTAATTTAATAATAAGAAAAATTTAGTTGTTTCGATAATAACTAAGTTATGTACTTTTTAGAAACACCCTATAGTTTAAAAACTACTTAAAAGGTCGTCTCATTATGCGTGAAACACCCTGTATTTTGTCATAATTGTTTTGTTTGAAGAAAGATAAAATTCTATAAAGCAAGCTTAACACCAATTTGTGGAAGGCCCTGTATACATTTAAATTGAATTGTGTTTTTTTTTGGAAAGAGAATTAAATGTTAACATTAAAAAATGGTAAAAGCTGGTTCTCATTGTTTTTTGCTCTAAGTAATATAAAATTTATTTTGACAATCAGTAGATGACGTAAATTGCAAAATTTTTTTTTAAATTTATGAAAACGCATATTTTCTGCGGTTTGAAATGAAACTGAGCTCAATTTACGAAAAATATTGTTTAAAAAAACTTGAGTACAAAGTAAAATCAACCAAGATGTATACAAAATTTTTGCAATTTTAAAAATCCAAAGGGAGTTGGAGTGAAAAAATTAAAAACGAAATCAGTCTGGTCGTGGGGCTCGAGGAATTTTGACGCCAGGACGAATAATTAGAAACCATTAATTTTCTTTGACCTATAATTTACGAATATCAAATGTATTTGAAGTAACTTTTTGGTTTTCCTCATTTTTTTAAGTACTAAAGTTTTTCTTTTGTAGTTTAAAAGAGTTTCGCATTGGTTAATATCAAACTAATAATTAAGCGAACCTAGAAAGGAGAATGTTTTCTGTTAATTACAACTTTGTTTTTTAAACAAATTGTGTGGTATTTTCAATCAAAATGAAAATTGTCCTATCTCATTTTTTCTTTTTTCATTTATGTTTCTTTCACTATCTGAATTGCTTAATTTGTTCCTTTTCATTTTCGGAATATCGCGCTTTTCATTAGTAACTGCGATTTTTTTTTACTATTCAGTATAATTCATTATTGAGTAAAAAATTGGCGCCCAACGTAGTTTTAAGCGAAGAAAAAGACACTTAAGCCGTGGCGCCAGAAAAGCACGAGTCTCTAAGATAAAAATCTTTCAAATATTTCACCTCGTACACGAAATTTTTTATTTATATTTAGTAAACAACAAAAAACTTATCAAACAAAATAATGTTTCAAAACAAGTCGCATTATCAAGATTTCATGATGTCAAGATCGTTTTTGTTGTAAAACTAAAAACAAAGATAAACTCGAGTACTTAAGATTAGTGGAAACTGTAAAGAAATGAAATAATTTTATCTTTATATATATATATATATATATAAAATTAAGTAATGCGTATAGTTTTTGATGTTTAACTAAGTTAGTTAAAAGTATACATTTCTTATAAGGAAGCAGATTTTTAAAATAAATTTAAAATAACCATACAAGGAATATTCACGCTAAAAATATTTCGTATGTCTGAATATTTGTACCTCCCACGTGGACTTGAATTTCCAACAACTCCAACGTAATTTCTCCTTTAAATCCGATTGATCCGTTTGCCCCGTGGGCGTGGATTTTTCTTGTCCCTTTTCAAGAACTCGATCAAACCGAAACTGATAAAAATGACTTTTTGAAAGATTTACGCAATTTTCAGATTTTACGAAGGCATTGCTTGTATTAAATGAGATAAATAAACAATTTATTCGGGTTGGAATAACATTGATGAGTCCTAATATTTTTTGACACTGTAGTCTACAAAACACTGTTAACATTGAACCTGAAACACCCTGTATTGTGTCATAGTTATTTTTTTACGTCACAACAACAAAAAGAAATTAGAAAGTATACTTGGGGTGCTCCATATAAAATGTTACTATTTTTTGAACCGCCTTGTATAATAAAAAATACAAGGAAAAATGCTGGAAATTATATTGAAGATTCTGGTTTCATCGATACATTATTTAAAAAAAATAGGGAAATATTTTACAGTCACTAGATGGTGTAAAAAAAGAAAAAATTCTCAAAAGTAAACTTAAGGTGCTTCATATAAAATGTCACTTATTTCTGGAGCGCCCTGTATAATAAAAAAAAACAAATTCGGCCAAATCAAAGTGATGAAAATTCAAGATTCTGACTTTTTTTGCGTTACAACAACAAAAAAGAAAAAAATATTACAAAGTAAGCTTAAGGTGTCAATATGAAATGTCACTAATTTATAGAGCACCTTGTATATAAAAAAATAAATTCTGCCAAACAAAAATGATGGAAATTATACTAAAGACTCGGGCTTCGATGTAGAAAGAATGCAGAAAGAAAAAATGCTACAAAGTAATTTTTTTTTAATTTTGACATGAAAATGCATCTTTTTTATTTGTTATTGGATTAAAAAAGCGGTGAAATGGCGTAATTTACAAAATTTTTCTTTTTCGAAAAATCCGAATGGAAATCCATAATTTTTATGTTTTTTGAAAAAAATTATTAAATTTTCTTTCAAAAATACTAAAAACTGTTTTTCATTGTCTTCTGCTAAAAATCTTAAATATAAAATTATACGGTTTCTGAAATACGCGACATAATATATTTATAAAGAAAAACTAAGCCAACAATTTTTACGAGAATTTCTATCAAGATAAACTTGTTATTCGAAACCGAATTTTAAAAATTTTATAACCGCTGACAAAGATCATTAATCTACAAAGAATTTGTCAACTATATACTTATTTATCCAAGCGATTAGGTAATCATTTTCGTTAAAATAAGCTCACATTTAATTCATTTAAATTGTAAACGATAAATTCGTCGAGAAGAAGAAAAATACGAAAAAGTTAGTAGTGACGGTACTGTAATAAATAATATGTTATTAAAACAAGGTGCAAAATAATAATATATGTCTTTCACGATAAACTTGAAATGACATCATTTTTAGTTGTTTTTATAGTCAACAAAATAACAAAAAAATCTTGAATAAAAGCGATTTATACTTAACGGATAGGGGAAATTAAATTTTTAAAGTTGGCAATACTTTACAACGTTGCCAATTGGATCTTGCGAAAATACTTGTCATTTATCGATAGTCAAAATTTTTAGAGTTTCGATTCAAAATTAATTACATATCTTGAAATTGCAAATGTCAAAACTACTTTTACATTTCTAACATAAAATAAACTAACACAAAGCACAATACAATATTAATTCAAAGGAAGTATTATCTTTAAATGAAGGAAAAAACTGAGACATGACAACGCTGCAATTATTTTCCTTGGGACGTAATTTAATCGTGAAAAGCTTTTAAACAAACTCACAGTATTAACCATGATTTTTTTTATAGAAATACTTTAACTGAAGTATGTCAATTACAGGTGCCGTTATTTTCTATCGTAATATTTGTCGATTATATTTCCGTTATTAATTTAGGTATTTCCAAGGAAGTTTTTAACATTTTGACTCGTGTTCCGCGCTTATCGATATCGACTTTCTTATTATCTTGATTACAGAATTTCTGCACTGGTTCCGGTTCCTGTTTATAAGAATCGAATATGTACTTCCTAACGGCAAAGAAATTCGTTCATTCAGTTTTTCGGTTTCAAAAATAAATATTTACAAGCGGATAAACGTGCTCCAAAAACAGAAATTAAAAAATTTTGAGTGAGATACAAATATTTTATAATAATGTAACGGGATTTTTGACATATATTTCGAAAGGGATCATTTACAAACAGTACTGCGGCCTTTTGGTCCCTCGGTTTGTACTGGTCTTAATTTCTAATTTTTTCTATCTTTTTCCACTCCTTTTTGTTTTCTCTTCTTTGCTTTGGTTTTCTAAGTCCTCTACTCCCACTTTCATTAAGCTTGCTGTTACAGTTTCTATCCTTTTTCTCTTGAATCGTCCTTTCTCTTTCTTTCCCCTCTCTCCTCTAGCGATTATTTTTGTAAACTATTACTTGTCCCAATCAACTCATTTTCAAATGGTTTTCGTTATTTGTTCGTCCAGATATTGCTCCAGATACTCCTCTTAATATTCTCTTTTCCAAAATTTCCAATTTGTTTGGTTTTTGTTGATTAAATGTCCAAAACTCAGCCATACATTACTACTGGACATATCATTGTGTGTTGTGAAGTCCTAACTTAGTTGTCAAGGGTACATTCTTCGACTTCTTCATCTTCTTCATAATTTCTGCTGCTCTGATTTCTTTTCGATTCTTTTATCTATTTCTTGGTATTCTTCGTTTTTGTTTATGACTATTACTCTCAGACACTCGGAACTTATTTCCAGTTGTTCAAAGCAGTATGTTTTTTTCCCTATGTTAAACTATTTTTTCCTCGCTTTAAACCTACTACGGAATTCCTTGATAACTTCTCCTCCTCTCCCACTTTGATTTTAGTGTTAAGCTCACTAATTTTACCACCTTGTTATGATATGCTTCCTCCTTGGTATTCTCTTAATGTTTTTTACTAAATATCTTTAGTCCCCTTCTTATAATATCGACTAATAATATGTATCTTTCATCCTGTAAATAATTACTTCATTACTTCAGATTGTGGTATCCCCTTTTAATCACAGCTGGTCCTCAATAATTCAGCTGTAATTTTATTGTTTTTCATTGTCTTAATTATCGCTTCTATTTCCTGTTCCTTTAACTTTTCAATACTTACTCATTCTTCTGCAATTTCCTGATACCCTGGTCTTTCTCTTTTGTTTTAGTTTCTGCAAGTTTTCACAATATTGCACCTATAGTTATGTTTTTTGTTCCACTTCACTTAGTAGCTCTTCTTTTTCGTTTCTCCAATACTTTACTATACCACATCAACTCACGTATATATTCTATTCTGAATTTTTTTCAATATGGTACATCATGACATTATATTTTCAATGGTCAATGAAGATACATCCATCTATTCATTCTATATTATAGTTTCGATAAAGAAACATGTAAGTTCATTAAAACATTAGTAAAAATAGTTAACATTTCCATCTGAAATCTAATGCAAATTATCATCAATAATATTAAAATAGCAGCAAAACTAATCAATAACATTGTCAGTTGCCATAAGAAGTGTGTGAAAGTGATTAAAAGTGATAAATCGACTTACGACATTAATTTGTGGTCTAACGCCATTTTGTGCATAAGGCAGTTACATGAGTCATTGTGAATTTGTAATTTTTTAGAACTTTAAATTTTATTTGTAATCCTAAGAGAATTAATAGAAGAAACAGTAGTAAATTATGAAGAAGCTGTTTTCTTCAATTTCGACGGTAAATTTTCTCTTTTTCTCTTTGCTCATTTTGTTTTAGTTCCAGCAGGTTTTCAAAATAACGCGCTCATACTTCTGTTTTTAGTTCCACTTCATTTAGTAGCTCTTCTTTTTTATTCCTCCAATACTTTGTTGCGTTACCTTTCTTTGCTTCCTGGTAAAAATTTCTTATATATATATTTTTGTAGATTTCTTCAAAGGTCTTCAGTTTTTCTTCTAGGAATTCTCTTTCGTTTTCTTATTATTCGTTTTGCTTGAGCTTTCTTCTTCTATAACTGTTCCAGTTTTTTCTTGTCCTGTACTGTATTAACCTTAAACTTATTTGATTTCTTCCTTGGTACATTTTCTTACATTTTTTGTTATACCATTCCCCTCATGTTTTTTTTTATTGTCTTATTATTATTACAACTAAAATGATGGAAGAGCTGATTTTTATTTTATTTTTGGATGTTTTCTAATTGTCTATCCGATACATTTCTGGAGATATTTGAATAAAAAATTTTTTGTTCATCCATGAAGATATTTGGCAGAATTGAGTTATTGGACTACCTATTGGTAATCTTTTGAAAAGTCGTGGATTTTTAAGATAAGTGTATATTATTTTTTACACTTATAATAGATTCTATAAAGTAAAAGTAGAAACAATCATTACGTATTGTATTATTTTGTACATATGTATTTATGTTTGATTTTCATTTTGCGTGTTTTATTTTTGTTTTTATTTTATAATTTCCTTTGTTACATTTTGGCGCCCAACCTTGTTCACTTTAAATAATAAATTGACATTCAAATTTTTCTAACTACATGTTTAAACGAACGATAATTTCAATATCAATCAACAATCATTAATTTCAGGAACAACAGTTAATTACAGAAATAACATTACATTGTTACAGTACATTTAGGCTCTTTTTTCTTTTTACCTTCACGTATTTTCGCACGATGACTCGTCAAGATCGGGCCGACAAAGAGAACGAACGGTCTTTTGAATTTGAACCAAACTCGAGTCTGAATTCCGTTTGGCCGGAACGAAGCCGACGAATTGGCAAATTGGCACACATTGAGGTTACCTACTTACCTAGATTCGCGAGGTGTGTTCCAAAAGGTAATTCCACCGACCTGCCGGCATGCCGCAATGTCTAATAACGTTGCAGAAGAAAAATAAATAAAAATAAAGAGTTTGTTATTTTCGTGAGCGCGACGAATTGACGCAAGGTGGCCGGCAACGACAACAAATTAAAAATAGAAGTTTATACGGAACGTGGATTGGATTTTTGGATATCGGAGCCAGTTCCGAGGAAGTTGTGGTTAATATCGATTGAGGAAATCAGAGCACAATGGGTCTAAATGCAAATTTTTTAAAATGGGAGATAAGTGCCTAAATGTCCTCTTCGAATGTACTTGAAAGTCTTAGTTTTTTGGTACACGAAGGAAACGAGTGAATCTACAAATCATTTTTTTATATCGTGAACTCGAATATGAATTTCTCAAAACTGTGTTAGTGTTAGTTGAATCCTTTGTGTGTGTGTGTGTTAGTATGTTTGTAAAAATTCCTTCATTTGAATGTATACCAAAGAAAAATATGAAATCTGGCAAAATTAACACCAAATGCAATAAGGACATTTTATCTTTAAAAACGATTAAAAGCAAAATTGAAGAAAATAATAACTTAATCATCACGATATTAGATAAAGGTAGTGTAACAGCCATTTTAAAAACAAATGATTAGACTTGAAAATTCTCAGTAGAGATCCGACTAAGAAATTTTCAGATAATGATATAATAACTAATTAATCACCCAAATTTCCTTTTTAATGACTAGGAACATATAGTTCAAAAAAAATCCTCAAGCACCAAAATTATAGGGTACGATTAGTTTACATAAATATACAAAACAAACTAGATCCAAATAATAAATTAGCAGAAATGATCAATAATTAATTACGATTCAACATCAAAATATTCAGTAAACAGAGCTATTTAAATTTAATTAAATGAAAGCACAAAATTGGTTTCACATGATATTAGTAATATATTTTCAAAAATTATTCAATTTCAATGTTGTCCAATGGTAAGTAACTAAATTCTTAGAAAAAACACATTAACCAAGTTTTAATCATAGAAATTATAAATGTTTAGTATAAACATGTTGATGATGTTTTGGCTGGTTTTACAAGTAGGGATAGACAATTAGAAAACATCCAAAAATAAAATAAAAAGCAGCTCTTCATCATTTTAGTTGTAATAATAATAAGACAATAAAAAAAACATTGAGGGAAATGGTATAACAAAGAATGTAAGAAAGCGTACCAAGGAAGAATTCAAATAAATTTAAGGTTAATACAGTACAGGACAAGAAAAAACTAGAACAGGTATAGAAGAAGAAAGCTCAAGGAAAACGAATAATAAGAAAAACAAAGAGAATTCCTAGAAGAGAAAATGAAGACCTTTGAAGAAAACTACAACAATATTGATATAAGACATTTTTACCAGGAAGCAAAGAAAGGTAACGCAACAAAGTATTGGAGGAATAAAAAAGAAGAGCTACTAAGTGAAGTGGAACTAAAAACAGAAGTATGAGCTCAATATTTTGAAAACCTGCTGGAACTAAAACAAAATGAGCAAAGAGAAAAAGAGAGAAAATTTACCGTCGAAATTGAAGAAAACAGCTTCATAATTTACTACTGTTTCTTCTATTAATTCTCTTAGCTTTTCTTTTTATATACTCGTTAACATTATTTCTGGGAGGATTACAAATAAAATTTAAAATTCTATAAAATTACAAATTCACAATGTAGAATGAAACCATTTTTTGAATATTTTTGAAACTTTTTCTTGGATTTTCCAGTTTCTCCAATAATCATAAATTTGTTTTATTTCTAGTTTATTTCAAGCCCTAAATCGCTCCCTTTTTCCTCTATTCTCTTTAAAACTTTTAGTGCTGTTTCTTGGGTTTTGCTAGTATCTTCTATAATCATAAATTTGGTCATTTCCTGATTAATTTCAACGCCAAAATTACTCTTCACTTTTTCCTACATTTTCTTTAGAACCTTCTGGGACTCTTCAAATCCTAAATCGCTCGTTTTTTTTAACCTTTTGGAGTTAATTCTTGGATTTTGCCAGCCTTGTTAAATCATCTGCATATGTCCGACATTGCTGTAATTATTGCGTATAGTTTCTTGATTTTCTCTGAAAATACCAGGTTAAAAAGGTCTTGCAAACAGTTAAAATGGTAAAAAATGAAATCAGCTTCATTATCCAGAAGAGTAACCAAATCAAAAAGAATTGGGAATAGAAGAGTAGGAAGACCAAGAAAGAATGGAAGAATTGGCGCAGAAAAAAGGATAGACAATCAGTGAATTAAATTAGATGACAAGAAATGAAAAAAGTGGAGCAAATGGATAGAAACTGACATTATGGGGTACATAGTTGAAGAAGAAGAAGAAGTTTTGTCTTTTATTGTAATGAGACCAAAAAGCAGTTCAAAACATGATCTTTAGGCTCAGTTCATATCATGGGAACCACAAACTGCATATAAATTAAACGATTTTAGTTTTTTGCTATACTAGACCATCTGGCAACCAACCGATCTTTAACACAGGCCTTACTGCTAAAAAATTTAAAAGGTTACATTACTCGGATTGTAGGAAAGTGAAAGTCATCTGTCTGTATCGGGATGTAAGTGCCAGGAACAGTTGGGAAGGAAATACTATTAATTTGACCCGAGTAATCTGTGAATAATGCCACATACAGACCAACAAGCAAAACAGAAACTTTGATTTTTTCAACAAAACTGAAACGTTCAGCAACTTTTTTTGTCTTTAAACTATTTCTTTCCTGAAATATTTCTTTGGAGCAGCATCAATCAATCACGGTAGCCGTTCAGTATTAATTTCGGGTCAGCAAGTTAATTTTGTCTCGCGATTTAAAGAGCGTTAGGTCTACATTCCGCGTGCCAACTTTGAAATGTTGATTACTGTGCCGGTTCAAAAAGGGTAACGCACGATGCATTCTCTAGGATTTAAATTTAATTTTTGCTTATACGAACGTGCACATCTAATTTCACAGGATAAAAAGAGTATTAAATAAATATAAATATGGAGTTCTAAGTTCTGAGATATTGTGGAATAAATAAAAGGATCTTTGAGAAGATATCGAATATAAAGGAAATCGAGACCTTGAAGTCGTAGAGACTAAACAAGGAAAGTATCCACAAATTGTTTTGGAATAGATATGTTACAATTGACGAGAATTTCCTACTGTTAAATAGTTAATTTCATCAAAATCTTCTACTTCTAAGTCACTTTCGATATTCGAAGATTCATCTTCCTCTTTGTGTTCATTTAACTTTTTCAATCTTGATGCCGAATATTTTTCATCAAAAGTGGTTGTAATGACATCATTTTTATATTATGTGGAATGTTTTGCAATTGTCGAAGTATGGATCAAAGTATATTTATTTAGTTTAATGATTATTTTAATCTAAAACTTCTTCTTTTAAGCAACTTTTGTTATCCAAAGATTCATATTCGTCTTCGTCTTTATCTTCATTTTAATTTATAACAATCTTTTCAGTCCTGGTGTCTAATATTCATTCATTTTTGTATAATATGGAATGTTTTGCAATTATCAAAATTTGGATCAAATTACATTTATACAATTTAATGGTTATTTTCATCTAAAACTCCTTGTTCTAAGCCACTTTCTATATCCAGATTCACCTTCGTCTTTGTCTTAATTTAAATTTATAACAACTTTTCCAATTCTGGTGTCTAACACTGGTTCATTTTCATTGATATTGACTCTTTTTTATATTATGTGGAATGTTTTGCAATGAACAAAGTTTGGATCAAAGTACATTTATGTAGTTTATTGGTTATTTTCATAAAAAAAATCTTTTTTTAAGCCATTTTCAATACCCAAAGATTCATCTTCCTCTTCGTCTTCATTTAAATTTCTAACACTTTTTTCAACTCTGGTGTCTAATATTGCTTCATTAATGTTGACTATTTTTCATCCCAAGTGGTTTAAATGATATCATTTTTATATTATATGGAATATTTTGCAATTATCGAAATTTGGATCAAAGTACGTTTATATAGTTTTTCGTCTGTTACAAATTCGGTTCGATCAAAGATTCCAACGTATTACGATTAGTAATCAATTTTGCAATTTTGTTTTGTTATTTATAAGGCAAACAAAAAACATGTTGAAGAACCAATTCATGATAAACGGAGCTTATCGCGACCAGATAAACTATTTCTATGAATTGTGTATAAAATAAAAAGCGTAGGGCGCGACGTAGCCGGAGGCAGGGCCGGTCCTGCCCTACTTGACCCTAAAAAAATCATATAATATTTATCATCTGATTGACTACCGGTAATTAGAATATGTACATTTAATTTTAATTATTTTATGCAAATAGTATTGCATCTTGACGATATTATTGAGGATACTGAATATTTAGTTTAACCCAAAAATCTTAAATGGTATAATTTTTTGCATTTTTTCTTAAATACCGCATCCCATCTATTCAACAGGTTCTGTATACATTATATTCGAGTTAAAATATTTTCCACTTCGTTAGAAACTCGCATTAAATACGCCATAAAATCGAATTCCTTGAGTAATTCTCTAAGACACGCCACCGACATGTATGTAGGCATTATTGGCAATTTACCACCAATTCGTTCAAACGAAATTACCAGCATTCAAGCCCCCCCTAACATCTACTTATTTATGGGTTCCCAAGAGGATAATGGCGTGGCTATAGATCGTACAATACGTATTTGTATAATGTAACAATTCCTTTTGACGAAAATGTTTAGTTTTTTTGTACACGGAACCGGCACCGCCTATTTTCACAAAGTGGCATATCGTTTTTGTTTATTTTGACGTTTGTAATTAGGGAAAAAATAGAATTGATAATGGGGAGAAATTTGTGTCTGTATTTATTGGTCTAAAAGTGGTCTCTCACTTGATGGGAAGGAAAATAGTATGGAAATGTTTGAAGAAAATGAAAGCTCTAAATGATTCAATTGAAGTAATTGAAAGCGTTTACGAAGGAATAAAAGAAAGAGTTCAAATAGGGGGTAATTGTTTGTTTGTCCATGTTTTAGTGGTTAATCGGCCAATTCTTTATTATAATGATGTTCCTACTTGTTTGAAAACCTCGGCTGTTTTTTGCTTTTCTCCTTTATTTCTATTATTTCTCAGTTCTTTATTTCCTGTATTATTTCATGATTTGGTGGCTTCCTTATTTCGCCTTTTTCAATAAGTTATTCTTGATTTTTCTCTATCTCATTTTGCCCTTTCACTGCCTATCCCTTCAGTCGTTTTTGTCTCTTTTATTCTTACTTCTACATCCTTGCAATGGCTTTTATACTTTTCCTTGGGCTATTTTAACCTATTTTTATAAATTTCTTATTTCGTGGTTTTTGTAGTATTTCACTATTTATGGTAATTTTTTATCTGTACAATTTCTTTTTTCTATTTATACACACTTGTTTAGTTTTTCTTCTTACTTCATCGTATATTTTTCTATTTATATATGTATTTTGTATCAACAAGTTCTTAGAGCAGTACCGGCTAATTATAACTTACCAAATTTAATAAGATTGCAAACACTTGATCACGAAGGTACTTTTCTAGACGGATGTTAAACTGCAACCGATTCCCGAATTTGTCGAGCTTTCTAAACTGAATTTTTAGCGCTACTTTTTGTTCTCACATATTTTTATGACTCTCGGCTATTAAAGAGTATTCGGTATTTACAAAACTAACCATAATCCTCAGTTCGGACGATTATTGAAGGGATAACAATCTGAACGGCATCTTTTTTTGTGGAAGGAAAAAATCCCTAAAAACCTTTCCCGATGCAGCTCAGTTTCTTCAACTATGCCCATTATTTCCATACAATTACAATCGTAAAACTCATTTGGGGAGTAATTTCAAACGTCAACCTGTATTTTCAGTAATACGCGATTAAAAATAAAATGTAACATCTACGAAGCTAAGGATGTATAACAATAGTTGTACCAACAATATTATTTGCTAGTGAGAATTGGATAACATAGAACAAACAAATGAGCAATGGAAATGAAACATTTGAGGAGAATAGACAAAATTAATAGGATAACGAGCGAAACAACACCAGAAAAAAATAAACAAATACCAATAATGAGCAAAATAACGAAAAACCAATTCATTTGGTACTGGCTCATCATGAAGGTGGAAGCAAATAGACTAACAAGAAAAATACATTAAACAAGAAGCAGCACCAAAAAGAGGAAAGTTAAAAAGAAAAAATCGATGTAACAAATAGTAAACGTCGGAATGAGAAGAGAGAAGATATTGGAAGAAATACTAACAGGAAGTAGACAATTATAGAAAGAAGAAGAAAGCGCTAAAGTATTTAATAAAAGCACTGACTTGTTTTTAAATAAATTATGGACTGTATAAAAATCTAACAAGATTTTTTCTTCTTTCAGGGCAGACCTAAAGGGACAAAACTAATAAAAACTAAATAAGTAACATACACTAAAAATGTGACCAACCAATTTAAACAAAATTTAAGAGTTTCGTAAAGCGTTGAACGATGATAATAAATATTATTTTTAATATAGTCGATGTAGTTCAAAATCCTCGGGCTTAGTTTGCCAAATCATAAATAAGGATTTACGTTTATATTAACGTTATGTTTTATTTTGTCATTTCGTGATATAAAATTTATAAATAATGTAAAATGTTTTCGAAAATAAAAGCAAGATCCAGAATGAGGTTTCAACGTTCAAAAATCTAATAAAATGTTAATTTAAATGTTTTTTTTTTAATTTCAATGTTAGATGCAAACACGTTATTCAATACACTGAAATTCTCATTTCTGGGAAAAAGTAAATAAGTAAAGATTTAAAAACAAAGGTAATACAACTATCGAGTGGACATTAACGAAATAACACAAAAACGAGGAAGAAGCAACAAAAATGAAAATCTTACGTAAAATACAAGGTACGATAAGAAAAAACAAAATAAGAATTGAGACTTTTAGGTAACTAATAACTTTAAAGAAATTCAAAAACTAATTTATGGAACCACAGAGGCAATTAATAAAAAATAAAGAGTATACGAAGATCAATATCAAAGAAAAAAAGAAGGCAGGGCTTACTCCGGAAAGTAAAATAATGGAAACATGGAAGAAATATTTCCAGTAACCAACTAAAACAGAGCAGCACTCAAAATAAAGAAAGGAGTAAGATTTAGAGAATTCAGAAGAAGGTCAGTTAACGACAAAAGAAGAATTTTTAGAAGCCATAAAAGAAGTAAAACATGGAGAAGCATCAGGAAAGATAGAAACGAGATAAATTACGAAAGGCTTTGAATATAACCATTAAAGATAAAACTAAGAAAAACATCGAATGAGGGAATAAAAGAAGGCGGCTCAGGAAAGGGGCATACAATGGAATTGTATAAAAGAAAAAAATCAACGATAGAAATAAATGAAAGAAACAGAATTAAACAAAACAAAACCAACTAATCGCCATCCTTGCACCGAAAAGTAAAAATGCTTTAGATTAAGAACAAAAATCCGATAGGCGATAAGAACTTGGACCTTCTTCAATTTTTCCAGATTCCTGGATTAGAACAAATCGTATTTTCTTCAACGCATCAGGAAATACACCGTCAAATAAGTTATCCTAATATTTTATCTTTTTTCATTGGCATACTTTCATACATTGCCTCACCATTTCCATTAAATTCAATCATGACCAGATCATCTATTTCAAATAAATTTAAGTTTAATTACTAGAACGCTATTACCAATAAACATTTTATTATTATTTATGTAAAACTAAATGACGTCCGTGTTGTTTATGCATTCGACGCCGGTAATTACCGCTATACTTAGTTACCGATTATCATCAATTTGGTTTAAACTATCTTGAATTCACACGATAAATTATTGTACGAAACGCTCGGTATTTTTTTTTTTCCTATAACACGTCTAACTATTTCCACACCATTCCGATATTATGTACATAAATAAATAAATTGAACGAATCTCGAACAGAAACAAATGATTAGGCTGTTTGACTGATGACCTTCAAATGCTACATCTTTCAAAACAAGTGTATATTTATACATACTTTTATCTTGAACGAAATTTTTAATTGTGTATTTTACGTAATTTTAATCTTTGGTTCGGTTGATCTCGTTTTAAAAATCAAAAATGATCGAAAGGCCTCTTTGGAAAAACTAGTGGGAGGATGAAACGGATTAGCCTGAGTTTATTCATTTTTCAATTTATTCTAAACTACCGTCCCTTTGATACTGTTTAAATTTTATAGAGTCGTTTATTCTTTTAACTAACGCGTTTATACAATGGAAAAAATTGATTCGCTCACTAAAAAACAAGCGAAATGAATATCTTAAAAAATAAAAGTGAAAATCTGATGAAGTTGCTGGTACAGTGAGCACGTAAACATACCTACAACAATTTTCTATCTTCGATTATGGTGTCAATATGCGTTCTGGTCGTGACTAATTAGATTTAATTAACAATTTCTTAGTTTATTGAAATGGTTTACACATGAAATTGTATCAACATTCAGTATAGTTTTCTAAGGAATAGAAAGCTGTTGAATTTCGTTATAATTTGTGTCAAAGTAGTTTCGAAATTGGCGAACAGAGGGCACTAATTTCAATAGCTGGATTAATTAATTAGAATTCTGGCCTAATTATTAAAATTTTGAATGTTTTAGCATTAATGTTTAATAAACGAATTAGATAAAGTCATTTGTTAAGGTAATTAGGGTTGATATTAATTTTACCGGTATGAAGTTTCATCTATTTTTTTTTTCGAAGTATAGTTTTTTTTGTCAAATGTTAAATTATTGAATTATTAACGTTTGAAAAGAAGCGTTTAAATAGTTCATATCAGTCACGGATTCACAAACTCCTTCTAGATAAATAAATATGGGAATTTTTCATAAAAAATTTCTTCAGATTCTAAAAGCACACAATATTTACTGAAACATATCCAAAAATTGAACTGTAATATTGTTTAATAACTTCGAAAAAAATTTTGAAAATAGCTAACGTTATATTCGCTTGTGTAAGGACAATCTCAAAAAAAATTGATTTATGGCATGTTGAGCAGATAACATGTTTTTCCATAACGCTACTGATATGCACAAATTGAGTTGTAATATTTTTTAATAACTTTGAAAAGAAATTTTGAAAATAGTTAACGATTAATTCGCTTATGTATGTCACCCTTACAAAAGAAATATATTTATAGCATGTTGACTTATGTTTTTTAGAATCTACACACACTCTATCTAATGAATTTTAAGGTATATTATTTTTTAACCAAAATCTTTCTGAAATTCCTAGATATTGCTTGATAAAAAACTTTTCTTCTTCTTTTTCTCGTTCTCTTTCTTCTTCTTTCTCTCGTTCTCTTTCTTCTTCTTCTTCTTCTTGAATTTTAATGCCTCAGCTACAAGGGGTTATTCGGTCCCTGTATTTTATTTTTATCTTAAGATATTTGTAGAGTTATTTTAATTATATAAACGGCCTTTATTTTTAATATGATGAAAGCTAACAAATAATTCAGTTTTTCCACTATTACAAATTTAAAGTAGTTTACTACTTCAATTTATCATCAACATTAATGCAAATAGATCTCATTGTCGTCCAGAAAAAAATAACCCGGGACCATCCCATCCATTATTTATATAATATATTTCTTAAAAACAAACTACGAAATTACTTTCTTTATTTGGACGTCTATAAGTCACATTTAGAATCCCATATATCTATCGGGCAATTCTATAAAAATATTTCGTGCTGATGGATTTTCCATTACTACATCCGGTCATCGCATCGATTAATCATCGGAAGAGGTTTCACTTGTAAATATTTTCATTGATGATTAATTTGTTTTCATAGTAATAAACGAAAGGAAGTTGTACATAGGAAAATGATAATGTTTGTCATTATTACTAATAGTAAATGTAATCGACACTTAACGGACAGGGGAAATTAAATTGTAAAAGTTGGCCACACTTTTAAGATAAAAAAAATACTAAGTATTTGGCAACCCTAAGTTGTTTATAATGGTGAAAAGGAACTAAATTCCAAGTTTATTATTTTTTGCTCTTTTATTCATTATTTTTTAGTATTATTATTTAAAGAAAAATAAATCACGATTCTTTAGTACACAGATTTTTATAGTTTCATTATTATTATTATTGTTTTCTTTTTTTTTTGCAGATTTTTATTTATTTACTGGAATCGTTTCCAACGTGGAATAAAATCACTATCAAGGAATAAGGTAAGAATAAATATTGATCTTAAAGCTTTTTTGTTTCGAAATTATACATGTACAAATAAAAAATAACAATGCTATTAATTCATAATGATAATAATAATAGTAATAATATAGCTTTATTGCCCAACATTTACAAGACAATAATATATATACAAAGTGTTTTTTTTTAGAAACTAAAAAAATATGCCAAGAATTTATTCTGAAAACTAAAAACTAAGACAAAAAAATAGCAAAAAGAGAAGTAAACTAGGTAAAACCTACTTAAATAATACAATTAACGAAAAGACTAAATTGGAAAATGGAAATCTAATCTGTGTACAATCTTAAAACCTATCTACAGGGTTATTCATAACTATTGGGACTAGGCTAAGGGCAGGTTATTTGGACCAAAATATGGCGATAGGACCAAATATACCTTAATAAAATATTGCTGTGGAATAAGATATAGGGCGTTAAAGTTGAATTTTTTTTTCGTTCCACATGAATGATTCCTTTTTTGACCAAACTTTTTAGTAAACTTTTTAGTAGATGTAAACATCATTTCTACTTAATATTGGTACTTTTGTTGTTTGTTAGCCTATGTCCTAATAGTTATGAATCACCCTGTATAAATAATTTACGTGGAACATAAAGTAAGATCACAGTCTCTTAAATTGTTAAAAAAAGGTTACTTACTTAGTTAAAAAAATGATCAAAAGTTGTTTTACAATAAGTTAGAACAATGTTTTCTGTTCTTAAGATAGGATGATTGCAAAGAAAAATGGATAAAATCTCAATTTAACTTTCTTCTCTCACGGTACTTTTGGTGTTTTCTGACATACTATATTTTCTTTCTTGCTCGAATAGAACCATAAGAAGTCCATAGATACAAAATGAAAGCAATTTAATTGGTGAAATTTGAACCAATGAGTTATTCTAAATAAAATTCTTAAAGAACTAATCCATTCATTAAATAGATTATTTCCTGCAGGAAAGTACAGAAAACACTTGGTTCCTGCAAACAAATATTTGCAGGAAATCTTCTATTTCCAGTTTTTTTTTTTTAATTGTAGATATGATTCCAACTTTAGTTGTTGCTTGAATAATTACTATTTTTACATTTCTGTATTCACAAATGAGGAAAATTAAAAATTTTAATGTTTGAATTTCCCCAGCAACGATTTGGCGTCACATTATGCCGAATACAATGCGAAATAATAGATTATCGATTTAGAATGGTCTACTGAATTTGTTGGCTGCATATTAATATTACAAAACAAACAATAGCTCAATGTACAAAACGGTCAACCGCAACATTCGGGCAACGAGAGTTTAAATGTTTTAACGTTGAACGCATTTTCGTCTAATTGTTAATCTATGCTAATGCGAACAAGGTTTAGTGCTACATAAATTTTAGTTGTTGACGAAAAATAGTAGAAAAACCCACAGGAAATTTAAATCTATACACGAATCAAAATTTCAGTTACTTTTTCGTTGGCCCATTTGCCAATTTATTGATTTTGGAATGGGGTCTAGAGTAAATCTTTCTAAAAAAAAAAAATACAATACACGGTTACAAAGATGTGAAAATCCATTGAACGTTTCAAATGGAAATAGAAAAAATTTTCTTCGAATTTTGACTTCAATATCCGTTGTTTAAAATTTCCTTGGTTAGAAAATTGTAGCTTCTTACACCCTTTTTGAAAACAAAAAAAAATGAAGCTTTCGTAAGTGGCAGGTTAATTTCTAGGGTGATTATCTATCAAGAAAAATTAACTTTCTGTTAATATTAAAACTTTTTCTATATTTAAATTGCAAGAATAGAGAATTGCTTTATTTTATGAGATTTAATTTATAATTTAGTTTCCAATTTCATTTTCAATGAACTCAATTCAAAGTTTATGTGAGAATTTATTTCGTTTATCAATTACACTCAGAGTTGAAAACCTCAAAATTTCTTATTGTAAATCCAATTAGCATATATGTATATTTTCATTAAAAAATGAAATAATTTTGTAGAAAGAAAGAACTTAACAAATTCTCTTACAGTATTTTCTTTTAATATCTTCTGTTTGAAATTTTCTTAGTTAGGAAATTGCAGTTGTTTGTATCTGTAGAAGCGAAGAAAAGTTGAAATTTTCTTAAGTGGCAGGTTAATTTTGAGGGTTATTTTTTACCAAATGAAATCCAATTATATTAAAACTTTTTCGTTGTTGAAGTTTCAAGAATATGCAATTGTTTTATTTTACGTTAGTTAATGTATAATTTGGCGCCCAATTTTATTTTTGATAAACTTAATTTAAAGTTTATTTCATAATTTCATTTATTATTTACAACCAAAGTTAAAAAAATGTAAATTTCTTATTGTAAATCCAGTTAAAATATATTTTAATTGAAAAATTACAATGTTAACAACTTTTATGAAGAGAAAAAAGCTTTATAATAATTATTTTATAGTATTTTCTTTTATTTAATACCTTAACCTATAAAATATATTTTGACATTCACCCCTGGAATAACATTTTCAGCTCTTTTTTCATGTGTTATTCACGTCTTTCCAATTTATTGATTTTGGAATGAGGTTTAGGATAGATAAAATCTGACTAAAAAAAATGTAATGTTACAAATATGTGAAAATCTATTGAAAATTTCGAAAGAAAAACACAAAAAATTTAAAGTGAAACGAACTATCTCTTCAATTTTTGACTGTTAAGATTGTACTTCAAAGAAATCATTAAAATAATTATACTATGATTTTTTCTTATAAGGTATCGTCACATTTTGTAATGTCAACAATTGTGATTAAAAATATAAAAATTTTCTAAACATTTGTGAATGCAGTGTAGTGAAGTGAAGTGTTTTCCCCACTTTGGAGTGAGAACAATAAATATTTCTTTGCAGTGAGAACAATCAATATTTCTTTGGAGTGAGAACAATCAATATTTTTTTGAAGTGAGAACAATCAATATTTCTTTGAAGTGAGAACAATCAATTTTTCTTTGGAGTAAACACAATGAAGATTTCATTGGAGTGTGAACAATGAAGATTTCTTTGAAGTGAGAACAATCAATTTTTCTTTGGAGTAAACACAATGAAGATTTCTTTGGAGTGAGAACAATCAATATTTCTTTGGAGTGAGAACAATCAATATTTCTTTGGAGTGAGAACAATCAATATTTCTTTGGAGTGAGAACAATCAATATTTCTTTGGAGTGAGAACAATCAATATTTCTTTGGAGTGAGAACAATCAATATTTCTTTGCAGTGAGAACAATCAATATTTCTTTGGAGTGAGAACAATCAATATTTCTTTGGAGTAAAAACAATCAATATTTCTTTTGAGTGAGAAAAATCAATATTTTCTTTATGTTAGACTGCAACATTCTGTTTCAATAAGAATTATTAAATTGAATTAAATTAAATAAAGATACTTTTATTTTTTTTGATCAATTAAGATATGAAATACTCATAATAATAAAATAATATTGTCATTCTTGGAATAATTCTATTTATTAATTATTGAAATTTTCTCTGAACTATTTCGCCTCTAATTTATTAAAAATAAATAAACTGGTTTCATAATAATAGTAAATAGTGAGTACCTTGAAACTACATATCAGATAAGAAAAGTCGAATATGTTCTTTTCCATTTTTGCCATTAATTGTGCTGGAATTTATTAACCTAATTGACTTACACCGATTTTTTTAATTTATGTAAACATGTCGTAATTTATACTTGTGACTTGTCCCAGGAAAAAAAAAACAGATAATCATTCATTAATATTTATTATTTTTTTCGGTTTAATTACTGATATTGAATTGAAAATTACATTGACTAGAAATGCAAACAAAATTATTTAAATATCTTATTTATATTCTACGGGGCGTTTCATATACCTATTACCTTTAGAAAAAAAATATCATACAATAAGTAACTGAAAAACGTATAAAACGAGTTTTATTTTGTTTGCAATTTCGATTTCCCTCCACTCGTGTTTAAAACTTAAAAAAGGGGTGGTGAAAAGGGTCGAAACATGTGCTGTCAAAAACACTTAAAAAAGTAACCCGACACAGTTATCAAATTAAACGCAACCGTAAAATAAATAAATATATCACATTGAAGTAATAAAATTAGAAAATTTACTGAAATAAAATTATCCTAAGTAACACTATTCATAAACTTTTTAAGTGCTACCAATAAAAGTTGCGTCATAAATCAATAAAATATAGTTTGTTAAAAGCATTTCACAATGTTACAAAGCACAAATATTTTTTCTAATAAATCAATTAAGTTTAAACAAAGTCATTATGAAATTATATTGATATTGCGTAAATATTTGAATAGGAATAAATTCACAGACACGGATGAGTCTCTCAGAAATCGGATCTATTTTAAAATTCCCATCGGATTTGAGTTAAATTCCGACATCGAAAAATTATTATTGCAGAAAATCGTGCTTTTAATAGTATTTTAGTTAAAGAGGATTTTAAACGCGAGTGGAAATATAGAGAACGAGTCACTTAGCGATGAGTGCGGTTTTTCCAAGAGGATGTAGTTTTATCAAATGTTAATTATTTTATCAAATTTGAGTTTTGATTGATTGCGATTGTAATAGTTTTTCTGCTGATAAAATGGTACTTTTTTCGAAAGCAGATGGTTGATTTCACTTGTTTTAATAATTTTCTATATTTTTAATCAGGAGAAAAGTTATTTTATAGTTTGATAATTATTTGAGGTCAACATATTTTGTAGTGTTTATTGGCATATCTTTTTAGTAGTCTGTTCAAAAAATACGAAATTTTCAAAAATTTTCTATTATAAATTTTGATTCCAAATTAGATCTTTGTATTTTAAATATTTCTCCGGATAAATCCGAAATTTCTCGATTTATTCAAGTTAAAAAAATAATTTTTGAGAAATAAAAAATATATTTTTATCAATAGTGATAGTGTTTTCTATAGTTATTTATTTATCGAAAATCTTAAAGGGGATGTATTTTTTTTAATGCCTATACCATCTCATTAAATTCTTCCATTTTTCTATTTTATTCTCTTCTATAATTTTTTTAATCCCTTCTTCTTCTTTTTTGTTCATATTCCTCATTTTCTGCCTTTGATTCGTTTTATAAATATTATTCTTACTTATTTTTATCAATCGAGACTATTTCTTCTTACTTCTTTTTGTGTTTTACTTATTTGTGTTATTTTTAGTATCGCTATCTACTTTCGTCCATTTATTTTTAAATAATCTAGTTCCTTCTATAAATTAATTGTTTAAACGTTATTTTGTGGAATTTATCCATAATAAATATGAAAATATAAATTATAATACTGTGGAAATTCAGATAAATATTATTTATCTTATTCCATTTCCAAACATTACAATGGAAATAAAGAATACATGTTTATAAAAATATGTATTTTTATTTAAAACAGCAGGTAAAACCGACTTCTTGACCAAATAAGTTCAAATAGTTGGATGCTGAAGTCCCAAATGAAGAAATTTGCTGATTATTATCAGTCTAAAATGAGTGAAAAACACTTCACTACACCAAGTTTTAAAAATGTCCACAAATTTTTATAATTTAAACATTATTGTCAATTTTATATACAAAAGGGTGAAATTTTGTTACATGGAAAACATGTGGAAATATTTTATCAATCAAAGTATTTGTATATTTTTTAACGAAATTGACCTTTAGCAGTCGAATTTAGGAGAAAGTGAGCCGTCAAATTTTCCCATGCTTTAATTAACTTTTTAACATCACAGTCAACTTTATGATTAATTTTATAATTTATAAAATTTTATCTTTAATACCAAATTTTAATGCCATGAACTCAATAATAATGCTCAAACTTTCCTTTCAAATTTGCACTTGAATAAATTAATTTATTTTAAATATTAATATAAGGCAAAAATATTCCATAATTATGCCACAAAATTTTTAATTTTAATTTTCAAATAATTATATTTATTTATAATCTAGTACCCCACAATATTCTAAATTATTTTTTTTAAATTTATCATATATGTCAAAATCCAATCGATTTTTCCCCTCAGTTTTGTTGCAAAAATACCCAAAAAAAGCTACGATTCTTCTCGTAGTTAATTAAAACTCGACAAAAAAAACCGTTTAAAATAATATTCAATAAGCCAGGTACGAATTTGAAGGAGAAACGTAAAAATAAAACGCAAGGTCGTTTATAGTGACGCAAAAATAAACAAGTTCGTCGGAATAAACAAAGGTTAAACGTTTTAAATAGTGCAAGTCATGCTGTAATAATTTTGGCCGAAAAAATCAAAATAATATATAACAGAATAATAAAAAAAATGTGAGCATTTCTTATTTTTTTTCATTCCTAAAATAGAGTTCGACATAAACTAAATAATTTGTGGAAAAGAATGATTACGTCTAAAACAACATCTGGAAAGTTGAAAAAACCCATTTTTTCAGTATAATCATGTATTCACACAATTTTATTATACTGCGTGGTGGAAATAAACCGTTAAATTTTATTGAATTTGTTTTTTTTTCTGTTTGTCAAATGTTAAATTTTATGCCATTGGGAAACGGTAACAAAACCCACGCAGAACACGAGGCTAAGACTCTGGTAGTCGAAAGCATCCCATAAAAAAAAATATACCGAGCGGGGTTAGTTGAGTCTTAAATAATTAATGATATAACAGGCGATTTTGAATAAATGCAAATGTTTTTCACATTCAATTTAGATGTATACACTTTTTTAATCTTTTCTTTATAAAAGAAAAACAAAGTTTTCAACTGGCGCCTGATTTATCGTCTCGTTGTGCATGTTAATTTTGTCATTATTTGGCTAGCTTTATCATTATGCAAATATTTTCGTACTGTATCAAAAATTACCTTAATTTAGTTTTCCTACTGTGGAAATGTTTTTGTACGATAACCATCTTGTTTTTTCGTTTCGAAACGAAACAATTTTATAATCGATTTCTATTCACCGTACTTTTACATGAATGTACTTCTTTCCAACCGCAATTTTATGGGAAGAACTTTGTTTAATTCGTTTGATCCACTTTCTCACAGTATGATATATCGAACTGGACTACGGAATGGAATCGATCGTTGGGCTGACGATGCATTTTTCCACGGTTCAAAAGCCACCAGACAGCTTGGAATGCAGAAGAATGCCCAGAGCCGTGATACATAATCTTTTCTTACCATGGGCGTCGTCACCACCATCTACACACTTTACTCTCTACAAAACGAAATATACTAACAATGATAATAATAATAATAATAATAGTAATTAAATTAATTACTTTATGGAAACATCCATAGTAAATATGAAAAGATAAATTATATTAATCTGAATCACATTTTTACAGTGTATTCTCCTTTCATGTTATCTCTGATTTGCTGGTTCGTTAATCTTTTGGTCTCTTCATTCGGTCCCATTATCTTTGGTTTTTCTCATCTTTTTGAGTAAAACTCATGGTTTCTGCATCATAAACTACAACTGGTTTAATTTCTATCTTATACGTTTTCAGTTTCGTTTTTTTATTTATATATCTCTCTCTCAGTTTTTCTATTTCTATATGCCTATTGTTCTTCTCGTTTATAATTACTCCCAAGTATTTGAAATTTTGCACAAACAATTATTATTATGCGTTTCATCTGTAGCTTCTTGAAAATATACAATATTTTTACTATTAGTTGTAATGTTTCAAACTGACACTACTTACATTTCCTTTTTTTAAAACGAATTTAGTCCTCCTGGCACTGAAATTCATTATATATCACCCTTTTGTTTATGTAACAACTGTAGATGTAAAGGTTACCAAAATTGTGTTTTAAGATTAGATTCTATAGAGATTCGATTAATCCATCACTTAAAGACCTAATTAAAATTTCTAAAAGTTCTTGAAGTAATGATTTATTGGTAGCAAATTCCGTCAATTTTTCATAAGAACGAACAAATTTTCTTTTAAAACTTTCCAGATTGTACTCGATAGTATTCTACACATTTTCATTTTCTATTAAATTTCGATACAGTGTGTGCGATTAACTTTCAGTTTTTCTCTCTAATAAACGTGCATGTACCCAGATTTTTTTCCTCTTTACGCATTTTTTACTTTCTTCTTCATCATGAAAAAGAGCTGTAAAAAATAATATTTCAGTCGAAACATATTATTTTCTCATAATTATAATATAGCTTCGCTTACACGGTTTTATGCAAAGTAAGAGACGAAATTTCAATGAAATTGCTCTGGTCGTGCCGGGCTCCTAAACATTTTCGAGGTGCAACTAAAATGAAACCCAACATTTTATTTTCAAAGCAAATGTAATATTTTTTCTTTATTCTTACTTTACCACACTCGTTTCTAATTTGACCAAACAATGTTTCTACACAATTTTGGTTCTAATTATTGCTATAAACAAATGCTGATACTCAAAATAAATAGAAATTCTTAATATTCTCTGAAACATTTTTCACATAGTTACTTATAATTAGGAATTATTGTCTACTATTTATGTAAAAATATTGAAAGTTGTAGAGTAAGACACAGAATTATCCATTAATTAAAAAGATAAAAGAAAAGTGTAAAAAATATTAAAAAAATTAAAGATAATTAAGAATTGTCAAAAAATATAAAATAAATGTAAATCGTTAAATACGGTATAAAATGATTGAAAATTACTAAAAAAAATGTAAAAAATAGTAAAGTATTGTCAAAAAAATGAAAAGTAGTGGAATATTGACAAAATACTCTAAATAATTATTGAAAATGCATGAAACACTATAAAAATAGTAAAATACAGTCAAGCAATTAAAAATAATTATGAAAAATTATTGAAAAATACAGTAGACAACAGAGAACAATTGTAAAAAAATTAAAACTATTGTAAATTGACCAAAAACTAAAAAAATAGTAAAAAATTATCAAAAGCTACATAATAGTGAAAATGGTCAAAAATCTCAAGAAATTAATAAAAAATTGTCAAAAACAAAGAAATTATCAGAAAATTTCAAAAAACTGTACAAAATTATTGGAAATTGTAAAAAACAGCAAAAGAATATAGATCAATTTTTATAAATCTAAAAAAATTATTGGAAATTGTTAAAAAACTAAAAAATGGTGAAAAATAATTGAAAACTGTCAAAAAAGGTTGAAAGAAGTAAAAAATGTAATAGCTCTTTAAAAAAGTAATTATGAAAAATTTTCAAAAAACTTAAAAATATGGAGTATTTTTAAAATAAAAAACCATCAAAAAAATAAAAAACAATTGTTAAGTAACTAAAAATAGAGAAAAATTGCCAAAAAACTAAAAAGTAATGAAAAATTGTCGAAAAACTAAAACCTATTGAAAAATTGTCAAGGAAATGTAAAACGTGACTAAAAATTGTGAATAAACAATAAAAAATTATTGAGAATTGTCAAAACAAAAACTGTAAAAAGGTTGAAAAATTGTCAAAAATTTGTAAAATACAGCAAGAAATTGTCAAAAATTTGTAAAATACAGTAAGAAATTGTCAATAAACTAAATAATTATTAAAAAACGTAAAAATATATAAAAATAATTGGATTTCTTTATTTACCATATCCGTTTCTAATTTGACCAAAAAATGTTTCTACACAATTTTGGTTCAAATTTCTTGTATAAACAATTGCTGAAACTTAAAATAAATAAAAATTCTTCATTTTCTCTTATAGTTTTTCTTTTAGGGACGTCAAAATTGAACTATAACAATTGCTCGAATATTCTGGTGAACACTACGAACTTTTTGGAATGTTCGAAAAGCCAAGAAAAGGAATCGCATGTATTCACGTTAATTTGTTTCTTAAAACCACATGAACGTATCTTGGCTTTAATAAATTATCTCGTAGAAAAATCCTGGATGAGTCAGTAAAGATATTCGAACAGACTAGTTGCAATATTAGTAACAATATAATTCCCTTCAATATCGTTTTAAGGCTCGATATAAATTCCGCAATAACGTTTCTTTACTTACACGCTTGCAATAAACGGAAAGAGACAAAAAATAAACTCGAGTCACAAAGGAAATATGTGTTTATGAGCTATCCTAGATTTTATGACGTAATATAAATGCAATTTCTAAAACGTTATGTATCAATTGAAATTTATGTATATAAACTCGAACTAATATCGAGGTTCAAACGTGCGCGTACAATAATTTCCAAACGTTTACCGTCCATTAAACGAGATTATTTCATTTAATGCGCTATTTAACAAATTTGTTTTAATATTACGAAAAAAGGTTAATAAACCGTTTTCCATACCATTCACCCAAGTTCATGATCACCTTTAATGCGTTATTGTTGTGAGGTGATTGGGAGGTTCGGTTATCGAAAGATTGTAAAGTTTAATTTATTTTATCGGAAATTTTATGCAATGTTGTGTTGCGAAAAAAAATTCCGTTTATTCCTTTTTTTGGTTCAGTAAACTAATAAAAAGTGAGCAGTAAAGAAATCAGTTCCTGAAGAAAAAAAGTGGTTCGACTAAATGCAAAGAAGAAAATAAAACAAAAAAGTCAGCCCATCACATTATTTAAATATTTAAAAACCACAAATTTTCGAGCTAATCTTTGTCCTTCAGTTCTTTTTTCGCTCATTGAAAAAAAATTAATTGCTCCAAAAAAGAAAATTAAGAAATGCTGACTTTGGAAGTTAAAATTTACGTAAAGCACTTCTTTGATGAAATAGTTTTAAAAAATGTTTGCCACTTTAAATTCAAATTAATGTAAACTAAGTTTTTTTAAGTATAAATTTCTATAAACTCCATCTTTGGCGAAAGAATTTAAAGAAATTTTGGTACATTTAAGCTGAATTTTATCTCAGTTCTGTTTTTAATGAAAAAATTCAAAAAAATCCTGGCATTTTAAAGTCTAATTTTATGTATATTTCATTTAAAAAAAAAGGTTAAGATACTTCCGACATTGAAAGTAAAAATTTAACTAATTTTCGAGATATTATTCTAAAAAATTCAAAGAAATGTCTATATTTTAAGTCCAAATTTATATAAACAGGCTCTTTGATAACAAAATTTAAAGATTTTTTCGACATTGGAAATCCAAATTTATCTAATTTTCGACTTTAATATTTTAAATCTAAATTTAAATAAACTTCATCTTTGGTAAAAAAAGTTATAGAAATTTTGGTATTTTAAGTCCAATTTCAAATCAGTTCCGTCTTTGATAATAAAATTTAAAGACATTCTGGCATTTATCTAATTTTCGACAATATTCACGAAATTTAATATTTTAAGATCAAATTTATGTAAACTTTATCTTTGGTGAAAAAAAATCAATGAAAATCTGCCATTTTAAGTCTTATTTTAAGAAAAGTTTAAGAAATTTCTGCTATTGGAAGTCTAAATTTATCTAATTAACGAGACTTAAATCACAAAATTTAAAGAAATTTCGACATATTCTTTAATGAAAAAATTCAGATAAATGTGGGTATTTTAAGTCTATTTTTTTGTAAATTCCGTCTTTATTTTTGGAAGTCTAAATTTAACTAATTTTCGACACTTCAATCACGAAATTTAATAAAATTTCGACATTTTGTTTCCAAATTTATTTAAAGTTTGTTTTTAATAAAAAAATATAAAGAATCTGGTATTTCAAGTCTAATTAAATCTAAGAAAAAACAAGAAAAAAGAGAATGTTATCATTTAATCCCATCACTTCTTTTTTTTCTTTACTTTTTTTTCCAACAGTACTATTTTCTCTTTAATCAATTCTTTTTTTGCTCATAATAAAGAGATGAATTTTCAAAAAAAAGCAATTCTATACTAAAATAAAATTACCTTTTACCAATATCTAAGAAGGTAATTTGGTTAAATAGATTTAACGGCCTTTTTACCTTTGAAGTCCTTCAATCATTATAATAACCACAATCTTGCTTCGACTTTCTTTATTGATTTTCTACGTCCGCCGTTGAGTTTCGTTTACAGTAACAATAAAATTAACATTTTCAATTGCGGTTTTTTTTCTAATTTGTTTCGATGCCGCTACATTCCGGCGCTCTGTTGTATTGAAAATGAAAATCCTCTGTTACCGTTTGAATATTCATAAGCATCAAGCGATAATATATTTCATCACTTCTGTGGTGTTTTAAGTCAAAAGCGGTCGAGGCATAATAATTTCTCTTAAATTATAACGTTTGTACTACGACATTAAAATTATGCAAGTGCCGCACAATTTTGTTTATCTCACGTACTTTTAAATTCATTCAGCTTTTCGGTTAAAACGACAGACAAACGGACGTTGTTTATTACCGAAGGCGTAATTCTAAATATTCTACAACATTATTAATTTGTTATTCTCGACCTTTTTGGCTTTTTGCGACATTCTTAGGAATTATGAATGAGTCAATTGGAACAATGTTGTGTAGACGAGAATATTCTCGATGCAATTGAATTAAAATGGCCCCGAAGTGGATCCTTGATGGACACTTTATAAGATGGTATTTTCTGGGGATTTTTTGCTTAAAAAATTACTTAACTTAGAAAATGGGTTATGGCTTGTCTAAAAAGGAGTAAGGCGATATTTGGTCTTGGTTTTTTTTTATTAAAAATGGAAAAAATAAGAACATTTCTTAAACCGAAAATATTTGGACCAATTATTGTCATTTTATTGTTGCACATTCTTATTTGACTTGGTTTTTTCTTTAAAAATTAATGTTTTAATAAGATTATTCGAAATTATTTGTAAAGTAACAACGACAGTAATAATAATAAAAAAAGCTTTATTTGCTCGACACTCGAAAACCATTTACAGAACAATGATATACAAAGTTTTTATTCTAGAAACTAAAAAATATACAAATAATTTATTCTGGAAACTAAAAACCTAAAACATACAAAAGTAAAAAGATAAGTAAACTAGGTACACTTACGTAAGTGATACGAATACAATTAAACTAAATTAGAAAATTGAAATCGAATGTGTGTAAAATATTAAAGTCTATCTATAAATAATTTACTTGGACTAAAAAGTAAGATTACAATTATTTAAATTATTAAAAATTCCTTTTCTGGATTATAAAAGATTCGTTTTATATATTTTCATTTGTTATTTGGAACATTGAAAATATTTAGATGCAAATTTTATTCATGAAATAATTATTGATTTATCAATAATACTAATAACATGAATATATTTTCAATAAACAATTTATTTGCTGTACCCCCGAGAATTCGAATACCCACATTTGTGCATAATGATTCGTAAAAAGACATTTAAGGGCTTTATAAACGAAATGCCAACTTATTTATGGCTCTTTTGAATAAATATTTTTATCTATACTTTAATACCTGGTTTCTAATTCAATCGAGGTCATTTTTAAGATTTGCAACTTTGTTTTCAAACGCAATAAAAAACAGTTTAACAAATCGCATGCAATAAGTTTTGTTATATCATCATAAGAGACATTCAAATATTTTTTCATATATCCTTAAAACTAGCCAGGTCATTTTACATTTTAAAACGTCATTATTTTCAGCTTTTTTCCATTAAAAATGTTTGCTTTACCTAATAGCAATATACTTTTATTAAAAAGTGGGTTCAAAATTCAAATAACTTTTAAACAGATTAATTTTATAAGTTCATAAAACTTCATTATACCTCTAAAGTATGAAAAGTATTACGAATTTAAGGCTTTTGGCAACTTCGCATAGATCTAAATCATCAAATTAATGATCTGCGATTCGCTTCGTTTCATTAAAAACAGAATGGAAGTGAACTATTTTTAAAAAACAATAACATTTACAAAATTTAATGTTCTGATAAAATTAAAGTCAAACATCAAGAAAGTTGTCATTAAAATACAAAATGAATAAAGAAAAAAAGTTTGTTTTTGGCAATTAAGAAAATGTTAAGTAAGATGTGAATCAAGTAAAAATAAAGATTGTCAGTTTTAAGAAACAATAAAAGAAAGCTTTTAAAAATTAAAGAAACATAAGTAGTTATGATGGAATTTTATTCTATGGTGCACGATTTAAAAAATGAAACGAGAAATAATAGTGAAAATAATATGGAAGGAATAAAAAATTGAGACAATGAGACAAATGAGAAATAATATGATGGAAATTGAAAATTCACTTTAAACATTGACTCGAAAATGTATACGTGGCAACACCTCACACTTTTAATAAAAATATGTGTCATGTAACCGAGGAATATCTCTACCTGATGAATCATAATATTGTGTTAGTTTGCAAAAGATTCAGATCGTTTAATCATTTAAATTTTATCGTTTGGTAAAGTAGTTTCAATAATTCACTGAAAAATGGCATTTTATTCGAATCAAGAATATCACAACATATTAATTAATATAATCCGCGATGTTTTGTATCATTCTCTTAAAGATTGTTGGAAAATCCAGTGTATTACATTCCCTGTAATCGACCATTCTAAATATCCAGGTGTACTAAAATAAAACCTTTTGGAACGTTTAAAAATCATTGTTTATACTTGACTGAATTGTCGGTGTTGCCGACTTTAATTTCTTTTCGGTAAATAATATTTGGATAGAACTAAAATACTAATTTGCGACCCAGATGGATATAGAAGGTTGATGTTGCTGGATGGGGTCCTTTAAAAGGACCGAAACGTCGGCAATGAAATAAAAAACAGAGTTATTGTTTTAATTTTCGGATCCCATCCAACAACTTCAACCTTCTAAAATACTAATATTTATTTCTTTGAAAACGACTAATTTTTGCCAAACATTTTTTGAATATATTTTTATTCTGCGTATGTTTTTGTAGCTCATCCATAAATATGAGCATTAATTTCACGGACACCGTGTATTTCCCCGTTGATAATTTAAAACCAATTTGTTGTTGTTAACATGGTACTAATGTAGATATTCGTATCGCAATTGATTTCACAACAACTGTTAAACGTCCAATATCAAACTTATTGATATGTTACTGCCATGATAAAACAACCTGTATTAAATTGTTGCAACTACACGTATTAACATAAATAAATGTAATTGCAGAATAATTTTTTTAACACTTGTATTACCGATTATAAAGTTGGCTTCCATTTTCGTTTAATTTATAAAAGCGAGTCCCCGAAATGAGTTTCTTTGAATTAAAAACGATGGCGATTTGGAAAATCACAAACTCACCCACGACGACGTTTCGACAAAGTCACATTTACCATCTTCAAGACTTGTACGCCAACTCTTTGATTACGTTTCTTCTTATACGATTACAATATTGTTTAGACACATTTTTTACTTTATTTTCCCTTCTTTTTTCCGAATTCGAACTAATATTTCATTAATTAATACAGTTATTCTATAAAGAAAACAATGTCAAATATTACCAAAGATCAATGAATCTTAAAAATAACCCTTTTACGGAATTTAAGCTTGGAACCACTATAAATATTTTCCTTTACTAGACGATAAAAGCGACTTTCCGAACGAATAATTCGTTAAAACCATATTTTATACTATTTGTTTCACTTTTAAAGGAGAGAAAGGAAACTTCGTCTAACGGTCCACCATTATTAGTTAGGCAAATACTCCTATGTAAATAGTGAGGTGGGTGGCATCCCCATGAAACAAACACACACCTCTTTAATGTAGAAATTATACACCGTTCAATACGACTTCTCAAGCCTGTGGCATAATGATCGCTTTATTACATATATACAGGGTGTCCGCGAAAATAATGCACTTATTTATGGACGAGCCATAAAAACGTACGCAGAATAAAAAGATCTTAGAATTTTTTTTTTCTAAAGCCAGCCGTTTTCAAAGAAATAAATATTAGTATTTTACGTCTATTCAAATATTATTTACTGAAATGCAACTAAAGCCGGCAACACCGATGACTCAGTCGAGTATCTTTTAAACGTTTTTATTTTAGTATACCTGGATATTTAGAATGGTTGATTTTAGGGGATGTAGAAGAGTGAAAAATGTATTTTATGATTCATCAGGTAGATATTCCTTGATTAAATGACCATATTTTTATTAAAAGTGTGAGGTGTTGCCACGTATAAATTTTCAAGTAAAGTTTAAAGTGAATTTTTGTGTAAACAAATGATGTTAGATAAAAAAATATAAAAAATTATCGTTATATATTTAATGCAACAGTCTAAATTTTAGTAGTAGTTTTTTTTAATCATCCTTTACAATTTATTGACAAATTTTCCTTATGTTTTATAGATTTTTGACAGTTTTCAATAGAGTTTTTGTAATTTTTTGACAATAGTTCTCTATTGTTTACTATTTTCTTCTAACTATTGTCAATAATTTTTTAGTTTTTCGTAAATGTTTTCATTTTATTGGCAATTTTTCACCAATTTTACATTTTTTTTGACAATTGTTCTGTGTTGGTTACTGTTTTCTTTTAACTATTTTCAATAACCTTTTACAGTTTTTTGTACATTTTTCTTTTTTAATTATTTTTTGAACAATTTTTCATCATTATTTACAATTGCTTGACAATATTTCACTATTTTTATAGTGTTTTACGCAATTTTCAATAAATATTTACCGTATTTTGTCAATGCTTCACTAATTTTTTCAATTTTTTTGACAATTCCTTACTATTTTTTACAGTCTAAATTTTAGTACATACAATAATCATTTAAATAATAATAAAGTGGAATTTTGTGGAATACCTGGTGTTCAAAAATTGATGAATTCGAGAATTACCATAAATAATTTCAAAAATGTATGTTTATATTAAAAAAGAATAGGAATTATAAATAAGAAAAATAATTTCACAAAGTACTTTTTTTTGAGTTATTTGAGAATTGCTCTCCTTTATTTACCTTTTTTGACAATTTTCAATTATTTTGTATGATTTTTTGAAAATTTTTCATAATTTTCTTTGGTTTTTGACGATTCTCCGTCTCTTGCTGTTTTTTTTTTGACAATTTTTATTCATTCTTTACAATTCATTGACAAATTCTTCCTGTGTTTTATAGATTTTTGACAATTTTTCACCAATTTTACAAATTTTTTGATAATTTTTATTCAATTATAGTTTTTGGCCATTTTCACTACTTTTTAGTATTTGACAATTTTTCACTATTTACTAGTTTTTTGAACATTTTATAGTTTATAAATCCAAACTACAGAATTAATAAAAATTGTTGACTATAAATTTGGTTTATTCGTTATCAAATCGAATTTTCCGTCTGCCTAGAGTTTCGCAATCGCCGATTTTTGATAAATAACGTAAATAATCTCAATTATAAGTAGTTATTATACGATTAGACGTATGAATGGAGTTAAGAATCATTTAAGTATTTATTATAACCTTCAAGGTCAAATCGTTGAACAAATTTAATACAGAATTTTGTTTAGATTTAAGCTGGTAACTTTAGCGATAAACATTTTAAAAATATCCAAATTAGTATGTTGTTAAAAACATGTTTGTGCTGCTAATCAAAACGATTTTCGAATTTCTTGTTGATACTGACGAATTTAACAAGTTTTTTAATAAATATGGGAGAGGATTCGGCAAAGATTTTCGGTATTGTCTCTAATTTTAGTGAAAAATATCGGTTTTCTTTAAGGTTTTAGAAAAATTTACACTATTAAGTATTAACAATTGTTTTATAGTGTTTTTAACAATTATTCACTAGATTTTAATTTTTTGACAATTTTCAATCATTTTTCACTTTTTTAAAATGTTTTGACAATTTTTTCTATTTTTAGTTTTTTATTTTTTTAATAGTTTTTTAAAAACGCTCCATTATTTTTTGAAAATTTCTCATAATTTTTGGCAACTTTTTCAATAGATTGCAATTTTTTGAAAATTGTTCTCTATTGTCTGCAGTTTTTTGAAAATTGTTCTCTATTGTCTACAGTTTTTTAACTATTTTCAATAATTTTTTACACTTTTTGACAATTTTTCATAATTGTTTTTAATTGCTTGACTATATTTCCTATTTTTATAGTGTTTTATGCATATTCAATAATTATTTACAGCATTTTATATTTTTTGACAATTCTTAATCATCTTTTCTTTTTTTGCGGTTTTTCACTATTTTTTTTATCTTTTTAAGTAATGGATTATCGTGTGTCTTACTCTACGACTTTCAATATTTTTACATAAATAGTAGACAATAATAATTGGTAATTATATGTTAATATTCCAAATTTAAAAGTCATAATTTTTATTAAATTAGCTGATATTTTTGTATGTCTTCAGACAGATAAAAAAAATATTATTTTTTTACGAGGTGAACCAAAATAGTAACTAATATAAAAAAAATTGTATTAGTTTTGATCTAAGAACTAAAAAGTGGTAACGCCAAAGGAAACCATTTCACGGTTGATATTTTACTTGTTAATTTAATCGACCAACAAGAATAACTGTAAAACTCATTACAATATTTTACAAATGTATTCAATTCGATTTGAATATAGTAGAACTGGCTGCGAATATTTCTTATGTACGCGAGAGGCCTAATAGAGAAACAAATAAAAATAGTGTCTCTATAATAGCCGGTGTCCTTGAACTACTGAATGAAAAAAACATAATTTATTTCGATTTCGTTTACTTATTCATGAAAGCGTTGCTACAAAACGGACATTTATATTTATAAACTAGAATAAAAAATTAACCGGGTATGACGTACGAAAGGTAAATTACAGATATAAATAACGCCCTTTCAGATAGATACTATTGGGTAATAACGCTTTGAAATTCATATTTTAGACAAATATTTATTAGTCAATATTTAAATTTTACTTCTACGAGGTGCTGCCCAAAAGTTCCAGGAATGTTCACAATATTTATTTGGACAATTTTGGGGCTATGTAATGAAATAACCATTAAAGCAGCTTATCGCCACAGAAATTCTTTACCCGGGCCGTAGTGCCTGCATTAAATTATTTTTGAGCGTGAAAAAGATAGAAAAGTTTATCGACGAAGAAACAGATCCCAGAGTCAAAAATTGGTGGTTTGTGAAAGTAAATTTTAATATAATCTTACTTTTTTCCTAAAAAGAAAAATCTAAATATGAATTTAGAAACACACTTAATTAAGTGGAAGTCATTTCATAGGAAACGCTCTAGGCCAGTTTAAAATAGCATCAATAAAAAGATAATAATTCACCGGTTTCTGAAGAATAACTTTCTCTTTTTATTATCAATACATTTGTAATTATTGTTCTTTTTTTTTAAATAATTCACTTTCAGTCACATTTTTTTTTACTGAAGCAAAGCCAATCACAGATCGTTAATATGATGTTTTGGCTGTGTGCGAAGTTGCCAAAAACTTCGTAATTTAGCCGCTAGAGGTCGGAATATTGCCAATACTTTTGATACTTTAGAGGTATAATGAACTTATAAACTAAATCTGTTTAAAATTTGAATTTTGAACACACTGTGTAAATAAAATTTATTACTATCTCGTAAACCAAATTTTTTTTAACGGCGTTTCGAAACGCAAAAATATTTGAATGTCCCTTGTTTTTCAATGCGTTCGAACACAAATTTACAAATTTTAAAAATGACCTCGATTTAAGTATGAACTATTAAAGTATACATAAAAATAATTATTGAAGCCAACGCCATAAATAAGAACGCGTTTCGTTTATAAATCCCTTAAATTTTCTTATATGAATCATTATTCAGAAATTTGGGTATCCCTATTCTCGGAGGTACAGCAAATCGATTGTTTATTGAAAATATATTCCAGTTATTAGTATTATAAATATAAATAAATAATTATTTCATGAATATAATTTGCATCTAAATAATTTCAATGTTCCAAATAACAAATGAAAACATATAAAACGAATCTTTTAATTCAAAAAAGGAATTTTCAATAATTTAAGTAATTGTAATCTTACTTTTTAGTCCAAGTAAATTATTTATAGATAGACTTTAATATTTTACCCAAATTCGATTTCAATTTTTTAATTTAGTTTAATTGTATTCGTATCACTTACGTAAAGTGTACCTAGTTACTTATCTTTTTACTTTTTTTATGTTTTAGTTTTTTAGTTTTCAGAATAAATTATTTGTATATTTTTTTTAGTTTCTAGAATAAAAACTTTGTATATCATTGTTCTGTAAATGGTTTTCGAGTGTCGAGCAAATAAAGCTTTTTTTATTATTATTACTATCGTGGTTTCTTTACAAATAATTTCGAATAATCTTAATAAAACATTAATTTTTTAAAGAAAAAACCAAGTCAAATAGGAATATGCAAAATAAAATGACAATAATTGGCCCAAATATTTTCGGTTTAAGAAATTTTCTTATTTTTCCACTTTTAATAAAAAAAAACAAGATCAAATATCGCCTTACTCCTTTTTAGACAAGCCATAACCCATTTTCTAAGTTAAGTAATTTTTTAAGCAAAAAATCCCCAGAAAATACCATCTTATAAATAGTCCATCAAGGATCCACTTCGGGGCCATTTTAATTCAATTGCATTGAGAATATTCTCGTCTACACAACATTGTTCCAATTGACTTATTCATAATTTTTAAGAAGACAAAAAGGACCAGAATAACAAATTAATAATGTTTTCGTATCACTTAAATAGATGTACCTAGTTTACTTTTTTTTTTAATATTTTTCTGTTTTAAATTTTCAGTTTGCAGAATAAATTATTTCTATATTTTTTTAGTTTCTTGAATAAAAACTTTGTATATCATTGTTCTGTAAATGGTTTTCGACTGTTGGGCAATAAAGCTTTATTATTATTATTATTATTATTATTGTTATTATTATTATAGCTATCAATATTATTCCCAAGGATCGGGACGCCAAAATTCCTTAATAATAATTTATAAAAGGTGGAATTAAAGAAAATAAAATCCAGGATTTACAAATTTTGTAATATTTTACTCTTCATAAAAAAAGACATTAACGATTTAAAAGGTTTTTGAGTTAATAAAAATAGATTTAAGTTGTTTAGGTCAGTCCAAAATTGCGTCATTAAGTAGATAAAAATACGCGGTTTTTTGAAGAACAGCTTCCATCCACATTTCACTGGTTATTTAAAAAAATATTTGTTTCAAGATAGTTTTTTGCAGAAAATTGTGAGTGTAATTTCTTAAACTAATCACAGTTCGTTATTCTGATGATTTGCCTGTGTGCGAGGTTGCCAAAAATCTAAAATGCGTAAGTTAGCCGCTAGAGGTCGCGATTATGCCGATGTTTTTGATAATACATTTGAATTTTAGAAACAATGGACTAAAGAAACAAACTTCCTAGAACTTTTGCCTCGAATCTCGTACTTTGTTCGCTTTTATAACACGCGCACTTACACTGGAAAAAAAATCTAATACTCAACAAATGACATTTCAAGGCGGTGTAATTACATTCGGTAACTTTTACTTTTCCGTGAAGCGGAATATTTTTGGCATTGCGTTTTGTTTTTTATTGGCCATAAATAGAGCAGCGAACCCGTTTTTAGATTTTATTTAAAACGCAATAACCTCGGGTTAATTCCAACTATTGAACATTGAACTTAACTCGTTTGCCGTACGCCGGATAAATAGACGCGTACTTATGGAACAGTTAAGAAAACTAATAAATATTTTCGAATTAAAACAAGATATCATTTTTTTAGTCACGCAGCGTTTTGCTATTCAGAGCGGAGGAAAAGGAAAAGTGAAAGTGATCGATATCGAATGGAGGTTGCTTTGTGGAAGTATGAAAATTAGCGACACGAAATCAAATCATTTTAATACGCATTTATTTATTATTTGTATCAAAATTGGAATAGATATTTTATGAAGAAATTCAACAAAAGTCGGTGTTTTAAAGATACTCGTGAAATAAATACTTATGTTTCTTAAATTTTCCAAAACTTTCTTAATACTGACAATTTCTTGAATTCCATCAAAAATTCTCGTCTCACTTAACATTTTCTTAGTTACCAAAAAAATGTATAATGAATAATTTTAATTACATACTTCCTTGATTTTTAATCTATAATTTTATCATAACAAATCCCCCTTAATTAAAATTAATAATGAACCAATGTGTTGTGACTGTGGTTTTCCAAACTTTTAGTACTAAAAGTTTTTTTTTTTTTTTTTAACAAGTTTATTCAAATTAATTCAGATTAATTAACATGTGATGATATTCTTGATTTGAATAAAATGCCAATTTTCAATGAATTATTGAAACTATTTTACCAAACGATAAAAGTAAAATGATTAAACGATCCGAATCATCTGCAGACTAACACAATTTTATGATTCAATCAGGTAGAAATTATTAGCTTTTACATGACACATATTTTTATTAAAAGTGTTGCCACGTATAAATTTTCCAGTAAATGTTTAAAGTGAATTTTTGTTTAAACTTACATACCATTTAAAAATATGTATTATTTTTGCGGACCCCATGTATACAGTGTGATCAAAAATAAACTCGCTCCTGAATACGTAAGATTGTTATAGGAAATTATCAATATTTATTTAATGCAGCAGTCATAAATTTTAGTAAATACAATAATCATTATTAAGCAATAAAGTCCCCCAAGTGGGACTTTGTGGAATACCTGATGTTCACAAATTGATTTGAATTTGGGATTTACTACGAACAGTTTAAAAATTCTAAAATGTTAAAAGAGCATAAGAATCATAAATTAGAAGAATTTCGCAAAGTACTTTTTTTTTAAATTTTTAAATATTGTTTATAGTCTTTAACAATTTTCGATAGTTTTTTGCAATTTTTTGACAATTGTTATCTATTTTTTTACCGTTTTTTAACAATTGTCAATAATTTTGTATAATTTTTTGAAAATTTTTCAAATTTTTTTACGATTTTGACAATTTTTCGTCTCTTTTGTAGTTTTTTTAGATAATTGTCAATCGTTTTCTACAGTTTATTAACAATTTTTTATTTCATTTCACAATTTTCTCACCTATTTCACAGTTTCTTTTTTGACAATTTTCAATAATTCTTTATATTTTTTTGACAAATTTTCACTATATTTAAAAGATTTTTGACAATTTTTGACTATTTTTTGACAGTTGTTCTCTATTATTTTCTGACTTACCAAACGATAAACTTAAATGGATTAAACGATCTGAACCGTCTTCAATCTAACACAATTTTATGATTCGTCCGAATATTTTTTGGTTACACGACACATATTTTTATTAAAAACGTGAGGTGTTGCCACGTATAAATTTTCCAGTAAATATTTACAGTGGATTTTTGAGTAAATGAAAGCCGCTAGAATATTTTGTTGCAAATGACACGTTCTACATACAATTTGAAAATACAGCGTTTTCCCTTATCTTTAAAACGAAATTCGGGATAAGACCCCTCCTTAGGTTCTTGAAAATTCTCGAGAATGGCTACGGCTCCGCTCCTCCGTCCACGTCCATCACACGTAAACAAAGTAGAAAACGTAATTAATTATATCCTAACGCTCCTGTCAGTCGCTGGTGAATTATTGTTTCGCCATAAATTTAATAAACCCCTTGTTTATATAACTAATTACACCACGACCGCATCTGGAGCATTAAAATGCAAATAACTGTCGCGTACAACACCCTCCAGGATAGGCTTCCGGAATCCCGAAAAATTCACAAGTTTTTGTACTTCCATGAGGATGCAGAGCGCCCGAAACGGCGATAAAACAGTTTATTTGACGTTACGAACACATTTGACAATGTATATGCGGTAATATTTGTTATAACAAGAAAATTAACACATGTAGGTCAAAGAAAATTTTTTAGATGTAGAGAATCCAGGAGATCAATAAAAACACGTTATTTGTTAAAACAAGAAAAATAACACATAAAAATTGGAAGTAACACCGTAGTGCTTCATTTATAAGAATTCAACAGTTTTCACTCTTCTAGAAAGATGCAGATAGTCTAAAGTTACAAGAAATCACACCATTTGACTTTACAAAGATGTTTGACAATGTTGGAACGGAAATGTTTGCTAGGATAATAAACATTTTTGGACGAAGTCACAATTTTTTTTTCATTTAAAATTTCAATTTCTTCTAATGTTTGGTGCAAAATGTCCATTTTTCACATTTTTCAGTCAAAATGTCGATTTTCTCATTTTTTTTACTTTTTTCGGACAAAATTTCGATTTTTCTGTTTTTTTTTATCATTTTTCGAACAAAATTTGGTTTTATTTCTGATATTTTGGTCAAAATGTGTTATTAATTACAATTTTTTCATCTGAAATCTCAATTTCCTACAATTTTTCAGTCAATATCTCCATTTTTATTTAAATTTTTTAGTCAAAATCTCGTCTTTTTTTTAGATTATTCATTTAATATGTTTTCCAAAATTTTTGGACGAAATCACAATTTTTTCATTTAAAATTTCAATAAAACTTTTAAATCAAAATCCTGATTTCTTCTTCAATTTTTTTTTACATTTTTCGGTCAAAATCTCGTTTTTATTTTAGATTTTGCAGCCAAAATGTTTTGACAAAATCACAATTTATTCATGAAAAACCTCAATTTCTCTAAATTTTTCTGTCAAAATCTCGAGTTTTTCTTATTTTTTACATTTGTTGGTCAAAAACTCGATTTTTTTAAATTTTTCAATAAAAATTTGTTTTTTTTTCAAAATTTTTAGACGAATCACAATTTTTTTATTTCAAATTTCATTTTCTTCGAATTTTTCGTTCAAAATTTAAAATTTTTTACATTTATCGATCAAAATTTAGATTTTTTCTTAGATATTTCTATCAAAAATACGATTTTTTTCAGTTTTAAAAGAAAATACCAGTTTTCTAATTTTGTTCAGGTAATATTTGAGTATTTTTTAAATTTTAATGCCAAAATCTTAATTTCTTTAAAAGTTTGAGTCCAATCATAATTTTCACGGCATTTGACTTCATACCAAAAATCATTAAGGCCATTGGCACTTTTTATTAGAAGTTTATATTCTAAAATTAAAAAAGTATTCTTCAAGGAACAGATCTAAGTCCACTTATCACAATAGTAAAAAAAAACGATGTTAATTCACTTTTTTTAGTTTCTTTCGTTGTCCCATTCTTATTTAGTTTCATTATTTCTTAGACCCGTTTTTTCTTTGTAACATTCTTTTTTATTATGTTTTCCCCCTTCTTTATTTCTTAGTTCCATTCTTAATTCGGCTCTTTTTTCTTTCCGTCCTTTAGAAAAAGTCGAACAAAAATATCATACATTCCTCAAGGATCAATTCTAAGTTCACTTATCGCACTTAAATAAAAAAAAAACGTTTTTAATTCCATTTTTTTAGTTTCTTTCCTTCGTAGTCACCTTCTTTTTTAGTTTCATTATTTCTTAGAGCCGTTTTTCTCAGTAACACTCTTTTTTATTATGTTTTCCCCCTTCTTTATTTCTTAGGTCCATTCTTAATTCGGCTCTTTTTTTCTTTCCGTCCTTTAGAAAAAGTCGAACAAAAATATCATACATTCCTCAAGGATCAATTCTAAGTTCACTTAGCGCACTTAAATAAAAAAAAAACGTTTTTAATTCCATTTTTTTAGTTTCTTTCCTTCGTAGTCACCTTCTTTTTTAGTTTCATTATTTCTTAGAGCCGTTTTTCTCAGTAACACTCTTTTTTATTATGTTTTCCCCCTTCTTTATTTCTTAGGTCCATTCTTAATTCGGCTCTTTTTTTCTTTCCGTCCTTTAGAAAAAGTCGAACAAAAATATCATACATTCCTCAAGGATCAATTCTAAGTTCACTTAGCGCACTTAAATAAAAAAAAAACGTTTTTAATTCCATTTTTTTAGTTTCTTTCCTTCGTAGTCACCTTCTTTTTTAGTTTCATTATTTCTTAGAGCCGTTTTTCTCAGTAACACTCTTTTTTATTATGTTTTCCCCCTTCTTTATTTCTTAGGTCCATTCTTAATTCGGCTCTTTTTTTCTTTCCGTCCTTTAGAAAAAGTCGAACAAAAATATCATACATTCCTCAAGGATCAATTCTAAGTTCACTTATCGCACTTAAATAAAAAAAAAAAACGTTTTTAATTCCATTTTTTTAGTTTCTTTCCTTCGTAGTCACCTTCTTTTTTAGTTTCATTATTTCTTAGAGCCGTTTTTCTCAGTAACACTCTTTTTTAATATTTTTTTTCCCTTCTTTATTTCTTAGTTCCATTCTTAATTCGGCTCTTTTTTTCTTTCCCTCCTTTAGAAAAAGTCGAACAAAAGTATCATACTACAATGTATTCCTCAAGGATCAATTGTAAGTCCACTTATCACACTTCAGTAAACAAAAAACATTGTAATTTCACATTTTTTTTCTTTATATGAAAGATTTATCTATATGTAAATAGGAAAAATGGAACGCGGTCCTGGCCGAACGGACGACGAAATGAATTTCTCCAGAAAGTAGGTACGAATAAAGTGAAATTACCATATTTCGTCGTTGGAAATTTACATGACGAAAGTGGTAGAAGTGGAAAATGAATGGAATATAATACGGGAAATCCCCGGAAAGGATAAAGTCATTGGGAATTGCAGATGTTCGGCGTTCGGGAATCGAGTCGTTTATTACCTTAAACGGGGTTTTTGGCTCTAAAATTACTCGCATTGCCAGATTTTAGATTAGCTCAAATATAAGGAGGATCTTATCTGAAAACGAGGTTATTTTATTTGAAAATTTGCTGTGTGTTGTTTAAAGAAACAAAAAAGTGTCATATATAACCAAAATTAATAAAAGTTAAACATGGCACTTGAATATTAGTTTGGAAAGATTTATTTATGGGTATTCGAAGAAAGAGAGTTTTATAAGTATTTTTCATTATTCGATAAAAGAAAGTTTTCCAACTAATATTTCATTAATTAATTTATTTGTTTTAAGAGTAAACAGTGTCAAATATTGCCAAACAAATTACTTGAATTTTAAAGTTTTTTCTGACAATCTTCAATCATTCTTTACAGTTTATTAGTAATTTTTACGATATTTTAGAGATTTTGACTCTTTTACAATTGTTTCATTTTTACAATTTTTAATCATTATTTACAGTTTATTGAAAATGTGTTAAACATTTTCAGTTATCCTTTAGGTACAGTTTATTAATAATTTATCACTATCTTTTACAGATTTTTCACAATTTTTTACCATATTTTACAAATTTTCAACGATTTATCGGCTCTCTAAAAATTTTTAATCATTCCTTGCGGTTTACTAACAATTTTTCACTAGATTTTTTGTCATTTCTCGCCTCTTTTACAGTTGTTTTTTTTTTAATTTCAATTATTATTTACTACAATTTTTTACTATATTTTATAGTTTTTTGACAAGGTTTTAGGTGTTTTAAAGTTTTTTCACATTTTTCAATATTTCTTAGTTTTTCGACATTTTTTAGCTATTTTTAGTTTGAAAATTTTTCACCACTTTCAAATTTTTTTGTCAATTTTTAATAATTTTTCACTATTTTTTTAGTTATTTAATAATTATTCATTATCATTCAGTTGTTTTAACATTTTTCAATTATTGCTTAATTTTTATAAATTTTCAATAGTTTTTTAATTTTTTTGACAAGTATTCTTTATTTTTTAATGTTTTTGACAATTAATTATTCATCTTTTATAACTTAAATTATTCTTTATGGAAAACTGTCATTTTTTACATTTTGTACAATATCCTTTGGAAGAATTCTATAATTTCATTATTATTAACCTATACCTATATAGCTCATACATTATTAAAGTTTTCTTTTATTTGTATTTAAAAATTTCCTAGTTTTATTCTAAAATTGAATAATATTGTTAATGTACTTTTAGTTAAAGTTAAATGATTATATAAGATGTTTCTAATATAGTTTTTCTTCATCTTTCATTATAATTAAAAAAAATCGATAAGTTCGATTATTCGTTCGATTAACCTTGAATTTTTCTAATTATGCTATAGTCTTCTTATTTTCTATTTTCTAGGTAAAATTTATTCTCATTGTTGAATTTTGCTTACTGAAGAAGAATTCCATTACATCGAATTCCCGATAACCATACATACGAATTATTTGGCGTACTGAATTTCCAAACTCTTTCTCCATTTTTATGAAGAATTGCTTCTTTCCACCCTTAGAAATTTGGTCTATTTCCGAAACTTGTCCTACAACTCCATATTTTATCATTTGAAACATATATCCAATTATTTATCCGGTACTAGTATTTACGTTAAACAACCAGATCAAAAGGTTGGAAATATTTCGATTTCCAATTGCGTCTCGACGTATCTCTCTTTCCCCTCGAGCGAAAACGAAAATTCAATCGGGGAAAACCCCTTAAATGAAGCTTCTGATAGAGCCGAGCGAAGAGCGACGATTCGAGACCATAATTTCCTTTAGAACCGACAACCAAGTGCTTCATCATATCATTTCGGGCTTTTGTTGAAAGCAAATCCGGATACTCATTTATAAGAATTCGCGGTGCCCCCCGCATCCCCCCTTCCCCTCCGTTCCTGCTCCCGGAGTTTCTGTTCAGATATTTGAAGTAAGTCTTCGATTTTCAAATCGTATTTAAAGGGAGAATACTAATAAACAAAATTTAATACAGAATAATTATGAGATAATTAAAACCGGGAATTTATGTTATTGATATAATGCTGATCCCATTGATTTTAAGAGAAGGGAATAATAAAAAAAGGTAAATACACTGAGAATATGATTGGGACCCAAAATATTAATTATGGAAAAGCTAGGCAATAGGAGAAACGGTCTTGAAATTTATTGATTTGAAAATAGTGTTCGATTCAATATAGGGCGAAATAGTGCGTACAAATTACTGCCCTAAAATACAAATAAAAAAAACCGCTTTGTTAAGTCAAAAATTTACAGATTTTTCCGATATTTTTTTAACTTTTAAGTTCCAAATTTAAAGAAATTGTGATTTTTGTGGTACGTATTAAAAAAAATTCTTATCTTTTCAAGGAAATATCACTTAAAAAAGTCCAAATCTAGAGATCTTTATACAAATTTTCCGTTTTTTTTTTTAATTAAATAAATTAAATTCTGACTTATTTGGTCCAAATTTAAAGAAACCCCTTACTTTCTTGTCTCAAATTTAAGGAAATTCCGCTTTTTTAGTTCAAATTTACAAATTTCGATTTTTATTACGATTTAAATTCCGATTTTTATGTTCGAAATTTAAAAAAATTTCGGTTGTTTCAGTCCAATTTTGAAAACAATTACGGTCTTTTTGGTCAAAAATTAAAGAATTTCTTATTTTTTGGTCCAAATTTAAAGAAATTTTGATATTTTTTTATCCATATTTAAAGAAATTCCGCTTTTTTAGACCAAACTTTTTTTTTCTGATTTAAATTCCAACTTTCAAGTTCCAAATTTAAAGAAATTGCGACTCTTTTAGTCTAAATTTAAATAAATTGCAATTTTTTGGTGCAAATTTAATGAAATTCTGATTTTTTTATCCATATTTAAAGAAATGTCCGCATTCTTGTCTCAAATTTAAGGAAATTCTGCTTTTTTAGTCCATATTTAAAGAAATTCCGTTTTGTAAGTCCAAATTTACAGATTTTCCGATTTTGTTTTTATTAAATTCCGACTTTTAAGTTCCAAATTTAATGAAATTCCTTTTATTCCAAATTCAAAGAAATTGCAATTTCTTTTGGTCTAAATTTAAAGAAATTCCTAGTTTTTTTACTTAAATTTCGCCTTTTTAAATCCAAGTTACAGATTCCTCATTTTTTGTTTCAAATTTAAATTCCAACTCTTCCAAATTTAAAGAATTATATTTTTCTTATCAATTCAAATATTTTTTACTTTTTGAATACAAATTTATTTTATCTCAAGCTGAAAGCAGTTTCAATTTTTAACTTAACTTTACTTAAATTTATTCCTTTTAGGTCCAAATTAAGAAAAACAGTCTTTTTGATCCCAATTTAAATACATACTAACTTTTTAAATCCAAATTTAAACAAATTTCTTCCTTAAATGTCCAAATTTAAAGAAGAAAAAAATGAGCGCTGCAGATTTTTTATTTAAAATCGAAATATATTAAAATGTATCTCTTTAAAGTGGGGATTCATTGAAATCTCGATATCAAAGATTTGGGATTTTTGAGAAATAAAAACAGAGGTACTTCTATAAACAAAAAAAGCCAAATTGAAAAAACAGAATATTCTTAAATATTCTGCTAAATGCCAAGAATTATCTGGAATATTCGAGAAGCCAAGAAAAGTATAAATATAAAAAAACATTTAGAATTAGAAATAAAGTATCAATTTTAACTTTATCCAAATTATATTCGCTTGCATTGACATTCATTTATATTTTTAGACAATTTTCTAAAGTTTTCCTGTTAAATAAAGTTTCTTAAACCCACGTAAGTGTTACAAACATAATAAACCGTTCGGATTTTTTCCAATATTTACAGTTTATGATTTATTATGATTTAAAGTTACATATTTTTCAAACAAAACAATCCTGGTATGAGCTATTTCACGTTACGTGCTACAAAAATGTGAATCATTTTATTTGAAGGAAAAAAAAATAACAAAAAAAGGCAAGGACACCAATGTTTTTGTTACTACAAAACAAAACAATTTTTTTATTCATGCATCGTCAGAAATGTTATGTTTTGAATCTTACAAATGATTCAGGCTCAATATCGATATGAATGCGTGATCTGTAATTGTGCAAAAATTCGCAGAAGAAATAAAAATGTAATGAAAGTAAAACTAATAAAATATGTATAAGAAAGAGGAAAATAGTATCGAGATGGAAATTTTTCCATTTAAATTTTCTTTAATGTTTTTTTTTACTTTTATACTTTTTCACGAATAACAATAACATAACCCTGGCAAGAGATGTAAGTAGTAAAAAAATGTTCTTCATTTTATATTTTATATGCATGAATAATACCGGCCATTACACTCTAATTGAATATATCTGCTAGAGGAAAAATATTTAATTCGTTGATTAAATTCTAATTAAATATGAAAGCTTCAATTCGTGGGAATAGTTGTAATTGTTAGTGGGAAGTAACAGTAAATTTCTTCGTGCCCTTCTTAAGATATGCTAATTTCTTGTTTACCAGAGTTGTTCGATAATTTCACAAAGAAAACGAATATTTACGAGAAATTAATTATTTATTAAGGAATAATTGCGCTCCAATTTTAGTTAAAGTCAATGTACTTTCTAATCAATTTTCGTATTGATTCTCCAATTGAAAAATACTGGCATTAATATAAAAATAAAAACAGATTATTGAGAATTGCCGACATAAACATTAAAGAATATTTCTTATCATTTATGTAAGGTAAATAATAATAATTATCGTTGCGAATGTGCATAGGTATATAAATTTATTACTTTTATATTTCATGGATATTTATATAAATTATTAATTATTTCATCATTAGACTGTCTAGCCGATTGCAGAAACGCACTGTAGATACAGAATTTAAGTTTTTTAGATCATTATGTAAATGTAGGTTTAATTGTTTATGTATAATTAATTGCGCCTGAATATTCCACTAACATTAACTACTTTTATTATTTGACCTTCTATAAATATTTTTCTCTATTTTCAATACCGATTAAAACCCAATATAAAAGAGTGAATAAAACAAATTTTATAAATTAAAAAAAAATCAATTTTATTTTTCTTAATCATGAAATGCATACATTAATACTAATTAATGTTTTGAATGTACTAATTATCGTTATGTTTATAAATTCGTATTGTTTCCAATTTTTTGCGAATCATTTTTACACAAATATTTTTTACCCAATTTCCTGACGCAAATGTTTCACATTAATTTTGCAACACGTGGTCTGCCATTTCTATAATTAACAAAATCGTTTCTTCTCTCGCTGTTTATTACTTTTCAAAATTTCTAATTGTTTATTTAAGGGATCAGCGGATTCAAAATAAGAAGTGGATTGCATTTTTTTATGTCTACGTTTCGGTTCTAATTAGAACCTTCATCAGAAGCAAATTGGACATTAATTATATAAATTACAATTATTATTGACAAAATTTGAATTTTATGTATTTAAACTGAAATAATCACATAATTGATCTTTGGTCTATTTTCTATTGTGGATGAAGTTAAAAAATTAACGTTTTACTAAAAAGTATTTCAAATTTTTAGTGAAACCAAAGATAATATTTCATAAGAAAATCTAAGCGGTTTAGTATATAGAGTTTCTTGTTGTTCGGGTTAAATGGTGTATATAGGTCAAACTTATCAATAGCTAAAAATGGACTATGGCAACATAAAAGTGATATTTAAAATTTCAACCAAATACGTGCTCCAGCTCAATTGCATAAATTAAGAAATATTCTGATGCTACTATATTTGACTTTGAAAATAATTTCAAGATAAGGTCATAATGAGGTCCATGAACTCAACTAACATTTACCAACTTAATAATATCACATTTCCTAGAGTATCAGAAAATATTCGATGTTTCTAAAATCGTTATTCGGAATAGACGAATTTTAAGTACAAAAATAAATAAAGACAATATTACGTACGATTTTACATCCCACATTTTTTATATATTCTTTTTTAATTTCTTGAAATAGTTTTTCTAATTTATTAGAGTAATCTAATTTTTCTTTTCTTTTTGTTGCAGGACTCCAAGAAAGAAAAATGCCCTCGCGGCACCTCTTCTTTATTTTTCTTTTGTTCTGTGCATCAAAATTCGTCGAATCGCAACAAAGAAAATGTCTGGACATCGAAGGTATTTTCATCTTATCATTAACAATTGTATCGTTATAATGTCGATTTTTTTTTTCAGAGGTGTATCCGAAAAAATACTTTCGAGTAAACGCCCGAACTCTGACGGTAAATATCGAAACTTCCACACGTATGACTCATCTTTTATCTAGCCACATATTCTATATATTCGCTAAAGAAGTCCTAGGCTACACCAAAGTAAACATCACTGTTAAAGATGATAATTTTCAAATAACCAACGTCATGGAAAGGTTGTCCGAATACGCCAACCAAAATATCGAGTAAGTATTATGAAAATAGTATCTACAAGGGTTTAATTAAATATCGCCCTGTACTTAGAACTTATTTTTATTTAATATTTTCTAATTTTTACATTCATTGTTTATTTCATATTACGCGAACGAAAGTTTTGGGGCAAGGTCGCGATCGGATAATAAATAAACACGCAACAAAATACTTTAGGTACCTAACTTCGTTATTAGTGGTCCGATTGTTCAGCTTCTAACTTCGTTATTTTTATTGCGATTTGAATGCGGGAAATGTTTAAAGAAACATCATACACGGTATCATTGCCAAAAGTGCTTTAATTCGATAAACTCAACATATCTTTTCCTAATATGAGGATTTTTTCCAGCATTCCCCCGGCTACGATAAACCTGGAAGTGTGGACGAGTCCCGATTACGATACGTTCGAAAAGGAGTACGTGAAGGAAGTCGGCACCGTCGGTCCACCGGGTCGTTTCGGTTGGTTCATACCGAGAAAATTCGACGGACCTATAAAGAAATTTTACAAAGACAAATTTTTTTGGGACGATTCCATACAGGAAGTTCACTGGTCGTTTTTTCTCAACGAGAGATTGGCCAGCAGTTTTAATTTGGATAATAACGTGCTTGATATGTACGTTAACAAGAATTCGTATCACATTGAAAATCGAAACGGGAAAAAACAGTAAGTAAATAGATCTATAGATTTTCAAAATGTAAGGTTGGTTGGAAATTTCTCACCATTTTTTCTTATTTCTTGTATTCGATCTTCCTCCATTACTTGTAGCCACTTCTTTCTGTTTCTGCCTCTCTTCTTCTTGCCTCAGGTTCCACATTGTAGGTTTTTTACTCACATAATTGATCTTTCGTTCTATTTTGTAGTGTGTCACTAATAAATCAAGGTATCAAGATCGCAGTTATTCCTTTTTCATCACTCATCTTTTAAGTACTTGAATCCTTTCTTTTTTTACTTCTAGTTAGAATTACCCGGCCATCAGCGTATGCTAGAAATTTATATCGATGGTTGTATATTCTTTCTTCAGTATAAATAATACTATTTTTCTCTATGAATACTTTCCAACATGAATTTGAAGAATGGTTGACAAAGGATCTCCTTGTCGGGCTCGTCTTTCCGTTTTAAAATTGTCTGAAATCTCTCCCTTTACAAGAACTGAATTTTCTATTAGTTTTACCAATTTGGGTGCTGCTGCCAGTTTCTTCATGCCCTGATACATCATGTCTTTGTTTAACTAATCATACGCCCTCTTAAAGTCTATAAATACCGCGTGTATCACCAGATTTTTTTTATAACTGTTAGCTAGAGCTTGTTTCCTTTATAGTTCTCACAAAATAGTTGGGTCACCTTCTTCTTCCAATGTACTATCTCCTTCCCTTATTAACTCAGTTCTTACCAGAGCTTTTGTTGATCTTGATTTCCATTAACACTTGTTTAACCTTTTCTTGAGTTGGTTGTTCTACTTCTTCTCCTCTTCCCATGTGGTTTTCTAAGTTTATTAACGTCTCTATGTTACTGACATTTCCAAAATTGCTATGGTATCAGTACCATAAATCATATCTTGATTCTGACTAACAGGACTCATTAATCATAAAATCATGGTTAATTTGTGTTTATATTTCTTTTAGGTTCATCTGTCCAGATGGTATTTGTACCAATGGTATGTACACACCGACCCATTGCCTTGGAAGGAGTTGCGCCGTGTTACTAGCGCCCGAATTCAACTCTAGTAACTTCCTCATCGATCAAGTCAACGAAATGAAAGTCTACGTAAACATTTTATGGCTAGGAAAGAACCTCAAAAACACTTTGAAGCTCTTGGAAGAGTATTTCACCAATATCGGCGAACAGCAAAGTTACATCTTCTTCCACTGGTATCCCGGCGATGTGGTGAAGAACGAAAGGAATTACGTCAGCGTCAAATTCAAGAATAACGAGTTGTACAATTTCACGAATAATATAGTGAACGGATACAAGTACGAGATGCACAGATTGGTGAAGATCGTTTGGTCGAAACTGGAGCACGGCGCCAATCCTCTATTTCTCGGAGTAAGGCACTTTAAGCTCCACGAAGAAGATTACGCTTACCTTTTAGACTTGGTTGAGCAAGAAAAGTACAACGTAAGCGAGATAGCTTGTCAGTGGATGAAAAAGAACATGAAGAAATGGTCCATTTGGAACACCACAACCACGCCTGTTATTTACATCGGAGGGATATTCCCCGTAGATAAATCGTTGGCTTTTAATGGTAACGGAATATACAAAGGTGCCTTTGCTGCTGTAGATTTTATTAACAAACAGAACCTATTATTAAGGGGATACCAACTGAAGTTGATCGCTGGGAACGGTCATTGCCAACCTGATGGTGTGATGAGCAGGTTTTTGGATTTCATTGTAACTAAAGAGTACTACGATAATTTAGTGGGTAAGTCTCCAAAAATATTTCGCCAGTTTGAGGTCTGTTGTCAATTTATTTGTTTTCAGGTGTTCTCGGTCCTGCTTGTTCGGAAACCATTGAACCCATAGCAGCCGTTTCCAAGGAATACAAGGTGTTAACAATTTCCTACGCCGCCGAAGGGGTCACCTTCTCCGATAGAAGCAAATATCCGTATTTCTTTAGAACCATCGGCGAAAATCAACACTACAAGCACGTTTACTTGGCCCTCTTTACCGAGTTCAACTGGAAGAAAGTCGCCGCACTCACCGAAGACGGTCAAAAATACACGGAGTACATTTCTTTGATGAGCGACGATTTGGAAAAGAATCAAATCAGTTTTATCGCCAATAAGAAATTTCCGAGGGGAAGAAGCACCGAAGATATGAGATATGTAAGTTTTTTTTTTAATTCAGGTATAGCTAGAACAATCAGTTCTATATTTAAAATATTTTTTATGAAACAAAATTACTCATTATGCAAAAAGCCGCCAAATATCCGGGTTATAGAATATGCTCGATCATTAATTTCGAATAATAGCTTTATAAAAGTAACTCATCGTTATTTTTTATACCGACGTTACGAGGGGTTGAAAAAAATGTAAATTTTTATAGGGGTGTTACCCTTATGTAACGTCCGACCTTATTGAACTTTATGTTGAAATTCCTAGTCGGGATACATCCTGTGGGAGAGTATAGAGGTCTAAAATCGCGTAAAGGTCAATGTACTTTCCTTTTTTCACAGAAGAAGGACGAAACGCACTTAAAAGGTAATTGAAGGTTTTATGACGGGCGCCGTAAAATGATCGGAGTGGTTCGTTCCCTTAAGGGAAACGAAACTTATTTTGATAAATTTCCTTGTAGTGTTGTAATTAAATAACGCGACTATGAAAAAAATATATTTAATGTTCTCAGAGTAAAAGTGCATGTTTTAATCCCTAGAGTGAAGTTTGTTATTCGAGATCGTATTCAAAAAACAATTATTTGGGGGGGATGAATAGAATTTATTTGTTTCACTAATAAAAAAAAATGGGGACCGTTGTTTGTATGAGTAAAATATATGTTTTTCTAACTAGTATTAATATTTAAAAAATTAGAACCTCGTTTTAAAATTAAGTACCACTATTTATTTGCAGAAAAAAATATTCAAAATGACATAAAAAAGCATCAAAATAACTCGAACATTTATTAAGAGATATTATTCAACTCCCATGTTCACACTAGTCATTTTTATTTGGTTTCGAAATTATTTGGGCTTTACGATTCACATCTCTTCTTGTATCAAAAGTTGAAATTGGTTAACAAACAATTTAAAATGTAGCTTGAAACAGAATACATTTATTTTATTGACAATAATGACAGTTAAATAATAGATTTAATAATTAAGCTTAGAAAACATTCCTTTAAAGCTCCCTAAGTTTAAAGACAACTAAAACAATCGTTCACGTTTGCCCAAAGTTCGAAGAGCTTCATCGTAGAACTCTTTTAAAACTTATTTTAAAATTTAGGAACTGGCACGATTTATTGACAATAATAACAATTAAATAATAGATTTACTAGTTAAGCTTAAAAAATAATCATTTACAAATCTCTAAGTTAAAAGACAACATGTTTGCTGGAAACCTGAAGAGTTTCCATCTGAAGTCTCGTTTAAGACTTACTCTAAAATTCATGCACGTTACTTTTATTCTCTTTTTTCGTCGTTCTCGATTCTTCGGCAATTAATTGGATTGAAATCCCGCATAAAATTACATTTTCCGACGCTTTTTACGAGCACCGAAGATGGCGTTTAATTAACCGGTGGATGGTCGCCGTTTCTTTCTTCAACAATTTTTAATGAACGTTTTCTACTTAACTTCAGCAATAATCGCACAATTTCAGAACGATTTTGAACCGTAAAACCTCTTACTAAATTAAAGTTATGGTTCATAATTTTTTCCAACGATCCCTGGGCTTATTTGTACGACAGAACGCAAAAGCCACACAAAAGAAATCACCGAAGGTTTAATATGTTTTGCGGGAAGTTTTCAACTTTAAAATTAACCGTTTTCAAGCTCTCATTCTGGGATAATTAACTTTGATGTTTATTATGGGACTGAAAAATCCTTGATGACATGTTAAAATATAAACGAAATAGAGTCGTTAGTTTTTGCTGAAATATTTGATAAACGCGGCGATGGTATTTTGGGCAAATTATTTTTAATTGATGCCAGATACCCATTAAACTCGTCTAGTAATCATTATAAAAAAGCTATTAATCTAGGGAACATTTTAGAAAGAAAAATAAACTTCGAGTTGTAAACAACGTTGTATGTTGTATGATAAATATTTGTAACTAAACTTGTTTTTCACAATTCGGTTTTATCATTTAAGTAAATTTCTTTGTTTGCATGTTTTTTTCGGATGAGCTCATGTTTATTCATCTAGATAGATACGTAATTGCGCCTTGTCAAAATAGCTGAATTTTTTATTCGTTCGCTCAAATCTAGGAATATTTAATACATTAAACAACAGTATAATCCGCCGCGTGCAAACACCTGTTGTAGGATTAAAAACACACTGTTATAAAATAATGACCTTAAGTTGTCTACATTCCATTCGTTGCTTGAATTAAGATAAACATACTTTGGAAAAATTGGAAATGCTTCTTAATTTTTTTTATTTTTGGGTTTTTTTGGTTTTAGGTGAATTAATATTTTATAATTGGAAGAAATTAAGAATATGAAGTAGATTTTGTAGGAAAACAAGATAAAGAAGAGGAGAAATGGAGGAAAACAACTCGGGAACAAATACAAATTAGAGAATTATAAAGAAAACAAAAGTCAGTAATAAATATTAAAAGATAAATTATACCTATTTGAATTTCTACAGTATTTAAAGCTTTTAAAATTGGATTTTCTCGACCAAGATTTAGCCTATTAGCATTGTCAAGAGTGAAACCTTGGTTGACAAAATGTAATTTAAAAAGTTTTATAATACTGTGGAAATTCAGTTAAATCTAATTTATCTTTTTCTATTTATTATGGATAAATTCCACAAAGTAAGAGTTGAAACAATTAATTTAAAAGTCAGTATAATTAAAATTATACCAAAATTAGAATAGGAATACAAATAAACGTTTATATCGAAGGAACGATAGAGAAAAATGAAATAATTTTACATGAAATTGCAGGTCATACTAAAGCAAATAAGAGAAAAAAACATAAGAATAATAATTAAAAAAAATTGTAATTTCAATTTAAAAAATTATATTAATAGAGGAATGAAACGTATGGGTGAATATGGAAAAAACCATTCGAATAAAGATGGAAATCAAATGTTGCAATTTTGCTAAATCATCGACAAAAACTAGGAAAAACCTTCTGGTACCAAGAGAAAAATAGAATATAATTTGGTTAAAAACGATAGTAATTGGTAAAATGTAGAGGCATTAAATAAAGAATAAACTACAAATAATTAGAAAACTTAAAAATCCGGAAAACATACCAAACAATACTCATAAAGCTCTAAAAGAACTAGAGTTAACAAAAAAAGTAAATCTAGAAGAAATATAGAATAAATTTAAAATAAATACATAATTCAACAAAAATAAATATGTAAATACAGCGTAATAAAAAAAATGGCGAAAGAAACACTATATAAGAATTGTAACTAAAAAAAACTAATGGTCGAAAATAGAATCTGATTAAAAACCTGTAGAGACATTAAAATCGAAAATTTTACCAAAAACATAAAAACGTATAGTTAAAGCGTTGAAAAAACTAAAAGAAACTAAAGACGAAAATCCATATGAAAAATGAACAAGATTCAAGATAATAACATATGAGACAGCAAAGGAAATTGTTAGAAAATCATAAAAGGACAGATTAGTGAAATACAGATATTAAAAGAAAAATAAGACAAAAAAACTATCTGCAAAAATTAATAAAACTGGAATAAATTATAGACAATAGAATCCGGTTAAAAAACGATATTAAATAAAGAAATGGAGAGAAATAAAAATAACGATTCTACAGCAAATTAAAATTTTACCAAGACATTAAAATGTAGAACAGAACTTATCAGAACATTACTGATGAAGCTCTAAAAGAAGTAAAGGAAACAAAAGAGGAAAATTAGACTAAATATGGAACAAATTCAAGATAATTAAACATGAGAAAACAAAGGAAATTATTAAATGTAGCAAATCACAAAATGGCCAATTGGTGGTGTATTTTTTTAAATATGTTTAATTATTGCCATTAATTTATATTATTTCTTCTTAATAACAAACAAGTCAATTGCATCCAATGGTTTACTTAATAATTGGCACAAATTTCCACTGATTCTCTAAACACAACCTAAATAAACTTAATTTTAAATGTGTGGTGGTCTGAAGAGCAATTAAACTTTTAAACAACTTGGGAGAATCTATTTTTGAGCGGAGAGTGAGTGTGTGCATTGCTCAGTGACTTTATAGTGATTTTTTCCTTTTTGAACGAATAACTGTGACGTTGTGGGTGATTACAACTGATTAGTTAATTGTGTATTCATGGGGCAATTTTCATTAGTCAATTTTTGTATCGTATATTAACGAAATGTCGATTGGCTGAAGTAAAAATTGCGACGTGACAAATTATATGCATAAAATTATTTTGGAGTATGTACAGGGTGTACTAATGTGAGTTAAATATTATTTTAACTTGTTTAAGGTGAATTAATTTTAAACACAGGGAGAAACGTTTAATGGGATGAATTAACAATCCAGTAACTGAAAGAAACAAAAATTTGGACAAATGAATTGAAACAATACAATACTTGAATAGGACCATTGAAAGAAGAAGTAGTTATTAAATTAGTCTCTTAATTATTGAGTTATGGAAATCCCAGTTCAACCTAAATGTAGGCAACTCTTTTAACACATTTAAACTCTGGTAATATAGAATTAATGTACCAAAATGGCGGCGATATACGTTATGAATTATTGCCAATTTTACTATAATTTTGTCTCTTTACTTCTATTTTTTCAATCTGTAATCGAATCTTACGATGTAATTTTTCGTATCCATACGAACTAACAAAATAAACCGCTGGTAAAAGTCGACGGGAGCCCGTCGCGACGCAGGGTTCTCTAATTGGACCGGTAAATGGGAAAAGAAACTAGAAAACGAAAAACGGACCCCAACAAAGCGCCGGAATGAGTGGCACGAGTGTCGCACGCTCCGAAACGCGGATAAGTGCTTCCAATATTGCCTTCACGAAAAAAAAAAAAAGAACTCAATTTTATACGCAAAATGGTCGAACAAAGATCCGATTAAAATGAGGGAAACTTAGAACGGTCCCATAAGGCAAATTTATCGTTGAATTCCCCAGTGGTTCTACAAACCGAACCGAAATAAGTTCCGACGTTTGAGAAGGTGGTAAGAAACGTGGCACCCACCGAGCCAAACTTTCTTATTATTTAAACAGTTAAAATACTTCCAACAGTAATTACAATCTATACGAGGGTTGCTATTTATGTATTGAAATCTGTCATTGCCATCTTTAAGTTTGACATTTTTGACAGTATATGGACGTGCTAGTACTATTTGTGTTGTTTACAGTAAGTTGAATCTCATTTCGGCCAGTAAATGGAATTAACTCACGAAAATGTTCGAGCTATGATTTATTTCGACGTGGGGCAACTCAAGAACAGTGCATCAATCAACTTAATTCAACTTTTGGGGATGAAGCACCATCAAAAACCAGTGTATAGCGTTGATACACTGAATTCAAACGTGGCCGTAGTTCGCTCACGGACGAAGTTAAAGAAGGTCGTCCAAAATCGGTCGTCGTGCCGGAAAACATGGACGCTATGAGAAAACTAATTGAAGAAGATCGTCATGTGACATACCGTGAAATCGAAGCATGTTTAAACATTAGTACGACCAGCATACATAAAATTTTGCGACCATTTGCTTGCCAGAAGTTTTCGGTAAATTGAGAGAAACCAATCCAAAATGACGAATCAGTTTGCATCACAACAATGCGAGCTCACACACATCAAGTGAAACAAGCGAGTATTTGAACACACAATAGATCGAATTGATGGGTCATCCGCCTTACAGCCCCGACTTGGCACCCATTGACTTCTTCTTGTTCCCACAAATTAAAGACAAACTGCGTGGACAACGATTTTCATCGCACGAAGAAGCAGTTGAAGCCTTCAAAAACCATGTTTTAGAGCCATCAACTTTTGACTGGACAAAGTGCTTTGAAGGGTGGTTCAATCGCATGCAAAAGTGTATAAAGCTTAAAGGCGAATATTTCGAAAAGCAATAAATATATTTTTGATAAAATTCATTTGTTTGTTCTTGCTACTCTCAATACATAAATAGCAACCCTCGTATAAGGAACAAAATGAGCGAAAATTTATTCGGTTTGTACGATGTAACCCTGTAACGCTCTTGTTCCAGGAAAATGTAAGTAATACGAGAAATGACGCAATAACATTATTCATATCCACCCCCTTACATTAATGCATTCCCAGTAAATAGAAACACACTTACGAAGAAGGAATTTCGTTACGACGCAGTTACAAATGAGATCAATACCTTATTCCATTCCATAAAATAAACGATAGAAGGTATATTATTACAGACGGAAAAAGCGAAAGTAATAAACCGAGAAAAAATATTGCGACAAAGCGTAATGGATTTTGTATTGGATGAACTCGATTAGACATTGCTCTTTTTTTTCTTGTTATGACGTTATTGGAGCCGTAGGTAGTTTACTTGTATTGACGCAAACGTGCGGACAAACAATAAGAAAGAAATCTTTTAATTGAAAAGTAGAAATGAATTTTTTTATTACCCATTCACTTATTTTATAGTTTTGTTAAAGTAAGTATTTGTTTCTTCTTTTGGTCGCACATTCCTTTTGTACGTTCTCCTATTAAAGATTCTAATTAAGCAAAATACACCTTGACACTGTATTTTTAATTATTTATAAAATATATACAGAGTGTTGCGGTATTGAAAGCAAATGCTCCTTCGAACGAATTCGTTTTGAAGTATACGGTTTTTGCCAGCGTACTTCATATTTTTTTAACCCTTTTTTAGGAATTTTTGGAGTAATTGCACGAGCTGGTAGTTATAATTCTGAATTAAAAATATATTTTCTGCTCGCTCACCTTCTCGGATAGGAGCTTGTTTCTGTTAATTTATACAAGTTTTAAAGTGTATCACATAGTTTTTAGAATATCACATAGATTTTTGACGTTTCATGTTATATTTGTCAAATTCTACATTCATTTTTGACATTTTCAATAGTTTGTTTGACATTTTAAACAACTTTTTGTTAGTTTATATATATATATATTAGGAATTTCATATAGATTTTTTATCATCTGATGTTGATATTTCTTATACAATGTTTGGTCACCAAAAATCTAGGGATATTTGTCAAAGAATGATTGCTTTAGGAATGTCAACATTTTTAAGGAACGAATTCCTCGAATCTGTTGTTGGTTTTAAAATGTTTGTTTGAACAAAAGCCTTTAAAAGCTCTCACCAAACAATAATTGCAAACAAAATCAAATCTAATTATTTACTATTATGAATACTCTGGTTAAAGCAACTTCATCTTTATTTTTGAAGGAGCCTTCAAGTAATGTATTTAAAGCATATGTTTGAAACTTCTTTACAATGTTTCCTTTGTTTCAGTATCTGGAAGACCTCAAGAATAAAAGAGCAAGAATAATTATCGCCGATGTAGTCGATCATGACGCCAGGATGGTAATCTGCGAAGCCTCACGTTTAGAAATGACCGGCAAACAAGGTTACGTTTGGTTCTTCCCAGTTTGGTTGAACCCCGATTGGTACAACACAACCAAATACAATGAAATGGAAAAAATCAATTGTACTACAGAAGAAATGATAGAGGTGCTATCAATTTGCTCTATAAAATTTGCTCTATAACTTTATTTTATTTAAAATTGGTTTGATTTGTTTTTAGGCTGCTAATGGTTACTTCTCTCTCACTCACGCTTATTACGCTTCCAATGAGTCTCTAATGCAGGAAAACATCACCGTGAAAGAATGGAGGAATAAACATGCCGATACTGAAATCGCCCATACGAATTACGCAGGATTTGCTTATGATGCGGTTTGGACTTACGCTTTGGCTTTGAGCCAATTACTCCAAAATGATTCTGAAGATATGTCCGATCTACATTCGATCAATACAACATCGTGAGTAACTATTGAACAATAATTTCGTCTGCTTATTGCGAAAAGTCATTAACTTACATTTACCAATCATTTGCGTAATCAAATTGGAAAGTTTTACATATATAACATATCGTTTTGTTCTGAAAAAATATATGGAAAAAATCTTAATATTAAGGGGATTTTTACCCACTACGTACCTTGGTTAATGGAAATTATAGAGGCCGAGTGAAACAATAACAATTTATTTATCTATCAATAAAAACAACACTTACAATATATTAGGGCAACTTACATACTTAAATAATTAATGTATTTAATCGCAGGGGTAGGCACCATCATCTTCTCGATCATCCGAGAACCCAGACTTGACTTCTTAATCTCTTGTTATTTTCCCAACCAAAAAAACCCCAAACTTTCGTTCACGTAATATTAAATAAACAGTAAATGTTATAATTTAGAAACTATTAAATCAAAAATAAGTTCTAAGTATAGGGCGATATTTAACTAAATCCCTGGACATACTATCGTAAAAATATATAATAAAAAACTATGAAGTTGATACAAACTTACTATATGATGCCTTCACATATCTTGATGTGGCACAAACTCCAAAACAATGATTTTATAGAAATAAGCTTATCAGTAATGAGTCAAAAACATATACAATATTATTACCATCAAGACAACTACAGCTAGAATGTCCATTACCAATCATGTTAGATAATAACAACAGGGAAGTCACTTCCAGGACAAAATTTCGTGGTGTTTATATAAATGAATTTTTAAATTGGTCATGCCACATAGAAAAATTGTGCAGCGAGTTAAATACTATCTAAATTTTATGGATAGAGATGCTCGATACAAATATTTAGCAACTTAAAATTGAAAAACAAAAAAATACATTTAATGACTATTTACAATAAGCCTACGATTTAAATCACACTTTCTCATCTTTTGTTTGTTGGAAAAGTTCAACTCTCATCTTTCTACCTTTTGTGTCTTGTACTAGCAGTTAGTGATTATTTTTTTTTTTTTTTTAGGAAATTGGTAAAATACGTTGAAAGTGTGGACTTCCACGGTATATCAGGCCACATTAAATTCCGTGGCGGTCCATCTCGAGTTTCCACGATCGACATCATTCAATGGTACGATAAGGAAAAACACATTATCGGCAGTTTCTATCCAAACGTTTCAAACGACACACCAGAAATATACGGAGGGTTGTTGAAATTGAATGGAACTCCTGTTAAATGGTGAGCACCCAAACACCCCTACACATCGTTTCTAATAAAAACAACCATCAAAGTATGACATATAGAATCTAATTTTATTTCTAGGTTTACTGAAGACGGTAACACTCCTGAAGATGGCACACTACCACCACCCAGTTGCGCCGTTGAAGGATTAGCGAGACTTTTCGACGTCGAATGTCAAACTGCTGTGATTATACTAAATGTAATAATCGCTGGAATATTACTCCTTGGAGTTGTCGGTGTATGCTTCTACATGAAGCGAAAATACGACCTGAAGGTCGAAAAAACCAAGAATTACATGAGGTAAGTTAAATACCTATAACTCAATGACAATAGGCATATCCAAATGAAAATTGACGCCTCCAATTTGTTTTTTAAGGTCTCTGGGACTTCCGTTTGACATGCGCAACGCTAGCGATTTGGACAAATGGGAAATGCCTCGGGAATGCATAGTGTTAAACAGAAAACTCGGCGAAGGTGCGTTCGGTATGGTCTACGGTGGTGAAGTCGAGCTGGACACCGGATGGACAGCGGTAGCAGTCAAAACGCTTAAAGTCGGATCGACCACTGAAGACAAACTAGATTTCTTATCTGAAGCGGAGGTGATGAAACGATTCGACCACAAGAATATCGTTAAATTACTTGGAGTTTGCACCAAAGAGGAACCCGTTTATACTGTCATGGAGTTTATGTTGTACGGGGATTTGAAAACGTATTTGTTGGCGCGTAGACATTTGGTTAAATCTAAAGGTGAGTTTTCAGTTAGTTTCGGTTAAAGTGATACTGATGTTTGGTTATTTACAGATAACGATGAATCCGAAGAAGTAAGCCCGAAAAGACTCACAAATATGGCGTTGGATGTCGCTCGAGGTTTGAGTTATCTCGCCGAAATGAAATTTGTCCATAGGGATATCGCGTCAAGAAATTGTCTTGTGAATGCCCAACGTACTTGCAAAATCGGTGACTTTGGAATGACGCGCGCCATATTTGACAACGATTACTATAAATTCTCAAGGTAAACTCAAATCTTAAATCGACTCATCTCGATATTCATGATTTTCGTTGGTTTATAGGAGAGCGAGATTGCCTGTGAGGTGGATGGCTCCTGAAAGTTTAGCTTTAGGAGTTTTCTCTCCATCTTCGGATATATGGAGCTTCGGAGTGTTACTTTATGAAATTATTACATTCGGAAACTTCCCGTTCCAGGGCAAAACCAATCCTGAAGTCCTGTTGGAAGTCAAAGCAGGACAAACTTTACAAATACCCAAAGTAGCCAAACCACAACTGTAAGCATCGTTTTCACTTCACTTCAAATATGAATACAATAACTTACCAATTTTCGAAATTTATTTTTTTTATTGCAGAGTCGGTTTGATGAATTCCTGTTGGAAACGGGAATCAAAAGAACGTCCTACGGCGTCTCAAATCGTAGAATTCCTCGCGAATAATCCAAGACTGCTATGTCCCTGCATTGATGTGCCCATATTATCTGTTCAAATGGGGGACAGCGATGAACTCGAAATGCCTAGTAAAAGCCTAAAAGTAAGCATAAAAATAACCAAACGCTTTTTGATATCTATAGATCCATGCAAAACATTCGACACACTAAAAAGGGATTACAGCTGTTCCGAGTATAAAATGATGAAAGTACTTGAGTACAGAGTACAAAATACTTTTTGTAGGAAATCCTCGAATACCAAGTACAGGTACATGTAATCAAGTATTGAATTCCTTTTTCGAGTCCCGAGTACTAAGTATTTATAGGATTCTACAAATTCGTATACCTATGATGTAATTAATTACTTTATTCTGTTTGTTTGAACAAATCCAAGGTTATTCCTTCTCAAAGTTGAGCGAAGTGTACAGGATATTTACTGTGTACTTCTTTTATATCTAAAATATTGCAAGTACAATCAAAGTATTGCACTTGTGAACTGAGTACCGAGTACATGAAAAGTACAAATTAGTATTGCTTGAGTACTTGTACATCTCTGATTGCAATAACATCTATCTTAATTTTTTTCTTTTTTAGGTGTCTCCTAGTAAATCCGCGAACGGTTCGACGTTTCAGGCTCCGAGTTCCATGTTCCAAGACCGAATAGACCCCGACAACATCCCTTTGGAAGTGTGTTGTCCCAAAGAGCCGCTATTGGGCCAGGGTCGGGGCAGTAGTTCAAATTTATTCAGCCGATTAGGCGTGGGTAGCAAACGAGAGTCGGAAGAAGACGAAGAATACATTGAACAAAACGTACCCGAGACACAGGACAATACCAACGTATAGAATCGGCTCACTGACATTTGACGCGATTTAGCTCTCACGTGTACAGAATTGAAGAAGAGCGGCCGAAACGCGTCAAGTGTCAGCGTGACTGAGAAATATGTACTGTAAAATACTGATATGCAAACTTTGATTTAAAGACCCATTTTGAAGGGTTGAATGTCGGGGACTATTTTTTATAAAGAAATTGAGAATGTAATTTTTTTTTAAATGAAGACATTATCGAATGGAAGGATTTTGATACTTATTAGATTAGGTAATTTTTCCATAAGGTTTGGATAGCTGATGACAAATAAGGGGTTTGGAAGAAGCCAGTTTGGAAGTGTCGTTAAAAAAGTTCTATTACATATTCGTGTCAGGTTTCTTTGCCATATGGCAAGCAGCTCTCATTCTTTTTTGGGGGGTATCAGGGATTTTCCACAAGTCACCTATCAAAATGACGCTTTGAGTTAATTTTCTGACTTATTGTCCGATTCAAATGGAAGCATAGACTTACTGTAACTGCCAATAACATTTAACATATCTCATCTGTCAGAATGCTAATTTTTGTAAACTATTATGAGTTCTTTTTATATCATCTTGGTTGTCTTTTTTTTTTCTAATGGCTAGTATATTGTGAAAATGTAACCTAATTTTTTCGATGGTTTGGAAAATGCTTTATATATAGCTGTGCTATTTCTCAAGATTGTTGGTATTAAGGAACTCCTCGTAACGTCATAACCACTAAAAAACATTCCTTTTCTGCTTTAGCAGGAATTACCTTCCATTCCATCCTTATTTTGCGTCCCATTAGAATAAACTGCCTCAACTAGCTCAAGATCCATTTTTCTCCATCTATTATTATTATTTAGCCTTTATGGCTGTTAGGATATGTATGCCTTCCCTAAGGGTTGATTAATACATATTGTTCGTTGCTATGTAATAAATAAAATGGGTTGGTTATAAACAAAATAATAAACTAACAGTCCACATCTATTTGTATATAATCAATCACTTAATGCAATTTTATTCGAAATTTGAACCAGCGAAATTTTGAACATTTTTGTTAAAAGAGTTAATGAAGTCAAATCATTCAGATCATTCGACGTACAAAATAGAGGTCTTGAGTTCAAAATACCTTTGATTTTTATAACTAGTGTTAAACCCTTCATAAGTAACATTATTATTACATAAAACTCTAATAATATGATACTTGCTACTTTTAACCGCAACTTCCCATAAACCTCATGGTTTGGAGTATATCAAATGGAAATTGAGGCTTTATTCTGTTATAGGGCTCGAAGGACCAAAAATGTTTAAAATTGCACTGGTTCAAATTTGGAATAAAATCACATTAATTGACGATATACGAGTAGATGTGGAATGTAGGTTTATTATTTTGTTTATAACAATTTATATTATTTATTATACAGCAACGAACAATATTTATATTTGTTAATCAATCCTTAGGATAGGCATACATATAAATTGTAACACTCCCTAGATATCTATGTTCCTGTAACATAGATCATGTTCTATATTTGATTCAACCATTTTATACAAGGAAACCCCCTAATGTATTTAGGGCATCTAGAAGAATAAATGCTCCTTACTTCTATCCGTCCTCCTAAAGAATAATATCCAGGTTGTATGGAAATGTTTTTTTTTTCGAATTTTTTAGTGACACTTCCAAAAGTTTTTGCATTTATTTATTGAACTCGAGTGCCGAATGTGTTCATAAAAACTGTATTCCATACTAAACAATAAAAACCCCTGTCTGAAAGCTGTTTCAAAGCTTTTTTTATCGTCTAATTTATTGGACATTTTATCATGTGGTAGGGATACAGTAAATATCAATCTTTAAATAAGGATTTAATCGATTTATTAGCCGAATCGATCTAAAAACTGTTTAAGGATTTTTTTAGATGTGCAATTTTGTTGAGTATTTTCTGTAGGCCGCCACGGATTGACGTAGAACTTGTTTGTCAAATAGTCAAATTGTGTGTTTGCATATTTTTGATACAGAACTTTTCAACCATCCTTTCCATGCATTGTAATAAATAATCCTATTTGTTTTTCTAGTCAATGATTTTCACTGAGAAACGAGACTTAAATCACTGCGCATCACAATAATAGTATTAATATTAATCACGATATATTTACATATACAACAGTAATTAATTACAGCAAACTTCAATTATGATGAGCCAAAAACATGACAACTATTGTGGTGAGGCAACATAGAAGGGCGGAGTTCTAAAATGTATAAGAAATTTGGATATTTGCGCTGACTCACTGTAATTGGCGTTTGTTGTATGTGTAAAAATAAGAAATTATTCAAAATACCTCTTTATGTGGCCTATTGATAAAGGTGAGATACCGAAAGAGCATCCTTTCCTTACAAATGTGAGTCAAAATACGTACTTCTTGTAACGTTATATATGAAAAACATGTTAAACTGTATTTAATGCTGATTTGATACTTAATCCAATGACCTCTACCTGCTGTTATTTGTTAATCACCTTGTATATCTGAAAAAAACCAAGGTATTATTAGAATTGATAATAATAACAGACAGCTTCCTGTTGCTAACTCTTACCTAAAAAAATATCAAAAATCAATTTTTTGCTAGATTTCAGTAGCTAAATTCGAAATTTAATAATATTAATGTTACTTGCTTGGATCTTGAATCATTTAAATTGCAAATCAAAATACTTTTCGCGACGCACATTTCGCTAACTATGCTAGCTTTGTCTGGAGATGATTAAAATAAATCTTAACCAAACAATACAATGAACTATAGGGGAGAGGTCTTTAATTCTTATTTATATTGCTCTTACATCTGTAAATTTATGTATTTTCGTTCATACAAAATTACCAAACTATTTTACATTTTTTACAGTTAATCACTATTTTAATTTAATTTTTTGAAATAAAAAGAAAAAATTACTTGCTAATTTTTGTAAAGCGGCTTGAGACGATATTTTTTTTTAGCATATTTCCCAATTTTAGTCTTTAATATTTTTTGTATTACTTTTTCAAAAAAAACAAAACTTTTCTTAGGCATTTTAACCATAATAATAATAAAACACGTTTTTAAGGTACAATTCAACAAAATTTGATCTTTAACACATTTAACACATAAAATACAACTTATTCAGCCTTTCTTTAACACATTTTCCTAATTTTAAACTTTCAAATTGCATTTTTTTTCTCATTACAAAAATCATGTGTTTTCATTTAAGTAAACTTTAGTTTTAAAATGCTTTCAAAATAAAATAAATAGGATTCAAATCTGGTGATCCTGGGTTGAAGATATTTAAATAATTTGTAATCTCTGTCGTAAATAGAGTTGAAAATCATTTATAATTATCTCCTGATGATGCAACTAATGCAGGATTTTGATTTGTTGTTTAAGTAATGCAAGATTTAGGCAGTTACGATAATCGAAAAGTTCCAATTCCTAATGTAATTAATATTAATAACGACAGAGACAATAAGTTTTACTTAAATGGCTAGACGCCGTTTGTTATAGTAATCAATAATTTTTTTTTTGAAAGTACATTGTTCAGTTAAACACATTCACTACTATAAAACTATTAGGAATATAAAAATACACATAATATTAATATAAATTTAATTTCCACTGTTTTTCTGAATAAAAAATTTGTTAAAATTTTTAATATTGGTAAAGCAGAAACAATTATTATTTATTTAAGTCAATTAAGGTTTGATGGTATTGTCTAAAAAAACAAGGATGTAAAAAGTACGATTGGTCCACATAAATGAGTAATATTAATTTAGTATTTTTCTTTTTTTTACGGTTACATCACATAAATGACCGAGTTTCCATATACAGAATGATTTTTATTCAATAATAACTCTTACTAATAAGACTTTACATTATCGTGTATCACATGAAAAAATAATCGTGAATTTTGTATTCAATTTAGAATCATTTCCTGAAATTATTAATAACAAAATAATAAATATATTTGATAAGATGTGTAAGGTTTTCACCGGAAGATTTGTGGAAAGGCAAAAATATAAACAATTCTTTTCTTTGCAGCAATTTCAGGATTATATTATGATTCTCAGCCACAAAGTCTTAACCCTGATAATATAGCATTTGAATGAACTCTTTTCGGATTGGATGCACCCCGAATTTTATTGGATAATGTATAGCTTAAAAAATAAAATTTATGTGCACTTATTTTTAATTATATTGGGTAAAAATTGATTATGTATAATAAACTACCTCATACCCGGAAAGTCTACTAAAATCCATGGAATATCGATTTTTTAAGGAGGATGTGTTCACTGTGATATAAAAACTTATTTTAATTTTATAGATAAAAGGGTTTCTAATAATATAACTGTCTTAAATTAATAATATGATTTGAATATCGGGTTAACCAAATTTTATATTAAAATTTAATTTTTTACTAGCAAAATTTTTGTTTTTCGGTTAGAAATCCTTCTAGTAAATAAACTTAGTTTATTCATAATAAATTAAATTAAATGAGCAGCTATATTTATAAAATATCCCGTTGAATATCGATAATCCAGTGTAGGGCAGATTTCAATCTCACATATAGAAAACCATGACTGCTAAGTTCCTTAAAATAATAAAATAGTTGAATTAATCACTAGGTAATTTAAATTTATTTGAGACTTTGTATATAGTTTTTTTTCGATATATTTGTGTTTTTGTACTGATGTAGATAAATAATTCTTTATTACATTTTATACCACATAGATTTAATCATACCAAAAGTAAGTTAATACGTCTCTGTGTTTTTATTAGATTTAACTTTTTAAAATTCGTAATAAATAATTTTAAGTACCCAACGCATGGGAAATATCAGAAGACTTGTATTTTCAAATGGAAATTTTTAACGAAAACTCTTCATGCTGTATTAGTTCATGTTAATTTGAAAGATTTTTCGTAAAACGTTTCTATAAAATCAGTCGAACCAGTGCATTCTAAACAAAATATAGTAATAATAAGTGTTGAATATGAAAGAGGTGATCGAGAATATTGATTTTTTTGAATGGTGTGCGAATGTTTTATATTATATAAACGCATTTTGTACCTGACTACTCAATTACTTTTAACTACTATTTATATTATGTATTCGTCCAAATATTTTTTCAGACTAAAGGTTCTTTAGTTACTTTGTAAAATAAAGACATAAAATAATAGTTTTTTTATTAAACAACAATTTTTTACATTAATTAATAGATATTTTTGCCATTGATTACATAATACAATAATTTGAATTACTCAATAAATCTTTATATCCAGAAATTTCAATATAAAGGTTTGCAAATCTACTAAAATTGTGAATTTTGCGAAAAATCTTTTTATTAAAAAAATCGCTATTTCGAAAATCAGCCTAACATAAAAGAAAGACTCTTTGAACAAAAATATACTAAAATAATAGATTAAAGAGGTTATCGTAGAAATTTTAATATAATGGTCTGCAAATGTACTGAAAGTGTGAATTTTGGGAAAAATAATTTGATTGTTGAATTATGAATGTTTTTGGAATATCGCTGTTTCTAAAAACAACCCTAAAATAAAAGAAAGACTATTTAAACAAAAAGAATAAAGAAAATCATAGATGAACGAGATCACAAAATTTATTTTCTTGATTTTGGAGTTGTTAACATTGACCAAAATTTCAAAAATATGGTCCATCTAAAACTATTAGTAAATAAAAAATTAAAAATTAAAAAAAAAAAATTAAATTAAAAAACGTGTATTGATTTGAAATGTGTAGTCAATTTTGCAAAAAAAAATTTTTATTGAATTATTATTTTTGAAAAAATTCTATTTCAATAATCGCCGCTAAAATAATAGAAGGGCCTTTATTAAAAAAAAGATATCATATATGGAAGAGGGAATCCTTAAGATTGCTTTCCGTTGATTTTGGAAAAAAAATTGTTAAAATTGCCTAAAATTTCAAAAGATATTATAGTCTGTCTAAAATTCTTTGTAAGTAAAAATATCGATCTAAATTTTTTTCAAAACAAAATAAATTTTGCAAAAAAACTATATATTACTGAATTATGAATGGTTCTGAAAAATCACTGTTTTGAAAATATGTCCTAAAATAAAAATACGGAATATTAAAGAAAAACGGGGTACCATAGACAAACGTTGGTTTTCTTTAAAAAAAAAATGTATCGTCAACATTTCAAAAGATACAATAGTTCTTCTAAAATGTTTGGAAAAAATGGTTTCCGATTTGGCTGAAAATTTTACATAGATAGACTTTAAAGCTTCGCAAATTTACTGAGTCACAGTTTGGCGAAGAATCAATTTATTTTTAAATTGAGAATATTTTTGAAAAATTGCTGTTTCGAAAATCAGTTCTTAACATAAAATAATTAACCTTTAAACAAAATATATTTAAAAAATAGCTCTTTTCAAAAAAAGCTCTTCAAATGATACAGTATAGTAAACTGAGCGTTTAATTAATAATTTGTTTTATAATTACAAATAAACGTTAAAATAGGAAAATAATATGTAACAGACCGTTATCATTTTCTAAATAAAGAAAAAGATCATAAATATACAAGGAACAACAACAACAAAAAAAGGTTCAAGATATTAAAAGAACTTTCAACAATAAACAACTTTATACCATCATTATTCCTACCAATATCAATGAGGTTTTTGTACGCTAACATTGAGATAAGATAATGAACATTGTTGGCAATTTATTCAGTTTGATAAATTGATAACACCATTTACTATTCTTTAAATTCGCAATTGTCTGTATTAAGCAATTCTCAAAAATTCTTGTCCGGTTAATATTGCGTTTGAGTGTATTATTCAAATTCCATTAAGAAGAACCTAAATATTCCATTAAATTTTACATTCAAAGTAACTAAAATTATGTAAAAAAGCAGGTTTCCTTTATTTTTCCTCGATATGTTTTTTTTTTTTTGAAAAATTTGTAAAAACGAAGCATCGAAAATTTTTTTAAACGTTCTAGACAAAATCAATCCTTTGGATTCCACATATTTTTTATAATTTCGATAACCCTTTTATGTAAATTGGCAACAAAACGGAAAAGAAAATTAAAAATTTAATTCATAATTAACGTTAGTTCGTGTACTGCTTTAGTGTAATTTTAATTAATTTATAATTAGAATAGATTTTGGCTAAAAGGTGATCTGCCTTTTCAATTATTTTTAATTACGGACCTGTGGTTTTTAGTCCCCAAATTTATTAAGTGTTTATTGTTAAGTCATAGATGGCGCTTTCGAGTCTCGCCGCCATTGTATAACCAACCAGAATTAATTATTTTAAAATGTAATTGTAAATTACCTGTTTGTTAGTTAACATAGCTTTTATCTATTAATATTAATCAGACGGTTATTAACAGTACGATTATTTTTCACCATCAACGTCATTCATTATAATTAGCCCGACATCGGTTTGTTGTTTCGGTCATACACACGAAAGTCCCTTTTGTGGTCGGTTTTTTTATAAATTTTCTAATTATAATCTTGTCATTTGATTTTAATCAGTTCAAGTGCTAAATCGTATATTTACAGATCTGATACATAGACTCTATGGAGCAGGGATCAATTAGCGCAAATAATTATTAAAATTTATTCTGCGCAAATCCGATTTCATTTGAGCGATCTTAACCTCACTTTTTTTCAGACGGCTGGACGCGTGTTTCAAAAATTTCGCAAATAACAGCAAAAACGTTTCATACCAACCTGTTTTTATATCAACATGAGTTTATATTGTTGGGTAAGTCATTTTTTAAATAAGATATCAAACAATAGTGCTGACGAGATTGTTTCCTAGGGTGCTAACAGTTATGGTCAGCTAGGATTGGGACATAGATCTGATGAGGAAGTAGCACCAAAGGAAGTTCCTTTGGGGGAGACCGATCTCAGAGCCGAGGACATTGTGTCCATAGCAGGAGGAGCAGGGCATACTCTCATACTGGACAACAATGGATATGTCTATTGCTGTGGTTGGAATTCAAAAGGTCAGCTAGGATTGTCCGATGATACTTTAAAATTAACTCAAATAGAGATCTTAAAGGGATTCAAAGTAGTCCAAATATCATGCGGCTGGGATTTTAGCGCCGCCGTGACAGAATGCGGAAAACAATTTGTCTGGGGGAACAATGGAAATACTCAACTTGGTTTGTCCAAAAGCATAACCTGCACTGGAATTCCATCGAGGCTGCAAGTTTCTCAGAAACTTGCCATTGGCTTCAAGCATGTGAGTTGCGGATTGCGCCACACGGCGATGATAACAAAGGACGGGGGGATGTTAGTCGCTGGTACCGGAGCCAAAGGCCAATTAGGGTTAGGCGATAATTTCGATGATAACAATTACCTAAGTATATCCAGAGTTCCTGATCTCAATGATGTCATTAGCGTGGCCAGCGGTCAGCATCACACCGTAGTTCTTAAGGACAATGGTACGGTACTTAGCTGGGGTGAGAACAAATTTGGACAGCTGGGAGTCGATCCTAATGTAGCCAACAGCTTTGTACCATTGGAAGTGTTCAACAACGAAAGCTTGAAGTTAGTGTTTGCTGGTTGGACCCACAGTGCAGGTCTCACCTCTAATGGAAGCGTTTTCACCTGGGGTAGAAATTCTTATGGTCAATTGGGGGCAGAGAGAGAAGTGCCATACAAGATAGAGAAGGTCCCCACCTTAAGTAATGTTAGTCAATTGAGCGTTGGTTCGGAACACAATTTGGCTGTCACCAGTGAGGGAAAGTTGTACTCATGGGGATGGAATGAGCACGGAAGTTGTGGCACTGGTGATAAAAAGGACGTTAAGATTCCAACTCAAATACTAGTTAATAGGAAAGTAAAGTCTGCTTTTGCTTGTACCGGTAGTTCTTTTGCAGTTATTGAATAGTAATAAAACATTTTTTTTTTTTTTCATTATGGATCCTTCATGTTCATAAGTATTTTTTTATAAAGAGTTGATTACTATTGATTGTATTTCTGTATTTTTATAATAAAATGTGTTGCTTTATATCCATTCCTTTTTCTTCTGTTGGTAACAATGAGATCAAATTTTTTGTTTGTATTGATTGTTTGTTGACATTGGCTTTGGCAGTAGTTTGTAAAACCTTAATAATGTTAAATCAATTCCGTTCAAGAAATAATTGGTAATATATTTTCCATACTATTGTAAATATTCGGATAAAAAATCATTGATTAATTAAATTTTATATCAAAAAATTAATACATTCAGCAAAAAGCACAAAACTATATTTTCAAAAGGACAATTGTACTGGTCATTTTTAAAAGAAATTCTTTATTAAAGGTCTATTTTACAATTTTTGAGTTTTACTTTTCTGATCCAATTTTAGTGAAACGGAAGCTAAGTTCATTCAAGCGCGCATACACTCCATAGAAAAATATTTAGGAGAGTTCTGTAATGTATTTTCTCAATATTCCCGCAAAGTTGCTCGTGTTAGAGACAAAGGAGATGAACTAGCGAGGGTTACCCTAAATATCGCCGAAAACGAGACTATTAATAAATCACTAGCAATTGGATTAGAAAATTTTGCAGATTGTATGTCGCAAATCAGTGATTACGGCGATATGAGAGTACAAACCATAGATTCAAAAGTAGTTACTGAATTTACAAGATACGAAATTATTTGCAAACAAGCTAAAGAAGAAATTAAAGATATTTATACTGTTAGAGACAAAGAAATTTTAAAAAAACGACAATTGGACCGACTAAGAGAAAGAAATCCTAGAAATAAACATCAAATTGTGAGTATACACAATAATAATTAGAAAAATCTACATTTAATTTTTATATATGTGTTGGTAGATTCAAGCAGAGACAGAACTGGTCAAAGCTACAGCAGAGGTATCCAAATCTGTACATACGCTAGAAGAAAAAACCAATAAATTCGAAAAGCAGAAATTACATGATATAAAATCCATACTCCTAGATTTCGTTGCTACAGAATTGGGATATCATGCCAAATGTTTGGAAATTTTAACAAAAGCCTTTTCGGATATACAATCCATTAACGAAGATGCCGATTTGGAGGTTCATAAAAAAATAAATTTATATTATTTTAAACTCATAATCCGAAAATTTCCTGTTATTTATTATGTTTATTTATCTGCTAATTTTAGATAAAAATGATTTTATAACAAACAAAAATATCAGGATCCATGAGATTTTTTTTTAAGATCTTATTTATACATTTTAATTTTGATGTGTTTGGATTAGGTACACATATTTGCTTATTTTTTTCCAGATAAAAATAACAAAAATTGAGACGTAACAAACGACAATTTATTTTTATAAAATTGTGCGCTTTCAATCAAATGTAATAAATAAAATAAATTTTCAAAACGGCAGAAAAATGGATAGTAAAAAAATAAATCTAAAATCTTATTTAATATCTAGATATTATTAAAAATGATTAAAAGCCCTTCAGGATGTTTCTTAAGGAAAATTAGTATTATTATTATTATTATTATTATTATTTAAGATCAAAACTATAACAATAGATCTTTACATCAAATAATTGAATTTTTTGATACTCAGGACTTTCAAAATGTAAGAGGACATTTACAATCGGTAAATTAATTCCACATCTACACCAAAAACCCCTTATTAATATTTATTTTTCTTAAACAGGAATATAAAAAAGCTCTACGACTTCCCGAAACCATCCAACACAAATCCTTGAGGAAAACTTCCTTCTTTAGTTCCACTGGGTCTCTTGGAATGATATTTTCTTCAACTCAAAATAGACGAACACCAGGAATTCCAAATCCTAACAAAATGTCCAAGAGTGAAGAAACTTTGGATTCCATTAAGAACAGTTTTACTAATAGCGAAGAATCGGAGACTGAGAGTACTGTACAGGATGTTAGTATTTCTAGTGAAGAATATGAAGAAGAAGATAAGATTGATAAAGAACCATCATCAACGCTTGTTAGGAAATTTAGGAAATGATTGCTTGTAGAAGAAAAAGTAAATAAGAGCACACAAAACGCATTTGTAAGATTCATTTCTTTTTTAACTCTATAAGATTATATATATTTTTATTTTACAAATATTTGAAAATCACTATTGATTTTAGTTTTATATACATACTTTAAAAGAGAAATAATTTTTATTTTCTTCTTCCAATGATCTTAGAAATTATAGATTTGAATAAATAATTTTTCTAAAAGTTCCTGGTAATTTTTAGTATATATTTGAAAATTATTAAATCAAATATTCGAATAAATCTTATAATTGCAAATAATATCCAATATAAAGGATATTTATTAATTATTGGCCACATAGTAAATCATTAATGTGTAACCCAAAATGTGACAATTTTTTTAAATTGTGTGTCGATTACTATGGCTATCCTCATGTTCTTACTAAGCTTTGTTACTATTTCCCGTTATATAAAGGTATCTCAAAAGGTTCATTTATATTAAAAACACAATGGATTAAATCCAACAATATCTTTCTGAAAAATATTGGGATTCAGAAGAGAGCACTGCATGATCAAAAAACTGGGTAATTTGGTTACAGGCATTAACATCTCTTTTATAAACCAACAATCAACTGTGGCATTATTTTTGGATGATGTCAATTTGAATTTACTATATCAACAAATGGTCCAGTTAGGATTAACTAAACAATTCTGTAACAAAATAATTACATTATATACAAATATAATAACGTATATTAGAAAAAAAAAATAAATATTAGGTCCTAGTTGAACATATTGAGGTTTACCAAAAGTAGCGTTCTGTTTTCCCTTTTATATTTAATATATACTTTTAAGTTAGAGAAAATGTGGAGAAGTACATATAATACTATTTAAATGTTAGTCTACAGAATATTTTTGCATATATAAAGATATAGTCAAAGTGTTAGTATTTTTATGGAGAAATTAAAACACTTTTAAAGCCTTCCACAAGTTAAATTACTGGCATCTATAAAAAAATGTTCCACTCTTAATGATTTTAAAATGTTTCTTAAAAAACATATAGCTTATATTGTGTTTAAATTTTAGATTGTTCATAATTAAATTAGTCTTATATTTAATTAATGCCTAAGTGCATATATTTTATTACTATAATTGATTTAATTTTGTGTACCCTTTTTTATTTTATTTTAATGTATAATAGGTTTCCAAATTAAATAAAGCAAAAAAATGCAGTTAAGACATAGATAAATATTTTTATTAACCTTATAAGGCGTGAAATGTGATATGAATAAATCAAAACAGTTACAAAATTTTTTATTATTTTGTCTCAAAATACAAACTAGTTAAACAGATGTTCAAATTATTATAATCAAAAGCAGTATTTTCCTTATACAAATAATGCCTTCAGAAATCAAATTAACAATTCTTGTGAAATACCAAATAAATAAAATATTGTTAACTAGTATTCATCTTATATAACTTAAAAAACAAATTCTACTAACAAAAGTTCTAAGTAAAGTTAGAAATACAAATATTATTTGTCCGTTCCTTCAACTCCAGCCTGAGTCATCAGATCTCCAATGTTTTTTTCTAGATCATCTATTCTATTCCCCATTTCGTCTATTCTTGTTAATATTTGGTCCGACATATTTTGGAACTTATCCTGAATAGTTTGTAATAAACTCTGCACCTGAAAAATATCATTTTTCTATATTGTATTTGTTACAAACATTCAAATCTTACATATTGCGTTAGTTCTTGTACGTTTTTCGGATCATTTGTGTTTAAACTTGTGTAACTTTCACTGTCGTTGTTCATTTCAACCTTATCGTCTACCATTCTGTTGAACGATATGAAATGAAAAATTTATTTCCTGATTTGAATAAACTGACTATACTTTTGTTTGATCGAAAATTGTCGCCATTTGCGCCAGGCACCGGTGTTGCCATTTTTTTTCACAATAGATGATCGGGGTACTGTTTTGGAACACATTTAAAGATGTCAAACCTTTAAATTTTATTCTTTGTTAGTAAAAATGATATTATATAAACTAAAAATAAGTTAATGATATAAGTAAATGCAACCAACGTGTGTTTTTAATTAAAAACGGAACAATCATGTATTCGAATTTATTTGCACCAACGAGTAAAGTGTTGCACCGAGTGGATTTCTTGACATAATTTACATTAATAAAACGTCAAAATTTGCACTAGTTGTTAGTAATTAGAAATAAAATTGATTGACAGTAGATTAGGCAACAACGGTTTTCTGGGGCTGTTTAGGTTACGTTTTCAATCAGCTGGTTGTATTTATGCATTTGACATACAAATAACTTAGCTGAGTTTAAAAATACATCAATATGGAAATTTTAAAGTAACAATACCACGCTTACAAAAATAATAAAATGGAAGAGCCAGGAGGTTACTGGGCTTATTTGCCGTATCCAGCATTGTACAAAATATTTCAACATCTAACTTACAAGGAACTTATTTGTGCAGGACAAGTTTGCAAATTTTGGTATGAAGCTAGTAGAAACGATTTATTATGGAAGGAATTGTTCCTTAAAAATTTCGTTCTAGATAGATCAATTCCAGTAGCTACAGGTAAAAAAAATTTAAGTTATATATATATAAATTTTTAAATATATTGCTTAGTTTAATTTACTATTGCGTCCATAATTTTGCAACAAAGAACACATTGATTTCCTTCAAAATTATTGCCTCTTTGTAGAAATAATTAATTATCAACCTATATGGAAATTGTTTGCAATAGCTAAAGGATATTAACTACAAAACTTTTAATTGTAATCATAAAACAATAGAGGCAAAGTTCGATATTTAAAAGCAGATAATTCATTAAAAAGCCAGTGAAATGTACTTTTCCTTCAAAACTTTGTGGCATCTACAGTATTTGTATCTGATTTTTTTCTAAATGTTTGATAATTGTCAAATTGCCAATAATTATTGATCCCACAAATAAATTGTTTTTTTTATTCGTTTCTTTAATAATATTTGTTAAAATATCTAGTATTGCATTTAATGATTCTGTAAATAGTTATAATAATAACTAACATAAATAATGAAATTAATTGTTTCAACTCTTACTTTGTGGAAACTATCCATAATAAATATGAAAAGATAAATTATACTTATCTGAATTTCCACAGTATTAAAAGTTATATTGAATCGGCTGTGGAAGTTCAGATAAGTATAATTTATGTTTTCATATTTAACATAAATAATGTTTTATTCTCATTTATTTTATAATGTGCTCTTTCTACAAGAGTATTCTGAATATAAATAATATTGATTATTCCATAGTGAATAATGATTTTTCATTAACTGGTTTGACTGAACTTTAAAAACTCAAATACCCTCTGTCAGTTTTAATTTGAAATAACTTTTTGATTTTTTAAAATAATTTCACAAGGAAGATTTAAAGAATCGATACAGAATAATAAAATTGAATTTTAGCACATGTCGATATATATTCAAAAATTACTGAATTAAATATGTTACCAAAAAAACTTTACTATTTGTCTTATGAACTAAAATTGTAATTGTTTTCTTGAACTAATCGTAACAAATTTTGTTTCAATCTTTCAGTACCTAATATTTACTTATTTGTCCTAATTGTGATAATTTCAGCAAAAATTATCTGATAATTATGGATAAAATATAGCATTCTACTCGCATATAAATTGCTATTTACGCGGATGATTTACAACACTCATATTTGCTTAAATAACCTTTTTTTTAATCTATTTTTACTGCTAATTTACATTCTATTCTATCTAGTTTACTAATAACCGTTTGTTGAATAATATTGTATTTTTTTAATTGAAAAAACCATTTTATTTAAATAAATATTTATCAGATATATTTTTTTTTTAATTTGAAGGTAAGACTTGGTATGAAGAATTCAACAGATTATCCTATCATATACCAGTTATTCAAACAGAGACATTATTAGAACACTCTGACCAGGTGTTACACGTTAGTTTTTCTCACAATGGAAAGTACTTTGCGACATGTTCCAAAGATGGTTACGTTATTGTAAGTACTCCTTACCAAATAAAGAATCAATGTTAATTAATCAATTAAATTGTGCATTTAGAACATTGAGGGTTTATTGAATAAAGGTAATTACAATTTTTAGCTTTGGAGATCTAAATATCCTGCAAAAATAAAGTACATTAGAAATATGAAACACTTTAAATGGAAGTATACTCAGTATTCCCAATTTAACGAATCTGATACTCTGTTGTTGGTATCTGGTGTACATTTTGGTACTACACACAGTACTTCTGGGGAGATAGCGGTATTCAATTTAAGTCGTTTTGAATTACAATGCCGTGTGGTAAACAAACCTTACGATATTTTCGGTACTTGGTACAGTGATCAGTATTTGCTCTCTGGGGATCTACATTGGTTGGCACATTTAGTCAGTACCTCCCATCTTTGGCTCAATAAGGCTTCACAGGAAGCCGAATCTGAACTAGTCCCAATAACCCACTGCTTGTTTAGATTTTACAACAGAAACGCCAGTTCTATAAGGTAATAGGATTGCTTTGTCTAATCTTTTGTACATTTGTATGGTTTTAAGGGCGTTAGTAATAGCAAACTGTCTTCCAAATTCGGAAAACGTTGACAGAGATTTGGAAAGTGAAAGAGAGATGAGTATGGATCAGGGTTGTTCAGCATCAGCACAACACGGAAACCCTATTAGTCACAATGACATCGTTTGGACTCCTTGCGATGTTAGAAGAGGTAAAATTTTTAATTTTGGACTATTTTGTGCATATTAATAAATTAAAAAAATCATTAGCTATGGCTAGTTCCGTGTTCGAATCCATGAAAAAAGACTTTCCACATCCGATTTGGTACAATGCTGATTATAGAAAAGTAGAATCTGAAGTACATAGTCAGAATAGTGATGATGAGGAAATGACTGACAAAGAAAAACCTGACGATTCTGACGATGACAGTTCAGAATCTTCCTGTGAAACTGACACTGACAGGTATATTATATTATTTACTAAGCTGAAGTCTTCTAAGATCCAGTTTTCTATTATCACAGGGTGGTCCAAAGTTGACGAGCAATACTTCTAGGGATGTAGTTCACCTAAAAATAAAAGTACCTTTTTATAAACACTTTTTTCGATAGCTCAATAATCTGGGAGATACAGTCTTCTAAAAGTGTATTAAAAATTTTTTTTAAATATCTTGAAAATTACTTGGAAAACACATTTCACATTCTAGACATAGAAGCTTTGCATAAAGATACTTAATTTTATGTTATTAATCATTTCATCCCTTCTGATTATAGCTTGTGCACCAAATATAAATGTTTGGCTTTTGGCACTAAATACGAACGATTATGTCATATTTTTTTAAATACCTATGTATTAAAAAGTAATTTTTGGTAATTAAGATTCCTTGACCTTTTTTACGCAAAAAAATAATTTAAACTTAAAAGTAGACTCACAATTTGCAATTAATAACAAAAAACAAAAAATTTGAAATTTTTTTCTAAGTCAATTTCAAGATATTTTAAAAAAATACCATTTTTTAATGCTACTTTTAGAGGCCTGTATTTCCCTGATTATTGAGGTTTCGAAAAAAGTGTATATAAAAAAGTACGTTTATTATTATGTGAACATCACCCCTAGAAGTATTGCTCGACAATTTTGGACCACACTGTATATAAATTATTTACAATTATACAAGGTGTTTAAAAAAGTTCTAATATTTGAACAGGGTGTAGTATGGACCAAAATAAGTCAAAAAGTCTTAATAAACATGGGTCCGCAAATTGACGGTTTCATAGATACAGAGAGTAATTTATTTTTGAAGCATTTTAGGATAGAAACTTATAATCAAAATCAAAAGAAAGAAAGTTAGATAAGGTGTTCAAAATATCCTCCTCCCATTTCCAAACGGGCACGACATCTCAGTTTGTAAATAATAAAAATAATGTGTAAACGCAAAATGCTTCAAAAATAAATAACTCTGTATCTCCGTAACCGTCAATTTGTGGACCCAAGTTTATTAAGACTTTTTGACTTATTTTGGTCCATACTATACCGTTTTTTTTTAACATCCTGTATAATTGTTATAATTCCAGCTTCTATTTAACATTTAAACATTTTTTTAAGGTTTGTTCAAACTGACAAGTACCTCATCTTCACGACTGGTTACAAAACTTACACGCCACATCAAATAGGTTTTAAGAGAATCAAACCTTTTAAATTTCCTAATAGGATGGATCCCGGGCCGAGTTTAAAGGAAAGGTTGATACTATTCGAACAGAGAAAAGAGCAAAGTCCGCCGCCTGATCCTGATTGGCTAAATTTTGATGAAGTGGCCGATAAATTCGATAAGGTTGATCATTTAATTGACCTGCACGGTCATATTGTCGGTATGGGATTAAGCCCCGATCAAAGGTAATGATTTTGTTTTGCTTCTTGATATAAATCTAGTGTTTTATTTTTTAGATATCTATATGTAAATAGTCGTTCATGGCCCGAAAATTACGTGATAAGCAACCCCCTGGAACCCCCGCCCATAGCACAAGAAATCGACATACACGTCATAGATTTAGTAACGTTAAAACAAGTAGGAAAAATGCTGAGAGCGCACAAAGCATTCACGCCGAATAACGAATGTTTCTTTATATTTTTAGATGTTTGCAATGAATACGTAGCAAGGTTAGTAAGTATCAATAGATATTCTTATATTATCTGTATCATCTTGTATACTGTCCAAACTTTGTTATTGTTTCTCAATGCCACAAGAAAACTGGAAAGAATTGGATCATTTAAATGATGTCGGCAATACATTTAGTGAATTTGTTAATATATTTCATTGTCGATTTGAACTAGGTTCTTCTGTAGCGGCAAGTACAATAAATTAACAGCACAGAGCGGTAGGGACACTGAATTATTTTTACTTAGTATTTCAAACAGTTCACATGCTTAGTATATCATTATAGTTGAAATTCTGTACTTTGTGTTGTCACATTTATAAACTGTTATTATTCTTTGTTTAAATAGTTTTTTTAGATATTATTAAAATCATTATGACAAGTGTCACTTAAAAAGCTATTAAGTATATTGTTAATATTTTTCACGAATTTCTAAAAGCTTTTTAAATATATTTATTCTCATTATTATTTAAAAAGCTTTTAGAAAATTGTAATTAAGATAAGTATGTTTTTTACCTTTCACATTTATAATGGATTTTCACAAAGTAAGAGTATTAACAATCATTAATAACAATTTAATTTATTGAATAACTTGAAGTGAAATCAGCAATAATTTATTATTACGAACTTATTATTACTGATATATATGGAACAACGGAAATCTTTCTACAGACAGCAATGCTGTCCAATATCGATGGTCTTTTCTTCGCCCAACTCGCTCAACCGTGAAATATACAGCTATTTAATTCATCAGTAAGGGATTTGCATATATTATATAAATACCAACATTTTTTAGAAAACGTTGTACAACTATATACTAGTTTTCCTGAACATTTTAGTGATATTGATAAATTGAATATCAACATATCGTTTAGTATGTAGTTAATCGAACAAAAACTAGTTCACTTCTTGATTTGTACTTTTTCACTGTTCATTATATTCCACTAGTGGCTTATAAAAAGTGTATAATAATTTTGTTTGCGAAAATAAATTGTTTTTAAAAATTTGTGCTCCTGTTGTGAAATATAATTCTATCGATAATCGAATTATACGCTTTTGGAGGCATCAGATAGACCCCAAATGAAACTTTTAGAAGGAAATCTTATTGTTTCGACTACTGTTTACAAAGTAAGGCAAATAATCCAAATAAATGGTTCTTTGTTAAAAAATGTTCTAGACAATTTAGTATCAAATTCTTTATAAAAGTCAATAAAGCTCACATAATTAAATAAAATTCTAACTAATCTGTACATTTTTTTATAGCGGCGCCGAAGATAAACACGGCTATCTTTGGGACAGACACTACGGGGCATGCTTAGTGAAATTTCCGCACCAAGACGTGGTAAATTCGGTGGCGTTCAATCCGAAAGATCCTGAAATGCTGGTTACCACCTCCGATGATCATACTATAAAAGTTTGGAGGTCGAGAGCTAAAGTGAGCAGCTTAAACTTGGACGAATCCGCTCTGCTGAAAGGCATTGAGTTAAGGAGCGGTAAAAGTTGTGGTAACGCGAAACAATTCAGGTAATATTTATGGGGATAAATAGTTCCTATTTATATATAATGCGTAACCGATTCTTTATTTATTTTCCATTGTACCTTGCGACAGTTTTTTGCTGTGCAAATTATATTGAGTGGATTTTGCAGATTTTTTTTTTTGTAAATGTTTCATATTTATAAATATTTATATATATATATATAATGTTGACGTAATAATTTGTTTTATTTTATTAGAGAACATGAAAATACAAATAATTTGATTAAATTATTATTGCTTACAATAAATTACATTTTATAATAATTAATTTTACAATTAAATCACATTCGTTTAAGTCAACGCATCTCATGTATTTCCCCTGCAGGTCCCAACACAGTAGACAGTAGCATATTTTTTGGATACAGTTACAAATATTTTAAAAACACATCAAGATTAGATATACGTCTTGAGTAAAGAATGATTTGATAATAAGGTGCCATCCGGAAGAAAGAAAGTACCATAATAAATGCCGCAATTGTCCTTTTTCTAAAAGAATAACAAAATATACAAATACAATTAAAAAAATCGTTTGACCTAACTTACTCATAAATCTTTAAGGGCTACAACTCTTGTCCTCGCAGGAAGGCCCGGCGGCGTCAATATTATCGCCAGTATTTTGTGCTGTCTTTTTCTTTTTTCTTTCTACGTGTCCATGACAATGGTCACATTCATCGTCATCATCGTCCTCATCCGACTCAGAATCTGAACTTTCGCCAAATTTTTTTGGTTTCTCGTATATACAACAGCCTAAAATCAAAGCAATATGTTGGCGTTGTACTTAAATACTAGACAACATTGAAAAGCTAATATGATAAAAACAAATGTATTAAATTTTAGAATTTTGTATCCAACAGTTGCAATCTCGGTTGGTGAATTTAAACACGGTAGAACAAGCTTAGAGGATGCACCACATTTGGCAGCAAAAAAAAAACAAAATAAAGCCATGAAGAAATGATTGAAGAAGTCTAATGGAAGTTAAATCGTTTCTGTCTGCTAGAATTATCGGATATTTTGAAGGATTCATCAGTTCCTATTTTTTCGAATGGTCTTGAAAAACGCTGGAATAAATTTGTAAAGCTGAAATTGAGATACGCATAAAGTCAAGCCAATTCAAAGTAGTTTTTTAAATAGAATGCTCATATTTTAAATTATAGACATTTTTATCATTAAGTTACACAAGGCGCAAAAACATCGTCAGTCAATTTTATGTGAAAATCTTGGTGAAGATAATATAATGTCTTGTATAATTTAAAATTAAACCTGTATCTTTTTAAATTCACTGGCTAAGAGTTTTCAATATAGCCCAATTTTTTGGAAAAAATATTCAGAATTTCTTAAGCAGTTTAAAAATCATAATATATACAAAGTGAACATTTGAAAAATTAAGTATTAATTAAATTTAGTTTATGGACTAATTAAGTAAGTCTTGTGGTGTTTTTCTGGTTAGTTTATTTCAAATTTAATTTAGACAAAAAACAATAAAGCAGATTTACAATTATATCGTTAAATATAAAATTAAACACCCTTTCAAATGAGCTACCATTTGACTCCTATTGCCTAATGCGATTATCCTGTTCTGAGGTTGATATTTGGAATGTCATTATTTAAAATATTTTGTTCCACAGTAGTATGAAAAACATAACTGAAAATTTGTTTTTATCTGGTAAAATACTTGTTTTTGTGAAAAGTTAGAATCATTTAATAATTTGAAAAATCATTATCGGTTTTAAATGATACTAAATCGCTCCTTATATAGCAGACAATCTAAAAATAAGTGAGCTTCTATTCGTTATTTAACACCTTAGAACCTATGTTTTTTTATAAAATATATACATTTTAATTTTTTTTGAACATCAAACATTTTGAGTTAATTTTGCTTAATCTTGCTTTATCTCCTGTACCTCAAGTGAAATCTACACTACCAATAAATTCCAATGTGTGAAAGCATTGAACTACGCTCTTTAAATACATATTTATAAGCACTTATAAATAATGTACAAGAAAACAAACCTATATTTTTTTTTGTATTGTAAATAGCAGTTTTGATAATTTGTCTTCAATTGAAAATGTATTCGCTAATTAAGCAAGGAAAATAATTCAAATAAGTAGTGAAAGACGTTACTGTTAATATGAATGTTTAAAAAATGGACTTAGAATTGTTGTAAGTACCTAATTGTTTCATAATTTTTGTTTCGTTTCTTAATTACTATTACCCTAAAGACTTACATTTTGATTTCTTTTTATTCAAATGTTCATTATCTACTGTTTCTGTGGTCCATTGTACCTTTCTGTCGGTCCTAGGTTTTCTCAATTTAAGTGTTACTCTTGGTACTTCCTAAAACAATAAAAAATATTTTAGAGAAAATTCTTCTGTTTTTTTTTTGTATAACAATCGATTATAATTTTAAATAGTTTCTAAATCTTATCGTTCTTTTCAAATGTTACAATACCTAAGCGTAAGGTTATCTTTAAAGTAACCTCAAACGATAAAAATACCTTCATTTTATCTTTTAATGAAACAATGAAAATTTAAATCCAAAATGCAGTTAATTGACAAGAGTTTCATTTAAGTCATCATCAAATTATAAAAAAGTAAGGTCCAGTTTTATTAATATATTCATCTAACATTGCAAGTTATTTATATTTTTTAGATACAAAAATAAAACAAACTTCATATCGCTAATCTTTATTTGTTTATGCTATGATATGATCTTAAATATTATTATATGATTGTATTGTATTTAATAGTAAATAATGTAACGTTAACTTATATTTTTAGACCTGTGTATTCTATTAAAAATAAAATTATTCAACCAGGATATACTATAATAATGGAAATAGAATAAATACCATAAGTGTGAAAAATAACACTTTTGGTAATATTCTTCTAGGAAATGCCTATAAACACTCTAACGTGAATATAAAAATAAAATAAAAACAAAGTTAAATATTTATTTTATTAAATGAATTCAAGATAATTCATTTAATTTTGTAAACCGCGCGTAATAACTTTATTATCAAGAGCTTTGATAATGAATTAGAAGACTATCAGCCAATCCTTTATTTATTAAAGATTTTCAAATAAAAAATGACAATATGTTTGATACATTCAAACTTTACAAAAATGGAAAAAGTCCAAGTTTTCAAATTTGTAATAATATACCGGCAGTTCCATTAAAAAATATTATCTTCCTCGCTGTAAGTTTAATATAAAAGCCTTTTTAGTATCTCTCAATTTACCATAGATATGTGTTTATCAATATAAGTGAATTATTAGTCTAAATTCAAAATTAAAACAACATTTAAATACCATTAACATGAATATAATTTTAATTAAAAAATAATAGTATATTACTTACAAGATAATATTTTGTTAATATATTTTAAAATCACACGTTGCAATATAACCATTGTATACTTATTGTACAACTTTCCTTTTTTTCAAATCTTCAATTTCATTTTCATTTAAACCTAACACACAATTGAGAATTTCATTTGTGTGTTCCCCTAAGGCAGGAGGTGCACTTCTAACAAAATTACCGCCACTTTTGTACCTAACTGGGGGTCCAACCATATTTATTTTACCAGCAGAAGAATGATGGATCGTTTCAACCAAATTTATATCTTTTATATGAGGATCATTAAAAGTTTCTTTCATAGTATTAACAGGGCCGCACGGAAATGAAGCCCCTTCGAAAAGTTCAGACAATTCCTTTTTAGTTTTGGTTTTAATAATCGACCTTAGGAATGGTAGTAGAACGTTCCTGTGTTTGACCCGAAGTTGATTTGTTAAGAATTTTTCGTCTTTGGATAGTTCTGGACAGCCAATTCTTTTGCAAAAATCTTTAAACTGTTCTTCTGATCCTGTACCTATTGTGAAGTACCCGTCTTTAGTGGGGAATGCTTCATATGGGACAATACTCTCATGTGCTGTACCCCATTTTTTAGGTTCTTGGCCCACGTTTAAATAATTTGAACCAATATTGATTAAAGTGGCAACTTGAGTTGAAAGGAGATTGCAGTCTATTTTCTCACCTAGTCCAGTTTTAGATCTTTTGATGAGAGAGGCCATAATTGCACCATGGGCATAGAGACCTAAATGTTGAGGGTTATTTTAAAAATAATAGTAATCATTTTAAATGAGCGATGGAGGGTTCTTATCATTTTTAAAACAATACATAAATTCATAAAATGTAATCATAAGATTCACAACAATAAAAGTAATAAATATGTACATTTATTTTAATCCTCCTTAGCATTGATGTAACTATATAGTAGTAGGATTTATTTTTGATAATATTCAGTGGATTTTTGCTAACTAAATATGATTTTTAAGAAAGCGGAAGAGATAATTTCGATAACGTCCAAGGATGAATTTTACAGGTAAGGAATTTAAAATAAATTAAGAAACTACCTACCGGTTGTTATATCTGTAATAGCAATTCCAACTTTAACTGGTTCCCCATCTTGAGGACCTGTAATATGTAGTAACCCCCCCATAGAGGCTGCTATTACATCGTAACCTGGTCTGTTTTTATAAGGCCCCTCTGGACCATATCCAGTGATTGAACAGTAAATAAGATGGGGCGCAACTTTTTTAAAATCTTCATATCCTAACTTCATCTCATCTAATTTCCCGGGTACATAATTTTCCACAAGGACGTCGCTTTTCTTAGACATTTCATACAAAATATTTTTACCGTCTTGTTGTTTTAAATCCACACATATGCTTTTTTTGTTCCTGTTCACCGCCATGAAGTAACAGCTTTGTTTGTTTACGAAAGGCGGGCCCCATTTTCGGGCCTCATCTCCACTACCGGGACGTTCAACTTTAATCACTTCAGCACCCAAATCACTAAGAACCATCGTGCAAAAGGGCCCCGCAACAATCCTGGTCAAATCTATGACTCGGATGCCGTTTAGCGGCGATATTTCATGTTCTGAACTAGTTTGTATTGATTTATTTCTACATGAATATGTTGGTTTTGAGAATAACGTCGATAAGCGACTAGTAGGACGGTACATTTTTAACTCCGTTCAGTATTTATGTAGCGCGTGGTGGTTAATCGTTTACGTACCTGTTCTCTGTTCTCAGTCTCGAGTAGAGTGACAGTGGAGGAAGTTCCTTCTTGTTGATCTTGCAATGTGACTGATTCCGCCATCTTCTACCTAATTTTAATCAGCAAGTAAGCATTTGATAATGTTATCACCAACGATATGTCATACTTGTTAAATCGTATAAAGATAAAATATATTTTCTAAAATTTCCATTATATCATTGAAAGTATCAAAATTTTGACGTTATAAATGTCATGTTACCCACGGTCGGTAACACAGGTTTGTTGTTTACCGATAGAGTCGCGATGTTTTAAACAGAGCCCGCTTCAGCAATATCGTAACAATGTATTTTTTTAATATTTCAATGAATTAAAAATGTGTTTAATTCATATTGTTTAAATCTAAAAAACAGGTTACGTATCAGCCTTGTAACGTTATTTGAAAATGGAGTATAAATTTATAAATTCCGAAATTAGTCGTGAAAACTTAAGAAATATTTGGTAAATATTTTGTGCCACAGATTTTTAAATATTTGTTAAATACATTCTACACAATTGGTTAAATATTAGGTTAACATATTCATGTTTATACGATTTATAATATATTAATCATAAGATATGTCAACCGGTTTTAATGCTTATTATTAGAGAATTTATGTAGGTATTTTGTAATACAAAATTTAAGAAAAATCCTAGTTTTAAAACCTTTTGATACGAAATTTAAGAATATTTAAGCTTTTAAGTCTAAATTTAAAAAAAATTCAGATTTTTAAATCCAAAATTTAAGACACAGAAAATTAACACAAATAATAAAAAAATAACTGAAACACAATTGAGATATTTTATATATACATATATATAAATATAAAATAAAATTAAAAAGAAAAACCAAAAAACGGAACAAAAATGTTCAAGAGCAAAAAAATGGTATAACAAAGGAAGAAATCAGGGAATCTCAAGGGATAGAAAAAATGGAGAGGAAAATAAAAAACTTTGATGATTTTGAACAGATTTGCATCATCTTCTTTCCTCATTTCTTCTCTTCCTGTAAATTAATATTTTTTAACATCCCAATATTCCTACTAATTTCCATGATAAAAATATTTTATTGCTTCACAAAGGTGTTAAACCAACAAACAAATGAATTTATTACTAAACTATTATAATTAGTTTTTTTTGCGATTTGAACTTTGGAATACGAATCAATATCTCGGAATTTTTTCTAAAGGTCAATACATAACGGTAATTAAAATCGTCACTGAAAACAATGAAGATTCATCAAATCTATCTCTCTATTATTTGATAGTCAGCACTTGACTTAGTTTAATTGATCTCATAAATCAACTTGCAAATATTTCAAATCAGATTTTTAATCTCAATGTTCTAGATTAAACGGGGTTTGTTATTTTTAAATTGATCGTAGATATGTTTGTATCTAAAAATTAAATTGGTTATTGTGATCTATAATGAATGGATAATGAGGTGTTTGGTAGACTTAGTAATAATAAGATAAGTGGTTTAATTTTACAAAACAGGTTTGTAAAGTGTAAATTAAAATTCGTTGTATCCAGTGAAAGTGTTTGTACTTAAATGGGGAATACAGAAAGTTTAAAATAATTGTAAATTAAATTACTCTAATGGCCCTGATGCATTAAATATTTTTTAAAGACTTTCTTTATATAAAAGAAATATCGTATGTGTTTTAAATATTTGTTGTCCAAATTAAATATTTGCTTTACAAAGAGTCGAGATTTTGAAGTAGAAGATGAATTTTTTTAAGATTTTTTTGTTTAAAATCGACATTTATTAAAATTTTTCTCTTTAAAATTGATTCTAATTAAAATCTCTATTTTAAAACTAAGACTTCTCAAAATATCGACTTCATAATCGAAATTTTTAAAGAAAAACTATTAGTTTTTAATATTTTCGATTGGATTTTTCCTAAGTTTTGAATTTAATTTCCTATTTTTATTTAAAAATCTAAATTTTTCTTAAATTTAGATTTAAAAAGTGTTGGATTTTCTTGAATTTTAACTTATAAAATTAGAATTTTATTAAAGTTGAATTTATAAAGTTTACATAATTTCAAATTCGGGCTTAAAATGTTTCATTTTTTAAAGTTTCTTAATATGAACTGAAAAAATTTAATTTTTCCTAAGTTATAAATTTTTTTTGTTTAAAAATCTGAATTGTTCTTAAATTTGGATTTAAAAAGTTTGAATCCTTTCAAATTTCTTTCGTTTTTCGAATTTCGTGAATTTTCTCAAATTTCGATTTTTTTTAAATTTGTTTTTCTAGAATTTCGACTAAAAAAATCAGAGTTTTATTAAATTTGAATCTATGAAGTTTAAAGGCCTTTAAATTTGGACTTGGAAGGTTTTTCAAATTTAAAGTAAAACAGAACATTTTTCAAATATTTTTGAAAGATTCATTAAAATCTTGACTTTAAAAATAAAATTTATTAAAATCTCGACTTTATAATAGATTTTATAATTTTCTTTTCTTCATATTTCAAGAATTTAAAGAAATTCCGACTTTTTTAGTCCAAATTTAAAGAAATTGCGATTTTTTGGTCCCAATTTAAAGAAATTACATATTTTTATGTCCAAACTAAAAAAAAATGGCGTTTTAGATCCTAATTTGTATAAATTCTGACGTTTTAAATCGAAATTTATATAAATTTCCTCCTTTTAGGCCCAAATGTAAAGAAATTCCATTTTTTAAATCGATTTCAAGTTTTCAATCTTAAAGAAAAACAATTAATTTTGAATAACTTTTTTTGAAATTTTAGAATCATTAAAATATTAAGCTTAAATAGTTTTATAGTAAAAAGGAGATTTTTCGAATAATTTTGCAAGATTTATTAAAATTTCAACTTTAAAATCAAAATTTATGAAAAACTTACTTTCTTAATCCAGATATTAAAGAAAAACAATGTTTTTAATATTTGTACTTGGAAATCGAGATTTTGAAGAAAAACGTAAGTGTAAAATTTCTAATTTAAAATGAACAACAACATCAATATAAAAATTTATGAAAATCTCGACTTAAAAAACGACATCTTGAAATATAAAAATGAAAAAGTTAATTTAATTTTGCTATCTGGAATATCTCTAATTCTAACTGTTAATTTTTTGTTTTTGTTTTAGAGAAATGACTACCAAATCTCTACGTCTCAACAATGACATTTACCACTTTGATATAGCGGATTATGCAGTCTTTGCTTCCATGTTAATCCTGTCTGCTCTTACTGGACTCTATTTCGGCTGCAGGGGCAAATACTGCAAAAGCGAAACTAGTCAAACCCTTAGCGAATATTTAACAGGAAATAAAAATTTAAAGCCGTTTCCTGTCGCTCTATCTTTAATAGCCAGGTAAAAAAATAAGCTCATAAGATACTATATAAAGGCTTTTTACTAAAAAAACCGATACACGTGCTTAAATTTTCTCCCTACAGTGTTGTCTAATCGACACGAAAGTAGAGAAAATCGTGAAAATAGTAGAAAAATGTAAGGTTATGTTTCATTGTCATAGTTTAAATTTTCTTAAATACACTTATTTTTATCTTACATGGTATAAATCACATTTTAAATTATACTGGTTTCTAGTGTTTGCGTTTCTTTTTGTATGAATCTGTTTTTGAAATAGGTTTTAAATCTTTTTTACTACCTGTGAAGTACAAATTTCAATATGATATTGACAACATCGTAATCAGTTTGTCCAACAGTACAATTTTAGTTTAACATAGCTTTTATTCATCTACATTTTTTCAGATTTATTTAATAGTGTATGTATGGTATTTTTAGTAAATAGATTAAATATCTGTTACTGTATTTGTTTTTTCTTCCAGTTATGTATCGGGTGTTACAATTTTGGGAACCCCCTCTGAAATATATTTGTTCGGTACGCAGTATTGGTTTATAGTTATAGCGATATGGCTAAGTGGACTAGTTGTATCAACAGTATACCTTCCAGTATTTTTAAAGCTACAAGTCAACTCCTCTTATGAGGTAAATGCAGATTTTATTAGTAGAATGTATTGTTATATTTTTTAATTTTTTTAGTACCTCGAACTAAGATTTAACAGAGCAGTTAGAACAATGGCATCAGTATTGTTTATTTTAGACGAGGTTAGTGCATTGCAACAATATTTTTTTTTTATTAACGATCCTCTTTATTTTATAGATTATGTTTTTACCTATCATTATTTATGTTCCTTCTTTGGCATTTAATCAAGGTACACACACAAGAAATTTTATTTAATAACAATACTAAACCATATTTTTTTCAGTTACCTCAATAGATATTCACATTATTGGTACCATAGTAGGAGCAGTTTGCGTGTTTTACACGTATTTGGTATGTTTGGTTATTTAAAAAAAAATCGAATTAATTTATATTTAATTATTTTCAGGGAGGCCTTAAGGCCGTAGTTTGGACTGATTCGTGGCAGGTTATAGCAATGTTTATTTCAGTGGTACTAGTTGTAATTTTAGGAACAATTCAAGTCGGCGGACCTGGTACCATTATAGATCTGACCAGCAAAGGAAATAGATTTGAGTTCTTCAAGTAAGTACATTAGTAAGTATATTTTTATATCCTTTTAATACAAATATTTGATATAATTGTAGTAGTGGTAATAGGGGCCAGGATGACGCCTGGCAATTAGGCCTGTTCAGTCTCTTTTTTGCCAGCCCCAATCTTCCCTTTTCTCACTTTCCTACGTTTTGCCCCACTTCAAAACGTCTTGTCTTTCCTATGAATGTTTCGATGTCCATATTCCATAAGAGGGCATGTAGTTCTTCAGCTTCTATCTGTCTCATATCAAAGATATCTTTTATTAAGTGCCGATAGACCTCATAGCTGCACAAGTATTGGAGGCAAATCTCCCCTTATCCTTCACGTTTCGGGCAATCTGGGTTCTCTCTCCACTGCCCCAAATAGGAACAGATATCTTTGGAGCCAGCAGTACTCAGTGAGGACTCCAACGATCAACCATAGTTGCTGTCTGGTTTTATCCAGGAGCCACCTACTCCTTGTTGGATCCGGTTTGGCAATTGTCTTCTTGGCTTGTCTACATTACTCCTCTAGCAATTGTTGCCTCTTAGCTTTATGAATGCCGCCGTTGTCCACACTGTAATCAAGAAAGGCAAGTAGGACATCTAGCGTTATCAAGGGCCTTGTCCTCACACCTTCTGTTATACCTGAGGCGGCTATTCTCGGCACTTACGCCAGTCTGCAGGAGACCTGCTTCAGTTGCTCCACAGAGGGCCATCAGTCCATGGATCCAAAAGAATCCTGAGTCCCAAGGTCTTCTAAGGGTTTTGGAATTTATTTGGAGTCCTAAAATCCTCTAGCTTTCTCCTTTTTATGAAAAACACCGTCTGTTTGAGATTTGACACATCCACCATTTTTTTCATTGTTTTAAAGAGAAAACATGTTAGATTTGGCCGAGATGTAATCTTTTTTATCTGTCTTTGGAATAAAGACAACCTGGGCCTTTCTCCACGTTCTGGGACCCAACATAAGGCCAAGCTGGCCCGGAAAGTTCTTCTCAAAGCTGTGAGAAGAATGTCCAGACCCCTCAAGAGCTGGAAAAATCTCATCCAGCCCCGGCTCCTTGTATGGACTGAACTTATTTATGGCTCGGCCTATGGAACCCTTTATCACCACCGTTGCCGGTCTGAATCGAATGGCGGTGGGGCCCCCTTGATAGGGAAGTGGATCTCCAGAAAGTGCTCTAGTGCCTCCTCCCTGGATGACGTCCGTGTCCCATTTTCTCCTCTGAGACTGCCTATTGAAGTGATGGTGCCTTCACAACTCAGTATTTTAGCTAGTCTTGTCACTCCTGGTGGTGAATCAACTTCGTTGCAGTTCTTGTTTAAAAACTCTCTTTTTTCTTCTGTACTTGTTCCATTTGGCTTGCACGTCACCCTTGGCTGCTCTGTTAAGTACTCTCCTTGAGTGGGCATAATATTTGATATAAATATCTAATATACTTTCTAGCTTTAATCCCAGTTTATATGAACGATACACAATATTCAGCGTCATTATTGGTGGATTCACTTACTGGACTTGTTTCAATTCGGTCAACCAAACAATGGTCCAAAGATACTTATCGTTGCCAACAGTGAGACAATCCAAACTGTAAGAATTTAGAAACGCACTACCTCATTTAAGAGACCTACTAACGAATTTTTATTTTTTAGATCAGTACTGCTCTTCACTATTGGCGTATCATTCTTCGTATGGTTGTGCTGTTACGCGGGCGTTTTAGTCTTTAGTTCATATTACGATTGTGATCCTTTAACTCTAGGCAGGATTAAGGCAGACGATCAAATTCTTCCTCTGTTCGTTATGGAAACTGTGGGGCATTTAAGAGGCGTACCGGGGTTGTTCATTGCTGGTGTTTTTGGAGCAGCTTTGAGCAGTCTTTCGGTCGTATTGAACTCGACGGCTCAAGTAATTTTAGAAGATTTCATCAAAGGTTGCTTGAGGATAAGATTGAATGAAACTACAGCTACTGTCGTTGTTAAAGGGGTGGTTTTGTTGTTGGGGGTGGTTGCTGTTAGTTTTATGTATGTGGTTGAACATATGGGAGGAGTTTTAGCAGTAAGTAACGAAGTTCTAGAAATGTTTCATTTGAAAATAGAAATACATCATAGTGATAAATTACTAACTAATCACCCAGTTAGTAAGAAATAAAACTTAAATATTTTTAAATTCTTTTAAATTACCGGGTTCCGTTATAAAATCTCGATTTTAAGAGTTGATGTTTCAATAAATCTCCATTTTATATCAGATATCTTAAAAAAATCGTTGTTATTTTCGTATATCTCGACTTTATGAAGTCAATATTCCAATGGATCTCGACTTTAAATCAGAAGTATTAAAAAAATCTCCCGTTTATCTTTAAACTTTCAATTTTGAATCTTTATCCAACTCAATTTATTCTATTTTTTTCTCTTAGTTACTACGTCCTCTCCTCCCCATGCAAAATGCTTCCAAGTGCTTCACTAACTATTTCTCATTTGCCTCACTTGGTGGTACTTATTATCTCTTTTAGTTCCTTGTTACTGTTATACTTAAAATTTAAGTATTTCTGTTTCAGATGGCCTCTTCTTTGTCAGCGATTGCAGCTGGTACAACCTGCGGGGTGTTCACATTAGGTATGTTGTTCCCTTGGGCGAATTCGAAAGGTGCTCTTTGTGGGGCTATTACAGGGGCCATAATGTCTGGCGTCGTGACATATGGAAGCCAATTCGTTTCAGCAGCTAAACTTGTGGTTGCCCGTAGACTTCCTGTGAACGTAAATGAAACCTGCTTCGAAAAATACGGTGTTAGTAACAATACTTTGTTACCGACGGTAAGTTTTATTATTTCATCGATACTGATAGGGTTTAATAATTTGATTTTAATTTCAGATCGATTACCCCGACGAGTCTAATGTTTTTCCACTATTTAGAATTAGTTTTTTGTGGATAACTCCGATAGGTGTATTGAGCGTTTTAAGTGTTGGGTGTTTGGTTAGTTTTTTGACTGGAAAAACAGATGTATCAACAATGGATCCTGAATTGATATCGCCTGTTATGCATTGGTTACTACCATCAGAGAGTCAACGGTATGCTGGTAGTGCTATAAAGAAGGCGAGGAATATTGAAATTTCGGAAAATGAAACCATGGTCAGGGTGCAGAACGATGGCAGTTTATTGGTGAGGAATTTAAGATTTTGTAAATATGTAATATAGGTTTTAAGACTTTGATAATAATAATTTTTGTAATTATGGTTTCTAAATATTTCATTTTAAATAATTGGTTGACCCATAACTAGACAACCACATTACACATTTTATCCATCCAAGTTAAAATAAATTGTATATTGATCTTTATTACTGTTGTACATTAATGGTTTTCATTTTTATTTTTTCAGGAATTAAGTGTAAATACGTAGCGGAAATCTACCTCAATTATAGAATCAATTTTTTTACTAGGTGAATGTTATAACAAAAATATTTTTTTAAATATTTTCTGAATAGAACTGTTGTTTATTTCCTTTTCTTTTTTTTATTCATATGATACCCCATAATAATAATAATAATAAAAAAAAAACATTTTTCTGGTAGATTTTGATTTTACCAATGAGCCTTAAAGGGATTGACATGCATGTTTAGTTTCGGCCTAAAAATTGCAACTTTTAACTGTATAACCGCTGAATATTTAACAATTTGAAATTTGTTCGACGGACCGTGCTGTATTGTATAGCAAATTAATATTTTTGTTGACGGTTGCATGGAAAGTTAACAATAGAATAAGTTTTTAATTTTTGGTAGCGTGCTTTTGTGACGTAGCTAAATAAACGTGAATTTTTAATTATTGGCCATCGATGCCTTCGGGGAATATAAACAGAATTAAATTTCCACCTATTGTTTAATAGCCAACAAGTTTTCAATGCACCACTGAATAACCATGGCAGGTGCATTTATCATTGAGAATATTTTTTTATAACGCTAATATTATCACTCGGTATATCCATAAAAAAATGGCAACAATTCTATTAAAGTAAACATAAAAATAGCAGCAGAGAAAGATGTGAGCATAATAAAAAATAAAAGGAAAAACAAGTGGTAAATATAATTAAAAATATAATGAAATAACGTCCAGGAAATTATTGGCCAAATTCAAATGGATGAAAATCTAAGGAAAAGTGCTAAGGAAATAGAAATGTGAAGAGGTAGATAACAACATTAAAGATATTGAACAAGATAGAGGAAATAGAAATACAAGTTTTTTCAAAAAAATCAAACAACAAAATAAAGTATGCAAAGTTAAAACAAGTGGCGTAAAGAACAAAGAAGGAACAATAGTAATAATGAAACATAGACAATATAAACAAATTTGAACAGAATACTTCACGGAATTATTATTAGAACCAGAAATAAATAGGAAAAAGCTCATAGAAAGATATAAAGGAGAAAATTTAATCAAAGATAATGACAAACCAGCAAGAGAAGAAATTGTAAAAATAATAGAAGAAACTTGTAATGGTAAATCACCAGAGAGGAGAAGAACAGAAGGAAAGGCTGTATTTATTAAAAAAAGATGAAAAATGACAAAATAATGTAAGAATGGACAAATGTATCAATTCGTACAAAAAAGGGAACCAAAGTTCATCTAGAAACTACAGAGGGATAAACAAAAAAGATAACTGGACAGTACCAATGTAGATTTACATCACAAAAATCTAAGATCGATGTAATCCATAGAATTAAGCGATAAAGAAGAAAGCACATAAAGAGAAAATAGAACTAGAAATGTATTCATTCATTTCCAGGTGGTACTTGCCTCTAAACTGGAAAGAACTAATGCTATTAAAGAAAGTGGGATTTTCAGTCAAATTAAGAAGAATGATTGCATTGATAATAAGAAGGGTAATTAGTACCAGAATACAAAAAGAGAAACAGAAGAAATAAAAGACTAAAACAAGAAGATGCATTATCAATACGAAGAAGAAAACAAATAAAACAAATAATTGGGCTGGTGGAGGGTAATATATATATATATATATATATATCATGATTTCTCATCTCATGATCTAATATGCTCCTATGATGATTTAATTTTCTTTTGTATTTTTTCTTCTAATCCTCTAATTTGCTTGTTTTTTTTCTATTGCTTTAATCTGTTATTGTGTTGTTTTTCATTTGTTCTTGTGTTGTTTTTCATTTGTTCTTGTGATGTTTTAGTTTGTTCTGATGATGTTTTAATTTGCTCATGTGTTGCTTTACTTTGTTCTTGTGCTTTTTCTTCTGGTGCTCTAATCTGCTATTGTGTTGTTTTGATTTGTTCTTGTGATGTTTTAGTTTGTTCTGATGATGTTTTAATTTGCTCATGTGTTGCTTTATTTTGTTATTGTGTTTTTTCTTCTGATGCACTAGTTTTTTCTTCTGATGCTCTAATCTGCTATTGTGTTGGTTTGATTTGTTCTTGTGATGTTTTAGTTTGTTCTGATGATGTTTTAATGTGCTCGTGTGATGATGTTTTATTTACTCTTGTATTTTTTTCTCCTGGTGCTTTAATGTTTACTGGTTTTTTCTTCTGTTGCTCTAAACTGCCATTGTGTTGCTTTAAGTTGCTCTTGTTTTTTCCGATGCTCCATTTTATTCTGGTGTTGCTTCGATTCGTTGTGTTTTATTAAATTGTTCTCTTAGTATTTCTACTCTGTCTCCATTACATTTTGTTCGATTTACTTCTTTATTTGTTATTCTGAACAATCCTCTTCTGTTCTTTTAACTTTATAGATCTCTTTCAATACTTTTTTCTCATATTTCAAGTTTCGTATTTTCTCTTTCATTCAAAAATTTTACTACTATGATAGTTTCACTTTTTTTTACCAGAGGTCGTATTCGAATTATATTCCGGCCAATAGGGATTTTATTTTCAATAATCTTGAGGGTTGGTGTTCTGTGATCCATTTAAATTAAATATCATCTCTATCAACAAATTGGGTAAATGATGTACGTTCATAGATGCTCTTGATCACTTTTTATTGACGTTTATCGCAGACTTAAATGTCACAATTTTCCATATTTTTATTGAATACAGAAGAACATTGACATTAGATACAAATAATTTAATCTGCTGTACTATTTCTGGATTTAGCATGAAATTTATCTTAAGTTTGATACTGCTCTGCGCGGCAAAGTTGAGTAAGTCGGATTATTTTGCTTAATTTATTCAGTGTCAATATAGTGACTTTTATTTAAACTTGTATACGAATAATATTCTTAACTTAGACTAATTAGAAATAAAAAATAGGTACATTTTTTTATTTGTCGCCGACGCTGTTTAAGGTAAGCTCACCAAAAAATGTGTTTGAAGTAGAAAAAACTTGCTTCGGGCCTTGTTGGATAATATCTTCGAGTCAAGCATGTAATGCTTCGTTGTTTTTTTGGTAGCAGATCAAAATTACCTCATTGTCTCTCAAATTGCGAGACTCTTTCAATTTAGAACACCTCGGAAGATCTAATCTAAATTTGCGGATAATGAAGATTGCATTGATCTCATTGAAGTAAAAAAGGTATTTCGACGCTTTTGGATGAAGAATCAGAGTTACCAAAAACTCGATTATACTCAATTCACTGAAGAAATTCCTAGAACCTGGCCAAAAGAATTCAGATTAGATCTTCCGTAGTTTTCAAAATTGAAATTTGAAAGACAATTAGGTATTTTTGATCTGCCATTTTGTTGGTACTGTCTGCTCCCAAACAAAATATTTTATTGACAAAAACAAGGATGCATTAAATCCTTCTCTCGAAGGAAGCCGAAGTAAGTTAATTCAAATTTCATTTTCGTAAAATCCTTTTATTTGCTAATTTATATAAACCCTAGAATGACTTTTGTTTTTTTAGTATTTGCTAGTAGAAATTGTTATGTTTGCACAAGCGTTAACAAAGACGAAGAATTTTGTAAAGATGCACGAGACGTTTCGAAGCTTGAAAAACAAAGATGCACAGCGGAACAAACATATTGCGCTAAAATAAGTAAGTATTCAAATAATACTGTTATTGATTAGAGAAAATTTAAAATGCTATTGGCAAAAATCTTGGAATATCGGATTTCTTGGAACGATGTTCCCACCTCCGAGATATTCGAGATATTAAAGGATTTTGTAATGCATTCTCGCTTCTTCATAGCGCGTTCTCTTACGCTCTCGTGGGATCAAATATTTTCTATGAATCTGTATAAAAGGTCAGACGTTGCATTTAAATAAAATACAGGAAATACTTATACAAGTGGTAATTTGAAAAATACATGAATCGGGATATTGAAATTTGGTATTTATAAATTGCCTGGTATGTAATAACAACCAAAAAATAATATTTCTTTATCAATAGATCCAATTATCATTGTTTTAAATAAAATATGGTATTAATGCATTAATATTAGAGCGATTTTTAGTTTGAATTAACCAATTGTTAATCATGTTGAAAACCTATTGTTGAATGTTTGAATATATTTTATTTAAAAAAAAATCTGGCTGCTTGAACTCTCGCGTTATCTCATAAAAATGCTTTGGTCGTTCGTGATCACCCAGAACTTCCGAGATATACCAGTGAGCTGCCGAAGAACCATTTTGTATGAAAACCAATTATGTGCGAACTTTTGAAGAAATTTCAGCCTAATCCACCAAATGGAGCGTATTTGTCTCCGTAATTTCTCCATACTCGTCGACATCCATCCAACCGATGTGAAAACAATTCCCTGCTTTAATCCTCACAATTCCATGCCTTATGATTTCGGAAAAAAGCTACAGTAGATGAGCTGCTAGGGTCCCCGACCAAAAATGACAGTTCTTCATGCAAAATTCCATGTGTCATCTGTACCCTGTCAAGTGTGTTTGTCTTGGTCCACTAAACCACGAGACCATCTTGGTATAAACGTTCAATATTTCTTATAAATACTATTGGGGTAACGTAGAAAGTAAAATTGGTCAACTTCTTGGAGTTGATTTCAAATAGAAGCTGTTCTATTTGTGGATACCATTAAACAGGTATCTCTTTGGTTGGTAACTCTTTATCCCCCAGATCCACGTCTTCGGATTCGCAGGCCAAATTTTTCTTAGCATAGGAACGCTTTTTATACGACAATAAGCTCTTACCTATAATTGTGGTAGTTTGACTACAAATACTACACCATGTAATCAATGATCTTGAATATAAAATCAAAATGCATTAATGTGAGTTATAACCAGTGCAGGTAAAAAGAGACCAGATCCACCTTTAACCGGCTAAAACTAACTGAAACCTTAACCGGACATAACCTCATCTAATCAGCTAGAATTGGTTAGACCCAGCTTTAACCGGTTAAACCCAAGCTTACCATTTATTCTGTTTTTAACTGTAATGTATATATATATATAACATTTTTTTGCTAACTTTAACCATTATTTTTTTACTATTTTATACTCTCCACCTGCAATTTCTATTTACAAATTCTTCTTCGATGCTTTCTGTCCCAAAATATCTTTCTAATATCTCCAATGATCTTTTATTGGGTCAATATGAAAATTTTCATGGTGTTGTTACTTTTATTTCTGATTTTAGTTTTTGAGCTAGTTAACAAGGAAGGCAGACCTAACTTGACTTATCGAAGCTGCGAAGAAGACATTTTTTGTAGGAAAGGAGTACAACATTTTACGAATCATATTCACTCAATTATTCCGAATTCTAAAGTTGGTGCCTTAAAGAAATTATCGTGTTTGACGTGTTCGACGGATTATTGTAACGGAAAAACCAAGGCACTTTATTCATTTTTATTGCTGTTTATATGTATTTGTGTAAATATATTATAAATAAAATTCTTTTGTATTTTTCAAGTTTGAATCAGTATCACCAACCGGTCCGGGTAAAATTCCTGCTGTGTAAAATGGTTGTTCCTTCTTAATGATTTGATATTATTTGTGATATTCCTGAGATAGGACCAGCTAGATTCGTTTTACTTGGTTCGTAGTTTTAGTCGCATCTACTGGATTGAAAAAAGCAGTATTATTAACATTTCTACGGGCTGTTCCTGTTCTGCAATTAATCTAATTTCATTTTTCTCATTCCTTCCGTTTTATTTTATTCATTATTATTTGACAATGTAAAAAAATAGTCTTTTCTGATTCTAGTTGTGGAGCTGGTCGATCAGAAAAACCGTCCTCAAATGACCTTCCGAGCTTGCGCTGTGGACGACTTTTGTGCATTTGGACAAGATCATTTTTCGAATTATATTCTCAAAATAATACCGAACGCCAAAATCGGTAAAATAGCAAAACAAAAATGTCAGACTTGTTCGACCGACTATTGCAACCGAACTAACATGACGCTGTATTCTTCATTTTTATTACTATTTATATGTATTTGTGTAAATGTACTTTGAATAAAATTGTTTTTGCGTTCAATTTCGATTCACTATCGCAGGAAAACCATTACGGTCTGAACGAAATTCCTGCTGTAATTTGGTTGTCGTTATTTAACAGGGAGGACGTATTCCTTTTTTAAAAAATAATTAAAAAAATACGTCGCTCCTTCATGCAGATTTTTTAAATTTAAGTTTTGTTGTAACTTTTTTTTTAATTTCAACTTGTTAGGAGTAAAACGTAATTTCAAATACTAGAAATGTACAAATCTATATTTTGGCAACAGTGTTGATAGATTTTGACAGATTATGCTTTTACGTCTGACGTTGACTGTGGCTAAGTATAGGTTTTCGGGATAATTTGAATTTCTATTTGTACAGTACCGGTTGCGGAAATTGTAAACGATTTGAGTCGGACCACCGAGAATGATAAAAGTCACAAAAGACGTTTGTCGTATAAAAGAGCAATAAATGCTATTAATAGTTGCTAATTAATAATATGTAGTTTTGATTAATGTCGTTTCAAATATTTATTGTTAATTTGCTTATATCTAGTGCCAATATAATGTTAAGTATATACATTTTTAGGTATCTGTATATCATCGAACTTTTTGTTTTGATAAATTCAAATTTTATTTGTTTTCCTTAAATAAGTTCTAAAAAAATGCGTCAGTCAAAAATTTCAATATACATACATATATGATCTATAACGAGACAAATAATTTTAGTCTAAAAAAAATCATGCAATGATGTTGATTAATTTATAACTTGTATAGAAATTATAGAGTGAGTTCAATGGCTATAGTTGGGTCCCAATTATTTTGAAACATTTTTCTAGAATCATATTTCTTAAAATAAAAAAAATGCTTTGCACTAACAAGGAAGTCAATTTATAAAAATATATAATAAATTATGAAATGGCATTAGGTATATAAAAAAATATTTGATACAAAGTGGTTAAAAATCAGATGGGATTTCAAATTTTTGATCACTCTGTATCAAATATTTTTTAATGCCATAGCATAGAACTTGAACAGTTAGTATAGGAACATGTAAGCCCTTTTTATTGATTGTCAACGGTTTGACTGTTACAGACATTTAAATGAAAAAATTTGAGTTTCAGGTATTGTAAATCCTTTATTAAACATAATAGAATAAGAGTTTTTCTTTCTTGTCACTTAAATGAAGTATCTCCATTGTTATTTTAATTGTTTTGTTAAGTGTAGGTTTGTATTTAGTGTCAATGAGATGTTTTGCGTAATGCGACTTATTTGGTTGTTTTAATCTATAAGACAGTATATGCTCATAGTACCTTATGTTAAAATTTGGCTGGCCAACATTTTATTAGAACAGGATATATTTATATAAATCAATTTACGCAGACGGCCTTAGCTACTACCGTTTTGAAGAGTTTCATCATTTTTTATTTTAGATGGTGAACGGATTTGTTTTCTTGATGTATGTTCTGACATTTTCGATGTTAGTGTATCAAATCTAATTTTATGTTAATAGATTAATGTACAAAATATGAAAATAAACACTATACATATGTTGTAAATTGTTTTAATTGCCCAACTTAATCTAACCGAACCTCCCGTTTCTGCTCTCCTGATACAAAACGCAAATTTTTTAAAATAAAATTTTATCTAAGAAAAATGGGAAATACCTCCTCGCGTTTCTGCTCTCCTGATACAAAACGCAAATTTTTAAAATAAAATTTTAGGTAAGAAAAATGGCGGGAAATATCCTCGCTTTTCTGCGCTCCTGATACAAAACGCAAATTTTTAAAATAACATTTTAGGTAAGAAAAATGGCGGGAAATACCTCCTCGCGTTTCTGCTCTCCTGATACCTAGGTTATATTAAATATACGAATTAGAAATAAACGTAAAAGATTAATAAAAAGAATTATGTCATTTTACGTTTGGCTTATTTTGCATTTCTTTTTTGTGTTAATTTATTGATTTTTTGAATTTTATTCTTTTCTTTCTGTACCTCTTTCATGTGTTATTAGATGATATATTGAATATTGAAACGTTAGCCGAATAGTCCCAGCAAATGAGGCCAAATAAAATAAAGAGAAGAAGAAGAAGAAAGACATTTAAACGTTATAAAAAACGTCAAAATCAAAATCAATTTGGAGCTTATACATGAATTTTTAAATATCAGAATTTTACTATTTGAACTGAATTTTCTCGAATATTGATAAAAATTATGGGACTAATTTGATATTCTTCATAAAAAATGAAATTTGAATCTTTTCTACTGATTTTGCTGGTTGAAACCGGTAAGTTAAATTAATTTATTTTTATTCACATTAAACTAACAAAAGTTATGTTATTTTTAAAAAGCAACTCACATATTCAATCATTTTTGAATTAATTCAAGTATAAAATGATGAAAATGCAGTAACAAACAATTATCATCCTTAAAATAATTTAAACACAGACTTTCATCAGTTAATGTATATTTTTTCGATTTTGTTAATGTTTAATAGAAAAGTGCTAAACAAACATTTACAGATATAATAGTACAGATTCTTATTTTATATTTTATATCTGCACTTGTTTAATTTTTGTAGCTGCACAATTATAGATTTACATTGAAAAGTTTCTGAAAAGCTTACATGATACATAGATTAAAAAAAATAAAATTTAAATTTTCTAAATATGCGAAGAATAAGTAGGATTCTTTTAGTGTTTACTGCTGAATATTGCTACAAATGTGATGGGTTTCGTGAATACGAGATTTGCAAAGATCCAGTCAAAATTTCAGAACTTCCCAATCGTAAATGCTCTAAAAAACAACCATTTTGCATGAAAGCAGGTAAGTATTAACAGACCAAGAAAAATTATGTTAAATAAGGTTAGATGGATGCATATTTTCACAATTTTGAAAATAACGCGTATTCGGAAGATCTCCAATTTGATCTCTTACGAAAGAATAATCTATTTTTATGGTTCTGTATCTTTACATGTCTTATAATTTCTGAAATTCCCAAGATTTACAATTTTCAAGTTTCAATAATTATTTTCTATCTTCTTCTACTCCAGCTCTTCTTCTTGGTCTTTTGGTCTTCTTTGTTTCGCTTATATTCCAATATCTTCGTACTCCAAATTTTTTTTGGCATAACAATAACACAAATTTTGTTTCAATTTAAATCTCTTTACATCTGTATTTTCGTTTCAAATACTTCTAATTTAACTTTTTCCTATGCATTATGTTTATTGTGAAAATAGTCCTCTTTGTTTATCATTATTTTTTATTTTAGTTGAAAAGAAGGGTCTCCTTGTACATGTTACTCGTGCCTGTGCCAACAAAGAAGGTTGTGAGACCCTCGAATTTAACCTTTATTGGGGGAAAATAATTAGTTGTGACCTGTGTGAAAGTGACTTTTGTAACGGAAAAAATATGGTACTACATTCATATATTTTAATATTTATTAGTTTGTTGGTATTGTATTAAAAATAAAATTATGATTAATTAATAGTAATTAGTAGTAATTAATGTAAATAAAATTAAGGTCCATATATAGTTAATTGTTGCCAGTGTAATATTTTTAAAAAATCCGGACCAAAATGTAATGTTTTTAAGACCAAAAAAAAATAATTACCGCTGATAATAATGACAGAGATATAGACATGTCGGTTTCTCTTGTGTTTGTACTATTAACCCTAACTCTGTTTCTAGCTTTATTTGTTTGAAATTTCTGATTATTTCTGATTCACCCTGTATGAGATAAATATCTATGGTTCGTACACGTTGTTAATTGTTTTTAAAATTACGTCTGTTACTCAATAAAATGTCAGATCTTTGGTTATCATGATATTAAAAGAAATAAATCATTTTATGTGGTATTTAATGTTTTTCACAAAAAATGAAATGTATCGTATCTAATTTGTTGCCGCTTTTAGTGCTTGAATTCGGTAAGTTAGATTAATTTTTCTTAATCCAAATAACGTTATTAAAAATATAGAATGTTATTTTTTCAAAATGACTTTATATATTCAGTTTATTTGCATTTTATTTTTAACGTATTTAAATTGATATTCACACAAAATAACATTTTTTTGAGTCACTAATCTGATTAATTATTATTATTATTATTATTATTATTATTATTGTTATTAAAACTATTATCACGTCAATCTTTCTTGAGCTAATCTACATTTTTTAATGTTTTACAAAAAGAGTTCTATAAAATTTTTTGAAATGTCTGCATATAAATAATATAAATTTTAATTTATTACAACAAGCAGATTTATTTATTAATACATTTTTTTCTAAGTTGAAAAAGTTTGAACATTTTTCGTAATTATGTTACCAGACATATTATTACGCAATGAAATTGGCACAGTGCCAAATATTGGTCGTAAAGATGCAAAAGTAAAGTTGTAGTTTTGATAAAAAAATTAGAAAATCATATGAACCTATTTTAAAGGATCCCGAAATATAAATTTTCTAATTAATTATTACATTACACATAAACGAACATCATGGAAAAGCTCCACAGAAATTAGTTATCTTTCCAGGTAAGTAAATAGTTTTCTCCAACAATTCTTAAAATTCTTGTTTAAAAGTGCCTTAAGGAGTTTAGTATGACGCACAATTTAAAGTTGTTAATGTTTAATAGTAATTAGTTTATGATCCTTCCCTATGTTATTGCTGTTGAAATAAACACCCTTGTGTTGGTTTTTGTTTTTAATAGTGTATTCATTTTTTTGGGGAAAATCAAGCCAAGTTGGAATATAAGTTCAGATCGTGGGACTGTTCAATACTTGGTTATTAAAAAATTTCGTAACAACTAGAAGACTAAAGTACAGGAATTACTTAAATAGTCGGTAAAACTGATTACTTCATATGGCCGGTAATATAAATCACTAAATAAAGCCGGTAAAACAAATTTCAAAATGTTGTGATTTGTGTTTTAAATACGTCCGATGTAAACATTGACCAGCGCGTGTTGAGCGCATGATAGGCTCGTGATTAAAAATGCTGGTAACGCTATTGGGTGAGCGAATAAGAAACAAAATGTGCTCCCAGAATGGTATTCGGTTAATTTGCTGTACAATTTTGTCTAAATATTATTCAATGAAAGCGTTTGTGATGATTTTATTGTAATTGGTTGAAGAAGCGTTAGTTTTATTGCACAACGTACTTGTTGTTGTCATTGATTTCCTTTTGTTGGGAGTAAAGTGAGAAATAATGTAGGTTCATTTTTGTTGTGGAAACCATCATTCGCAGACACTGGCGTAGTTTGATTATTATTTTCAAAGGAGACAAATACTCGTACGCTTCTACTAATGTTGTGTTTTGTGTTTTAAATATGTCCAATTTAAACATTGTCCAGCGCGTGTTAAGCGCATGATAGCATCGTGATCGCAAATTTTCGTAACGCTATTGGGGAAGCAAAGGAAAGACAAAATATGCTTCCAGAATGGTATTCGGATAATTGGCTACACACACACTTTTGAAGATTTTAACTAAGTACTTATTGTAAATATTATTCTGTGTTAACATTCGTGACATTCTCGATTTTGGTTCAATAAGAGCCAGTTTTATTGCACAACGTTCTTGTTGTTATTAATTTCCTTTTCCTAAAGTTTTTTATTTGAGAGTAATACGGTCCTGTTCTATTTGTACTTTCAAGTGCTTTTGTTGATTTTATTTTGAAACGTGAATAGATATTAGAAGGAAAATTTGGTTGTGATTACGTTTCTATTCTGTTATTATAAAATGCCTTTAATTTTAAATTAAGGCATTTATTTTTGATTCGCCTTGTATGGTTTGTCTTCAAAGATGGTGTTATTAAATTTTTGAAGTCTATCACTCAATAAAATGTCAAATCCTTATTTATATTAATTTTAAAATAATGAAATTTATCACATTTAGTTTGTTATTACTTTTGGAAAAATCTGGTAAGTTAGATTCATTTTTCCTAATCCAATATTTCATAAAAATCACTTTATATATTCCATTTATTTTTAACGTATTTAAATTAAAATTTAAAAGAATAGATAAAACCTTTTTGGTTATTCATATATAAGTGGAAAATTAAGAAATTAAATCAATGATTAGATAAACATTATCATTCTTAAAAATACTATCAGCTCAATCTTTCGTCAACTAATCTACATTTTTTACAAAAACAATAATACAAAAATTATAATAATTAGATTGACTCATTAATAATTGTTATTGATATTATAAAACTTTCAATCATATTTTAAGCCTAAAATTTTCCTGTTCGAATATTTAGAAATAATGACTATAACGAAAGCATTGCTAAATTTAAAAAATATTGTGATTTTTTGTAGTATTTGCCAGTAAATTTTGTTATGAGTGCAGCAGTAAAGATAATAAGTTTTGTGAAGATCCCGCCAATGTTCTTAAGATCGGGAAAGAACGATGCGAAGACCATAGTACACTTTGCATGAAAATAAGTGAGTATCAATGACCTGAACTGTTAAATTAATGCGAATTCTTACTTTTATTTCATATTATTTGGTGCTGAAGTTCAGCCTCAAAATCTGAATAACTTCGTGTTCATTTGTGAATTTTCTTCATTGAGCTGATTGAATTTTGTCTCATTGTTAATTGACGAATCTTTTTTTTTTCTAATTGTACTAATTTCGTTTCTTCATGTATTATTAGTCACTTTTTGTATAATTATTTTACCTCCAATACAGTTTATATTTACCATTTTTTTTATTTTAGTTGTGAAATATGAAAGTGGTAACCAGGTGACCTTCAGAGGTTGCTCAAATTTGAATATTTGTAATATTGTGGAAGAGTGCTATTTATGTTCCCTTAACTTTTGTAATGGAACAATCAAGCCACTATCTTCATTTGTATTTACATTTATATGTATGTATATAAATTTATTAAAAAATTTTTAGGCATCAAAATTCTTATATATATTGTTTTTTTTTGGAGTAAAAGAAATACTTTTATTACGAGCTTCGGCAATTACAAACGTGTCATGTAAAAAGTTAAATTAATTATTTTAGCTCTTTGTGGAATTTATCCATAATAAATTTAAAATAGGTAAATTTTGTGATACAAGAAAAAAAATACAAAATTGTATTAAAAAGTATTACTCGACATCCACAACTATAACACCAGACAGGCGGAGGATCTAGTTACACCGTTTTCTAGAAAATGTACATCAGCAAAAAATAGGATGGATGTTCGTATGTACAACAAATTAATAATAATAATAATAATAATAATATTTATTTACCATTCAATTTGAAATATACAATAGTTTTCAGTTAACGATAAATAAATATAGAATGCCCACAGAAGGATGAACCTGAGCGTGGGTTGTACCATATAAATATAACATGGGTTATAAGTTTACACAATTCCAACTAACATATACATCTTTAACTAACATTTATATAGTGTAGTAATATGTATTTTTCATATCGACATATTGGTGTATCTGTGCTCTGCGCAAACTTAAGATCCAGACTTTGAGTTTATTTTTGAATAAGATATTACTAACGATAGTTTTTGTGTCTGCTGGAATAAGATTATACAGCCGATGAGCTAAGTAAGTATAAAATTTTTGTAAAGTGTTTTTCTGTGACTTTGGTACATAGGTTGAATTTATTTTGTGGCGAGTTGCATAATGGTGTTCAATTTTTTTAAGTTCATGTTTATTTTTGTGTTTCCTTATAACAGTTTTGAAAAAGTTAAGTTGTCTTATGTCTAGAATCAATGTTTCTTTATATAGCGCTTCTGTAGGGTAAGTTTTTTTTTATTATTAATTATTTTCAAAGTTAATTTTTGTATTTGTTCTAGATTCTTTAAATGAGAAGCATTTGCTGCTCCCCAGGCAACTATCCCATAGGTGAGGTGAGTTTCAAATAGAGCATAGTAAAGCATGCGAATTTGAGCTATATCTAGGCAGGTTTTCATGTATTTAAGTTTGTATGTTACACTACGTAATTTTTTTACCAAATAATCAATATGTGCATCCCATTTCAAGTGAGCGTCTATATATATGCCAAGATACTTTATTTTATTTACTGGTGAGATAGTTTATCATATTTTATAAGTAGAGATTGGAAACTTGGTAAATTGCTAGCATAAGATGTAAAGGTAATGTAAAATGTTTTATCCATATTAATACTCAGTAGTTTACTCCCAAACCATTGAATTATAGCTTTGAAATTTTTTTCCACTTTTTCTTTTAGAGATCTCCATGTTTCCGATTTGTAAATAACTACTGTGTCGTCTGCAAAGCTTATTATGTCCCCTTCCACATCTAGTGCAAAGAGATCGTTTAAGTAGATGTTAAAGAGGATTGGACTCAAAACTGTCCCCTGGGGTACACCATATTGGACTATTCTAGGTTCACTGAGAGTGTCTTTGATTTTAACATATTGATTCCTTTCATGAAGATAACTATAGAGAAGTTGGTGGGATATGCCTCTAAATCCAATACTCTCAAGTACCTCTAGAAGCTGGTTATGGCTAACAGTATCGAATGCTTTCTTCAAGTCCACGAATATACATAGTGATGGTAATTTATCGTCTACATATTTACTGATTTTGTTGGTAAGGAGTGTTATTGCATCTTCAGTTGATTTGCCTTTTTGAAATCCGAATTGATTATTTGATAAAATGTTATATTTCGTTAGATATTTTTCAATGCGTGAATTCAAAATGGTTTCGAATATTTTCGCAAAGATTGTAATTACTGATATTGGGAGGTAGTTATCTACTTTGAGTTTATTACCAGACTTGAATATTGGTGAACTGGTAGCACATTTGAATGGAGTTGGACATTTTCCACTACTAAGAGATATTATTATTATTATTATTAGATATGTCTGGTATTGCCAGTTTATTTGCTATCATTTTAAAAGTGTCAGCTCTAAGAGTGTCAATTCCGGGAAATTTTTAGTTTTTTAAGTTCTGAATAACTTGCAAAACTTCATATTCATCAGTTTTTTCTAGGAAAAAGGAATTCATAGTTTTGGTTTTCGGTTTATTTTTTTTATAATTCGGTCTTTCTTGTATTTCATTCGCCAGGATTTCACCAATTTCGCTATAGTGTTCGACAAATTTGTTGGCAATTTTTTTATTGTCAGTAATCATAGAGCCATCATTGTATTGAATCTCTTTGATTGTATTGTCGTTAGTTCCTTTATTTGTCATTTCATTTATAGTTTCCCACAGTTTAGAGGTTTCTCCTTTATTTTTTTCTATTTTGTTTCGATAAAAATCTATTTTGGCTTCGTCTATTATTTTTTATAAAGATTGGTTTTTTCATGTATGGACTCCTTTTTATATCTTTTCTATTAATTTTAATTGTGTTTGTGCTTTTTTCCACGATTTCCTTGGGTTTCTGAATGAATATTTGAGTGGCAAGTTCAATATCATCTGTTGAGTATAAATCCAGCCGATTCTCTTCGCATATATTTTGTTTTAGTTTTTTGTGATCGATGAATTTCTTATATTTTGATATTTCTGATGATTTTTTCTTTGTTTCAGGTGAAATGATTTGTAGAGCAATAGAGAAGTGATCAGTTATATCTGTTTCAACGACGAATGAATTGTATTTGAAGTTATTCGAGTTATCTTTCACGAAACAATGATTTATACAAGTACCAGAGTTTGTCCTTGTTACAGAATTTATATTAGATATGAATCCATAAGCACTAAGTGTATTCAAGTAGTTATTTGTGATGTCATCATTTTCCATTATGTTAATATTGATATCTCCTATCAGAATATGATTGCAAATATTGTTATCTTCACAAGATTTTTTGATAAACTTTCAATGAAATTACTAGTAGATGTAGATGGTGATCTGTATATAGATGTTTAATGTATATTTTTATTGTGAAGTTTGATTTTCAGCTGTATAATTTTGATTCCATTTGATAGATATACTATATCATGAGTAAAATATAAGTTATTTTTTATAAACATTATTACTCCATCATTTTGGTCTAAGATAGAATTATTATGTCGAAAATATGTTTAGTTTCTTCTAGTAATACTTTCATTTGATCTAAATTCTTATTCACACTCCTTATATTATTGTGAAGTATTTTTATATCTACTTTAGTATTATCTAGATTCATTAGTTGTGAGGCATCTTCAATTATTTTCGCTTCAACTGTTTCAATATGGAACTCTTTGAGATATTGGTTCATTTTGATTCTTATTTTAGAAACTGTAATATTAAAGGTATGAATTGTAAAATATTGAATAGTTTTGTAAAAAATTTCTAACCACAAATTGTTTTTACAGTATTCCAAGATTTTCTAGATTTTGTAAAATGACTCTAAATGTACATGCGTGTATAAATTAGGTCAATAAAGATGCTATTATATATATACATATATGTATATATGCTTATCTTGAATTTCCACAGTATTACAAAGCTTTTATCAAATTCTTTTTGTGACTCAAGTTTAGCTAAATTACATTATCAAAGAGTGACATAAGATTGACAATTTTTTTTGTAAGCGTACTTGATATGACATCAAAAACATTTGAACTAATCATTATCAAGCAATAGTAGTACAGTTAGCAGGTTTCTGGGACACTATTTCTGTTCCTGAACCCCGCTAGTTTGTCAGTAACGTCACAAAAATAATTATCCCAGAATCGCTCTTTGCTGATGTTACAAATGTACTATATGATTTTTTGCTATAAAATTTTTAAATAATAATGGTCTTCTTTTCTTAAAAAATATTCGTAATATACATATTTAGGCCAACAGCTAATCTAAAATAATTGAAGGCCCCAGGTTAGTACTGTATACTGAGAACATTTTAGGTATTTCTTATTTCATATTCATCCGAAAAATCAAGTTCAAAACGAAGAATTGCAAATGGGTAGTCAGTACCATCAATTTTTGGCAAATATTTTTATGGATAATTTGAAACAAAAAAAAATTTTTATTCAAATAAATTCAAGAATGTATTGTTTGATTGTGAGTTTATCTCTATGCTTTTATTATAAAATTCCTTTAATCTTAAATTAGCGGCACTTATTTTTGACTCGCCTTGTATGGTTTGTCTTCAAATATGGCGTTATTCAATTTTTGAAGCCTATCACTCAATAAAATACCAGATCCTTGTTTATATTAACTTTAAAATTATGAAATAATTTTCTAAAATACGAAAGATTATCCAAATTGTTGAAATAATCTTCTATGATTAATATTTCTCGAGGAATTGCAACATTCAGTATCTCAAGGATTTCCAAATCTGTATCAAAATCCAAATCAATTTTCATATTTTCAACCCTACAGTGTTGAGTTTATTGTATTTTAATTATGAACGTTAATGAATATTTGTTAACTATACCCGGCAAATTCTAAAAATTGGGGTTAAGTGAAACTTACCTGCATAATCACTTAAATTTAAGCAGCCTTGAGCTTTTATAAGTTCCACATAAGTGGAGCACCCAATTTTAATAATTTTAGGTTAAATTTAAGATTAAGTAGTCGAGGTGCAATCGGGCGATAGAGCTATAAGAGCCATGGGTCTCCTCAATAGCATCCCTTGGCAATGATTCTTTTTATACCATTTTTTATATACTTGATAATATTTGTTGAACATTTTATCTTTATTAAATTGTAATTGTTGCTGAACTTGCGTAAAAATATACATATACTACGCTCCAAAAATTTTCAAAAAATATATATTTAAAATGTAACATTTCTAATTATCCTTTAAAATGTTTAAATGTACAATTTCCCGAAAATCTCAAAAAAAAAATAGAACAATGTAACAATATTTTAACAGAATTTAAAAGACTATATGCAAGCGCAAGATTCACAATGCCAACGATGCCAATTAATTAGTAACAAAAATAAGAATTTTGAATAAATAAATGAAAAATAAATATATTTAATTCAAAACGATTTCAAATTTAAACAGTTTTATATGCCTTATAAAATGTTAATTTCTTTATGCTAATTATCGTCATCATTTTATAATCGACTGAAGGAAAATTTAATGAAAATGAAAAATGAAAAAAAAAATTAAGTGACGAGTTTTATATAGGCTAATAATATTTTAGTTTTTCAGTTCTGAACAATTTTTGAATTTTGAAAGGTTGCATAATTAATATTTTTGTATAGTTGGATTTCAAAAACCACTTAATTTTCAAAAAAAAATTGAGACTGAGGGTCAACTCCTATCCTTTAAAAATTTTTAAAAAATTGAATTTTGGACAGAAACCAGTAAATTTTTTTTAAGCAAAGACAAGACAAAAATTAGTTAAAAATCACTGAAGCAACAAAAAGCTTTTTTATAAACTTTAATTAAATAATGAAACATTACATCTAGATTTACAAAAGTAAGTAATTCTCTTAATACACCAATTATTTAAACATTACAAATATTCACAAACTAGAAAATAAAAAAACAATAGAGCACATATATATAGTGATAAATAGTTATTGCTATTAGGGAGCATATAATTTCTAATTCTTCACAAAATAAAATAAAATAAATAAGACTTTATATTGATTCGGTTTTTCGTTACAAAAATTATTCAAGTAAATTATCACTTAAAAAATATTTGTGTATAAGTGATATACAAACCGTTTTGGTTAATTAGTACTAAGTACTAAAGTCAGGTTCATAAGTTTGGCGAAATATTACAAAGTTAAATATTTTCAAAATAAAATAAGTTCAATCAAAAATAATTTTTTTTAGAAAACAATTTAATTATTTAATAACATGTAGTGAGTGGCCTATATTGCAAATTCCTTAATTCCTTGAGATCTTCCTGAATGGTTTAAACGTCTTCAATATCAAATTCAGGTCGTAATTTCCATTTTAGCCATCATCAATTGTCGTAAAAATGCCCAAAAATCTTCAACAGGAGGACTCTCGGGGGGACAGGAGGATTATCGGTTTTCTGCTCGTATTGAATTTTTTTGTCTATGCCAGTTTTGCTGCTGACATTGGGCCAATTTAGGCCAAAACAATATTTCTTCTTCAGAATGATTCTCTTCACCTTTAGAGTTGTCGATAGAGTGTTATCTAGTGCTTAGCATCTAACATGGTCAACGTATGGCTTTGCTAAGTACATTGAAGATATTGCAGACCATACGAAAGATTGGTCTGCAAACTTTGCTTTTTGCTACATATTCTTTTATGGTATCAGTATAAAATATATCATTATCTTTGATCTTAGAGCTTCACAAAGTGAAAAATTTCTAGTCACCAATTATTAACAAAATGAATAACGTTTTTGAATATGGCAAGAACTGTGGATTCTGGTCAGCTGATTGGAGGTGTATTTAGGACAATTGTATTTTACGATACGTTTGAGCCTTTTTCAAAATTCTGAAGACAAGTATTTGCTCTGGTTACTATTGGAAAAGATATGTTAATTGTCGTTCGCTTTTTTTACTGTTCATCCACACTGATGGGATTGAAGTTAGCATAGTTTTTCACTATTTGGAAGGTTCTGGAATGGAAATCTCATACGAAATTTGTTGCGTCTGGATAGATGTACTCACTGGTCTTGGTCTCTAACTATTTCAGCCATGGGCATTTGTCCAACAAAACTATAAATTTACGGATTTCCAATTTCGCATAAAATAAATCTAGATCTACAAATATCATATTAAAGCTTGGAAGCCAAAACAATTTCGTTTCCAAACCCAACTTATTAAAACAATCACAAAATGAAACTTTTTTCGCAAAACTTATGAACCAATCATTATTATCGAGCAACCAAAATGTAAAATTATCATTTTGGACTCTCGCAGAATCTTTGGAACTTATTGATTTATAAAAATAGTTTCAGGTATTGCTAATACTAATTCCTATTATTCTGCTCGATTTAATACAGAAGTTCGTAGGCTCCTAAGTCCAAAAAATTTAAGAAATGTCAATCTTACATTTTTTTTAATTTTTAATAATCTGACTAATTTCGACCTAACACGGTCATCATCAGGACACAAAATAAATTAAGAACATGACACATTTCAAATATAAAATAAAATTGATCTCGGAGACTACAGTATGCAGTGATATGTTTAGCTAGGAGATTGAGAGATTGAGGGAATCTGGGATTGGAACATTGGTAAAGATGACATCGAAACTTCTCAAAGAACTTTCTTTAAAGTACAAACTTAACCATTAAAGATAAATAGTACTTTCAAAGCACAATTTCAGTCTACTGTTCAAGTACATGAAAAAGAAAACAGAATTGCTTAAAACTGTGTTCAATAAGTTTTTGAGCTGATGGAGATTATAATGTGAAGCATTCAAGATTTCTGTAAAGTGTTGGAGATTGGATGGTGGTATTGGTTTTGGAAAGTGAGATATGTGAAGATGACATTTTTCCACCAGATGAATCCTGTAAAAAATATGATGATCATGGTTGGCTTCAATGAGGCCAAATAAGGCATCTTATGGTTCTCGTGTTCTCTGTAGGCTTTGTTACTGTTTCCAGGTGGCACTTTAAGTGCACCAAAGACGATCAATAAGTATTGATTGCAATTGACAATAATATTATTAATAGAACTCATTGAGCGTCTCGATAACGATTGATCGTCAATCAATTGAATGCGATTGTTAAAAATTTTAATTGAAGGGCATTGATGAGAATTGATAATGTAACCAACCAATAAACAAGAAAGAATTGATATAACTTTTATAATTAATGTAGCGATAGAATCTCATCAATTGCATCTTCAATTAAAACTATCAATTGCAGTTGTTACTGTTTTAATATTTTCGAATGGTTCAAATTAAAGGAACGTAGTCAATATAAATTAGGATTGAGCTACAGGGTAAGCGCGGGTTTGGCCCCCCTTAAAATGGATTCACCAAAGGTGAACTTTTTAATGAAGATGTACGGACGGACATTTTTTTGGTAGAAGTCGTTGTCAATGGTGATAACTGCAAACACATGTTAAAAATATTATTTTACAAACAGGTATACCAAAACATAATTAAACGGTAACGACAATAAAATACATTTTCAACGTGATGAAACACGTTCGCTTTTTTAATAATTAACTAGAAACTCTCTTTCCAATGCATTACACGACTTTTTCCTTCCAAATTCTTCTAATTTCATTTCTTTCACTCATTATGAGTACTTTCTCCCATAAAACAGTTATTTTACCATAATGCACTTTATTTTCCATCATTTCTTATTTTAATTTTTGGAATTAAAGAAAATTTTAATTTAGGATCCTGTGGACAAATGGCATATTTTTGTGATGTAATACCGGTTTATCCAAAAAATAAAATTAAATGCGGGATATATTCATTCAACTTTTGTAATGGAACAAATAAGGCACTATTTTAATTTATTTTGATATTTATATGTACGTATTTAAATCGTAAATAGAATTTTTATTCGTTCATTAATCCGAAATATTCATTTTTTTTAAATAATGGCTAATGGTGAAATAACCTAATTTTATAGGTAAAAATGGCCGAAAAAATTCAATACATGCTACCACAATCATTAGCAATAGCATAAGATATTAGTATATACTTCAATTAAAGATATTAATAGTGGATCAGAAATTAATAAAGAAAAAATGGAGGGTGTTCCTCAAAAATTTTCAAAAAGTTTTCATACGACTCCAATCCAATGGAGAAAGATCCAAAAATCTAATAGATCGTTACAGATAGAAATAATCCTTCAAAATCTGGATTACAAATTCTGCAGACTAACTTAAATATGATCCATATTTAAGTCCAAAACTGATTAAAAAAATAACTTTTCTAGACCAGACCATCAAAATCCATTTACTGTAAAAAAAATAAACGTGCCGATAATTAAAAAGAGTTAATTTTTAACTGGTTGCTTTCGTAAAACACGTATAATAAAACTCTCCTAGAGGGTTAGGTTTTTGAATAACTGAAAACTTTTGGGATTATTTTTAAAAAGCTTGTGGAAAAGTATAAAGTTTTTGGGATCAAATATTGCACAATAACAAAAGTTTAGTTTATAGATGATTTAGCAATATTTTGGTCCGTGTAAAAAGATTTTGAAACTTTTGTAAACCTTGCAAGCGATTTTTAAGGATTTTGGTCAAGTTTTCTGACGATTTTGTTATATTCTAAATCATTTTGAAAGTTTTTGAACAATTCTAGAACAATTTTCGAAGTGTTTTTGAAAAATACTATCTGAGCAATTTTCAAAATTTTTTGACAATTTTCAAAAGTTAACGGAAAATATTTCGGAAGATTTTTAAAGATCCTGGATCATTTTAAAAATTTCTAGAGTATTTCTAAAACCTTTCAAATTATTTTTGAATAACAAAAATTATTTGGAGTGTGTTTAAAAATCTTAGATTACTTTAAAAATTGTGGATAACTAGAATTTGCGAGAGCAAGTTTTGGACAATAAAGTTTCCAGAAAATTTCTGGTAATTGTTAAAGATTTTGGACCATGTTAAAAGTTTCTGGAAGTTTCGTAAAACTTTCCAAGTGATTTTTGAAGATTTTGGAAAATTTTGAAAATTTTCTACATTATTTCTGAGCAATTTGGGATATTCTGAAATATTTTGAACCGATTCTAGAATATCTTGGATGATTCTTAATTAAAAACATTTATTTATTTATAACAGTTTATTGATCTTTAAAAACCCTTTTCGAGTAATAAAATTTTTGGTTTTGGATTAGTAAAGAAAGAAGAAAAGGGACATTTCAATAAAGAATGATAATATAAAAGAAAATTTTACTAACTAAAAGAAATGGCGTTGATAAAAATAAAAATGCAATTATTTGCTATGGAAAATAATGAAAAGATGTAAACAATAGTACCGATATTAACGTTGGTAACGAGGTGAAATTATTTGCTAGACTTTTAGGAAGAGTTTATCATTTCCATGTAAATTCAATTAAGAATGAGGTTAAAGAATCTTTTATTAACTTTGCCAGATAGAAGTATCCCTTGGGAATAATAGAATAATAATAATGAGTAAAAAATACCATTCTAATATGTAGCAAGTAAATATTAAATGACCAAGAAATTTGCTGTTAAATAAGGATACATTAATTCAATTTTTTTAATTTTTGAGAATCCTGTATTTTGAATTCGAGTTCGAATTTTTACAACACAATAAAATATATAGATTGAAATTATCAAATACTGGATTAGTAACTACATTTTTCTCCATTATGGTTTCATATTTTTTTGTAATTTTTATTTTTTTAACTTTTTTTACTTTTAGATATATAAATTTCAGGTTTTATTTTATAAGCTCATTTTCCTTTTTTCTCTATTACATTTTCAGTAGAATTGTTTCAAGTGTGTAAAATACTGGTTATTTTATCTGTAAATTGTTAATCTTTTCTTTCATCCGAAATCACAGTCAATGCTTTTTGTATTTGGGACATATTTTGCTTGAAACAGATTTAAGAATCTCTCGGATGACATATTTTTTGCTGCAAATAAAACAGTAATTCTACAAAATTTTTATGATTATAGTAATGTTTTTAATTAATTTTGATCATTCTGGATGAAATATACTAATTTTTCGACTATTTTTACTTAATAAAAATTGTTTCCTCAGACAGTGTTTCAATATAAAATGCAAATATTTTGGACGCCCGATTTCAATAAATACTTATAAATATCAACATAAACGAAAATAGTCCTTTATTTATTCCATTACAAAACGTGATCGAACAAATCTAGCTTTAATTTTATTTTTTGCACATTCCCGTATTACAATACAAAAATATGTCATCTGTTCACAGGATCTTAGAGTAAAATTATTGTTTTGTAAAAAAATTAAAACCAAATATATTGGCAAATAGGGAACATTACAGGCAAAATAATGATGTTTTATCGAAGAGAGTCATCCATAATGAGTGGAAGAAACGAGATTAGAAGAAAGTGGAACGAAAAAGTCGTCAAATGTATCGGAAAGAGTGTTTCTAGGTAATAATTAAAAAAGGGAATGCGTCCCATTTTGTTGAAAATGCATTTCATTGTGGCTACAATTTAATCCAATGTTTTGGTTTACCCGTGGATAAAATAATAATTCTAGTATGTCTTTATAGTTATCGCCATTTACAATGACTTCCACTAAAAAAGGGTCCGTCCCTACATCTTCATTAAAAATTTATCCTTAGTAAATACATTTTAAGAGGGGAAAACCCGCGCTTGTCCTGTAGCTCAGTTCTAGTTTACAGTGAAGTACTTTTCTTTAAAACCATAATAAAGAAAAATGGTGGATAATGTAGTACCGATCGAGTAAATCAGCTCTATGACCAAAATTCCCATATAAAAAGTTTTAAGGGGTGAAATTTAGGAACAAAAAGTAAAGCAGCAAATTTCTTGGTCATGGTACTCACCCAATTTAATGTAAAATGGATTCTTTAGCTTCGATTCTTCGTTGTTGTTTGAATTAAAATCGTCGGTGGTGGGATCATTGCAGAACTTGTTTTCGTCACTTGTACGTCAAAAAAATTTACTGGCAAATACTAAAAAAAAAAAAGAACAAATAGTAACTTTGCAATATTTATGTCACTCAAATACTTCTACAAATTCGATCCGGAAAATTTTGTAGTAAAAGCGAATTGGAATGAGCAATACAAAGTTGGAACAGACTTTATTTAGAGCTTTAGAATCAATTTTAACATAATATTGACTAACGAGTTCACAAGAAGAATCGAATAAGGAAACTCATTGACAACATTAGAAAGTATTTGAGAACGATAAGATTAATCTGGAGGCACATATTAATAACAATATACAAGTTACATCTAAATTAAATTCATTAAAAGGAGTATTTTTAAATAAGAAAAAAAAATTACAAACGTGTTTACTTATCCACTATGACCTATAGATGGGTTTGCATAGATTAAAATTTAAAGTTTATAGCAACCGAAATGAAACCGGATTAATTTTACAGCGGTATTACAAAATTTGAACAAAAAGAGTTCCACAAAGGAACATGGTTAGGTTAGGTTAGGTTACGTCATGTTACGTTAGGTTTCGTTAGGTTACGTTAGGTTAGATTAAAAAATATTTGAAGAAAACATTAATTACTCCTAAAAACTTCTATATAAATCACAATATGAAAAACTTATTATACAATGAACAATATTTTAAAAATAATTATGTTTACAGAAAAAAATGGTTGTACGCCACTTCAATCTTCAAATGTCTACTGTGAAATCTCATAATAAAATTAAAATGTGACAAAATGTATTATTTTTTCAAATTATCAACACATATTGCAATGAAATGTCTAGTCATAGAAAATTTATAGTTAATTTCAAATTATTTATAATTTTAACTGCAAAGATAATAAAATCCAAAATTAGACAAATACATTTTTAATTTTATTCTAAATTTTTAACTAAAATGAGCTTCATTTTGTTTAAATTAACATGTTAAATTAACTAAATATGATTAAAAAATCCCTGCTCCATTTATAGTGACATTAAGTTTCTAGAAACTTTCTATCAGTGTCAAATTAATTATGACTTTCACAAAAATTATTCGACTCCATATTATTAAAGTTCTTTTTAATCTAAAGTATTTTCGCTTTTCCTTTTCAGTTATATGCATTTCTTTCCGTTTGGTATAATAATAATTTTCTTTATGAAACAATTATTACAAATCCCTTTTAAGGTATGTTTTATAAGAATGTTATTTTTTAAATTATTCCTTTTATAAAATTCTAATACTACAATCATATGTTTTACCTTTCGAACGATTGAGCCGATTTCACATTTAAAAAAATAAAAATTCGACGTAAAATTTTTATGTTTTTTGAAAATTTCAATAAAAAAAATTTAAAACTCACCATATTCAGCAGCCTCAAAAGCGGTAACGAACTGGATACAAAAAATTTAGTTGCTGTAAATAATGTTAAAGCGCATGAAAAATGATTTCACACGTCAACACCATCGAAAGCAAATCTCTGACTAAAATCTGAATTCTAGTAAATAACAACCGTTGATATAAAAAATTGAATAACAACTCCTACGATCACTAAACATTTTATCCTACTGGACCAATTAAAAATAAGTATTGTTTTTTAAGAAACAAATATCAAATAGGAAATAAGGCAGGCAACCAACAATACGCTAAAATATATACATTAATAGAATTAGTAACGGATTTATCAAAAGATTTTAAATAAATGAGAAGAGAACTTAAAGAATACAAAGAGGACATGAAAATAATTCTAGAAGAAAATGAAGAACTAAAAAATAAGATAAATCGATTAAAAAAAATGGAAAAATTAGAACAGGTGGAAGAGAATATAGAAAGGGTGGACCGAAATAAATGGAAAAATAATATAATAATAATAATAATAATAAAAATATGGCCTACGTTTTTGTAATCTTGGTTTTGATATCGAAATTTTAGGTTTAAAGTGAATATTCTAAAAAAAATACTAATCCGACATTTTATATGAAATCTCACTATTAAAACGAGATTTGATTTTTAAAGACCCATTTTACGAAAACCTTTTTTTAGTCAAATAAAAATGTTAATTTTTAAATCTACATTCTAAAAAATATTGTTTTAATATGGTAAAGAAAAGGTGTAACTAATTAAAATGAAATACTTCGAACAAAAGAACGAGATAATGAGAACAAAAATAAACTTAGACATTTAAGAAATGGTGAAATCTACATAATCAACAACTTAACCGAGAAAGAACAATAAATTAAAAAAATATTTAATAATGATGATATGAGCAAAATTAAAAGGGAGATACAAAAAAATACGAGACAAGAGAAAGGAAGAAAAAACGAATATTAAAAAGGCTTAAACTTCCAGGGGGTAAAAGTAAATGAATAAAACTGAAAATACATTTTTTTCAAACGTGTTTTACATCGCTTAAATGACAAGTGTATATACAAATGCTAATTTTTTTGTTTTAGATCTACTCGATAGTAAATACATGTAATTAGTACAAAAAAAAAAACAAGAGGTAGATGAGGGAAAACAAGAGAAATCCCACTCCAGATGCGCCCCCTCCCTCCCCTCTACCCGCCCAATTCACCGCTCGGGAGTTTTTTCAAATAAGTAAGTTTCTCTGGCGCGCCCTGTATTTATTTGCATCAGTTGCTTAAGTTATGTACAATTTCGTAGAATATTTTTTATTGATTTTCTATGAAAAAAAATAGTATATTTTGTTACTTCTTTTTTGCATATTTAATCCTAGTTTGAATTTGAGGTTGTAAAGAAGAATTACTTATAAAAACAAAAATCTACTTAGAACTGTCTTAAAAACCCCGAGATTAAAAAATGTAATATTTGTAACACCCTGTAAAAGTAAAGTGCTAAGCATAACAAACAATTTAATATCTGTTTAATATAATTATCTTGCTTCTTTTTCAAATCAAACTATTTTTAAATGTTGTGTGAAGGAAGATCATAATTTTTTCAGGAGTTACTTCCGATATTTCCCGAATGCTAATGGAACGAATCGTGGATTAATTAGTAGAAGTTCATAGCAGCAAATATTAAAACTTCCTCAACGAACTCAAATTGTGTTTCTGCGCTTGATTAATGTATTGATTGCACAACCCTTCAAATTTGTTCGGAGCTGCTTCATCTTCATTAAATACATTTTGCTTTAATTAACTGTTTAAATTGATTTATTTTTGCCTCGGCGTGTATTGTTATGTTTTATTGAACATTTTACGGTATATTTGTAAAAGAAACTTGAGAAAGTTTTTTAAATAAACTTTTGCATCTTGTTGTAATATGTCGAATTGGATATTAATTGGAAAAATCTAAATCCCGAAATATTTATTATATTTTCTCGGTGGGATGATACTTAATGTAAACTGTATAAAATTACAAGCAAATGTAATTAATTAAAACTTAATTTTTGTTTTTTAGTTTTTTTGGACGTTCTTTTGGTTTTGAAATTTAGCCGTAGAATATTAATTTAAACTCTCTTTTAAAAGAGTACCGAAATATTTTTTTAAATCAGCTTAAGTTTATTATATTCCTATAAATATATGTTTCACCTAAAGATGAAAACTTGGAATCAAAGACGAAAACGTTAGAGAGCACGTGTTTTGTATTAGTTCTTAAGGAGATTTTTTGAAATTTGCAGAAAAGAGCCTTCTTCAATGTTACTAATACTTTGAATTTAAATATGCAAATGTAAAATCGAACATAAAAATAAAATTCAAAGACAAACAGGTACCGAGAAATCAGAAACTAAATAAAACTATTTTTCCTACAATTCTGAATACTGAAGAAACGCAAAAATATGAAATGGAACTAGAAATTCTTTAGGCATTTGTTTTATTTTAACAAATTATAAAACAATTATCGACCAGTGTAATAATTTTCTAAAAACAGAAATGACAGTAGAGTTAAAATCAAATGCTTTTTACAAAACAAAAATGTTAGATTTAGTTGTTAAATGGAGATGTTATATCAAATTTTAGAAATGTTAAAAACATTTATAAAAGTTAATCAAACTATTAATTTATTACAATTTTGGCTCACAATGTGGGTTTCTAAAATATCTAAAACCATAAATTTATGGATAAAATGAAAATGGAGTTGAGATTGGAAAAAACGCCAGAATAAAAGAACCCAACTTAGGAAAGATACTGTATTAGAAAATAAAAATTATGAGAATATTAGAGAAAAATCAATATAATTGAAATAGTATCAACAGAAACTGAACAAAAAATAAATTGGAAAATGTAATGGAAATGCTTGTATAAAATAAAATAGAAATAAATTAGATGCGAAATGAAAAAAATAAATCAAAATGAACTAAAAAATCAAATAAAAGAATATAAGAAGTAAGAAAATATTATTGAAATTAGCAGCAAACACCTTGTATAAAATAAAAATATTGAAATTGAAATTCAACTGTAAACACATTTAAAACAAAAATCTATTAAATTGGTTGAAAACTGAAAACAAAAAAAAAGCACGAAAACAACGCAATTCTAAAGGAAATTAAGAACAGGTTACAAAAAAATTTGTAGCATTCCAGCAAATTTTATTTAATCTACTTACATATAAATTTTAACTGTACGTTAGTTTGAGATAAAGTTGAATTAGTTCAAAGAGATCGCTAAAGAAATTACACTAACGACTTAATATTGTAACTTTATGTGAATTTGTATTTCTGTTGCTTAAATATTTCCGACGGATGAGCGTCGATGTCAAGTCAAAACTAGTAATTGAGCTGATTTTTTAAGCAATATTTTTATTGTTTCCTGTTAACGAAATAAAATAATAAGGTATTTCTGAGATTTTTTATTGTAAGTTACAGTTCGTTATTTTCCTATAATACGATTCAATTAATTCGGTTTATCTAAAGATGAAAACGTGGAAACAATGACGAAAATGTAAGAGAGCACGTGTTTTGTATTAATTCGTCAGAGGATTTTCTTGAAATTTTCAGAAAAGGACCACTTTGAATGATACTAATACTTTGAATTTAAATTTGCAAATGTAAAATTGAACATATAAATAAAATTCAAAGACAAACAGGTACAGAGAAAACAGAAACTCAATAAAACTATTTTCTCCTACAATTCTGAATACTGTAGAACGCAAAAATATGAAATGGAATTAGGAATTATTTAGGCATAGAATACTTTTTGTTTTATTTTACCGTTTCTGCTTTTAAATGAATCCCGTTTATAGTACATACGTATAATCTCACGTTATCGTAGTTTTGCTGGTGGAAACTGCGAACAATGATAAAAGAGATTTAAATGCTCAACTGAGTTTATTCTTAAACAGATCAATTCTCTAGTGCCAGAATTATATACTTTGGGCGTAGTTGGGGGTAGGAATTAGATAAATTCCTGTTCAAAATTAACGCACCACTATAAATTTTGTTTTTGTACTCTTTATTGAATTTAGCGTTAGCATAATATAAATAAAGATAATTAAACAATGTTGTACCAGAAAACATTTATTTTTAATTAAAGTTCGAAGAATTATACAAAATTTGGCGATCAGGTACAATAACTTAAAAATTATAAAAATCTACTTAACTTTACAAAAAAAAATCTTTTCAAAACATCCCAAAGGTGCTCTATTGGATTTAAGTCAGGTCTGCGCGGTGGCCACTCCAAGATCTGGATGTTGATTTCATTTAAGTAATCCAAAACAGTCCTTGCATTATCTTGCATGAAAATGAAGGTATCTCCTATAAATGGTACAAACTCCAACAGCAACTTTAAATAATACACTTTTTGTTTTCAGTTTTCAACCAAGTGCGTATATACTTAATAGATTTTTGTTTTAAATGTGTTTACAGTTGAATTTCAATTTCAATATTTTTATTTTATGTTTGCTGCTAATTTCAATAATATTTTCTTATTTCTTATATTTTATTACCAAAATCTTCTTTTATTTAAATTGGAAAATGTAATGGAAATATTACATTTTCCAATTTAAATTTCTTTTTTGTCGGTTCAGTTTCTGTTGTTGCTATTTCAATTGTGTTTATTTTTCTCTAATATTCTCATAATTTTTATATTTTAATACACTTTCTTTCCAAATTGGGTTCTTTTATTCTGGCGTGTCTTCTTTACCTCTTTTTTCATCATCTGCGTCTACAATCGTTTTTCCCAATCTCAACTCCATTTTCATTTTATCCATAAATTATTGGTTTTAGATATTTTAGAACCGCACATCGTGAATCAAAGTTGTAATAAATTAATAGTTTGATTAACTTTTATCTAATCTCCTTTTAACAACTAAATCTAACCTTTTTATTTTAATAAATGTATTTGATTTTAACTCTGCTGTCATTTGTATTTTCAGAAAATTATTGCACTGGTCGATAAGTGTTTTATAATTTGGTAAAATAATACAAAAAGTCTTTTATGCCTAAAGAATTTCTAGTTCCATGTCATATTTTTGCGTTTCTTCAGTATTCAGAATTGTAGGAGAAAATAGTTTTATTGAGTTTCTGATTTCTCGGTACCTGTTTGTCTTTGAATTTTATTTTTATGTTCGATTTTTGCATATTTAAATTCAAAGTATTCAAAACCAAAAGAATGTAGAACACAAAGTAACAATTGTAAAAAAGCGTGGATATCAATAACAAAAATGGATAATTTTAAATTATTTTCATTAAAAATAGTATAATTTAAATACAAAAATTATCACTTAAGTAATTTAATTATTTAGATTCAATATTTCACTGCTAATTTGCACTTATACCCTGTTTTTCTAGACTTCTTGTTTATGTTGATGTTATATTTCAGGACACCAAAATTAAGTTTTAATTAATTACATTTGCACGTAATTTTATACAGTTTACATTAAGTATCATTTATTTAAGAATATGAATAAAATTTTCGTTACGTCTATGACAATAACATTGAAAATTTAAACCCCAATGATTTTATTCGGACAATACTGAAAAGTACTTACCTCGGATTTATTTTCACAATTCCCTCTACATCCCCGATGCTCTAAACTTCCATGTAAACATAAACCCGAGCTTAAACTCTTCACATTGTGCGAGCATTTTTTAAACAAAATATTCCAGAATTCCTTCCCACCCAGAAAATATAATAAATATTTCGGGATTTAGACTCTTCGAAAACTATAGAGCTATATAGAGAAATAAAATATCTTTCAAATGGCCACTTGACCATACTTGGTATTTAAAAAATAGGGGATTGTTATTATCCTCCAGGAATTTGGATTTCTTGGTACAATAAAAATAAACGTGGGTTTTTTAAATTTTAAAAAACTACTCCGCTTCTCGGTTTCTAGGGATCAACTTTCTATTCCTTGATTGAAAAATTAATGAAGAAAAACGGTTTATTTCGTCCAGTTGACACATTCCTGGCTGATATTAGAGAACTAGAAACATCAGGCTTATGAACACCTGTCGTTTCTCCCAAGTTTTCCACACCGATTTTCCAGACGTTCTGTGTGTTCTGCGAGTTCCGTGCGTTCCATGGACGCACTCATTCGTTTTCTAATCCTGTTTGTTGTAGGTATGTTCTATGGTTTCGAGGTTTAGAAGGGAAGTATAGGGGCGCTTTTCATCTTTATATGTTGTTAAATCTACTTAACGTTACGGGAAATATTGAAAGGAAATAAACAAAAATCGAGCTGCGATTTACTTCTTGCGGTTATTTTATATATTTAGGTACGTTGCATGTTTATCGATTCGTGATATTTGGGATCATTATTTCTGGTATCGGGTAAATTTTGGACATTGGAGCACTAGTGTGTTAAATAGGAAAGAACCGCTTTTTTGAGCAATTCAAATAATTTTGGAAAATAAGTCTTCTTTGATTTTAAATGGGGTGAGACAGGTCTAATTTCGTAACCAAAGAAATTTTGTGACGTCCAAGATGAAGAAAATATTCTCTATCCAAAGTGAGGGAAAACACTTCACTATTTGTACAAAGTTTTATATTTTTAATTCACGATTATATGGAATATGAAAAACCAATGGACTTATTACAAATCACTCAAAATAAGGTACGAATTTCAATGACTTTTTATGAAATTAACCGTTACGTGTCAAAATTCGGGAAGAAGCTGTCAAATTTTTACGATTTCATAGCCAACTTATATATAATTGTCATGGTTTGACAACTAATCTGAATAATAAAAATATCATTAGAATTAGTGTGTTTTCTCTATCCAAAGTGAGGGAAAACACTTCACTATATTTCATTCACAAATTTGTACAAAGTTTTATAATTTTAATTCACGATTATATTATATGTATTATATTAGAAAAAGTGAGGTTATGAAATATGAAAAACCAATGGACTTATTACAAATAAACCAAAATAAGGAACGAATTTCAATGACTTTTTATGAAATTAACCGTTACGTGTCAAAATTCGGGAAGAAGCTGTCAAATTTTTACGATTTCATAGCCAACTTATATATAATTTTCATGGTTTGACAACTAATCTTAATAATAAAAATATCATTAAAATTAGTGTGTTTTAATTATTCAAGTTGTTGTTACATTGACGGTATATCAAATTGCATGGCGCATAAAGTTTTAAAAATAACTGTTTTATGAATAAATGAAACCCGCCTCTCTAGTTATGCGTATTAATCTTTAAAACGATCCTAGAAAGTGAAGCCCGGCGAATAATAATTCATTTGAAGGGAAAACCAAGGTCAAGACCGATGATTTATGGAACCCTTCCTCTCCCGGTGCGAGGCTAATTTAAAAGTAATATATTTTATAGTGAACAAGTGAAGTATTTCATTATAATATACATTAATTTAGCGGGCTGTAATTTAATAATGTAGATTTATGCGGTACGAAGAGGGATTTTTTTTGCCGGTCCAAGTTCTTCAACGCAGAGTCGTACATAGTTCAGAAGCTTTATTACATTTACTTTTATTTTGTAATAAATAATAGTAATAAAATTAAGTATACAATATTTCTATAAATTGTTGTCTACCAGTATTCTTACATTAACACAGACTCATTCTAAAAAGAAGAAGAAATTACACTAAAACCGCGCAGTAAAAACATTTCTTAAAATAACTTCTACTTTTGAGAATATTTTTCTCGTTTTGTCAAATTTTTTAAATACACTCCAAATATTTGTCAATATTTTTGTGAAGAATTTTAAAATTATTTGAGAAAATTCCATTTTTTAAAAAGAGTACCGTTTTTTTATTAACTTCAGTGTTTCCAAATTGTTCAGAGAAAAATTACAATGTATCTCCGGTTTACTATTCTTCAGTCACTAAGAAATATATTTCTGTACAGGATATTTGGTACTAAATAAAATTTCAACAGCTAAAAAAAGTTTAAAATCCAGAATATTTCAATTACAGACATTGACACGGGGTGTTCCATTTAAAAATCAACAACTTTCATATGCCATACTTTTGAAACCCACCGTATATTATAAAATAAGAGTCCGTCATTTAATTTTCGCCTACGTTTCATTAAAAAATTTAGTAACAATACGCTCGTTCATTGTTTTTATTTAATTTTGCGTTTAATGTTCCCCTCTCGGTATCTTTTTTCGAAAAACCGCTGAAACGTTTCCAGGTCCCCCTTTTAGTGTCCATCCACCGTTCCCCTCTAGAAGTGTGATAAGATTAATGCAAGCCATAAATATAATCCGTATAAAATTTCTGCGGAACATTCCTTTCAGAGCAGGTAGGTAACAAATGCATTTACTTCTCGGCCTTTTGTTTTTTTTTCGCAATGTGCTCTTTGCATACGAGCAGACACATGTTTTATTGTCTACGCCAGTGGTGCCCATTAAATTAATTTTCGCAATAAATAGAATATAACCAAATAAATAATTATACACAGATAAGTAAATTAAGGTCGCAGTTTCGTTATATTTTGTAAAGTATAAAGTTTATGGTTTGTATTTGTTCTAGGGAGCCCGGAACGACCAGAGCCACATCTTTGAAATTTTGTCTCGTATTTTCGGTTGAATTCATGAAATTGAACTAGAATTATGAAAAAATAATATATTGTGTATGAAAATTCTGAAATATGGGTTAGTGGACAGGATAATAAAACAACCGATTAATTTGGTAACATTTTTATTTGTTCATTGGAGCCCGGAACGACCAGAGCCACTTCATTAAAACTTCAACTTCGTTTCATATAACTAGAATTAAGAATAAATAATAAAAATAATATCTTTAGGCTAAAAATTCCAAAATATGTGATTCTATAGTGGGCTAAATAAACAATATGGACAGAATGTTACTAATAAAAAGTTTATGTTATTACTGAAAATTGGTGCACAATAAATTATTTGTTAGAATAGGGGATCTAGTTTGTTACACACAAATTAGTTTATAACAAAAAAAAAAAATCTTAAAACTGGTGTTAGAATAAATTTATTAGTTTTGGGTCTCCTATTTTAATAATTTAGATCTTTCATTTAGTATATTTTAAAACCGAAAAATTCCTTATAAACATAGTTTGACAAAATAAAGAAACTTTTCGTGTTTATTATTTTTTTGTATCATTTCTAATCAAAATATTATCGAGCAATTAAGGATTAATAGGACAACTTGTATAAAAAATATTTAACTTACGCTTCTGCATTTAAAAAAAAAGGAATTATAGTAAACAGTAGAAAACCACAAATGAGACTTACATAAAAAATACTGAATATTTTACAAAAACAGGGCAAAAAGATATAACAAAGAGCTTAATTGTTAAGTAGAAAAAATTGTCAAATATTTCCGCAATTCCAGTAATAAAAAAATTCTGCAGAATTAACGATGATACTTGTAATTACAAATATCGAATTAATAAAATTTGTTTTTATTTTATTACACCAAAAATAATTTTATATCTAGGAATCATTTAAAAAACGCCGTTCTAACTTTTACTTAAAAATTTCGGCAATGGAATGAAAAACTAAATGCAGAAATCAACTTGAAAAAAAAAATTAAAAAAAAAAGTAACGACAGCATAAAATCAAAGCCAAGAAAATGAAAAAAATGTAAAAATGATGGAAGAGCAAAAAATCAAAATGGCACGCTGGAAAGAACACTTTGAGAACATTTCTAAACACAAAACAAAACAGTTAATCATAGAAGGTGAAGAAAGCGACCGCGAAAATGTAGAATACGAAAAAAACCAACAGAACAACTTGTTATACACGTAGTAAAAAATGCAGTAAAAGGCTTACAAAAAGACAAAGCAGCTGAATATGATGGGATAACATCGGAAATTTTAGTAATCTTGGGAAGAGTGGCATAAAAACAACAGATTTAATTAACTAGGCACAAACCAGGAGTTTTGTTTGCTTCAAAAAATGAGAAAATCGGAAAATCCAAAAAAAAGACCCTATAGAAATCGAGAGTAAAGAAATTGCTGATTGATGTCAGTAAAATTTTATAAGTACACTCAAAGTTGCATAATTTGATAACATTTTATTATAATATACAAAAAAGTGAAGTTATGGGACACAGCATTCTTATACTTAAATTTTATTTTTCACAAATAATGTATTGTAATTTTCTAAAAATGCTGAAATTTAACAAACTGAAATGGATAAATTATAAATAGCTATATTTTATGAAACTTCAAAATTGAATTTAGTGATTCGTTCCAGATGGTGATCTTCGAATTGTTTTTAGGTTGTTTGATAAAACCTTTAGAGGTATTTTATTGTCAATTCATTAAATTTTTATGGAACTTGCATAACCTTAAAAAAGGACAAACAATTTTTAAGTGTATAGAGTGTTATAAACAAAAAGTTACAGATAATAGTGACATAAAATTAGTTAAAATACTTTAATATTTTCATTACTAAATTATACGTACGGTATCTAATGAGAAAATAGTGAAGCAGAAAATGAAAAGGAGATTTTTGACAAAATAGGAAATGTGAAAAAATACAATAATATCTAAAACTTCAAAGTTTAGCGATTATAAATAAGAAATGTGAAGGATACGTAGGGTAAGGCAAGGAAAGCATGTACTAACCAGTATTTTTCAGATTTGATAGTATATTAAGATAAGTGAAATTCGTTAAAAATATAAAATCCCTCCTTCATTACATTAAAATTAAAGTTCCGCCGATTAAGAGGCTTTGTTATATTTGATATCAAATGTTAAAAATAAAATTTATAAAAATAAAATTATTTCTTTCATAACAAAATATCATCAAAATTATTTGAGTTTTAACAAAGAGCTGATAATAGTTTGTTCACAAATTAGTCGATGTAGGTTTGATTTGTCCAGTTGATACGCACTCGTGTATCAATAGTGAATATTATGAAAGAATATTTTTGTACGGATCCTAATTCCATAAAAACATATACCCACGTATATCCAATATTTAGTAATACTTCAACAAAGAGTAAACATATTTTGATAAATTTTTGAATAATAATAACCACACGAGTTATTTCGGTTCTTCTGGCCTATTACCCGCCAATAATTTATTATTTTCTAAAAAAAAAACACATTTATACCACAAGTTTTCTGTAAAAATTCTCAACAGTTTATAAACGAAACTGAATACTTTGTAATCAAGCAATCAATTTGAAAATAAGAATCAGTCTTGGATGGTCACGCTTATCGTATGTCCATATTGAGCGTCATGTGGCATCCACGAGCACGTCATATTTTAGCTTCAGGCCAATGTTTGCGTGAGTTCATATTAGCTCTTTATTTACCATGCAAACATTTACATTTTTATTTTTTGCCCAATGGTACACATGAACAGAAATTTCAAACTATAATTGGTATAATAATATTTTTTCTAAAATTTCTTCTAGATGTACTTAATTTAGCTTTATGGTAGTGGTGGTCGCAAAACACTAATAATAATAACAAAAAGAGAACAACATGGTACACTAAACAAATTCGAAGAAAAAATAAAAATGGAAGAAACGCATAAAACAAAAACGCAAGATAAAGGAGAACACAAGTCACACAAGAAGGAATTTCAAAAAGTGTCGAAGGAAATCCAAACAATGTCGAAGAAAATTTAGAGAAGAATTAACTACAGAATTTGAAAAAATAAAGGGAAGATTCTGGAAAAAATAAGAGCGATTAAAGGAAATAAAAGAAAAAAGCTTAGAAATAGAGGGTGTCCGCGAAAATAATGCACATTTTTATGGATGAGATATAAAAACGTATGTAGAATAAAAATGTTTTTCTACAGTCAACTGTTTTCGATGAAATAAATATTACTATTTTACATCTATTCAAATATTATTTACCGAAGAGGAAGAAGAAAAGGAGAAAAAGGATTTCAAACAACTTGAATAGAAGAAGTAGCTGGAAAAGAAAGGTAAAAGGGGAAAAATTTTGGCAAAACGAATAAATCGCCGAAAATCACAAAAATATTGAAGAATAAAACCAACTATCTGGCACCTTATTAGGATAAAAGGAAGCAACGACAAAGAAAGGAAGAAGAAGAACAATTATGATAGAAAAAATTATTTAAATTAAATCCCAAGAAAAGGTATTATTTATTTATTTCATTTGATGTGTGGCTTTAAAGTTCAGATCTTTGAGTATAATAATAATATAATATAAATTATCAATAAATAAACGAATTTAATTAAAATTATACAAATATTAATAATTTCTTATGCAGTAAATTGACACATGGAAACATTTTTTTTTATGAATAATAAAGTGTGCACAATAATATAAAATATTTTAAAGTGATCAGTATTTATTTAGCATTAAGCATATCATATAAAAAATTTTATGAAAATTTTTTTTTATACGAAATTTAAAGAAAAAGAAGAAATTTTATTAGAAAGTAATCATATATTTGGAAATAATAAAAATTATGGATATTTAAAGATTGCAAATTAGTGATTTATTGAAATTTTTACCATATTTTTAAAAAAATGTGGAATTTTCATAAAATAGTGTGATGTGCTACGCAAAACTATAAATATTGTGATTTTTGACAATTTTTCTTCGAATTTTCACTTGCCTAAAGAGCGCATGGTCTAAATTGGTACAATTCATGAACAACTAGAAAAACATGAAATTGTAAAAATGTATTTTATAATATAAAAAAAAAGTTAATTGAATTAAATCTAGTGACTTAGCCCAGATGGTGATCTTCGAATTGTTTTTAAGTTGTTCCTGTTATTAGATATGTTGCAAAACTTTAAAAAAAGGATAAACAATTTTTAAGTGCATAATTTATTATATAAACAAAACTACAAATAATAGCGATATAAAATTAGTTAAAACAAATAACTGTACATGAATTGATATTCTTGAGTTATAAGAAAATAATATTTTCAAGAATTTTCAAGTCTTCACGCTGATGCTGATCCACAACCATCATTTTATCGGAAAGGACTTCAAAGTGAATAATTTTCCCGTCCATTTTTGATATATTTCAAAAGTAAGACAATTTTTAGCGTTGGACTTTAGAAAATACATAAAACTTATGTTTCCTTGATAGTGATTGATTAAAATGTTTATGATTTGAACTCACGTACGCCTATAAGGAATCTGTCAATCTTATGTCACTTTTTGGTAATGCAATTTAGCCACAAAAAGAATTCGATGAAAAAGCTTTGTAATACTGTAGGAATTAAAGACAAGTATAATTTATTTTTGTATTTATTACCTGAAAAAATTGCTTGCTTGTATATTTGATAAATCTTTAACCCCGGGTCCATTAAGGCCAATGTCGACTCGCCCAATGTGTGTACCAGTGAAATAGGAGTGGGGACAACCATGGTTGTAACGTTGGACCGTATCAGAAGCCATTCGGTTTTCTCGCCATAGATCAAAGGCATTGGCGCCAACGTTGGCGATCGCGGCCACGCATTAGCATTTTATTTAGGCGACGTTTAGGAACGAAATTTGGCGAGAATGTTCGCTCTAATGTGTGAATCCGGCTTTAGAGTTTTGCGCAAATCTCGGTAACACCGCCGACAGGCTCTCGGCACAAAGAAAAAAAAACTTAATAAGCACCTGACCCTTTGATTCATGGGCCCTAAATACAGGACGAGATCGGTTTTTCGCCGACACGGTTGAACGCCCTCTCTTGTTCTAACTACAAGAAGATATATTAAGAATAATTAAATATTCCGAAACGCGGCTCGTACACGTCGGAATACGATTCGAATCGCCATAATTATACGTTAAGTTTTTGTTGTTTATGGCGAAGTGTAAAGTCCGGCACGAGGTGTGTTATTTCTTGTGATAGCAGGTATTTAGAGGAAGGAGAATTGTTGGTGGAAAGAGGCGTAGAAATAACAGGGAAACTGTTATTTTATTAGTTTTGTTATTAAGAAATAAAATAGGTATTAAAAAAGAAAACGCAAATTTAGAAGGATCACCGTGGATTTTTTAAAAACTATGATTATTCTTAAAAAAAGTATATCAAATAACATATACCTATAAAAAAAAATAAAGAAATAAAATTTTTTCTTAAACACACCTAGAACGAGGAATTTTTAAAATCCTGTTTATTTTCGAGGAAATTATTCATATCAAATATTATTATTTTGGAAAATTTTTCCTCTATTTCAGTTTTTGAATTCCAATACCCAATATTTAATACTGTTTTTCTTTTTGGCCTTTCAATTTCACATTCTTTTTCTTTTTATTTCGATAGTTTTATATAACTATTAGTTTATATATAATCTTTAGTATTTTCGATTTAAATCGAAATAAATTAATTTTGTTAGTCTTCAATCGAGATGAGTGTTTGCTTTAAATAGAGATCGTGATTGACAGACAACATCAAAGTCATTTTCTGTGTCAACAAATCGGTGGCAACATTCAGATTTCCCGAAGCGCAATCAATCGCTCTGTTGCAATTCGAATACGAACGAAATGATGTTCGTCCATCAAAGAAATTCTAAAGCAATTGATGGGATAATTCGTTTTGTTTTAGTTCGGGTGATCCAACTAAAATGCATCTAGAAAACTACGAAATATACGATTTTTTGTTCAAAGTGTTCGTCGTTTATTCAAATTCAATTTTATCCACTAAATTTCAACTTTGTTCAACAAATTTCTACATTTCCCATTAAATAATCATAAATAAAGTTATCCACTAAAATTTTTCCAACAAAGTTCCACATCGTTTGCAGGAATTTAAATTTCCCGGTCACCAATAACATAAAATAAAAACGTAAATTTCCTGAAAGTAATTTAATTAGTTTGGTCTATCGTCTGTACTAAAACTCTTAAAATAGGTCCAGAGCGGTGGTAGTTACGTACGAGGCGAATATTTGACTAGATGCTTGTTTAGTTTCCATCGGGCTCGTTAGACTGAACAAACACAGGAGCATGATCCTGCCGGACAAGGGTCAGGATTTAATCGGCCGTCAGTCAAGGATAAACTCTATTAATAATAATATCCTGTGACCGATAGATTAAAGGAAATCACTAATTGATGTTTACTTATCTATAGATATAATCGCTCAGCGAGCCCAACGTTGGTCGAGGACCCATAAAGGAAACCAATCATGGGTCACCGAATAATATAAATATTTTATTTCATTTTTTTTTAAAGGAATATAATACTTGGTGTTAATGAAAAATTTAACATTTGATTTCTTTATAATTTTAACATTCAAAATGAAATCTTAATAAGTAATACGTATATTGAGAATATGGAAGGAAAATTACATTGAGAAGATCATTAAAATGAAGGAAAGAGATGAAGCATTAAATAATAAAAAGCGGATGAAAAAAGAAGGAAATTTTATTAAAGCAATTAACACTATCGATAGAAATCGAATAGAAAGAAACAACAACAAAAAGATGCAATAAAGTAAAAACCCAAGTACAAATAAACAGAAGGAGAAATTAAAAAGTTTGATATAAAAATAAGAATAAAACAAAGAGATTAAAAGAACAGTCAACTATTTATTATAATAATAATTAAAAAGCAAGAAAAATAAGGACTACTATAAGATGCAAATACTGAAATTCTAATATTACAAATAAATAATTTAAAAATCGAAATAAACACGGACAAAGTCGTTAGTAAATAAAATAAAAACAAAAAAAAATGTTACAAGATGCATTATATCGAATTATTAAAAGATAGACCCAGAATAGCTAAAAGAAGACAAAAAGCAATAGTAAACAATAGCAATATAGTACTGAAACAAAGAAGAAGAACCAAAACCGAAATCACACTAATCCCAAAAAAAGACGAGAAAAAACAAGAGAACACGAATACCAAGAAAAAAGTAAAAGGACAGTCAAAAAATATAATACGAAAAAGGAAAAGGAAATGAAGTTAATATTAACAAAGGAAAAAGAAGATAAAACCAAATTAAATCAATGAGAAAAAGACAAGAAATAAAAAAAATGATAAGAATAATAAACAAGAAAATAGAAGAAAAGAAAACGAAATTAATATTTACTAAAAAAGTGGAAGATGAGAACACTAAATTATATTAAAAAAGAAAGAAATAATAAAACGAAATCATACAAAAAAAAAGACGAGAAAACGAAGATCATAATAAGGAATATAAACATTATACTAAGAAAAAAAAAAGAAAAAAGAGAAAACGAAAGTCATATTAGAAAAAAGAAGAGGAAACGAAATTATACTAAAAAAAAAGGAAAAACCAAGAATATAATAAGAAAAATAAAACGAAATCATACAAACGGTAATAAAAACTACAAAACGAAAATTATAATAAGAAAAAGAACAAAATACGAATATTTTACAAAGAAAAAGAAGAGTAAACGAAAATCATATTACATAAAAAGAAGTGGAAACGAAATTATAATAACAAAAGAAGATAAGGAAACCAAGAACATAATAAGAATGAAGTACAAAAAAAGTGGAAGATGAGATGAGATCATTAAATTATACTAAAAAAAATAAAACGAAATCATACAAATGGAAAAAAATATTAGAAAACGAAAATCATAAGGAAAAAAGAACCGAATACGAAAATTATACTAAGAAAAATAGAAAAAGAAGAAAAAGTGAAGACATTAGCAGTCCAATTAACATTATATGAAAGTGAACTAGTGAAAATACAAAAAAATAGAACATTTCCTAAAGCAATGGAAATAAGTTCCTTTATAAGAACAGTAAAGGAAAAATGTGACAAGATAAGAAATGAAGAAATTAGAAACATAACAGAAAGTGAATAATAATAATAGAATTACAAAGCAGATAACTTAACTGACATGCATGGATAAAAATCAAGGAAAAAGAACGAAATTCAGAAGAAGAAGAAGAAAAAAGAAGACAAGACTCAATAATAGGATAACAATATTATTATTGCTATTATAATTCATGAAAATGCTACCAATTAACGACATAAAGTTAACTGTAATTAATTGAAAACGTTATATGAACGTTTTATAAACGTTGATTTTATTACATAGTTTACCCCACATTTTATATTCGTTGTAGAGAAAGTTTGTTGACTTGTCAGAAATAGGAACGCATGGATTCAGGAATAACTAAATATTTGAATCTTAGTGACTAATGACTTTATTCCCTGCCTTGACGCCGGTTCCATTTGCAGTAAATTCGAGAATTATTCAAACGTGTCAGGAATATCAAATTAATTCATAGTTAATTTTCGGTTATTTCAACTTGTCTGTGCAGGTACGCTTGAACAAAACGGGCGAAACTTCCAGTTGGATTTTAGAGTTTAGCAAACGTTTTAAACCGTTTAAAACTTTTAGTTATTTTTTGAAACAATATATTTTTTCATATTTAAATCTAATATCGGCCGAAGCTGCTAAACAAATTTCTATAAAAACAAATATATCCAACAAATTAATCAAAATATAATAATATAAGTATAATTTTATTTTTCGAACTATTCAAATTAAATATCTATCTTAGGCAATTCACAACAAAAGTGTTTTGAACATTTTTAAAGTATATTCACGAGCTGTAAACGATTTGAAAACCATTCGATAAAACCTAAAATTAATAAATTTTCAAAATCGGATATTTATAAACTAAATTGTCCGGATTCTAATGCCATCTATCTTTTAACATACGCTACTGTGAGCACTTACGAGCTTTAACAACACAATTGAAACAAGAATGGAAGTACGTCATATAAATAACAAGAAAGAAGAATTTGATTTTTTGGAGAAACATGAAATAAAGAAACACCTAAAATATCCTCAATATACAGTATTGAATGAACAACTAAACAATCAACGAGGAATTTACTACAAAAATAGGACCAAAACAGAAGAGACGATGGACGAATCGCTAAAAGAAGCAAAAAAAAAATAAAAAAGTTGAATTAAGATATTAGAGGATGGAATTAACAAGGAACAGAAAGAAGTGGAGAGAGACATACATGACTTGATACCTCTAAGTAAAAATACTCGAGTTTCAAAAAATCCAAAAATATTTTTACCTGACCGGGTTGATTCTTAGAGATTCAATTTTTCATGGGACGATGATTTAGACTTTTCGGTTATAGCTTGGGTACCACCGCAAATCGATTGTAATAAAATATCCATGAAATTACGATTCGACGGTACTTCCTTTCGTGTTTCCGTTTATGGCGACACTAAAAAATCAAATTTTACAAAACACCTTCAATTATATACTGTAAAAATTAATTCAATCCGTCTCACCATGTACGAATTCCATTATAATTTTGAAAAGCTCCTGTAGTGGAGATAGAGAACATTAGCATACATGGTTCCCTGTGGGACTTTTTAGTCTTGTACTAATTAAATTCACTTTATTGACATAATAATTAGGAACGGTTAATTGGGCACACGGTATGAATTTTAATCGTATTTATAAGGATATTTTAGTCCCACATACTCACTCTAGAGAATAGAGGGCCGGACTAAAGAAAAATACAGACCAAATATTTCATAAAATAGTAAAGAGCAGGTTTATAAAATTAACAACATTTAGATCTAGTTGTAAAGTATTTATTTTTCCTTTGGCTCGGATTACAATATATTACTCATATTAAATTTTTTTTTTTGATAAATTATATTAAAATAATGTAAATGTAAAACGGGCTCGTTCCTTTCTGTTTAACAATAATTTTTGGGGCAAACCAAGATATGTCGTTATCTGCACGTGTTCATCTGCAAATTGTGATAATAAAGAAATTAATTTTCCAAACATGTACATACCCCATTTCGTCCAAATAACTAAATTTTATCTAAGCTTTATTGTTTATTTTCTCTCATACACGAAGAGAAAATTCTCTTAAATGTGTCGTCAAAAAATTTCTTCCTTTTATATGCGGGAAAATATGTACACATTTTATTGATGTTGAGAAAATTTTGGACTTGCTAAATAACATCATTTCCCAGGAAAAATAACGAAAATATAACTTTATTGTTGAATTGGTAAAAGTAACCACACAAAGGCAGTTCAAACAAAATTTTGAATGTTGACAGATATATAATTGAAAAAATTTCGAGTAATTTTAATGGTAATAAAACCAAAATAACATTTCTTAGGAAAAATTACGAAAATATAACTTAATAGTCGAGTTTGCGTTTTAGTAAAAATAACTTAAAAAATAACCACACAAAGCTAAATATTTTACTAATCAGAGTTTTTGCTCTAAACCAATAATAGTTCATTGGGAATGTTTAAAGAAACAGTTGCAGAATCTAATTATATTGAAAATTCTACTAGAGTAGTATTTGGTTTTTGATGATCAATGATATCCACAAGTTGTAGAATCTCAAAAGAAAGTTTTATAAGTTGAAATATTGAGAATTGAGACATCTTTTATTACTAATAAAACCAAATCAAATTTCTTATTATTTGTTTTTTCTTCCATTCCTGAACTACTTTCTCCTTTAGATCTATTTGTGCCTCTGTGTACCATTTCTCCTTTAATCTTTCTTGTCAGCGTTTCTATCTTCTCTATCTTTCATGTTTTTCCAGTTTAGTATCTATGATTATTTTAATCATCTGGCTTTTATAACCTTACTAAACCTCTTGCTTTCTATTTAAATAGAAATTATATACTAATATAAGTTATAATTTTCCTCAATTCATTTGTATTCTTCGTTTTTTTAGTCTCCGATATTCATTTTATATATATTTCATATAATCCTCTTTTCCTTATTCGTCTCTTTTTCTTCTTTTTAATAGAAGCTCTCTTCAGAACAATTTCTCGCCTTCTGTTCTGTTCCATTATTTCTATATGGCTCAACCATCTTAAACATTCAACTTTGATAACTGTGATTATCTTGGATTGTTTGCACACCAATTTTAATTCTCTATTAGTTTATCGTCTTTATCAGTTCTCAATATTTGTGGCGCTATCTATTTCTGTTTACATTTTGCTTTTTCAGAGATTTTTAAGGTATTTTTCAAGGTCCAGAAATATGTTCAAGATCTAGGAATATGTATATTATTTTTTTTGTTCTACTCGGCGTAAGTTTCGATTTCATTAGTGATATCATCATACATATTTTTTGTTTCCATTCGCAATTCTTGATTTTATTTTAAGCACCTTATGTCCTTGTTCAATTATCAAGAACCTCAAATACGGAAATTCTTTAATTCCAGTAAATCTATATTTACTTCTACTGTCAGCAATGATTTGTAGATTTTCTTTTTCCATCTGTGTAGTTTCACCGATTAACATACGTATATTTGCATTTTTCTAGGTTATTCTCTAAATCTAATAAAGTTGCTTCTATTTCTATTCTTTTTGTAATTTTTTTGTTTCATTTTTTCTGTAAGGGTTAAATTGTTGTTCCTTTTGAATTTATTTACTTTCGTTTGGTTATATTTTAGTAGTATGGTGTTTAAAAGTGAAGTTAAAAGGTGGGCTCCTTCTCAGAATCAATTTTCTACCATAAATTCATTCAGTTTGTACCTCATTTTGCTTTTCTTCAGTATCATTGCTGTCGGTCTTTTTATTTTCTCAGGTTCCATTTACCACATTATTGATGTGTACATTTCTTATCTTTTAATTCTTCCCGAATCCCGCTAATTTATTTTGTCTAGCATCGTTCAGTCTACCTTTATCTATTAATACAATATTTCTGTAGATATATCATACAGATTTGTTGTTCTCTTTATGTAAGGGACATATTAGACTGCAATCTACTCCTCACGAATTAGTTATTACTCCAATCATGTTTTAGTTTGTACATTTTCTTTTGAAAATGTTCTCCTCTTGATTTGGGCATTTTTTCTGCTATGTTGTTGTTTCCTTTTAGACTTTTTTGATTACCCTTATTCTTTTTTTTTGGTTGTTTCCATTGCCTTTTTTTTCTCCTTGCTTTTCATTATATGCTGAATTTAACAATCTACAAAAATGTTTCTTTCTATTTTCTCCTATTTGCAAGGTCTTGCTTATTAAAACTTTTATTGCAGTTGGTCTTTTTCTGCTTAGAGCATATTTGCTGCTATGTTGTTCCCTGATGGGCTTATTAAGGCTTTTAAGGTCTTTGATTAGGTAAGCGTTGTAATTTACATTCTTTATTTATTTTTCTCTTCCCTGTTTCCATTTCCTTTTATTTCTTCTTGTTCTTGTTTATTTTCTGAGAATTCAACAAGCTACAAAATTGCTTCTTCCATTTCTATACTATTTGCTCGGTCTCACTTAATAAAAGTTTGATTTACTTACAAATAACTTTTCTTTCCTTAGCATCCCAGGTCCTTTCTCGTAACTTTTTAATAAAATGATGTTATTTCTTTGCTCCTGAATGTTTCTTACATAATCATGTAATTTTGTTTCCATTGCGTCTTTTTTTGCTTTTAAAAGTTTTTCTAATTTTATTATTTTCTTCTACTTTTTCATCATTCATTGTAAGAATTAAAGATTTCACTTGCACAACATCATAATACTACTTCTAACTGAATTTTACTTCTATTTTATTAAATTCTTTTCTATAATTAATTGTTATGTTTTTGTCTGTTGTCTTTTGATTTTCAGAACTGGGTAAATATTCCTAGTTTGTATTACCCAAATTACTTTTCTTAGAAAGTTTAACTTGTTTTTTGGTAATGTTGTAACTGATCTTAGTCTTCTATTAGTACTTATTGTTGTTTACTTTGGATCGAAGGACCAAATATGTTGGAATTAAGCAATTTTGAGTACAGTTTGATTTTTGAGAAAATCCTGCTGCAGTTACTCCAACCATTACTTGTACGAATACATTTAACCATGGATAATAAAGTTAATCCAGAATCACAAAGAATTTCGATGGCAACATCCTACATTTGACTAGGACCTTAGCAGGAATATTTTAACGAACAAAAAATAAGATTAACAACAAGAAATAGTAAACTCTACTTTTTAAGGGGATACCATAGAAACTAATTCCTAACCCATTCCTGCTTTATTAGCAGAACCAAAGACTCACACCAAATGATTGACATTTTTGCCACCAATTTGAACTTTCTTAGAAACATTTTGCATTCTTAATAGCAGCAAGAAGTAAATATAATGATACGCTAAATTTTGAGGATATTCCTTGGTGACTTTTCCTACCAACTGAAACCAACACCGTACATTATTCCGTCATTCATTTAACACCACAACTCCCTCCGAACTCCGCCAAGAACTCCCAAAGGTAGCAGCTGAGATATCCATTCATCTAATATGAACGGTACGTCAAATTCAGGGGCGCTAAGTGATGAATTCCGGCCTACAGAGATTGATTCATCATTTATTTGACGAGGTCCGATTTAGGTATTGATGATGGCCAGGTGACCACGAAGAAGGCATCCCGGGCACCTTCTTCGGCGACCAATCGGGTCCTAGTGATTTGTCACCTGTCGCGTACCAAGTCCTGCCTCCAGCAGGAGTTGGATTTCTAGTGGCGATTCAGGGGCGCAAGCGTGTTCCAGCAGGCCCGCCTATATTTGTGATGTTTTCAAACGAAAATTCATGCGGTGATGCCGGATCTGTTTCGCTCAGTATTCATTTCGTTTGGTAATGGAATAAATGGACATTTTGATTTTTTTTATCGTTAACAATTTTTTATGAAAATTATTTTAATATTTTTCAGTGCAATCAAATTTTTATTAATAAATACAACGTTCTGACTATTAGAAAAATATAATTTTGAGTTGTTTTTTTGCCATCTTTACTGATTCTTTGATTTTTTTATGAGAAATTTGACTAAACATAAAATGTTTATAAAAATATTGTAACAAAAAACAGCAACATTAAAAAAATGGCTTTATCATCATAAAATAAAAGTCATTATTTATTATATATAAAAAATAAAAAACTTAAAATCAAAAACCGCTTTGTCTCAGGATTTTTCCCCAAAATTGTTTGTTTAAATAAATAAAATAAATTTATTCCATACTTTATGTACACACTCTATAGTATTTAGTTCAATTTATCTTTTTATATGTACTAGGAGTAAATTGCACAAAGTAAGAGTTGAAACAATTAATTTAGAGTTGATACATATTATCCATTACTTCAAACGTGGTATTAGAATCAATCAAACTCAAAATCTTTACCACAAATTTTTATAATAAGTATAATAACGTTTCATTGCTATAAAAAGATGAGGATATTTAAAAAAAGTAATAGGTAATTCATTATCGAAAATTTATTTTTTATAAAAAAATTACGTCTTTAAATAAAAAGTTCACATTTTATAACAGAAATAGACTTTTAATGATAAACATCACATCATTTTTTTTATTTTATCAAAAATCATATTTTTAGTATAATTTGAATTTTAATAAAAAGTATCACAACTTTTTATTGAAATCAAATTTTATAAAATAATCACAATATTTAAATATAAGTCATAATTTATTATATTAAAGCTGATATTTTTATAAAAAAGTATATAAATTTTAGAAAAATATCACAATTGATTAATGAAATAGATTTTTAGTAATAAATGTCATATTATTTTTTAGTGAGGTCATTAAAAATCATACTTTTTAGCATAAATTGAAATTTTATAAAAATAATCACGTTTTCATTAGAATTGAACTTTTATAAAAAAGATAGAAAATTTAAAAACAAATTACAATTTATAATATTAATGTATTTGTAAGTCTTTAATTTATTATTTTAAAGTTCTACTATTATAAGTAAAAAATAATTTTTATAAAAAACATAACAATTGATTCACTGAATAGATTTTTGATGAGAAAGGTAACAAAATTTTTTAATTATTTTATTAAAAATCATATTTCTTATTATATTTGATTTATTATAAATTACTCTTAAATGGAATCAAATTTTTATGTAAAGATCACAACATTTAAGAGAAGTCAAAATTTTTTATAATAAAATATTTTTATAATAAACATTACATTTTATTGACCGAAGTGCTTTTTAATGATAAAAGTTACAATATTTTTTAATTATTTTATTAAAAATCATGGCTTTTATTACAATTTGAATTTTTCTAAAATGAATTTGTTATAAGAATTAATTTTTTATTGTTTTCGATTGAAACTAGAATTTTTATAAAAAAATAATAATTTTTGTCATTTTATAAAAATCACAATTATCGACACATATTAGAATTATTATTATTTTTTTATAAAATAATAATGTTTCTTAAAATTTAAAAATAATTTATAATTTTTATCAAAATACATTTTTTAATAAGAAAATTTCATTATTTTTGATTGAAATTTGGAAATTGATACAAAATTAGTAATAATAATTTTCTAGTCAAACTAATTATTTAGTCAAATTAGAATCTTAAAAAAATGATAATTTTTTGATTAAATTTCTATCTTTTGCTAAAATAGATGAAACAATTATTGCAAACCAGTTATTTTTAATATAAAATTTGTTTATTGTTTTTAAAACCATGTATAACTCTTAGTGAAAACGCAATTTTTTTCAAAATAATTATATAACTTAAATAGTTTCAATTTTTGACCTAAACTGTATTTATAAAAAAAACCTGGTATTAAAATTGGTCGTGGAAAAGAAATTGAGTTTTCTAAATCAGTTTTTGTTTTTACTTAAAAAACAAGATGATCTTACTTAAAAAATAGATTGTTTCAAAAAATGTAACTTTTAATGTCGGTTATCAAAATTCTAAAATAATGTTGTAATAAAAGCCATGATTTTTAATAAAATAATTAAAAAATATTGTAACTTTTATCATTAAAAACCACTCCTGCAATAAAATGTAATGTTTATTATAAAAATATTTTATTATAAAAAATTTTGACTTCTCTTAAATTTTGTTGTCTTTTCATAAAAATTTGATTCCATATAAGAGTTATTTATAATAAATCAAATATAATAAAAAATATGATTTTAAATAAAATAATTAAAAAATATTGTTACCTTTCTCATTAAAAATCTATTCAGTGAATCAATTGTTATGTTTTTTATAAAAATTATTTTTTACTTTAAAATAATAAATTAAAGACTTTTTTAAATCTTAAAAAAAATAATATTATAAATACATTTTTAAATTTTGTACCTTTTTCATAAAAGTTCGATGCTAATGAAAACGTGATTCTTTTTATAAAATTTCAATTTATGCTAAAAAGTATGATTTTTAATGACCACACTAAAAAATAATCTGACATTTATTACTAAAAATCTATTTCATTAATCAATTGTGATATTTATCTAAAATTTATATACTTTTTTTATCAAAATATCAGCTTTAATATAATAAATTATGACTTATATTTAAATATTGTGATTATTTTATAAAATTTGATTTCAATAAAAAGTTGTGATACTTTTTATTAAAATTCAAATTATACTAAAAATATGATTTTTGATTAAATAAAATAAAATAATGTGTGGTTTATCATTAAAAGTCTATTTTTTTTTATTTAAAGATGTAATTTTTTTATAAAAAATAAATTTTTGATTATGAATTACCCATTACTTTTTTTAAATATTCTCATCTTATTATAGCAATGAAACTTTATTATACATATTATAAAAATTTGTGGTAAAGATTTTGAGTTTGATTGATTCTAATACCACGTTTGAAATAATGGATAATATGTATCAACTCTAAATTAATTGTTTCAACTCTTACTTTGTGCAATTTACTCCTAGTACATATAAAAAGATAAATTGAACTAAATACTATAGAGTGTGTACATAAAGTATGGAATACATTTATTTTCAGCTAAACAAACAATTTTGGGGAAAAATCCTGAGACAAAGCGGTTTTTGGTTTTAATTTAATCTATTTTTACGTAACAATTAAACATACAGGGTAAACCATTTGCGATAGTAACACTAGTGAAGTGTAGCACCAGTTTAGTTATTCTAAATTTGCTTGTTGACACTTTAAAAATGCATTTATCTATAAAACAAAGGATTGAAGTTCTTATATTAATTGGTTGTGGCATAAGATGCGAATTCAACAAGACGTATGTACTATGTTTAATAATAAATATCCAGAACAACCTATAAGTCAGTCAACAGTGAGCAAAATAGAAAAAAAAAGTTTGGTACCGTAGAAGATCTACCTAAATCAGCACTTACCAAGAAAACTAAATTAAACGTTTTATTGGCTGTGGAAGAAAATCCACACAACAGCGTTCGGCAAGTTAGTCGAAATATTAAAACATTAAAAGTGGCATCCCTTTGAGGTGCACCTTGTACAAGAACTATCAGATGACGATCCGGATCGTAGAATGGAATTTAGCGAAACTTCGATGGATGAGTGTAGTAATGATCCACTTTTTGCAAAAAACGTTATTTGTTTTGATACATTAAACGGTGAAATCAACAGATAAAATTGTAGATATTGGGCAAAGGAAAATTCTAAATGGATGATAGAACATCACACTCAATATCCACAGAAAATTAATGTTTGGGCTGGAATTGTTCGAAGTAAAATCCTATTTTTTTGATGGAATTGTAAACGGGCCAACTTATCTGCAATTTTTAATGAACTTTTTGATTCCAACTTTAACGAATTTATTCCCTATTGCAAACATTCCCGGAAATATCGATGAAAGTCTGTGTTATCAACAAGATGGAGCGCCCCAATAAGTGGATCGGTAGACAATGACCTATTGAGTGGCCACCAAGGTCACCGGATCTCACGCCATTAGATTTATTTTTGTGGGGTCATCTAAAAAAATGTTGTGTATCGAAGTAATCCCGACGACATAAATGATTTAAAAGATAGAATAAGGCAAGAAATAAATAACATTTCGCAGAAAACCATTAATAAAGTTCAGCAGGATTTTACCCTAAAATTGTTTGTTTAACTTAAAATGAATTGATTCCATACTTTATGTACACACTACACTGTATAATAAATATTTCTTAATAATAATTGGTTGAAATGTTTATGGAATGAAGTTATAATAAATCTGTCAATCTTATGTCACTATTTGAAAGTGCGATTTAGCGAAACCTAATCAGAGAAAGATATTTTAATTAGCTTTGTTACACTGGGAAATTTATTTATTTATAATTATAATTTCTCTTATTATATCTATCAACTTTATATAGGTATTTAAATTATTTTAAAACTATCTAAATATTAGAAATTTAAATTAGAAGCGGCAACGGCGCGTTCAAGTTCCTAGACGAAGCGCCCACTCGCGGCCGCTTCACGAACCGCGACACGTACATCGGACATTTACCGAACACCATCGAAATCCTGCGAGTATTTTCCGCGTTCCTGCTGCCTTTCCTGCAACTTTCAGCAGTTCAGCTAATCCAGTGTTACGCCAGTCGTCACAGGTAGAGTTAGGCAGTGTTGCCAAATCACCACGTCTAATCTCAACCGCGTGGTCTACACGAGCACAAACTTCACGAATTAACCCCAAATTAATTTTTTTTTAAATTATTCGATTATTAAGAGAGTATTTGTGAACATTGGAAATAATTTAAATTAGAGAGTTAGAGAGTAAATGATATAAAAATAAAACGTGTAGATACTTTCTTGTGTCAAGGTTAACAGCTTAATAGACTAGTTGTGTTATGGTGGCTGTTTTGAATTTAAAAAGGAATCAGACAATTTGATCGGTACTAATATTGACTCCTCCTACTTTTTTTTGTGTGGTGGGGAAGTATTTAGTCTTCCTGTTGGTTAAATGTAAGTTTTTTGTAATGGAAACAACTTGTTGATTTTCTCAATGCCTTTGACACACTGTTTACTGTTTTTTTAATCGGTTGAACGTAGTTTTAAGTCACTGTTATTTTGGAATTTTTAAGACAAAGAATATGAATATTGTAATAATAGCAATTATAATAAATAAGTTATTACATCAATTATTCTACCCGAAATAAATTGATAAGTGGATCACAAAATTACATAGAAAATATACATTTGTTGTGTTTATATATTCTTGTTTTATTGCAATAAAAAAAGATTAAAAAAAACAAAGGTAATTGTATACATTACACTGTGATTGAGAAGAGTGTTAACCAACGCAAAAATTATTTTTGAAATAATTTAATTGCGAATTTAAATCATAAACCAGGTATTTTTTCGAACAGTAAAAAATTTACTTATTTGAAAAATGAAAATGGTAAGTCTTGATATTATATTATATTTCTCTGAAGAGTGCATTTAATTAAAAAAACGAAGGTTTAAATTATCGATTTTGAATTAAATATAAAGGGTGTTTTTAAATTTAGTGGAGATTTTTTCTTTCGTTTCCTTAGGAAAAAAAGGGCGGAATTAAAATTTTGAATTTTTCTTCTCAAATCTGAGTTAGTGTAAAATCTTAAAATTTTTACGGTTTCAAACACTCATAAAGAAGTACTTGTATTTACGGGATTTTTTCCATTATTTTTATATTTATTATAATTTATGTTTTTTTTTTAAATTTTCAATTGTGTTACTTCGTTTAATAAAGATTTAAAATAATAATACTGTATTTTGTTTTTTTTTAGAACATTATTAGTTTTATGGAAATTAAGCAATAGATATAAAAAGTCAAGAAATAAAAAAAAATCCTAATAATATTTTTAATTAACAAATTTAACCCTACAAAAAAGTTCTGACAAAAAATTAAATAACGGTTGTTATTTTCATCCCCTTACCCTAAAGTTTTAATTTTCTACATTAACTCGAACTTGAGAAAAAAATGAAAAATGTCTTAATTTTTCTCTCTTAAACTTATAAGTTCTCTGTATATTATTATTTTTCTTGTAAAATATACGATCTACTTAATAATTTCAACTTTTATAATTTTAGTCAGATATAAAAAAAATGTATTTTTTTTGTAGTTTTGATAAAGGATTAATTTTACAAATTTTTCAGATTTGAAATAACAATCTCAAATCTTAACAAAATTAGTGAATTTCCAAAAATATTATTTATTTTTTTTCTAAGTGGATTTTGAAAATTAAATTAGAAATATAAAGCAATATCTGAACTGCATGTAAAACTTAACATAAACAAAAAAAAATAGAAAAAAAAATTATGCTTTTAAAGTGGAAAACTCAATAAAATTGAAGGTACTTGTTTGTAAAAATCTAGTGTCTAGTAATTTTTTTTCCCCTATTATTGAATATTTTATAGTTTAATTTTAGTTATTGAAAGGGGAAGGAGTATTTTATTTATATTTATAAAATATATAATAAAATTATTAAGGACATTTTTCAAAATTAAAAAATGAATAAATACAGTAAATTATTATTGTTCTTTTAATTTTTAAATTTAAACTATAACAATTTGTTTCAAAAAATTTTTTTTTGGTGGTTTGGGATATAAAATATGTATCTTTATATTAACATTTTTTTCTAATTGGATTTTGAAAATTTGTTTGGGTATAAAAATAAATATCCTAAAAAAATATAAGAAAAACATTTTTTATCAGTAAATTTAATAAAATATTATTGTTTTATATAATTACTTAATTTAGCTTTAACAATTAGGCTCAGAAAATAAAAAAATAATATTTCTTTTTACACTTGAAATAAAAAACTAAAATTTGTGAATTTTTAAAAATATAATTATTTGTTTTTATATAAAATGAACATAAAATTAGAAAAAAGGTTTTGTACAAGAAAAAATGAAAAAATAATTTTGAAAATATGCTTTTAAGGGGAATTCTCATTATAATGAAGTGTTGTTGTTTGCAAAAATCTAGTAAGTGTATACCATATTTTTTGTAAAATAACAGATAATCATTTAGAAATGGGGATTCACCCCAAATCCGCTCCTAAAAGAACTTTTTTTGTAAAATGACAGAATATTATTTAATAATGGGGCTCCACCCCAAATGGACCTAAAAAGCATTTTTATCAATAAATCCAATAAATTGTTATTGTTATTTTTAATTGTTATATATTATTATATTAATATATATTTTCTATTCTATTAGTTTTTGGAATCTGTTTTAGTTTTCTATCACTTTTAACCTACATCCAAATCTGATCTTCCACTTTTAGTTTTTGGAACCCTATCATTGTATTTTTGCTTTATTGCTTTCTTGTTCTTCTAATTGTTTTATTTTTTGCATTTCTCTTTTCCTTTTTTTTTATTTCATTTTCTATGTAATAATTTTTCAATTCATTTTTATTTCTCATTATTTTTTCTTCTTCTTAAGTTTCCAACTTAACTGTAAATCTTGTAAATCTTTTTTCTCCTAAATTATATGCCTTCTTTCTTTACTTTGATATATATTTCTTACTTCTGCTGTATGAAGTTTTCTCTACCGTATTATTGTATATTTTTTCTCTGTATTTTTTCTTTCTCTAATCTTTCATTAGTGTCTTTAATTTTTAACATTTCGTTCCTGATTTGTCTGTGAACTATTTTTAATTATTCCTTTTTTTATTTTCATTTTTTCTTAGACGTCGCTTTTTTCTAGCTTATAACTCTTACATCTTTTAACACCTTTTTGAATAAATCTGTAAGCATAATATCGAGGTTTTTTTAATATTAAAAAAAAACTTTTGAAAAAGTTAAAAGATTAAGCAGCCATTTTGATACATTAACTCCTGTGTGCATAGGCAACAGTCATTACACTAAATGTGTCAAACATATTACCTACATAAGATAATAAAAAATTATATTTATTTTTATTAGATAAGTATCCATCATTATTTCTAATGGATTAATTTATTCTAGTATCTAAAAAGCTGAAAAAAGATGTTTTACTTTTCGCCGACTATATTTTCATGCAAACTAGGCCCTAATTAAAATACTTTTAAATGGCAGCACTCTTGAAAAGCGTCATCTAGGTTAATGCAGAATGGCCCTCCTTAATGAATGGAAGTAGACTTTCTCATTAAGTGTAACTTCTACACTGATCAACATACAGAAAGCACGAGTATTTCAATCTCGAAAATTGACACGGTGTTAGTGGTTTTTCCTTTTCTATCACAACAGAAGAAAACCGGAGCCAAAGAGAAAAACATTACTTAACCAATTACTACAGGTCTTAAAATTTTGATACGCCAATTCATAGTTTAATAGTATTTTTTTTTACTTTAAAAGTGCTTCAATTATTATTAATAATCTCATGTATTTTTTTTACAATTAGCAACCTCTTTTTAGCGACTAATTTTCTTGTTGGTTCGTCATTTACGTCGGTTAATGAAAAGTCCGTTGTAACGGACTGATCAATTGGGCTGGTTAATTAACAGTACAGTGTTTCGTGATTGATTTTGGATAGAAATCGATAGATGGCAGTGGAGGTGTATTATCTCATTAATCGCGATCGAAATTAAAATATGTAGTGCATTAGTTTTCTTTGTATGGACCATAATATCTGCATTATTCACAGATACTAAAATAGAATTTCTTGATGGACTTAAAATACATTATGCCACATATCATATCAAAGAAATTTTAGCAAATGACTAAGAAATAGCTTTAAACACTCTAATAATTTCTATTACGAACAATTAAAAATTTAAAACTTGTCAAAATGAAGAAAGAAATTAATACTGATATTTTAACATTAAAAATTATAAATAATAATTTAACAGTTACAAAATTAGGTAAAGTGCAACCGTTAATTTAAATACAGATGATTACAAATCTAAAGTAAACAAATTTATTGAAGCAAGTAACTTAAAAATAATTTCAGATAATGTTAGGGAACTAATTAGCCAATCAAAATATCTTTTTAGTAACTATGATAAAAAATCTATAATTCAAAAAATCCTCAAACACCAAATTCCTGTAGTTCTTAATGTCAAGACATCGAATAATAAATTAGTAGAGGGTCTTAATAAAACTGTAACTGATTACGGTTATATGTGAAAATATTTAGTAAAAAAACTCTTTAGATTTAATACATAAACTAAATACACATAAATTAAATGAAAATGTAAAATTAGTTTTATTTGACGTTAGTAATATGTTTTCAAAAATTCATCCATGTGAATGAATACCATTAATAATTAAATTCTTAGAAAGAAAAACATAAACCAAACTTTAATTAATGAAATTATAAACCAATTTAATGTATATATCAATTTTTGATGAGAAATTTTATATTCAAAATGAAGGATCACCAATGGGTAGTCCAAAATCACCAATTTTGGGAAATATTTTCATGGATAATTTGGAACAAAACTTTTTAAATTCAAACATCTCCAAGAATATGTTAATAATATTTTGGTTGGTTTTATAGGTAGTGGTAAGCAATTGTATGTTTTCTTTAATTTTATTAACAATTTCCATAGAAAAATAAAATTTACCGTTGAAATTGAAGAGAACAATTCTATAAATTTCTTAGATATAAATATTAAAAGAGTAAATTGTAATCTTCAATATTCAAATTATCGTAAACCAATTCGTACAAATATATTAGTTTACATCTTTAGTTTTTGTATTAATTCCATTTAAATGACCCCATCCATTTATCTATTATTCTATTTTCCTCCTTATTTTTTTGGTTCTTTATAAAACTAACCAATTTTCTGACTTGCAGCAATCACCCCATTTTCTATATTTAAAGTGACAAACATAAATATACAGAACTTTCCTTTAAGAAAATATAATTCGATTCATCTGGTTCGTATTAAACCGTTCTTGGTTCTGGTTCATTTGCTGCGAGTGCCTCGTCAGTTTCCTTTGTACGATAAACGATAACCATAATACGTAATAACTTAACCTTATTAGATTACATTAGAAATTAGATTCGGTTATCCGCTATGGGTGTAGTGTAGTGTAGTTGTAGTGTAAGTAGTGTAGACTAACAAAGAACTGATTAACGTTCAATGGTTCACATGTTTGTCTATACATCGAGTGAAGCACTTTTAATGAAATTGTTGAAGCACAAACAAATAACGAACAGATTATTTATTTATTAGCTACTAAAAAATTTGTATAGTATTATATTAAACTACACTAAATATTGGTTTGAAAGCAGGAACTGAGGTTATGATTTCCGATACTTCGCACAAAAGTAAATGCTATGTTTCCTATTTTGAAAGATTATAACTTTATGGTGGTGAAAAGTCGTAGCAATTACGTAACGCTACTTAAATGAAATACAATGAGAAATGAATGCGTTACTAGTGAAATTCTAAATAAAAACGTTGGAAAGCAACGAAAAACACCCAGAAACAATAATACAATCCAGTAGTTTGAATTATGTCTAATACATAATCTTAAAATAATAATAATAATGAAATAATCGTTTCAACATTAATAAATACAGAAGGGAAGTAAAGAATAAAGGACCAATTATTTATTACGTACTAGTAGACAAAGTAGAGAGAAACGATACAACTAAAAGAACTAAAAAAAATGACAACTTGGAAGAAACGTGACTTACAGACTATACAGTGTGTCCGCGAAAATAGTGCGCATATTTATGGATGATGTATAAAAGCGTATGCATAATAAAAATGTATTATAATTTTTTTTTCTATAGTCAGCCTTTTCATAGAAATAAATATTAGTATTTTGCATGTACCAAAATATTATCTGCCGAAAAGAAACTAAAGCCGGTACCACCGTGAACTTGAATAACAGTCAAATACCTACAATGCTGATAAGATAATAGTAAACAAGTTTTTTAAACGTTTTAAAAATAAGTTTTTATTTTAGTACAACTGGATATTTAAAATGATTAATTATTTATAAGGGATGTAGAAGAGTAAAAACTGTGAAGGAATTCTTACCTTAATTACAATCTACGTTGATAGCAAATTGCTACAGCGATGTCATAATTGTTTATAAAAAAATTATTTCCATTTGCAAGCAAACATGCCACCGAGCGAAAAGTAACTGTGGGATTTTAGTCAAAAATATCCAAGATATTTATTCTCGGCCATTATTGCACGATCCGAACATTTTCTACCACTACTTTTTTTAGGTAACACACAACACATTTTGCAACAATCTTTGGTGATAGAAAACTTCGCGATTAGATTAATTAACATGTCATGATATTCTCGATTTTAATAAAATGCCATTTTTCACTGAATTTTTGAAAGTACAAGTGTTTCACCAAACAATTAATAAACGACTAAATTTTCGAGTAAATATTTAAGTAAATTTTTGGATAAATTAATGATGTCAGAAAAAAATTTCATTAGAATATTTTGTTGCAAATGACAAGTTTTACATACAATTCAACAATATGCATTATTTTCCCAGACACCTTGTTTAAATATATGGTTTTAATTTGAGACTCTCACATAAATTTTTACAAAATGGCGTTATCAAAGCGATAAATATAGTTATTAGTTCACTTTAACTTCTTATTTTCACTTTATAATGTATTAATTTTGTTGATATTTCAAATTGTTTACAACAAATAGTTTAGATATGTTGATTTTCGAATATTACATATTTTATGGACATAGTGAGTTTTTCGGTTAAGAGTTCGTAATTGAGTATTTCTATGATAATGTTTCAAGAGTTGGAATATTTATTTTTTAAGTGTCTTTTTGACCAGCCGTGTTCTGAGGTAATTTTTCGCCAATCAGAAGCTCAGAATTGCCTAATGCTTATATACGGTTTAAGAGCATAAAAGATAGTTTAATATGAGAGTAAAATAGATATCCTTTTGTTTTTTTTAGCTGTACAGCAGAAATTTCCAATAAAAGTTGTGTTATTGTCAAATATTTATAATAAGTTGCCAATTTTATAATTAGAACTAGCGATGTTGCTAATACTTTTAATAAATACAGATATTTGATGGACGGTCTACATATCATTTAAAAATACGCATTATTTTCGGGAACACCCTGTATAAAATAACACGATTAGCAAAAGAAAACAAACGGATTGTTTGATGGACCGACAGAATAAAGGAAGAAGTAAAGGAGAAGAAGAAGAAATTTTAGCAAACAAAATGAAAGAGAACTACAAAAAAATATAAAAATAAGCATTTGAAAATTTTAATAAGAAAAGCGACAAAAAAAGAACTGGCCAGATTTTGGCAATGAACTTTAGGAAGTGACAATAAAGATATTTAGAAATTATTCTACAAAATATTAAATCTCTAAGAAATGGACAGAAACACGAAAAAACATATTTAAAGCACGAAAATGTGGATACTCTGACAGATCAAATGAAAATAATGGATTGATGGAAAAAGCACTTTAAACTTCTACTTCTGGGAGCAGAAGATATTAATGAGCAATACCAAAAAATACCAGAAATGCTAAGGAATGTGACTAAAATGTAGAAATAATAACAGAAGAAGAGGTTTCACAAGCAATTCGCTGGTTAAAAAATGGACATGGAGGAAAAAGAGCTGGCAAATATTGCTAATAAATTGCAAAATTACAGTAAACTTAATCAGACATTGTTATAAAAAATATTAAAATCTCTAAGAGATGGTAAGAAACACGAAGAAATATACATAAGGGACGAGAATCGGGATATTTTTTTTAAAGGAAATGAATAAAATGGATCGATAGAAAAAGCACTTTAAGCTACTGATTCTGAGAGCAGAAGATATTAATGAGCCAAACTAAAAAATGGCAGAGATACTGAGGAATATGACGAAAATGTAGAAATAGTAACGGAATAAAAGGTTTCAGAAACAATTATCTATTTAATAAGTGAAAGTTACAAAATAATTTCTGTAATTCATTGGAGCTAAAAGGTTAGAAGTATTTACAGAAATATAAATGTAAAAAAATACACATTTCCCGCTCGATTTGATAAATTGGTTTATTATTGATTTTTAATCATTTGTGTTTAAAATGTCTATTACACCAACTTTATTTGATTTCGTAATGGTTAAATAATTTTTTGCGACTTAGCTTTTAATGGTTTTTAAAACTGAAATGTCAATATTTTCTAGCAAAGCGAAATTATGTAGTGAATACAAAGACTTATATAGAAGCAGTGAAAGGAAATTTCGATAAAGTACTCGTTATTGCAAAGAACCAAGAAGGTTTCCAGAAAAATTCTTAATGTTTGGAACAACAAGTTAAATAAATAGGGTATGAGCATGACTTTAAAAAACCGCGGTAATGCCAATTAAACATCAATAAGTATACATAAAGATAGAAGTAACAGAAATAGAAAATTCGGGTGGTGAAGATGTAAAAATTAATAGTAAAAGAACAGTTTTTTTTATTAAAATTAAGTGTCAAAGAAGACAACATTAAATATGTACACGTCACCTATACTGATTTCCGCATGTAAATCTTGAACACTGAGAGATAGACAAATAGGCGCATTAGAAATAGAAGAGTAAAATACAAACACAAATAAGACAATAATTTGAGATTATGTTATGAAATACATTAAACTGAAACAATTAAGCTGTAATATATGAAAATGTTAGTTATTGGTGTGTATAAGTGAATATATGAGTCCACGTATGATGTTGAATTGGTTTTTGCCGAGCGGAATCAAAAATGTGGTTCTTACAATAGATTTGTTAACGAATATGAAACAAGTTGAATTAATCATTTGACAGCCGTACAACAAGTGAATTAATAATGGAGATGAAAGTAAATTCATAGTTTGAACAATTATTATTTACCTCCGAGTTCCTTAGCAAATCGAATGGATTCTATTGGCTAATTCAGAAAAAATACCGGCAATCTATAACTTACGAGATTCAAAATGTGTTGACGATGTTTTCGCTTGAAAGTATTTTTCGAAATGGGTGTTAATTTTGCTTTTACTCATTTTTATGACTTTTAGTTTATTAAAGATTATCTACAAATCTAACGATATCCTCAATTTGTAGAATTTATATAACGGGGTAACAAATTTGAACGACAGTTTTTTAGACAAGGATAAAATCCTCGAAAAACCTTCGGTTCTTGTTCAGTTTCTCCAAATTATGCCCCATTATTTCTACATAGCAATGACAAACTCATGAGCTCAGCCTCCAGAATTCTCCCAGTTGTGTCTTTTGACATGTTTGGGGACAACATTCTGTAGGAAACATTCGGCGTCCGTCCGTTCCTGGATCGCGCCGCGGCGCTCACACAGAACACACATTGTACTATAATTCAATTAAAATTCTAATTCGTTCGACGAGTAATATCTTTTATGTTCGGCCCTAATTGCTACGAAACTCGGGCTCCGGGTGAGGTTATTTGCGAAATTTGTTTATGACAGGAGTTTATTCGGCCAATTTGGTGACGGCTCGCCGACCGTTTAATTACAACAAGTTTACGGAACATACAAACGTGAAGTTTTTCGTTCCTCATTTCATAAAGTAGTTATTGCTAATTATTTACAGCGCTACTGATATATTGAATAGCGACTTTGTTAATCTAAATCATAGTATTTGTCATAAATTGCAGCTTTTAAAAAAAATCTGATAGTTGTTAGTTTTGTGTGAAATTTGCACTTGTCCCACCTCAATGGCATGGTCTACTATTTGTAGTAAATATTGTTTTGGTGCTCTTGAATAATAACATAGAGTCATTTTTGCAGAAAGTTTAGCAAACTCGCTAGAATGAAAAATAATATTTCCTACATAAAATTTTTACCAAATATGAACAAATTTATTCTGGTTTAATAATCTAACATATAATAATTTAACTTCCAAAAATAAAACTAACATACACACCCTAAATCTAACATGTTTTTGAAGTTAATCTCAAATCCCAACTGGCAATTTTTTTGGTACAAATATTGTTAGTGTTTCGAAAGTAAATTCACGTTCGTTGAACAAAAAACTAAAATAAAAAATATAAAAATATAATTAAAAGCGCTCTTTGTACCACTGAAAACCCCAATTAATTCCCGAATGTGAGTTATTACGAAACCTAATATAAAACAGACATACGAACATTTAATAAAACTCATCCCAATTTAATCTATTTTAATAGCAGTCATTGTCTGAGTAGGGAATTACAAGTTTAATTAACACAGTGAAGAATTCCGGGGGTCGAGGGGAGATCGGGTAACTCTTCAACGAACCAGGGAGGTATTTACCCCTTTTGAAAAACATCAACGTCGAGAAAATGTGTTTAGAATTGTTATATTTTAAAACTAATAGCAACAACTTTTAGTTACCAATTAAAGTTACAAATTAAAAAATTTACAAATTAAAATGTAAAAATTCCACTTTAATAGACGAAACTTCTTATAAACGGGATTAAGTGATGAGAACAAAACACTTAGACTTTAGGCCTAATTGTAATCCATTATTTGGCTCCTCTCTCCGAAAAATTAGGTCAAAACACTTGGCACTCCTTCTCTTCTTCACAATTTACCCCGCACTTTCTACCCTCGCCCCTCGCCCTTCAAGCATTCATCTTGTAAACATTTTCAACAACATCGAAACTCCATCTAATGAAGAAGGTTTTGTTTACCATCGCTAATGGTTTAATTAAAAGTTTGAAGAGATTTAATTTGTCTGAGAACATAGGCGCATATCCATTCATAACCAAAGGGATATTCACGCTGGGTAAACAAAATCAAAAGCGAAAAAAAGTTTTCATTATTTGTGTCAATAATGGCGAGTCTTTTTGTCTTGATTATGTCGGACCTCTTTTTGAAATCAATACACAATTCTGATCGAATAGAATGCCATTAAGCATTAAGGACCAATATTATTGGCAAGCTGTAGCAAACTAAAAGGTGTCTTGTATTCCTAACAACCAAAAAGCTAAACAATTCAGTCAAAAAAGGTTAAAATACGTTGGTCTCTGGTGTCACAAAAATCATAGCCCAAGGTTGCATACAAAATTTGGTGAAGAGCTAACTCACAAAGCAAATATTGAAAAGAAACTCTATGGAACCCACAGGTTATAAAGGATACCAAGAGCTAAGAGAGAACTGAACTGTCACTTACAGGTTTCCTTGCAGGACTTGTTCCAGTTACATGATACCTTCATACTCTGCTGGTTTGGTTGAAGAAAAATTGAGTGTTAGTCTTAGGCACTGTTTTCAATCACATAGAATATCAAATTTTAGAGAAACCCGGGGTTACAAAAAATTTTGGACTTAAGCTAAGCCATAGGATGGATTGTTATGGGACAAATAAACTATTAGGTTCGCAGATGGTTTTTCTCTGTGGGTTACTGGAAACAAAGTCTTAAAATTTTTAACTTTTTCTATTTTTTGTCGCTTTGGTTGGATTGAAAGGTAATCTTTAATTTCATGTATTAGGAGCAAAAAAATGTTTAAGTCCCCATACTGTTACATCTATATGCATTTTTCTTTAAATTACTTAGAACTATTTAGTTTGAAGCATGTAAAGGATGAGGTTCTTCGAGAAGCTATTACTTGCTCAATAAATAGAAAATGGACAACCAAGCATATTCAAAAAGGTATCAAAAAGAAGAATAAAGGTTGCATAGATACAAAGAATGAATACGAAATGTTCATTTCTAAGATTTTCTTCTACTCCTTCTGACTCTTTGCTTTCTGTATCCGATCTTCTAAATATTCTTCTGCTGCTTTCTTTTATTTTCTTGCTTTTTCCTCACGCCTTCAAGAACTCTTCATTTTATTGATTTTACAATTTAATTTTTTCCATCCTTTGAAGTATCCTGGACATTGCATTCTTTTCCACTTTTCCACTCTTAGTTTTGTTTGTTTCCCTCAGAGTTTTCATTTAAGGATTTTCCTTATTTCTCAAGTTTCCAGCTTTGTTTTGTTTGATTTAGTATTATCTACGTCTTGCAAGAATAACCCAGGTCTCCATATTGTTTTATAAATTCTTATTTTTAATTGTTAAGCTTCTTCTTTATTTTTTAGAAGTCTTCTTAGACGTCCAGGGCAGTTGATACTTTTTGCTATTTTTAGCTGTTAATTATAATGAATATCAGAGTTTTTATTATTTTTTGGTATTTTGTAAAAAAATTTGTGGGTGATGGATGGGAAATGGAAGTTATTTATGAATTCAGCATAATATAATAATATTTAACAAAAACATTATAAGCAGTTGAGAAAAATAGATTGCAGACCTGTTTAATTTTCTCATCTAACCTAAGACACAGTGGAGGGAAAAATATGTCCAGTAAATTATTTTAAGACTTAAAATTCAATTCTTTAGCAAATAACAGTTTTGTGATAAATTTTTTAGGCATCTTTTTCCTTAATGTTGCGCCTATGTTTCTTTACCAGAAACATTGAAACTAGGGATTCTCGATCTAAGATTTTGCGCTGAAATGAAGAACATTAATGATTATATCATGTAGCTATCGCACCATTAAGCTTTATAGTTATATGTATATGAAATTCTTCTCGAAACTATCTGTTACACTAATTAGATCCATTTGATTTAGCCGACAGCGTACTAATACCTACCGAGGTTTATAAATTGAACTTTCTTGTTTATCAACATACTAAATTCAGGAAAGCTAATAAATCAGCTCCATTTATCCATTGTACACTTTCTCCACACATATTTTTCGAGCTTCTTCTGATTTTTGATTTGAAGAGGATACGGGAGAAAGGCGCAATGTCGTTCAGTTGATGTTTTGAAAAAAAAAACATTTTTTTAGTCTTGGGTCTCCTTCTTAGTCTAGTCATTTGTTGTCTCCATTTTGTTGTAATTTTTTTGTAACTTATCGGTTCTGTTTCTATTTTTATGATCATACCATCTAATTATTTTTTATTTTTTAGCTACATATTCCCCTTCTTCCCACAGACAGGGACCGTTTGAATCCCCAGACGGAGACCACTGAACTATTTGAAGGGGTTAACTTGAAAAAATAAGTCTAATGCCCGTTTGTTTTCTTCTTTCTTCCATTTTTTTGCTCAATTCTATTTCGTACATTCTTCTCACCAAATATATACTAATCTAAAAATAATAGCCGAATGGCTAAAGCTTTAAAGTTGATGAGGATTAAATAACTCAAGGTGGTATCAAAATATTTTTATTTAGTAGATATTACATTAATGTTTAAATGAAATGTACATTCAACCAATATACCTCTTATTAATCCTAATAAATTTTCGAATATCGCATTTCGCAATGATAATAACGGATTAAAGAGACCACGCTCTGGGACATTGTTTGAATTCTTTGGCTACTGAGAAACAGAGGGTGCACAAAAGAGCCATTATTGAAAAGCTGAACCGGTGCTTCATGTTCGATTGTCCGATTGATTAGTTTGGCATTCGACGATTTCAATGGACGATGGCGAGCACTCGATGCCGACAATCGTCCCAAGTATTGGGAGAATTATTGATGATAAAAATTCGAAAAAAAAAAAACAAAAAATAATAAAACGGGACCGTCTGATGTTTGAGGAATTTTGTTTGTAATAGAGAAGTTTTGAACGTTTTTATTTAAATATATTTAGTAATTTAGTCGTGTTTTAAAAGTATGTTCAATATTTAATAATACGATTTAATCAAAAAAAACTTTTGACAGCTCCTTATAAAGTAGACTGCTAATAGTTCACTTTGTCAAATTAATTAAATAACTTAGTATATTAAATAACTCATTTGTTCATCTTTGTTTATCAATAGAAAATAATCTTTTATTTTAAATAAAAAACGTGGTTCACACTTAGAAATTTTGTGTAGTGAAGTGTTTTCCCTCACGTTGAATTGAGTACAATTATTACGAGTATTTTCCTATTTTTTGACTTCTGGATCCACTTGACTGAACTTTTGAATCTCATAAAGATAGAATATTTTCTTAAATGATCGTTTAATTATGTTGATTGGCCAAAAAGAGAATTCTTAAGCAATTGCATTGGCTTGAAATAGGTAAATTATATGGAAAATCTACTTCCTGTCCGCCTTTTTTTTTTTTTGGAAAAGTAGATTTTGACTATGATGGTTTAAGAAGAATCTTATAAACAATATCACAAAAACTAACATCAAGTGATTTGCTCGTTAAAAAAGGAAATGGAATGCAATCGATCAGTTGATTAACTATCTATTAATATTTGTAACAATTTTTTAAAGCCACGATTAACTGATTCTATTTTATTTTTTTATTTTATAGCTAATTAACTGAATTATTGCCTTCCAAATCCTTCTTTATCAACGACTTTGAATATAAAACTTATTTCACACGTAGAAATTTTGTGTAGTGAAGTGTTTTCCCTCTCCTTGAAATGAGCATAATCATCGTTTTCTTTTTTTATCTGTTTCCGGAAGTTTTGTACTTTTTAGATTGAAAAGATATAATTGACTAAGCATTTAAAATCAAGAAAACAGACAGTGATTGTTCAATTGTGTTGATTGGGCAAAAATACAAGTCTTTGTATTGGCTTGAAATGGGTATTTCCACCATGTATTGTTGGATTTCGTTTAGTGTCTTTTGGAAAAGTAGATGCTGAATATGATGAATTCACAAGGTTTGCTTCGTTTAAAAAGAAGCCTATAAAAAATATCAATAATTAACAGATGGCATAGAACAAAATACTATTTTATTATTTTATTTTATAGCTAACCAACTTCTCGATTGATTTTTGTGATATTGTTTATAGGCTTCTTTTTAAATCAAACAAATCTCGTAGATTCATCAAATTCAACATCTGGTTTTTCAAAAGACACCAAAAGACCAAGGATCATTTATGAGGTATAAGGACTGAATGGAATGGATTATATGACAATTGTTGTAAATTTACCGATTTTAATGACACCAAGTGATAGTGAACAGAAATAATTTTTATTTTAATATTTAAATGACATCAGATACTATCAGGAAATACGAATTTACCTTGAGAATTGTTCTTAATTTTAGCCATGTCCCGCCAGTTCCTCGCTTTTAGTTTCACTTTCTTCTTATTCTCCCAATTCTTCTTTCTAAAATGATGTACGATACGCTGTCTAATGTCATTTTTTAAACATTTCCCAACAATTTAATCAACAATAATCGTTATACTAGATTCTTTATATACAAATCTTTCACTTTTTGGTTCGCGTACCTTCTTCCTTCAAAGATTTTCCTAAGCACTCTTCTTTCCCAGATCTATATCATAATAATTTACGTCTTGGTTAGAATCCATACCTTTTCTTCTTCTTCTTCTTCTTCTTCTTCTTCTTCTCCTTAACCTTTTTTCTTATTGGCACTATATGCTTAAAAAATTTTTCTACTACAAAATGATCCCAATCAATCAAGTTTTGATGTTTTTTTGTGTTTCTTTCTTCTCCCCTTTGGAAGAGGATGCTGTTTATCCGATTGTTTTGTCATCTGGTGACCATTATAATATAAATATAAATTTTTAATTTACAACATTGGGAACTAGATACCTTTGGTATGTCGTCTTCTTGAACTAATTAAATACCCAACCAAAATATTTTTAATCCCTTCTTGTTGATGCTAATATAGTAGGCGAAACGCGCATTGAGTTCAACATTTTGATTTGTTGATTCAAAAAAACTACAACCTTTACCTTAGTAAAAAAAAATCTGTTTTTTTTTGTAATGTTTAAGATAAATTACTTTCCATCGATTTTTGCGGGACCGACGATGTTGTAGCGGATAAATTGTTCAACGAGCGCATAGTGGAGTGGCAAAATTTTGCACGAAATAATTCAATGCGAGATAATGTTCCATACATATTCATGCGGCAATTACATGTGGATCGGTTAAGGGGGGAATAAGGAGAGGTAGGGAAAAGCACACAACTTTCCCGGCCACGGTTTCCAGTTTGTAGTCTTCAGCTCTTTAGCCCAGGATCTGCTTTTTAAAAAAAGGTAGCGTAAACAAACCGTTCCAGGTAAATTGAAAACGTTGATATACACATAATTTAGTCAGACGATGGGAAGAAAAAGAAATGTATAATTACTAAAATGAATTGTTTTGCTTTATTTTCCTGATAGCGTTCGCTTCTTAGTTGGGGCCGCATGTGCAGTCCAGATAAAGTGTCGTTAAATAAATAAATTGACAGTGTAACCGCTTTCCGAAAGCGAACTCGCGAATAGATGGAGCTACGTCCGTGCCTTCCCGCTCGGCCCCATCTAGAAGAGGTAATTACTTACGTTAGGGGTAAATAAAATGGTCGACGCGGCCGGAAATAGGATAGAAAGGAGCTCGGATTATATTTTAATTGAGTTTTAGAGTCTTCTTTTAAGGATAATAAGATAAACGGGATAGTGTTAATGGTACTCGGTAGAGGGCGACTTTTTCCGAACGGAATTTTTAGCAGCAATCAAGAAAATAATGGCTGGTTAATTTTTTGTGAACTCCGTGTGAATTGAAAAAATCGTCTATAATGTATCTTCTAAAATCGACAGAGTCAAATGCGCCACTGAGATCGCAAAAAATTCAAACTGGGCATCTCCTTCCTTATACAGAAGGGATTTCCTTTCTGAAAAAAAATTGTCGGAATAGTATTAATCTACTATTCAAATGTAACATTTTATGCCCAACTATACATTCTTCGTCTTCGTATAATTTTCTCTAGGAATACTTTTCTCTTTATTCATCCCGTTTATTATAATTTCGTTTTATAACGAATTTGTTCTAACAATGTCTTCCATCTCTGTCCGACTCAGAGTTTTTGTTTCGCTCTTTCTCGGTTACTTTCTTATCGAAACTTTTAATCTCTTTCGGCTAAGTGCATAACTTTTAAGAGATTTTATTAGAATGTTTTATACTGGAATCAATTTAGTGCATGAGCGGGTAGACATATTGGAAACTTTATGGGGGTTTTATTGTCTGAGAAAGAGCAGGAGGAAATCGAACCAGTGGCGTGGGATAATATTGGAATTAGCCTTGATGTTTTTTTGAAATAAATAGATAATGCTGTAGTTAGAATCACACTGTATACCTAGCAAGAGTGGAAATATTTTAATCCAATAACAAATAGTCAAAGTGAAGAATGTCAATTTAAAATACCACCAGCGCGTGCTACAAAAGTGATATTATTTAGATATATATTTATTTAAATAATCTAAATTATTCAGTTAGTTTAAAACACGCCATATAAATGTATCAATCAAAAATTGGTCCAATTCTAACAACTTTAATGCAAGTGAGAACTAAAAAAGTCGCAGTTTCCCATCATCAAGTCCAAAATAAAGTTCTTGTTTTTTACTCTCTCACCTTAATAAATTTAATATATCTTCAGTAAAACAAGAAAATTTCTATAAAACAACTCAGTTTACCATTTATTTTTATTTTACAAAATTAATAAAATCTTCATAGTTTGACGTAATTCGCTATAAAACATCCTGTATAATAAAAAGTGGTTGTTTATTTTCACGTCGAGTACTTGCGTACAATTTAACTTAAACATTTTGTGAATACTACAAGTTTTCTTTCTACTAAAACTCGATTTTCCACAATAATTGATTTTTTTTTCTTGTTTCTTTGGATCGTATCTTCTATAAGCTCTCCAATTTAAGCTTGTTCTCCGTAATTAAAACACAACAGAATTCCTATCGTAAAAGTTGGAAAAACAATTTAAGCTTATTCTTACAGAGTACCCAGTGGCGGAGCTAATTTTCAATGTAGCTTAGGTAATTTAAGAAAATCGGAAAATTTACAAATATATGAATATAGAGTCCATTAATAAAAACAATAATTTGCCAGTGTCGATATTAAATGGATTAATTGAAAATAAGCCGGAGATATGAAATACAAAAAACAGAAAGATGAAAAAAGTTTTGGAAAATCATGGAGTTTTAAGATAAGTATCTCTAAACCCAAAAATTACAGAAATTTATCGAAAATCTTCGTTATGACCAATACATTTTTAAACTATATACATTTTATTAAGCTAATTGAACAAAAATATTTCGGAAACATTTTCCTGGTGGCCGTAAATACCGCATTTTTCTACAATTTTTTTATAGCTAATTATACAAATTTAGAGACTATTTAAAATCTCAGGCAAAAATCTTAAAGAGAATAAAAATGAACTCCATTAACCCTCTTCTTTCTAACTCAGCTGTGCTAGAAGTGAAATTATAATGCGTTCTTGCTTCTTCACAACGCGTTCTCTTATGCTCTCATGGTATCAAAAATGTCTTAATTCCTAATCAAATACGAGACTTCAAACATCAACAACTTTATCTATGCGAAACTAATTATTAATTAATAAAGAGAAATAGAAATTAAATGGTATTCCATATATATAGAGAAACGTCATACAAAATGTATTTACATGTCCGCGTCCTGTAAAATCTACTTAGAACATACCAAATATCGCTTCGTGTTTAATTTTTAACGGGATTGACAGAGAATAATTAAATTATTAATTATGCAAAATTAGTCGATTTGTTAGTTCATTATATGGCATTATAACACGAAATACAATATCGGTCATCAATTATTTGATTCCTCGTTATTCTGGTACAATAAAATAATAAAAATATTATGAGATTGCTTTTTCCTTCGTTCTTTTATATTATCTTTCACTCTTAAATAAAAAAAAAAGGTTTCATCGTTCTACCCTTCTTAGTTCTTTTCTCCGGCTTGTTTTCTTCCTAATTTGCTCTTTTGTTTATTAATTTCACTTTGGCACGAATAATATTTTGGCGTGTATTTCAATCTACTAAATCCAAAACCAAGGTGTTTTTATTTCAGTACCTTCGATTTTTGAAAAATTATTCTTAGATTTTTATAGTTTTTCACAAATTCTTCTCATTAAACTAAACAGCAATTTTCGTGGAATTTTGTTTTTTGGTCTTCCCTCTTACAAAATCGAAATCTCTCTTCTAAAAATAAATGAATTGGTGACTTCTTTGGTTTCAGTGATATTTTAAATTATCGAATATCATGGACTTTTTTTAATAAAACTTGAACCGTATTGGGAAATATTGAAATATTCATAATAATAGCCATTCACTATTAATTGTGCATTCATGTCCTCGTCGGGTTCGTGTTGTTGTACTTCGAACCAGTTTTCTGGTTGCTTATTGTTTCTTTTTTGCAGAACATGTCTGGAATGAAAATGAGGACATGCACAAGCCGCACGTTTCTACAATCATATAATACTTATGCGTTTTTTAACGCTGCCACCACCAGGCGTTTTTCTCATTTTAAGTGAGTTTTTACTCATTTAAGATCTTTGAATAAAATTAACCGTAATAAAAATTCAGTTAAATTTCGTTCTGTAATTCTCAAATATTTATTGAAGGAATTAGGAAACATAAATAAGATACAAAAGAACAAAATATTTAAAAAACTAAAAGAACTGGAAGAAAATTTGGTGCTAAAGGAACAATGGAACAGGTTTAAAAACACTATGAAAAAAAAACTGCAATAACCAAAAATAAAGGCAGAAAGACAAGAAGAAAAACCAAGTATGGAAAGATACAATCAAACTAAATCGAAAGAACACAAGTCAAAATATCAAAGAGAAAGATACGGGAAGCCTTTGAAACTGAATTGCAGGAAAATACAAAAGAAAAATTCCAGGATCTTGGAGAAATATAAAGAGAATGTAGAAAAGAGAAGAAAGAATACTAAAGCATTAAAATAGAAAAGAAATCAAGCATTTTAATCAATAAGATTATCTTCCCAGCAGCACTAATTTCCTGATATTTTCGCGACACGATTGTACCATAAAAATTGACAAAAAACTAGAACAAACAATTAAGCAATATTATCGAATCAAAACAGAATGGTCACAGTAAGCATGAATTATGTAATATAGAAGGAAGTAGAAACAAAAAATTTTAAAAGTCAAAGTCAATGAATTCAATATAGAAAGGATTCAAGAAAAATATAAAAGAAACGGACAAAATATTTAAAAAACTCGAAGAACTGGAAGAAAATCTGATGCTAAAAGAACGATTGAACAGGTTTAAAGAGAATATGAAGAACAACTGTAATAACTAAAAATAAAGAACGAGGTGGAGGAACGAAAAGATAAATTCAGAAGAGAAGTCGAAGAACCAAACATGGAAAAATAAATTCAAACTAAAGACGAAGAAGAAAATGAAATAAATAAAGGAGAAAAAATTGCAACTAGACAGATATGGGATCCCTTTGAAACTGAATTGCAATAAACTACAATAATAAATATAAGGAGAATGAAAGCAAAAAGAAGAAAGGAAATCACAGCGGTACAAAAGAGAAGAAATCAAACATTATAATTAAAAGGTTTATCTTCCTAGAAGTACCAATTTCCTGATACTTTCGCGACACGATTTTATCATAAATACAATCGATTTTTAATGAAGCGCCAAAATTTAATTGAAAAAATAAGTTGAAGCTTAATAACAATAATCTGTTATCCTACAATAGTTTGTTATCAAAACAAGCAAAAAAAGTTTTGATATGCCTTAGATAAACGTAAAGTTACCATAAATGTATTTATGTATCACGAAACTATTTTATTTAGTATTAAATTTGTAAAAATGTTCAATATAACTTTTAATTTTGGTTTACTGAAATGTATAAATGTTTTACTTAGAATTTAATTATAAAATAATTTTATTTAAATATTACCAAAATGTATAAACTAATAAAATTGGAAAAAAGTTACGGTTTTAGAAGAGAAAAATAAAAAAAAAATTAACTAATACGTTCTTGCGATATAAAAGTGAATAAGACGTTTAAAAGCATAAATACCAACAACATTTACGATTTAGTTAAAAAAGCACAAAACTTTAGTAACATTTCCACTAAAACAGTTTAGAATAAATAATTGAGTCAAAAACTTCAAACAGAGCAAATCGAATAACAAAATATTTTATTTTATTGAGTTTTCTCCAAGCAACAAAAAGTTCGTACATTTATCTTCAATAAAACTACAAAACAATATTTTTGCGACTGTTCTTAAGAATTCTTCCAACAAACAGAAATATTTTATAATAATGTTGGTCCATTTCCTTTACAAACATACAATTCTATATTGTAAGTGTATACTAAATTATAATAAATTTAGAAACGTTGTTAAATATGATATTTAAATTTGGTCTTTGTTAAAACATTAATAAAATAGTGTGAATGAATTTAAAAAAAAAATAATGGATGACGAATGGTGTACATATTTTATGAAAAAATAAATAATTCCCTAATGAAGTATTTCATCTGTTAATTGTTTTATGTAAACCCAAAAAGAATCGAAACTAACTTTATTCTAAAAGGAATGTTTACCTTTGTTCTCCTAATTAGCGCATATTTAATAATTTTAACCGTAACCGTGTTCATATACTAAAAGATAGCGACCTTTAAAGAAACCGATGATATTTACAAAATCATATTTACAAGTTAATCTCGTAAAACAAACACAACGACTTGTCAATAAGTTTTGTCAATATTAAGGCCAACTACTAAAGTAATTACCGATGATATGACACACATGAAAATTTATTACTAAAATAATTAACGTTGATGAAAAAGGAAAACATGGATCTTCTCCGAATTGAGATATTTGAAAATGTGAGCTACAAAATGGAACCCAAATCTTTATCATTATTTATAATTCTATTTGTTTTGATGTTAGTTTCGTTGTGGTTGGGACATGTTTGGTAAATTTCGTCCAAATTTAAATTATTTCATCGTGATTCCCAATCGGACCTTTTTATTTTCATTGTTAGTTTAGGTTTTCTAAAACATTTTGGATTTTTCAGGTTTTGGTTGTTTTAATTTATGAGATCCTAAGTGTTCACTGATATAATTTTATTTTTTATAATTTCTAAAGTTAAAAAATTTCTATAAATTTCCTTCCAACTTTTGAGAGGTTTTAAATTTTTAATCAAATTGCAAATTTTCATTTTTCGTAATAGAAATTATTAGACAATTTAAAATCGAATATTTCAGATTTTTTTATTGTGTTATCATAACTGTAAATCTTAAATATCAATAATTTTGTAGTAGATATTTATACCTAATTGACTATAATTTAAAAAGAAAATTCCCATCCAATATTTAGTACTAAAATGGAAATGACCGAAGAGAAAACAATAAAAAGCGTAAAAAAACCTACACCATCGTAAAAACTTGTTCATTTATTCCATAATATGTAAATGTCTGGTCCTCTGAAAAATTTACAATTCAGAGAAGTTAAAGATACACATCTCGGGCCGTCATATATATATTTTTGACTTGAACATTCCTTTCTACGTAATTTAAAGACAAAATGTATACGTTACGATGGTTCAACAGCGCTGCCAAACACCAAAACGATTCTTCAACTTAAAAATATTAATAATATTAATAATAATAAAAAATTTTATTGAACACGAAAAGGTATTGATGACAGGATTATAAAGCACATTCGTAATATTAATAAAAAAGAAAAAGAAGTCATAATGAAAGAGAAAAAAAAAGATACGAACGCTAAACAGCGCAAAAATGTTAAAAATCGAAAAATGAAAAATATTTTTTAAATTTAAGAGCCAAGGAAAAAGAAATAAAAATAAACGTTAGAGTAAAATAAACACATCAAAAAGTGGAGAAATGAAAAAAAGATGAAAACATCAATAAAGAAGTAAGCAAATTGGTAATTAACGAAAAAGAGCTCGAAATGATGACAAAAAATCGAATAATGGCAAAAATAATAAACCTTCTCAAGAAAAAAAAAACCAAATCTGACAAAATCTGAAGTAAAATTCCCGAAAAGAGCGAAAAAGAAAGAAAAAATGAAAAGCCAAAAGAGATCTAAAATGGACGATTAAACAAAGCGAGAATATGTCGTCAAAAATCGAAAAACAAGAAATTGAAATTTTTTTTTATTTCAGAGCGAAAGAAAATGAAAAAACAAAAGAAAAAGCGAGAAAAACTATAAAAAAATAAAGAAAACAAAAAGGCAAAATGAACGAAACGGATCTCAAAATGGTGGTAGAAAATATAAAAATTTATATTGAAATATGATGCAAAATAAAGAAGCAAAAAGGATCGAAAAAAAAAATGTTAGGTAGAATTGCGAAACAAAAGGCTCGACAAAAATGAAAAAGATGAAAAAGAAGTTAAAAGCAAAGCAAAAAAATAAACGAGGTGAGTGTAATATAAACAAAACACAGAGCGAACACAATAAAAATCGAAAAGTGGAAAAATGAGACATTTTTTAATACAAAAGCGAAAGAAAATATACAAACATGTAGTAAAAACCGCAAAAGAAAAAGAAGAAAAAAAAGAGGAGGAAATAACCCTAAAAAAACAGGGTGAGAAAATGTTGCAAATCGAAAAGTGAGAAACTGAATATTTTTTTTATTTTAAATGCGAAAAACAATGAAAAAGAAAAAGAAAATGTGGGAAAGACAAAGAAGGTGAAAAACAAAACAAATAGCGAAAAGGACGATAAAAAAAAATAATAAGGAAGAAAACCATTTATAGTAGCTTGTAAGAAAAAATTGATTGTCAAGATATTAAAAAACGAAGTTGAACGGAAGGGAAAAGGAAAGAAAAGAAGAAAAAAATAAGTAAGAGGCATAAGGGAAGGTGCAATTCAAGAATGATCATACTCTTAATTTTTTATTAATAAGGTGAGATTATTGGAATGAATAGACAATGAAAGGAAAGTGGGAAAAAATAAACAAAAAAAAATTATTTGGCGAAAATTGCGTAGCAATAGGGCAAAGAATAAATGAAGAATGATATTATTAATTTTTCATATGAAAAAAATTGTCCAAATATGTAAAAGAAGAAAAACGAAGTGAAAAGTCGAAGAAAATGATCAATTAGAACAAGAAGAAAGTGGAAAAAATAAAGAAAATGTTTCCAAAATATTAAAAAATAAGAAAAACGAAGTGAAAGGTCGATGAATTTGATCAATTAGAAGAAGAAGCAGGTAGAAGAAGTGCATATTATTAGAGGAAAGGGAGAAAACAAGAAAAGAAGGAAAAATGGAAAGAAGTAAAATTTATTTAGCAAAAGTTTTGCAAATAGACAAAGGAATAGACAAGAATTATTATAGTATTAATTTTTCCTAAGTAAAGAAAAAGGTTCCAAAATATTAAAAAACAAAAGAAACGAAGTTAAAGGTCGAGAAATACAACCAAATGAAGCTAGAAAAGTGAATTTTATTGAATAGGAAGAAAAGTAGAAAAAAGAGAAACTTCCAACCAACATTTAATTATTTTTTATTGAAAGAGGCTAAGCAAGTATTTATTTATTTTGAATATTTTCAATCAATGTTGGCAACACTGAGCGATTCTCAGGTGTTTGGGTGAGGCCCCAGGCACACTGCGATCAGTTAGGTACCCGGTTTTCCGTCTTGCTAGAACAGATACGATCTCGAAATGTTATTTTTTTTTAATATTACACACTGTGTCTGACATATTATTACAGATTCAAACGGGATTTTTATAAGGAATTCTTTTGCTTTTATTAGCATGGAAATTAGTAGGTATGCCTCTATAAAAATACGTAACGACGATAACATTCAATGTGTTTCGTGTAATTTATTCAAATTTTATTATGCATGCATAATAGTTTAATAATTGTGGATGGATCGTTGAATTTGAGGAGGTAAAATAGTCGTTAAATTTTGAATGTAGGTAATATACTCTATTTTACATAGAAATTATATTAAATAGGTCTTAAATATAAACAAAAAAATTGTTTGCCCTTTTTTAAGGTTATGCAAGTTTCATAAAAATTTAATTGACATTGAAATACCTCTATAGGTTTTATCCTTGTGAATATCTTTTCGAATTTCTGGGTATAATTATTACTAAATATCAGCAAAATTTCTTTCCAAACAAGTACTTTCAGTATGTTTTTGAAACTTCATTAACTTTAAGGAATATTAATGACTGTTGTATTGAGGCAGACAAAAATTGAAATAAAGGAAACTTATGGTGCTCTGGTTTAAAAAAAATTAGGGTAACCCCACCAAACGACCATTAGAAAATTTAATAGTACTCTTAAAAATAAAAATAACATATTAAAAAAATACATTTTTCCATTGTACAAAATTTTTATCCACAGTACGTTTAATAAGTTTTCTTACACCCCACCCCTTCCCCAACCCTCAATTAAGTCATTATATTCTTCAGGTACGATTTTTATCATATGCTTTGCTTTTAATATACAAAACCATAAACATCCACAAAACAAACAAACAAGAGTTTATCTAATTAACGAACGAAGAAACTTTATGATAAAAGTGTGGGCGTGAAACGCGTTCAGTAACAATGTTTGAACAATTAATAAGTAAACTATAGTTAATGAGCTAATAACAAGGAAAAGAAATAACGTAATTGTTGTCCTTGGAAAGGACATGAAAGGCGGTATCGTGCCTTCTGTGCTTCAGAAATCTTTGAACTCTTATCGGCCATCTTCGACAAAGTGTACTTCCTCTGGAGCTCGGTAATGCATATTGTAGATTCGAAGATATCAGCGGCGGAACAAATTAAACACAATTTTAATTTGCTAATTTTTTGATTCAGGGGCAATTTTGTAATTACCTAAATTTATTATTATTAATTAATAATAAAATTCTTTGCTTTAATCTCAACTAAATGTTGGCTCGAAACTTGCTTTACCCTATGGCATAGTTTTCAATGGTCAGTGACGTTAGTACTTTTTATTTATTACAGGCAAATATTTATAAGGAGCCTTTTAATATTATTGTTTTTTCTGATTGTTAACGAACTTTCGACTTTTTACAAATCTGACAATATGCTCCTTTGTTTGAAGAATTTAGTTCAGTGTTTCTCCTTCGAGCCTTCAGGCTTTATTTTGTACAAATTACAACAATAAAAAGTTTGTTAACCATTTTAAGGGGTCAACATATTTAATTACATGTTTATTTAAAAATATATATATATATATATATATATAGTTTCATTGCAGCATATTTTATGTTTCAGTTGTTTTCCTTAAAAAAGATATTAATGCTATATTTATTCATGATCTTTCTTTCTTTTGAAATGATATATTCTTTTTTACCCATTGTTTTATCTTTACAACTTTAAATTTTATTCTTTCTCATACTAATAATAATAGAAAACAGCTAAATGGTGACAAATTTTTGAAAATATGTAAATATTTCTCGGTATTAAATCACTAAAAATGGTAGTATTGTAAGTTATAAAATAGTTTATCACTACAAGTAAGTTTTATACAAACTTTAACAATACTGAAGAAAAAATTTAGAATCTTATCCAAAGAACCCTTTCACAAGTCCAAGTTCTTAAAATTAAAAATAATTCGTTTATAAACCATAATAAGTTAAGTTCATAAAATATGTTTACTTCTGGCATACTGACTAATTTCAGTAATTGGTGTTTAAATAAACATAGAAGTTAAATATTAAGTATATGATTCGATTTTATAAATTTCATATTGTAAATAATGTTTTAAGTTTAAGAATTTTCAAATTATAAACATTTGTTTTCAAAATTCTATGATTTCAAAAGGTTATACATTGTGTGAAAGTTTAATCCTACTATAATCTGAATTTAATTAAAAAGTGAATATAACCTCAAATATGTCAACCTGTGAAAGTGATTAAAACTACATGTGAACTTTGTTCTTGATCACAACATTTTATTGGTTTATTAAATACTGATAATACGGATTTTCATTAGAAAACAAAGGGCAACAGAATTTGATATTATGAGAATGTTTAAATAGACAATTTATTTTGATCTTTCTATTTATCAAAATGTATTTTTGTTGAATTGACCTGAGATTAAATGACAGTTTGTTCAAGAATTGTGAAATAAATTAACTGAGACAAAATAAAAAATGTAGATTAAGACAAAATAAAAATTTAGATTAATTAAATGTTATGCTTTTAAATTCAATCATTTTTAAGAAGTACTTTTAATAAAATTTAATTTTAACATTTTAACTCACTTTGGAATTAATTTACTATTTATGCTTTTCTTAATTTTTTTTCTGTCCTTCTTGTTCGTCTTTCCTCTAGTAGTTTTCAGTTTTCAAAATTTTTTATTTCCTTGGATTCCTTTCATTGTAAATGAATACACCATTTAATTCTGCTTGCCTCATATATTTTCACTGTTTTCTCTAAAGAACATTTTTTCACTTTATGGTTCATAAGTGACCTATTTTCATTTTCTTCTACCTTATTTTGTCTACAGATTATTTTTCTTCAACATTTTCAAATGTTCTTTTTTTTTCATTATGTTGACTCTTTGCGCGTCATACGTCACTACGGATTTGACTGTTCTTTTTAGTACTAAATTATATCTTATTCGTCTTGTTCGTGTTCTTTTTTTTTCCTTATCTCTCGATATTTTTCGTTCCTTCATTGCTTATTTAAATAAATTCCAAATCCATTCTATTCCATTTTCTCCCATCCATCTGATCATCTCCATTTAATGTTTGTATGACCTCTTCCATTTTCTCTCTCATTATTTCTTAATCTTGGTTTTGTTCCAGTTCATCTCCATTTATTATTTCATCCAGTTTTAAATTGTTAATTACTGTTTGTAGTTCGTTATTTTGTCTTTTACTGCTTTTATTTCTTTACCTTCTTTGCAAGTTCTTTTTTTCTCTTCTACTTTGATAATATTTATTTTCCTAATAGAGTATTGTTTATCCTCCTGTGTTTTTATGACGTTAATTTTTTCCGGTTGTTTTCAATTCTTTTACTACCTCTTTCATTTAATCGTTCCGGTATTTTGTTCTTTTAAAATGCTTATTGAGTTTTATGTTTCTTCCTTTTAAACTGCATTCGGGTTTTCATTTTTTAATCTTTGGAATTCTACATTTGTTTTCTTCTCTTGTTTTCATCCATACTCTTCTATTCTTCTTTTCTTTTCTGTCTTTTTTTAAGTATTCGGTTTGGTATTACTGCTGTGTGGTATCAAATCATAAAAATCGTCCAAAGCGTTTTTTAGATTGTAATAAGAAACTCAAACAAGATGTACTTTTGATTTTGATCGATTGAATCTCTACTTTTTTGATGAATCACTCGATACACTCTAAAAAATGAAACATAGGCGGTGGAAGCACTTGGTCGTAGTTATATGAAATGTTTTGTACACGCCACTGTTTTCTGATGTTGATTGTCAGGCCGCTTTGTTACTGTCTACGCCTCTTTCACCCGTTAATGTACAATGTATGTTTATGGATATATTTTATTAAAAGAACCCGCTAATCGGCTAATCAGTCACTAGATAAAGCACAGTTCGCTCAACTATGCACAGATAGAATCTAAATTGGCAAAGCTCGTCTTCGTTTGTTTGTTGGAACGTTCAAACGGGGAATTAGCTGAAGGGATTTCGGGAAAAATTTGAAAAAGTGTTTAAATGGTGATCGAAAATTGTGGTTACTTAATAAATGTGAAATAGTAAATTATTTATTATTTCATTAGGGAATTACTGGTATAAGTTTGGTATCTCACCCTGTACATTAGATAATGATTGAAACTTTGACAATGCTTTAACTGAAAGGGTTGTTTAAATGCTTATGAAGACCTAAAATAGAAAATTTTGGGATTTTTTATATAAAATAAAACACGACCAAACTAAAGTCAAAATTGGTGGCAACAATTTTTATTTTTATCTGAAATTTTGCATAGAAGAACCTTCTGTTGTAACAAAAAAAAATATGAGCAAACCAAAATCATTCAATAGTTGATTTAAAACCTAAAAAAATCTTAATTCTGAATTTTTTTTAATTTTTGTTCTGAAATGTTGTCAACGAATAAAATAAGTGTATTAAAGTCCTTTAAAATGTGTTACTAACTTAAAAAACTTTATAAATCCTGGTAAAACTGAAAAAATCCGAATGTTTCTAGAAAATATGGAATGGCAGGAAAACTAAACTATTTACAAAAATAAAAAGGCATGATTTTTATTCAGCAGGAATAATTAAACGAAAGTTATGAAACAATTTTTATTTGTATTCTGAAATTTTCTTTAAAATAACCTTCGGAGCCAATGATTGAAATCAGTGAATTAAAATCATTCAACAATTGATTTAAAACCTAAAAAAATACTTAAGAAACCTGTAAAAACTGAGAAATTGTGAAGTGTTCTAAAAAATTCAGAGGTTTCGGAAAACTAAATAACCTATGAAAGGCAAAAAGTCTGAATTAGTTTGAAGGACAAAAATTTAGATTTGGATAAAAATCATCGCAGAATTTTTATTTCTAGCTTAAGTTTTGCATAAAGAAATTTTTAGGATCAATAGATAAATTGAGCGAAGTAATATTTCTCAAAAATCGGTTTATAAACTAAAAAACCCTTGAAAAATCTATACAAATTGAAAAACATCTAATAGCTCTAGACAATTAGAATAAATGGAAATCTAAACTGTCTACGAAAATTAACATGCCCGAGTTGAATTCAGAATAACTAATTTAGATTTAGTCGAAAATCATGAAATATTTTTTTTTAAAATCGATTTAAAACCAAAAAAAATCACTTATTTTTATTATGTAATTTTATTAAAAAAACATTTGGGAACAAGAAATAAAGTAAATAATTTAAATTTGCTCAGAAATTGATTTGTGATCTAAAAAAAATCTTAAAATTAAAAAATCTAAATAGCTTTAGAAAATATGTTTTAGAATAGTTAAGCTACTTATGAAAATAAAAAGGCCTTATTTGAATTCAGCAGGAGTTTCAGCAGGATTAATTGAAGGAAAACCGTAAAACAATTATTATTTTTATTCTGAAATTTTATTAAAAGGACCTTCGGTACCTACAAATAAAATAAGTAATTTAAAATCGCTCAGATATTAATTTTTGACCTAAAAAAACCTTAAAAACCACCTAGAAAACTAAGAAAATCTTAATAACTTTAGAAAATATGGAGTTATATAAAAATTAAACTAATTATGAAAATAAAAAGGCCTGATTTAAATTCAGCAGGAGTTTCAGCAGGATTAATTGAAGGAAAACCGTAAAGCAATTTTTATTTTTATTATATATATATATTTTAAAAAGAAACCTGGAAATATGTAGAAATTTCGTAATATTTAAGACAGAAAGAAAACTAAGTAATATATAAAAAATAAATAACCTGATCGGGATCAACAAACAAATGAGCAGATCAAAATTATTCAAAAATTAATTATTTATAACCTAAAAAAAAATCTGATTTGGATTAAGCAGAAAATTCCGCAGGATTAGATTAATTTTTATTTCTATTCTGAAATTAATCATTAAAATAATTCAAAAATTGATTTTCAACTTAAAAAACCCAAGATAAGAACCTGGAAAAATCCGAATAGTTTTAGGAATTTTACAGAAAGCTAAACTACTTGTGAAAATAAAAAGCCCTGCTATGCATTCAGCAGGAAATTCAGCAGGATTAGTTGAATGTAAATTATGGATCAATTTTTATTTTTATTCTGAAATTTTGTATAAAATAATCTTCGTGATCGACAAATAAAATCGGTTATTTAAAATCACTCAAAATTGAATTCAAACCTAAAAAAACACTAAAAAAAAACCTGGGAAAACTGAAAGTTTCGTGAGATTCAGCAGGGTTAATTGAACCAAAATTTTAATTTTTAATTCTGAAATTTTGTATAAGATAACGTTCGGGGCCAACCAATAGAAAATATACGTTCAAATCGCTCAAAAATTGAATCCTAAACTAATAAAATCCAAGAAATTTCGAATAGTTATAAAAAAAGAGTTTTCGGAAAACTAAAAAAAATTGTGAATATAAATAGGTTTAACTCTAAATCATGAGGAGATTCAGCAGGGTTATTTTTTTATTTTTTTATTTTTTGTTTGAAATTTTGTATAAAAGAACCTTCAATGACAACAATTAAGATAATTCAAAAATTGATTTTCAACTTAACTTTTGAGAGTTTGTAATGAAGTTTTTTTGTCAATACATCTTCCAACGATAGGCTATTTTAAACTGATTTGAAATTAATTTGCAAGAACCAAAAAATTATTATTAAACCTATGAAATGAAAAATATTTTGAATTATCTTGTGGGCAAATTTTTTTGTTCTTAACATAATAATTAAAATAAACTCTATAAAACGCCAAATATCTTTACAACAGTCACAAATCTGCTTTAAATAGACGTCTAATTAAGCGTAGAACACACCCTGTATAAATAAAATTCCCGTTTCAAATTCTTAAGGACTCCTCTCGGAAATCCACGAATTGAAAAATAAAAAAAGCCTTTAAAATGATCTTTCAATTCTCTGTGCTTTAACTGCATATTGAATATTTTACGATCCATTCTGTTTTGAAAACGAGTGTCAGTGACCATATGCATAAATAATTGCCTATCTGGATACATAGGCATATTAAAATTATTAAAATTACACATCGCCTTAGTACGAGTATAGAAAATTGGAAATAATGATCACGAACATAATAATAATAATAATAGAGGGAACCTAACCCATGGTTAATAATTAATTAATACCATAGAAAATATAGATGTGTCATCACGAATTAGTTAATTAGCTTTTGTATGGCGATTTTTGTTTAACGTAATTGATAGTATATTGTAGAAATTGAAACACAAGGACTTAATAGTATTTCCGATTTACCCTGTATACGAGTATGGTCTTAAAAATAATTAACTCTCCGGTTTGGGGAGCAAATAATTAATTAAAAATGCCCATTATCCGGATCTTATATTACAAATTGTCTAAAGAGCACAAAGAAAAAAAGCAGCATTGAGAAAGAAAAAAGTTAATTGTGGTAGTAAATGCCTTATTGAAAAGTTAATTAGTAAATTAGCTTTTTCTCTCATTATTGGCCGGATATTTTAATAATTAAAAAAAGGAGAAACGAGTCTCCTTGTTTTAGAGCAAGAACAAAAAGGCCTAGAGGAAAAGTTAAAAAAAATATAATAAAAGAGCCAGGGTTGGTTTGGTTTGAGTTAGATGGAAAAGAATTGAAATTTAATTGATAAATTTGCTTCAAATTTGTAAAAAAGCTGAAAATTTACAAAAATGGTAAAAGTAATTAAATATTAAACAATAAATAGTTATTAGGCTGAGATCACGAAAAAAAATATTTATGATCACAAATAATTAATTAATTATTAATTATGAATTAATGGTTGCGAATCTATTAGAATTAGATTATAGTAATAATTTTAAAAAGCCTGCAAATAAATTTTAAGTTTGGCCAAACTGTCATAAAATGTCATTTCAATCTTGGTTAAACGTAATATTCTCTTAAATAGAAGAATTATAGACCAGCAAAACAGTTTTTTTTAATCAGGATATAGTTGTCTTTAATTATTGTAACACTTTGTAGAAATGGGTGTTTTATTTAGGAAAATAAAAGGGCAGGATTTGGATTCATCAGGAAAGAAAAGCATAGAACAACTTTTATTTTTATTCTAAAATTGTCTACAAAAAAACCTTCGGAGTCAATAAATAAAGTAAGTGAATTAAAATCAATTGAAACATCATTTTTAACTTAAATAACACTTAAAAAATCTGTAAAAATTGAGAAATTTCGAATAATTCTAGAAAATTTGTAATTTCCGGAAAATTATACTAGAGTTATAAAAGTAATTCAGCAGGAATAATGGAAAAAACCATGCAATAATTTTTTTATTCTTAAATTTAGTATAAAATAATATGTGGGGTAAACAAATAAAATAAGTAAATTAAAATTTCACAAAAAAATATTTTTCTAAAAAAAGAAACTGAAAATAATCCTAAAAAACTGAAAAAATCCGAAGTTTTTTTGGAAAATATAGATTTTCTACTTGTGAAAATAAAAAGACCTGATTTGGGTTCAGCAGGAGATTTTGCAGGATTAATTAAATGAGAATCATGGAACAATTTTTATTTATTTCTATAAATTTTGTATAAAAGAAACTTTGGGGTCAATAAATAAAATAAGTAACTTAGAATCACTCATTAATTGATTTATATTCTAAAAAAAAACTTAAAATAGTAGATTTTATTTTAACAAATAATTAAGATTAATTATCAGTTAATGCTTTTTTTTATGATACACAATATTATCATAATTATAAGAATAATTAACCAGCTAAACAATTTTTTATTTTAGGCCATATTGTATTTAATTGCTGCAACAATTTGTAGAGATTGTTGTTTACTTACAAAATGTGAGTTTACATTTTAGTATGCCAACGAAGAAAATTATTATTTTCTTCGTTGAGAACATCCAATTTTTTGTTATTTCACAATTCACAGAAAAACACAAGAAGTCCTCATTTATTCTTACCAACTATTTTTTTTCATTTGACCTAAACTTATATATATATATATATTTTTTTTCTTTTTTTTTTTGAAAGTCCTGTATCTATATACAAAACATAATATATAATTATATCGAACAATTTTCTGCACTTTCTTCTTCAAACTGGAAAAACTATTTTTAAATTACTAGACTGTCAAAATTTTTTGTCAGGAAGAGGCATATATTCCATGATCTTTTGTTGTAGTTTTTTTATTCCTTATAAATTTTGCTCTTAATTATAATCAAATTATCAATATGATCATATATATTACCCAATTTTACCTTTCTTAGTATTAAATTTGTTTCTGTAACAGGATATCTATACATAATTTGTAAATTATAGGTTTAATTTAACGTTATTGATTCATTTAGTCAGTATGCAAGAAGTTAATAAGATATTTAAATTTATTTATTCTAATATTGCAAAAAAATTTTTTGTTACTTTCAGAAAATATTTCAAATTTCTTCTTTTAATTTCATATTTTTTATATAAATCTTAATCCTACAGTTCATTTGTTTTACAATTTAGAATCCTTACAAAGTTTTTTAATTTAGTACCTTATTGGAAAATATTTTATTTTTTTGAAAATTTTATCATATTCGACACAAAATTCTATCACAACATATATTTTTCAAAATCGGCCTGCATTGTTTGTTTACGGTTACAAAGCTAGAAATAATTGTCTTTCTGTAATTAATTTTTGTATCAGTTAATGAGAAAATAAATTAAAATGACTAGCATGCGCCGGTCCTGAAAAATGTGCGAAAGAAAAGAAAAAAGAGAAAAGAAAAAAGAGAGGCGCCCTGAAAAGTGCTTTAAAGAATTTTCCATTATGAAATTTCTCAATTAAGTTAATTAGTAATCTGTTAATTAATTGATTCCATCAGCATCGGTAGTAATCCGAAAGCTCTTGCACTTCAAAGTATTGCTGAACAATTTCCTATATATCGTTGATTAGACATTGCCGGCGTTTGTAATTAGTGGAGGCAGAACACCACCGCCGCGCCGCCTCCCTTTTTGCCGTTCCCCCATCGATTTCTGCAAATATTCCGCTTCATAAACCACCCCCGCTAAGTCGAGAAACAAAGGGTTAAGTTACTAAAGAACGTTCGACATTTTTTCACTTTGAATTATTATATCGTGTCGTAGTTGTGCTCAGACCGAAATTGCTTTGCACTCTTTCTTGAAAGGATTACGGATTGCAAAGCCAGGAAATTCCGTATTTAAACAACACAAATCGCATTCAATCGCACTAACACTTTTCTTTTATATTTGTAATAAAATTATATTAAAAAATATAAGGGTAAACATAAGAAAATAAATTTTAATAAAGAGACAAGTGTGGAACTACAAAAATGGAAAGAAAAACCTCATAGTAGATATTAGATTAAGCCAGATAACTTTTCTATATGAAAATGTTCTAGTAAAAAACCAGTGGAACACCATTAAGCAATATTCAAAATACATGTATTTTTCTTGCAGCTACAAAGCTTTAGTGGTTCACAAATCCGTATTTCGAAAAATATAATTTTATTCCCTATACTTTTAGTACTTCCAATTATTTTTTTTTCCAAAACCCACAAATCTCGGCCAGAGTCACCCGAAAACAGGGAAGGGATGGCAAACTATGGGGTTTTGGAGAATACAATCACAATCGGTTCTGGTGCTATTGCTTCAACGAAGCGGGAGGGGGCGGTAGCGCGGCGGCGGTTAATTTACAGCATAATTTACAAATTCCACTTTATCTCCCATTGAAATTGGAAGCGTTATAGTTTAATTGCCTTCAATAAAACTTAAATGCGCCAGATAGTTTCGCGGTTTAATTAAGTTTGGATGGCCCGATTATTATTTGACTCATAAACATGTCAGCCTTTTTGACAACAATCTAATCCTAAATTAGTTACTAATTTTGGAAAAGCTCTGATAGTGAATAATTTGCGATTATAATTCTCAAGAAAGAGAAAATATATAGAAAAAAACCATTAGAAGCTAGAATGAAGGAACATTAGTAGTATAGATTCAGTCATACCTTTCAAGAGCAGTTCTACGAATTTGCTGACACTTGATGCAGTTGCAATACAGTTCTAAAAATCTTCTGACTGAATCCTGAAACAAACAAAAAAATTATTTTTGTTACGTGAAATTCTACGAGGGTAGTAAGTACTCCTAAACTAAATACAAATTATGGAATTGTTATTTTCATAAAAGATAATTTAATGTACGAACAAAAAAACATTAAAATTGGAGTAACCAATGCACTACAAACACACCTTTTTAGGCAACCCAAAATATCTATAATAGATCTTCTACAGATGAACAAGATTTTAATATACATTTAATTTTGAAAATTTATTAAGCATAACTCTTTACTCCAAATTTGATCGCGTATTAATTGTCGGCGGTATAAATATTAATATGAATATTTAAATGTAGTCTCAAAAAAAATTACTTCTCTTATCAATAATAATATCAAGGTAAAACGAAGATCGCAGATCATTTCTTTACAATGTTTCTATGAAAATCTACTTTAACCTATACTACTAACTTTGATAAACTCGAGTCACATAAAAATTTTCAATTTTCAATATTCAAGATGAATATAGTTTATCTTTTATAGTATTATTATTATTATTATTATTATTATTAATGAATATGCACTATTTCTATAGAATAAAAATTTATCTTCTAAATATATTAAATATGATGTAGATATTGAAATATTGTGCTTGTGTAACAGCTGCGTTGAAAGATCTAGACAAACTCGAATTTCCTGATAAGAATTCTCTAAGGAGATACTTGCAGATGACAAAGTAAGGTCATGTGGATGTTATATTAACTTTATAGATAAGATATTAAGAATACCTGCGCTGGTTAAAAACCCGTGGGGTTGTGTCCACAAAATTAAAACTTGCTAACCCAAAATTATCTGGGTATATGACATATCTCTCGACTCTCAAACACTTCCAGTTATCACAAATTCTGAGAAGTGCGTGTATTTTAATTGCATCAAATATCACCAAACTTTAGAACTGCATTACGTGTCAGTAAATTCCAAGAACTGTACGACGTGTCAGTAAATTCCAAGAACTACATCACGTGTCAGCAAATTCTAGAACTGCATCACGTGTATGGAAATTTCAAGAAGTGCATTACATGTCAGGAAATTTTTAGAATTGAGATATATTCCTCAATGTAAATTAGTAGTATCGAAAAATTAATAGGATCCAAATATTCTTATCACCCAAACACGATGTTGGTTATATATTTTGTATGGTATACATAATTTATTTAGCAATAAAATAAATAGGAATCTATTAGCGATTTTGATTTTTCTGGTTACTGCTCCATCTACAAGAAAAATCGAATTGAATAAGTTAAAATTCGAATACCGAATCGGTAATAACGTCCCTCTATCGGACGCGAATCCAATCACTTTTACAGGGTTCATCTCTTCGGCCTCAATTTCCAATTTCTATATCGGCACATTCGATGGATGCAAAATCCAATTTTTCCAAATAAATCACATACGCTACGACTTTAATTCAAAGTCAAAATGCATTATATTATTTATGGGCCTTGTGTGGTCAGCGGCGTAAGGCCCTTTCCGGCATTGGCGCTACCGAAAATTGGACAAACGACTCCAATAGACAATACGTTAAATGAAATGTTCGGAAAAATTTCGTTTCCAAATAGAAAAACGTAAAAATAGAACGAATCTAATAATTCAAAAAAATATATTTGTTGTAAACAAAAAGTTTTTGGAACCCTGTGATTGTTAACCAAAAAACACCTAAAATAGGGGATTGAGAATTTGACGAGAAATTAAAAACAAATAGGAATTTGCCCAAAATTTATAAAAGTTTTATTAAAAAATTGATATATTTTTTGCTTCTCTTTGTAAACGAAATTAAATAAGATAATATTTCTCCTTCTGAAAAATATCTGAAGGCACCACTGGCTCATGGACAACAAGGTAAATGGTAAATTTTCGGTTATTCTATGAATTTAGATTGACAGAAAGATGATGGTGATCATCAATAAAATATCGAACGGATACAACGATCGGCGATTTCACACAATAACGTGACGTGAATTACAAAAAAATTTGATCGGATCATTGGCGTAGATTAGGGAGAATTGTAAGAGGCATAGCCTAAAAGTGTGATACTAAATACAACTAAATAAAGATTTTGTTCTTGAAATAAAACATTAAAACATACTAAATAATTTAAAAGAGGCATTAATTGGTATGTAACAAGTATATTCGTTAAGACTCTGGTTATGACATGGCTCTGATGGCAGTATAATTATGCGTTAGGTATAGCTAAACAAGGATTAAAAAATACAATATAAAACTTCACATTTTTATTTGGATAGTTTTAAAAAAATTAATAAAGGGGACATTTTTTTCCCAATCCAATAATAGTCATAGTTTGAGTGATCACTTAAAATATTTTGTTCATCAAAAATAACTCACATTTTATCCTAGTTCTGAAATTTAATTGTGTATTTATTCCAAGTAAATCATTTAATTGGTTGAAATGATTTGGAATTTCAATTAAATATATGATTTCTTGTTTGGATTTTTTCTCTATAAATCTAATATTTTATATGAAACAAACGATTTGTCTGAATTAATAAAATAATAATTTATTTGAAATGCTTAATAAATACATTTTTTTACAGTTTTAATTCTGATATTTTGAGTTTCCACCAATATTTATATTAAAATTAAAACAATTCAATTCAAATATTTCAGGATGAATTTGAACACTATTAATTGTTTATTGCTGAACCAATTTCTTTCAACAATTATTTAAATTTAATAAATTCAGTAATTTTAATGATGGCAGAAATAAATATCAATGTGTTTTGATTTAAATAAATCAAATTAATTACCACGAAAATACGTTATTTGGATTAAAAAAAAATTTATTTGATTTCGCAGAATGTAACAAATATTATTTGTGTTAAAGAAAACTATCTTTGATTTAACAGAATCTAACAAATATTATTAGGATTAAATAAAAATTTGATTCATTTAACAGAACGTTACAAACGTTGATTTAAACAAAAATGTATTTGATTTAACACAATGTAGAAAATGTTGCCTGTATTAAACAAAAATGTATTTGATTTAAAAAAGTGTAATTAACATTTACTTAAAACATGGTAGAATGTAACAAAAATATTATTTGATTTAAATGAAAACATATTTGATTTAAGAGAATATAACTAATGTTATTTGAATTAAAGAAATATCTGGTTTATTTCCGGAATACAACAAACACTACTTGGATAAATCAAAAGTTTATTTATTTTTAAAAACTGCAATTATCGATTTATTTATTTTAATTCTATTGTTATGTACACACTTTCTTTGTTTCCAGTTTACAGGGTGTACGTTAGACTGGGCTCGTATCCAATATGCACCTGCATATATCCCGATATCATTAAGTGAGTTTTGTTGAGTAGATTTATGGTGTGCACTAACCCAAGGTAACCGGTTAAAATGTGGATACTATTTATTGCTTTTATGATAAACTGTCAGTGCTGGATAAAGAACTATTGTTGGCCCGCAATCATGCAAATTGCTTTTAAACGATTATGGTGGAAGGTCGTTTTAGATTAGCCACGCATACGGGCACGAACCAGATGAAAATCGCTATCGGGGAGTACTTTTATTGTTTTTATATATATTATGAACATTACAAATATTTTAAATGAAGTTTATTTATGAATATTTTTCAAAATCAAAAGTTTCACTTCCACCACTAATTGAAGTAAATGTTTTTATTGTGAACGTAATAAGATGCGATGTTTTTATAGTTGAAAAAGTATTTATCGTACTTTTTGTGGTAAAATGAAATTTGCATTAAAAATAATATTAAGATTTATTAAATTTAAATAGAATTTATATTGAGTGCCAAAACTCATTATTTATCACCAAATCAAAGTTCATAACCAAATGCAAACACTTTCACTTGTTGAAGAGAAATTGAGGTTAGGTCACATACGATAATAATAATAATAATAATAATAATAATAATAATTAAAATTAACAAATTAAAAAAAAAAGAAATTGTCTTCTTCTTGTTGTCTTCATATCAATCGAAGAAATTTATCACCAAATCAAAGATCATAAGTAAACGTAAAAATTTTTGACATACACTTGTTGAAGAAAAATTGAGGTTAGGTCACATACAATAATAATAATAGTGATAAAATTTTTATTTTTAAAACAGTGTAAGAGGTAAAGTTTTGAAAAACAAAATGATGTGGACTATGCGATGTTCAAATTGGAAGGGAGATAATCAAAATTTTGAAATGACTTTTGGGCTCCATAGCTTTCTAAAATCCGTATTTTATGGTTTGACATTTCGTAAACTTAATTTTAATACAAAATCATTTTTTAAAAGTCATGCACTTTTCTATAAAATATGGTTAAACATTATATAATTATGTCAAATAATTCTTTATACTTTATGATTTCATTTGGAAGCATAATTTCCAATTATAATTTAATTTGACGAAAAATTTCATGAAGACACGTTCCATGGATTATGTTGTAATTTTCATTATTTTCTATAAAATTTGAAATAAGATTATATAAATTACTTAATTTAACCTTTCTAATTAATAAATTTGTTTCCACAAAATTATATACCTTAAAAATGTATGTACAATTTAAAATGAATATCCTCATATGGTGCTAGACAAAAAATTCAAATTCTAATTTTAATTAAACACTCTATCACTGAAATTAGTAAATATGATAGAAACTCATGTTTTCCTTAATTTCGTTTATTTATACGATAATTTTTCTAAAAGCAATCTGTCAAATTCTAAACGTTGGTGCTGTTGAAGTTTGAAGCAATAACAAAAGCTCTTTTTACGTACAGAGTGGTATAATTTCCATAAGATTAAGTAAATATCCAGCCATCTTAATAACAAAAGTTTCGAAATTAAATTTAGCATTTAATTACTTAGCTTGGAGGTATGTTGAATTTTTAAAACGTGTTTGTATCAGCGTTTCCTTTGAACTTTTCGCAAAATAAAAACGTTTTCCAGTCCAGATACGATGCAACTTTAGAAAAAATTAACATAAATAATTTAATTGAGTGCACATTGAGTATTTCTTTTGTTTAAAATTTAATTAAGTATTTGCTACGAGGCGCTGTTATGGGTTTAAACAAGTAAAAATTTTAACCTAAATAAAGTATGATGATTCTATATTCGTTCATTCATAAATTCATAGCTCTTATACTATGGTTTATCCTTTGTCTACCTTTTATGTAGATGCTGAACTTTTCTTCCCTGTTTCTCTTCTATCTGCAATTTCACTAATTTCTTCATTGCCTCTTAATGTATAATTTCCCAGGCAATATAAATATATATTTTTCAATCAACAGAAACTGCACTGCACTCACATTTATTATTAATACTCCGTTTTATAAGAATCCGTATCTTCATCTTTAACAATCTATTACCCACTCGTCTTACCTCTTCTTATTACACGGAATAACTATCAATTATCAAGATTAGATACGTACTTACCGTCGAGGAACAGACAGACTTAATAACAAAATTTGTAGTTCGAAAAGCAAAAAACAAATTAATTTCGTGTTGTTCTAATCATCGAAATGCACGTATTGGAGATAATCAAGTTCCAATTATTTATATTAATGGTAATTTTGAGAATGAATAGACGATTTAATATTAGAGAAATAAGAAGGAATCATTTTCGTTTTATATTGCTAAAAGATTAAAGTGAATTCTAGAAACCAGTTTATGTAGTTGGTAAAATTTTTTTTAAACTATTCATTAAAATTTAGTTCAATGAGTGATAAAATTCTTATAGTACTGGAGGGAATTTCTTGTGCTCCCTGGTTTCTTGCCCGTTACAAAATTTCCTAAACAAGTAAATTCCCAAATTGTTATTGCTTCAAGAAAAGATATAGAAAACAACTTCATTTATATATTTCGCTAGTGGAGAATAATAAGAAGTAAAATAAAAAAAAGTTAATAGAATGTCAGTCAACTAACTAAATTATTTATTTAGAAAAAAATTTCTTTAACTAAAAATATTCCATTTATTTTTGTACACTGTTCGGTAAAGATCAGTGAAAAGTAATCCCGAGAGAGTTTTAATTTATCAGGATTTTACTCCTTTGATATTAACATTGTAAAAACTTTAATTTCGCAAGATTCCCAGAGTTTGACTAATTTTCTTCAAATTCACAGGAATTTTCTAATTACGCTTTGTTTTGGATTTTTTCTAATTTTGTAGAATTTTTCTAATTTACCATGATATTTTTTAACTTGGCAAGATTTTTCTAATATTGCTTGTTTTGGTAGGATTTTTGTAGTTTTGCCTTGATTTATCAGAATGTTCTTTGATTTCGCAGGATTTTTCTAAATTAACACAATTTACCAGGATGTTTTTTGTAATTTTGAATGATTTTTCTAATTTAACTTAGATTTTCCAGGATTTGCTTTAATTTCGCAAAATTTTTCTACTTTCGCTTTATCTTGGCATGATTTTTGTAGTTTCACCTTGACTTATTAGGAATATTAATTATACAGATTAATAATTTTAATTTACTTAACAAATTTATTCTTATTCGACCTCTCGATGAGATTTTATATTTTTGAAATTTTGATTACAAGTCAATAATAAAATGATTGTTTATAATTTGAAATCCATTATTATATCTAATCTCTTGATTTACAAGTAAGTCACAGTTTTCTAAATTTTTTCAACTTATATAAAAAATTCCCCACCCTTATAAATATCACCTATCTTTAAAGGCACATTAACAAAAATATCAGTAAAATATTTTTTTTTAAATAATTATATGCAATGAGAATTTAGACTTTTGAATACTCTTCAATTATAATTATATTTTTATTTATAATTCGGAACCTTTTATCATTTTCGCTTATTTATTAGTAGAATCCAGTCTTTTCAAAATTTTTAATTGCCAAAAAATCTCCCACTCCTAAAAATATCCCCCAGTTTAAAAGTCACTCCTTAACGAAAACTTATTTACCAATTTCCCAAAATTCTAAACACTGGACATACTATTATTGTACGTACTTTAAGGTGCCTGTATACCATATGGATAAAATTGGCTCATTGTGCTCCAGTAATTAAAATTGAGTCGGCTTGTTGGAGGATGCGGTCCGATCCGATCGCCGCCTCTAAACTCTGTGGAGGAGGAGGAGGAGGAGGTGGCTCCAGCCCCGCCACCTAGCGGGCCACTCATGCATGTTTAATTACTCCTAGTAAAAACTTTAATTTGAGCTGTAATCAATTTGCTCAAGACAACAGATCGCAATCAGGCAATGTGTTGTGGTGTGAATCTACCTCGCTTCACACGTTGTAGCTTCTCTGGACACATCGGGAATTTTCATTGATGGTGCATCGAATATAATTGCAAAAATGTATGTAGCTGATAGTGAGTTATTTAAAAATAATTGTAGACAAATAAAAGGGTATGAAAGAGAACAATATATAGAAAAAAGGTTGGTTCGAAAGATGAAACTGGAAGAAAGAAGTAGTATCACTAGAGAAGGAAATGGAAGAAAACAAAAAAATGTGTCTGGAAGTATTAAGAGAAAAAAAAACGATCATAAGACAAAAAGAAGAAAATCTAGATATACAAAAAGAACTGACCAGAATGAAGAATCATTTTGTAAACAAGGAAATAGGAAATATCTACCAGGGCACCAAAAATTCAAAGGAAGATGTAAGATATGATCAATCAACTTAATATTAAAGATAAAAATAGCAGATTAATAAGGTAAATGTAAACGATAAATTATATTAAATTTTTACAATTTTTAAAGCTTTTAAATATTCTTATGATAATTGTTTCGCACTGTGGCATCGTTAGATAAGAGCGAAACAATTGTCATAAAAATAATTAAAAGCTTTAAAAATCCAGCCTACAGAACAAGAAAATATAGAAGAAAATATAAGTTAAAAAATTCCAGCAAAAATATTTACTTATGGAGGTGAAGGACTACAAAAAAGGATAATGGAATTAATACAAAAATCTAGGATGAAGAGAAAATGTCAAAAAGATGGAAAAAGGAATAGCATTCCCAGTGTATAACGAGGAGATAAGCTGATATGTCAAATTTAGAGATCACTAAAATACTAGAAAGGATTATACGAAAAAAACACCACTATTAAAATCAAATTCTCGGGGAATACCAAAGGAGACTAAAAGAAGGAAGTGGAACTACGGACCAAATCTTTATTTTAAAGAAGATAACGAATAAAAGCTACAAACAACAAAATCTAGGGCTATATCTAGACAGATTTTACAGTGGCATACGATTCCATCAACAGAAATAAAATATAGCTTGATTTATCTAGGGATTCTCCAAAGATGGTTAAACTGAGGAAGATGACATTAGAAAATGTTTGCAGTAGTGTATCAACAGATGGCATAATCTACGAAAAATTAAGAGTAAAGAAAGGTTAAAAACTAGGAGATCTCTTATAGATTGTACTATTCAATATAGTTTTTCCAGGAAAGCAAAGTCAGGGATAAGCCATTCCTCACCAAAAGCAACAAATCATTGAATACATAGATGACTTAGACTTTTTCACCAGATCAAAATAGAGAAAGAAGAGGAACATTCAGAAAGTTAGAAGAAGCTGTAAGAAAATGAAAAATCACAGCAGAGACAAAAAATATGTAGAACTCGAGACAGAAGGAAACGGAGATAGAAAATTCAAAACGATAATGAATTCTAATATTTATGAGCATTAATAAAAACAAGGAAGAAGTTGAAATAAATACAAGGATAATAGCAGGAAGTAGAGCTGTAGAAACAAAGTAAGACACTAAAGTCAAAAGTCCATCAATATTATGTGAAATGAGGATTTTGGTAAAAGGAGAAGATGAAGCTAATAGAGGAAAATATTAATGAACAATTTTGGAGAAGTGAAAGTATGTATATATATGTATAGATACCCAGAAGAGCACTTTTGGAGGGTTGACAGGAAAACGTAAAAAAGGACGCCCTAGGAAAACATAGCTGGAGATAGTTTTGAAAGATGTTAGAGTAATTGAAAAGTGAAAGTAAGAGAAGTCAGTATATATCATGGGGTTTCAAGGCCTCAGATTGCTGATAGTAAATATATAATAATATTATAAATACATCTGATGTAATTTTGAATATATACATAAGAAACTACACACATAAATTCTGATACTTATTATTTGATTTAAATAGGTAATATCTTATAAAAATAAAATACTATAATGGCTATACACGGAACATTATTTAAGAAAGTAATGAGGCAAACAACCAATATAGCAGATATTTACAATAATTAGCAATAAAAATAATCACATATTTATTGCTTCTGTTCTAATACAGAACCGTCTTGAGCACAATTAATATAAATCTCAAAATATCGTTAATTAAATAAAGGAAAGGTATTCCTAAGAAGAAATGCTGTTTCCTAAGTAGTTTATTTTTTCCTTCGGCGGTTTCTACGATTAAGTTGCTTCCCCTTACCGCCAAGGGTATTTTGGTCCATGAGGAAGGTATTTTCTCCACCGAGGACCTCGAGAGATCCTTCGAACCAATTGGCTGCTTTTCTGCAGGACCATTGTTCGCAGAAAAGCTAAAACCCCAGCTTTGTCAACTCTAGAATAGATACAGCAGCAGAGAGAGAATTACCTCCACTTTTCCTCTTTCCAATCTTGCTTAGGAAGACTCACCAGGGGACCTTTCCCCATCCTGCTGATGATGACTGGGAGATTCCTTATCACTGCTGTCTTAGGAAAGTTTCTCGACCTACCTTGTCTAGATCTGATCAAGATTTAAGAAAACCAACACAAAAAAAACATCAATTGTTACAGGAAAATATTAGTAAAAATTTACATTAAAAAGATTATTTAAAATGGAGAAAGATTTCTAAGGTTTAATAATTCCTTGTTTTTTAGAAAATTAATAAAGAAATTCTTAAGACCACCTCTGTTTTGTTACGGCTAAATATCTGTGGATGTTCACATTGCATGAAATCAATTAAAATTCCTACTATTACAGTAAACGATTACTAATTAATGAATTAAAGGACTTCTAACAAATAAATAATTCTGCATGATAAGCAAACGTTTTGTAAATTATTGTACATACACAGTGTGTTTTAATCGACTGCGAAACAGCGAGCATCATAATTATTTAAAATGCAAGATGGTTGATTGGTTTAAATGAAACCTATAAATTTGTAAATACGATTTATTATATAGAGTGATTCAGATATATTGAAAAAGAGACGTAGTTCGGTGTTATTTATTTCAATAAATATATTTTTTTTTTCTTGTCAAATATTCACTTTATTGAACATTTTATTACATTACAATCTGGTCAAAATAGACCAATGAGCAATTCTATTCTAACCTAAATTAATACTTTAATAAATATATGAATCTAATTATTTTCGGTGGGTTTAACCCACTACGTAATTTGGTAATTGGAAATTAAAGATATTTAGGAAAAATAATAACAATTTATTTATCTAAAGAAAATAACTAATACAAAATATCGGATCAAGTAACTTCTTTAAATAGATAATACATTTAAATCGCAGGGGTAGGCACCATCACTTCTCGATCTTTCGAGCTCCCAAACTTGACTCCCCCTTTATTTAATTTTTGATATCACAGGTGTACAGGTCCGGGCCCGCTTCCTTGTGGAACTCCAACCTTAACTAGTACCTAGTTCTTAGCTCAATTTCGATTGACATATTATGACTGTAGGATTAGGAAATGGTTTTGAATTTTGTAGAAAAGACCAATACACCAAATCTTTCTAGTTTTATCTATATTTTTTAGCCAAAATTTGACTTAAAGCCCAACTTTCTGTCATGATAATGTTTATCTTTGGCCTTCGCGTTCTGTTCTGTGGCCTCTTTCCGCTCTCCTTCACTTTGCAGGTTGGTAATTAGCGGGTGTAGACGCGTCGCCCAGTGTTGTCTGGTGCTTTGTACCCGAGACAATCGCTTTGTTGCCGTTGTTAAATTATGTATTAATTAAAATGTTGATGAATTACACGATTGTGCTCTACTTGGGTCGCGGTTATTATAAATTTCGCCTTTGTGCCTTTCTGGTATGGAGCAGAGAATCCGTAAAGATGTACGTGTACCAGCTTCGCAGATGTATTCTGTTTCGAGATCAGCTGCTCCATGGGAAATTAATTACTCGATCATGTCATATGGGGTGCAAATTAGGTGAATAACAAAGAATCTAAGTGTGTGTATAGAAAGAGGGAAATGCAGGTGCATGGAATGGAAAAAAAATCGACGAGAAGGTGTGAATAGAAAAAAATAGCTCACTTATCTCACTGAGTATTAGTAGTATAATTAGTTTCACATGCTCACCGCTCTATGGTAGCAAATAAATCAGGTCCTCGAGCCGTTTTTTAAATATTCTCATAATATCTGTTAAATGCTTGAGATATTTTTTTTAGATTTTCAAACACTGACAAACATTTATGTTATAAGTTTTGTTAGTAGTTGGGAAAAATTTGGAGAAAAGATGAAAACGAAAATCAAAAACTATTTTGTGGTACACTAAAATAATTAAGTATACTTTGATAATCAATGTGAGAGACAAAAATGGGACTCTTGTTGGAAATCTCCACTTTAGAATCAAAATTTACTAAAATTTCGACTTGAGAACTTTAGGAAAAACAATTAGTTTTTAATATTTTTGTTTGAAATTTCAAATTGAATAAAATGTCGATCAAGATTTATCAAAATTTTGACTTCATAATCGAGATCTTAAAAAAAGATTATTTATTAATAATTTTGTTTTAAAATCCAGATTCGTTAAAATATCCAGCTTAAAGTAAATATTTAAAGTAAAACAAAAGATATTTCAAATATTTTTAGAAGACTTATTAAAATCTCGACTTCATAATCGAGAAGTTAAAGAAAAAAATAATTTTTTTAAAATTGAGATTTAATAAAATCTTGACTTAAAAGTTCTCGATTATGAAATGGAGATCATAAATCGAAAATTAGTTATTCAAATTCATTAAAATGTATTAAAATAACGTTAAAGACGAGATTCAATGTTCAAGAAAACATTTTTTAAATACTTTTGCGAGGTTTGTTAAAATCTCTAATTCAAAACTCGAGATGTTTAAAATCGAGTTCAATTAGAAATTTTGAAAAAAACCCTGTTTTTTAAAATTTAAAATAGAGAATTACTTAATTTCAATGTCGAGACTCATTAAAATCTCGATTTTTAAAAATATTTTAATAATTTCGCTTTAAAATGGAGATTTACTGAAAAATCAACATTAAAATCGAGATTTTGATGCAAAACACGAGACTTGATTACGAGATTTAAAAATAAATTTCGATATTTTTAAATTTCCGCTTTAAAATTGAAATTCAATAAAACCTCAACTTTAAAATTCTTTAATGATAATCATTTCTAATATATTATAAATCGTGAAATTTTAAAAAGCATTTTATTATTAATAATCAAACAAATTTGGTAATAATTTGTGTATTATTAATGGAAAATATAAATTTAATGTTTCATAAGTATATATTAATCTAATATTGGACCAACATGCCTAGAAAATATTTTTTTAAATCTGTTGCAGAAAATGTTAAACGAATATTTTTTTAAAATAATTAAAATTTCTTGCAATCCAGGTTATATGAGATGGAGGTTAGATAAGAGAGCAGGTCAAAGTATTATGATGATCCTAAATCGATAAAAATAAATATCTTAGACTTATTAATATTAACATTTTATAATTAGGTTTTGATTACTATCGACAATAATTTAAATGAAGCAATATATTCTTATAATTGTATCCGTTGTTATCGTAGGTTTCTAAATCTTTTGCTTGGTAGTACAAGCGGCTATAAATTAGCGAGATGGCAGATAAAAGTTAAACGACATTATCACAGCATTTTCAGAGGTTTACAACCAATTAATTGTACCCCACATACAATTACTGCATTCTCTTAGATTTTCGTTCCGACATTGTCGTTTGTTGCGTATCGCACACGTGAGATAAATAAAGCTTTTACGTTTCAAATAAGAGCCTACGTAACTAAATTATCCCCTTATTTATACGTAATTAACAGCGATTTAGAATTTATAAATTAAATCCGTTGACGTGGTCAGTTTTCTTTATGAATTCAAACAAAATAAATGGACCATACTATAATTAAATACGTTGGATTTTCGTTGAATAAACGCAGCATGGGTTTCATCGTTGGGAACTGAAGTAGCTTTGATTTTGGAATTATGGTATAGGGTCTGATTACCGGAGCGAACATCCGGGTACGCGTGTGCTTTGCTATTATTTTCTTTCTTTATTATTGTATCAGAAGGGACCGCTCTTAGTTGATGTTAACTTTCTGTCACCGATATTAATGATTTGAAAATAAATCTGGAAATTGAAGGAACGAAATTGATAAAAATTACCGAACATTTTTGGAAAATAATATCGAGATAATAATATTAATCAACTCTAAATTTTTATTTTCTTGTATATTAATTGAAATCGTACCTTTTGCTGTTAGGGTTGTAAGACATATTGATAATACATTTAGGTTTTAAATTATATAAATGGCGACAATGTGCCCACGAAGCAATGCACATATTTATGAATGAGGTATAAAAATATATGAGGAATAAAAATATCTTGTAACATTTTCTTCTTAAGTCAGACGTTTTTGAAGAAATAAATATTAGTATTTTAGATCTATATATACAAATATTTTTTATTGAAAAGCAACTAAAACCGGCAACACCGACAACTCACTCAAGAATAAACAATGGTTTTTTAAACCTTCTAAAAATAAGTTTTTATTTCAGTACACCTGGATATTTAGAATGGTCGATTACAGGGAAGTAGAAGAGTGAAAAATGTTTTCTCGCCAATTATTATTACACATCCGAACGATTTTTACCACTTCTTTTTTTTTTTGGTAACACTACACTTTCCAACAATCTTTGATTCTTGATTTCAATAAACTGCTATCTTTTACTAAATTTTTGAAACTACTTTACCAAACGGTAAACTTAAAACGATTATACAATCCGAATCATCTTCAAACTAACACAATTTTATGATATTTCTTGGTTTAATGACACACATGTTTATTAAAAGTATGAGGTGTTCCCACGAGTCAATGTTTAAAGTGAATTTTTGTGTAAACTAATGATGTTAGAAAAAAATTTATTAAAATATTTGGTGGTATAAGACACCAAAGAACAATTAATGGATGATACTGGACTCATGGCAACTTTGTACATACCATTCGTTTTTTAATTAATTTAGCAGATTATAAATAGCAAAATAAAAATAGTGTTATTAAAGACATTTCTACTTTTTTTTATTCCATTGGTTACTGTGGATGGAAAATGTGGATGAACCTTTTTCAGAGATTTGGATTGTCAATGAGGTGACTTCAAAAAAATTAGAAAAATAATACAAACGGATTACTTGGTGTATAAATTTATGACGTTTTTAGTGACTGATATTTTTTGTTATGTTTTCATAAATGTTGGTAACTTCTCAGTTAATTTATGAATTTCGAAAAATCTTAATTTTATTAGATTTTATTTTTCTTATAACTTTTTACATGTCTAAAAGGTGAAGAGAAATATTTGTTTAAAAAAAAAGGAAAGTTAAATTGAGTGAATTTAATAAATAACACAAAATTAATTACACATTGACTTATTTGATTATCTTTTTTTTCAGGTTCTTCAACAAATTTGGCAGACTTGAAAATAATATGCCAAAATTAATGAAATAGGTGAGTTGAAAGATTTGGATATTCTTGAAGTACAAAAGAAAACTAGGAAAATAAATAATAATTATGAAGGTAACAGGCAAACATCTTAATATTGATGCCAATATCTTAATTTAAGTACTAGGCATCAATTTTATATACGTTGATTCATTTAGAAATTTATTTTATTGGAAAAATAAGAAAAAAACAAAAATTTACATCGTTAACAAAATTTGATTGAATGATAAAAAAAAAATAAAAACTATAAATATTAATGTGGGTATTTAAAAAACATAAATTTGTATAATGATTCGTGTAAACGTAGTGTTGGTTTAGGCAAACAGCATGCGAGGAGTCAGAGGGTTGAAGAGGGGTAGAAAAGTAGAGTTATTGTTCGAAGGAATGTTAAGAATAGGGGGAACAGGGTATATTTCACTGGCAATGAGCCATAGTGGCAGGATTATGGCTGATAGTACGGTCATTTTGCGTAATTTTCAACCAACCCACAGATTTATTTACATAAAAGATTATAACATGTACATATAAATTAATATAAGAATGATGAAAGAAATACTAACACTAACAAATATTTAGTTTATTTATTTACTAGACAAGGTAAGTAATAAGAAGTTTTGTATCATTTGGCTATTTAAAAAATACCTTTTTATACTATACGTTTCCAATAATCTTTCGGACACTGATACAAAACATCGCGGATTAGATTTTTTACTCAAACGATAAATTTAAAACGATTAAACGATTTGAATCTTCTGCAAATTAATACGATTTTATAATTCATCAGGTAGATATTGCTTGGTTAAATAACAAATATTTTTATAAAGAGTGTGAGGTGTTGCCACGTATAAATTTTCGAATAAATGTTTAAAGTGAATATTTTTGTAAACCAATAATGTTAGAAAAAAAGTTTTATTTAAATATTTTGCAGCAAATGACACTTTCTACATATCATTTAAAAAATGCATTATTTCTCCGGATACTCTGTATAAATAAATTAAACAACTGTCTATTCTGACAACTTTAGATTAAAAATGATTTGTGTTTTTAGTTTGATTGATTTTTGTTGTTTTTGTCTGATTCAAAAAATGTGTGAATTTGAGTTCGTAGTTTGAAAGAAAATATTTCTACTTCAATTCCTAAATAATAATCACTATTGTGTATGTTCAACAACAGAAATGGACAAGAGGCAAATAACGAAATCACTTGCTTATTATCAATTTTTTTTTAGAGAAAATTCAGGGTTTCCCTTTTTTTTATATAAAATAAACTGTTTGAAGTCGCGGGTTTATTGAAGATTTTTTTAGCAACTACGGATAAAAAATGAACTCTAGAATTCTAAATCACTAATGGTTTGTAGTATAATTAAAATCTTGAGAAATTCCATAAATTAATAAATAATTGTACTACGTTGTGGATTTTAAGATGTCGCTATTATATATTATCCAGAAACGGGGTTATGTTTAAAATTGATTTTTTTGACACTTTAATATGTATAATGTGATTTAAGGTAAAAAATACAGCAAAATATTACGGAATTAAAAATTTGTCGTTGGTTTTATTGAGAGTTTAATGAAGAAGAATAAGAAGATGTAGCAGAAAGAATTGTCTTTATTGACGGTATTATGAAAAATGTTACAATGTTAATATGTAAAAAGTTTTTGTAGAATAAAATTTAGTAGTTTGTGTTCTTTTGACAAACAGGCTGTGTACTTGGCCAATAAAGTATACAGAAAGTCGTTATTCCTTTATAAGAAATAGATGCATCATGAAAGTATTTTTTTTTTAAATGATTAAGTAACAGAAATGAGATATGATTGTTTTATTTTCATCTGTAAAGTGAAAGTTTTCAGTAGGAATTTTACGTTATTGACAATACTTTTGATAAAGTAGAAACGCAAGGGTGTATTATCTAATTCTATTTGAAATAATTTCTGCAATTTTATATATGGAACTGACAAGTGAAGAAGAAAGAGCAACAAATAACCTTCATTCTAACTTGTGTAGATTTAAATATTCGCTATTGAATTCCGCTTCGTTGTACCAAAAAGCTGGTTCGGACTCTTCGAACTGTCAAAATTTGACAAAACGCATTAAGCAAAAGCAAAAAACCATCAGGACGCGGCGTACAGTTTCGTTTATTGGATCATACGAACGCATTGGATGTACCATTTGATGTTGCATCAATTAACAAAGCTTCTGTTAAAAAAGGCGAAAACGAAAAAGTGGGACACATCCTGGTGGAAAAAATTTTTCCTCTTTTCGGCCGCGAACTAATTAGTTCGGCATCACAAACGCATTTCCTACGTTATGAATGACGTCGCGCTACGATGACAGATAACGACAAACATGCAGACAAATAACAAACACTTTCGAAATTGAAATATCGATAACTGGAAGCTGGATCGTCGTCAATTTGCAACATGGCGCGTATTTCAATATTGGATCCTTTTGTGCGAACGTTTCCAGACTGATTGGGCCCGCAGGAACACAGGGTGTTTAATGAGCGATCGAGAATAGAAATAAACAGACGAACGGTCATTAGAGTAGAGTTGCCAGTGATTAAGTGACGAGTTCGAAATTTGTCAGAAAACCAGAATGTTTGGTTGCCGATATCGAACGTTTAACCATCTTCGATCTCTGCCGCTGATGCTTTTCATTTAACTCGACTCGATCAATATTCTAACATATTTATTTTAGCCGCAGTTTAATTACGCAGTTGCAATTAATAATTTTTTTTAATTTACTACTTTTTCCTTCCGTTTGGTGAAGGGGTAAACAACAATTTTGATACTTCGAAAATAACCAATAAAGCGTTATTCAATTAATTGTTTCAACCCTTTACTTTGCGGAATTAAATATGAAAAGATAAATTGCACTTATCTGAATTTCAACCGTGTTACAAAGTTTTTAAATTATATTATCTGAGCAAGGTTTCACCCCGACTATGGCATTTTCAAAGATTGGAGCAAGATTGACCAATTTTTGAGAAGCATAAGAAACTTCACATCACAAAGATTTCAAACAATAACCATTAATCAATATGTACAATAATATTCTTCTTTTATTTTAAACCACTTTTTAGCTTCTTCTTTTAACAAAATAATTTATTCTTTCAATAATTCTTTCAACCCTTTCTTTGAGGAAATTATCCATAATAAATATGAAAAGATAAATTGTACTCAAATAAATTTTCACTTTAAACATTTACTTGAAAATGTATACGTAACAACACCTCACATTTTTAATAAAAATATGTATCATGTAACTAAAGAATATCTACCTAATGAATCATAAATTTATGTTAGTTTGCAGATGATTCGAATCGTTTAATCGTTTTAAGTTTATCGCTTGGCAAAGTAATTTCAATAATTCACGACATATTAATAAATCTAATCCGCGATGTTTTGTATCAGTGCCTAACCTAAAAACTTATTTTTAGAACGTTTAAAAACCATTCTTTATACTTGACTGAGTTGTCGGTGTTGCCAGCTTTAGTTGTTTTTTGGTAAATAATATTTTCGATTTTGGCAAAAAAATAAGACATTTTTAAAATATGCCCATTATATTATGTTCCGAAAAAACATTTTATTAAGTGAAAAAAGTATAACATGGTCAAATTTCTCGGAATGTTTGAAACACAAAAATATTAAAAATATAAGGTAAACTTTGTTGATTTCGTTGTGCAAAATTTTCTACAATTTAAGTGATAATTTGGTTGATAAAAAATAAAAAAAAAGAATTCCGATACCGGGAATCGAACCCGAGCCTCCTGGGTGAAAGCCAGGTATCCTAGCCACTAGACCATATCGGATATATTCAATTTATTAGAAAGATAACTCATAACTTAAGTACAAAAGTAAAAATAGAAGTGTACAGATTTTCCAAAATAAATGTACAAAATTGATAAAATCTTTAATACTGAATTTTTAAGACCGACAAAACGCAGCCATTATTAATTTTGATCAATTAAATGCAAAAATCTGACGTTTAGTTTAATTTAAACAAAGTAATTTTATAACATTTTATTATATTTTTAATTTGTTAAAAATCATTAATAATCAGTGTTAGCTTTGAGCTTGAACATATTATTATTATTAATATTACCCATCTATCTTATACTCGTTTAATTTTTCATGTTTCATTAGGGACATTTTTATTTACTTTTACTATCTACCTCCATTTTTTCTTTGGTCTTTCTATTTTTTTCCATACTATATTTTTTTACTTTTCTTTGGTGTTCCATTCTTTCTAAGTAATCTATCCACTGTATCCATTTAGTATTGATTACATTTTCTATCTTCATATATAGTTCGTGTATATCTTGGTTAATTTTTCTGACAAAACCTTCTTCTGTTTTTTCCCTCCTACTATTCTCCTTAGCATTTTTCTCACCCATATTTTCAACTCCTCTCATATTTTCTTATTTAATACCCACTTTCTCCTTTGTTAATTGCTGTAGATTTGATTATTGTTTCATAAAGTCTCAATTTTGTTTTTCTCGATTGTTACTTCCATCTTAATACATGGTTTATTTATGTTGCATTACTAATCCTCATCTTAATTTCACTTTCTTCTTTTTGTGACAGCAAAGAATAGAGACTGTTTGACTTCTTAAAATATTAATTAATATCTCTGTCTTTGCTTTTATTTCCAAATTTCCTTGTTTTACCTTCCACTTCCATATATTTCGTTTTATCTCAGTTATTTCTTTACTCTATTTTATATGCTTTACTGTGCCTTCTTTTAATTCATTTGTGTTTCGTGCCAACAATGCTACATCATCAGCATAATTGAGCACTTGTTGTTTTTTTTCTCTGTTCTAATTTTTTCTAGGGTAATATTAAATAGTAGTGTTGAAAGTGGATATAAATAACAGAATACAAGCTATAACTAAATTATGCAATGCATTAAAAGGAGTATTTTAAAATAATAAAAAGTTAATAAAACCAAAAAACTTAAAATTTACAAAATGTCTTCTTATCCACTATGACCTATAATATGGGTACACTTACGCAAAGATTAAAATTAAAGTTTACAGTAACAGTAATGAAAATACTAAGAAGAATAGAAGGAGTAAAAAATATTGAATATGAAACCAATAACAACCAAAATAGAAGAGAACCAACTTAAATCGTACGGACACATGACAAGAATGAGTGAAAACAACGTAAAACAAATATGAAAAGTTGGATAGGATGGAAAGAAAAAAAGAGAAAGACCCAGGAAAAACTAGAACCAAAAAATAGAAAACGAAAAGGCAAGGAACTATATTTAGAAAGGTTAGAACTATGGCAATAGATAAGAAAGAATGAAAAAATATAGTACAGAAACTGCAGAGATATATATATATATATATATATATGTAAATTCAATCAACTTATTCTTTGTATTTTTGTATTCATGGCATTATTATTAGATATAAAATAAATTTAAATATCAATCACCATCTGATTTCTATGGCTTTTAAAATCTTATGTAAACGTAGCCCATTGTAATAAATGGTGCCTGTACAATTGTTTGGTCAACGATATAGAAATTATTATTTAATTCTAAAGAGGGTCTTTCGAGGCCCTTCAAGGGGCGCCTTTATTCCCGAATTACTCGACGTGTTGGGAAGTTCAGGGGGTTGGAGAACGATAAGATCTGATCAAAAAGTTTGTGTGTGTTTTCAGAGCGCGCCAAATTTGTCACGAGGGCTCTTTCTTTCCTTCTTTTTGCTTCGGCTAAGTGGATTGTGATGATTGTGATCTTATCGGTGTTAATTGGAATGCTATGAACCCGAGGGGGATTTCATCGGAGGTACATTAGACTACGCAAAAAAAAAGACATACGTACAACTAGAGAAAAAGTTGATTCAAAATATTCAAAATTAGGGTTGTTTAGTGTGATGGACCCAAAATAAATTTTTATATTTTAAGTTTTACTCATATTTTTTAATATCAATTCCAAATACTTTCCAAACTATCTGATGTCGTCAATGTGTTTCCTTTAATGTTGATTTGAATATCTTATTCACTTTTTTTTCTTTCTATGTTCAAAGATACAATTTTTTTTCTAAGTTTTGGGGATATTTATAACCTTGTGTGAGGGCGCACCATTGATAATGAGCTCAGAATTTATTGGGCATTTCTGGTTTAATTTCAAGAATGATATAATATACTATATATTATCCAGCTATTAATAGTTAAAGTTGTGCGGTGTATTCAAGAATGGGCTAATTAAAAGTAGAGAGCAAGGAAAGCGAAAAGATAGAGATGCACACAGAGGAACAAGGAGATAATGAATCAGAGCCGGCTTTACAAAAATTTACAAAATGATGGATTTAATAAAAATCAAATATAGAAGAGGCATGGTTTAATCATTTTGGTGTAAATAATATATTGGAATCATACAAAATTTCTTGCTAATAACGAACAAGTCCATTAATTCAGATATTATATACTTACTGAAAATAAATAGAATTAGAGAACAGACGTAAAAAAATTTCAGCAAGTCTATCACATAATATTTTTCTAAATTTTGAATTTTACAAACCACCACGAAAATTTAACTTCGATTAGTTTTTTTTTGGAGTTTATTACAAAGAAGAAAAATTTTTTGTCAAGACTTGTTAATATTAATCTGCATTCTTCAAAAATATAAAAAAATTATAAAAAATTATTGTTTTTAATGTATGGTTGCATCTTTAATTAAAAATTATTAATCATCGTTTGTGGGATGGAAGTCAAGTGACGAGCGGGAGCATGTAAGTTCTTGTGATCAGATTATTTAGCTAATATCAAGCATGGAGGATTTAATAATAATAATAAATATAAAATAAGTTTTATGTACAGGGCGATATTTAACTAAATCCCTGTACATACTATCGTAGCAATAATAATAATAATAATGTCTTTATTCCTGGCTAAAAAAGCGTACTGTATTAATAAAGAAAACCTCAAGATTTTAGTGTTCTGATTCTGCAACGAAATGAAAATTCGTACGATCGGTACGATAAAATTTGGACTGGGCCGATTCTGTTCGTAGAACAAGAGTAGAAAATTTAATTAGCAATCGTAGAGCGTCGTCGCATTCATCATTCTGGCAAGTCGCCGTTCTATTGCCACACTCAGAATCAACAACCACTTTGGAGATTTAATCATTCAAAGTACGTGACAAAGATTAAAACGAATACCAATCTTAAAAATCAGTACCAATTTACCTAAAAAAATCATAGCGTTTAGGACAGGGTTTTCTTTTATTCAAAAAGTTAAATTACCAAATTATTTATTTCATATGTTTAATGTTTTTTCCTTGTTTTTAAATTTTGGGTTTGGATCTCGAGAATTACAACATACTCGTATACAATGTGTGTCAAAATAAAACCTGGTACCGAACTCTCTTTTTGTGCTACATGGCTTGTTAATGTCAAAAATTAAGAAACATATCTAGGACCACAAAAACATGATCACACTGTATGTATACCTTCGAAAATTCATATTACATAAAACGTATTCCGCTAGCGAAATTTTTGAACAAACTAATTTCGAGCTCGCTTTGTTGGCTGACGGGCCATAAAAAAGTTGGAAACCGCCATCGCCGTAGATATAACTTGAATTAACTAATTAAAAGTGTACCTAATATAATTATGCCGCCATCTTTTGGCGCGAGGCTTATTCTCATTTACCGACACTCAGTGTAGACTGAACGAATACAGAACCGAACTTAAAAAAAGAATCATCATATTTGTGAAAAGAATAAACATTTAGTATTGCGTACCTCATGGAAGAATTCTGAGGCTAGCAAATGGAAAGAGGTAGAATGGAATTTCATTTATAGGTGATTTTTTCACCAAATGAATACAGTTTTTTTGTTACTGTAACCGCCCTGTATTTATATTAAATATGGTTTTTCTGTTCTTGAATAATAACCTCGCTTAGTTCATGTGTAGAGTAAAACGCTATCTCAAGAAAGCAAAACACTATTTACTACACGAAACGATTAATAAATATAAATAAATCCATGAACTATTGAACGGGCTTTCACTGCAGGGGGACCACTAAAAATATGGGTATGAATTGTAGCGCTAAACATCGAGTTGGATATTTTTCTCCATTCTTATCAGTTTTCTAAATTTTATCTTCGCCCTAGAATTCCCAGCTTCCTTCAGTTACTTTGCTCATCCTCTAACTATAAATTTTTCTTCTTCATTTTCCAAACAGTCTATCCAAGAAATAAGTGGGAAAATTATTTGTTTTTAGTAACATTAATGATAACGACTGGGTTTTGCTGTACAAAAGTTAACAATTAAAACATTAAAATGCTAAAAGAGTAATTTTTTTTTCACTGCACATAAATCTCATATTTCACAAATAACAGCATAGAATTAATTTACAGAATAGTTGTTAACTTCATAAACTTGAAATTGTGAGATAATTTTACTTTAACGTGGGTAATAGGTAACAAATTTATTTTAGAGTGAAGTATCTAAGACTTAAATGTTGGCGATCGACTTCTAGAAAGTGTTTGAAATTGACGAAAATGCAGTAAAAGTGTCTTATTAGTCAATTACATGGATATTGAATATATTTTTTAACACACTTAACACGAGTGAATTTTGGACAGTTTTGGTCTTTCTTTTTTCTTCATTTGTACTTCTATGTAAGATTTGAATTGTCGTTCTGTTTCCAAATTGCTTTGCACATATCTGAACCATCTTATTCGTTTGACTTGAACTATATTTGATAATGCAGGTTTTCCTAAAATTTTCTTCCTGATTGGTTCATCTTTTCATTGGTCATCGATTTCAATTCCCCAACACCTAAACCACAGTAAATACATGTATAAGATCAACTAAGGACTATTTTTATTATTATAACTATTATTATTTCTTTATTAATTTTGTTGACAAAAAATCTCCGAAGGCATATTATTTGTAATGGAAAAAGTCTACGTGGCAATATATAACAACTACGACATTGAACAACAGAAACTGAGTTAATTATTTCTGGAGGGACAAGAGAAATCTAGCACAAAACAGTTACACAAAGGTGGGTACTATAAATCAGTAACACAACAAATGTAACGCAGAATGCGAACGTTTAATCCAATCACCGTTTCTATGTGCTAATTTCAAACAGTTAGGCCAGTCACCAGAATTATCTAAAATACGAAACACACCTAAAATAAGTCTAATATAGTAGAAGACGAAATGTATGGTTGAAACGTTGTTAAACAAATAAAAACGTTTTGTTCATACTTCCAAATGTAACGTAGTTGCTAAAAGAAAGCCTGAAGAAAATCAAATATATGATCTTTTCTGTTATAAGTCCCACTATTCAATTAACTGTTGTATAAAGCAAGGACGCTACCACAAAATTGAACATAAGTGTAAGTCAAGTCAACAAATTTAATCTAGTGCTTATTAACATAAAAATTATAACGCCATAACATTTGTAGCATTTGGCCAGTATAAAACGGTAGACAATTTGCTTTATTGGTCTCAAATACCATATTTCCTCCACTTCTTTTTTTTCTCGTTATATTTCTTGCCTCCGATAGATTTATCCTTATTTCTTCCAGTATATTGTTGATATTCTCGTTCCAGGTTTTTCTAGGTCTTCTCGTGTTTTTTTGCTTCCCATGCTTGTTGGAGTGGTGTTTCGTTGATTAGCCTGGTTAGATGACGGAACCATTGGAGGTTGCTGTCCTCAATTGATTTTAGTATCGGTTCTTCTTAAAGTTTTCTTATTTCTGTGTTCCATATTTTGTCCCTTGTACAAACACTGGCTAGTTTTCGAAGATATTTCATTTTCTTGGACTGGATTTTGGTCCTCATGAATGGTGTAAGCATCCAGGTTTTATATCCAAAGGTGATACTTGGTGCAATTATCGGTTTGTATATCGTGATTTCGGTCTTATTGTAGATTTTTCTTTTAATTTAATTCTGTAGCTATGGCAACTTTTGTTGCTGATTACTGCTAACTATTTAAAAGCCTTAACATTCTTTCTATTTAATTAATGCTGCATTCCAAATTTCTATGTAAAATTGTAAATCTCTTTTATTTTTACCAAATATTACCAGTTCGTCTGTAAAAGTAGCAAATTTTTAGGTAAACTGGCATCAAATGTTGTATGCAATGTGTAATCCCAACGTTTTTCTTCTTATTTCCTTTGTCATTTCGTTTAGTACCAGATTGAAGAATATTGGACTTGATACTACACTTTTCACAGACAAGTTTCCCTTTGGATTTGAAGGTTTCTCTTTGCTAAAGTTATGAATATTCTAGATCTTGGAAATCTGCTGAAATTTTTTAAAAACTGAAAAGATTTGGGTATTTCTTCCATGTTCTTTTTGTCGATTTGTTTAAATGTAAATATTAGGTCGTTTATACTTATACTCTTTCTAAAACTACTCTAGGATTGATGAAATAGTTCATCTGTTTGTTTTATTAATTTCTTTGCAAGGATTCGTTCATAAATGTTGAATGGTATACTGAAGAAGGTAGTTTTTGCACGTCTTTTCAACCCTTTTCTTGAATATTCACAATATGTTAATAATTTTCCAAATTAGAGTTACTTTCCTTTCTCTCGAGGCGAGTTTGTGTATTGGTTTTAGTGTTTCAATTTCTCTTGTGCCTACATGTTTTAATATTTCACCAGTTACCTGGTTTAATCTGTTGCTTTTCCCATTTATGCACTCTTTTTACTTCTATTAGATCTTTCTCTTGTATTTCTTCCTATGTTGGGTCTTTTCACATATTTTTTTCCATCATTATATTCACAATCTTCAATTTCATCTATTAATAGGATTTAATCGAAGTACTATTACCATCTGCCTATTAATTGTTCATGCATTGATTTGCTTATTATAAGTTTGGTCATTTCCTTTACTTGCATTCTTAAGGACTCTTTATAACAACTTTTGGTTTGTGTGTAAATAAAAATAAATCTAGTTAATTCATAAATAGTTAGAAATATAATATGTGTGTTGTCCAAAATTGCTTCCTAAGTCTATATTTCCACTTACTTTTTGGCCTTTCTTCCAATATTCCCATCCACTCTCTGATCATTTTTATCTCTTTGTTAGGTTATTTTTTCCATCCATACGATTTTAATTTTCCTGATTTTATGAATTCTACTATTCTACTTCTATTATTTTCCTTTTAGAGATTCAGTTCCAGTAGATATAGTAGAAAACATGTGAACAATTAATGGTCCAACTAGATAGAATCTTTCCAGATAAATGTTGATATGAACTTCTTCGTTATTTAAATATCAATGCCAATCTTGTCATGCAGATCTAAGTAAAATAGTCCAGCACTAATAGCAGTGAATGCAGAATAATTGGTGACAGTTCTTCTTTCAGTTGGAAAGGACAGTACCATGCTGGGATGTAATACCAAACTGCAGACTATCAAAGAAAAACTAAACTATCCCATATAAAATAAATTGTAAATTGAAATGGCCTCCACTATCTCCAGATTTAATCCATTTGGGATTTCTGTTTTTTTTCTCTCAGAGATATCTACGTCTAATCATATCATACTGTAATCTTCTACTAACTCAGGATTTTAGTATTTATTGCATGGACATATTATATTTGATATAAAATGAGATGTTTTTTATTGGTATCGAAGAGAAGCTGCCAATGGTCCAGCTGTAACTTAAGTTCTTACTGAAGTAAGCTAATCTAGCTCCACCTAGCATAGTCTAACCTAACCTAACATAAATTAATCAACGCTTCTCTAAATATACCAGAACTCGAGATCCTTTTCGTTTAAAAATATGTACTTTATGCACTTTTGAACTATTGTGGAATAACAAAGATCTATGTAAACCGGCCTAGTTTTAAATAAAGCGCATAATAAATCATCTGTTATAATCGGGCGAATGCGCGTCGGGGCTGAGCATGGCATCACAACTATTTATCAATTAATTAAAAATTAAAACAGATTGAATTAGCCAACACTATTGACAATTGGCTGATAACCGAAATAATTATGCGTGTATAAATTATCCGTAATCAAAATAAACAACTAACATTGATAATCGCGGTAATATATACGCTGAATTAAATTGTAAACAAAATTGCCGGATGATAATTTTAACGGGGGTTTATTGATACACAGCAAAATATTGGAAATTGATAAAAACGATATGACTTTTTTTGGTAATTAACCGCCATTTAATCAATATTTGCTATTGAAGAAGTTATGCAAACAGATTTTTGTTTGTAAAACTCTAGGTTTACTATTTATATCGTTAGTGAAGTACTCTGATGATGCACAAACTAATAGAATAAAATCTACACTATAAGCCGTTGCTATTCCAAACTTTTAATTACAATAGTTTATTTTTTAAGAATGAGCGGTAAAATTGCAAATATGTTTTTACATCAGAAGATGTTACCAACAAAATTAGAAATTTGGAGCTATTTTATCATTCTTAACCATTGAACTTCTTGAATATCAAATCAGAGTTTTTACATTTTTTCCTTTTATACTAACGTTGGAAAATTTCGATTAATTACTTTCGGGTCAAAAGAACACGTCTTTAAGTTTAATAAAATCAAAATGAATATACTATTCATATTTTTGTTTTTAAAACATTTTTTTTATTATATCTTATTTGTTAGCAATCAAAACACAAGGGTTCTATAAGCTAGTTTTTTTTAAAACATACAGCTAAAAATTCAATCAATCTTGCGAATTTAAGTGCCACAAAAATTGAAAATGAAGGATTTATTGAGAATTTAGGAAATCAGACATGCACCAGATCTGAAAATAAATTTAGTATCATCTAGAAAAATTACACGAAAAAAATCTAAAATCTAACAACTGATTCTTAAGAAAGTACAAAAATAATTAATAACGATAGAAATAAGATAAGTATGGCTAAAAATTTAGAAGTCAAGGAAAGTTGGTATTCTGCAATTAGCTTAATTAATAATACATTTCTGTTAGATAATTTGCCAATATTCAGTTTTTTGTAAGTAAAAACTGAAGTAGTTTTTGGTAAATAAGTAAGAGATACGAAAAATTTCAGGAAAAAAATTCTAGAGAAAAAATGATTTCAAAACTAGTCCTAAAATCATATTCAAAGAGAATTTTTGTGCATCCAACTCATAACAGTTTTATCTGGTGTGTCACAATGTACTCATCTTGGTCCTATCTTGCTTTTATTATTTGTAAATGATGTAATAGTTACAAATAATATAGGCAGATCAATAAATATTAGAATATGGAATCTTCTGTTTGTCAATCAGTGGATTATGATTATCATTACACTTTTCTATACCATTCTTTGTGATTTTTGTTTCCTGTAGTATCATCTAGAAAAGCTCAACCGCATCGAACTATAGAAACAATCTGAAGAAATCGAAGAGCACGAAGAAGGAAACGGCTCATTCCGTGCACTGACTTGCATTTTTGCTAAACATGATACATCATTTGTTGTAACTAGTTTCGACTGTACGTGTCGGCACATGTTTTATAATTGAGATAAGCTGACAGCGACTGATTATCGTTATTATTTAATGATTTCACGGCTATTATTTCGTCATTATACTGTTTCAATTCCATATAAAAAAGTAATTGGTGTAATACGAGACAGATGTCCATCTTCGATATCTGTTAAGTTAAGTTATTAGATAGAACAGCTTATAGATTTTTTATTGATGATAGTTATATTTCTTTAAAGTCAAATATTTAAAAAAAAAATGTATCATCAATGTTTTACTTCAATCAGTACCGAATGGTGCAAGGAAAAGAGATAAATCGAAAGATGCAATAGCCAGAAAATGTGAAAAAGAGGAGATTTATTTTTCTATTCTATTATTTCATTCTTTGTTTCTAGTATGTATTTCGTTAAAACAAACAAAATTACCTTTAATGATGTAATAATTTTTTAATAATCGTTAATAAACGGCCCGACCACTAGCATCGCTTTTTAGTATTAATGGAATTAATTTAATCTGGTGAATATGTAGATATTTGATTGACGTTCACGTTAATCCGGCCAAATTAGCACTAAAGAGACGACCGCCGTCCGCAAATAATTGATTCGCTTAATTCGTATATGATTTTGTGTTAATATAAACATCAGAGTGATACAAATGTAATTACATTATTTCAGTTAGGACTGAATCAAACATAAACTATATTTAATCAACGAATTATCTGGAATAATAACTGACGACTACGATTGGTGCAACAGTGAAGTAGAGAAAAATTCTTGTAGTCTCTTGAAACTACCTTAAACCTTGTTTGTTTTGCTGTTAATATCTTGGTTTTGATATTTTCTTTGCACTTGGTAAACATAAAATGTTTTAGAGTTTGAATAGTTCAGTTGATGGCAAACTAGAAAAAAGTGAAATTGTAAAAATGTATTTTATAACATTAAAAAAAATTAAATGAATTGAATTTAGTGGCGATTTTTGAATTGTTTTTAAGTTGTTCCTGTTATTTGATAAAACTTATTGTATTATCAATTAAATACATTTTTATGGAACTTGCATAACCTTAAAAAAGAACAAACAATGTTTATGTGCATAAATAGTTATAAAAAAAAAATTAAAAATAATAGTGACATAAAATTCGTTAAATTACTGTGCCATTAATAAATTTTCTTGAGTGAGAAAATCATATTTTTAAATCTTCACGCTGATGCTGGTCTACAATCAAGTTTTATGTTTCTCGTTGTTTTTATGATTTTTTTTTTATTTTGTTTATTTTGAACTTATATGAATCTAATAGAAAATATACAAAATACGTCCAACAAAATTTTGGCTTTATTGACTGGAAAATTGAAAGAAATAGAAAGTGCATTCTCCAAGTTGGAGGAAGTAACAAAGGAGTATGGGCCAAGAATCAACCAAGAGAAAATAAATTATGTTGCATTAAACTAGAAAGTAAGCAAAACGTATACGAGAAATTTAAATCAGGAAAACACAGAAAATACAATATAGAAGAATTCGAATACTAACAAACAAAAATGAGAAGAAAAGCGCAAATGAATAAAATATTAACAATGAGGAGTTTAGTGGGTGAAAGCTTTGAGTTACTTCTAAAGTAAAAAAAATTATCTAGAGCAACCAAAATTATTGTTTGACTTACAATTCAACCAACTGTAACAAGTAGGAGTGACATATAAGCTTTTACAAAAAAAAAGAAGAAAGAAAAGTAGGAATGGGAGAGAAAAATACTAAAGAAAATTTTTGGCAAAGGAATGTGGAAAAGCAGAGTAAATCAAAAATTAAAGACCTTATAGAACCGGATGTAGCAACAGATTGTAAATGTTTTATCAATTAGAAACGTTTAATCACAACATCGAAACATGAACTGTCTTCTAAAAAATCGGGTTAAATATTATTTTTTCAGATTATTAACCAACTTGGTTTGGTTTTAGGGGTTCGATATTTTGACATTCAACTAGTTTGTTACTCGTTGATGTTACCGTGCCACCGATAGGTAAGGTTTACTTACCGCATTATGTTTCGATCGAATATTAGACTAACAGTGGAGTTTGTATAGCTTTAGAGGTTGCCGCAAATAATGGCGACGTGATTCAATTTCATCAAATCCCACCGTCCCAAGTTGAACTTATTAACTCGTTTAGCATTAATTATTATCGATGCGTATATTCCAGACGTTAGTAAATGTGATTAATTCATTCACGCCAATTGTACAACGGTGTTGATAATTTATATGTTGGTAACCAAAAACCCTGTATAACCACAGTATCTATATATATATATGTGTGTGTGTGTGTGTATAAATAGTGGTAATAATTTAAATTTTTATGGTGTAAATATGGCTTTACTTGTCAATTATCATTCCATAAAATATTTATTAATTCATTAATTAAATTGATTATTGTTTATTACTTTTTTCCTTAATGTTTTTTTCAATCTTCTAGATAGTCCATCTAATAAAGAAAAAGAAGTAATTATTTTTTTGTAGTCTTTATTAAATCTCTATTATTTAATTGATTGAAGTGATTATTTTTATTAGTTTTTCTCTTTTTAGTAACAGTTTTTTTTTTAAATTAGATTTTTTTATATTCCTGTAATTGAAAAAAAAAGAAGTACCTAATTGTATTTTTTTGTATTCTGTAACCTTTATTAAATCAAATAATTATAGATTCGTTGAATATATTGAATATATTTATTAGTTTTTTTTTCTAATTAGTTACAGTTTATCAAAAGAAAAAATAATAAATTTTTCAATAGTCTTTTGGTTGAGGTCTCCAAATAGATATAAAAGAAGAAATAATTCTTTTTTTTTATTAAGTTTTTATTAACTGACGGATTTTGATTAGCTTTTTCGTCTTTAAAAAAAATAGATTTTTTCCTCTCTTCTAATTGAAGTTTCCAAATCGTCAAATCGAAGCTGTACTCTGTAACATTTGCTAAATCTTTATTATATGACTCAATAAATTAAATATTTTTTAGTTTATAGCTTTTATCTCGTTTTATGAAAAAAAAGTATATTTTTCTATTCTTAATTCTTAATATTTTTATTTCGCATACGTTATTAAATATTTATTAATAGAATGAATATATTGAATATTTTAATTAAGTTATTAGTGAGTAAAAAAGCACACCTCTATTTTTCTAAAGGGGCCTCAAAATCGAAAAAAACCGAAGCAAATATTTTTTTATAGTCTCTATTATATTTTTATTAATTGAATCATTATTTTTTTACCAGCTTATTTCTCTAACAGTTTTTCACATAAAAAATATTTTTCTCTAGTCTTCTAGCTGACACCTCGAAATTGAAAAAAATAACAAGTAATTATTTCTTTTGTAACCTTTATTAAATCTTTATTAATTGATTGATTAAATTCATTATCTTCTATTATCCTTTTCTCCGTGATCAACAATTTAAAAAAATAGTTTTTCTCTATTCTTTTCTGTTTCTCATTGATTATTTTCTTATATAAAGAACACTTTAATTTGTTTTGACTAAACACCCAAATTTTCTAAAAAAACTATAATACATCGTAATTTTCACAGGGGGATCCGTTCCATTGATTAAACGAAAACCTCAACGAAAAAAATTTATCACATCGAATTAACTGGTCCATTTCATTAGGTCCGTCTCACTCCTTCTCGACGTTTATTTACTTTTAATTAAATTTTATCTACTTTATCGCCAACCTAAAATTGCGTTCATTTATTTTACAATCCTTCGAAAGAAAAAACCCGTAAATAGTGGACTAAATGTGGCGTTATCTAATCAGGACAGATGTTGAAATTTTTACTTTGTCATTAGCCAATTAAAGTGCATTTGCATTAGGAAATTTTTAAAGACTTTTAGGGCCCTAGTTGCCTATGAATTTTTAATCTCGTTTACTTAACGCCATAAAAAATAAAAACGGGATGATTTATTCTATTTGTATTATAAAGGGTTGGTAATTTCGGTTTAGAGGCAAGTATTCTTTTATTAGCACAAGTTTTCGCTATTTTTCCATTTAAAATTTTTAATTCGATAATCCGTTATACAATTTATCTTATTTTCCAATACCCAGAAATTCCAATTTATAAAACAATAATTGATAGAAATGATGAATTTGACGTATTCGTTTATTGATATTTACGCATATATTCCCCTCTAAAAAATATTAATTAAAATAAAAATATTAATAACGACTGTCGAAATGGGATTAAAAACTTTTTGGTGACTCAATTAGTCTGAAATGCATCCGTTAATAACTAGCTAATAGTTTTCGGCTAACGGCAAAAGCAAACTTAAATGGAGATTCCATGTTTCTATAAAATTGAATCCACCGCGACAATCCATTTGGGTTATATTTACACATTTTCATAATACAAAAAGCTTTTTAGTACAGGCGCAACACACCGCACGAACAGTTTATTTCCAACATAAAATCCGCATCCGATTATCATCGACATTAGAAACACGTGTGACTATTATTACAAATTCGTTATAAAACAAACTTGCACACCTGGTAGAATTTTCAAGAATCCCCCTCTTTCAAACAAACTAATCAAAACTATAAGGTATTTCTAATAAACCCGAAACTTCTCTCGCGGAAACCATAGAGCAAGTGAGTGCAGTGCTGCTCTCAAATTTAATTAGTTCAAAGCACCTACTCTATGTAACAGCCAAATAAATATCCATTCGAGATAAAATGCAGGAGCGCCTTGCTTCCTGAAGAGGGCTGCCAAGGGCTGGCGAGGGGGTGCAAGGGGTAAGAGAGAGCCCGGACAACGTCCGGTTCCGGGTCCAGATCAAAGAGACTCGCTTTATTCCCCTCCCGTTTTATCGTCAACGTCTAGTAATTAAATATACAATGGACGGGAAATTATTATGTGGAAATATTTTTATTATAATAATATTACTGAAACTCTAAAAGATTTGTAAAGTTGGGTTCTTAGTGCCCACCCACCAAATCCCACTCAATTTCGTTGTTGGTTCTTTATTTTTTGTAATATACGTGGGTGGGAGCTAATTATAATATATGTACGACGCCACATGTGAGATTGTAATGGTTTTCGCAGCGCGGAAGCAAAAACGTGGTTCTTACAATATATTTGTTAACGAAACCGGTTGGATGAATTTTCCGATTGATGTACTGTATCAATAAGGAAAATTTGCACTTTTCAGATTCTTATGCCTTTAAATCTGTAGCTCCGATTCTGGGGGGAAGCCCAATATGAACTTTTTCTAACTCATTTATTAAATTAATGATTTGAATAATTATTAAGCCTCGCCGAGATTTTAATAAACCGTTGACTCTACTAACTAATTCAGGAAAGTACTGGCAAATTATAACTTACCAAATTTAACAAGATTGAAAATACTTTTCGAGACGGATGTTTAACTACAACTGATTTTCGAATTTGTCTAGCTTTCCAAACAGAATTTTTTAGAGCTACTTTTAGCTTTTACAGATTTTTATCATTTTCGGTTTATTAACGTAACTCGGATTTTACAAAACTAGTCAAGTCGTCAGTTGAGTGTTATATCATAGGATAACAATCTGAACGACATCTTTTTTTGTGGATGGAAAAAATCCCCATAAAAATATTTCCAGAACCAGCTCAGTTTCTCCAACTACGCACATTATATTTATACAATTACAATCATAAAAATCATCTGTAATGTCATTTTCCTACAAAATAAAAATTAGTAGCTTTCAGATTTAATCTTGCTTTTGCTCTGTTACAGTTTCCTTACTTTTTACTTTGAAACGTTCTTGGTTTATTTTGTTTATTTGTCAAGCATTTATTTCTCACCAGCATTATCAACGCAGATGCCATTGGTAATAGTGGTCCGATTAATATTTTAAGAAAATCCTATCCAGTAACATTACCAAAATGGTTTTGACTACCTAACTTTTTTATTAGTGGTCCGATTGAAACGCAACGCTTTTTCGTAATCATCATTTTATATTTAATATTTCTGGTACTCACTTCGTTATCTATAGTATATAAAGTAAAATGTCAGCATACGAAGAATACATTTTGTTTGATTTTGTAGGTTGTACGAGTATAGTTCCTTTTTGAACCATTCAATTTCTAATGCATTTAATTCATGATCAAATACCTTTTAAAATTGGTATTAAATTAAAATTATTAAATACAAAAATTAGATGTTCTTACCTGACAGTTACCTCATGGACTTTTTGCCAAAAGTGAGCTCTCTAAATATATGAATGAACGAAATTTTAACGGTTGGTTTTTGGTCGGATATAAAATTACCAATAAAATCGTGTTATTTTATTTTATAGGATCATGCGCAGTAACTTCAGCAAAACAGCTTTAACTATCTAACTTGTTATTAGTAGGCTTATTTAAAATACTAATGCGTATGATTTTTCTTTAAATTTTAAGTCTATATGCTGTTCATAATATAATGCTATTTGGCCCGTTTCAATCGGACCTCTAATACAAAGATAAGTAGCCAATTTAATAAAAACATCTGTTTCTTGCAGCACTAAATTTTCTGATTTCTGGTGGCTACTCAGTCTTCGTCTGGATATTCATCTTGTTCTATACTTTGCTGTGAATGTTTCTTTTGCAAGTTTTTCATCCTCACCAGTATTATCCTAACGAACGCAGTTGTCATTTTATTAGACAAACGCACTTAATTCGGATTAGTTCTTTCCATTTGCTTCTTCTATAAAGACAAGAGGATCCTAAAATACTTCAAAAATTATTAAATTTATACGAAGAAGGTCCGGTTCCTGCCAACACCAAACCCTTTCTCTCTTTTATCTCCTCTTGTCTTGCCGCATCCTTCGTCCCCGAGTAATTAAATACACTATAGGGCATTAAATTATTCTATGCAAGCTGGTTCGTACGGCCGGACATTGTTCGGACTGTACACAATCATCGCACCGAGAGCAGAACGATACGATCATCCGACGTTTCGACGTTCGACGTACGGGACACCCTCTCTTCTGGACCCAACATCACATATGCACAAAGCATTCCTGACTTAATTAAACACCATTTACGTAAATCGTTTCCAAGTTCTTCGTTCAATACGAACAGAGCAGTATCCAGGAAAATTTCAATCGACAGGATTGTATTGGGAATATTTAGTAAATACTTTGTTCGAATGGAGCAGGATTGCAACTGGGCAGTTATATTACAAGATCTTTTGTTCAATTCAAAAAATTTTTTTTAAAGACTGATATTTTTTCTATTTTTTGCTCTAGATCCCTAGCAAAATCATCCTCACTATTACTTCTTAGCTTGGGGTTTTCCATTCCTGTTAGTGTTATTTAATTTTATTGAGCAATGAACATTTTATACCGTTATATACATATCAAAATATCTTTTTCAACATAACTTTGTTTAATTTGCAAATTCGCTATATTTTTGTGGTGAGTTGCAATTTGACTTTGTACCAAAGTTCTCTAAACATTTTTTTTGAAACCTGACCTTAGTTTTCTTGAATCTGTATGTTTTATATAAGCCATTCACTTTTACCATTCGAGGAACTGCCATTTGAACAAAGAATTGAGGGATTCTCCCTTCTATTTTTCCTTTAATGGCAATTAATGAAGAGGATTAAATAAAGAAATAAAATTTTGAAGTGTTTTTTAATTCTTGGTCTTTAATCTGGGGTATAAATATTCCTTTGAATGGTTTTTCTGTTCGCGCTCGATCGATGAATAAAACATAAATCCTTTATTGTGGCCCGGTATAAAGCGAGCATTCGAAAGTGAACCGCATTTATCCGTTAATAAATAATGTGTCGGGTAATGGGCCCAAATAATATCTCAAAATAGTTAAAATGGCGAGGCATGCGAGAGTGTGCCAGGCCGGCATTAAAAGCTTTTAAACGTCGTTTTGGAAAAAGCATTAAGTGTGTTTGTGTAACTACTCAAACTCTCCGTAGGACTCTTGTAGAATTCTGGCTTGGCTCACAAAAGTTGTTTGTAGATCAAAACAGGCGCTTGGTTAAAAGCTGTTTTATCTTTGGAACCGTTTCGTTGACCACGTAGGATATTCGTAGCTAATATATTCCCAATTTTAATATATCAGGGATATTCACTAAAAGAATATCGTGGAAAGTTTCGAATGGAATTTAGATCCTTAAAAACGAGCTCTTTAAAGTATGGTGTTTGTTGCAATGGCGCTCTGGAGCAATTTGTAGATAAGAAACAGCATCGTAATGGAATGAATAATATACTATCGAGCCACGAAAACAACAGAACTTATACGAAGAAGAATTTCATATACAAACAATAAACACCTCTCTATGATTAGCATTACATTTTATTTAGTATTCTTTGCTTTGACACATTTGTTTTTTACCTCGAACTTAGTTAGAAGTGAATTGGTTATTTGTACTGACCAAATCAAGTCTTCGGGCGTACTTCGTTAGAAAAACCACCAAACACTCGAGCGAAAATTAAATCCCCCGTATATTTACTTAATGAGCCGAACAAAAGAAAGAGGCTCTCTCACTCTGTTGCCACTAATTTTGCCCCGTTTCATTGTTACGATCCCCTCGCTAACAAGACTGACAATCCGAAATAATTGGACTCTCTTACTAATTGGAACAATAGCTGAAAAATAACTTCGGATGCATCATAATGAATCCTCTGGTAAGTGGTGTCTACCAGTCCTCCGCGCACGGTCGTTCAAGTTGGCGCTAGTCGAAGTGGTGCCCAAAATAACAAATCAGATATAAAGAATTATTTTATAAACAATTGAGTTACCAATTTTGCAGGAGATCTTTTATCAACTGTTTTCGAACCCGTTTTGTTGAGACATCTATTGAGAATAATAATAGTAATAATAATAATATTAATAATAATGATACGAAAGTAGTAATGGAAGACAAAGTAAGAGATATAAAGACCACTTCAAATAAAAAAACGTCGGGAAAAAATAAAAATGAAAATTCGAAAGAGGAGAGAAGATATACAAGACATGGATTTGAAAGAACTGTGGACGGAATTTAAAGAAATAATAACGACTGCAAATACCCTGGAGAGATGAAGAAATAAGAGCAGAACTAAAAAAGTAAAAAGAACCCTATACAAAATAGGTGTATTAAAAACAAGAAATATTGCCTTAACAGAGGACAAAAATATTAAAGACAGATGAAAATAAATTTTTGTTGATATACTGTAAGCAAAAAATAAAAATCTAATGGAAACTACTATTTCCAACAATTTAGAAGAACAAAAAAGATCTCTAGAAGAAAAAATACCTATCTGCGATATTAATGTGGCAATAAAAAAATCAAAACCTGCAAAGGCATCAGGAGTGAAAGAAAGGAACAAAATAATGAAAGTACCTAAAACACCAACGAATTAGCAATCAACTAGAGGAAAATAATAGTGATACCAATCTAAAAAAGGAGAGGATACTTCAAAAATAATAGAGAATAGAACAGCAGAGAATAAAATTAAAACCCAACAACTCTGATGGTTTCATTACTTTTGTCAATTGTATGACGATAAGAAAAAGAAAAAAGAAGGAAGTCAAAAAAGGTAACACATAGAATAACAATATTAATATACTGGAAGAAAAGGGCTTCTATTTGGAACCAGGTGAATGTAAGTAAATGGGTAATAACCATTATTTTCAGTTGTATTCTTTCTATTGTTTTTGTTAGTTTTCATATTTTTTTTCAATATTCTCAACGTAATTTGTTTATCTGAAAATTTTTTGTGGCGAATCCTCTGGCCTAGACGAGATTCTTCATCGCAACTACTAATTAGACCTGTATCTAATTATATCGTAGCTAATTAAATATGTAACCACAGCGAATTTCAGTAGAACAAAGTCGTAGAATTGTGTTTCTCTTTAAAACTTCACTACAAAGCATGGCAATACTGACTTTTTGATGTTTATCCTACATTTTGCCAGTTCCAGCTCAATAATGTCCTAATTGAGATCTTTCCCCCACAGGATGTTTCCTTTCTTCAAATCCAATTTCTCCAGATCAAAAATACTACGCGAAAAACAAGAGAAACATTATTTAATAAATGTTTAAAAATAAAAGACCTTATTAAAATAAAAGATATAATAATACGGTTATTGCTCAATAAATAAAAAACAGGAGGGAAACCAGATCATTGGGAGAGAAATATTGGAGACTGTAATATTATAATAATAATAAAAACTTACTAAAAACAATTAAAGACAAATATTAGCCACAAAGACCTAACACTCAGACTAAAAAAATAATTATATCGATGATTATGACGATGACGATGATGATGCTGATGATGATATCAACAACAACCACGATGATAATGATAAATAAAAGAAATATACTGTGCATTTCATAAGACTGATCTAAGTAAAACCATTGATAGTTTTTGTAATATAAAACTTTAAAAACAGATACGAAAGATGAAAATATTCCAAAATATCTACAAAAACAAATGATGTAAGCTTTTATAGCATTATTATTTTAAAATTTATGGAAGATTAACATCAAAAATTCACACTAATGACAGGAACAAGAAAATGTGATTAAATGTAAAAATTAAAATGTAATAAAACATGATTATAAATCGTAAATAATTTTCGAAGGTATCAAATGGATTTTTAAGTGACCAGCCATTAAAATAAGTGGTTTTATGTAATGTCCTAAAAGTGTAAAAATATTTTGGCTATCAATATAAATATATATATATTATGAAACGAGCATTTTAAGTAAGCAATATTACAGGACGTTTATTCATCTAAGTTCGTTTTTTATTTTAAAAATTAGGGCCAAATTTGAAACCTCATACGGTAATTTAAACACCACACTTTATTAATATCAATAAAATACTGCTACCATATTGTAATTTAATTAATAACAATTTTTTTGAGCGCGAACAGTTAATTTTTCTATTGTATTTTAACAATTTTGGTCTTGAGTGCAATAATCTGAGTAACTATGAGAAACAAGGCCCATTGTTAAAAAACTATTGATAAAATAACATGGGGGAACATTTTTTAACTTTAGTTATTTTACTGACCACACTGTATAATCAGATGATCACATAAATTATATGGCGTATCTAATTTAGCTACGATTTACATAAATTAGGCAATTTTTAGTAACGACACTGGCATACAAATTGTAATTATAATTAGCCTTTTTATAAATATAAAACTTTTTTAAAGTAATAAAAATAGCAGTTTTCTCATCATCTTAATATTAAAGGCCATTTATCACTCAGTTTTAATTAATTTAGAATGTTTTTAATTTGAACTAGAGAGTTAATTAATTTGTTTATATGAGTCTAAAATTAAATGAACAAAGAGAGAGAAAGTGCGAGATAGAGGAAGATGACAGATGAAATAGATTTTCTGATAAATTAATGTGTTTTATGTATATATGTAGAATTTGGTGGTAAACAAACAGCTTTTAACTTTTTTTTTTAATTTAACTAGTTAATTTTTTTGTATCAAACAAAAGGAGGGTTTGGGATCTAGAAAAAATTGTCACCAAACTAATTCTTAATGTATTGTATAGAATAAAATAAGTAACACGTAGAGAATTATTTATAAAAATTAAAATATTTCTCTAAGAATAGTTTCATTATACCCTCAAAGAAATATTTTTTTACTTTTTGAGATATAGAAATTTTTCGGAAAATCAAATTCTTAAAAATATCAAAAGTTCATTTTTTGTGACAATTCTAAATTTGATTTTGTTAATATTTTGTATGGTAAGGCTTTCAATATCGCGATATCTTTTTAAATTTTTAAGATATCGAAATTTTTTGGATAATCTAACTCAAAAATTTCAAAGGCCCCATCCATTTTTTTTAGAAAATTCTAAATTTGATTTAGCTTATATTTTGTATAAAAAAGCTTTCAATTTCGTGATCTCTCTTTTAATTTTTAATTATAGATTTTTTCGAACAGTCAAATTCTTAAAAGTTTCTAAATTCCCATCGATTTTTTCAGAAAATCTTAAATTTTATTGGGCTGATATTTTGCATAAATAGGAACTCCATTTGGTTAAAACTCTTTCACTTTTTTGGTTATCGATTTTTTTCAAAAATTTCAAAGGGTTATGAATAGAAACAAAAATATTCTCTAGTGATAATGTTCGATCTATAAAAAATCTACTCTTTTAAGAAAACTATGGTTTCCAAAATATCAATAATAGCTAATTCTATTTTTCTTCTATTTTTTGATAAAAATTCAATATTTTATCTTAAGTTTATTTTTCGCTGATCATTATGTATTGTTTTGCAAAAAGGACCCAATTTTTGAACAAATCAATTCTTAATAAAAAAAGACCTAATAAAAATAGTCACCCAGGACAAAATATTATTAATCTGAAGGAGACATTTAACACAAAATAGACGAAAACAAAAAATGAAGCAGTTGTATTGAAAAATAGGTTTTGCTTGAAGAAAATGTGGAAGAAATTACAAAAATAATTTACGAAGTTCGAAGGACCGGTTCGGTTTGTTCGTAATTTTCCGAATTTTCCGAGTAATTAGTTATTTTAGTCCACTTTATACGAATTTTGTCAAGGAATTTATTTGGCCGTAGTTTATTTAGGGCCCTTCTGCATAACAAGCGGCAAAGTATTAACGAAATTTCCAGCAGAATTTCATAATGCTGTTTATTTTGTGGGTTTTCGCTTTGAACGTCTTAATATTAATTAAATAACTCTTTTAGTCTGAGAATACGGTAATTACGAGTGTATTGAGTTAATAATAATAATCCCCGTGGTATTCATTATATTGAATACCCATTTAATTAGCTCATTAGTTGTTTAATTGATGTTACAAACTTCTCTCAAACTCGACTCGCTCTCTAAATAAAGTTTCTCGGGATTTGGTCAGGGAGTGGAATTTACTCTCACCTCCCTCCCGCCCTTCGTTCCCCATCTGGCATCGCTGGCGGCGTTTTTGATAATTAGCAATTATTCCTTGCGTTACTAATTCAACTAAAACAAATCCTATAAATTATTATTTCTCTTTTAATGCCTTCCATACATCCAATAAATAAAATGCTTCATTAAACAAACAATTTCGTCAGATGAAAGCCAAATAAATGACTTTACACAGAGTATTGACGACGAGATATACAAAACTAATCAAAATCTCGTGAAAGTTATCAAATTAAAACAATGCATTTGGAAAAGCACAATTGATTTTTATGTACTAAATATCAAAAAATTATACCGAGTGATTTGTTTGTTTTTATTCTAATTGAATGAAAACTTCCTCAAAGTGTTTTCTTTCCGTTGATTGTAATTGAGTGAATAATTCTGCGAGAGTGTTTTATTTTCCTTTTTTGTAGTTAACAAAAAAATTAAATTTAATGCTAATTTTGTTACACATTGATTAAGAGTACAAATTACCAAAAAAATGTATTGTATGAAGTAATTTTAGGATGTGTTCCAAATAATTTTCAAGTGCGGCACTATATTTTGATTTTATTTTTAATGCATTTGGTAATGCAACATTGATTTTTATATACTAAATATCGAAAAATCATACGGAGTGTTTTGTTTGTTTTTATTCTAATTGGCTGAAAAATTCTGCAAAAGTGTTGTTTTCCTTTTTTGTAGTTGACTGAAAACTTCTGCAAGAGTGTAATGTTTCCCTTTATTGTAATTGGGTGAAAAATTCTGTCTTTTATTTTCCTTTTTTGTAGTTAACTGAAAAATTAAAATAGCTGCTAATTTTGTTACACATTGATGTAGAATACAAATTTGAAAAAAATGTATTATATGAAGTATTTTAGGATGTGTTCCAAATAATTTTCAAGTGCCATACTATGTTTTGATTGTATTTTTAACGTATTTGGAAAAGCAAAATTGAGTTTGATGTACTTTATATCGAAAAACTATACGAAGAGTTTTGTTTCCCTTTATTGTAATCATAAGAAAATATTTTTAAATGAAATATACGTTACTTTCGCTCGATTGAATGTTTTGTTCGAATTAAATAATGAGGTATTTAAAATAAGTTAATATTATTTAAACGACAAATTATGTACTTCCAACCAACAAAATGAGTAGTTTGAATTAAATAATGAGATATTTGAAATAATTAAAAAAATTATTTAAGTGAAACATTAGTGACACTCAACTAACTAAATAATTTGTTTGAATTAAGCAATATAGCTTGAAATTGGAAAAAATTTCAATTGAAATTAAAAATCGAAAATATTCGATACTTAGTTAATAAACATTGGGGTTTTCTTAATTGAAAAATAACAATCGATTAGAATCATATTTGGGAGCTCGAGAGATCGAGACATGATATTGTCTATTTAAAGATGTAAATTCCCTAATATTGTTGTTTTTATAATTAAATAAATTGTTAGTTTTGTTCATACATTTATTGCAAAAATAACCCGATACGTAACGATCTCATTATGTACCCTTCGAAAACAATATATTTCCACATTGAAAAAATGACTTGAATAAATCACAGCGTTCTACATTCTAAAGAAACCTAATTGAATGTAAAAATTGACTTATGCTAAGTGTTCTTGCATGAATCATACAGGGTGCATTTTATTTACGGTTTCCGTTTGATACTTCCGGCTACTGTTGGGGATTTATTAGAGCCGGCAACATCGTCAGTTCGGTATAATCACATATTGGCAATTAGTTAGGGGACTAAGCTGACCACCATCATTATCCTTGGATGATTTATTTTGGGTGAATTCAACACCCTCATGCCGCCCCGTCGAATTAAAGCTGGCGGCTCTCGGCGGCGGGGTCGATCGCCAATTGATTTCGGCCTTTTTGACCTTTTTACGCTTTTTTCCAATCAACACAATTTTCACCTCTCGTCAAGGTGTACACGGGATTTCATTAAATACCAATTTTGTACATTTAAAAAATAATATTTTGTATACAAGGCGATTTATGAAAATGTACACGGATCAAAATATGCAAAAATTATGACAAATGTAGCATCTATAGATATAAATGGTGTTAAAATTTGGTGAGAAAATATATTTTTTTATAAATGAGATACTTTGGTCAATTATATATTTTTTTAATAAGGTGGTATTTTAATAAACTACCTTTTGAACTTAAAGTTAATCCAGTAATACTAGGGACCAGTTGGTTAGTTTGATTTTGTGCGAAAAAAATCCATTAAATTACATTTTTATAGTATTTTTTTTGGATGAAGCAACCAAAAATACAATTTATTCCATTGAGTATTTTTGTTTCTTGCTTACTTTCCAAGAGAAAAAATAAGAACCAAGAGCCCTTAAGTCTATTTTTCATTATAATTCTGATTTCAATAAGTTCAGAGAGCAGATAATATTTGGTTTTCAATTTTTTTTCTTGAAAACTAAGCGATATACTAAAAAAACTTTTGCTATAAAAGTTGATTTAGAAATACAACTATTTAGTCCCTTGAGATTTTTTGTGCCTCTCGTAATTTTTGAGAAAAAAATGTAATTTTTATTCTATTCTTTATTGTTGTTTTTGTCTTAATAAATTCAACTAAACGAGTTACGAGAAAACTTTGCAGGTGAAAAAGTTTTTATTTGTAGTTGTTTTATGAAACTACAACAAATTCAAAATCCATACACTATATTAATCACCACTTACCTCTTTTGTTTATTAAATTAATAAAAAAATCCAAAGAGGAAATACGAATTCAATTAAATTAAAGCAAAAAAAGAAGACCTACTTAATGCACCACGCCCTAAGTAATTGTGTAACACCCTAGTACTTAACTAGGCATTTAATGAGCTTATTTCACTCTCACTTAATCAGAATACGATCAAACATCGACCGTTACACAGCATTAATCTATAGGTTAAATTTTTTCTAACCGCACACATAGACGTGGAAATATATTAAAAACTATTTAAAAGTCTATGTTTCAAACCATTTGAATTTTTATATTTAGTGTGCTTGAATCTTTATTAAATTATTTATTATTTCTTGGAGATCCAGAACTTGGAATTACCCTGTATTGTGACATTAAACAAACTAGTATGTGAAATATTTGTAATTGTGCTTTAAAAAATAAACCACTACTTTTCATTAATTAACATTAAATTACACATATAATTAAATTGTGTCTTAACTAAACGATGGTTCAATAAATTTTTATATTACGATACAATTTTAGTAACCAAGAAATATTTATCTCCAAAAGGACCATATTTAAGACGGTTATTTCTTGTTTATGAATCGCACACTACTCGGGAATTTATAGTACAAAAATTTATGAAAAAAATGTAGTGTATGAAGTATTTTATGATACTATGTTTTGATTTTATTTTTAACGTATTTGGAAAAGCAAAATTGAGTTTGATGTACTATATATCGAAAAATTATACGAAGTGTTTTGTTTGTTTCTGTTCTAGTTGTAGGAAAAATTCTGCAAGTGTTTTATTTCCCTTTATTGTTATTGGGTGAAAAAAATCTTCGAGAGTGTTTTATTTTCCTTTTTTGTAGCTAACTAAAAAATTAAATTTGATGCTAATTTTCTTACAACTTTATTTAGAGTACAGATTAGAAAAAATGTACTGCATGAAGTGGTTTTAGGATGGAAATATTTTCGAATGTGCCACTATATTTTGATTTTATTTTTAGTACATTTGGAAAAGCAAAATAGATTTTTATATACTAAATATCGAAAAATGAGTGTTTTGTTTGTTTTTATTTTAGTTAGATAAAAAATTCTGCAGGAGTGTCTCTTCTCCCTTTATTTTAATTGGCTGAACAATTCTGCGAGAGTGTTTTGTTTCCCTTTATTGTAATCGGGTGAAAAATTCTGGGGTAGTGTTTTATTTTCCCTTTCTTGTAGTTAACTATAAAACTTAATTAGGTGCTGATTTTGTTACATATTTATGATGACGATGCAGGTTGGGCATTTGTAATATAAACACAAGGGTTCCAGAAATTCAACATAATATTTAAATAAACAAAATTAAATTTTAATTAAGAATTGTTGTGTATTACAGTAACTTTGGAATGGAAATGTAATATTAATTAAAAGAAAATGGAAGATTTGAGTTCACGTACACCAATGATTTTCGAAATCTTATATCGGGCATTTGGAGATCTGAGGCTAATACTAATAAGAAGGCGAACGTCTCGGATCTGTGATGGCTATTAACAATGATCTATATCTTAATTTGTACTAAGTGTTGTTGTAACAATGTTTACCCTAAGTGAAGCACTCAACGCTAACCACTTAACTAACGTAGAAAACAAAAAACAAATAATAATGGATTCCATTAAGAGTTAGAGTACGCATTAACACATATATTATGTACACTAGAGTGAAAACAAAATGGCTTTTATGAAAAAGATTTATCGTTTTAAGACGGCCGCGGCCTTTTTCTCTTGTTTATTAACTAATGGAAAAGCTGCCTGAAAATAATTTTTATGAAAAAAATTAATTGTGTTCAAAGGAAGCTCTGATATTTAAAAAATGTGGATTCTTTGGTAGAAATGATTTTTTTTTATTATTTAAAGAAATATTTTCGTTGAAATTTTATTTTTTCATGAAAATGAACTATTTTCCTTAAAATCAATTGTTTGTAAAAAACCTCGATTTTTGATATAATTGCATCTATAGGGAAATGCCAGTTTTTTAAAAATACGTTGTAATACATAGATACAACTATTTCTTAAAAAAAAAAGAAATATTTTCATTTTTTTTCATGAAAATTAACTACTTTTGCGATTGTTTTGTAAAGAGCTCGAAAAAATTGTATTTTTTAAGAAAAATTACAGTTTTTCGAAAATAATATAAAGTAATTCTTTATGGAACTATTACCTTTTTAGAAACATGAAATATTTCGATTGAAATTTGAGTTTTTCAAGAAAATTAAATACTTTGGCAAAAGTAAAATGTTTTCTTTGACGAAAATGGTAATTTTCTAAATAAGTGAACAAACTTTTTATTTGATGAAAATGGGAGTTTTCCATAAACTAATTTCTTTAAAGATTTCCTATTTTTGTTATTTTATTCTTTATGAAATTTAATTAGTCCTGCAAAATAATTATTTTTATGTTATTTTTGTAATCAAAATATTTTTTTATAAAAACGGTATTGATTAATTATTGACGGAATTAGAAAAATGATACGTTTTGACTGAAATTTAATTTAGTCATTAAAATAAATTATTTTTGCAAAAAAATCAATTCCTTTTTAAATGTAGTATTCATAACGTGAATAAATTGGATTTTTTGACCAAAATGATATTTTTTCAAAAATATTAACGGCTATTTTTTTAGAGAAACACGATATTTAAGAAAAAAGGCAGTATCTACATATCTGATTACTATATAAAAATTAATTATTTTTGCAAAAATTAAATGTTTTGTAAGAAAACCTCGAAAAACTGCATTGTTTTATGAAAATTACAGTAACTAATAATTTTTTAGAGAACTACTAGTTTTCGACCGTTTTTTTTTGATAAAACGAAAATGAATTGTTTATTTATTTGGTATTTAATCTAACAAAAAAATGTATAAGAGGGTGTATTGATAATTATTAATACTGATCGATTCTATGTATAGCAACTAACAATTTGCTTGATTGCACAAACCAAATAATTTTGTAACTACTCATTTATTGAATTTTTTTTTAATAATTATTATATAATTTTGTACATTGAAGCGAGTCTATTTTGGAGCAGTGTACACCGTCAATCCATATAATATACTTGAGTAATTACTTGCAGTAATTGTTCACCAGCAACTTTGCTGGGACTGCGACTGGGCCAATTAAAATTAATGATTTAGGTTCCATTACATCCGAATCAACGTGATTTAATTGTAACTTCACGAAAATTACAACGCCAACAGTTGTTATCGATAATGGAATTTGGCGAACATCCGCCATTATCGTGCAAGAGCAAGCCGGGGCACGACCTAACGAAGACGTCATTAAACTAAATGAACATTCTCGTTTTAAAGACTTTTTGCGCCTCCGTTAACCCGAATTATTTCACATTGTGTCAATCGTGAAATGATGATGGCGCAGAACATGAATATTTTACCCGTTCGGCTCTTTTAATTGGTCCAACTTCGGTCTACATTTCAAAAATGCGCAGCATTTATTTTGGAGTAAAGAGAACTGTCTTCATTTACGTTCGTTGCTAAATTATTCGTTTGTTTTATGATTATTTCAGAATATGACGATAGGATAAATTGGTGAATGTGGCAACTCTGCATTTGTGAATAAGCGACACTTATGTAGCAATACAGGAAAATATGTTAAGAATCTGTCAGTTTTTCCGATTGTTTAAGTATTTGTCAACTTGTAACATGTGTGGCCATAAAGTTTACGAAACGTATTAAAAAAGGAAGTAATACGAGAAATCATGATTATATTATTCTTCATAATCCACTCAAAAACAATGTCAATTGGTGTAATACAATTCTTAACAACAAAACTGTCAAATACATCTATGATATTATTGGTGAAGAAACGTGGTAGTATCCTTAAGAATCAGAAACAAAACAACAATTGACAGTTTTGCAGTTTCGAAAAGTTTTGAGGTCAAGAGGCGCATCGAAGAAGATGATTGCATGTTTCGTATCAAAGCCAGTTACATGGTTGGTTGCAATTATTAATGTTTTTACTTGAGAATAAAGATTCATTAAAATATCGAGCTTAAAGTCGATATTTAAAGTAAGAAGAGTTTTCAAATATTCATTAAACTATCGACATTAAAATAAACATTTATCAAAATCTCGTCCCATAATCGAAATCTTAAAGAGAAATATTAGTTTAATATTAAAATATCGAGCAGAAAGTCGAAATTTAAAGTAAAATACAAGATGCTTTTTAATATTTCTAAATCAACATCGATATTTCTTAAGATTTTGTATTTAAAATGGAGATCCATTGTAATATAGAGTTCAAAAATTGAAATATTTGAAATAAAGCCAGACTTTTAAGATTTCTGTTTTTTTTTAAATTTAAAATTTAAAATCGAGAACTGTTGAATATCTCAACTTCAATATCGAGATCTAAAAATATACGAGAACTTTAATAATTTTCCTTCAAAATCGAGGTTTATTAAAAGATCAACTCTAAGCTCGAGATGTTGAATGAGATTTAGGAGTAAAATTAAATTTTCGCTTAAAATTCTCCAATAATAAGCATTAAAGCTAATTGAGATATATTATTATAAATCGTTAAATTTTTTAAAAGCATTTCTAATCAATCAATTTTAGTAATATTAATGGAAAATAAAATAATAGGACATAAATACGTTAACCCAATATTTAACCAAAATGTGTAAAAAATATATAACGAATATTTAAAAATCTGTCGCAACAAATATTTACAAATATTTCATTAATATTTTTTGCTATTTGGGAACAGTTTACTTACCCGAGGTAATTGATCAATCCGTAAACGTGAATAATTTTGTATGATGATAATACAATCTCATACCCAAAGAGTAACAATCAATTTCAATAGTACAAATGGCGAATTATTGACCAACCCATTCCGTAGTCTTGATTTGACACCACGTGACTTTTTACATATCCTACAATTAAAGAAATAAATCCGTGGTCTACGTTTTTTCTGCCCTAATGAACGTATAGGATTTTTAGTACAAATACCGTTGCACGTCAGGAGTGACGTACCTCTTTCGTCATAGTACTGCCAACTAATTAAAATTTCCCTAACTAAGATAAATCATACGAAACATCACGAAAATTCACGAGGACTCATGAACGTAGTCACAGTACTAAAAAACCGAAAAAGTAATCGTAATTATTTTGATAATTTTAGAATTATTTCAATTATATTGGTTTATATACGTATCTTTATAATATAAAGTTTATAAATCATTATTATATGTTTAGTACTCAAAAAACCATAATTTACATGAAATAATTTTGAAATTTTCTACGCCCATGAGACTCGTATTTATGATGAAGAAATGACATTGTAGCGATTGCCATGCCTTGATGCGACGTTGTCGAGTATTTAGATTGAAATATTTCAACGATTTCTGACGTCCGGCCGTCAACCAGTTGTGTGTTTTCACCACGTTTTCGGTAATTTTATAATATTGTCTTTATTTTTTTGCTTTGCTAGATAGTTAACTTATAAAAAAAACTGTTTTAATTTTTCATAATAATAAAGCTAAACGACATAACCTAACCTTACATTTTTGAAACTTCCTACATTCCTCGACAATTTAGACAAGCCGACAACACTGCAGGGTCGTGATCTCATAATTGATATATGACGTGCAACGGGATTTGTATTAAAAATCCTATATATGCAATCAAAGCACACATTTTAAATCTAATTGGTTTCTTTTGTTTTTCATAGTTGTTTTCTAATTTATTTGACTGGCCCTCGTATTTCTATGTCAATTTCCCAAGAAAACATTTTTGCGTGTTAATTATGTCTGTAATTGCAAGAATAATGCACACTGCACCTGTACTACTATTTTTAAATGAAGATGTCAAATTCTCTCCAATCGCATTTCTTTAGAGGTAAACACCTTTAATTAAATTGTTACAATTCCAATTAAGGATCCAGAGCAATTGATCTAACGACCAATAAGGTATTCGAATCCAACTTTTTTCAACGAAAGCTATTTTCACCTTCTTGAGTTGAGTGCAAGGAAGTCTACTTTTTCATTGCAACGCAACATGAGAAATTTCAGATATTTACTAAAGAGTTGAGTACTTTTGTAACTTAAAGAGAGGATAGAAAAATTGGCAGTTTTATAACCAAATATTATTGGGAAGAGTTTTAAAGAAAGCGGTATTACGGTTAAAAGAAATTTGAACCCACGTTGAGATAATTTTTGAACCAGCCTGAGTCTAATAGACAATATACAAAGTGTGCCCAACAAAATTTATAAATTTTCTTTTATTCTTGATAATTGGTATTAAATGTTAAAAATAAAATTTGTACAAATAAATGTTTTTCTTTCATAACAACATGTAATATTGCAATATACAAATATATATATATATATATATATTCTGTTCGCTGTTCTATTGGAACAGTGGCATTGTTTTCAGAGATATTGTTAAAGCGAAATACAATATTTCCTAAAATTACCGCCATTAGCTGAGCATTAACGTAACAAAAGCTTAAAAATCGTTTTAGCCCAGTCTAATGGAACAATTCAAATACCTTATTGTCACTTTCTAGAATTCAATCGGACCGTTTTGTTACAATTACCTTTTGGATTTCGTTTCAAGTGTTTCTTGTGCAAAATTATGTAGGTATAGTCGATTTTTTTATAAAATATTAGAAAAAATCAATGACTACATAATAACTAAATGGTTCTTTTAACTTCTACGGTTTATTTAGAATATTTATAGTACGTTCATTGGATGTAAAAAAATGTTAGTTTTTATTTTCGGAGTATATAGAGATGGCTGCAAGCGGGCGAAAAAAATTATTGAAAAACTTTATGGCATCATTCCTTGCTCGATTGTATAAGTAATAAATTTTAACTGGAAACAAGGAAGAATGAATTGGTTGGGTAAAAATGCCTTTACGACGTTGTAAAATTTTCTATTGCCACTGAATTCAAGTAAGTAGCAAAATAAACAGTAGCCAGAAAATGGGTAAATGCAGCAGTTTTTTCTACTTTGGAAATATAGAATGTAGAAATTAGTTTTTTGATTTATCTATAGGATGTTAGAAACTCATTTCTTATTGAAATTTTGTATAAATAAATGACGATGTATAGAACAGGCTTCGGATTGCTCTTTAAAAGTGAAATGTTTTTATTTGTCGGTAGTAAAACACGTTTATTAGTCTAATAAAATGCATCGATGAGTCACTTATTGAATATAGTTCATCGTTATATTTTCTAGAAGCCAAACATCACCAAAATAAAGGCCGTTAGTAAACACAGAAGTTTTACACCACTTTCACTTATTGATGAAGATTGAGGTTATGTTATAGCATTAAAAATTTACTATTTTCTATAAAACTACAATTATGAAAGCGTGAATATAATATAAATTACTGAATTTACCCTTTTTTAATACCAGCCTTCTTTCTAAAGCATTACTTAGAATAAAAATTGATGACTGACTCAATTTAAAAGTGAAACATTTTTATTTGCCAGTAGTAAAACATGTTTATTGGCTTAGTAAAATGTATTGATGCCAAACATAACCAAAATACAGTTCATAAGTAAACCCAAAAGTTTTCATTTCTTTCACTTATTTAATGTAAAGTGAGGTTATGTTTGGTATTGGAATTGTTCCAATTAATCTAGTAGGCTCGGTTTTCAATAATAAATTATGTGGATTGTAGCATGTTCAAAATTGAAGAGATAAAGTCAAAATTCTGATATTTCTTTTAGATTTTTGGAAAAATAAATCATTTGACATTTTTTGAACTTAATTATATTACAAAATTAATATTTAAATTCCCTGGATTTTTATTTAAAATATATTTTCACCTTCAATAAGTACATCAGATAAATCTCTAGATTTTATTCTTCAATCGGAAATTCATGGATTCCAGTTATATTTTAAATTTACTACGAATTCTTAAATTTTGTACCACAACTTAAATAATTTTTACCATTTTCTAGCATTATTATTATACAAATTACTTAATTCACCCTTTTTTAATATCAATTTTGTTTCCAAAACATTATTTATAATAAAAGTCAACGTACAATTTCAAATTAATAAGCTTATATTCTATATAGCTCTAATATTTGAATTCTAAATTTATTTAAATACTAAAGCCAAGGATAGGCTTGGCCTAACTTCTAAATACTAATAAAAAAATCATTGATCTATTAAATATAGTTCGTCGTTATATTTTAGAAAAGCCAAACATAAGCAAAATAAATTCCAGAAGTAAACCACTTTCACTTATTGATGAAAATTGAGGTTATGTTTTGGAAATTGTAGACTTCTAAAACTATAATTTATAATTTGATATACAAAATTTGTTTTTAAATACCCTAGATTATTATATAAAACATGTTTCCAGCTTAAATAATTATACGATTTAAAAATTTATACTTTACTTTCTAATCTGGAACGTCTAATTTCTAGTCATATTTTCAATTGAATAAGAATTATTGAATCTTATGAAGACAACTCCCATAATTAATGTAATTTGTATTATTCCCCGTAAAATTTGTTATTATTACAATTATAAAAGCAATATTATCACATAAACCACTTAATTTTTTGATATTAATTTTGCTTCCAAAACATTATTTGCAATAAAAATTTGGAATCAATAACCTCATATGGAGCTAGACCACATATTTAAATGCTAAGTTTATTTAAACACTAAAGCAAAGAATAGGTTTGGTCATGCAGTTTAAAAATAAAATATTTTATTTGTCGGTAATAAAACAATTTTATTAGCCTAGTAAAACGTACTAATGACTCATCTATTAAATATTAAATATAGTTTGTTATAAAACGCGACCGTTCGTTTGACTGAAAACAGTGAGTGATAAACAAATGCGCGCCACATTTGCAGCGATAATTTTTTCATGTACGATCGAAATATCGACGATGGCCATAACTTGTCGCCGTGTCGATAATACTAATTTAATCAAGTTTTCGCGTCAGTTTGATACGGCGGGAATCCTATTATGCCTAACACGGACATTCAATTAGTAAAACTATGGTATTTCATTAGGCAAACTAATGAAGTGACGTCACCGGCGGTTAGACCAGGTGATTATCAATCATCTTGGTGTGACGGCTCATGGAGGAACAGCCTCGTTGTGACGCGGGGGGGAATCCATGGTGCTCCAAGGGCGTACCGGTTTCTTCTTCTTTCCTGCCTATGCAACAACAAAAATCATCCTAAAACCAAAGCGCGAACACTTTTATTACATTGTACTTAAGCGCATATACACAAATCGGTAACCTTGAAAATTATAGATGCATTGTGATATTTTATGCCGAGCGGGAGCATGTAAAGTTCTTGTAATAGGATTGTTTGGCGAATATGAAGCATACAGGATTCATAGTAGTAAAAAAACTTGACTCGTGCTAGAATTATATACTTTCGGGTTTCGGATTGTATTTTGGGGAGCACCCAGTGTAAAGATACAGATAGCAAGCAGATTAATAAAAAAAGATAGAATTAAGAAATTAAGCTTTTTTATTGTGTTGTACTTAGCTGCATGTGTACAAGTTGTTAATTATGAAATAGTATCGTTTGGTGAATATAAAACGTGCAGGTTTCATATATTTTCAGGACTTCGGATCTTATTTTGTGGAGCACCCAGTGTAAAGATAAAGATAGCAAGCAGATTAAGAAGTAAAGAAAATGAGAATTTCGAAAATAAAATATGTACAACGTTTTATTGATCCAGTATTAAAGCATTGAATCTGCCATCCTACCTGGTTAATGTAAATTAGAAATTATAACAAATATTTAAAATATAAAGTATAACTTTAAAGGTGAAATCAGGTTTCAAATTAGTAAGTATCATATAAAAATTCACTTGAAAATATAACAAGATTACAAAATAGAGCTACAATTTAAATTATTTATTGACTTATGTCAAATTGGTCTTTAAAAAATGTGAATAAAGAAAAAAGAAGAGGTTATCGGCTAACTCAAAACATTAAAAAAATAATATACTCTGTGAAAATGGAAGAAAAAATAAGCTTACTGCAATTAGTTACTTGCTAAAAATATGTTATTATAGAAGAAAAAGAAAAACGAATTAACGAAAAAGGCCAAATTATAAAACGAATCTTGGAAGAAAAAAAGAATCTATAAAATAGTTATGAATTGCTAGGTATCCAATATAGTTAACAAATAGTTCTGGAAAAATTAGAAACAAAAATTATTTATACAACCGAAGGAGACTCAAAAAAACAGAAAAAGAAAAAATTAATCTTTTAAACATATTAATTTAAATAAACTAAAAGTTGGAATGACATCATACAGGGAATCAAAAAATGGTACATTGAATAGTTTTCAAATAAAAAGCTGAAATTTGACATTCTATTTTTGTATTTTTTTTTTAGTTAAACCTAATTATGCTGTTTTCAGAGCCATATTGTAACCAGGACCTTATTGAATATGCTCTCAGATAACAGAAAATATTACTTAAATATTTTTAGAAAATATTTGTTACGAGAAATTTTAAATATACGTAAAATATTTTCTATACATATTGGTTAATATATTTATGTAATATTATGTTTTCTTCTCCAATATTATTATCAAAATTGATTGATTATTAATATTAAAATTCTTTTAAAAAATTTCACTATTTGCGACGTCCCAATCTGCTTTAATTCATTAGAAAATTTTAATGTCAATATTTTAATGGATCTGAACTTTAAACTTGTGATCTTAAGAAATCTTGACTTTAAATAAAAAATTTAAAAAATTTAAGACCCTTTCCAACTATAGAATTTATAAAGTTGAAAATCAATTAAATTAAATTTAACTTTTTCCCCCTTGAATGCAAAACTAAGCAGTGTGAACTGAATCCTCTAGTGATCGAACAAACTCACTAACTAAATATTTTATTGAAACAGTTTTCTTAAAACTTTTCTACTAGTATTTGTCCACGATTTACGGAACACCCGGTACAAAACGGTATAAATTCCTAACCTATTTCGGGGAGATCCTTGGAGGAGATACGCAACGAATTTCACCTAAAGCCACACATTTTCGGGGGGTCAAATATTATCGAGAAGGCGCATATATCAAGTATAGGGGGCCGGGGGGGCGCAGGGTGGTTCCGACATTATCTTCCATTATTTTTCCGTGCGTAGGGGGCGAAATGCAAATGAAAAGTTCAATATCTCGACACGCGAAACTGTAACGAATAGAAGGAAATGAAAACGGTAACGTAGATACGAAAGAGGGGGATATTAATTAAGCAAAACTCTAATCAAAACTAGCCTGGGCGATGAAACAGTGAAGTAACTCGTAAAATTGTACAGGGTATTTCATTTTCAATTAACATAACTGAAGTTAGTCAGTATGCCAGAAGTTAACATGTTGTCTGAACTTATTAATTTAACTGCTCACAATTGAGGTTAATTTAGATCCACTGAGTTTTTTTAAAGATTCCAAATGTATAATTAAAGTTGTTAAATTAAATACAAGGTGTGCTGAGGTACATCATCGTAGGAAAATTAATGGTTGGACTTTCCACTGTTAAATCAGACTTAACATGTAATATGCGTCGTATATTGAAATAAGCAATATACCGAAAGCCCATCCATCTAGCTGTCCAAGATTCAATATAACTTTTGAAGGAAAATAGGGACGGAGAAAAGGGGGTTTTATATGGACATATGCGAACCGGACGTGCAATATACCGGCCGATATTAAGCCCTTGCGCCCATATATCGCGGCTCTCTTGATGAAAAAATAATATTCTTCTTTTTCAGACAGCGTTCGAAAAAATAGAGGTGGAGGTGAAAAAATGAAAAAAAGTCTGATAACAATAGCAATAATGATAAATGAATTTGAATTATATGTGCTCCTCTAAATTAAGATTAATTAGTGAATGAAGCACGCCTTCAAATTATAGACAATTGTAGCAGCAGATTCTTGAAACAGTTTAAATTTAAAGCAGCAGTCTGTGAATTAACAATCAATTAAAGTAACAATATCTTAAGCAGTAGATCTTTGAGATAAAATTTATTTGTAGCAGTAAATTCTCAAATCAGTACAGTTTTTTTTTAAGTAGGAGTATATCTTTTAAATAATAGAGACTCTTAGAGTGACAATATTTTAAATATTATTTATTTGTAGCAGTGGATCCTTGAATCAGCAAATCCTTGAAACTTTTTGTGAATTACCATTCAGTTAGCAGATTTTTTCAATTTCTTCAAAAAGCAAATACTAGAATTAACATTTTCTTAAAACAGAACATCCTTGAAGAACAATTTTCGCGAAAAACTGAATTAAAGATTTTTGACAGATTGTCTTTAAAATATTAGGTACTTGAACCTATATATTTCTAAATAATTAATAAAGAATATTCCCAAAAAACAGATACTGATATTGGCTCCTATGAAATATTATTTATTTTTAAAAGTAGATCTTTAAAATCTTTGAATTAATAGATCCTTAAAACAGCATATCCTTGAAAAAGAATATTCTCAAAAAAATACAGGCTTAAAGTAACAATCTTTAAAATAAGAATTATTTGTAGCAGTAGATCCTTGAATCAGCGAATTCTTAAATTAGGAAATCCTTAAATTAAGAAATTCTTAAATTAGATGATCCCTGGATTTCGATATCCTTGAATTAGGAAATTCTTGAATAATGAATTCTTTGACTAATAAATCCTTGAATTAGGTAAAATTTGAATTAGGAAATTCTACAATGATGAAATCTCTGATTATTAAATCCTTGAATTAGGAGATTTTTGATTGAGGAGATTCTTGAATTAGGAAATCGTTCAATTAGGATATACTTCGATTATAAGAACCTTTGCATTAAAAATACTTGAATTACGAAATCCTTGATTTTGGTAATTCTTGAATTAGGAAATCCTTAACTTAGAGTATCTTTAATTAGGAATTCCTTGAATTACAAGAACTTTGAGTTAAGAAAGCTATCAAAGGAAGATTCTTGAACTAGAAAATCTTTTAATTAAGAGATTCTTAAATTAAAAGTTTCCTTAATTAGGAGATCCTTCAATTAAAAAAAAATCCTTAAATTAGGATATTCTTAACTTGGACGATCCTTAAATTTCAAATTTCTTCCGCCAAAGTTGTAACCACAAATAACCAAATAGTACTAAATCTAAAATTAGTATTGTCAGACCTACTGCTCGATATAAATTTTCCCAACTCTATATATTTTACATAAACTGGCACGATTGAATAATGGATGCGGCGTTTTCTATTATTTTTTTCTCGGTGTTGTCATTGAAAGATTATCGTCCAGACTAGTAGCATTGATGTGTACAAGATGGGCGGTCAATTTAGAAATTATAGACGTAGTTTCAGGAATTGACAGAACAGAAGAATCCGACGCATTTTACTTCGTGTTTTCTATGTCGCGGTTTCTAAGAAATACCAAGAAGCCAATGTAGGTACAACAAAAAAAATCTAGTGAGATTTACGACGAACATAATCTCGATAGACAAATAAAAAAACGAATGTTTTATTAAAAAATAACACAGTTTACGTCCATTTTTCAGATTCATTCACCACTTAACAAGATTATAAAATCGTTAGTTTGATACTTTAATTTAATAGTACATACTTAATTCACACCAGTCCGTTAATTTTCGCCTGGTAGTTTATTTAAAGCGCTCGGGACGGGAATACAAATGGTCCGCTAATTGAAATCAATCATCGTTCAAAACAAATAAAATTTACCACAAAGTTGTAAAGACGTCATCGACAAAGTGCGAATACGATAATGGAAAGGAAAAAAAATGTCAAAACGACGTGAAATTCTTCTGTGAATGACGAGTAGAATAAACAACAATTTTATGAAGACGGTGGACTTTTTTTTTAAATTATTTTTTATGAGAATGTAAATTAAATACATTTCTTTATTAATAAGCAATTTTTTTTAGTGACTTTCTTTATTAGGTTATGTAATTTTTGCTTTGGTAGGTTAGGTTGTGTTATGTTATTTTAGGTTATGTTATGTTATTTTAGGTTAGGTTTATTAGGTTGGAATACTTGGCTATTCTGCAAAAGAATTAAATTTTGTTTTTTCATTTTCTCCCACCATTCCTTCTCTTTTTGTATTCAGATTTTATTAAATTTTTAATCAGAGAATACCTGATCTATTATATCTTATCCTTTTTTTATATTTACATAATGAGTTCTTATCTTCTTAAAGAAATTTTTTGAATTTTTGTTACTTATGTTGGTTGATATCATTTTTTTTTGGAATTTATTAAACATAAAATAAAATTTTTATAATATATTATTGTATATTCTTTCTATTTTCAAGATTTCATTTTCAAGATTTCATTTCAAAGATTTTTGTTACTTTAAGTATTGTCTTATTGGCATTCTTTTCCAAAAATTAATTGCTTTAATAATTATCCGCTGATTTAAATATGTGATGATTAAAATCCTTTGATGTTGAGAATCTGTTGTTTCAAGTATATGGTGCTTCAAGAATTTGCTGACATTTTGCTTCAAAAAATTTGTTACTGCTACTTATTTTTGCTATTTTCGAGATTTCTGTTACTTTAAGTACTTCTTTACCGGTATCCTTCTTGAAAAAATTATTGCTGTATGAATTTCCTACTTCAGTATCTATTGTTTTAATAATGCCCTCCATAAGACACTTTGACTGCTACAATTTCCGTCAATTTTTAAGATTTCTGTAACTTTAAGTATTGTTTTACTGTCATACTTTTTCAAAAATCTACAGCTTCAATAATTATCCTCTGATTTATAAATAAAATGCTTCGAGATTCTTTTACATAGAATGTCTGTTGTGTCAATAATTGTGTGCTTTAAAAATTTGCTGTTTCATTACGTTTTTTAATATTTCTTATTTCAAGGACCTTTTTTTTTAATGTATTAATGCTACATATTCTTGATCATTTCAAGATTTCTGATACCTTAAGTTTTGCTTTACTGGTATGCTTAAAAACTTTGTTGCTCCAGTTATCCACTAGTTTTGAAAATGTACTGCTTCAAGAATCTTTTAGGTGGAAAGTCTGTTGTTTCAAAAATATAATGCTTGAAAAATTTCCTGATTTATTAACTGTTGTTTCAGAGACATATTACTTTAAAGATCTGTTGTTTAGAGAAATTTATTACTGCTGCGCAACATGTTCCTAAAATTTTTTTAGTTTACGTAATGTTTTACTCGTATTCTTCTTCAGAAATCTGTAGATTCAATTATCCGACGGTATAAGAAAATGGTACTTTAAAAATTTGCCGTTTGAACGTTTTTTTTTAAAGGAAGGTGACGTAACCTAATCCCATTCAAACCCATTAAAATTGCTGATAAATTTCTATAAATAAATTCAACTGAGCTTAAACGTGGCGAATGAGTTGGCACTACTCGACCAATCCCCCCAGTTGGAATAATTATTTGCCAAATAATTTCCTACGCTAATATAAAAATTTAATATACATATATATTCACTATGTCAAATCCAGAGGATTCGAGAAATTTTTTTAAAAATTCGCAGCGTCCATTAGCCGAAACGTTCTCAGTATATTACGGACCTAATTATATTTTCCTTGTTACGTTAAAATATAAAATCGACTGTTTGAAACGAAAAATACCAATTGGTGTCCCATAATCAGACTCTTGTCGACGTAAATGCCCAAATACAAAATTTAATTTAGTTTTATATTCGAGTCGTGTTGCACGTTGTGTGTACGTATCGTAACGTATGTCATGTTCCATATGTTTCGTTTATTGCGGCTCAGCCACCGATACTAGATGACACCCTTAATGAAATCAAAACGACGCGGACGCAATCAAAATAAATTGGCACGGTTTCGGTTTCAGACCGCAGCGGCGCCCCACAAAAACCGAAATGCAGTTCCAAAGCCCCCAAATTTAAATATGTACCTACTGAAGTAAATATAAACAAACATTTCTGTTGATAATGATAGTGATAATGATCTCTAGTTTGGTGGTGTGCTTTATTAGCACCACTTCTAAAGTCCATGAAGAATCAATGGAAAAACAAAGAATGGTGAACAAATTGTTCGAAACAATAAAAAGCATGAGGATGGATACAAAAACAAAAAAGACTTACTTGGTCAGGATTAATGGGAATGAAGGAGAAGAAAATGCTAAATTCGCAGAAGATATTTCTAAAAGAAATGAACGTTGCTGCTGAATTTGTACATATTGGAATATAGGTGCAATATTACTCCAAGATATTCAACGTTCAACTAATATTGACCAGCAAATGTACTAACGATGTATCTATTGGTATGTAGGCGTTACATTGGTCAAATATTGGTTCAATAAGTGCTCAGTATAAATTTTGTATTGGCTCAAACATTTTATGGACGAACTTTGTTCGAATATTGGTGAGCCTTGACATTTTTTCTTCCCGTCAATATTGCCTCTTTTGGGAAACCAAGCTTTAGTCTTTATTGCGCTAGTATATTTCTACTAGGGATACTAGAGGAAGTTACAATGAAAGACTACTTGGGAACAAAAATCAAGCAATAGTGGAAAAACAGATGTGAAGGTATTAAAAAGAACCAAAAATCGACACACATTTACTATCAGATAAATATAACGATACTCGCAAAGAAGGAAATATCAACAGAAGCAAAAACAAGAATACAGAATGTAATAGTAGTCCATAGCATAACATACCGAAGTGAAACTAGAAAAAAAGAACAAAAACCAATGCAAAAATGGAAATAGAAAGCACAGAAGAGGAAGGAACGGACACTATAAGAAGAAGGGATTCCATAATGATCTCTGATCTCTTTTTGGTTCAGTCTTATTTATAATGTTTGTAAATGACATTTTATTCAGCTGAGAGCACTCGTGAATGCTAGTAATGACATCAACGCTGTAAATATAGTTTGGTTCATTTTTTATTATTTTGATTACCAGTGCTAAGTCCATGAAATAATTCTAGGTCTAACACTTACATATCATATCAGTATAGAGTACCATCTTCCAGACCAAAAGGAGCTACAAATAAATTTGATTAGCGTCAAATTAAAAACATGATTCTCAGAACAAAGTTGCGCTAGTCTGATACTAAAAATAGCTCAGAGTCGCGGTATATTAGACTTGAAGCAGTTCTTGGTTTACGTAATTTTTTTTAAAGATTTTATCACGGTCTGTTGTTTATTTTGGCTAAAATTTTCCGATCTTAATTGTCCTAATTAACAATCATGGCTAATAAGAATATCCGTTATTTCCGGGGTTGCTCAATAATTTTTTCTTGGTCCATTGTGGTTTATAATATTTGTAAATGATATCTCAATTCGTTATTTGAGGGTTTTATTGATATAGAGAAAAATGCGTACAAAGATCCAAGATTTCAGAAAGTTTAAAGCGAAGAGAAGTAAGCAATAAGTTTTCTAGAGTCACGGAGATACAAACAAATCAGAAATAGTGTAATTAGCAAAGTAGGATTAAGCAGAGGTTTTAAGTATTTTCATTACATTTATGAATAACCTAATAAAAGAAACTAAAGAAAAATGCAAAACGAGTAGAGAAACCAAAAAACTAGCGTTGATAAGGAAATATTGGAATAAGTTTATTATGAATTAGTATTTAGTTTTAACCTTTATTTATATTCTACCTTAATGTTGGTTTATATATATAGTTCATATACGACCCTTGCAAACTTTATGCGTAAAATATATTTTTACTGAGTGGAAAAATTAGTACTTTTAAACAAATATCACAAACATTGTCAATGCTTTTATTGGTGTACGCTCCTGATCCAATTCCTTGCTCATTTAAAATTGGGCTTATATAGGGGATGGTTGTTAAAACTGACGCTTAAGTGCGATACTCTGTTAGTTACACTTTTCATTTTCACCGATTTTTCCAACTGCGTGTTCTTATATTGATTAATCCCTGCCACGTATTCGATCTAATTTTTAGCCCATATTATTTAAAGTTATCCTAGCACCATTTAATAATACGCTATTCTATTAATTCTGGCGAAAAAAAAAATAGTCAGTGCTTAATACATAAAACAACGAAGTTATAAAAAGAATAAGACAGCCAACATTAAATAAAGGCACAAGGAAGAAAAGACACCAAACTTAATAAAATATCGTCTTGGTTTAACAACTCCTCTTTTTTACATTAAAATTCACCATCGCATAACGATGCAAAATTTTATAACATAATTACTCCGATATTCGTTTGTCGGTTTTGTACTTTGTGCGTCCCAAGTTTTTCTGTCATTTTATCGAAAATCACTCGTTTGTGAAAGATTCAATTCGATTTGATTTGATGGCTGAAAACACAAAAAAAAAATCTCAATAAAAACTCAATTAAGTCAAGCAATGGTTTAATACCTGAATGAACGTATTTTGAGGAGGAGGTATTCAACTGTATCGATACACCATGCGTTCAAATAATTTTCAAACAGGGCCGGATTTTTATATAATTTAGTGATTTTTAATGCTTGCTTGACCAATAATCTATTAAAAAATCTATTTGCATCAGTTTCAATACTTTGGAAATTTTCCGTTGTTGTTTATGATAAACAATAATTATAACCTAATCTATCTTAATCACTAACCTAACCTAACCTAACCTAATCTATATTGGTATATTTAATAATGAAATACAAGGTCGTGTATTTGGGGCTAAATACGCTCCTGAAACGAGGAAATCCGAATCTTATAATTGAATTCATAAAATAATGCAACCATTTGCAAAATAATGAACAATTACATTTTTTGTGACCATTGTTTTCAAATTGTTTTTAGAAAACTGTCAACGTTTACTGACAATTAACATTCATTCGATAATTAATTTCGACATGTATTTAATAGAACTAAACTATTTATAAGTTTTATTTTTCTCAGCTCGTAAGAAGATAAACAAATAAATTTTCGATGTTCCCGCCCAGACATTTATTTTTACTTAAATAAAATTTAAGATTTCAATTTACGCATCCGTTAACCTTCTTAATATTGACGACGATCCAAGCACTTAAGCACTACTTAGTAAAAATAGTCTTGGGCTAAAACACTTCGGACAAGTTGTAAATAATTGTCGATTAGGCCATACTTAACAAAATTATGACGCAGATGTATTTTTCGTTATGTATATCATATGGTAAAGTACTTTGAATTGAGCGCCAAAATACTAAATTACAAAAAGGAAAAAACACAACATCACAAATAAAATAGTGCTCAATGAATTCGTTGAAGGTAAGTAAAAATTATTTTTAAATTTACAAATACTTAAAATTAAAATTCTATTATTACAATTGAATTATATTTTTTTAAATTGCCAAAAAAAAATTTTTGATTTGAAGTTTAGCTACACTATGTAGAAATATCATATCAACTCTGGTCATGCCTAACTCTTTTAAATAAAATATGTCTCAGAAAAATTGTTCAAAAATATTTAACTTTGTGTAATTGGCCAGTAAAATTTTATATAAAAAATGAGGCGACGTAGAATTTTTTTTCTTTTATGGAAAATCAATATATCGGTGCCTCAAGAATTTTCTGCTTCATTATGTTGATTCAAGTTTTATTTGTTCAAGGATCTGTCGTTTCAAGAAAAGTATTCCGGCTATTTCCAAGATCTGTTACTTGAAGATTGTTTTAATTATTTGTTTAGTTTAGTTACCTGTTCTTTCAAAAATTATGGTGTTTTAAGAATTATTTGCTTCAATATATGTTGTTTCGAAGATATTTTGCTTCAGGGATCTGTTGTTTCATGTATTTTCGTTATTTTCAAGATCTCTGTTACTTTAAGTAAAGTTTTAATGGGTTGTTTCTTCAAAAATGTGTTGTTTCAATTACCCGCTTGTTTAATATTATTTTAATTGGTGTATCTATTGCTTATAAAATATGGTACTTCAAGATTCGTTACTTTAATACCTCTTGTTTCAAAGAATTATTTCTTCAAGGATCTGTCGTTTCAATAACAAATTTTCAAAACCACTGTTGCTTTAAGAATTGTTTTAATGATTTGTTTCTTCAAAAATTTATTGGTTTAATTATTTGCTGGTTCAGAAAAGTGATATTTCAATATTATTTCAGTTGGAGTGTGTTGTTTCAAAACTACAGTACTTTAAGAATTTGCTGTTTCAATATCTAGCATTTCGAAGATATTTTTTTTGAGTATCAGTTGTTTCAAGAACCCTAATAAATTATAAATGATCAATAATTGACACTTAAATGAGAAATTCCGTTACAAAATACTAAGTAAAATAAAGCAGGAGTGCCACAAAGTATCATACTAGAGTCAGTATTCTATTGAACACAATCGTAAGTTTTACAAATTGTACTACAATTAATATTGTAAAAAAATGATAAAGAAGTTATAAAAACAAAAATAATGAATATTCTTATTTTTAATTCTGTGAGAAAATCCTGAGACATTATGAGCTTCGTCTAATTATTTATGCAACAAGAATTACGGCTTCGAAAATAGAAAATCTTATGCCGTGTCGTAATTCGGATGTCGGCTGGCGATTTTTATAAGTTTCCTTGTTTATTTTTCATTTTCGATATTACGAACTATGATGCCTGATAAAATTAGAACATTTATGGGCCGTTAATACGAAATTTAACGGATGATGGGTCTGCATATTCACATGTTTTTTAAACATATTTTCTTTTATCTCTCGTTTTTAAAAGAAAAAAGGGAATAGTTATGCAATAATTCAGGTGATTTCTTTAACACATTGGCTGCCACCGTAAGAGAACCTAATTTTATTAATTTTTAAAGTATTGATAAACATATTGATTTTAAATTAAAAAAAACCACCGGTGATTCTCAAAACACACAAGTGAAATTATGTCACAGTATCATCGGTGGTACTAAATGTAATATACAAGTGCAATTTTGTAGAGCACGTAAGGCAGAATAATTTTGGAATATCTCGCATACTATTGAAACTAGCTATTTCTTTTTTTCAGTTGATAGATTTTCTTGTTATTTACATAAAAACCGCGACATCTGTTATATTTTTTTCTATTGTTTTTAAATTTTTTGCAAAGAAATTTATTTAATACGGTCCTGAGTTAACAGTAGGAGAACTCGTTGTAAACGCATTAAATTCTTAACTTTCGGCAAGATCAAGTTAGATTAATTCCCAATAGTTCTTGTCCCACTATATTCGTGTATGTTAATAATTCTTTTGAAAAATTAAAATAATTTTTTAATGTTGTTGTAGCTGTTACTTTTGTCATCTGCTTCATTATCAATAAAAAGTATCACATTTAACAAAAATGGAAGCCATTTCTACTCATAACTTTGGGCACTACTTTATTAGGATAAAGTACAATAGTATATAACATAATAATAGTATATAATAGTATAAAAAGTATAATAGTATAATAGTATAATAGTAATCCAACTTTGGGAGAGAATAATTATTTGTTTATCACCAAGCAACGCACATATTAAAAAAATCCAATTCGACGCTACTAACAAGTATTTATATTTTATTAGTATCTTGTTCGGTATCAACATTGATACCCTCGGCCTAGATTTAAGAAACTAATGGGCATCCACTACGTTAAGACATATTTCCTTCACCATATAAAGGACGAGTAAGTCTGAATAAGGAAAATGGTCCTTCCCGACCTTCCCCAACCCAAAAGGAATCCCTTATTCAGTCCCAGCGCAGCCGGTCATCGTTAACGATGGTAACGAGAGAAGTTATACATTATATATATATATATATACGCATAGTATTCATCGATCCCGACACGGCCGGCATTTTAACGATGCAATTTGCAAATCGCCGTATGCGTCCGTTCGTTCACAGTAGTCACCGCTAGGGACGCGTAGCCCACGGTTGATGGACGCACGGGATGGAAACGGGGAAAATTGGGGATCGACCATAGATAATTGCTCTAAATTTGCACCAATTTGCATTCTTTTAATTCACTTTTAAAGTATCCCCCCGGCACGGCCAAATTGAAATCAACGAAAAAAATCAATGAGTGAATCGGTTTTTCAAAGGTCTCACTAAAATGAATTATATTTTTGCTAGATTAAGTTGGGTAAAATTGGCAATACGTTATACTTGTTGATATTAATAAACGGTTCTAAAGTAAAATTTTGTTTCATATTTATTATTAAAATTTGTATGTACATAGAAATAATGAGGTATTTACATTTATAAGCTATCAAATAATGGTTTTGCTGATTAAAAGTATGTAGATGATTTATTCGTAATTTTTACAAGCGTGAATATGTGATATTCCATTAAAAAAGTACATAAATGGTCAATGTCAGAAACTAAAATTTTACTGTAATTTTTATTTTTACAGTAATATTTGAGTAATGAGTGTTTCTTCCACCCTGTATAGAGAGAACTAAATTTTTGAATTTTAGATGTACTTTTTTTATCATTTTTGCCTAATAAATTAGTATTATTTCTCACCATATATTACTTTTATTTAGATAAAAATTCGTATTCAAATACAGTTTTATTATTCAAATAGGCAAACATTCAGTATTCAGTATGTTTTATTTGTTTAAACAAATATTTGGAAATTTAAATGAACACTTTATTTAAATCAAATAATATATTTTATTCATTCTATACAAGTGACACTCGGAGTCAAACATTTTTTTGTTGAATCAAATAACCGCAAATAATGATAATTTAATATAAATTTGTTCAAATAAATATTTGGAAATTTAAGTAAACGCTTTATTTAAATCAAATAATACATTTTATTGACTTTATACAAGTAACATTTCGATTCAAATATATATACGATTGAAGTAACCAAATATAATAATATTTCAAAATATTTCATTTTTCCAAACATATATATTTGGAAATTTAAATAAGCAATTTATTTAAATAAAATAATAAATTTTATTCGACCTATTATTATTAAAATATTTTTTATTGATTTCTGTTTTGTTCAATGCTACTATAGAAAAATAGCACGTGGTACACACTGTATATTTATTAGATCGTTACGTTTTCTTGATTTAATCAAAAACGTGATTAAATCACTGGTTAAATATATGGAATAGACGCGGCAGTTTTTTTTTAAATTAACAAAACTATTATAATAGTTCGAATGCCTTTATTAAATTATAAAGAGTGACATAGCAAGATAGAGTTAGAACGACATTCTGAATATTTAACGAGTCTATAATTTAACACTCGACGTTACTTTTGTTTACCTGGACATTAAATACAGTTACAGTGTAATTTTTTTTAATCCAATACACAAAAGGTCACGAATCCTCATAACCTCAAAATATATTTAATTGTGAATAAGAGAGGGAGGGAGGGATTTGCTCTAATTTTTCTCTTGTTTCTCTTCCCTTTTTGAAATCATTGATATATGACCATTCTTTTAAAATTTACTAACGCTTAATATGATTTTCTATATAAACTCAAAATAAAATTAAGTAAAAGCGAGTCTTAATCTAGCCTTTCTCTAGTTCTTTCTTCCATTTTGCAATCATTATCATTTGCTCCTCTCTCATTTATTTATTTATTACTATTTATCGGTTCATTTATAAATTAGAAAAACATAAGATAAAATAAGAAGGTGTCATAGAGTGTCTGCCTCTAATCTTTCTTTTCCCTTTTTGTAATCAATACCATGTGGCTCTTTCTCTACGATTTTTTCCTAATAATTCTTTTAAAATTTCTAATGCGATTACCCTGTATATTAAAAACATACACATTTTCTTAACTAAACAATATGGACCGAACGGATAACTAATTAAACTTGTTGTTTACTATTTCAGGAGCCACTAATGAGACCACCAACAAAGTTATGTCACTCAAAAACAAAATATTATACAATAAAAGGTTTCTTATTTGAAACACTAATGAAGCAATCAACTCGAGTTTTCTTATTTTCGTCAGCCACTTCTTATTAAGTGCCCTCCACTCGAACTCAAGTGTGCATGTCTGAGGTATTCAGAACGTATATTTGTAAAAAGGAAGAATATATTAACATTGTTTCTTAACTCTTTAAAAAATATATTTGTTTTATTGTATTAAACGGTTGGTTAATACGAAGAATAGAAGAGAGATAAAACTTAATTGTAATTGTGAGTTAATGTAATATAAAACCAGTTTCATGATCTCAATTTTGCGGTTCACGTTTCGATGATCTCGTCTCAGTTTTTGGTCTTTATCGGTATTAGAAAGGATTGTTCGAATGCAAACCGTCCTTCAAAGTTAAAACTGTATATTTCAACATTTGATCTATAAAAATACAAATATTCCGCCACTGTCTCAAACTTTCAATTTTTAATGTTAACGGAAACCGAAGGAAGAGGGCGCTTCATAGCAGACCGTTCATGAATAGTTTCTGTCTTGGACAAATTGCTTTTCCAATTTTCATTAAGTCTTAATTTAAAGCTGCTTTTGACCTTTACTTCACTGGCTACCACTAAATGGAGAAATAACAAATTCCCGACCCGACGAACGTATCCTCATCCTTTAAACTTTGAATACTTCAACTACAAGCTCTAATCAAGAGCTTTGGTCCTTTGTGCCGCAACGATTTACCTAGTTTTCGATAGATTATTACAGTAATTCATTTGGTATGAATTTTGGTTAATTTAGCTCACTTCTAAAGGATTAAACGTAAAGTGAGTGTACTCGATCTAAAAGAGCTGATATTGCAGGTCTTCCAATATCCTCTTTTACGTATTTAAATGTTAATAATCTCTAAAGAAAATCACGGGAACCAGTTGTATAATTATAATGAAAGGCATATCCTTGTAAGGGGGTTGTAAACGAATGCGTAAGAGTGGAAGAATCAGAAAAGGCGGGCAAAGAGGCACTAAACAGACAGCAGAGACCGATTGATGGCGGCTTAAGAAATCAAGTGTCGCTAATAGGACGTATATTGGATTTGTGCACTGTTTAGTAGCACTTATTCTGTCACCGGCAATAGGCACTTGTGAGCACATACGTCGTTACTACACCAACAGATGGATGTTTCAGATATTAGAAAATTTGTGACGATTTCTGGACATCTTTTGATTTACGTTTGTCTTTTATATTCACGAGAATAAATTTAGAAAATAATCTTAACGAGGGAACTTAAACCATATGACCTATTAATGACATAACAAACTGTTGTTACATGGTGTAGGTATACACAAATCTAGAACAAGAAATAAATAATATATTAACAGAACTTGAACCAGAATTATCGACTCAACACAAAATGGTCACACAAGCTTGAAGGATGTAATGTGAAAGATAATAGAAAAAAGTATAAAAAATTAGAATAAAAAAAAGATTCGACAAAAAATAAAAAAAGAATAAACAGGTTTAAAAATACTGTAGTGATAACTGTAATAAAACTAAAGGGGGAGATAGAGAAAAAGAAACAAACGTGGAAAAATACAAAATTGTAAAAAAACACATGTTTTGGATTGAATTGCAGGAGAACTATAATTCAAATTTTAGAGATTTTTTAACAAAGTTAAGAAGAATCAAAGGGAAAAGAATAAAAGAAATCACAGCAGTAAAGGCACAAGGAATCAAATACAAACAAACAGCAAAAATAATGAAAGTTTGGAAAAAATTCTACGCGGAAAAATTTGGTAAGTGAATTCTCGAGTGCCCAGTTTTTCAGTCAACAACTTAAAAACACTCCAGATTGCCAAAATTTCCTTGAATTGATTCTAAAAACACCGAATACCAACTTTTATTCCTATAACGCAATTTTTGCAATTTTTGTTCGGAAAATTGCATTCGCTATGTTGGATTTTCAAAATTTCGACAAAAATCTAATATTGGATTCACTCTTTTGAATTTCCAAATGTTTTACATTGAATTCGGATTAAATGACCCAAATTATACTTTGGAGTATTCAGTTTCTTTGATTTTTTGATTCACTAATTGGAATTTGGATTCAATAGTAAATGACAAACAAACTCCCCTAGGATTCAGTCCAACCTCAAAATAACAAATTTTATCTAAATCAAACCACTTATGCAATTTTTCTATCGGAAAATTGGATTTGAAATATTGAAAATATTTACATTGGGTTGATATTAAGTGACCCAAAAAGACTCTGGAGTACCCAGTTTCTTTGATTCTCTGATTCACCATTTGGAATTTTCAAAAATTTAACGTTGGATTTAGTAATAACTGACCCAAAAAAAACTCCCTAGGACCCAGTTTTCTAATTCTATCCAAATCAAACCGCTTTTGAATTTTTCTTTCGGAAATAGATTCGCTCTATTGATTTTCCAAAAGTTTCAAAGTTCAATTCGGATTAAGTGCCCCAAAATATACACTGGAGTGCTTGGTATAATTTACCATTTGGAATTTCCAAAAATTTTATTTTGGATTTAGCAGTAACTGACCCAAAAAAACTTCCTAGGAATCAGTTTTTTATTTAGTGACTCTAAAAATCCAGAATACCAAATTTTATTGTTTGTTCATTTGGGATATTTAATTCTTCATTTTTCAAATGTTTAACGTCGGATTAGCATTATACAATTCAAAAAAACTCCCAAGTACCGAGTTTCTTATATTTATCGATTTAAAAAACTCCTGAATACAATATTTTTTCAAATTAAGCGTATTTAATTTTCAATTCGAAAAACTGACTGGAGAGATCACTTTGAATTTCCAAAAATTTTACTTTGTTTAATATCAAGTGACTCAAAAAAATCCCGAGCCCCGAACTTTATCCCAACTAAAAAATTTTTGATTTTTCGTCCTAAATATAGTATCCACCATTACGAAATTATAATAATTTGCTATTAGATTCAGATTTAACATTGAACATAGTACAATGGCAGTGATAAATTTGCAGGTAAACTTTCGGACTGACTTTAACTAAAATTCATATTTCTTTAATAGTGCCGATAAAATTCAAAAGCGGATAATTGAAGATATTCTTAGTTTCGTATGTAATATGGAGGGACATTAAGACGACAAGGTTTATATGATGCCCAAGGCGTTAACCGTTCACTGGATTAACGACTTTAATTTGCTTATTATGTGTAATTTCTAAAGCTGCATAAGCCCGTTTAGAGCCCTGATAATGGCTCATTACAGCATGAATTGGATCTATGAGCCTTGATAACCTCCACAAAATATTTGTACAATCGTTTAATAAATGAACACAGACACTCGATGGAAAATTAATTAGAAATACTAGTTAGTATCCTCAATATTTAAATCAGTAAATGCAATTAAAAAAGGACTGAAAGTATGAGTGCCTTCAGTTTAAAAAGTGTTTAACAGATGTTGGAATTTAACTACGAAACTAATTTTATTAGTAGAAATTCACTGCTCAAACTATAAGCAAACCTGTTAATTTTATTGTTGTAATGTAAAAAAAAGGTTAAAAAGTCAGAAATTGTTTTGTGGATTTTCCTTTGTGAAAAACTGCTTTTTTTTGTTTTTTCTTTTAAAATTGATATACTTTTTTCCAATTTTGATGAAATTTATATAGATTTCTACTACAAATTCAACAAACAAAATACATTTTTACTATTTTAGTAAAAACTAATAATTCTGTTGCGTCGTTTTGATTTGCTGTTATTGTAGTTGTTGATGGAAATCAAATTTTATAAATTTATAAATTAATCTGTCAAAAATTCATTTGGATCTTGAACACAAATGAAAATGAAATATATACGTTATTTTTTTAGTTTAACGTTAAGAATTTACTTTTATTGTAGGTGTATCAATAAAAATGTTAATTAATGGGAATTATGATTTCATGGTTACTTAGTTGCCCCCATCACAAAATGAAAGAAAACATGTGGCATTAAATTCAAACCACAATTTCAATATAATCCCCAGGAACCTATTAAAAATTACGTCGGTCTCGTGCAATTTTTTTCAAGATTAATTAAAGATTAATTAATATTAACTGCCGCAGGTGGACTAAAGCAATTAACTCGAAAATGTGTATTGTGCGGCTTTAAATTAAGATATTTAAAATTTAAATATGGTTTGATTACTTCTTTTGTTTCTGGTTTGGTCGTTATTTGAAGCGGTTGTTTTAGGGCAAATTGTTTTCGGCTATTCAATTCCAAAAAGGGTCGTATCGAGCTAGAGCTGCTAAAGAGGGTAACAACGGATTTATACGGTACCCACCCCCGCCGACAAAAATCAAATTTCTACAAGATTTGTTAATAAATAAACGGCATGTTCAAATAGGAACATCTTACATCATCCTGTATATAAATTGGAAAAAGTGTTTAATTTTTTATTTACAAAGTTTGTTGCGAGTCTTTTGCTATTTTAAATTAATTAGAACAAACATTTTTGATACTTTTCCATTTTAAGTTGATGAGAAAGTGAGTATTTTTACGAGATGTTTTTCGGTTAAGGGTTGATGAGTAAGTGACTATTTCTGTGTTGCTGCCTCAAGAATTGGAATATTTTTATGTGACTTTTTTTAAGCTATTTTTCGGGGTGGTTTCTGGACAATGAGAAGTCCAGAATGGCCTAAAGCTCATATATTTTATTTTAAATTTTGAGATTGTTTCATTGAATTCGTATTAATCGCTCTAAAAACTCTCCAGTTTCGAATTTTATTTCAATTAAACAATTTTTACAGTTTCCTTCGCAAAATTGGATCCGTTGGATTTGTCATTTTGAATTTTGAAGATTTAGTATTACATTCTTATGAAACAACTCAATAGAACTTCATTTTGAATTTCGATAATCTTATGTTGGATTTAAAAAAATTTAAAGTTGGATTTGTTAGAGCACAACCAAAAATAACTCAAAAAAATCTCCTAATGAGTCAGTTTCTTATTTAGAGACTCAAAAATTACCATAATTAAATTCAACAAGATTAATTGACAGCAGTGAATTTTAAAGAGCATATTCAAATAGAAACATTCTTAAATCATCATCTTGTATATAAATTGAAAAAATTATTTAATTTCTCATTTATAAAGTTTGTTGTGAATCTTGGTGCTATTTGCTATTTAGAACCAAGAGTTTCGATACGTTTGGGTTTGGATGAGAGAGTGAGTATTTTTACGAGATATTTTTCGATCGAAGGTCATATTTCTATGTTAATATCTCAAGAGTTCAAATATTTTACGTGACCTTTTTAAGCTGTTTTATGGGTGGTTTCTGGCCAATGAGAAGTTCAGAATTGCTCAAACACCATATACGGAGTTTCTTAAGATTAATAGAATAGCGAAATAGATGTTTGTCTTATTTTTAGCTGTACAGTGTAATTTTTTACTAAAAACGTTTCGCCGTTGTCATATGCTATTAACAAATTGCAAATTTGGTCATTACAATTAGCGACGTTGCCAATAGTTTTATAAATAATAAGTACAAGGAAATTGATGAACTGCTGAACTTTTCCTGTTTAAATTTCATTTGAATGTTGAACAAAACTGTATCCCCATGTGTCACCTCCCCACTCCCGCTCCTTCCTCTTCTTCTTCCGTGCGTCCGCCGGACAATATCTCATTATCTGTTTCATCCCATCGCCGTGATGGCAGCACAATCGCAATCAGGCAGTCACAGTGTGCCATGGTGGTGTGTAGACGTCATTATAACCCCCATTCACACGTTCTACAATTCTTCATTTGCGTATTTCACTTGTCATTTGGAGTGTATTGTCATCGCGGGTGGCTGGGTCACGGCCTGCCCTGATGTTCATCGAGCGGCATCGCGAATTTCGTGGCCTGCTCTAATTTTTCAAATAAAAGCCCACACATTTTTTTTTTAATCGGGGATTTTGTAGGTCCCTCCAATATTTGTTGTATTAAATGTAAAAGATAAATTATAGTTATCTTGAATTTCCATAGTTTGTTGAAGCTATTTTTAAATATATTTCTCTTACCAGGTTTCGGTAAACAATAATAATTACGTGATTTGGAAGAAGACTATGACATTTCTGCAGTCGGGATCCGTAAGACTTTTACTTACCTCAATTTTAGACAATTAAATTTAATAATGTATTTTCGTTTTTAACACGAAAAAGTGTTGTCTAATGATTAAATATAAAATATTTAAAAAATAACTTTAAAACACTGTGAAAATTCAAGATAAGCATAATTTACCTTTTACATTTATTATGGATAAATTGTACAAAGTAGGGGTTAAAATAATTAATTTAATTTGTACTATTGTTGAAAATTTTGCATCTTGTGTGGCGGAATGTTGATTTATATTATCTAATTCGTGTAAATAATAAAACTTATTTGGTCGTATATCTTATATCTGATTCATGGGTGAAAGCGAACAATAACAAAAAGTGTATTTAACGTTCTTTATTAGCTAATTTTATCGACTTTCACTGTAAATTTATCGCAACTAAATACCGCAGTAAATTTTATTACGCCTCTTTTCTCATTTCATGTGATTGCGGATCACATTATACGAGATGAGGACTGGGAAATTTACCAAACAGGTGGTCACAGGATCTTTTTTTTATTTAAAAATAACCTTACTCTTTTTCTAGCTTTGTCAAAAACCGCATGTTCATAATTTTCTCACGTAAAACATCTTAATTTTTTATTTATTTTACATGTTTTTTAAAAAAACACTTGTTGTCTTTTATTGGGACAACTTTCAGGCCTGGGCCTTTAAAAACCAAATTTTTTAAAAATGTTACTGTTTTCTACTATATTAATGTCGTTTTTTAAAAAGTTAATTTAAGATGTATTGTTACTGCGTTGATGTTCTCTACTTTTGTTTTATAACCAACCTTCTCTACTTTTTTGCACTTTTTTTGTCCTGATGATGGCATTGTTTTGCCGAAAGCGCTTGACACTCTTTTGACTTTGAGAAATATATATATTTCTTTTACACATATCTTTAAATAAAGAATCTTACACACTTTAAAATACAACTTATTCAGCCTTTCTTTTTTTTATTTGTTCATCAATTTTGGACATTTGCGTTAAATTAGTATACTTACAAATAGTAATAATAATAATAATAGTAGTAGTAATATTAATAATAATAATAATAATAACAAGCAGTAGAAAATATCTTAAAACCAGAAAAAAAGAAACAGCAACATTGAGAGAACAAAAAAATGTGTATTGCTCTACGCACCTACCAACAATTTTTTATTTCCCATTACTACATCATCATTATTCATCATCACCAAATTCGACGATTTAAATGCGACATAAATAACGGCATTAAATCCTTCACATCGAATCTAATGAGCAATTTAATTGAAAGTTCTTTTAGAAAAAGATAAAAAAAGTAATCGTTTATTATGATGTTAATGCGTTTGAAGGCCGCTTATCGCGCCCAAACACGGCGCTCACGACTGATAACAGAATTGAAAGGCAATACAATTTAATTTTATTTCTTCATTAAAATCAATAGAGTCGTCGCCAGTTACTTGAGATGCAGATTAAGTCGGTTTAACAACCAACGAGTCGTGAGTCCAGTTTTAGGTGTGAAGGGTGTTTGTACATAAGAAGTAGTGAGAGATTTTTTGCAGGAGAGATCAATAATTTTTTTTTTTTTTTTTTTTATTTCCCAAGAGTTTTTACAATCTATCCTATATAGGATAATAAGTAAAATAAGTGAATAAAGATAAATAACATAGAGAAGTCACTATCCATTGATAACACTTCTGAAACGTTCTATTACTATTTTTACATAAATGATTTGTACGTTACAAACTACAATGTTGGAACTATATACACTTTAACTCATAATTAGCACTAACACACATTATTGTCTTTGGGGGAGGTCCAGAGGGTCACACCTCTTCAGCCTTTTTTTGGGTTGGGCAATCAAGAGATCTGTTGCCAGTTCGTTTGGGTGGACGCTCAATATGGTATGGTATTTGTCGGAGATTTTGGAACATTCTTCGGCGACCGTCTGTACTTGTAGGTCTTTATGTAATGCTGCGTTCGTAATATACCATGGTGCGTTTGCTGCTGCTCTTAGGACTTTCGATTGGAACCGTTGGATTTTTTGGATATTAGAATTACTAGCAGAACCCCACAGTTGTATGCCATAAGTCCATACTGATCGAATGATAGTTTTGTAAATTATTACTTTGTTAGCTAGTGACAGTTTTGAGCGACGACCAATCAGCCAATAATATTGTCTATATAACTGGCCAAGTTGGAGTCTTTTTTTGCAGATGTGTTTGGCCCATGTTAAACGCTTATCAAGATAGATCCCTAGGTATTTAACTTCATCCTTTTGAGGTAGTTCAATTTTGTTGAGTCTTACAGGTGGGCAATTGAGTTTATTAAGGGTGAATGTGATATGGACTGACTTACTTGAATTAGCTTTGACCCGCCACTTCTGCATCCATTCTGCTATTTTGTCAATATGTTGTTGAAGGTTATTAACTGCAGTAATTGGGTTTTTGTGGGATGCTAATACGGCTGTATCATCGGCAAATGTGGCTAACGTAGTATTGTTTGTTGTGGGAAGATCAGCGGTATACAACAGGTATAGAACAGGGCCAAGTACGCTACCTTGTGGAATGCCTGACTTTATCTGCCTTAGTGATGTTTGCTCTTCTCTATATTTAACTAGGAATTTTCTATCTGTAAGGTACGATTTAATTAACTCAAAGTATGTATAAGGGAGATGTTTTTTTATTTTGAACAACAGTCCTTCGTGCCATACCTTGTCAAAGGCTTGGGCAATATCTATAAAGGCTGCGGAGCAGTAATTTTTGTTTTCTAGATCGTACCTTATTTTCCAGGCAATTCTGTGTACTTGCTCGATAGTGGAATGTTCGTTTCTAAATCCGAATTGGTAGTTGGGAATGAGTTTCCTTTCGTGTATTATTGGCTTCAATCTTTTTAGGAGTAGTTTTTCGAACAGCTTGGATATAACTGGCAGTAAGCTAATTGGCCGGTACGATTTTACATCAGTTGGATCTTTACCTGGTTTCTGTATGAGGATTACGCAGGACACCTTCCACTGTGAGAGATCAATAATAAAGATGAAATAAAAATACCATTTTTAAAGTATTTTCACTTTTGACGGGTCACCTCCATGATTCGTTTGGAAGGTTTTTCCAAATGTTCTGCAAATATAACTATTTTTGTAGATTGTTGCATGTCTAACTTCAATTTACATTTTTAATTGGTAGATTCTAATATATTGATATTATCAGTCATTTAGTGGTTTTTCATAGGGAATAAATAATCTAGTTTATGGTCACTTCATTCACCCATTTCTAATTTCAGGATTCAATTGTTGTTTAATGCTGTGGATTGAAACCATTTTCTTCTTAGTATTATTATTATATTGTTTTAAAATGTTTTTTTAATTTGCTCTTTATTGACTGTTGACTTTTTCGTATTAGTCCAAAGATAAAGAGAATATTTTTAATTTTATTGTCATTCCTTCTGCCCGTTAAATATTCAACGTTTTCGTTTTAAAAAAATCTTTGGTAACTCTTAAAAAATTTTACTTGTATATATGGTATATATGTAGTAGAGCAATTTTTTTAATTGTTAATTTACTCACAATTTGACAACGACAAGAAAAAAAATACTAACAATCCTTTTTTTGTATTTCAGGTAAGGACCAACTTCAAAAAGTATATTTATCGTGTAAGTATTAATAAAATCTTAATATTTTTCTAAATAATTTCAACAAAAATATCTTATTTTTTTGTATATAGAGAGGAGAGAAGGGAATCCATTAGAATTTTGAGAAAAGGAACAACATTAAATTTGTTTTTGCTTCTCCCAAGAAACATAAAAGTATTGAATAAAAATAATAAATATGAAAGATATGTAAGGGTAGAAACAAAAATAATAATAAAATGAATCTACATAGCTTAAAAATTATTACAATGTTCAAAATTCGAGATAGTATGACACTCTCCTTGGTTTTCTCCAATGATTGAATTGCATATAAATGTAGAAGCACATATACAAATTCTGATTTTGAAGATAAAGAGACTTTTTTTTTCTCTAGAATACCCTGTTTACATTTTTTTTTCTATTTACCAAATTTTTCTCAAGTAAAAGCATAACGTGGACAATATTTTCTATAGAAAATAGAATCATAAAACTAATAATTTGCTTGATGTTTAAAGGGTAAATTTGTACGTTCTAGTAATAAAATCTTGTTTCCAATTATTTTCCAAAAATATCCATTGGATTTTAAAAATATTTTAGCTTAGAAACGCTTTTTGAACAAAAAAATTGTATATTTGCAAAATAAATCTAAATACTTTATTAAGACCTTATAGATTTCTTAGAAAATAAAGATTAATTTACTGACTTCTACATTTTTATGGTTTGTTTACAGTAGCTGGTATTTTCCCATTTCCCATTAAAAATTCTTAGTTGCTTTAATTTTCTATCAACATTTTTTCATTACCATTATCCCCTTGGTCGCTCTATTCCTGTTTTCATACACCCTAAGAAGATTTAACTTCTTTATTCATACTATTTACACCAAATTAAAAAAAAATCGACTTGCTATTCAATTAGTAAAGTATACAGCGTGTTAAAGCTCGGTGGTTCGCCCACTCTTAGTTCCAGATGATGTTATTTTAATAAACTACCTTAGCATGTACATCTTTTCTCCTTTAAAGAGGGTTTTGTTAGAACAACTTAGTTAGGCAAATTAACACAGTGTTGCCGAGGTACAGTGTGTCAATTAAATTTCGACGATACAACGCTGACAGCCTGTTTACACACCTACACTAAGAGAAATTATTTAATACTTCTTCACTGAGTTTTTGTAGTTTATTTGGTCGAATACCTTCGCAAAATCAATGAAATACATATTCTGGGTTTTATTATAATTTTATAAATAGTAGTAGGCTGTTCACTAATTCAAAGACATTCTTAAAATCAATATAAGCCAGATTTTTTTCAGACTGGTACTTTTTTTAGTGTATATACATAAAATGTAATACTTAAATAAAGCATATATATCCTCAAGACTGACTGTTTTCGTTTTTTTGTTTTCTTCATTATTCAGTAATCCGGAGGTGTTGGCTTGATTGATAATATTGTAGAAGGAAAAAGAAGAAGTGACTTGTCGATTTGAATAATTGCTTATTTACATATCGGAAATCTTTCAACATCTCCATTAAAGGTGGGCGTGGTGGTTTTAATGGACTAAGTACCCATCGTTTGAATAATTTTTTGACTATTTGAAACACAGAAGCTCACTAACAACTTTTTTTATCGTATCAGGTCTACGTTTTAGAAGATTCAGGTTTCGTGATCAATACGTTTTATTTAAATTTATAAACTTCTTTATACAGTGCGTTTCAAACATAAAATCATTCTAATCTAAAGTTCTGCTATAACTAACAATGAATAATAATTTTTATTATATTTCTTATTTTCTCAATGGCCATTGAGTAGCAACAGCAATTTATTTCAAAAATGTAATTTTGCTTTTATATCAATTTTTGGCGTTATTTCTTTCTTGGTCTGACGTGAAGCACTTCTTTTATGAATTTTTCGGATAATTAAGGATGTTTCGGTTTTTACAATTCTGACCACATTGCACTGAAGAATTTTATGGGATTATAATCTCGGACAGGAAATGGGGAAAACCCCAAACAAATTTCGACCCCCCATTCATCCCTTCTAACGCGCTCGTATTTAATATAAATTACAACAATAAACGCATGGTTTGCTCCCTTTGAGGGGTCAATTTGTATGTTCCTGTGATAAAATTGTTTCAAGTGAAATCCCTGCTTGACACTTTTTCTAGTTTTAAAAAACACTGACATCAAAAATAAGTAGGAAGCGGAAATTAATAAAATTAACAAAGGGGAATAGATACCTGGGGGTTTTGAATAAGGTTCAAACGTAGTAATTATCCGGACGAGTCACAATTAGTGTACAGAATTATAGTTCGGCTAATTGCAACATATGAAAAAATAACGGGGTTAAAAAAATTAGAGATATGGTAGAAAAAAATACTGAGCAAAATTTTTGTGTGAAATGAAACAAGCTAAAGAATTTGAAGAAGAAGGAGGAAACAGGACATGGAATGACTACCTTAAAATAAAACGATTTGTTAAAGCTGAAGAAGTATAATGGAAGGGATAAGTAGAAAAAACGAAAAAAAGGTAAGGAATAGGCGGGAATAGTAAGAAAATGCATCCTAAAAATAAATGGACAGATTCAGTTACAGAAGATATTAAATCAGATTGAAGAAGGATGACACAAAATCGTAAACTACATCTTTAAAGTTGAATGATTATATAACAAGTTTCCAATAATGGTTTTTCTCTACCTTTCATTATAATTTTTTTTTTAAATAGATCATTTCGATTATTCGTTCGATTAACCTTGACATTTTCTAATTAAATTAATTTAATGTTATTTGGTATTTTCTACATAAAATGTATTCTTATTGTTGAATTTTATTTACTATTCAATTAACTATATAAGATTTTTTTTAAATAATTCTAATTTTTTGTTAATTATGGTCGCAGATCAGAATTCCGTTATTTTGAATTCCCAATAATTTTATGAAATTAATTAGGCATATTAATTGTTCAAATTCTTTAATAATAAAAATCCTTTTACAATATATATCTGCTGACTTCACGCCCAACTATTAATGAACAAAAAATCACAATATAGTCGCTTTCTATCATTAAAACTTTATTATTTACATAAAGCAACGAAGAATGATTATTAAATTTTTTTCATTTATATCGAAACGATTCTGGATCATTTAATATTTATAAAAATATGCGGTAACATTATCGAGTTGTCGGTTTCGAATATTAGTGTAATTCATTATCGCTTTACGACGCGACGTTCTGTCAAAGATCTTGATAGGGAACACAATAAGGAATTATCCCCAATTATAAGTGAATGGAGATGTGTCTGATGATAAAGAGAAACATCCCAGCGTGTGGGAAGATAGATTCGAAGAATTCCAAAGAGATGTGCAATCGTCGGATACGGAGATCAAACGGAAATTTTTAGCTTCGTGAATTTCAGATTTAAAATTTTTTCCTAATCGAAAGTCGAATATTTTTAAATGCTTGTATTTGAGACTTATTATCTCTTGTTCATCGCTGTTTGTCAATATCTTTTGAACAACTAGAAATAAATGTATTGGAATATTATATATAGACCAGGACCTTTGAAAATGGTAAAAAGTGGAAAACAATAATAGTAGGATGAAACCCATTGGAAAAGGAAAATAAAATATAACAAAAATGAAAGGAAAAATAATTTACGGGCGATCTGAGGTCGGGAAATAGGAGGGGGTGAGTTTTTAAGGGTAGAAAACTGTTTATCTCGATTTCCGGCAAAATTACAAGTCCTATGGATAAAAGTTAAGTGGCAAAGTTGTAGGTAATAAAAAGATCTACAACTTTTGTATTTACACTTTTTTCACATAATTACAAAATTTATGTGAAAAATTCAAACAATTATCGTGTTACATTCTTAATGTTAAATGTATACTGATAATTTTAATATATTTTATATTATTGTACACACGTGATTATTCATAAAAAAATACGTTTCCATGTTTCATTCTACTGCATGAAAAATTATTGATATTTATATAATTTTAATAAAATGTGTTTATTTATTGATAATTTTGATTATATTACAATTATAGTTAAAGATCTAAACCTCCGTGCAATATATTTTAAATGTCTCTAAACTATATAATTACACTATATAAAATTCAAATAATAAAGACAGTAAGTACATTTATTGTAATGTAAATGTGGGTATTGCCTTGGGAATTACTTTAGGCCCACGTGTTTGCCAACATTTTTTCTACGATTTTTTTCTTCACAGTTAATGAAGTACAGCTGTCTCACTAAAGTTTTCCTCATCTAATAATCATTTGAAATGTGGCAACCACATTTAGTGTTTATAGACCAGTCAATTATTGTTAATTATAATTAAAATTAATAAATATGGAAACATAAACCCAAGAATCTCGGAAAATGGTATTGACAAATACCGAAACATAGGTAGACCTTAATACATATTAAAACGCTTTGGAAGACTGTGGAAATTCAAGATAAGTATTATTTATCTTTCCATATTTATTATGAATAATTTAAATAAAGTAAGAGTTGAAAGAATTAATTTAATTTATAATTAAAATTATTTAAATACAGCCAATAATAATATAAAAATAATTTGTAGCACTCATTTAACAAAATGTCTTATTTTATTTGGCAATCAATTGAAAATTTATAATAAATAATATATTTTTGAAGGAAGTAGGGTATTAAATAATAATTCTGGAAGTATTCTTAATTATAAAGCTAAGTTAACAAAGTTAGTTGCAAGAAATTAAAATCAATATTTCAGTAGATTATAATTAATATTTCCTGTCAATTTTTGGGACACTGACTAATCGGTATTGTAAATTATGAAAATTTTAATATTAAGAATTAATATTTCGGAATTAGGTATATTGTTCTCTGATAGTATTTTGTAAATATTTTCTAATATTCAAGAGATTACATTATATAAGCACCCACTTTAAAAGTGTTGAATAAATTAAAAATTTAAAATAACGAGATTAATTTGTGCTAAATTCAAACCAAAAATAATTTAAAAATCAATTTTGTATCTATCTTCATCAATCCAGGTTGAAAATATTTTACCTATATTTTATTATTATACAATTTTTTTATTTCCTTCAAAATTTTAATTACATAAATTTTCAATCCCATTTCATATTAATTCGGATTTTCTTAAAGGAAATAAATCAAATCATTATTTTTCTAATAAACCAAAACCATAAATGTAATAAAACATATACGGACCTGTTTTAACATTCGTTAGAAATGCATAATCGTGATCCAATTTTGAAAAGTAACCGTAGCATTTCCTTAATTTTTCCAAGGAAATTAGCCAATTTCCTTTCGTTGTTTTAATACCATCTGATAATATGTGATAAAAATAATTTTGTTTGGTTGTAAAAGTAAAATATCGTTGCCAAGATTAAAATTGATTTTGTAAAATATGAGCGCACCTCCATGAAAACCAAAAATAATATTTTGGAAAGTTAGAATTTTTATATACAGAGAAAAAATTGTTGAAATACAAATATATTAATTAATTTAATTTAATTAATTAAATATATTATATGGATCTTAGTTCGAATGTTGTAAGATCTTGTTCCGTTTCAGAAACAGGTTAAAACCTATTCTCATAAAATATTTTAGAAATTCAATACGCCAAAATAATATTTCGTATTATTATCGAAAATTCAATGTAATGGAATTCTGTTCCAGCAGTAATTAAAAATAAAATTTATTTGAAATGAAAATTCTTGTATAATGGGGTGAAGAAGCAAATTAACCGTGAACAAAATTCAACAATAAGAATAAATTTTACCTAGAAAATTTCAAAATAACAATAATCAGAAAATTCCAAGGTTAATCGAACGAATAATCGAAATTTAAAAAAATATAATGAAAATATTAGAAACATGTGAAATAATTATTTAACTTTAAGAATGAAATAATGGTAATAAATAAAAGTAAAGTAATGATAATGCAAGTAGCTAAAATAACACAACAAATCACTATTAAAGTTATGCAAAAAACTAACGCACACAACGAGATTTTTCCCCTATAATTACAAATATCTTCCTCTCCATATTTTATTGACTATTTAGAATTTTCTTTCCATTCTTTTGTCAAACCCTGTTTATAATGAATTCGATACCACTTAACCTCTTCCATTTATTTTTAATAACAGTATCGTTTTCAGGGTCTATTCAAGATCAGCTTGCACCACTCCCTCCCACGATTTATGAATAATGTGCACCTTGAACCGCGACCGTATCTGCCCATCTTTGTTCCTACTCTCTCTCTTTCCCTCTTCTTCTTTTTTTTATTTGGGTTCGTTACAATAAATTACAATTTACATAACTCGACAATCAGCTCTAATGAAATCATTACGATTTTACCTTTTTTGTTGTCACTTGATTATTGTGGCCGGGGCCACAAATCAATTCCTCACAATTAAGTTAAGATATTTATTTTTTTAAGGCGACATTTATGTGGTATTTGTATTGCTGGTATTAGTTTATCGGTTTGCTTTGTATTAAAGAGCTGTAAATGATGAAATATGTGTAGATATAAGAGAATTAGTTTTGCAGATAATTACGTTTGAAAGTATGTGTGTAGATTTATTTCTGGTTTTTATTAAATAGTTCTGGGTTTGCTATCATTTTAGTCCTTGAAGGCTGATATTGGGGATAATTGACCGTTAATCTGCTGTTTGTTTAAGGTTTCAAGTTCTTAATTGTTTTTCTACTAACTTTTTCTCTTCTTTTAACTCTCGGATGCATTTTAGCATTGAATACGTTGTTATATCTTCCCTTTCCTCTCATTTTTGTTGTTTCGTTTTCCTCACTGTGTCTGTGCCAATATTTTAGGATTTGTTCTGATTGCCTATTCATGCTGCAACTGGTCCTATTATTATTATTCTCATTGCGACTATTCTCAATTAACTTTTACTGCTCAAAATTTCCAAAATGACACAATTTACATATTGTCAAACTGCACAAACTTTCGCACCCACTGATCCCTAAACGTTAGCCGTTAAATCGCATTAAACCAGCGTACTAAGTTTGATTTCGGGGGACCATTCAGGTCCTCATTATGGATATGGAAAACAAAAATCCGCACCGGAAACTAATAACAAAGTTCGAGTTTAGGCAGGGTCTCCTGTGCCTTCGGCGAAATCATCGTCGAATCTGGTGGCCAACGAACGTTTAACAGGAAGTGCATCCGCATCGAGGTCCGGGGCTCCGTTTACCGGAACCTCTAAACCGTAACAAAGTTAGGGAGTAAATAGCGGCCGACCGCCAACCCGACGATAGTCCTGCTGAGATCCCAAATCGGTCACCGAGTACACCACAATAAAAAATATTTATAATAATCAGAGGTAGTATAAATCAAAATTGAAATTTTGGCCATATACAACAACAAAAATATTGAGGTTCACCTAAATTTTGTTTCGTAATTCTCACAGAAAGTACAAAGAAATTGAGCTTAAATTTCACAATTGTTTTAGAATCGTGGGAAATAATAAAATATATCACCGCTGAAGACTTAAAAAATATGTTTACAGAACCTAGTTACAAAGTAAGATTTCTAACGTATGAACTTGAAAAAATATCAGTCACAAAGTTCCAAAGAGAGATTGACAATATTTTGACGTTGCAAATTGGCATTGGTCGATAATTTCATTTTAACTCCCATTAAGATCATAGAACATTCTATAAACCATTGGAAGGGGTTTTCAAGAAAGTCAGTATAGGGATTGGAAAAAAATAGTCAGTCGTTTGGGTTTGGGAAAAAAACGTAGCTGAAGTCGAGGAGGATCTAAATTTAATTAGTGACGTGGTTATTTGGGTTTGATTTTTTTGTGACAGGAGATTTGAAATACATCTTTTCTGAGGTTATACTGTGAGCTTAGGTTAAAGTTTAAAACTGTAGAGGCACATAAAGTTTAAGCCCAAGTAATTTGCCATACCGTAAAATCAAAAAAGTCAGTCAATATAAAGGAAGTAAAGACTAATTTTCAAGTTAAAAGCAAAGAAATTTCAAATAAACTACACTTAAGATAAAAAAGATGTCTTTAAACTCATATAGTGTCTATTTCCTTTTAAATCTATGTTATTACAACTGGTAAATAAAATTTTACAGTATTACATCAGGTAACCGAATATTACATATCTGTTTTGATTAGATGTATAGATATTCGATAATAGTTATAGTAAAAATGCGCGAGTTACAAAAGATGTTTGTTAAATGGCTCAAAAATATTCCTGCAAATACCAAACACCTACCAAACAACCAATTCAGTATTATTGATTAATTATCGAAACAAAATATTCAAATAAAACCGGAAAATTAAAACAGTCCAAATATTATCTTGACAAATGACTTTTATTAACCAAACACACTCCTGAGGAAATTTATGGTTAGAAAGGGAGAAGAGCAACGAAGGCAATGGGAAGATAACACAATAGGAATGTGTAAAATATACAGCGCGATAAGATTTTAGGGAGAAAATTAGCGCTTTCTCTCTATTATCACCCAACGCCACCGCATTAAGAGCAAACACCAAACAATTTAGATAAATCCGATGTCTACAATTCATAGTGAGAAGCAGCCGGTTCGCGATACCGATAGTCCGGAGATTTTGGAATATATTCGGATGGCCCCGATATCTCTCAAGAGCTGCCAAGAAGGGATTAAGGGAAATAATTGGACGAGAAATCTTTGAACATATCATGAAGACTGGAATTTGGATCTACTAGTCCAGTAAAACAAAGTAAATAAATAATAAAATTATTTTTAATAAATATTAGTGGATACCATATTGAACAAAATTAATAAATAACTTATTTGGCCAATTCAGGATTTAATTAATAAAAAAAAAATAAGGCTCTAAATTACTTTGTGTGTGACAAACTGGATTATCAAATTTAATAGATGTTTAAAAAAATTATTGTGTTAGCATAAAATGGTCAAATAGACCATTTCCTTATACAAAACCAATCAATGAAATCAGTAAAAAATATTCAAAGCTATGGAAGAGCAGATGTGAATAGCGATCATTTTTTGTAATAGCGAAAACAAAACAAAATACTAGATAAAGAAGGAAGAAATAAAAAATAAGTGTGAAAACTCTTAGAAAATAAAATAATTAAAAGAAAATATGTAGCAAAATTGAGACGAATTTTAGTACAAAAAAAGGATCGCAATATAAACAACAAGTGGGAACAAATAGAGAAAACTTTAAAGAAGTTGGCAGAAGAAATAATTACATGGAAAATGGAAAAGAGGAAATAAGTTGAACAGTAATAATATAAACATGAACAGATGACGACAAAAGACAGTACGAAGAAAAAGAAGAATAAGATCTGTAGGGCAAAAAAGAGAATAAATAAAGAAAGGAAGAACTTTTAATGGGTAGTCAAAAGGAATAAAGAGAAAGTACAACAGAGAACTCTGTGTATTAAAAATAGAAAAGTAAATATAATAATTGATGATGCCGAAACTGTATTTTAAAGAAAGTGAGAAAGAGCAAGCACAAGAAATTATAACTAGAACTAAACAAAACAAAAATAAAATATTTTCAGTATCGACAGAAGAGATATTGGGGATAATACAAAAGAAAAAAATATGACAAATCTCCTGGAAGAAACGAAAGTCAGAATTGATAAAATAAGGACCTATATACAAAAAAATTTACCAGTTACTAATAACTTATTGCAACAATTCTAGAAGAATGGAAAAATGTAATAGAGGTACCAACTAACAAAAACTAAAAAAATTAAAAATACAGAGCAGATAGCAAAAGCAGTGTACCTAAGAGTATATAAAGAGAAATCAAAGACAAAATGAAGAGAGATCAATAAAATTTCAAAAAATCCAAAGCAATATCTACCAAGGTGTAGTCATCAAGGGAGATAACGATGTGGAAAAAACATAGAAGCAAAGTTAGCGTAAGGGAATAAGCAAGCAGGAACCTTAAAAAAAATAATAAACTCAAAGAAAGTATCCAGAATGAGGAACAAGAAATGAGGTGGATAACAAGAGCAAAAATACTAAAATGTCACTTGCAGAGGATAACAGATACTAGAATGATAAAAAAATACATATATAGAACTGGTATAAACACGAAAAAAAGGAAGACCAAAAAAAGGTGGTATACTGAAGTTGAAGATGAATTAAGAGAAAATGGATTAAAAGGTGAAAGCAGAGGACAGGAAGGAATGGATGAAAATAATTACCAAGTTATTGTTGGTCTATTTTTAAACAAAATCCACGAGTATTTGTTTTGATTAATGAACGGCTTAGACCTCCTGGCCATTTAACTTTGACGGAATTTTGACCTTAAGTACATTATTTGTTCATAATCGAAATCAATTCGATAAAATATAAGACATAAAATTTCAATGAAGTCGTGCCTTTTTTCCAAGGGAAAATTAAATGCTAGAACTCCTCATTCTCGAAATATTTGACTGTAAGTTTAATTTTCATTCTTTTAATAAAATTGAAACGTATTTGTGGACTAGGAACCACTATTTCTTCTACCTTAAAGTATAGTAAAACTGCGCCCTTAAACAATTTAATTTTGGTTAAACTCGTAAGCAAAATAACTCGTTAAGCTCCCTTACTAATGACGGATGAAAATTTTCTGTAAAATGTCCGCTGATACCCAAATTCCGAAGGCTTATCGGAATTCCAATTGAATCCAGTTGTTATAAAGACATCGTGTTGTTGGAACAACAACTACTAATTAGATAACAAGTATAAAGTTTGTTTGTTGCAAAGTTGGACCGTGTTTCCAGTCCGTGGTCGCCTTTATCGATGAAATTAACAGAATAAGGAGATCACAGATTCACTTTAAACGCCGCTAATAAATAAAGATCACGTTAAATTAACAACCCATTATTAATGAGAGAACACTACTTGAAATCAAATTGTACTTTAGGAATGGTAAGTTGCAACTAGGACTTTCGGAATAAAACAATCATGTTCTTAAGCTTTCCAAAATACCTAAATAAATATTAATAAATAATTTCCTTCTAAATTCTGCAAATTACAAGTACCCAATAAACATTTACGTCAAGTCAAAGGGACAATAATTAATATTAATTAATATTAATTAATATACCGTTAACATTGAAGTAAAGAACCATCGTTGGCCCAATGGTGGACAAATACAATACTGCCATTGGGCCAATATTAAACTAGGGACGATTATTCGTTGGCGACGCCACTGTGAAAATCTTAATCGTTTGAATGGCACTCCCGATACAATTACACTCAATAATAACAAGTAAAAAGAAAGAGACGGACATAATTGAGTGTGTCTGTCCCAGATTGGGCATAGCAAGTCGTGCCCACACACAAAAACCAATTAATCTTATTAGAAAGAGGAGTTAAGCAATGGTAATAATTTTCCCGCGATATCGGATTTTTAATTAGCTGTCAAATATACCAAATTGCATTTGACGCTTAATTATGCCCGTCCGATCAATTTGTGAACGGACGCTCGCGACAGGGGTGGCGTAGGAGGTAGGAAACAAGTACTCGTTTCGTTTCTAATTATTTTAGTTTTAAGTTACGATATTAGCGCCGTAAAGTACGAACTATAAAATAGATTTATCTCGTATTCGGAGGCGGCATATCGTAGCGGGTGGTCTATTATACCCGCTAACGGTACGGCACTACGGCTTACCGATGTCGACTTTATTAATATAATAATAAAATATACAAAATGCATATTTGCGTAACAAATTCCACGAAGTGACGATAATTTTCCTTCTTGTCTTCTTCCAAAAAGATGGGTGAAAAAACAAAACGAAAAAATCCACCGCCCTTTTAGGGTACTAAGATGCGAGAAGAACAAGGAGAAAAATAAGAAGAAGAAGTCTTCTTCCAAGTTCCTATACTGGAACTAAATAAACTAATAGTGAACTCTACAATGATTTTAGAGATAATAAATCCGACCTAGTGAATCTGAGGATTACTGCATTCTCAAGGTTTCTACCATTAGTAGCTTTTTTAGGAGGTGAGATGTGCACGGTAACTCGACTACTCAACGTAACCAGAATGGAGTGAATTGGTTGTTTTATAAACGAGAAAATATAATGTCCATCTTCTCTGTTGATAATATTTGGATGTTTTTGTATGATTTTTGATGGTTTTGTGTTTATATTCTAGAAGTATCTCAAAAATAACGCAACCCTCTGGAAGAAGTAATTCTTTGGCAATCTAAGTCAGCAGACATATTTTTTTAATTGTCTTTTTCAATTTAGCCAAATATGGTTTATTTTTTTAAATTTTTCTCCTTAGGAATCTTTTTTTTTTATTTTTTACTGGTGAATTTGTTTATATCAATCTTATAAAGCAGACTGTGTTGACCTTTCATTCCAGTGAAATCAACTAGTTCAAGTTTAGTTTTTAAAGGTATCACAAAAGGCGTACCGCGAAGATCTATTCTTCGTCCCTTGCTACTTTTAGGCAAATAATGCGAATTTTGAGCTAGGTTTTATTAATTTCAGGGTTTTCGAAATTTTCTTTAATACAAACGAACTATTATTGGACACAGAATTTAATAGCTCTTTCTTCCAATTTTGCCCCATGTAAGCATAACCACACTTTCACAACAAAAACAAGCGTGATTGTATATTAAAAATTCTGATTTCATTGGTGAATTTTGTGAAGTGAAGAGTTTTTTTCATCCAGAATTGCAATAATTACAAATTAGGAAATTTTTGGGTAAGGAAATTTGCAACATAATCGAAAATTCCTGTTCGTAAGTGATTCATCAAATAATTAAAGATATTTGCTACTCATTGAAATAATGTTTAAATTAAAAAAGACATTTTGTAATTTTTGCAAATATTTATTCAAATTGACTATTGTTTTAGTTTTCTTTTTAAAAGTGAAAGTTCATTCAATTAAAAATTATTTACTGACATTCACGTTAAGGAAACTTTTGTAATCATATTATGTTAATTTAATAAAAAGAACCACCCTGAAATTTTTGTATATTTATTATAATTGAGTTCTGGTGGGTAAGTTGACTCAAAATATTGAACAGTATCAACGTAATTAAAAAAAAATACAAATCATAAAAAATCGAGTAGGTATAACTCAAGAAATGGAGACAGTTACTGGAAAAAAAAAGAGAAATAAATGCAGTTCCACCTCAATGAGCAGAAACTTATTCTAAAAAATGTAATTTCGAATTGCAACTCTAGAAATCTGATCTCGAGTGCCGCCACTGCGACCAAACAAAATAGCTTAACTAAAACCAAGTTGTTGGGCGTCTGTTGATGTAGTTTGCCTTGCGGATCACCTCCAGAATGCTAATTGTTTGCGGATTTGACCAGAAGACATTGTCCGAATGTCGTCGTGGCCATCGTGGCCGCCATTAACCCTTTAAGGGACCCTCTGCTTCTCTTAAATCGACTACATGTGTCTCTAATCGAGAATGGACCACTGCTCCTTCCTCCTCATTAAAAATCGTAAATCGCTAGTTATTATTATTACTATTACAATTAGAATTGATGTAGTGCACAAATAAATACGTGGTTTAACCTGATAGAGACTTGAAGAAGCAGAAAAAACTTGTCCAATAAGTAATAACGTTTATGACTTGGTGTAATTCCTTGAAGGAAAAAAACGTATAATGAAGTGGTAGTTATGTTATAAACAATGATGGCTTACATGACCAATCAATCTGTCGTGAAATGTGGATCTGAGTTTTTTGTTTCCATCTCTCGGGGTACCAAAAGCGTGACGATATTTCTGTCGTTTGTGTTATGAGATTTTTTAACGGTACTACGCGTCGATATTGATTGCCACAATGTCATCAGCCTCAGTGCGTGAGACTTCTTCACCGAGAGAAGACATCAGCCTCTGTACAAAATATTGTGAAGATAATTCATACTTCTGTGTTATTTTATATATAAAATTTCAATCTTTATTAATTCGAAAAAATACATGTGTTTAGATTTGATCACGTTGTCAATTGGTTTTTGTAAGGGGTGTCCAGATAAAAGTACATTTAAGAATGTCTCAGCTAAGGGGTTGAATTTTTTTTTCAAGTTCAAGTGTAGCTTTAAGCTAAATCGCGTTCAACGAAGTGTACTTTTTTCTGTTGGTGCAATAAACACATGTTACAATACAGGCAACCGACACACCAATGCTGATACTCTGTTTAGACATTATTATTGTTATTATTAATATTATTATTATCATTATTCTAACATTCTGTAAAATAACTTAGAAAACTTCTAATTAATTACTTAATAACATTGTACGCCAATGAATTAACAATATCCGAAAAACACATTATCTGTTCTGTTCGCTGTGTTATTCGAAAATATAATTATTAATTAAATTTCGTGTATACAGAATAAATATGGTTTCGCGAATATAACGATGGTAAAAACTCATTTACTTTTTAATTAAGATTATGGGCCCTTATTTACTCCGTCGTTGCCACAAATTAATCTTGTATTGCGCCCACCAATTATGTGCCGTTGCCATACCAGCGTCGTGCTCAAAAACCTAAAAAAATTGATTTTTCAAAAATTTAATTAATTCAAATAATGCTTACTTGCTTGGAATAATTCTTTGTTGGTTTCCTCTTTGGGTAGAAAATGTTTTGGCTTAGAAAAGCTATTGGCGAGGACAAATATAGAAGCACACTTTAGAAATATAATTTAAAAAAAGCGCAACAAAAAAAAATATTCATGTAATTAAAAATCTATATAGTATAGTGTGTACCAAATATATGGAATGATTGTACTATTTCAAAAATATGAGCAATTTTATCACTTAAAGTATTTATTATTGCTCAACCACCAAAAACAAAAGAAGAAGAGACAATTTTTTATTCCCAGTAGTATAATTTACTTGAATAAATGAGTATTTTTTATAATTTCTATTTCTGTAGAAATAAATGTTCGAATCATCAAAGATTAATGAAATTAAACCATTTTCTAATTTTAAAAAAATAATTATTTTCGTTGCAATTTGTTGATTCAAAAATTCGACTTTTCTTCATTGTAGTTTAATTATTTCAATAACAATAAACATATTTTTTTTAAACAAATTACTTACATTGTAATTTGTTATTTTGATGCACAACTTTTATATTTCTTCATTATAACTTAATTATTTCATTAAAATTCGACTTTTTCTATAACATTTTCCACTATAATTCCATTCTTCTATTTAATTCTATTTTTTTCATTAAAATTAACGTTCTTTATAAAAAAATGTTGCTATACTAATTAGGGTTTGGCTTTTATAAAATGAATTATTCAGACATAAAAATTTAATTTTTCTTTATAAAATTTCATTTTTCTACGCTAAAATTCGCTACTTTCTGAAGTGTAATTTTGTCATAAAAATTCCACTGACCTAAATTTTTATTTTTTCGGCTTCTTAAGTGGCTCAAAATTAAAAAAAATAAGCAACACAATAAATCGAAATCGAGGAAAGTCGATATAATTAAATTAATTTTAAAACGTTTGAACGCAATAGAAAATTTGATAAATTTATTTTTCTCTCAATAATAGTAATAGCATACACCCCATAAATTACATTTCAAAAATTGGAGATATGGGAAGTGGGTGATTTTTTTTTAATCCTCACTATATTTAACATATATTAAATAAATCAGTTTAATATAATAAAACTTACCTAGAATAATTTCGTAGATATCTATCGCAGCAGAAAAGCACTAAAATTAATTCAGAACTCCACTGAACACGAAGCATTGTTGATTATTCCCAGCAGGATCTGAAAAAAAAATGTTTTTTTTAACAAATTTTTTTGCATACCTAACAATTATCTTATTGCACGGTTTTTAAGCACTTTATCCCCGCTCTATCTGAAAATTTTGTCAAGCGCAAAGTAATAATAACTCCTGCTATTATATTATCATAGACCCAACGACCATAAAATTCACTTCATAATTTTTATTGCTGGAAGTCAGTAACCTTTTCGCTTTGCATAATTTTCAAGAATAAATTCAGCATTAACACGAAATCACTTCAAGATATTTGTTTAATGAAAAATGCCAAAATCTTATCCAATGCCACAAGCAAAATATTTTGTGTATGTATTTACATAAAAAAAATCTATTTGAAATTTTAAAATTTTCTTTTATTAATTATTTTAATATTTCAACCCCCTAGCAAAGAAATTAAAATATACTTGGTAGATATTACCAGAGGCGTACGTCAAGGACTATATTCTACGCCGCTGGATACGTACTCTTTTTTAAATTGGATAAATATTATATTTACTTTAATAAGAGCAACAAAATGTATTATTGGATTGAAATAAACTGTTTATTAAAATTACCAAATAAATAATTAATGCATAAACCTATTAGAATAAAGTAAATGCTTCGTTACGTGAAATAAATGTTTGGTTAAAGGAAAAAAATATTTGCTAAATTGAAACAAATATTTGTTTGACTGAAAAAATACTTTTTGATTGATTTTTGGCATTTCATTTTAGACATTTTAGAGGAATTATTATTTCTAGGTTTGGTTATTTTAAACAATTGAAATATTTGATTTACCAGAAAACTTTATTTGTTACAAGTAATATATTATTTAGATCTCACAATTATTATTTTTATTGACTATAAATCTATTATTTTTTTGATCAAAATTAATACAAGTTTATTATTAAAATATTAAATATAAAATGCTAAATAGGTGTACTACTAATTTTAATAAAATACATGCTTACTTACATGATAAACGTTGGGTTAAGCAAAATAGATATTTTATAAATTGAAATAAATGTTTGGTTAAATCAATATTTCATTAATTGATTTTTGATATTTTGTTTCAGTTTTTGTAGTGGACTTATTATTTCTGATTTCTTATTTTGTTTACTTCAATTAATTAAAATAATTTATTTGGCAAAAAACTTTATTTGTTTCAATAAAAACATTATTTTTGGTCTCCTAATTGTTTTTTTTTTAGATTTTTTATTCAAAATAAATAGAAATAACTATTATTTACTATAAAAATTGTGAATTTGAAATGCTGTTAGGATGAAGCAAATGTTTAATTGTTGGGTTAAACGAAACAGTTGTTTAATAAATTGAAATAAATGTTTGTTTAATTCAAATAAAAATTTTATTGTTTGATTTTTGGTATTTCATTTCTAGGGGAATTCGATAAAGTATTTGAACTAAATAAATTATACATGTATTTCCATTAATTTTTAAGTGTGAAAACAATTAAATAATGTCTGGTAAATTGAAATTTCCAAATAAATGATTTAATTTAATCAATCGAATATATTTTGGTTGCTTTAATCAACATAATATTGTACTTACAAAATTATTTTTTTGTTTTTAACAAAATAGTTTGGTAAAAATTTATATTATGGATGACTATTGTTTTACTGAACTCAAATTATTCAAATTATTAAATTCAGAACTTAAAATACATTTAATAGTTGTGACAACTAATTTGACTTGTTAGGCTGAAATAATGTTACCGATAATTTAAATTTCCAAATTTCCTAATAAACGATTTACTTGGATAAATCAAATATACTTACTATTATTGCTTTAATAAACGGAATTATTAAACTTGACAAAAATGTTAGTTTAAGCCAAATATTTTGGGAATAATTCATACATTAAGTGTTTTAGTTCATCCAAACAAGTATTTATTAAATTCAGCCATTTTTAATAATTGTTAGAAATAAATGATTTATTATGACGAACAAATAATTTCAAATAAATGTTGTTTGTTTGTTTAGTTCTTTTGGTATGATTTGTTCAATGCATATATTTTAGTAATAGTATACTGATTATTTTGTTTATGAAGATAATAATAATTATTCTATGTACAGACCTTTTGATCAACGACAAAAGCTATATAAACAAATAAATCAATTACCTTTGGCTACTTGCCCACTTAGCCTAAATACAAAACACATTCCAAAATAAAATAATTTATAACGTTGTCAAACGTATCGTGGGGATAGCTTTATAATACCGTATATCGTGTGTATAGACCAGCATTAAGCACAACAAAAGGCGCCATTATGGAATTTGATTTATAACTGAATTTCAATTCGACCCCGAAAAAAATATATCTTCACATAATTTATGGATACTATAAATTAATAAATAGTCTAGCTTTAGCATATACGTAGTTAAATTTCGAATAAAGGAATGTCGTAGTATTATATCCGAAGTTTCCGTGAAGAATGGGCAAAGTTTTCTTAGACAAGACAATCGAACAAGGAAAAAAACCTCATTGCAAACACTTGAATAAAAATTCGATGTGTTTTTCATCCACTATTATAATAAAACTTCATTTCGTTTTTATTTGTATATGTTTGAGTGGTCCTGTGAAAGTGGGAGGGTATGCCAGAGCCGAACTTCTCTCTTGTTTGAGTTAAAAACCAAATTTTCTCCTTCACGATATTAATTACATTTTTTTTATTGTCCAGAAGAACAATCTGCCACGAGAAATAGATATTTTTCTAATTACTTAAAAAAATTCACTGATACTATACTTAACGCAGCTTTTTCGAAACCCCTAATAGATCATCAGATATATTTCTGGAATTGTTCAAGTAAAACAGTTGCTACAAGAGCGAAAAATAAAATGAATAAGTCGTTGCTAACGAGAAACAAAAAATTTCAATTAAATAGACAATTAAACCTTCTCATTTCTCGGCAAGAGCGAAATGACAGGGGCGCACTGAGCAAGAGCAATCCAAACTTTCCTATCTATAACTTCTAATATAAGCCTTCTACTGAAATCCGAATAATAATAATAATAATAATAATAATAATAGTAATAAAATAAAAGAAGAACTAAAAGGATCTAAGAAATAATTGAATAGTAAATATAAGACCAAAAGGCACTTATTTTAGTGGAACAGAAGGAACAAAACTAGAAATATGGGAAATACCAAAAAAATATGTTTGAATTACAGAAAATTAAAAAAAGGTAGCTTAGGAGAAAAATCGAGCACCAAATGGAATATATGAAGAAAAAGTGAGTGTCATACAAACCTAAAGAATTAGCTAGATAGACCATTTATGAATTGTAGTACAAAAGCAAGAAAAACAAAAGAAAGAGCAACCAAAAATCAATAGAAGAAAAAGAAAAGGAAGAGCAAAACAAAATAGAAGGCACAGGTACAAAATAATTTAAAGCAACCAAAAATTACCAGAAGGAAAATAAAAAGAAGAATTAAAATATAATGGAAGGTATAAGTACACAGCGATCTAAAATAACCAAAAATCACCCAATAGAAAAGAAAAAAAAAAGGTAAAATGGAAGACACAGAAAGAAAACGACCTGAAACAACCAAAAATCATCAGAAGAAAAAGAAAAAAAGAGTTAAAACAGAATGGAAGGCACAAATACAGAATGTTCTAAAACAACCAAAAATCACCAGATGGAAAAGAAAAGGAAGAGCAAAGCAAAATGGAAGGCAGAGGTCCAAATGATCCAAAGAAACCAAAAATCACCAGAAAGGAACGAAAAAAAGGAGTTAAAAATAGAATGGAAGGCACAAGTACAAAACGATTTAAAGCAACCAAAAATCACCAAATAGAAAAGAAAAAAATGGTAAAATGGGATACACAGAAAGAAAACGACCTAAAGCAACCAAAAATCACCAAAAGAAAAAGAAATAAAAAAAAGTTAAAACGTAATAGAAAACACAAGTACAGAACGATCTAAAGCAACCGAAAATCACCAGATGGAAGATAAAACGAAGAGCAAAAGCAAAATGGAACGAACACATACAGAAACACCTAAAGCACCTAAAATAACCGAAAATTATCAGATGGAAATCAAAATAAAAGGCAAAGTTGAAATTTCACCAACCAAATGTATTTTTGTCAAAAAGATAGTAGTAAGTTCCATTTGAAAAAAAATGTGTTATGGGTGAAATTTTTATGAGAATATTATTAGTGATGAAATATTAGATTGATTGAATGTTGGGTACAAGTTTGTTGGTCCGGTTCTGATTAGAAACGAAAAGGAATCGCGCAAGTGTTTGGCTGGCAATTTGTAATTTCAAGGCAAATATAATTCCCCTTCATTATAGCGATTTTTATTCAGGAAAATGCAGGAAAATGTGCAGGAATACACTGTTACATTATACTGTAACAATTCTAATTTCCGAACACACTGTTGTTGCAGAATTGCAGATGAATTAAATTTGTAATTTCAAAATTACTGCTTTTTATTCCTCCTTGTTCGATATCTCGTCGCTTTTTACAGTCGCAGGTTTCATTTTATATCCGTTATTACGTAATTTCTTTGTTACAACATGTTGGCCAGATCCTCGGGACTTAAAAGGGTTGTAATTTGCATCTTAAGAGTTATGTTTACAGGACTCTTATTAAGTGATCAAGCTGTTTACGATTTTTTATATCCGGAGATCACGGCAATGTACAGAGCGAACCGAAGTTTAAAAATCTAAACTCTTGAGATAATTTTAATCTGCAGCAGGATACCTATAAATTATAAGATTATTTTTGGAGTATCAAGAAATCATTGGAGCATCAGAAGGTCTTTGTAGCATCAGAAAATCTTTGAAGTACCAGGAATCATTGAAGTAGCAAAAAATATTATAATTAGCAGGAGATCTTTGGAGTAGCATAATATCTCTGGGTTATAAATAGATACTTGGATGGCACAATTTCTTTACAATAGCCGGAAATCTTTAAATTAATATAAAATCTTTGGAGATTGAGGATATATACGAAATATTAGGAGATCTTTGGAGTTGCATAAAATCTATGACGTATCAGGATATTTGAAAAAAAAATTTGAACTTGCAGGAAATTGAAGTAGTATAATATCTCTGAAACGTCAGTAGATATTTGAATTAGCAGGATTTCTTGAAATGAGCAGGAAATATTTGGGGCAAAAAGAGATCTTTGTAATAACAGGAGATCTTCGGAGTAGTATGAAATGTTTGAAGCAACAGGAAATTTTTGGAGTATCAGGAAATCTTTAAAGTACTAGAAAGTCTTTGAAGTACTACGAAATATTTGAATTAGTAGGAGATCTTTGGAGTAGAAGGTGATCTTGGAAAAACAATTGCAGCTCTTTGGATTGGCATGAAATCTTTGGAGAATCATTCATTAAGAGTTAAAATGTTTGAGGTAAATTGAATCTGTAGCAGGTTCATTAAATTAAAAGGATATCTTTGTAGTTATAATGAAATCTTTGGTGCAGGATATCTTTGAAATATCAGGAGATTTTTGAATAACTGAGAGGTTTTGAAGTAGCAGAAGATATTCAAATTAACAGGAGCTGCTTTAAGTAGCATAAACTATTTGGAACATTAGGAAATCTTTGAAGTAGTATGCAATCCTTTAACTTAAAAGTGTTGTAAGTTTATAGAATTCGTATTAAGATATTTTTTATAACTAAAGATCATGGCAAGATACAAAGCGAATCCAATTGTAATATTATTCATTAAAAATAAAAATTTATGAGATAAATGTAATCTAAAATTAGCAAGAGATTTTGGGAGAATTATGAATGCTTTGGAGAATTAGGACATTTTGAAGTATCAGGAGATGTTTGAACTAGCAGGTGATGTCATAACAACAACGTGTATTTTCTTTCTTCCTCATGTTTTCTAATTTTCCTTCTAATCTCTTAAGTATCCTGCTCTTTTTTAAGATTTTCGATTTTCCCTTCTATAAGATTTTCCAATTCTATCTTATTATTTCTAATTTGTACCATTTTTTGTCTAATCCCCATCATACCCAAGCAACACATTTAGTACCTGCTACGTGGTAGGGACTAAATATGTCACTCCATAGTGGTTTGCCTTAGTTGCCACTAAGTCATAGGAACGGATTGAATCCGTTCCTGGTACCAAAGTGGGGAACAAATGTCACGTAGCCAACTCGTATTTGCTACGTTCCGGCTACAGTCCCTACAACTTCATGGAACCTCACGGCTACGTTGTAGGAACATTCCAGGGTAGTTCCCGTGTAGTAGCGTTCACTTCCAATATTTTCCATGTTTGTTGTCTTTGTTTCTCATATTTCTGAATAATACTTTTATCTCAACTTAACTTGTTCTTCCATTCACTAAGGTTTCCATAACGTCATACTTTTAAACTTATACTTAATATGGCGGTAATTGATAATATCTATATAATTCATGTGTTGTTCATATCGGATACAAATTTTACAAACGAATGAAAGTTTATCGTAAATTTTTGAAAATTAGGTTGAAAAAATAAAAGCGCCTTCAATATATACACTTATTAAATAAAATATACTTAAATATCATAACAAATTTTCTTCTTTTTTATATATATTTTTTATATTAGTATAAATGTATAATTGGAGAAAGTATAATAAGATTCTTTTGTTATTTTATCGAAAATAGCATTTATATTAACACTTTTTGAACTTAAAAATAATGGTGTGTTTCCATATTTTAGTTTTTTAAATGGCGGAAATGGTACCTCCGTACCTCAAAGTACCTTCTGCTACTTCTATGGTATATTAGCCATCTATAAGGTGGCAAATTCCAACCGTTTTGTCTTTTAAAGTATTCGCTACGATAAAGTAACAATCGGAACCACCCTAATGTAACTATATGGTAGCAATTTCTACCTTGCTACTACAAAGATACTAATAAAATGAAGTACGAATTGTTTTCGCCGCCAAGGTCCCATTTGCCACTTTATAAGTACATTTACAAAAGTGTAAATTTGAACCAATGGCTAGTTGTTTGCATATGTGTCAATATATTGTTCATGTTCACTTGAACTCTGCAATTCAGTCTTTGTTTCGAATTTCGCTAGGCCGTTTGTTATTTTTTTAAGTTTTCTGTAAAAAGTAGATGAATATCTATAAGACGTTTTCTTTCGAATTGATTTGGAAGCCATTTTGTAAAATTTGACGTTACTTAATAGGATAATGATACCATAGAGTAGCGATTTTAAGTATAATTCACTATATGGTGGCATGTGTAAGAAGCGGCTACTTTCAAGAAAACACAGTCTACTCCCGGGACGTACCCGGGTTCTATATATGTTACTTAAAGTTTCTTTTCTCTTAGGTCCCCTTGTTTGTACCAGGTACGTTCCTAGAACCGCTATCTGGGACTATGAAGTACCACATCTTGTAAGTCACAATTTAGTTCCACAAACTAGTAACTGCCTCGGAAATTTGCCGTTTCATAGTAGCAGCGGTTTTAAAAGCTGTTTGAAGAGTAGCCGGGTAGTTGCACTGAATTTAAAAATGTCTTCATGTGGCGGGCCTTTGTTGTAGCCAATTTAAGTAGCAAATAGGTAGCTGCTACAGCTTTTCAGTACCAGAAAGTTATTAATCTTTTTAAGTTAAAAAATAGGTAACAGGTTGGAACCATTTACTTTTATAAAGTTCCGGTTTCTATACTACCTGTTCCCGAGACTAAATGTGTTGCTTGGGTATCTTCTTTGGTTATCGTTTTATTCTCCAATATTTTAATATTTTTGTTTATTTCATCAACCATGTCTGCCTATATTCCTTACATAATATTTTTAATTTCTTATAATAAAGATTGAGTTCCAATTCCAAATTATTTTGCAATCAGTTTCTTACATCTTATACAGTCGGTAGTTTCTTTTGTTTTGTTAGTCCTTTACACTCTTTATTCTGGGTTTATAATCTAATTTCATTATAGTTATTTCAGTTAATTTATCATACCAATCTTTAATCTGACAATAATTTTCTACTTCCATCAAGTCCTTTTTTAATTTTTTTTAAATCATATATCTACTCGACATTCATTAAAAAAATGTAATCCTTCATATTTATTTTTCTTAGTTACCAAGACAATTTTGCTGAGCTTTTAATTAAGAATATTTATTACCCTCTTTATTGATTTTTATGTTATAATTCGATCATGACAATATATAATGTAGGTATATTTTTAGTTTTATGTCAAAAGCAAGCTCGCATAATTCTAAAATTAATACGGCGCATGCTCGACTGTCACCTTTTCCATTTTACATACATTATTCGTTCTTTTCTGTTTTTCAAGTTCCTCGCTTTTATATTTTTTCATTAAGATAAAACACGAGTTGTTTCACACCTTCGTTGAAAATGAGTCTGGCACGACATCCCACGATCGCGTTGATCCGATAAAAGAACGAAAGTATCGTCGTTCCTAATACACGTTTTTCGATTAATTCTCTCTTTATTAACCGAGTGCTCGTATCGGATAAGAAACGGCCTCATATTGCCCTTAACTGAGTTTTAACTTTCTTTCTTTTTTTTACCTAAGAACCACCTGTTTCTTCTTGGCATGTCTGAGTCTGAACGTCTACAGTGTTTGGCCCGTGTGGGTATCACGGAAACAACATATTTTTTTTGACAGACAACGGTTCATTTAGTAAAAAAACACGATTTTATTAATTAAAAGTTTAATTTTATTTGAAATGTTTTTTTTAGTTTTACCATTAAATTTGAACATCAAACTAAAAAGGTATTTTTTGCCCTTTTTAGTATCTTGTTCATCTTTTTAGTTTGGCCTATAATTAAGATTTTAACATCCAACTAGACAAGTCTTAGTTTTAGTTCATTGTTCTTCTAGTTTGATCTATCATCATTAAGATTTGTGGGTCCAACCAAAACGATCATTTCTATTCTTTTTATTATTTCGTTCATCCTGCTAGTTTCTTTTTCTAACAGTATCATATAGCTAATTGAATGAAGTAAATAACTAAATTTAAGTGCATCAATGCAAGTATCCATTTTCCCGTTCTCCAATATATATATTATTTTTTTGCAAAATATAAAAAATAAAAAAGTTGTGGTGCAAGTGTTACTTCGTCGCTCACAGCAACGCTGGCCAAATAAATGCGAGACTACAAGTTTTTGATAATATTAGCATATTTGCTAAGGTTCGTTGGCCAGCTTCGGACGAGGATAAACACAGATGCGCCGAGAGATATTACCTTTAAATTGAGTTTTTTTATCATCAAACTGAAGTAAAAATAAACAGATTTAATGTACCTCATGAATTTAGATTTTAAATGAATTACGATATAATTGGATTGGATCTGTACAAAACAGCTGGATTATTTAAAAAGACTTCTGTAAATACAATTAATAAAATGTAAATTAGTAAATATATATATATCTCCTGATACTCCAAAGGTTTTAAACTAATCTGAAGATCTTCAGTTATTCCAAAAATCACCCGATACTCCAAACATATTCTGCTACACCAAAGAAATCTTGCCAAACCAAAGATCTACTGACTCTTAAAAGATTTCAAACTGTTACGATAGTATCTACAGTGATTTAGTTAAATATCACCCTGTACAACGAACTTATTTTTAATGTAGTATCAGTCATCAAGAATAATAAACATGAGGATCTTCTTGGTTAAGAAAATTAAAAAAATTTGGGATCTCGGATGATCGAAAAGTTCATAGTGCCTACCCCTGCAATTAGATGTGTTATTTGTTTAAAGATGTATGTTGCCTTAATATTTTGTAGGACTTGTTTTTATTCATAGATAAACAAATTGTTATTACTTCACTTAGCCTCTTTAATTTCCATTAATCAAATTACGTACCTAGTGGGTTAAAAAACCCCTGAAAATAGTATTTAGATTTTTTCATATATTTATTCGAAAAATTATAAGAAGAAGAATAGGAGATAAAATGGAACACGCAAAACTTAAAATTAAGAATTGTGCAAATAATGAAAACGAGCCAAGTAAAGAAAAAATATAACATAGAAGAAAAATGAAATTAACACGATGGAAAAAATGGAAAAGAAATAGATTAAAGTAGAATGACTATGACAAATGAGAAACGAGTAATATAATGTTAAGGAAGAATGAAGAAATAGAAATATTGAAAATTACAAAGAATAATTTTGAACATGAAATATTTGTTCCAACATTTACTGAGAAACAAAGATATGAGGTGTGAGGGAAATTTTAAAGAATTATTTAAAAATTATTTAAAATTAAAATATCACTCTTGTTCGTTTGCAGGAACACCATAATAGACGGAATTGAAGTGTAATTCTTTAAAATTCCCCTCATATCTCACACTTTAAGGATATGAACTACATGCAGACTAAATTGGAAGAGAAGCTGTCAAATTTTTACTTCCCCTTCACATTTAAAATTTTATATTCATAATAGAAACAACTTTATTATTATAAAAATTAACTTAATTTAACCCCTTTTAAGGTATAAATTATTGCTAAAATATTATTTATACTATTATTAAAATATAATATGAAATTTAATAACTTCATGGGACGCTATGGTTAATCTTTAAATTCTAAATTTTATTTTTTTTTAGAACTTTTTTATATTTGTTGATTCCAAATCATGTTTCTATTTTTTTTTTAGATTTTTTAATTTGTGCCATATATGCTCTTAACACGTAGAAAACTACAATGTACAACTTATTTATCTATCTGTAATTATATCATTCTTTTTTTTTTCAATGTATATACTAAAATTGTTGGTTTTCTGTGTAAACGTGTACCTATACCTTAAACCCGCAGGTACCAGAAAATTTCAGATGGCATTCAAGTGTCCAAATAAAAAGAACCATTAGTGAATCTTTAGATCCAATTGTGTAAGTATCCCTCTTTTTCCTCTCGGGTACTGTTTTGTTTGTTGATGGTAGGGTCTATTCTACTATCGTTTTTGAGGTGTTTTTCTTAGAAAATACTAATATCTACAATAGATTTCGACGATACGAAGCATAATGAAAAAATATGAATGAATAAAATGCTAATGGATTGAATTTTTTTTCCAAATGTTTTAATACACTGGATTTATAAAAAATTTTCTGAGCTTATTGGAAACCTTCGCTTTGTTGATAAATATTTAATTTACTTATTAGATTGATTGGTATTGGGGATTAAGCCGGCCAGATCACCAGATCTCACGGTGCTAGACATTTTTTTTATTGCATTTAATAAAGTGTGAACTCGACTTGACCTAAAATTCTATCAAGTAGAGCTTCCACCCGCCGACATACAGAAAAGAAAAAAAAAATGCCCACCCCAGGAATTTGACCCACGTTTCTCAGACTCGTCAATGTTCGAAATGACATTCGCTTTTGAATGCATTTACTCCCTTAATTGGCTACACGCTGTTTCTTTTTGTGAGGAATTTTTAATAAGGGACTATTCAAGACCGTATAGGGACGACTTTTGGCTGAAGCTGGTTGTAATTTAATAGTGTACCCAACTCGTGACTAATCTCTTTTTTGTTGGGCACTTTTTTATGCCTAATGGCCAATTAAATCTATTTTAAGGTTTTAAAATGCGACGCTTTTCATTAGCCAAAGAACTGGTTCTTCAAATTTTTTAACCAGACAAGCAGACGTTCCACGTGTACCATTTTTTAGTTACTACCATCAAACACCATGTACACGACAATATTTTTTAGTTGTTGGTTATTTAGCGTTCAAAATATTATAGAATGGATTATTTATGTGCTAGAAATAGAGCGCTAAAAATTTTGGGATAAAAATGTGGTTGGCAATTATTCAAATTTTATAGTAGAGTTGTATTTGGCAATTTGGACGATGTATCAGGGCTAAAAGCATGCGGGTGACACCGCATCGCAGTTATGTTTTAGGTTATGGTTCTGTCTCGGACATTTCAATATATACTAATGTCCACCAAAATCGGTTTTACTTCTACCATTTATTATGAACAATAAGCCATTTATTATACATAATATTTTCCCATTTTTAATAATCTTAATAAAAGTTGAGGTAATGAATTCCGTCTTAAATGTCAAGTTACCAGTAAAATTTCAGATTACAGCTTCGATTTTCGGAATTTTGAATAAGCAATATCTTTAAAGACTTACGAGTCCCAATTCTATCTGACGAGATCAAAATTGTGAAGTATAAAGTAGAGTATTTGGAATTCGGAGTTACGAGTCCATTCTTGAAGTAACATTATCTTCAAGCACAAATGTATAAAAGCTGAATGAAACTTCCAAAAAGCAGATTTTTTTAATTATGAGGGTTTCATTCGAATAGAATAATCTTTGGATTAGCAGAAGATCTATGTTGGGACAGGACATCTTCAGGGTAGCAGAATGTCTTTATTATTTTTAGAGGTAAACTCTAGTATAGCAGGATATATTTGTAATAGTTTGGAATAGTAATAGATCTTTGAAGTAGCACGAAATCTTTGGAGTATCAGGAAAAGTTTGGAATATCAGAAAATCTTTGGAGCATAAGAAAAGATTTCTTGCGTCAAAAAATCTTTGGAATATTCGGAAATCTTTAAATTAGCGGATTTCTTTTGAAATAGCAGGAAATCTTTGAAGTAGTTGTAGACCTTTGGATTAGCAGGATGTCTTTAGAGAAGCAGAATGTCTTTGAAATATCAAGGAATCTTTGTAACAACCGGATATCTCTCAAGTAGCAAGATTTTCTTAGATTTGCAGGATATCTTAGGAGTAGCAAAATGTTTGATTAGAGGATAACTTTCGAAGAGCCAAATTTCTTTGGATTAAAAGAACTTGTTTAGCGTTAGAAAATGTTTGGAGCAACAGGAAATCTTTGGAACATCATGAAATCATTGAAATATCAGGAAACATTTGTTACATCATAAAATCTTTGTAGCATCAGGAAATGTTTAGAACACCAGGAAATATTTAGACCATCAAGAAATGTTTATAGAGTAGCAGAATATTTTTAAAATAGCAGGATACTTTTAAATTGACAGGAAAGCTTTAGATTCAGAGCAGACCTTTGTAGTAAAAAGTTTTTGAAGAAAAAGGAAAAACGTGAAGTAGACAAGTTTTTTTTAAACACAAATATTTACTTTGAACTAAATTTCTTCTTTAAGCAGCAAACTCTTCAAATAGCCGATATTTATGTGGACACAAACGACGTTAAAACATGAATTTTGAAAGAAGTAATTAATTGAAGTAAAAGTAGTTTCTAGATAAACTACTGATACAAACTCTTGCTCTGCTGGTAAGCACAAAGAAGCTTTTCTAAAAACACAATAAATTTAGAAAAAAAACAATCCAATAAAAATCAAATTTTATTTATAATGGACTGCTAATCGTATATTTTTCCGTATATTTAATACGACAATGTACTTATTTAACTAATAATACAAATGTTAGTGTGTAGGAGGTCTCTTCTTGTATCCGCAATGACTCGATAATGCCAGAATTACCGTTACTAGACAATATTATAGACACATTTCCAGTTAACTATGACTGTACCGTAATTGTCGTGGGATGTACCAGATAAACACTAAAAACTTGAACACTCCATTTTTTTTATGCTCTACAAACTAGAAAATTAATAATGTTATAAATTACGGTATTTTTTAGAACATCGTATACATAAACGAGGATTCAAATAAAAATTAAATCGATCGAAAATCACACATATCTTATATTTTGTTGAACTCGATTCATTTATGGTCTGATAACCCAATCGTCCAACACACATGTCGTATATCGACTAATCTATTTAATTAACCAGATGAAACTATAAACACGTTCAATTTATTTGTATCACAAATGACGAAATGACTCATTATTATTACCTGATATTAAAGACAACAGACAGAGGCGGATTTTCCTCCACAATAAATGTGGATATTTTTTTCGATATACAAGTTAATCTAAAACTGAAGAAGGAGGTAAGAATATTAAGTACAAAGAGAAATGATACAGAAGAAAAGACGAAGGGAATAAATCAATCATTCAACAATATTAATTAATTAATATTATTCAAGAAAGTCAAAAAACATTATGATCCAAAAAGAAATTTTAGAGATGAGATCTTGAGAAAAAATAACTTCATACAAACTTCAAAATATTTTGAAAAATAATAGAAAACGAAATCCTAGAGACAAATTCTAGAGAACAATCTAAAAACTTCACAAAAATAATACAAAAAGAAATCTTAGACATGAGATTTTGAAGAAAATGAAAAAGATAAACTCAAAGAATTTGAAAACTACAAAAAATTTTGAAAAATAATATGAAACGAAATCTTGGAGATGAAATCTTAAAGAAGATGTAGAAAACATTTCAAATAATCGAAAAACTTCACAAAAATAATAAAAAAGAATTGTTGGACATGATATCTTAAAGAAATCGAAAAAATAACCTCATATAGTCTGAAAGTTTCAAGTTTTATTACTGGGATTTGGTGCATATTTTATTGCTTTTAATACTAATAGGAATATTACAAAACTAATATATAGATCTAATCATATAAAAACAGTTGCAGAAAACTGGTATTGCAGCACCCAATTATTGGAAAAAAGTTACCAATTATCCTTTAGGACAATATCTCTTAGAGTCAAAACAATTTAAAGACATAAACTCCATCTCCACGAAGTTTTAACAGAACAGTATAATTGAAGATAAAAATACTAGGAAGAAGACGCCAAGAGAAATGATAAAGAAGAAAATAGAAATGATGGGAAGAGATCAATCAGAAGATGAGTCAACTAAACAATAATAACAAAAAACACCAAGATGAACACTACCATATCATCAAGCAAAAGGAGTTATTGGCAATTATCACTTTATAGAACCAAAGCAACTTACTACCATAAACTTTATCTCCACGAAGATCAAGTTTTAAGAAAACACCACTGTAAATGTTTGACGGGACCTCGTTTCGAATTTCGGAGCTGTACATGCCTGGCAACAGGGTAACATCTCTTCCTTATTAGAAACGATCTGTAATTAGTAAAATGTACGGTCTCAAATACCTGTCAGGGAATTTGTTTGTACGGAATCTCTAATTAATTATTATTATGATTTTATGATGTGTACGCCGGCGGTGAAAGTGGGGCGAAGGATGAGCAGGGCGGTACGATCGATAAAGCGTTCATTATGTAGAAGGGAATTTATTTAATTAATGATATTAAATTAATTAGTTATTTAGTTATTACGAGAAATGAGTCAGTACAGTGGATCGACTTTAATTTAGTAAACCTTTTATGTACATGACAGAGGGGTAACAAGCCTAATTGAAATTCAGAAGTGCCGGAAATAATTTCACTAGGTATATACTCTAAATTGAATTCACAATGAACATAAATAAATAATAAATAAAAATATGGTCTAGGCAAAATTATTTACCAAAATCCTGACTTGTAACTGAAAATTCTAATTTGTGAATTGGAAACTCGACTTTGCCACTTACACATAATCCAATATTTCCTCTTAAATTGGAATTCATACTGGAAAGCTGGCTTGCCAGTTAAATTTTCATATACTGAAAACCCGACTTATAAGTTTTAACGCATATTAAACATTTGTATTTACTCATAATTCCCGCCTGTTTTTAAATAATTCAAAATGTTGGCTTAGAACTCGAAATACTCCTAATTTAGAATTGCAACTGGGAATTCTAAATTCTAATTTGTAACTCAAAATTTTCATTTATAAGTTGAAAACTTATCTTTTAAGTTGAAAACTTGATTTATAAGTTGAAAGATCGTTTTGTTCACACGGAATCCCAAATAATTTAGACTTGTAACTTGGAACGATGAAACACAACGTGCCCTGTTGCTTTCTTAACTTGGAATTTTAACTTAAAAACTGATTAGAAAAAACAAATTTTCGATTTATATCTCAAACCTTAGATTTGTGAGTTGAAAACCTGACTTGTACGCTCAAACGCAGATTGGACTCTTCTGTTTACTCAGAATCCCTACAGAATTCCCACTTGTTTTTTTATAAAATAGACTAAATTCAAAATATCAGTTTACAACTTGAAATATCTTTTTTTAATTTAGGATTCAAATAAAAAACTTCTGCGCTTCTGCTTCAAAATTCTCATCTGTAAGATAAAAACCTTTCTTTTATGGGAAAAGAAGGGTTGTAAATTATAAACTTTAATTCTCAGTTAAAATCACGACTTGTTCACTTGGAATTCCCATCTCTTTTTATACTTACAATTTGATATGTCGGCTCAGAAATCTCAGTTTGTCCTTGTAACTTGAAAATATAATTCATAGGTCTGACTTGTAAACTTTAAAGTGCCATTTATGAGATGAAAATTGAAATTGTAAGTTGAAAGATTTTAACTTGGAAATCCAATTACAAAGTCTAACTTGTAAGCTTTAAAGTGCAATTTATATGTTGAAAAACCGCATTGTAAGTTGAAGGACCGACTTGTTTACTTAGAATTTCTAATTATTTATTCATAATTTAGACTTGTAATTTCAAAGGAGGAATCACAGCGTGCAGTGCTTTCTTTTAATTTGGAAATTTAACTTAAAAGTGTGACTTGTAAACTCTAAGAAGCGACTTGTAAATTGAAAACCCAAATTGTAAATTGAAACCTTAATTCAATCATTTAGAATTCCCATTCAAAATTAGACTTACAATTGGAAATATCTACTCAGATCTCTCTAAAGTATAATTTGTAAGATGAAAACCAGACTTGTATGTTGAAAAACTGACTTTTAAGTTGATTAATCTTGTACATGCTGTGATCTTTTAACTTAGAAAATAACTCAAAAATCTGATTTGTAAACTCTGAATTGCGATTTGTAAGTGAAAAACCTGACTCGTAATTTGAAAAGTGACTTGTAAGTTGAAAAACCGACTTGTAAGTTGAAAGATCTATCAATTTATTTGAAATTTTCAATTATTATTTATCCTGGGTCATTTTACCTTGGAAATACAGCTCACGAGTTTAACTTGTAAACTCTAAAATGCAATTTGTAAGTTGAAATCTCAGATACAGAATTCCCACTCGTTTATCCAGAATTTAGACTTGGAACTCGAAACCCTCTTTTATCTTCTTTACTATTTCAAATACCTGCTACAGTGTAAGTATCTGCTGCATGAATACTTTCCTGCTATAAGAAGAATCTGCTAAATAAAAAATATTTTTTCAAATAGTCCCAATAATCAAACCGTTCGATTATGACCGAAAAGACTGTCTTAGTTAAAATGTAATAATTTTGAGGTTTACGAGAAAAAGTCTAGAAATTAAAGCATTTATTGTTTGAAACGCATTTGTTTAAAAGTTAAATTGGGGGTAGTAAAAAAGTTTTATAATTATGATTCGTCGAAATGGAATGGGTAGCGAATGCAGTAAAATACAGAAGGTTCGTTTTGTTCGTTAAAGTGGAGTAGAAGTGTCGTAAAAACCTTGATGAATGTTTATTTTCTACCAGACACCAGAATTTAACGCATATTTTTCTTATTTTATACCTACCACAACAAGACATTGAGTTTATTATTATTTTTTTGTTAGTGTCATGATGAATCACTTTCTATTTTTCAGTTTAAGTTACTACAATAGTGTTAAGTACTGCTTCTTTTCATCGTATCTTCTGGTACCAACAATTTTTAACCGTTGTAGTTTTTCAAACCTTCTTCTTGGTGTGGATCGCATCAAAAGAGGTTTTTCAATTCAAAGGCGATCATACACATTCGTAGTTTGAAATATTTACGAGCAAACTAAAACTGTCGCACGGGCTGTAGATGCACAATTTTATTTTTAGTCAATGTCCGGTTTACCTGTGCGAAGTTCAGCTAACTGAGACTTGGGCAAAGAGCAAAGACAAGAAAGTCCGAAGAACAAGTTTGAAGAGCTTGACCCGTCGGCCTGTCAGTGTTCCACGGTACGATTCCAGCGACACGCGTCATAAATTTTTTCCGAAAACTCAACATCCGTAGCAAATTACTTCCAAATAATAACAATGGACTTCAAGTTTAATTTTATTGTACCTGTATGCAGAGATTTAACGACAGAATCTTTTGTTAAATAGTTTTGCGACAAGAGATTTGTTAGATAAAAGATGAAAAATAATATATACATAAAAGTATAAAAAATCGAGAGAATAATAGCAAAATCTAAGGTGATGTTTCATTGTCTAAGTTTTGTGTTAATAAATAAAAATGTTATATTGTGATTTACGGTTAAATCGTACAAAAAATGTCAAATGGTAAACATTTTAGCCACTCTTGATATAGACACACTCATGAGCAAAATCCTCTTTATACTATTTAGTGTTAAAAACATTAAACATAATTAACTACCAACACTTATTAACCTAACTAAATTAACAGTGAAATAAATTTTTATGTGGTAGTGGCATCATCATAAGCAGTTTCACCAACAGTTCACCTTCACTTTAATACAAGTATTATTTCTGTTCATATTTTTAGCGTTACTTAAATGGAAGTAAGGAACATTTAATAGCAAATTAACAATATTTTGTCCTTAAAGTTCTATTCTACTCTACTCTACTTCTTTTCTATTTAGTTCTTTAAGTGTAAGGCTGTGTAAAGTTGCATCATTTCCTTTACATTATTTCTTCTTTCTATTTTTTCGATCTCTTGTTACCGTCTTAATGTTTTCCCAGTGGATACTTCTTTCCTCTGCTGTTTCTTTGATTAAGCTTATCCATGTTTTTATTGGTCTTCGCCTTTTATTTTTTCCTGGTACTTTTGCTTCAAACTTTTTTGGCTAATCTTTCATTTGGCATTGTGTATTCATGTTCTAGACTACCTTAATTGACTTGCTGTTATTTTATCATTTATCTCTAGATTATAATGTACATTTTCTTCAGATTCTGCAAATATTGCCATCTCGTCCATAAACATTAATTACTTTCTTTTCCATTTTTCAATATCCCAGGGTGACTTTCTTCATTTTATTTTTGGCTTTTTTATTGCTTCGTCTAGAGTCTCCCTAGTGTTACCTTTAGCTCCGTTCTGAATTCCTCTGCTTCTTCGTTATTTGTTCTTATTCTCTTCATATTATTTTTATACATTACTTTCAATACTTCTATCGCTCCTTTATCCACTTCTTGCTTCTCTAGTGTTCTCCATATATATTCTCTGTTAATATTATCAAAGGTCTATAACCCTCTCTTTATGTTTATTCATTATTCACTAACTTCTCTTAGAATGAAAGTCATGTCTTTTGTGTTTTTTTCCTTTCCTAAATCCATAATGCGTTACTTTTTTTGTCAATTCTGTCTTTCTGTCCAGTATTTTTGCTGGAACGCTTGTCAACGTTATTTCTCTGTAATTGTTAGATTTTCTCTATTATCTTCTTTTTTGTATATTGGTAGGATTCTTTTCGTAATCTTCTAGTCATTTAGCGTTTGTTTCTTTTTTTTTTCTATTAATATAGCTCTAATTTCATCGGTTCTCCATTTAGTTTCTTCTTTTTTGGTTTTGATTTTTGTTATGAAGGCTTTCTTTTACAATCACTATAATTTTTAATGTTGCTTCATCTTCGTTCAAAGTTTTTTCTACCTTTTCTTTATTAAAACTTTATATCCATCATTTCCATCTACGATTTCCATATTTTCAAATATATTATTCTGTTTATTTTTTCGTTCATTTGTCTTCTTTTAAAACCTGTATTCTCATTAGATATTCGCTTCAATTACATCATCCTTTCCTAAATCAACTTGTTTTGATAACTTTATGTATTTTATTAACGTTATTGGAATTTGTACACGCGTATGAATATTCGTGACCGTCCGTGTAGGTTTCGACTAAATTCGGTTCAGTAGTATATTTCTGCATTTAATACTAAAACTTACATCGATTTTTGCAGTAAAATTTCTATATTTGTAAAATTCTCTTTACTCACTAAAATATCCATTCCGACGAGCAGTTCGACAATTGGAATTTTTCGATTTTTCGCGCGTCTCTATATTTTTTTGTCGGGCTTCTGTTTTCTGCCCGAATGTGCTTATTTCGAATTCATTGGACTGAACACTTCTCTCTCGCACGTATGTGTATTAATTGAGCTGTACAATTTCGATATATCCATATAAATAGAAGCAATTCAAGCACACAATATGACTAAATTGAATATTACAGAATGCAGACGAAAATTGAATAATAAAATAGGGAAGCATACACTGGCGTCCGCGCAGGGAAATTTCTAAATTAAAATGAACAATGGCGAATTAATTGCCCGCCGTACACTTTTCGATTCGGTGTTAATTTATTTTTATTGCAACGATGCGGATTTTAATGAACGATAATATTAGTCTTGTTGATAGATCGCTTCCATATGGTTTTATAATCCTATTATGCAAATATCATTAATGGGCACACATTTTTAATTTACTACTGAAAAATATTCATAAAATAATTATAATGTACTCAGAATTTTTTCCCCGATACATTTGATCAAACATTAAGATTTCTGCATTCAAATAAGTTTTTTCTACTTATTTTAATATTTCGTTGATCCTCGTAAAATGAATCCAGAACCAAAAGGCAGCAACGTAAACAAATGGACAATATATGTCCCTCATTAAATAGGAAGATACTGAGCGAATTTTTTTTATTATATCCTGTTCTATTTCTCTCGGTTTTCCATTGCTGTTTTTGTAGTCACTGATCTAAAAATTATTATTTTTTTAATCTAACCGTATCTTACTTTAAATTTGGCGACATTATTGATGTACTGTTTGCAAAAAAACTTCTAGGAAGAAATATTTGTGCATAAATTATGTTTTGTCAGTGACGCCGCTGTGTGAAATCGCGGGGGTCAGGTGATAAATTTAACCCCCTAATTTCGGTAGTGGAGGGACGGCTCTATTGTGAAGAACCCTAATTTATACATTTAATATATTTGGTAGGTATTTAAATACAATTACGGCCGTGCACCGTGTGCTCGGGAAGAATTTACTTAATGATATATAGGTCCTGTGGGATGCGACAGGACAGATGTAACGAAAATATTTCGTCTGTTGTTGTTCTGATTAGTTTATACGTTGTCCTTTGGCTTAACATACGTCGGAATGTTAAAGTTTCAGTGTTGACCGTTGTTATCTTATCCAAAAATTAAATAAAATACACACATTCCCAAAGAGTCTCCCGAATTAATTAATATTTTATGATGTAAATGCCACAACACTGCTCTTCGTCCGAAAATCAAAAAGCGTTTGACATTTTTTCGGATACTCATCAAATTCCAACCGAATTCATGGAATAAAAAACTTATTTAATAAATAATTCTCACTTGTTCCTTGAAAAAATTCCGACGTTTCGAAAAATTTAGCTTTGGGACGCAAAGAAACATTTTAAAATGATTGTTAACCCGTGTCAGAAAGGCCTAAAACTGAGGTCATTTAGATAACGGCATTAAAATAATTGTTAAAGAAACAGACAACGTTGTCAAATTTCTTGTTTATAAGAAATGAATATACTCGTATTTACTGATGCAACCAATTTAATCACAATTTAAGATACCAAAAAAAAGGGAAACATAAATGTTAAAATAGACGAAAAAAGTTTGAAGGAATTAAACAACTTAAAGATCTAGGAATAATTGCAAAGAACATAAAAACAAACAGAAAAATAGAAGCAATATTAAAAACCATTATCAAATTGTAGTTCTTAATAATTAAAGAGGTATTTAATAAAAAAAACTGAAAACAGATACAAAAACGAAAATGTTCCAACTTTGACATGGCTCAGAAATATAGAAATTAAACAAACAACAAAGAAGAAGACTAGAGACTAATTAAAACTTTAAGAAAAATTGCAGGAGAAAGATTAACAGACGAAATACCATACTAAGAAATAAGAAAAAAATTAAGAGGTAAATCAATAAAAAAAGAACATATGCAAGTGCATATTAATATTGTTTGGTAATATATATAAAACTAACCAAAATATTATAGAAAGTAAGGAAAAAGACTACAAAATATAAACCATAGACGAAATGGAATAACAAAATTGGTAAAATACTTCAAAGAAACAAGTCCAAAGAAGTTCGAAAAGAAAGAAATAATATAAATGAAGAATAAAAATCTTCAAGTCAACATTGGCATCAGTCGGTAAATAAGTATCGTTATGATAATAATTATGAATACGATGATAATCGTGACGATTATGATGCTGATAACGATAATAATGATGACGACGACGATGATGATGATGATGATGAAGATATCGAGCGTTCAGAACTCGCTGTAGACGAAACAATTAAGATAATGATATTATTTGTAAACTCGATGATTTTCTAGTGGATCGGGCAACGGTGTAAGTACGACACAGGTGTGTTCCAGGTATCTCACAAGAAATGCGTTCTTTTGACCAGCCTACAAATTAAATGTTCTCATACCAGTTGATAAATCTAATCATATCAGGATAAGAATGCAGGATTGAATAAAATATGGACGGTTGACTTTGTTTTTGTTTTCGAAGACAAGAAAGGAAATGTTTGAGCCAAAAAATGAAGCAAGGATTTCGGGTATATAAACCGTGTTTTATGATTGTATGAAAAATATTTAAAAAAATAATGATGGTTCAGAATGCAGTAATTTTATCTGTATATATAATAATTGTTTAATATGGAAACATATTTTGCAGAAAAATATAGGGAATTTAAAAAATAATTTTGTATTAAAATGTTCTTAGTTTAAAAAATATCAAGTCATAAAAATATAACTAAGAAGTTTATGATTACAAAAACATATAAATAGATGTCGGGATTGAAACAATGAATTTATTTTCATTTCATTTATTTAGTGTTTTATTCTACGGGTTTTATTTTTCCTGTTAGTATTTATTTTCACAGTTATATGCAGAAATTCCTTTCGAATAATTACCAACACCGTACAACGTACAATTAATAATTAAGGGCCCTCGACGGTCTCGTTCGAGAGTCCGCAGCTCGAGAACAGAAACGCAGACGTACGTGCATTCCACGAATATTTCCAGTCTGCTCACGTCTACCACTTACATATAGTTATAATAATGATACCTTTTACCTTTTCCCATGGCGTGCCGTGTCTCAAATACGATTCGAAATAATTTATTTTATTTAAGAAAGCGTATAATTTTGATGGATTACACTGTGGGATCCACGGATTTTCGGCATCGGCCGCGGGTCAAGAGATCCTCTTCTATCAGTTGGTTCCGTTTCATTTGCTGACCATGAAGATATGTAGAAGTATAAATGGGAAATAGAAATCCATGAGAACGTTTAATTGTGTTATTTCGATTAAAGAAATAACCGTCTTTTTTAGTATGTTGGGAACTGGAGACTTTGATTTGTCGTAACTGTTAGTGTTTTGAAAGAGTTAGCACCAAATCCAACTTCTTTGCCCGATACGCGTTTTGCTAATTATATTGGTATAATCACGAGATCAGATGATTAAGAAACTTTTTTTAAATATAAAAAAGATAAATTATACTGAATTTATTTTTATAAAACTATTTTTTCAATATTTTTCTCTGACCAGGTTTCGCTTAAACAGAATTATCATAGAGCGATTGATATGTTTCTTATAAGAGTACTTAACTTCATACTGTAAACATTTCAACCAATCATTATCAAGCATAATGTACAGTAATATTACTTCTCAGAATATAATTGTTCACACACACTACTATATACTGATACTGTTGGTTTAATTTTTCTGTTGAGTGTAAGTTTGTGTTTTGTATCACTGAGGTGTTTTGCGTAATGTGGCGTAGCTTGTTGTTTTAATCTATAAGATCTAAGTGTTCACTGTATCTTATTTCAAAATTTGTAAGTGTCTAACCAAGATAGATGGCGTTATAATCGAGACAATTTAGTTTGCAAATACCCGATTTTTTAATTTATTATTTTAAGTTTAACAGTTAATAAAAATTAACCAATATTATTGATATTAATATCATTGAATTATAATTAAAGAAAAAACTATCACTAAAACCAAAATTTACTGATATGATTTCTTTTCATTCCATTTTCTTCTTCTTTTCCTTGTTTAACAATTCAATTAATAGGGACATATGATAATGATAAATTTAGATAGAATAATAAAAATATGTCAGAAATATGATTAAGAGAAGGAAGAGGCTAAGCAAAAAATAGATGAACCCAAAACAAGGAAATACAGAAATTAATCAATATTTATTGAGCTTAAAAAATATTTTCGCAAGAGATAGAATAAATGGTTATAAAAGGAAATATAAAAAAAAAATTTTTTTTTGCTTTATTTTCTATAATTCTTTTTTTTATTGATTTTATAATTAAATTAATGAATACGAATAGAATTATAAAAAAAAATCGAGGCTAAACGAGCAAAGAAAAAACAACGAAAAAGTAAAGAAAATAATAAATTAAATGTTTACAGTAAAGAATAGTTTTTAATGTTTCTTTATTAATGATATTATATATTAATTTTTATACGTACTTGATTAAGCGCTATTTTTATTCTTTTCTTTAGTATTGTTTATTTCTACTAAAATTTAATACTTTTTCAATTGAGCTTTTAAAAATAATTTTTGAATGTTTTTGATTTTTTTTATGTATCAGCGATGGTCACTATTTTACTGTACTCGAATAATCTGTTTTATTTTTATTTTCTCTTTAGAATTCTTTATTTCTACTGGGTTTTCATACTTGTTCTATTGAGCTTTAATATTATTATTTTTTTATTTATCAGCTTTGGTTATTATTTTACTATACTTGATTAATTGCTTTTACTTTTATTTTGCCTCTTAGATTTTCCTATTTGTTCTATTAAATTTAATCTTTTTCACGTTCTTTTAACTGCTCATTTAATAATTTTGAGTATTTTTCTCACATTCTGCTGTAAATTGTTAAACCTTGTTATAATTGTTTTTTAAAAATCCATCGTTAAAAACAGAAAGAATTAATTAATTTTAAATATTATTATCTTCATTATCTCTCATTAAAATAAAGACCGCATTTAGTACTTTTCGGCTAATGAACGTTTTGTACATCAAATAAACAAGGCTTATTTTTTTGCATACTTAACAATTTCATTAAAATCATAATAATACATAATTATTTTGTTAGAATCCATCCACGACCAGGTGTTCACTAATTCACTCTTAACATTCCCAAAACCCATTAAAACTTGTTTGTGCACATGCACGTTTATTTAACTTTTCTAAAATCTTCTCACATCAGAAATCTTTTAATAAACGTTTATTTCTTTTGGCACAAATTTCCTGTTCTACGGTTAATCCTCGTTTCCGCAAATCAAACGAGAGCAATTATTTTTTCAGCAACACATTTACAATAGGTACTAACATACAGAGCTCTTTTAATTTCATGGGTTCGTGGTCTCGTCTGGCTTAATGGCTTTCAAATAGAACAAGTACTTGGACCTACACGCGGAAATGACTAGACACACAATTGGAAAAACCGGCAGGACCTCAACGCGACTTCTCAAATTGTCTAGATAAATGTTTCTAATTTGTTATTATCTACAGTTCGCAGTTGTGCTTCGTCTAATCGTTATAATTTACCGCCGGGATTTTTTAGATTGTGTTTAACATAAAAAATATTGTTTTTACAGTTCGCTTCGATCTGTAATTATTGTTGTCCGTGACGCAAAAATAATCCCTTTTTAAAGTTAATCATTATTGTTTAAGCACTTTTTACTTTTTTTGACGTGCATCTCCATTTTTGATATTTTACATTATTTTCTTTCCACAATTATTTTTTATATCATCATAAATATAGCTAAAGGGAGCTAAACATTATTTTAAAAAATGCGAAAAATAGCTGAAAATTAGCAAAAAAGACAACAAAGAATGGCGTCATATTAATTTAATTGTTTAATCAATATGAAGAAAAAGTTCAAAAAATTATTATAATAGAATAAAACATTTTTCTTTCTCCTATGAAAATATTCTTTAGGCTCATCGATTATTGATTTCTCCCTGTTCTTCCTTAAAGTTTTTATCTTAGTTTATTCCTGGGTCTCTTCTTCGTATTTTTAGCATACATCTTTTTTGTTCTCTATTTTTTTTAGACTATTAGTATGTCTCCTCCTGGCATCTTTCGCCTTTAATCTTTTTTTTTATTCTATCTGAATTCTTCCTTAGCTTAATTTATTTGTTAAACTGGAAAGAACTTTAATAAATTGATTCATAATATTTTCCTTTGTCTATCCGTATATCTCATCTTTTTCATAATAAATATTTCTTGTCCTATACGTATTTGTTTATTTTATACTCTAATTTTTCCAGTTTTTCTGCATATAAATTCTTTTACTTCCTCATTTATAATTATGTCACCACTTCTTCCTTTGTGCCTATTTTTCTCAAAATAGTTTTTTCTATAATTGTAGTAGTAGTTTTTGGTTAATTTTTTTTTGACTTTTATTTTGTTTTTTTTCGAATTTGCCTTTAATTTTTTATTTTCCTCCAAAAATTTTTTGTTGAATTTTGTATTTTATGTATTCTAGGAAATTAATTCTTGTTCTCTTTTCTTTAAGGCTTTAGCTGTTTAGACTATTCGGACTAAAAATAATATTTCTTCTTTTTTTTAAACTTCTATTTTCTTCTTTTAAATCCTTTCATAATTTATGTCGAGAAGTACAATTTACCAAAACTATCCATTTTTAATTAGTAGCACGTATTTAAATGATAGTTTACATATCAGAGATACCAACTTGAAATGTTTTTAAATCATACCAATCCTTAAAAAAAATGATTGTAAATGATAATATAAACAGCCAGAATTATGTTTATCGCTTTTATATTTTTAAAGTGTTACTTTCTGTGTTTTGTTTTAAATGTTTTAACTAATTAACTACATAAAAAAGAAACATAAAAGCACTAAAACACGGGAACTGGAAATCTATTTAAAATAATAAGTACATACTTAATTAGTACCCGGTATTCTTAGATCTATTTCAATTAGTACAAATTTTTCAACAGTACTATTTTCAGGCAATAAATATTTAATTAACTAATTAAAAATAGTGATAGAAGTAGCATACCAACTAATTACGTTCAAGTTATAATTGGTTTTTTTGATCGACATAAAATAAAAGCGGGCAAATTGGGTTCCTCATTATGTCTACAATTTTAATTATTGAAACTAATTGCTAATTTAGTATTCCATAATCTTTTTTGTCATTTATCTTCACTAATTAAGAATATAAATAAATCCAAGGCCGAACTAATTGTTGAAAAATTCGAGCTAGATTTACGGCTGACTATGCGTTAGTTGCGAGTAATTGAATGCGGAGAAATTATTTGCTGAAAAATTAAAGTAATTGGCTCTAGAACAAAAAACAAAGTATTTATAGTCGGAGGATATTTCACAAGTACCGCAGGTTTATATTCTTCTATTAACTTAAATAGTGGAAATGTTTATAATTTATATTTATTTTACTGCATGTATTCTTCATTTTCTTCCTAATCTTTTACTGAAACCTTAATAGGTTTGTTCATTTCTATTGGCATGAAGAACTCCACCTGCACTTTGCTAAATTCTATTGAATAGAAAAACAAAACTGTAATTGATACAAAATATGATTCAAAAGGTGGTGCAACTTTTTGGTTCTGGCAGAAAGCTTAGAACTCAAACAAGGTTATTTTGAGAAGAGAAAAAAAATACAACTTTTATATAAAACCACTTAAATTACCCTTGAAGAAAATCTTAGAAAAATGTTATATTGCTCCTATTCTCTTAAAAAATCTTCTTCGTTACTAATTTAATTAAACGTGGCAACCCTAAAAATCTCAAAATGGTTATTCTAGAACTTGCGCTAATATCATAAAAATTGAAGTAAATTCTTGCTCCTGATAAATAAAAATCTAACTAAACTCTAAATATCTTTCACATAAAAAGATATAAATGCAAATTCCGACCTTTTAACTACCAAAAGAAACTCAAAAAAATAATGAACAAAAGTCTCATAAATTTGCAGTGGCCAAGAGTGTTGCGAATCCCGCGATAAGACTCGGCGAGTCCCTTCAAGAGACTCATTTTTCTTCCTGTGGGACTTTAACTCCATTTACCAACGATAATTTTGCAACAAGATGTCCAAATTTTTGACCAAACTTTTCCAAGATGACCACGCAGCTATTCTTCTATTCTTGCAAAAAGTCAACTAAGCTACTTTGTATCAAGATTGATTTATTTAAAAATAATAATCTTACGAAATTTTAGCTTCTACCCTAAGTTCGATCTTCTTTGTTTTCAACTTTCAAGATAAAGTTGGAATTTCCCTCTTAACTTCAGTAATCTTCGATTATTACACAAATGATGACCAATTAACATTGCTGATATGGATACACTTTTAAACAATGCTTAGATGAGAATTGAGTTCAAAGAGTACACATTTTGTTTATTAAAGATTCAAGGCACGAAGGCAATCACAACGCACTGTTAAAATTCAACGAAGGAATAGGTATCCAAATGCGATTATCGAGATCATCGAATACAATCAATGTGTGGGGAAAATATAGGGTCCCGAATTCGGCATTCCCGATAACGAACTATACGTTATGCGTTAACATTGAATTACGTTATACCAATAAACAATCCGCAAGACGACGTGCCTAATTATCGGTGTAGTTAACGTACGTGAGTTGGAAGATGTTCTTCATTACGGTTGTATGTTCTATGTGTTCTGTGCGTGTGTGTGTGTGCGTTTGTGCGTGCCAGGCGTTGTGCGTGACAAGAACCGACTCGTGACTCCCGCGTAACGCCAGAAAATTCCTGTTAGAATTTCGTTATCGGGTTGATTGGTTAGGAAGGAAGGAAAGGAAACTGCAGTTCAATTATTTAAGAGAAAAATCTATTGTTTCGGGGTTCTGCTCTCATGAAAAACTAATGATTATTGTTATCAGAATTTTTCTTCTGAAATATAATTAAAGATGGCTCATGATTTTGTCTTGTTGTTGGTGGAGAACTGTATTAATTTCCCCAGGAAAGCAATTGCAAAAAGGAAATATTTTCCTAAGGGAGATACTTTTAACATCTGACTGATTTGAAGTATGTTCAATCGATAAAATACGAGTCTATATTAACCAGAAATTCCTGTATGAACTGATAACGTAACTTTTGATATGGATACAAAATCGCTAGAGAGTGGAATCAGGAAGGAGGAACAAAAATAATTGTAAAGAAATATAATTATACTGAATGGGAACTTTTAATTTGGTAAGTGCCTTGTATAAGTCTTGAACAAATTAAAATCAAAATCATCATCAGGATATGATTCCATTTTGTAATTTTCAATTTATTTTATTATTTTTATTTAGTCCATACTATATTTCTTCATTATTGAGTATATTTCATTAATTTACTCCAAATTTCTTCTCCGCTTTTTCAATACATTCAATATTCAATATTCACATATTTGATTTTTAATTTCATTAATTTCATCAAATTACTTTGTTTTCATTCAAATATTTTTCATCATAAACTAAACTTTCAACTTTCGTTCTACCTACATCTATCTTCGTTTTTTTATTATTGAATGTATTTTATTAATTTCTCTTTGGATTTTTTAATACATTTACCAATATTCTTATTTTTAGGTCTTTTGTTATTCTTGATTTCTTAATATTGTCCAATTTTTTATTAGATTCATCAAATTTCTTCTTTATTTACATTAAACTTCTTATACATATATTTCATAGTAAAATAAATTTTCCACTTTTATTCCATATATATTTATACTATTTCTTTGACTTTTTTTTAATCTTCTATAATTATTGTAACATTTTAACGATCTTCTTAGTTTATCTAAATGTTATTTACTTAATATTATAATATTTTTCATTTTGTCTATTTTCACTGTAATTTTTTCCTTATATTCAGTTACTAATTTATTACTTTTTTTTAATACATGTTTTTTTTCTTCATTATTGAGTGTATTTTATTAACTTTCTCAGATTCATCCTTTGCTTTTATAATACATTCACTAATATTCTAGTTTGATTCTTGATTCCTTAATTTTATCAATTTTCTTATAAGTTTCATTTATTTCATTATTGTAGCATTGACTCTCTTTTTAATTTATCTATTTTCTTACCAATTTTTTTCTTTATATTCATCTATTTTTAATATTTTTATTTCTTTCAGGTATTGTTTCCTTTATCAATGAGTCTATTTTAATTAATTTCATCAAATCTCTATTTTAATATATTCATCAATTTTTTTTAAATTCTTTATTCATCCATTTTTATTATTTTCTATTGACTTCCCCAAACTTTAGGCTTATTTCCTTTACTACAATATAAATTAAATTTTCGGTTGTTTTTGTTTGTTTTTTTTTGCTCTAGTAGGTTTTATTATTTTGTTTAAGATCTGCTTTTTTGGCTGTTTTCTCGCCACTTTTCACTTTTCTTTGTCATATCTCTCTTTCTTATCGTATTTATTCATTTATCTTAATTTATGTGCCATTTCCATATTTTTGCTTTAGTGAGTTTTCTCGATGGGTTACCATTAAATAAAAATGAAAAATGGAAAGTTAAGAAAGAAATTAAAAATATTTATATAAAAAAATTAATGAAACACTAGAGTGATATTTATTAAAATAGAGGAAGTGATTAAACAACAGAGGACATAAATAATTTAAAAAATAATGAAGATATGAAACATGAAAAAAGATGAAAGTATGAATACAATAATTAAGAAATTAGTATAAATTAATGATAATAAGTGAAATGCTAATAATATAGAAGAAATGTAGAAAGTATTACAACGACGAAAATTAAGGGAATAACAGAATAAAAAATTGTAAAATTAACAATAACTGCCGCCAGAACAATTTTCACAAATTCAAAATAAAATGGCGACAAAAAATGGCCCCCCAAAATAAAAATAATTGAAACACCAGCCAAAGAAAAAACTTCACTTCACACTGTTTAAGGGCGTAGAAAATCGGAAAATAAACATCCCCTATGAGCTGGTACATGCTCGTATCCCTCTGGGTTGCGTTCTTCACTATAAGTCAAAGACATTTCGTTTTAAGCACTGGGAATTCGGATATGTGTGTAAGAGAGTGGCTGTGGATACGGAATGAGAGATGATGTGTATGTAAATGCCAGTCAAGGTAGCTTTTGACCGTCGTTTTATCGCATCGGCTTGTTACAAAGTTGCACAAAGGTCTTCTCTTTGCTCTGTATCGTTGCCGAACTAAAAGGGAAATATTTTTGTTTTCAGCTAAAGTACTCGAATTCTTTTATCTAGCTAGTATTGCCATTTTCTTTGGGGAAGTATTTGTACATCTTGAGAGTTCAGTAGAAAATTTACATATTTTTAGTTTATATATTGTAAATATTACTTTATTATGAGAGAAATATAATATTTTTATAATTTATTGGGCGCACTTTGTATATTTTCTATTAGATTCGTATTGGTTCAAAAATGATCTTAAGGTGGGTTTAGATTTCATTTAACTGTAAGAATGATATTGTCCTTTTTTAAGGTTATGCAAGTTCTATAAACATTTAAATTATTGACAATGAAATACCTCTAAAGGTTTTATCAAACAACAGAAACAACTTAAAAACAATTCGAAATCGCCATCTGGGGTAAGTCACTAACTTCAATTCATTTAACTTTTTTTTTAAATAAATTTTTTCAATTTCAGTTTTTTTAATTTCAATAAATTACTAATTTACAATATTTTAGTTTCATATTTAATCTATATCGAAGCATTTTTCTTTATTAACAAAGTTTCATTCTACTATTTCCATCCTCTTTTTACTTTTCCGATTCTTTTATTGACATAAACCGTCAAAATTGCATTTCATAGTAACCTTTGTCCATCGATTTGAAAAAATAAATAAAAAGGAAGAAAGACCATCTTCAGATGATTGTTTCGGAGCTACTGTGATCCTTTTGTTTGGCACTGAGTAATGGACCCCGGTTAAATGAAAGTAAATGAACCCCATGAAGGTACATCCATGCCATGGGCAAGGGAAAGAATTGGCAACGCAGCCCGCCTAAGAGCAGGTAGAAAAACTTTTGATTCTGAAGATACGAAAGATGAGAAAACCACTGTGCCAAATAAAAGAATTTAGTCGGTCATTGGAATTTTAAAACATTTATTAATGCTACAGTGACGAAATATTAGATCTGATTAGATAACAAAGAAGATGATATTTGATACAGAGTTTTTCCACTTTTGTTTCTTTCAAAAATGCTGAAATTTATTAAAAAAGTCCAGGTGTGGTTTTGTGAGGTTTCAGAATTAATTAAAATAAATTTAATTTGTAATAGTTTGTCGCAAGGGCAAATAAAAACGAACATTAGTTCCGGTAGAAGACTCGCATAATTTGTATTCGACATTAAAGGTGCTATAAAATTAGAAGATCATAAATTAAACAATTTAATTTTTTATCATAACAAAATTATAGCGATTTTAGCGTGTTCAATATGAAATTATATTATGTAAATAAACCGTCCATGTGTGTGGCTGCGACTTTTTAAGTGTAGTGGTGCGGGAGAATCGGACGAAGAGAGAAGACGAGGAATCATCCATCGGTTCTAAAAGAAAACCAACAAACCGGTTGGAGATCGGTAGCGCTGGTAAAAGAAGAGCGACAAAGACGGGACGCAGCGACAAGGAAGATAGACGTCGAAGGACCAAGAAGAGACACAATACCCACGTGGGAGTGCACGGAACGAGATGGATGGACAAAACACAGGATACGGTCAATTCCGCCAGCTTTTACCGGTCATTACCCAACTAGCAAATCCGAATTTTGTAACACAGTTTACAGATTTATTTTATAAAAAGTATTCTCCCGAACAATAGTACCACATTTCATTCATACCCAAGCTAAATAATTTTAAATAAAGGCTAAACAACAGTGATTCTATTACAGTACCTTGAGGTATTTCGAATTTAAGTTACTGTGATGTTATTTATCTGTGCTCTTTTCCCTAATCCTTTAAGATTCTTTCATTAAATCATGTACTACACATCTAAACATATGTATGGGAGACTTACATTTATCCATGAATAATTATTTATAAACGAGCATTTTCTGTTTATTTTCTTTCTCTAAAACCATACTGCTTTGGTGATAAATTATCAGTTTTTTCTTATAAACTCCCAAGTTTTATTAACAAACAAATACAAAATAATTTTACAGATAACAAATTATTACTATTAAAGTTCAACTTATTTTCTCAATCAGTTTTTGATTGTAGATTAAAAATTGAATGTATTTATGGTAGAATCGTGTCGCGAAAGTATTAGAAAATTGGTACTGTTGGGAAGATAATCCGATTATTTATATAAATGAAGATTTTTTTGACATTAAATAGAGCCAATCTCTTCTATATCGCTTCACCACACTTTTTTTAACCAATGAACTCCTTCGCGAACAATTTTGTAAGCAATAATTAAATGAATTTATAGGATAACTATCCCATTCCAGTTAGCTCCATTCTGTTTTGAAATGTTCATCCCGGGTGGAATTGACTGGCGGTTTTCTGGCGACATCGGGCCGATATAGGTCTTTACTTTGGAATGTGGCCGGTTTTCCTAAAGTTGCAAATCGAACACGTAAAGATGCAACGATTACTCGCGAAACACAAAAATACATCGAGAACAACCAACAAAACGAACTGCTCCGGCAACACATTGTCACCGGTTCGCGACGTCCTATAAGTACCCGGGGTCACGATCAGGAAATAGTGGTGGCTCGTGAATGACGTAACATAACTAATTAAATACTTTTTGATAACTTCAGCTAAGGTGCGGTTCAATAATTGTAATATTTTTTTGAAGGACTGTTGGTGGTGGTTCTGCATGAATTAATTACTGATTTATTTTTAACCGAAATGATAACTATAAATTATCGATCTGAACAATATTTCCGCACCGAAAACTAGTGTAGTTTTACTGTATTGTTCGGTTCGGTAATTCACGCAGGAAATAACTTGTACCAGGAAAATAATTATTCTGATATTAGATTATATTTGAACTAGGTGCCAAGCCAACTATAAACGAAATTCAAAATTAAATTGTTTCCCGACAAAAACCAAACAAAATTTTCAATGAACCACCAGTAAATGCACCAAACATGTAAAGAATGTAATAAATTTTGAGAAAATTAAATTGGGATATATTTAAAAAAAAAAAATATGATGAAAGGCTACCAGATTGCAAATAAATATATTGTTTGAGAATTATAACGAAAAAATGTACAAATATAAATTCTAATTCGAGTTCCAAATGAAATTTTTGTAAAATTACTAAAAAAATGTTCTCAGATTGACGGACATGCTTATTTTATTTGCATTTGTATTTTTAATAAATATTTTAAATAAAAATATGATCCATCATTGAATTTCATATCATTAATGTTTGCTATTATAGGTAAAAGTTCTTAAATATGCTGTCAAATTATTATTATTATGGATAAAAGTAGTTGTGATTTCAAAAAATTATTAAAAAAGATGGAAAAAAAAGATGGCTAAGGATGAACTTCGATAAAAAATATACAAGTACTTTGATAAAATATTTCTGTATGTGTTTCATCTAACAATAACTCGCTCTGTTATATGTAAAATTAACTGTAATGTTCGAATTATAAAAGTTTGTGTACATTTATAAAAATGAATCGTTTTCTAGTTAATTTAAACTAACAATAATCACCAAATTTCTTCATTTTGAACTACAATCCTATCTTTGAGGGGATTTGAACTGACAAAATGCAAATTTTCATAAATATATAAATATTTTCTCTATTGTAAAGTTGGATAATAGATAATTATTTAGTTTACATTGACTGACAAAGTATTTCCACGGGCTAATATAATTTAATTTATTTTTTTGTATATAAAATTGAGAATAGTGTTCAAATTGTAAACTTTTGTGAAGATTCATAAAAATTGGTGTAGTGAAGTGTTTTTTCCTCACTTTAGACTGATAATAATCAGTAAATTTCTTCATCTTGAAGTTCTCACCTGTACATTTTTTTGATACTAATATAATTAGTATTTGTGAATATTTGCAGGTAAATTAAAAGTTATTTATGTTTAAGTTCTTGGATATAATTTTTAAATATTTGAAAACCAAGGTCGATTCTAGGATTAAACGATATTTGATTGTTATTGTTTATTGCTTTGAGTTTATATTTTATTTTGCCTGTTTACTGTATTTTATTTTATATTTCCTGTTTATAATTTGGTGCTCAATTTCGTTTTTTCATTCAAGTTAATAAAGCAAATTTACTTTTAATGTAGAATTTTAATTCCCTTCTGCTCTACCATCTTCCAGAACTGTCTCTCTTAGATTTGCTTTCTATCCTTTCTAAAAATGATCTTTTTTCATGTCTTTCTTCGGATATTCCCTTTATACAACCAAACCATCTTACCCTTTGTACCTTATAAATCGAAGTATGACTGTGTACAATGTTCTTTACCTTCAGGTTTGTTCTTCTTCGTCTTATTCTTCGTTCACTTCCACATATGTTCTTTAATACTTTTTTGTTTTTAGTAAAACCCACATTTCAGAACTATATGCTACTCTTGGACAGATAACTTTTCTTTAGTATCTTACCTGAGTTCCTTACAGCTTTACTCCTTTTATTGTTCTTTATTTCTTCTTCCTCGTTTTTATCGGTTATTAGTACTCCAAATATTAGACTTCATTCATTTTTATATATATTTTCCATCCTGTTTTGTCTTACATTTTATCGTGGATTATTTTTAGTCTAACTCTCCTCATGACTTCTTCTGACTTCCCTTCCATTTCTACTTTTGATCTGATAAGTAAAACTAAGCGTTTGCCGTATAATTTGTTTCGAAATCTATAACAAAACAATATTTCTTCTAAAAATTAGATACACTCGGTGTACCTACGAAAGGACAATTTCGGTATTGTGAGCCGGGAGGGGAACATTTTGAGTTTAACAAATGGCCCGGTAATGACAGCGCTCCATATGCAACAATTTGACAATTTTAACCCGAAATCAAGGACACTTTTGTCGAAAAAATCGGCAATTAGTCTTTATTCGAAGCAACAGCTGATGGAATGGGTTTTTTCCTTCATTTGATTGACGTTGATAAATGTGATTTAATTGGACTCTTTTGTTGAGATCCGTTCAAGAATGTACAGTTTAATGAAGACTATTTATTAGAATCCCCATCCGACGAAAGATTAGGTTAGATTTGAGGGGAAAAATAACTTTTCAAGTTTAATTCCGGATTTAATGAGCTCCGCATGCCCTTAAAAGGAAAGATATAACAACTTACAATTATTATTTGAACAAAATTCGAATAAAAGGGTGTTTTTTTATTAAAATAGATGTGACAAATATCAATTTTGCGCTGAATTTAAAAAATCGTCTTTGTCGTAGTAGAAGATCTGCACTGTGAAAAACGAAAAGAAAAATAACACTACGGCCTCAAGGGACAAATTAAACTAAGCTACAAGAAAATCAATTAAGACAGTAATTAATTCCTCGTAAACGTTTAAACACAAAAACTAATTTCATTGCAGAGCACAAAACATAATTAAATGTTTTGTTTTGACAATAAAAATCCATCCTGGGGGGCTTTCCTGTTCTCTTCCTAACTGATTCTCCTCTTTTTTAAAGAAACAATCATATCATTTAACGCCACTTTAGCGAATTATTCCGCTCGGAAGACAGGAACGGATTCAAAGCATTTTCACCAACCAAAAGAACTTGTGGACACAATTATTGATACTACAATAGTCACACATGAAGACTGTTTGGAAAGTATGTGTATTTTGGATTACATTTTTTACCCCCTCGATGCTCGATTAGTACACCATTGTGTCAGACTTTTTGGATTCTTACAATTAGTTTGTTTCAAACAGTGATAACATAACTATTTAATAATTTCAATTATATTTTTTTTAGTTTTTAATAAATACTTAATTAGATTTTCAATGTTTTTTCAAAAAATAGCTTGAATAATAATTTTCAAAATTGATTTTGTAGCTTTTAAAAATAAAATTTTCATCGAATGTTGGTGGATTATATTGGACAGATGGAAATAATATTTAAAAAAAAATTACATTATCATCATCATTTCGCAATATTCAGCTACGATTTTGTAATTTTTAGTAATGATTTTGTAATTTTCAACAACAATTTTGTAATTTTTAAGTTTTTAGCTATTGTAATTTTCAGCAACGTTTTCGTATTTTTTAATAATTAAGCATTTAAATACATTTTTAGATTGTTGGGTATTATTTACAATATTTTAAACTATTATGAACAATTTGCGAACAGCTTAATCGTTAATTTTAAAAAATAGTACCTAAAATCAGTTTGCAATTTGTTAGAGCGATTATTGTATTTCTCAACTTTTTTGTAATTTTCAATAAACTGTTTTATTAAATTTTAAGATATTTAATTTTTAAGAACAAAACTTGGATAGGTCAATTTTTAAATTTACAAAATAACTACTTAAAATCATTTTGTAATTTTCAATACTGATTTTGTAATTATCAGGAACACTTGCAGTTTCCAGCAAGTATTTAGATTTTGAGATTTTTTCTGCTCAGAATAAAATATATTCTATTATTTTGTATGCACTAAAACTGTTTAACATTATTCATTTAAAAAAATAATACACACTTTGTAATCTTCAACAAACGTTTTGTATTTTCCCAACAAAGATTGTGTAATTCCCACAATCTATTATATTCTAAGATTATTTTCTATTTTGGACAATTTCAACCCATTTGATTAAAGAAACAACATCCATTTTGTAATTATCAATAATTTTTGTCATACTGTATGAAAAAAGTAGTTTTGTATACTTTATGATGAGAAATAAAAGAGAAACCCCTTCTGGTTCCACCACTGAGGCCGGCTCATGGATATCGAAAAGCAATTTGTGAATTGTGGAAGTCGGGCCACTAACGAGAGGGATGCCAGATCCCCGTAGGGCAACTTGAGGGCCTGAGGGGCGAGGGAAAACGGTCTTACACAAAGGTACAGAGAACCTGTACTAGAGTACAAATGCTGCCGTAATGAACGCTCTCCATATGCAACAATTCCACAATTATAACCCGAATGAAAAACACTTTTGTCGACAAAAAAAAATGCTCCAATTAGTTATTATTTATACGGCTTTTGAATAAAGTTGACGAGATTTAATTGGAGGGAAACTTTTGCTGTTTTTAAGAAATACAAATTGGACGGTTGTTGTTCGCACTATTTTTCTGTTTTTAAGATACAAACAAATAAAACAAATTTGGTATGAAAGGAAACAACCGTTAGACTGATAAAGAGAACCATCTAGATAAAGGTTTAAATTTACGGTATTTGTTCTCACGGTATTATCCATTATTGTATGGTCCAGGTGTAAGGATACCATGGCACAGGCTTGGAATGATATGAATGAATGGGTGGGTGGGTGTTTAGCGACATGGAACTGAACAGGTACCTAGACCAGCGACTTACTCGTGAGAACCAACAGATTATTTGTAAATTTATGATAACGAATTGTGCTTATTTAAATAAGATGCCGCAGATAACGAATACGGTTCATGAGAAACATATTTTTTATTTATTTATTAGCTATATCGTAATGAAATTTAAGAAACTAACAATAAATAATTTGAAATTTTCAATAAATTTATCTTGTTTAAGCTTGCACCGAATGCCACCACATGAAGATAACTGTCTATCTGCACATACTCGTATTTTCAAAAATGCAAAACTGTCTCATTAATAAAATTAATTAGTAATTAAAATGACTCTAGAAGATCAGATATATCACTAAAATGCAATAAATAACAAATTAATAAGTTTACATTACAAGATCTTTCCTTTGATGTCACAGTGCCTTAAGATAAAACTAATGCAAAGGAAATTAATTAATATTAAAAATGTTTGTAAATTTAAAATTTATTAGTCAATGATATTGTAAAAACCTTTTATTTTAATTTTAGACTTATTTATACTAAAATTTGTTGAAAACAACAAAAATATTTCTAATATAATATTGTGACGTATTTATTAATTTAATAATTATATAATGAAAATGATATAAAAAAGCAAATAGTTCTATAAACATTTATACGACCTTGAGAACTATTACTAAACAAACATTTTATAAATAACACTTACACCTTTTATAAAAGATACAAATGTATACTCTTTCTGTAACATAGAGCAACATCAATAAAATTTAAATTATTTTAATTAAAATACTATAAATGGAAACATATGTGACAACATTAATATCTACGTTTATATTACAATTATATAACCCATTATATAATTTCAATGTAAGTATATTTTTCTCATAAAATTATGAAATAATTCTGCTGGAAAAACCATTGAATCGTAAGAAACTTTTATAAAACTACCCGATAACTATAAAAAGCAATTATACAGATATAATAAACTCATTAAACTTTGATCGTACGAAAATTAATATCTGTATCAAATTTGTATTCAATTATTGTTACGAAAATGTTGTCTCCAATATGCTAATGTAGAGCTGTAGTTAAGCCTTTTGGCGTTACGACAGATTATCGTAACTATGCTTTAATAACCGTCTAAGTTGGCTTTCCTAAAATTAATTTGGAAATCCCGAAAGTTAAAGGATTTCAACCTAATGGACAATCGCACATTTTAAATAGAAGAGACTTTAAAGCTTCCTGCAATTATTTCTTAAAAGACAAAACCGTCATAACTTTTGCTTCATACTAATGTATTATTAATTGTTATATACGTATTTTAAATTTTTTGTTTTTGAATAAAGCTTCTATTACCATTTGCACTCTAAGTACTGAAAATTGTTAGTAAATATTTATATGGTAAATGGTAAATTAATGATGGCCCAAAGAGTGGAGAATAGATTCGTGTAGCGTTGGCATGTAAGTGTTTTTTATCATTGGACCACTGAAACACATTCTTTTGGTTCATTTTTGGACATCCATAATGGTAAATCAATGAATGCTTAACTGGTGGCCAGTGGATTTTTATGGCAATGGCATGTATGTGTTTTTTTATCATTGGGCCGTTGAAAAATATTCTCTTGATTGGTAAATCAATGTTAATTCAACTGGTGATCAATGAATTCAAGTAGAGGTGGCACGTGAGCGTTTTTTTACCATCGGACCATTAAAAGTTAGCATAGTTTTGGCTCTAACTAATAAATTTTGATATTCGGTAGTTGTAATTTGTGTTTTAAAACAGATACTCTTTAATAAAAAAAAATCGTATTGACATTGATTTTTCTAAGCACTCCTAATCTGTATCTAACCCATTCATCCCATTTTAATATTCTTAGCTTTATTTTAATATTCTTAGCTTTATTTTAATATTTCTTATCCATATCTTTCTACTTTTTCATTCTATTGATTTTGGCTTTACTTTTTTATAATACAGTCTATCTTTGTAACTCGAGTACTTATCAAAAACCTTATTCCAATCGTTTTTATCTCTTCTACGTTAATATCCACTTTCTTTATTTCTTACGCGTCCAACAAAATTATTTCGCAATAATTTTCAATTCAATTCAATTTGAACTAGAAATTAATTTCTATTATCAAGATAAACATCTTAAAGCATCGTTCGATAGTACGTTTTACTTTCTTCGGCTTTTGCATCTCCTCTTTCTTATTTGTAGCGTTAACTCATTTTTAACGAGAGACCTGTGTCCGCATGTCCTTGGGTATGCTTTTCCGTTTGAAAGTATCAGCGCACGCCAATGAATCTCTCCCCACACCGCCAACTTTCAGAGTCTCGCCGACAATTTTGTTTCAGTCCATGATCGTCGGTTGACGATTGTAGAAGGTCGAACGCAGCTCTCTGTAGCTCTAGAGCAGCTCGGAGTACGTCTGAAAAACGTGTTTTGGGCCGATTGCTATCTCAACAGAGGCCGTTTTCTTGTTGCTGATTCTTTTGTGTTCGAATTACACCAAGTGTTACTCTTTGTGCTAGTTGGTGCTTGTTTTTCTGTTAGTTTTGTGTTTTTATAATAGTGCGTGTTATGATTTTCTTCTTTTTAAAATGGATTACGAGGATTTTTGGTAAAAAGGTACAATATACCAATGAAACTACTCTATATTTAACCAATTTTAACATAACTTTTAAATCTTCTTTCAGCTTATGATGAACCTGGACAATGTATCAGGAATTAACACTTCCTCTCCCTTAATATGATTTTATACTGAAACTACTCTGTATTAAACCACTCTTAATATAATGAATCCAACTTCTTTCATCTTGTAAGGAGGCTTGACCGAGTATCAGGATTCAACTGTTCTTTACCCTTAATATCAATTTATATTCAAATACGCGTAGTTTCAATTTTAGTGTCTCTGAGAACAGTAAACGCTTCTGGTATTGAGAAAAAGAATTGAATTTATTTAGAAGAGCGTAACTAGTGCGGTTTCTTAATGAAATATGAATGAACTCAATAAAAAGTTTCCTAATATCAATTTCGAAAATACAAGAAATCCAATTATTTTTGAACGAGAAACAAGAATTTACGACATTTATTCCAGAATACAAGATGTGTATTTAACTCTCTTGTTAGAATTAGCGATTTTATCTTTAAAATAATTCGTTATATATAAAAATATTGCTTTTCTAACTATTAACTACGAATTATTTATTATTTATCTTCGTTAAAATTTATAATACTAAGAATATATTTTGTAGTACTCATATGCTAGTAGTTAATTAATAAAAATAAATAAATACTGTTGTATTATCTTTATTTTCTAATTAATACTTAATAGCGTATTCTATAATAAAGGAAAATCGAAAAATATTAACAGTTATAATATTAATTTAACAATACACCGTCACCAATTTAATAGATGGAATGTTTAACCTGGTTTCCTTCAACACCAACGTGAGAGAAAATACAATAGTTCTCAAAGTAGCTAAATATATTAGTGCCTATCGATTTTACGGCACCCTTCACATCAGCTTGTTGAATTTTGTACTCATTTGCCGTTAGATCAGATCTGTTTTTAAGAAAAGAAAATCGCCAAAAATGCAGTTTTTAGGTTTTTACGCAACACTAAATAAATTATAAGAGAAATTCTAGAGTAATTGTGTACAAATTCTATTTATACTATCTGATTTTGTATTGATACTCTAAGGATTCATTTTCAACATCTTCGGTAACACATGTAAAGCACGTTTTTCTGAATTTGTGACATTCTAAAAAAGATTGAATTTTAAGGCAACCAGATAAGGTGGAAAATAATGTAAGCTTGGTGAAAAATACAATGTAGAAGAGATAGTTTGGCGAAAACTTATATATGTAGTAGATTAGTATGAGATACAAAATATTCAGAAAAGAAAGAAAAAATTGAAACAAACGAGATATTCAGCAATTGGAATTAAATAACAAAGCATTGGCTAATAACCGAATGAAGGAAAATATATAATTATAAATAAAATAACAGTAATAAAAGGAATAGAGTAGGAAAATGTAAAAAGTAATATAAGGAAATATGTATGAATCCATTATTCTTATAAAGATAAATAGCAGCGATAAGCATAGCTAACACAGAAGTAAAATAATTAGTAAAACTAGAAGAAAAAATTAGTGACTCTAATAATGACTAAGAAACTACAAGATCTGAAGGACCTAAAGTATCAATCAAAAATTTCGAATTAGCACAGGAAAAGATGCAGTAAGAAAACTTAAAGAATAGACTAAATCAATAACAATGTAGTAAACGAAGAAGAAGAACGGTATCTTAATATTATAATATTTAGACAGTAGAAGAAAAAGACAGGAAAAACGCCTCTAGATAGCCCAAAATAAAAATAAAAAAAAGGATCCGATCTATTTGCTTATTGCTTATTCGAGAAACTTAAGCCCACTTTACATTTTTTCTTAGCAAAAAACTGCGATGACATTCTAGAAAGCACACAATTTTTATCATTTTGATAAACTTCCGGTGCGGTTGATAGCTACTTACATGTGTATCAAAAATAATTTTGTTTATTCAGGTTTTGACTGCGATTTTTATTCTCGAGTGTTTATAAAACCAAGGGCTTCGTTTAATCACATTTTTTTAAATCTCACTAGATAAAACCAACTTATCTTGAAATAGCATAATATTCAACCGATTTGAGTATTATATTGGTCTTCCCAGAATATGAAAATTTTTACTGCAACAAAAATGTCGTGAAGAATCAGGAATCTGTAAATCAACAATTAGTTTGAATACTTTTATTCGTTTCTATATAATATTTTCTATTTTATTAAGAATACTAGGTTGATCGATAGACGTATTAACATATCAATACTGACGTAGATAAGAAAAGACGAGTTAAGAAGACGTCAAAAAGTACACTTTTCGAAGTGTGAATGCACCTTTATCAACTGTCGACAATTTATCAACATTATACTAACAAATAAAGTGTTCGCATCGCTGGTTATTTAAATAAAAGTACAATTCATCATTACGTTCAAAGCCATTTATCAATTTAATAGTTTCAATTGAATATAACCGTCACTTGTTAGGTGATATGTGGTTTTTCTTATTTGGTCACATTTGGAAACCGTCGGAGACTAGGAAACTAGTAAAAAGAATTCCTAATATCACTAATATACATAAATTCTTTGATGCACACCCTGAGAACTGAATAATTTGTACAGAGACATAAATATTCTAGATAATTGGAACCGCTATTATAAATCCTTTAGAGACGTTCTCTCGTTTAAATAAATTAAGTACGACTATAAATTAGTTTTTAAAACAGCAACCCTAAAATTGTGGACCCCGGCTGTTTCCTGGCCACCGTTGAATATTGAACAGGTCCCGGTATGGGGCTACAAATTAAATTAGGATAATATATATAATACTGTGTCATTCCAAAGGATCGTCCAATTCAGATTAATCAAAAGGATTACATTTATTCTAGTACACCAAAGTGGAAATACTTGTTTGATTAGAACCGTTTTAGTCTCATGGACAAGGATTTTCCATGGATATCAGTTATTCGCTCCCTCGAACATATTTTGTTCTTTATCTCCGCTACTGACTGCCTTTAGATTAACTCGAAAACTTGCCCAGAAGGGACATAAAAACGACCCCATGCAAGAAAAGGTTTCCTTATGAATGTCTTTATTAACCATTCAAAATTGGCAGTAAATTATTTTTGATAGGATTAAAATACTGAATAATTGGTCGCATTCAAATAACGAGTTTGTGGAACACAACGGGTTAGAAATAGTGGATAAAACAAGATGTTTCGCTACTTCTGTGAACTAGTCTGTGTTTAACTAGTGTTCATCCTAGAAGGGAACTTTAGATGGAAACTATTGCTTAAAAGAATAAAGGCAGTCGCTTGAGTTAGATTATGAATACAGGTTTTGCATTTAGTAATTGTTGATGGCACAATGGACTTACGAAGGTCAATATACTTATTACTTTTAAGAGTCGATGTAAAGGAAAAAAAAGAACTTCGAATCGTTATTGATACTACGATGCTTTCCAAACACAATTAAGAATAGTGCATTAAGGAGAAGATAGATCTCAGTATTAGCGTATCTAAACATGCCACACCATTATCTTAGAGACAGGAGTAACGGAAAATTCATTGGTTTCCATGATATCAAGAAATCAAAGATGATCAACCGACCCGGCAGGAACTTTGCAGGTCTTAGTATAACCTAAACTTTCCTACAACATCATCAAAACGCACATCCACCAACCAGATGTTGTGGTAGTGGCAAGAAACAAACTATTTGTAATGAGCCTTTACGTCAAACATGCAACAAACCTACTAAACCTGAATCAAAAAACGACAAGGTTAATAATAAAATCATTGATAGGACACTATGGGTTAACCAAAATACATAAAAACTTACAGAGAAGAGGAGTTTCGTTGTTTTGCTAAAAAGAAGAAATCGCGATTTGTAAATCCAAAAGGCTAGTAAGGTTTCAATTTCATCTATATATAAAAGCCTAAAGGCTACTTAAACGAACTACTAGTAAGCTTCAAAAAATTGACCAGAATTTAGAGCTAGATAATATCCAAAGGTCACAGTGGTTGAAGTTCGTATATTTTCATATCCAGAGTGAATCTGATGATTACTTATTCGTGAAGATCGCGTTATTTTTGAAATATTTCTCAATTTCGTCATTTGTCATAAGTGGCTTCTTTTGGAGATGAGATTAAAATGGTAACTGACCTACTCAACGTAGCCAAAGACAACATACATCTAAACGTTTAGTAGCTGAGTTATTGTGCACATTTCATCTTCAGCACATTTTCTAAAAGTTTATACTAATTTTAAAAATATATTTCATGATTGTAGATGCTTTTGCAAAATGTTCATTGGTTTTTAAGAACATAAGACGAATTTTTAAGTTGGACGATTCAGGAAAATATACTCAAAGATTTTGGACTACTCTTAAATCTTCTTCAAATTAATTACTGCAGATTGAGAAATATATTGTATCCAAAGTTTTGGAACACTTATTAAAAATTAAAAATCTAGCTAGTTTTTAAAAATTTTAGTCAATGTGGGAATATACTCATTTTTTTTAATAATATCAACCAACTATTTTATAGAAATCTAAAGAAATGTTATTTTCAGAAGGTTTCTTTACATAGATTTTGGAAAAAAAAATAAAAATTCGTAGCCAGAAGTGAAACACACCTGTACAGTTGCACATCTCACCACCTGAAGCAATAATCCTCAAAAGTTAGAGTGGGTTAGGGCAAACAGTTACTCCAACGTAACTCTAATGAGATACCTAAAGATATAGAGAGATATCAGTAATATACAAGGAAGATACAAACAATTGATTAATTCTTGAAGAAGGGATTACAAGATAAAATTATCTTTCTTAAAGCGGATAGAAAGATATGCGAATATTGTTGAACAAATTCTCTTTTTTCCTACAATTCTAAATAGATCAACAGCAGTTGTATTTTTTGTCCAAATATTAACATCATCATTATCTTCGGTACGTACTATTGGACCAAAGCGGATATCGAACGGGCTAATTAAAAATATCCGCAAGCCAACACTTTTAAAATAAGTAATTATATTAATTAAAGGCAATTATATCGGCTCGGAGTGAATATTCTGAGGCATGTTGTTCTTGTATTATGTGTGCCATCTTTGTCCAATAATCCCGGCCGATTCTGACAGAAAAGGGAAATTAATTCGAGTTATTTTAATTAGTGTCATGATGAGTTGTGAGCCGTGCCAGCGCCCGCCAGCTTTTATTGCTTCTCGGAATTAATTTCGAAGGAATATGAAAGTACAGTGAATTGTAGACGTCGAAAATGGAAGGGAGTTGTGTGTTTTGATCACAGTATCGGTAAAAAAATTTGCTAATTATACAAATTTAAGTTTTGTGTGCTAAAAATGAATAGTAGATGACGGAAAGATTTTAATGTTTGGTTAAATTCATTAAATTATCTTTTATTTAGAGGATATGTTCCTGGCGGTATGTCTTGAAGATATTTTTTCATTATATTTGATGAGAGTTAAATCTTATTAGTAGTTCGAGTTTAGAAATAATTATTTGATAATTGGACAGCCGTACCATATCATTATTAAAAAAGTTATTCAATCGGGACCAATATGTTCATTTATATTTTTAAATTAGGCTAATACGTTTTACAAGGAATAATATTTCAGAAAAATAGTAGTTTGAAGGATTTTAAACACATTTCAAACGATTTTTAAAAATGTGGGACAATTTTTAGTTCAATACAATTTTCAAAAAGTGGAGATTTTCAAAGAGTTTCGGTTAATTTTAATAATCCTGGATGATTTTGAAAAACATTGGATGACTTTTAAGAACTTAAATATCTTGGCCGATTCGAAAAACGATTATTTTGAAGGTATTTTGGCTAGTTTTTTAAAAGTTGGAGGTAATTTTTTCAGTTTTATAAATTTTGAAATTTTAGATATTTTTCAAAAATATTGGACGATTTTAAAAAACTTAAGACAATTTTTGAATTTGAATATATTAAACGATCCAGAAAAAATATTATTTTTACTATTTTTAAAAATTAGAGACTATTGTTGACATTTCCCGATGATTTTCAAAGAAATTTTATCAATTTTAGAAAATATTTAATATAATTCTTGCTGATTTTAAAAATTGTTGGACGATTTTTCAAATGAAATATTTTGGATGGTTCTATAAAACATTGATTGATATTTTTTTATAAGTTTGGTACGATTTTTAAAAATTAAAGAGATTTTCACATTCTTGGAAAAAACATCAAAGACTTTTTACCAATCTTAAAAAAATATTTTATATGGCTCTGGGTACTTTTCAAAAATGTTTTTTTTTAAGAACTTAGACGATTTCTTATATAAAATATCTTGGGTGTTATAGAAATAACTTTATTTATTTTTAAAGTTTTTAAACTTTATAAAAAATGTGGGATGTTTTCTAAAAGTTTGACACAATCGGAGACTATTTTTGACATTTACTGGTGATTGTTAAAGGCTTTTTATAAATTTTAAAATTATATTTAATAATTCTAGATGATTTTTAAAATTACTGGATGCTTTTTAAGAAGACAATACGATTTTTCAAATTAAAAATCTGACGATTCAGAAAAATATTATTTTGGACAATTTTGAAATTCTTTTGAAAATATTTTAAAGAGTTAAAATTGTGTGAGGTTTTTGAAGTTCGGTACAATTTTTAAAAACTAGAATCGATTTTTGACTCATCTGGACGATTTCCAAAGAGTTTGTGACAATTTCAAAAAGATAATTTTATAATATGAAAGTACAGTGAATGGTAGACGCTGAAAAGGTAAATAAACTGACTAAATACCCAAATTAAAATTAGTTTCGTGGGCTAATAATGAATAGTAGGTGCAATTCAAGGTTTCTTTCTAACTATTATAATTGCTGTTTTTACGACTCGATAGTGTAAATGCAAGATAAGATTAATTAAAAAATAACCAACCATTAAAGATAACGCAATAGATAACAGAGAATAATTAAAGCGTTTTCTAAATATTAAGAATTCCGAAAAAAAAATACGTAAATAAATAAAACGAGCGTCGTTCTAATTTTATTAGAGGGTTAATTTATTTTTCGATGGAATTCAGTTTGTGAAATTTAACATATAGTTTCTATGTGCATTGAAATTCGAGTTGACTAGCGGTGCAATACTCGTTTCCTCAATTTGAGCAATAACGAATGAAAGAGATTACATTAGAATTTGTAATTTTCTGTAATGGCACCGTCTAGAAGGAGTGAAATTATGTGCTCTGAAGAGCCCTTAAATTTTCAAAACCACAATATTTCTTGTCACTGCTGATTTGTCCTTTGATATTGCACTATTACAATTATTTCACGGTGAATGGGTTGTTTGGGGTAATAGCACACTTTAAGATGCAAAATTCAACTGTTAGATATTTTAGAGCAAATAGTAAATAGATAAGTTGTAATCTTTTTAAAATAATATACCATTATTTAGATCCTACAAATAGTTGGTTAATATTATTGAAAAATAGCATAGGGTTTCAGAATATTGTACAATTTCGATAAAAAAATAAAAATGTACAAAAACTTTTATAGTGAGGCCAAAGTTTTAAAAATTAGATAATTTTCTATTTTTTAAAAATTGTTCCAAAACTTTCAATAGAATATATTTGTGAATTGGAAGTAATTTGTTTGAAAAATCATTTAAGGTTCTTAAAATTAGTCCAATAATTGTGAAAATCGTTCAAAATTTGGTAAAAACTTTTTAAAAATTGTTCAGAAATGTTAAAAATTGACCCAAACTTTTAAAAACCGTCAAACCGTCAAAAATGTTTTCAAATTGTTACATTTTTTATCAATCTTATAAAATATTTTGAAACATTTTATGAAAACGTTTTAAATACTTATATTTTTCTAAATCATCTACCTTTTTAATTTAAAAATCGACCATCAATTTTGAAAATCACTCGGAATAATAATGTTTTCAAATTACCTACACTTTTTATTAATTCTATAAAATATTTTACAATTTTCTCCAGATTTGAGTAATAGTTCAAAAGTTTAAAAAAATTATAATTCATATCAGATATTTAAATTTAAAAATTACTGAAAGTTTGTAAAAATCGTACAAAGTTTTTGAAAACCATCAACAATTTTTACAATATTTTTTTTAAATCTGTAATTTCTTTGGAAACTATGAAGATGTATGAAAAATTCAAAGATTTTAATTCTAAAAATCGTCTTGTTCTTAAAAATCGTCCTACGATTTTAAAAATAATTTAAAATTGTTAAGTATAATTGAAGAATTTATAAAAAACTTTTTAATGTCATCCATAAATACCAAAAATGGTTTCTAATTTTAAAAAATATTGCCATACTTTTAGAAAAATTCCTGCATTTTTAAGAATATATAAAAAATATTGCCAATAAAGATTTTGTAAATCATCCAAAATATTTCATTTAAAAAATCGTCTAGGTTCCTAAAAATTGTTTAACAATTTTAAAAATCATTTAAAGTTTTTAAATAAAATTTCAAAGTTTGTAAAAAGTCTTTGGTAATAGTTTAGAAAAGTCAAAAATCGTCTTCAATTTTAAAAATTGTGCCAAACCTTAGTAAACAATTTTTTAAAATACTCCAAAAACTTTCAAAATAATGCTTTTCCGAATTCTATTTGCAAAATCATCATAAATTCTTAAAAATCGTCCAATTTTGAAAATCAGCCGGAATTATTAAAAAACAGTCTAAAATTGGTCTAAACTTTTTGAAAATTATCCAGAAATGTCAAAAATCGTTACTATATTTAAAATCAAATTAAAATCATCCTAAGTTTTCAAAAGTAGTTAAAAAAATTCAATTAATCTTTTTCAGAATCATCCAAGATTTTTTATTTGAAAAATTGTCTAATTCGACGAACAATTTTTAAAATTATAATTAGAATTAAAAAAAAATCTTTTGTGCAATTGATAAAATTATCTGAAAATCTCAACAATCGTTTCTAATTTTCAAAAATTGAAATAAACTTTATAAAAACGTCATAACATTTTTAATAAAAATAGTTAGAAATATTCAAATTGAAAAATCGTCTTAAGTTTTTAAAAATTGTCCAACGTTTTTGAGAAGCATCTAGAATTTATAAATATGGTTTCAAAATTCAAAACGGTTTTAAAAAATTCAGAACTATGAAAATCGTCTCCACTTTTTAAAAAATAATCAAAACCCTTCAAAATATTCGTTTTTTGAAACGTCCAACATATTTAATTTATAAAATCAAACTAACATTTTCCAAAGTCACCATATAACTTTGAAAATCTCTATTTTTTTAAAATCGTCCCAATTTTTTTAAAAACCGGTTGAAAATGGTTTTCTATCCCTAAATATGTCATAATAATATTTTTCTGAAATGTCATTCCTTATAAAATGCCTTGGTTCCACCTAAAAATATATTTGAACATATTTGTCTCCATTGAATAGCTTTTTTTAATAATAATTCGATGTGATCGATCAATGATCAAATACATGTTTTTAAACTCGAACTACCATTAAGGTTTAACTTTCATCTCAGCCAAAACATACCGCCGGGAACATCCTCTAAAAAAAGCTAATTTAATTAATCTAACCAAATATTTAATGAAAATCTTTCCGTTCGCTCTACTTTCGCACGATACCGACACCCCTCTATCCCGATTGAATGGGTGTACGTATTCAAATCAAAAATTTAATCCACCCCATCCATATGTTTCATATGATTGAATGTCCTAAATTGTTCGTTATTTTATTATAAGCAATATTGCTATAGCTTGTCGCAATCAAATCAAGCCGCACGAGGGGCGGCAAGAGGGGCGCAGTATTTAGATACAGGGGGTTCGGTAACGGGAGGAGAGGTACACAGGAACGGACTAGATTAATTGCCCTTTGTGTACTTGTATAAATAACTACGTAATAATTGATCGTTTGACCCAGATTCTCGTTCATAATAAACGGTTTGTTTTGAATGGAAATTTTGTTGAGGATTTTTATGTACTGGATGATGAAATAACCAAATAAGTGACACTTAAGTAAATTGGAAAGACCAATTGTAATATTTCAATTTTTCTAATAGAAAAGTCCTTTGGTGTATGAATTGAAATGGGGATGTGATGTCAACAAAGTGTTAAAATTGGTTCGTGTTTCTTTTGAAGTTGATCGCTCGGTATTAAATCATTACATGGACACGTGAAGAAAAGTCATAAATCACACTACATCTGGGTCAACTCGTAAAATAGTATTTTGTTTTACAAGTGACGAAACTAATGTTTTCTCCGAGCAGAGAGAAATTACAGAAAACAATTTCTTCAACTATATTTATTATTTTAGTCACATATTTATTTTGATAAATACGACATTCTAGTAATGAAAAAAATGTTCGGTACTATCTGAATCGGATCCAACTCTGCAAACAAGTAAAAATAGTTGAATTTTTTTTCAAAATACTGTTGTTCTGAATGGTTTAAGATATTTAATTTGAAAAATCGTTGTAAGTTATTAAAAATTATCCTAAAATTTCAAAACCTATGCAAAATTTCAAAATTTGTAAGAAGCCTTTGAAAATCATCTAGAAATATTACAAATTATCTCAAATATTTTAAAAAATCGTCTAAACGTGAAAAATTGTCTTGACTACTTAAAAGTTGCCCAGCAATTATAAAAATTATTGAAAATTATGGAAAATCTATTTAAAATTGGAAGATACTTTTTGAAAACCGACCAGTAATATTAAAAATGTTGTCCATCATTTTAAAAATTTTAAAAATCATCTTATCTATTGAAAAAGGGTCTAGAAATTTTTAGAATCATTCAAAACCATAAAAATAATTTTTAAAATCGGAAAGAAACATTAAAAATTGTATATAATATTTTAAAAATCGTCTTACGTTCCTAAAAAACGTCAGGAAATTTTAAAAATCATTCAGAATTAAGATATATAATATTTTTAAAATCGCAAAAACTCTTTGAAGATCATCCAAAAATGACCAAAAATTGTCTTTAACATTTTAAACATTTAAAAAATTATCTTAGGTTTTTAAAGATCATCCAAAAATTTTAAAAATCCCTTAGAATTAGAATTTTTTTTAATGGGTACATGCATATCTTTAAAAATTGTCCAAAAAATATCAAAAATCTTCTCTAATTTTTACAAATGTACCAAACTAAAAATCGTTCAGAAATCCTAAAAATTATCGCTAGTATTTTAAAAATATGAAAAATTGTCTTAAATACTTAAAAGTTTAAAAAACATTCAGAATTGTGAAAAAAATTTCATTATAAAAACGATTATAAATTTTACTGTAAAACCTCTTTATAAGATAAAATATTAAACAATTTTAAAAATAATATAGAATTACGGATAACTTTTTAAAATTGGAAAAATCTCTTTGAAAATCGTTCATAAATATTAAAATTTGTATTTATTATTTTAATAATTTTAAACTCATCTTAATTTCTTAAAAATTGTTCATCAATCTTAAAAATCATTCAGTTGCACAAAATATTTTCAAAATTGGATAAAAACATTTGGAAATAATCCAGAAATATTAAAAATTATATTTAATATTTTAAAAACAAAATCGTTGTAAGCTCTTAAGAATTTTGCAGAAATTTTAAATATCATTTAGAATTCTAGAAAATATCATTAAAATTAGTAATTCCTCTTTGAAAATTGTCTTTACTTTTTAAAAAGTTTACCAAATTTTCCCCCGAACATGTTTAGAAAAAAATGTCACCATTTTATTTTATATTTTCTAAAACATGACGAAATTTTGGTAATCAATAAAACCCTTGGGTACCATCTGTTTTGAATGCGGCCCTGCAGAGAAGGGTGATTATATTATCAAGTGGGGCGATTTTTTCGCATAGGAGGGAAACGTAATTACGTTAGGAAAGGGGGGTGGTAATTGCTTTTTAAAGTTGGTTTTGATCGATTGAAATAGAAAATTGGATATTGGTATCAAGGGGTTGAGATTGGCTGGTTTAATTGGGTAATATTTTCGGGGTGGAATTTTTACCAGAAAGGGCGGCGTGTTTACGTGAAAAACGATATCAATTTAAAAAAGGAAACGAAATCAAAATCAACTATTTCATCGATAATTAATCCGGTAACTCATTTATTTATTTATTTATTTATTTATAAAAAATTAAATGTTATTATCATTGTGAAACTCATTATCATTTTAATGAATAGAATTTAATTGAAATACATTTATTAACGACTAAATGAGGTTTCTGTGATGTATGGCTTTTGTGACCTTTTCTAATGAAAATCAGGGGATTAAAGTAATTAAATCATTTTAAAAAATGTCATTTGTTAATGAATTCGATAAATATTTTGAAGTAGGTAAAGAGATAATAATAATTTATTTTTAATAATTGAATTTTTAATAGATATTAAAATTGTAAATTTTTTTAAGCTGTAAACATTTTTTGACTATCAATTCAGAAATGTAAAATATAATTTTAAATTTTATAAAAACTCTTTGAAAGTTGCCTAGAAACGTCATAAATTGTCCGTAATTTTTAAAAATTGTACCAAGCTAATAACAAACATCCCAAAAACTGTTAAAAATTTTCAAATTTTTAAGAATAGTCCAAAAACTTTTCACATATTATTTTTTTGAATCAACATGTTTAAAAATAGTAAATTAGATTGTATGAATCGTTTAAAGATGATCTATTAATGAGTTCAATTAATAGTTCAAAATAAAATAAAAATAACTGATTTTTTAATAGGTACTAACAAAATGTTTGAAGGCAACCTTCCCAAAAAAAATGCACTTTAAATCTCATTCCGAACAAATACTACCTGTCTTCTACCTGGCCAAGAAAGCAAAACCGGCAATTACCTCACATTACCTCTTATTTTCTAAAAATATCCCACTTAATAACCCCCTGTCCTACTTACTCCATGATACCTTTGTTTCTTTTTGCCGAACTCGCCTTATCTTATTACAATTTCTTAGACAGGGGGCGGGCAAGTACCTATTTCAGTGCCGCCACAATCGAAACAAAGTACCATTTAGTACCGATAATTAAATGAAAACAACAACAACCGTCTACAATCTCCGATTCCAATCTCGGATGGTCACCGATATTTTTCAAAATTATCGGTTAGAAACTTTTGTTTGAAAGTTACATATCTATGGATTTTGAATAATCATTGTTACATTTGAAACAGGTTCAGAAATAATATTTGTGGAAACAATGTGAACGCATAATGGAGAAGCGAGAATGTATTAAAATTGATCCTTTGCTATTAAAATGCTTTTAAAAAAATTCCCAATATATAATACAGGGTATTAATAAAATGACATCCCAATCGTCTTTAGTGTTTATCATTAGAGAATTTTAAAGTAGAAATTTTTTAAATTTCAAATTTAAAAATATTGAATTTTACCTCTAAATCACAGCTTTATGTTTTTGTTTTCCTTCAAAATCTTAATTTTAAAGTTAATTTTTCAACAAATTTCAATTTTGAATCACACTTATTAAAATCTCTTACTTTTTTCAAAATCTCGTTTTTCAAGTCGAAAATTAATCTTGATGTTTAAGTCGACATTTTAGATTAAAATGTTTAAAAGTTTTTCTTCAAAATCTTGATTTTTTCATTGAATTTCGATTTTAAAAATAGTAATTTTAAAATTATAGTGTTTTACTTCAAAATCTCGATTTTTTAATTCAAGATTTCGATAAATTGCTCCAAAAATCATTTTTAGCAAATTATTTTCTATCCTATTTTTTTAAATCAATTTCTATTATACATAAAAATCGTTTTTTAATAAAAATTGCACTTTTTAAAAAAAAATCCTATATTTTTTACTAAAATAGTAATTCCTTACAAAATTCTAATTTTTAGCATCTTTTTATAAATAACAGATTTATTAAAATAACAAATATTTAGAAAATCCCAATTTTTATGAATATCTACAACAAATTTTTACAAAAATACCAGTTTACTAAAATCATAATTTTTAGCAGCAAATTCTTTATTTTTTTATAAAGATGCAGTTCTTTATTAAAATCTCAGGTTATTTAAATATTCCAATTTTCAAAAACAATTACGTTATTTCTAAAATCACAGTCTAATGAAAAAAGATACAGTTTTCCAAAATTACAAATTATTAGAAAAATCCTAATTTCAACAAAAATTCCAATTTTTAACTAAAATCACAATTTTTGACAAAAATCTGTTTTTAATAAAATCGCAATTTTTAACAAAGTATTTTTTTTAAACAAGCAAATTTATAAAATTAACAACAGAAACCCCTTTGATACCGAGAGTTTAATTAATCTCGACTTTACAGAGACAAATTTTAATAACCTCGAATTTAAACAAAATTCTAATCGATGAGGTCAAAAAAATCCAAGAACAAAAAATTGAAGGACTCAAAATTTTTAAATTTTGATACAATTACAATTATCATTTTTTATTTATCATTCTCAGAATATTTATATAATATAAGCTCTTCAATATATTGTACACGTAAAGAAACGAATATTTACTATATATTATTTTGCACAAAGATATAATAACCGTATAATATTATTTTTTTTTATATAAAGAAAATACAGGGTGCTATCAGCTCAGCGGAGTTCGAGAAAGTAGGAAAAATTTATTTCTGAATTAATTTCTCCACTCATTTCTTTGGATTAACCAGCTTACCTTCAGGTTATTTATTATTTATCTTTTGGTTACTCTGACGAAGTTTAAAAATACCGTGGCAATTGTTGATATCGCCCTACATAAGAGGAGAGACAACTGGGCCCCATGGATATTATTAACGTTCAGGAAGTGATACAGCTACCGAAATGTGGCTAAAAATAACGACCCCGAGCAGCAGTCAAATCGGAATTCGAAATATAAGAGCGAGCTATTAAAAGTGTAACTATTTAGTTGACAAACATAAGAGACTGAAATCGCATTGATCTGATGACGGATCACTACAAATTTAACACTTTCTTTTTGTTAAATCGGTGTTTTTGGAAAATACAAACAGAGGATTGTTTTAAAAATATTCAGAGACTAAATTCATTGTCGCCACAAAATAATTGATTTAAGAAATTTATAAATGAAAAGTGAAAAACTTATTTGTCCTTATGAGACATTAATATTAATAAAGCATTAAGATTTTTGTCCAAAACTTTCAAAATAATTGAATAGTCCCAAATTTCTACCTCAAATGTGAAATATTGTTAAAGACTGTTTTTTTTGCAAAAAAATGAATACTCAAATGATATTACCCTTTTTAAATTCATCTAAAGTTATTAAAAATATTTTTTAAATCCGTAAAAAATTTTTGAAATCACACAGAAACGTCAAAATGAGTCCTTAATTTTTAAAAATCGTTCAGAATATTTTCTAATATCTTCGAGTATATCAGTATAAATAAACTCTTTGAAAATTATACGCATATATAAGAAATCGCCCCAGATTTCTAAAATTCCTTTAAAATATTGTCAAATCTTACCTTATTTTTAAAAAATCAATCTAAAACGATATCAGTAAATTTAAAAAACCTTTAATCCAAATCCACATTTTTCACTTATTTTTTATTAGATTTTCAAAATTTTCTTATACAAGATTTTATTTTTGAAAGAAGACAAACGTTCAATTTTGTAGAACAAAAATTTAAATTTTTTAATCGAATTTGTTTTTTGCAATAAAGAAAAAGCTTTTTTTTTTAGTTAAAATATAGATAAAACACCTCGTATCTTTATGATAAACCAAAAATAATATACACATAGAATTAACGTATATATAGATCTCAATGCGGAATAACCCTGTATAATGCTACTTAAAGAACTAAAAACGAAAATAGAAAATAATTTAAAAAATGCTGACGATATGGTTCATAATTTTTCTGCTATCCCGACCATTTATTTTGAAACAAAAACTTTCTGGTTGCACTCTTTGATTTATTTTGGTGTTTTTCTTCAGCTTCTGCTTTTCTTTCTGTGTACCACAGAAAACAGAAACCTTGGACTTTCAAATCTGTAGCGAGAACCTTTGGATTTCTACAAATATTGTTACGATAATGCGTTCAGGGATTTAGTTAAGTATCGCCCTATATGTATAACTTATTGGTTATTTAATATTTTCTGGATTATAACATTCACTGTTTATTTGATATTACGTGAGCAAAAGTTTGGCGTTAAGTCTCGCTTCTCGGATGATCGAGAAGTTGATAGCGCCTACCCCTGCGATTAAATGTGCTAAGATATAAGTTGCCCTAATATTTTGTAACACTTGTTTTTATTCGTTAAGTAAAGATATTGTTATTGTTTTTACTCAGCATACATTTCTGTTAAGTTACGTAGTGGGTTAAAAACACCCCTGAAAATAGTTATTGAAAGAAAATAACCCAATACGCAACAATATTACTTGTGATATTTTTTTCTTTGTTTCGTACACGAACAAAATCAATCCGTGAAAAAATGTATTCTAGCGCTACATAAAATTAGATGTACTGTATTCAAACAAAAAGTCTGCGTTCAACATATTTATGACATAATACCGAATGAGCCTTAGCGGCGCACATCATTTGCAGCCCTGAGTTCGGTTCAATTTTATTAATTAAAAAAGTATAATTGAAAAATGTATAACGAGGTGGATCTCTATTCCGCCGCAATATTAGGCAGGTGTTTTTAATTTTGATAAAATAACCACGCATCCTACACTCACGGATGTTTTCGACCAATTATTTCCTAATGATCTCAAAATAATTACGGCAATCTCCTCCATCTCTCGGCCTAATTAGCCCGAATATAATATGAACTTTGTTAATTAGTGGCGTATTTTTTGGAAGACGGGATCTAATTCTAGATGATTGCTTATAGTCGGGGGACCATAAAGAACAAAACATTTTGGAATTAATCCATTTCAAAATTCAGAAAAATGATTTTATGCCTTCATATATACAAAATCGTAGAGTTTAATAGTTATTTTAACACTAAACAACTAATGTTTTATCAGTTCAATCACGGCATAAAAGTTGAGCAATCATAGATAGCATTTTCTTTACAAGTTAAAACTCGAAAATAGTAACAATTCTAAGGTTTATGTATTTGGGAATAATAATATCTTCTTAAAAAGATGAGTTGACCCCTCCAAAGAAGTGGCTAAAATTAAATTAATTGTTTCAACTCTTACTTTGTGGAAACTGTCCATAAAAAATATGAAAAAGAAAAATTATAGTTATCTGTGTTTTCAGAGGATTCCAACGTTTTTTTAGGTGAATTAAATCGACCAAGGTTTCGCTATTTTCACATATACCATTTTCAAGTTTTAGATTCTGAAAGTAAGTATTGAAACAATGAATTTAATTTTAACCAATTCTTTGGAGGAATTACCTCATCTTATTAAGAAGATATTGATAAAACGTAATCTATTTTAACAAAATATATGGTTCAACAAGCATTGCCAGAAGCAGAATATTATTTCCAAATATTTAAATTTAAAATATCGTACAAAAACACTAGAAGCCGTTAAATTCTAAGGTTCAGACTTACTTGTGGCGACCGAAATTATCCAGTAAATTAATAATGGTATTTCTCAATTTGTAAATATTTTCTACTCTCTATCAGCTTTTTTCTTTTTAATAAAGATACTAAAAACTCAGTTTACCGTTTATTTTTGGATGGATGAAATTGAGTGTTTGTGAAGAAGAAGCCCAAAGTATTATGTACAAAGCATTATGTACGTGAGTAATTCGCAATAATCCAAACTGTACACTACATTTTTTATTAATTAATAAATCAATGTTTTCATCAAGCAAAAATTTGTCTCTAATGCATTTTCAATCTTAAGAATTAAAAAACAACGTTATACCTTTCTTATTCATTTACTTATTCTTATTATTTTTTAATTCTCTTAGTATTGACTATCTTTTACCATATCTTGGTCCGCCAATATTCGACATTAATTCAAGGAACTTTAATAACCTAACCTAACCTACTCTAATCTAATTTAACCTAACCTAACCTAACCTAACCTAACCTAACCTAACCTAACCTAACCTAACCTAACCTAACCTAACCTAACCTAACCTAACCTAACCTAACCTAACCTAACCTAACCTAACCTAACCTAACCTAACCTAACCGAACCGAACCGAACCGAACCGAACCGAACCGAACCGAACCGAACCGAACCGAACCGAACCGAAACCAACCCAACCCAACCCAACCCAACCCAACCCAACCTAACCTAACCTAACCTAACCTAACCTAACATAACCTAACCTAACATAACTCAACCTAACATAACCTAACCTAACCTAACCTAACCTAACCTAACCTAATTACACAACAAAATGTTTTTTATTTTTCGGTTCAATTCTTATTTTATTAATTGGGTGTTTTGTAGTTCTTTTATACCTGACTATAAGTGTGTTTGGGATTTTGTTAATTAGTGCTGTATTTTTTTTTTTTGGTAGGTGAATCCAATTCGAAAGATCGGTTTTAATTAAAGCCCTCATCTGAGGATCACCTTTCACAAGAAAAATATAATTAATTATTTGTGCCAGATTCCGTCGAAGCGGATTACGATTATGAAACCTTAAATTTTGGTTTCAAATTGGACGCCGTCTCGTTTTACTAATTAATTTAATTAGTTAATCATCTGGATGTGTATAACTATTGTCATTGAATTGTAATTGCGGGTCGCGAAAATTGGAACTCGCCAGGTTCATACAGGTTTGGACAATAATATAAAACAAAAAACTAATGTTTGATATGACGTTAAACTTCAACTGATTTTCAAAAATACTTTGCCACAATTTCAACTTTCAATATTGTGGTCGTCATTTTCCATTCCCAAATAAAGTTTCGGCTTTTTACAGTTTTGAGAATATCCTTTTGCGTTGAAAATTTTATGAAGTTACAATTCCAGACAGGAAAGTTTTTATGGAAGAAAACCCCAAAAAACCTATGGCTAGGTAATAAACTAATGGTTTGATCAATGTTTGAGGGTTGAATTCTACGTTCCAGTAATAAAATCTTGTTACCACTTGAAATTCAAACATTTGCTAAACAGTTTAACTTCAAAATACATACTGTATATATTTTCTGAAAAGATATATTGATTTCAAAAAATATTATATTTTAAGACGCTTTTTGAACCATTAACTTTGTAGATATGAAAATACACATAAGTATGTTATTAATTTTTTTAGAAAATAAGGATTACTACACTTTTAATTTATAGGTATTATTTTTCAGAAGCTATTAAATTGAATTGAATTAAATTGAAAATGTCAAAAAACGGTAAAAAATTATTGAAAATTGTCAAAAATTTATAAAAAAAATTGAAAATTGTCAAAAATCTCTAAAAACTGATTGAAATTTATTATAGAATAAATTAATGAATTAATTAAAGAATCATTGAAAATTGTCACAACAACTATAAAAAACTATAAAAAATGAATGAAAATTATGATAACACTAACAAATAGTGAAAAATTGTCAAAAACTGTAAAAATGACTGAAAATCGTCAAATATCTGTAAAAAACAGTGAACCGTAAAAAAATAAATAAAAAATGATAAAAAACTTACAAAAATATTGAAAATTATCAAAGAATTGTAAAAAATGATTAAAAATTGTCAATTTACTGTAAAAAATATTTCAAAATTATCATAATCTTCAAAATATTATTGGAAATTGTCATAAATATGTAAAAAACAGGGAACTGTAAAAAAATAATCGAAAATTGTCAAAAAACTATAGTATTTTTCAAACCTCTGCGAACTAAAACAAAAAATAAATCCAGTTTTATCAATATTAAATTATGTACGAGGATCAAATAAAATCACTACTGTAGCAATCGCAAAACTCGTGAAAGGTACCAAGTAAATTAGCCTTATAAATATCATTAATATTCAACTGAAGTTAATAAGTCGATCAGATCAAATACTCGATGCCGAGAAATTACTAATTTGACTATAAAAATGTACTATCGCACTGGACGACACCGGTCCGGTTTTATTTTATCTTGTCGTGAACTTATATTCATGAGCGGATCTAACAGAAATTTATCTTTTTTGTTATAATATTTATCTATCTAGGTATTTAAAAAAAAGAAGTATCAACTTTGCTTACCTTTGTTATTGATTAGTTAAAATCAAAATAATTTTACATTATTGATTAGTTCAAATCAAAATAATTTTATTTTTTTACGATTATGGTAAAAAATTACATATTAACAAAAATGTGAGCTAAAAGAAAAATCGTATAGTGAAAGAGAATTTTTTTATTTTTAGTCGCTTTCACTGTCACTACTAGATTCGTTTAAATTAATAACAACTTGATTCAAACTGTTATCAATTGAAATATCCATTTGCCACATATTTGATTCCACCTTTTTCACGTGCTCTATACATTTTTCCCATTTCTGTGCATTTATACCATCAATAGCTTGAAGAAGGATGTTTCGAACATCTGCGAGTTTAAAGGTTCTATTTAGCCTTCCTACTGTGCCCTTTATATCTGCCCAAACAAGCTCAATCGGATTCAACTCGCAGTGATAGGGAGGCAGCCTAAGTACTTCAATGTTTCTAGTTCGAGCCATCTCATCAACACAATATTGCTTGTTTTTTGGAAAATATTGCTTAGCCAACATTAATAATTCTGCTTTAAGAAAGGAAGAGTCAAACTGGATATTTCTTTCTTGAAGCCAATTTTGGATGTTCTCTTTTTTCCAGCCACTTGATGGTAATTTTTGAAGAAGGCGACTATGGTAGGGAGCATTGTCCATGACTACAACTGAAAAAGGATCGAGTCTCTTCAGAATGTTTTCAAACCATTCTTCAAACACCGTTGAATTCATTTCTTCATGATAGTCACCCGTTTTTTTAGACTCAAAAAGCAGAAGTCCATCATCAACAAATCCTTCATCGCTTCCAATATGGAGAACTATTAACCGGCGACCTTTCCCAGAAGGAATTTTTAATCCTGAAGACCAACCTTCCATAAATGCTTGACGAGAACTTTTTATGTTCTGGTCTTGCCAAACTTTGGAGACGGTATGGCCTTCATTTACCCAAGTTTCGTCCAAATAATATATTTTCCTTCCTTCTTGCCGAAATTTTACCACCGAACGAATGTATTTTCTTCGCCAACAAATAATTTCATCTTTTTCTACCAGCATACTCTTCCTATCCACCTTACCATAAGTAAAATTTAAGCTTTTTAAAATTCTCCAAAGTGTTGTTTGGCTTAAATTTGGCATATCAGGATCTTGTTGTATATCTTGTTGCAATTTTTTTAAAGTAGGGACTTCATTTTGAAAAAAATATGAATGAATTTTTCTACAAATACCATTTTTACAAAAATCGTCTACAATAATTTGTTGCGGTTTTCCTGGATTCTTCTCAGGTTTTTGAATTTCTCCGTGAACTTTTTTTTCTTTTAAAATTCTATATATAGTTGTTCTACCAATACCAGTATATCTGGAACACATCTCAACCAACTCATTTTTTAGCTTCATTGGATGATCAGTAGACAAGGCTGAAAAAACATTGAACACCATTTTTTTCTCTTCAAAACTTAGGTTTTTTCGAGCCGTCGAAGATTTGGAACACCCTGCTACATCCATTTTTAAATTATAAAAGTTGTACAACACTTTACCAAACACTAATTTATTATAACTAGCAAGCATACGATTGATTATTATCAGAAGAAATAAGTTTAATAAAAATTAAAATTCCTAAATTCAGTATAAAATCAATAATTTAATCTAAAGGGCTTAAAAAAATGTAAGAAGAAATTTTCAGTAGCGTTTTGTAAATAAACGAAGTGTGTTTAATTTTTATTTCTTTATTTCAATGAATAGTCCTGTACGCCAATGAACCTCATTGATTGCTGCTATGATAAGGTTCGCAGAGGTTTGAAAAATACTATAAAAAATATTGAAGATTATTAAAGAAATATAAAAAATGATTGAGAATTGTCAAAAACCTGTAAAAAATAATTGAAAATTATCAGAAAAATAAAAAATGCTTAAAAGTCTTTATAAAATTGTAAAAACATAATCAAGAATTGTCAAAAAATTGTAAAAAAATATTGAAAATTATCAAAAAACTGTAAAACACAATTGCCAGTTGTCAAAAAACTTTAGAAAATTATGAATGAACTGTAAAAAATGATTGAAAATGATCAAAATGCTGTAAAAAATATTTCAAAATTATAAAATTTTTAAACATATCTTTGAATTGTAAAGTTACATGACTCGTTCAAAAAATCTCATCTAAAGAGATATTGGGCTTCAAATTGAGCCTTGAGGAACCTCCATTAAGCGTATTACTCAACGTGTAAGATTAATGTCTTCCCACGTATTATCCGGGTTTTTTATTACTTATAAAGTCGAATTGCTTTTCACAAATTTGCATACATAATTAGCATTATTTTCATTAACGTATTTGGTAAATTCAATACGGAAATCGCTTTGGCACATTTGAATATTTTGATTAATTTTTCAATGATTAATAATCTAAAAAAAAATACATAATGGGTTATCAAACGTCGGCACAGTTGATTAAAATTTATAGCCCCGAGTTAATTAGTTCGAATTAAGTAGGTGTTGTTTTACTAGGAAATTATACCTGCCTCAATAAAAAATTGAGCCATTTGAATAAATTCATATTTTATACGTAAGGGATTAATCAAATTCCCTCGCAATCTAATTTAAACTAAACGCGATATCTATTTAAACATCCGGTAGTGTTAGATAGACAGTTTATGGAACATAAAAAGATGCAACATTGGGAATAATTACAAAAGTGATTACGTAATTAAATATTCCGTTGTTGATTGTCTACGCCTCTGAAATCGTCGAATTGAAAAAGAAAAGGACTCGTAATAGCTTTTGTTCCATAGTGAAGGCGAGTTGTAATAGATCCCGATACCGATCTATTATTCATCCTTCTCATTAAAAAATTATATTGTAACTTTCCTTATCTCGAAACTTAATTTATTTTTCATGTTTTATTTACACTCATTATTAATTCAAACACTTTACAGGTGGAAAGGAGAACGTTATCTTAATAAAATCTTGAAATTATTATGAGCGAACTCAGTTTTCCACTATGGGGATTTCTGATTATCAAAACGGAAATGAAATAAAAGCGACGCTAAATGCAGTCATTTGCAGAAGAATTAACTAAAAGTTGTGTTACTTGACAAAAATATATTCACAACCGGGTGGCAACGGTGTAAGCAAAGTTTTTTTTGCACTCGTACCGATACGGTAGAAACTTACTTGTTTTCTAACTTACTCATTTCTTTTCGCGAATATTAAGACAATAAAAAAATATTCTCAAATTTTAAAGAGAAAAAACTATTTTCATTTTGCTTCTCGGTTTCTCAGCGCACATTTTTCTTTTTTGTTCACTTTTCTTTCTCTTGTTTTATTTAGTTTGTTTCCTTTTTCGGTGTATTTTGGTTTCTTTTCTCTCCTTATTTTGTTTTCCTTATTTTTCGTTTATTTTTGTTATATTCCGATTTTTTTTCTTTGTTTTATTTATATTATCGCAATTTTTAATTTCTTCTGCTTGCTTTTTTATATTTTTAATTATTTATTTTCTTTTATGATTTTCTTTTCGTTAAGTTTAATTAAAATAAACCTCTTTTCTATTGAATTTAATCGCGATTTATTTTCTATCGATTTAAAAAAATAATAATTTTTTTTTCACTAAATTTAATCAAAATCAAAAGTTAACATATTTTTTATTAAATTTAATATGCTGCCTCATTTTCAATTTAATTTAATGAAAATTAAAATTTTCTAAGTGGATTAAACAAAATCGACTGCTTTTTTATGAAATGTTAATTATTTTCATTAAAAATTAAGAAACTGACATTTTCTTAAAAAATTGAAGTTTTTTAATTAAATTAAATCAAAAGTGATATTTTTTCAACGGATTTTAAAAAATTCACCTGTTTCATTAAATTTAAGAAATTTAACTAAAATCATCTCTTTCCCATTGTATGTAATCAAAATTGACCTTTTTTAAACAAATTTATTTAAGATGAACTTATTTTCAATGAATTTTAAAATTAACTTTTTCACTAAATGTAAAAACAGTTCATTTTCTATAAAATTATTTTTATTCTTTCGTTAAATTTTACAAATGTACTTTTTTTTTCATTAAATTTAAATAAAGTTAATATTTTCTTTAATTAAATTTAATCAAAAGCGGCCTTTTTAAAATATATTTCTAAAAATTGACCTGTGTTTCATTAAATTTAATAAAAATTCATTGGATTTAAAAAATTGACCTTTTTCCAATAAATTCTATAAAACACTAAATTTAACGATAATGACTGATTTTAATAAATTAAAAGAATAAGAAATTTATCATTTTTTATAATAATTATTATAATAATCTATATATTAATTAAATATTAATAATATTTTATTGCAATTGTCTCTTTTTATTAAGAATTTTTTGTTGCCAAAACTGCCCAAATTAAGACAAAAAGTGAAAAAAATAAATATCTGCAAGCCACAAATTATTTTTGTTTTCCTTCTTGGTTTCTCAGCGCACAGATCATCAGAAAAGTTCTCGATTTTTCCGTTTTTTCGTTACCAATTTATACAATCACTTCCAGCTTCACGTAACAACGTTACGATTAGGAGACCATACGTTGCAGTTTTAAAAAAAAAACACTCACATAGCGAGAAACGCTCATTATCAATCAAAAAAATTCTTGCTCTAACTGAAAATTACACCTCGGTCTGCGAAAATAATTTGAAATACAAGTCTGCTGTTCACCTTCCCCTTGAACTATAAATCATAATCATGCGTCGTAAGATTAGAAATCAGTGGAGCTCCACACCAATTATCTTGCAGAAAATGGTTTATTTTCAAACAATCATACAGGGTTTTTATTGAGTTACGCCCAGGAACGGCTCAAGGGAGGTCAAAAATATTGAACATCAAGTGATAAGCACATTGCATATCATCAGAAGTGGGGAAAGGGTTGAAACTACTGCATATTATCGCAAGTAGGATAAGTGACTCGATTGTAGTATTTTAATTTTTTTAAGGGCCATTTTAAATAATTTTTTGTATGTTCGATAAATATAGATTTGTCAATTGATACGAGTTGTGTTCTGTATGTTAGAATAAGATCTAAAATTAGCTATTCTGTGAATAAAATAAAACAATACATTCCCTGAACCTAATATCATGTGACACTAAGAATTTTAGAACACATGTTTAAGTCTATTCTTAAATTGTTCGTACAAGCTGACGACGCCGTTTAGCCATTTTTTTTTTTTTGTAAAAAGTCGGTCCTGGAATCAGAGATGGTGTTATTATTGAGTTATACAGGTATTATTTCTTCTGTTTGCCGGCAATTTTTTTAATTTGGTTCGTTGCGAAAGGTATACGCGCGCTATTTTACGACGGAATTTACGAGGAAAGATAACGAAATATATGTACCTATCTTTCTGTATAAATTGGTTTAAATCAATTTATTTTATGAGGGATATACCTAGTAATTTTCGTAATTAGAGTCAAGTGGGCCGTGTTTTCTTTTGTTATTTATGATGGTTTTTACACGGTCTTCAATTAGTTGGCTGTGGGTCAACGACTACCTGATTTTTAGGTTTTTACGATCTTTCCGAGAAGTATAAAGTCGGTTTTAACAAAAAGTACACGAGTTTTCGCACCTGTTTCCTGTTTAATGCATTTTTGACCATTACTTTCGGTACTAAGAAATACCTATAGCTACGCCGTTTAAGAATTACCACTACAAGTTACAAGAATAGATTAGACTTCAGCTTATATTTTAAAACGAAAACCATTTTAATTTTTATTTGCAGACGTAAACACTAACTTTCTTTCTTTATCCCATTCCTTCTTCGAGTTCGTCTCTTCTTTAACCCATTTTTCTGTTATATTTTATTCCCGCCATATCTTCTGTCGCCCCTCTTTATTGAGTTCAATGATTTAGGTTTTCCAATTCTTTTTTCTTTGTCTGTTTTTCTTGTAATCATTTTTACCATTACTTTTGATACAAAGAAATCCCTAAAGTTGCGTTGTTTCAAGAATACCAGAGTATAACTACTATTTACAAGAAAAAAGTAAACTTCACCTTATATTTTTTATTTGCGGAGATAAATAGCAATTTGCTTGCTGTATCTCATTCCTTTTTTGAGTTGGATTCCTCTTTCACCGATTTTTCCGTTATAATCTATTAACGCCACAGCTCCTTTCGCTCTTCTTTGTAATTCTGTTTGTTGCGTTCATCGACTTAGGCCTTCCTCTTCTTTTTTCTTCATCTGTTTCGGGTTTTTTTTTGGAATAATTTTTTACCATTATTTTCAATACTAAAAAATACCTAAAAGTGCCCTATTTCAGAAATACCAGCGTGTTCAGCTCTTCTTTCACCCGTTTCTCCGTTATATAGCTTTTATATATTTCTTAAAATCTTTTGTTTTGCAATTTATCAATTTTTGATTTTGTGATACTATATTATTTCTTCTACTTTTTAACGTTATATCTCTAATTCGGATTCACTCCGATACATTTTTGAGCTGAGCAAATAAGTATTTTTTATGTAAAATATTGCGTTACATTTTTTTTTCTATAATATGGTAGACTTTATAAGGAACTTCAAAAATTATTGGCATTGCAACTTAATAAACGCTTATTTTTTATCGGATTCTATAGCTCCCTCCGGTTTATTACTAAACGGTGCCGTGTTAAACGTTGACCGTATACGGCAAGAAATAAGAATAACATAATGTTCCTTAAACGATGCCTCATCGATATAAGTTGAATTAGTTAAACCGGACCTGTGAGTTCTTTAACATAAATTATTATGCTTAATAACTGTATAAGCATATTCAGAGCTCGAGGTATTTCTACAGATGAAAGAATTTTTAAAATATGCATACAGGTGTCTGGCTCGTACCTTTAGGTGTCTGCAAGAACCAAGGAACGCTTTTAGGGATTCGAATGATAAATGGTTTAATTTACTGTATAAACGCAATTTATTGAGTGAGATTAGTTTTGTTTTGCCATGGTTAAACAGCTGCTAATTTTAATTAGACGACATACTACAAATCAACCGTTCGTGTTTCATTACGTTGCTCGAAAAACAAAGATTTATACGTGATTATACCTTTAGTAAAAACTATTTTTCTATTCCAGGCGCATCACCTGTCACAATAGTTGACACGCAGCAGGTTTCTCCTTTCAAATCTAGTCACGCAACGCCTCGATCTTTTCACCCCGACCGTGTGCGCTTCGGATAGCGCTTCAGCCGTCAAACTGGCAGCCAGCGCACTCGCCTCCATGAATCCTCACTATCATCCTTATGGGGGACCGGAACTGACCTCGCCGCACCCCCCCTCGCCAGAAAACAACAATTACCACGGACATCCGGGCTCCGGAGGGCCCCCTCCACACGCGCGGATGCACGCAACCAACGGCCACCCTATAGGAACATTAGGTAAGTTTCTCCATCTGGCACTCCATTAGGGAAAACTTCAAAACCAGTTTCTTCCCCAGGTCATGGAGGCGGTCCCCACGACCAGCACCAACATCCGAGTCACCATCAACATCCGGCGTTTACGAGCGCGGGCCCCCCTTCGGATGGTCCACACCTCACCCACCACAACCCGACGATAACGAACAACAACAATAACAACAACAACACAGTGAAAGTTTGCGCGGGGTGCGGGGGTAAAATAGTCGAACGATTTTTGCTACACGCCTTGGACCGTTATTGGCACAACAGTTGCCTCAAGTGTTCGTGTTGTGCCGCGATGTTGGCCGATTTGGGCACTTCGTGTTTCACGAAGGGGGGCATGATATTGTGTAAACAGGACTACATGAGGTAAGTTTACTGTCTTAAATGGATATGACATTTGGTTTTCTCGATGCCCTCGATTGTCTCAAACTTGATATTTACAGATGTGTTCATAAAGTTAGATGGAATATAGTGACACTCAATTTGAACTGCCCATTAACAGAAATCTATCCTATTGTAGTTATTTATTATTATTAATTAGGTAGTATATTTCATTTTCAAACTATAGCTGCTCCACTTTCAGTATAATTATGTTATTTTTTATTTGTTCTCACCATCTGCTCTTTGATCATTCTCTTATTCTGTTGCTGGGTCCCAATCTACGATTTTTCTTGAGATAGAGCTTTTTCTATTCTATGTACATATATGCCCGTACCATCGTATTACACTTGTTGAGTCTTTTTTGGGAACCAATATTTTTGGATTGATATGATATATTGTCATAAATCGTGTTTAAAAAAAATATCCGTTTATTGTCCAAAATTTTTACAAAAGTATTAAATTTCTGTCAACAAAACTGTTGTCAAAAAAACGAATTTTCATAAAATATATTATTTTTTGTTTGAAATATTTTATTTCCGTTAACACTAATTTTCTGACAAAAATAATTATTTCTAGAATAAAAAATATTTCTCTATATATTTACAGAAATATTTTTTTATAGTACAAAATGTAACTTTTTTCATCAAAGTATTTAATTTTTTTAATTAATTTAATTTAATATAAAGAACGTCGAATTTAAAAAAAATATTTTTTGTTTTTGAGTAAAATATGTTAAACTAATACAACTCTTATTAAGAATATTTGAATTATCAGTTGGTCCAAATCGAGTTGGGAAATTAGTTACTTCGTGCCAGTACGCCTCTGATTTAGGTAATATATAGTGTACCACGTTATAAAGGCTTGACGACGCACCAACTCATAAGAGAAGTGAGTGACTTTAATAAAGTTTATTTTGCCGTCTTTTCAAAATGACTACTTGTCACCTTCCCTAAATCGTAACACACCTACACCGAGAAAAATTTTTAAGGACAGGATTATTATAAAATGCCGTTAGATTTTTTTCCACCATTTAATTCCCATCTACTTTTGTTACTGCCTTCAGCTGTTTTGTAATGAGATATTACCTAATTTTTAATTATTCATTTTTTCTCTTGTTTTTTGTTTTCTCTTGTACTTCTATTGGCCCGCCGATGGAATCTCGCAGGAACTGGCTAAAAACTTTCTTTAGCTAAGCATTATGCCGTTTTTTTTTATAAAACCCAAAGACTTTTATCCTCTTGAGTGATCCGGTTTGTTGAATGTTGAGGAGTTGAAAGTTGTAGAGATTCTTTGTTGAAACGGTCTGTTTTCATCTTTATATCCAAAGTTATATAGTTCTTTCGGTAATAACGTAAATAGAAATTAAAATGAATTGCAAAATGTAAAAAAACTGCATCGTTGGGGAAATTCTGTTGTTCAAAAGTATGAATTGGATTAACACTTGTCCATAAAGATTTGGCTTCAATATTTTTGAACTTATCTATTAGTGTACTGACATAATTTTTCTTACGATAGAATTCCGGATTATCTATAATTCTGGTTGCTTCAAACACATGGATTGGATTAAATTGTTTTCATAATTATTTAATTTCATATTATTATAATTATCTTCTTCTTTGTTCTTGCGCTCGTGTCACTATTGTTTTTTATTAGTGTACCGATTCCGTCATTTTTCTTCGGATAGGGCTCCGGACTTGGGGATATTGCACCTCCGGATTATCCGTAACAGTGTCAACGGCTACCATTTATTATTGTTTCGCCGAAAACTCAATTTGTTAGGCGACGCACGCGGACGCCGGGTCGTGTCGCGACGACGAGCGTCGATGTCCGATAAAAATAATTCAATTTTGATAGGTACAAATTAAAAGGCATACGAGATATCGTCAAGGCAACGATGAAATACTGACCTAAATGGCCAGGTTTTCTAAATTGGATTTCCCGGAGGTCGGAGCGGATTAGGAGGAGGTTTGAAGATGAAAGAAAATGAAAAAACATTATAAAAATAGTCAAAACTATGAGCAAAATGAGGCGACTACCAGCAATGGGTTATCAAATTTCTTGCTGTTCTTATTAATAATAATAATAAATAGAAACGATGATACTGAATACAAATGACGAAGAGAAACTAAAGATGCTGGAAAGGAGAGTCATAAGAACAATAATAGGAAGAAAGATAATAAATGAAAACGAATGAAATCATTTAATCCACTATGCATTAGATGAAATATTAGTAAAGGAAAATATAGTTAGATTTATTAAATCCAAGTTGGTCAGATCTTAGAACGAAGCTAGACCAGATCTTCAAATTCTAACTTACAGAACACGAAATGTAGATTTTTGATATTCTGTGGGATTAAAGATGAATCTGCAGAACTGCTGTAGACTAATCCAACTGAAGGCATATGTGTTTAAGTAAATTGCTGCAAATCCAGCAAAAACACTACCAGAACTATTGCACCCAATACAATGAACTTCATCTTGCGAATTTTATACCAGTTTCAGTAAATTAAAGATTTATTAGGTAATGGGGAATAAATAATTATTCGTGTACTGTTTGACCCTGGAATTATTTTCAGTCCGCCTCTGTGCTACCTTTCCTGGATATGTGGGCGGCGATATATGAAAAAAGTTCTTGTCATTTGTCTTGTTTAGATTAAGGATATTTGACATGTACGTATATTTTTTTCAGGCCGTTAGATATATTATTTATTTCACGTTGTAAATCATATTTAATAGCTTTAAATAAGGACGGACGTATATTATTTATGTACCAGGAAACGAAAATTGGATTGTCAATTTAACTGTAATTATTCGTCACAGAAATAAGCACCTGAATTATCTTCCTTAACAGTTCTATTTCGATATTATTTAAAAAAACAGATCCATTGAATTCGAATGTCGAACACTGCCGATTTATACTTAAAGAGAAAAATATTTTGCAAAAAGAAATATTTATTCCCTTGTTAGCCGGGAAGAACACGAGCAAGGCAGAGTCACGTGCCACCAACTTACGCGTCGAGAATGACAGACGTGAACATAATTTGACAGCAAATAAGAACAGGGGGATGAAAATGATTGCTGGGGGAAGAAACGATTAGGTAATCTAATAGAAAATGCCATGTCACAAGGAGGTGTTAGTGGCTAACGCAAAACGCAATCGGGTTCGTCACAGCCGGCGATAGGATTTACTCTAAAAGGGGATCCAAAGAAAAATTTTAAATTTCAATTTAAAGTCGATTTTAGAAATCTGGTATTTGAAATTCACTCATTTTAAACAAGTTAAATTTCACATTATTGCCCCCTATAAATTTTCTAAAGCATTTCTTATACACACGTACCCAAATCGGCTGGATTTTAACTTCAACCAATCAATAACTAGCTACAAAACTTGCCAATACCTCCAACTGACCACATAATTGACTAATAAGTTGTGACCAACCTTAATAGGTTTAAGCACTTGCACAGTTACATAATGTGGCAATGAATCAATAAACACCAAGATGTTAAGACATATATACACTCCGCTCAAAAATAAAGTTATTGATCGTCATACACGTTAAAGTATAAAATGGTCCCGTAATTTCAAGTTTATAAAGTTAACGACTCTTCAGTAATGAAGATAATTTTGTTTAAGTTGTGAAAAAGTGAACATTTGTTCAAGTGAAACCTAAATACACGCAAGAAATACTACTGAAATTTTATTCTTAATGTGTAGATGTTTGTAATTCTGTCGTTTTCATTAAAGTTATTAAAAAAAATACTATGATTTCTTTGTACAGTTCATACGCTAGACAATAAAAAAAGTTTCGGATTTTTTAAAGTTACCCCCTAGTCATAATATTGATGACTATATCTTTAAGTTTTATATGAAGATTGAATCGAAATGAATGAGCCAAATTGTATTAATTGTTCCAAGGATTCTCCAACTTTGAAAAACTGTATATTTTAAAATTTTTAAGCTACGACTCCTCTGTATAAAGTACTGGAGAGTGACATTAATTGCGACTATTAAAAGAAGCGAAAAAAACCCATTCCATCACTGAATTCATTAATTCTCTCATTCCGCTGGTTTTTCCCCTCTGGTGTTTTTCGATTTGTTTGAATGTTGTGGTTTTCATTTTTTTTCGCTGTAGGTCATTATTTGTTGATCTTCCTGCTTAGCTTTCTTGGTCAGTTACTGATTTCCGATCCATGTCTTACTCTTTATCCTGCTCCATGTCTACTAACGGTTTCTTCAATCTTCTGTAGTCTTCTCTTGTCAGTATCCTTAGTTCTTTGTTGGAATGATTCCTTAGTTCTTTAAGTAACTTCCTGGCCCTACCAACACCGTGGTTTCTAATTCCCTATAAATTTGGTTATTGCTTACGTTCAACAATGAGTTGATTGTCTTTTTTAACGAGATGTTTTGCTGTAATCGTATCAGCAGTGTTTTTGATTTCAGGCTGAGATTACTTCTTCTTCCTCTGAGGCACCTTATCCGGGTTTTTTGATAGCTTGACTTTAGACCAGTATTAACAATTGGTTCTTGGTTGTTTAGAACTATCCAATGTTCATCCCTCCTATTTCTATTTCGTTTTCTAGACTATGCATTCTTTTCTTGAAGCTTGAAGCTTGAATTTTGTCGCAGTTTAGGGAGATCTTCCATCTTAAGCACCATTTGTTGATGAAAACCTCGAATTCCTGCAGGTACTTGGTGACTAGACATGGCTGGATGCATCACGCTGCTTTTTGCCAATATTCAGTAACCAACAATAGAGATGACAGATGATAATTACTTATAAGCAAACAGCGGATTCTCAGACAAGGTCACTCATTTAAACAACATTTTGTTTTAGACATCCAGTTAACAACATTTATTTTATTCATTATAGAAGTCAAATGTAATATAAATTTCGTCTCTAAATAAATCAATTCCATAAATCTCCTCTTGACAAAGTGAGTTTAAAATGGCTACTGTTGTTTTAAAATTTTAACCTAATGTATGTTTTTTGAGTTTATTTTCTCAGTTTCGTATTTTGAAACTTTTTTTGGCTTTGTATTGCCCCTTTGTAACGCCTTAACGTCAAGCAGAGAGCGGCAAGCCGACTTTTCGCGGCGTATAAATTTGCCAACGAACTCGGTCGAAACTCCATCAACTGAATAAAAATTGATTCGCGCGCGTTTGCTTCTTCCTGCTTTTTATTTGCCCTTGACGCTGATCACTGATAATCGTTGATGGGTCTATGAAAAAATTATAAGGCACGACATCGCGGCGAACTTTTTAGGTTGTATATATTTATATATCAACCATCGATGTTTTAAACCAAACCAGTTAAATTTCATTGTTACTAGAGGTATTCAATTATCATATGTGATCGAGGTCAATTAACCTATTATTTATTTGAATTTAATTTAATTAGCTGATGTCGACTTCCTAAATTTATATCAAAATATATTAAGTATGTAAATCGCATTTTCTTCTAAATGTATACTGCTATTATGTGAATGCTTGGAGAAAAATAAATTATTGTAAAACTAGGTATTTCGTCTCCCACAAATTTATATAAATAAAAATGCAAATATATTTTGTTTAAAATTTTAAATTTCTGAAAGTTCTTTACCCATTGGTTTGAAATATTAAAAACGTGCGTTTTTTTATTTTTTATTTTCTATTTAACCAGACTGAGCCATAGCAACGCTACAGCTAGTTATAATTAAATATGATATAGTTTTCTCTAAAAATTTAAAAAAATTATCAATGATTTTTATAAAATTGCCTAAAATTCGTTTATTTAAAGGAATACTAGAAGAAATAGGGCATGGAAATGAAATTCAGAAGAAAATAATATGCACTCTTCTTGTAAATAATTTAAGGCCCACAATTTTAAGGATATTGATTTTCAATTTTTTCCTAGATTTTTGAAAGTAATAGCTTCAGGAATTCTCTTAAAAACCAGGCAAATTAAGTTACAAGATGAACTAGAAATCAAGTAGAAATTTTAATGTAATTATAGTACAATTTTTTTCAAAAAAGAGAAAATCGTCAAAATAAAATTTGAGAGAAAATAATGTGCACAAGCATCCTCTAAATAATTTATATTCCAGATATTCATTTTGAAATTTCTCATACATTTTTAAATGGTAACCTTCACCAATTCTCTTAAAAAGCAAATTATTTATAGGGACAACTAAAATCAAGTTACTTAACAAAAAAAATTTTTCAAGTTATAATTTTCTTCTCCATAAAAATGACATCAATTTTTTAAAAGAAAATCTATCTCGATACTTAGAATATCTAGAATTTTGTTCATATAGAAAAATGTGCTTTTTATGGACCATATTTGGCACCAAATTTCGCATTAAAAAGTAAGAGCCTAAAATTGGCGATAAATTGTAAAGAAATCAAATCTTGATTTCAATTTCTTCTTCCTGTTCAAACATAATTTGATAGAGCATCAGCAACTTAGTTTTTGTTACTCTTCTTATAACTCAACTAGAACGAAAGAGTTTATGGTGTTTGTTTGAGAATCCCATAATTGCCATCGTTGAGATAAAATTGAGATAGCATTCGAAAACATAAAAAAGTTTTAATAGAATCCGAATGAGAATGGAAAGTGTATTGCCGATGGTTTTACAACCTCTTGCTCTTAGAACTAATCTAAAGTTTCGGATGCGAAAGTTTCAGTTCCTACTCTACCTACATCTTTAAAAATAATATTATAGCGCGGATTGCTACATGTTTGTTCCAAATTTAGATCACGCTTTTCAAATAATTATAATACTATTTAAAGATTTGAGACTAAAAATACGCAAATTTTGCTCTATTTATTCTCGTTTACGTTTTTTCGTTGTGGAAAATTCCTATCGAAAAACAATAGGACCGAACCGAGGACATAAATCCCGAAATAAAGAGCCTACTCAAAATTTGAATAGTCCCTTAGAGAGTGCCGTTTCGATGGCACGAGAGATAATGGCATAAATATTGATAATGAGCGTGGTAGTGCGTTTCTCCCTTTCTTCTTCCACCCCTCTCGTCCCTCCTCAGGCACGTCGGTCGGGCGTCCGGGTTCGGGACTCCCGACACGGGAATAGAGGTGGGGAGAGAGACGATTTACTTGTTATTTCGAAACTAAATTTAATATATTTAAAAAAATTTGTTCCGTTTACAAGTACAATAAAGAAATATTTGAAATTTAATAAAGATTCTTTGAGATGCTTAATAATTAAATTTAGAATTTATCTGGCTTGCCTTTCTGATTAATTTACCTAGGCAAAAACTCATTTTTTATATACTAGATGTTTCGAAAATTTTTATTTTTTCCTCCGGGCTCTACCATAATAATGATAGCAAATAAACCACAGACTAAATAAATGAGATGTTATCTTTTACTATTCTATGGTTTTTGTCCCCATTACTTATTGTAAATCCCCGAAGAACACAATAAAAATTTTCACAAGACCAAAAAAAAAGTGGTTTTTAAAATTTTAAAAATAAATTTGTTAGTTAAATTCGATATAAAACGGTGTTAAAGTGTTGCTTAATATTAACACCGCTTTATTTCACTAGGTTTAGTTGTTGGTTGTTATTACTCTTACTATCATTGTTAAGATATTTCTGCTAATGTATTCGGTAGTTACTGTCGGGCTTTTGGGGGAGAGAGAGCTTATTAAAAATTTAATTAATCCCATCTCTAAGAGAAAAGGGTTCAGTATATACACGAGTTTCGGATCGATACAAGTCGCCGCGTGTATAGAGAACTTATGCTAATAAATTAGACGGTCGGTTCTAAACAGAGACCGCAATGCAGATCGATGCATTATCACACGCCACGAAAATGGCCTAATCACCTCCTCAGCTCTCCCCCCCCCTCCTTTAGCCCCCTTCCCCTTTCGCTGTCACTTCTTAGTACCGGAGGTACACAATTGATAGTGTACAAAAATATCTAAAAACAAAGTATCAAGGAGGAATTTTTCTTTATTAAAACACCAGGATGCTAAAAAATGAGCTAAACTTAATCGAATTAATTATTTCAAATGACCCAAAGGAAAAAAAAACAATGAGGATACTTCAGGCCATTTATTATGTAGTGGTTTGTATATATATATCTTTGACTGATGTTATTTTTCATCTTTGGTACTATAAGTGTTAGTTCTTCATGAACTACATTCAGTGTATCTTTTTCATTTATTCCTGTATTTTTTCTCCTAGATTTTGTAATATTTTCTTAAATTTTTTCATTTAAGTAGCCTTGCTTAAACTTGTTTTGAAATATTCCATTATTCAAATAAAAAAAAGTTATTGCAGATAACCATTTAAATCTAACCCACCTCAACCAACCTTTCTAAGCGTACGATACCGTTCATTAAAACAATTTTTTGTACTTTAAAATTAATATTATTGGATATCCCCGTCACTACGAATTCGCCTGTTCGTTATAATAAACCATAAGTTTATTTCCAGTGTTTTATTAGTGGCTATTACACGCAAATCGACGGTCAGTTATGGCGATAAAGCCGACATTCAGATTCTGATAACACACTAAAATTATGTGGTGTATAGTTGAACCTGAAATTAGTCCACGTCAGATATTTTCGACATTCATCTGTTGTGATATTGGCAAAAATAACGCTGATGCGAATGTGTTCAGCCTATCAGGGATAATAAATTTAATAAAGATTTGAAAAACGGTTTGATGAGTAATAAAGATAACTGCACAAAGAGAAAAAATTATTTGAATCGAGCAATTATGTTATTTGGATAATTCTAATAAAATTTATTATTTGATCGAAACAAAGTTTAGTTCGATTAAGAAAATATATTGTATTTTATATTCTCATTTTAGGGTATTTGAATCAAGAAAATATTTTATTTTATATGTATTTATTTTCGATTGTTATTAAAATATAACCCGTTTCAATTGGTCAAAGTCAAACACATTATGTGTAATAAATGTTAAACAAAACAAATGTTTGGTTAATTGACAGTAATGTTTGTTTGAATGAAACAAATACAATATTCAAATAGGTTTTTTGTGTTTGATACCAAATGTTTTTTGTCAAAATAGCTTAAGATATAATTTTCCGAAAATAATATCTTAGAAAAAATGGTCATACTTTCTTAAAAAAGACTGAATTTTCTAAAAAACATATATTTTAAAAAATAGCTACGTTCATAAGAAACGAATTTTTTGAATCATTTTAAAAAAATTAAAAGCTAAAATGAATACAAGTTGTTTAAAATGACGATTATTTGAAAAATAACGTAACATATTCTCTAATAAATTTTCTCAAATCGTCATTAAAAGATTATCAAACTATTTTAGTATTCTTTGACTTTCTAAAAATTCCGTTTTAGAAGAAATCTTTGTTAGCGAAAAATATATATTTTTTTGAATCATTAAGTAAAGATTATATTTAAAAATATAATTTTATATAAAAAATGGTGAAAATTAGTAAAAAAAAGCATTTTCTAAATATTTTAATATAGTATAGTATTCTTCCTAAATCTTTTACGTGCGACAATTTAACGAATAAATAAAATAAAAGAGTGAAAGAAATGTTAGTTGTGTGCATTCCGAGTTGGCGATACGATTTCAACTTTTAAAAAAGTAAAGAAACATCCCAAAAGGTCCATTAACAGGAGACGACACAGCATCGTACCTCCATTTATTTAGCCAGTTTGAATAAATAAAATATTATCAGCAAATAAAGCGGGCATATCGTCTCGGCGATAGACAGAGAGTATCCTAAGCAAACAGCACACGGCGATAGCCCGAGTGAGACAATATAAATGCGTCCGCAGGGAGGGAAAAATCGCGTTAGGCTAACGGTCCCACTTGAGCATGGCGCGGTCGATAGGATTTCCTTGCGATCGAGAGAAATTAGGTCGAATTTCGCGACGTTTTCCCTGTTGCTTCACCGTGTTTATGAAAAATTCTCGGCGATTATTTTTCAAGGAGAATCTTAACGTTCAGCAAGTGTTCGTGAAAAAGATTCCCACGATGTAATTTTATTCACGCGGCGGTTATTTCAAGAACGTTTAAGGTCTATTAAAGCTGTTTCCTTCAGGAAAACTTGAATAAAAATGATTGTGTACTCGAAATTCGACGCTTGTTTTATATCTTTACTGTTGGGGATGATTCGAGACTCGAGTTTCCCTTTTCGAAAGGAAGTCGACGCCTTTTCACAATTATTTATGGCGAACGAGGAAAGGTGCTAACATTATTTTTTATCTCTCGGAGTGAACCGTTCGAACTTTTGAGATCTACTCGTTGAGGTCACAATTTACTTTCCCACGTTTTCTAATCTTTTAATCTTTCCGAAAATTGTTGTCTCAATCCGTAGGTTTTCCATTTTTTCCACAACCTTTTATCATATTATTTCTCAAGTTTTTCCACTTATGTTTCTTTTCTTCAAAAAATATTGTATTTTTGGAATCATAAATAAAACAATATTATTTGCAGGTGGGATGGTTATTTTAGAAATAACTCATCTTGGTTTAAATATTTTCCACTTTTTATAGAAAATAAATAGAAGATACTTTTAGAATTATTTTGTGACTAAGGTATACCATTATAAGTACAGGTTGTACTTATTTTTTCATTTTTAACAGTTGTTAACTTTTAAAACTGTGAAGTTTCTATTAGAATGTTTTATTTTGACGTACATTTTAAACCAGTTATATCAAAATAATGTACCATTTAAACAGGGTGATTTTCTAAAATTACAATTTTTTAAAATATTTTTCTAATAATGTGCGATGTTGTCTTTGCAATGAAAATAGCCAAAAAATGGATTTTTTTTATATAAAAGATACACAAATGTCTCAAAACTAAATTAATAGGAGCAGTATTGTCAAACGTAATTTTTCGAATAAATAAATCAAATTATTTTATTCAAATTAAAAAATGCAATCATAAATGAAAAAATAATTATAATTTGTTAAATAACATTTTTCAAAAATTAACAAGAAACAACTTATTAAAACGTATGTTTTTCAGATTTTGAAAATTATCTAAAAATGTATTTTGGTTGAATGATTAATTAACCATATTAAGTTTTAAATTTAAATATAAAATTGATTAAAAAATATTGAATTCTTTCGAGAGTAACATGTAATAACACGCAATATTTCTATTTTTCAAAAATTAGCAACCAATGTACTGTTTTTTCAAATACATATTTAAAAAATCTAATTTTTTGAAAAAATAGCGAATGCTGAATTTTTGCGAATAATTAAGTGAAATTTATACATATTTAAAAATGTAATCTTAAATGCAAAAATAATGAAAATTTCTTTAAAAAAACTATTTTTTCTAAACAAAGAGTACTGTTGTCCCGTACTCAATACTAAAAATTAACAAGAAATGCATCTTTTTGGAAAAATTAAAATAAATTTAAAAAATCTTACTTGAAAGGCTGAAATGACAAGTTTATAAAAAAATAATATTTTAAACATGGGATGTTGCTCATTGTTTTAAAAAATCAGCAAAACTATAAAAGACTGATTTAAAAAATACAATTTTAGAATCTAGAATGTAAGTAATTTCATAAAATTGTCAAATTTTTTTATAATAAATTCAAAAATGGGTCATTTTCGAAAACTGGTCGGAATAGGTGATATACTATGTTTCTTTAAATAATTAAAATATTAAAAAATATATTGATACACCCTGTATTAATAATAATTAGTAACAAAAGATAGTTAAAATTAAAATCTCGAGAAAACGTATCAAAACAGTTGTTAATAATTATTCGAAAATATCAAACCTAATATGGTTTTTAATTAAAATGATTAATTGCCAAGATTATTTTGATTAGTTTCGTATTAATGATTTATTTTAAAGTATTCTAATATTAATAAAAAATTATACTGAAAGCAATTTAGGGAGCGTTCGACTTAACTATTAATTACATTCTATTAGAATTCTTATATAAAGCTAGTAAAAAAAATAACAAAAGAACAAAGAACCCGAGAGCTATCAAATTTGGAAATCCAAATTTGCAAAAATGTATTGGAACGCCACATTTTTTCAGTATTCTCATTGTGATATGTATTTTTATAATTTTTTATGTTGTTGCAAATTGAATTTTTGTTTAAGCGATTCTGTACTTTTCTTATTAATAAATATACAACGGAAGTGTAGTTTACACTAAAAAATGTTAGTGAAATAATGGGTTTTGTGGTTACAAAGTATCTCACTACCAGACATTTGTTCCTTATCGTGTGATTCTTCAAAGTATTTGAATAAAACCCGAATTAGAAAGTATCTTTGAAACGAGAAAATAGTGCATCGGATTCCGCAACACCACGTATATTATTTCTTATCCCTTTGGCGTCCGAAAGTAGCATCTGGCTGCGGAAGATAAGAGCGAAGCAGCACAGACTGGTGGAATGAAATAGTGGCAGATAAGCACACACGCTGTCAAACATCCATCCAATTAGCGCACAGTTTGGGGATTTATTAGAAGGCTGAGCATGTTAAAATAGACTCTGTGCGGCGGTATTTACTTTATTAGCGATGTTTATTGCCGCGCGGATAATCGCGGATCGGCTGCTCCCAATTAGGAAGATCATTAACGTGGATCCTTATTTCTGTGGAAACATCTGCAAAAGTTGCTAAAACGCCCGTTTAACCAGTACCCAGAAGAAAAAAAAAACGTTTCGGGAGAAATACGAGGAGTCTCCTGAAAGTTGCGCTCTAGATATTCAGTATTGGTTGCTGGATTGGCAATTTTGCCAGTTGGATTTATCAATTAATGATTTTAGTTTTAAAGGTGATCGATCTACAGTGAAGACATCCATAATAATAAACCGAAGTGAGTCTTAGTAGCTGTGAAAAAAAATACATCTGTATCACAGTACAGTATCTGGTGTAAGCCTTCCCATTGATCCTGCTGTATTAAACCAATAATGAACTTGGTGGAAATATCTGCAAAAATTGCTAAAGCACCCGCTTAACCAATAACAACAAGAAGAAAAAGACGGTTCGGAAGAAATACGAGGAGTCTCCTGAAAGTTTGATGGCCAATATTGTCCGCTGGATTGCCAATTTTACAGTGAAGAAATCGATAATAATAAAGTGACGTGTATCTTAGAAGCTGTGAGAAAAAATAGATCTGTATCGTAATAAAGTTTCCGGAATGGAAAAAATTTAATCTACAAAGAAATACGACTTGTATATAAGACATAATAGCCTGTAAAAAATCCCATTTTGGTTTTATACCCGATAAAATGTCATAATTCTAGTGAAATTACAATACAAATCCGCTACTGTCCTTCCTTTTACGAATCCTCTGAATTAAATGAACTCAACTTCACGTTTAACTACTGTTAAAGTGTATAAAAAAAGGCAAATTATTAAATAACTCAAAAATAAATCTACCGGGTGATTTAAAAATAAATTAGTATATATACTTCAAAGTAAAAAAAGTGTTAAACTGTTCCCTTAAACTAGCAAGTACTGTATATTGCTACTAGTAAAAATAAAACAGAGTTAGTTCTTCCAAAGGGTGGAAATTGTATTCGCTGAATAATTAGGCTCTTAAGACCTGTTACTTTATATCCTATTATTTCCTTAATATTCCTACCAAGATGCCATTACCATTAAAAAAATATTGTAGACTATTTAAACAACCTCCAATACATACTCGTGCCCTTATGCTCCAACTTCCTTTGTTACTTCACAGTGTATTCTAAAATTTGGCAGAATTTCATTGAACCAGCTTAGTTTACAGGTTTTCTAAAGAATAATATTTCAAACTTGATCTCAATTTCCTTTAGAATCATATGGTTTGTATATTTTGTTTTTAGATTTCAATATAAATTGTGTTGAAAAATTATACATTTTCCATTTACAAAATACGTTTATTTTAACTTCAATAATCTTTAATATTGACACATCTTATTACCTGGATTCAGCTCCATGCGATTTAATATTCTAGAAAAATTGTACGTGGAGCTTATTTGACCGATGTTTAATTAAAGCAGCAATTCTCTGACAGTTATCTTAAGCAACTTTGATATTTTGGTACCAATGGTCGATTTGTTCTTCTTTCTTTGCTCTTCGATGGTGGAAGAGGTATCTGCTATTGTTAAAACCTAACCGCTGGCGGCACGGCAGAAGGGCCATCGGGACAGGATCCCCGAACAAATGCTTAACTGGATTTCCGCCGCCGCCGCCGCCTCGCCGCCTGCCTCGGTCCTCAATCAATAGACGCGTCGCGGCGGCTAAGGGGGCGGCGCGGGTTGAGGGAACCAATTACATGCCCACTTTCCTTCTAACACCGTTTGCATATATTTGCTCGACTAGGCGACAAAAGGATTTCTTTATATCGGAAGTGTATTACGTATTTCCGGTTCTTGGTTTTTTGTTCGTTCTTTCGGAGAAGTGGTTTGCGGTTTTCGGACCAAAGGTAGACAAAATTTAAAGTAGGGTACTGTTTTTCTAGACACAACAAAAACAATAATTGAGAGATATCAAAGATAAACAATACTGGGCCAAATTGGAACCCTGTGGCACTTATGAACAAACGTTGATACGCCACAGGAATTTATATTTTATAAGAAAATATCAATGTGTGCAGTTTATATTCAATAAAATCAAACTAGTATGTTTTTGTGGTGATTAGTACATGTTACACTATCTTCGAATTTTTTTATATATCCCAATTTTAAGATTTTTGTAAGAAAAATTATGGATTTTGAAGAAACGAAAGTTTTCTTTATCAAAATGTACCAAACCTACCTTAAATAATTAATTTTTGAGATGTTGACAAATATCAAGGAATATAACATTAGTCATTTTTTTTTGTTATAAAAACTGAACGTTTGAATTTTTACATTTTTTGTGAGAAAATATACGTTTGCAAGAAATGAAAAAGTTTTTAACAAAATGTGTCAACGTGCTTAAAGTAAGAAGGAAATAAGGAGTTTATATATCAATGACTAAATTACGCGTATTATTTAGAAGCTTCTTTTCAAATGATAATAAATATTTAGTTGAAATTTTTGAAGTTATTAAGATATCGATTTAAATTCTAATAAAGTGATCCAATTGAATAATTTAACTGGCGAATAAAGAATTCCAATTCCGAGTTGACGTTTACATTTCAAGCTGATAAAACAGGAAAATAAAAGGCAGTGGGTATCTAATCAAGAAGGTGAACACCAAAGAGCTGTTTTCAAAGATGATTGATTCAATCGTGGAGAGGCAACAACTCTCGAACTCGAGCTCGAACTCGCTTTACTTACAAGTATCGGATCGGATGAACCTCTTTTCTGAGGATCTGATTGTGTCCCGACTTCTTTCGGCTTCGTTTATCAGCCGCACGGCTTTGTTGTCACGCCTCGAATTTGTCACTAGAAATAAGCAATTATTCTTCAATCATTTATTTCGGTGATGGTTAAAAAGAGTTTTATATTTTTATTGAATATAAACCAAATATCGATATGTAATCGAAGGTAGATGTCGTTTTCCGATTCGAAATATTGTTGTGAATACGTCTCCGAAAAAGTGTGTTTTAAGTACCAGCAAATAGAAATGGCAACATGGAAGAGTTCATCAATCTAGTCGGAAATTCTCGGAGCATCGTTAGTTTGGCAGCCAGAGGAAAAATGGGAACATTCTCTAGGCAGTGTGGCCAAAACAGCACATCTCCATCCCTGCTAACATAATGCACAAAGCGCTGATTATGGCCCGAATTCACTGCCTAAACAAGCCCAAACGAGCTTTTGTCGTTTATTTCCAAACTACCGGTCTACTATTTACGAATTTCAGGATTATTCCAGCGAAAATTTTGACCTTAATTCACTTAGAAAGTATATGCACAAATATTTAGGAACCTAACGTGTCACTATTTTTGAAGTTTGCGAAGATTTAGATGGATTTTGTGGCAAAATGGATTAATTTTATTACATAGATAAGTCGTTGGGGGTCTTTAATTATTTTTTGTATAAATAGTTAACAATTGATCAATTTACTAAAGATGAAAACTAACTTATATATTCTCTGTGTTATAAAAATACTGTAATCCTTCAGTTGTACCAGTTGTATTTCTCAGGTAATTTTGTAGGTAAATAACATGAACGTATGTTTTCAAGGTAAACGACATTATCGTCGTTGTTATAATCTAAGACGTAAGAGCCAAAGATGTCTTGAGATATCTGTCTACGTAAATTAAGTATCATTTTCATTCGTTAATCTAATAATTACGTTTTTAAACAAATTATTAGCTATGAGTGGCCATTAAAATTGAAAGAAATGTTTACTGTTATTAAACTATTATAAGCAATTTACTTAAATGCATGTGCAAACAATTAGATAAAATTAGAGATAGAAACCCAACATTTAGAAGATAAAATTGTATTATGAAATAATGTATTATTAAATTCATTTTTTAAAGGCACTTTAGTAGCCTTGATCAGTTTCATTACAACTAATTTGGGCTCTTCGTGACCCAATTGTCCTGATTCCCGTCAACAAAAACTATCCCACGGAATTCCGCGGGCACGTTAGCCCGAAACGTTCAAGGTCATAAACAGAGACGAAGCCGGAAAGAGGAGAAGAGAAGGAAATTCGCGTCGCACCGCCTGTGCTCGATTACACGGATACTGATTTAAATGCAAATTTAAAATGTCTTTCAATTTATAATCTTATTTCTGTTAAAATTATTCCATTATGAAGGTTGATATAACGCGATGTCGTATTGCCCGCAGCCCGTCGCGTTCAAGACAGAGATGGGAAGATAGAGATGATAAGGGGTATGGTCCGGAGAGAGGGAGGTTCTAACAAAATTTATGTATGATGATGAGTTTTTAAAGAAAATAATGATGTTTTTTTACGAGGATCTGTAGGAAAGTAGTCAGTTTAACATAGACAAGTATCATAAGTACGAACGTTAACAATTAAATAGTTATTAACTCTTTTCTTTGACAATTACTTGTCTAATACCTTTTCTCAGTAGTGCTCCTAATATTGGTCGGACTGAAGATTAAGCGCTGAGAAATATGGGTGGGGGTAGCTTCCGGTCGGAGGGATGGCTGAACAATGCTATTCAAATGACCAATCAAAATTTAGGTAAATTCTCAATTTCACATGATTCAAAGTTACCTTGTTTTTCTCGCTTTTTCGGAGCGTGTTAGTGTTCTAATGTTCGAGAGTTAGGGGCGGAAAAGGTGCAAAAAAGTTAAATAGAGTTAAATAGAGAAGGAATACAAATATAGATCATCTGGATGCAGTTCTCTACCTTTTTCAAATGGCTCCAAAAGTTTGTCTAAATTGGGAGACAGGCAACCTGGCTACTTTCATTGTTTCAGGTCCATTCTAAGACTAAGTTGGCATAGAAAGTTCTTGGAAGTCTTTTAGACTTCTAGTTCCCCGGCTATGAAGTTAACCAGGTTTTTGAGGATTACAATTTTCTTAATTTAACTGTATTGGTTACCACATTTCGCGGTTAAATCCTAATGTTTTGGTAAGATTATTGAATAAAGTGTAGTTTGGGAAGTTGCAAAACCCCTTCTTCTAATTATTATCGATCCGATTGGGCACGAAGCAATCAAGCCATCCTTGTCATCTACGTAGATTTAGTAGAGAACAGAAAACAAAGTATTAATAAATAATCCATCAAGTAGTAATTAGAACGTCGAAAGCATAACGTATTCAAAGTTGTGTGTGAGCGGTGGAACAGGCGTTCGATCATCCGCTTCTGCTTTAATTAGAAGTATCTTATATTGTGGAAATGCTGGGCGATTATCCGCTGCGGGCACTTTCTGATTAACAAATCCAATTATAGTCTCGCGTTGTGCGCAGGAAATTATTAGTTGGGCCCGTTAATTAGATTATCCCGCGGACAGAAAGGTAATAGATTGATTAGAACTTTGATACTGACTATACCGACCCTTTTGTCCGGATACCAATACCTAGGTTTACTTGGGTGCGTTACTTAATCCCCAGTTAGGCAGTAAAGTATACGCACTGCTAAATAAGCAATCTTTCAGGCGGTTAAAAAACACACAAAAAATGAGCTGGATTATGTTCCTTCATTTTTCTTCGACTGTTTTTATTGGCTTTTATAAGAGTAATGAAAAGACTAACTCACCCTATTTGGGATAGTAGCTCAGTTTCATTTCTTGGCTCTACTGAGTTAAAAGAATGGAGCAAGACACGATATGAGAAGAAGAAGTTGTTTTGAATCAGATTTGGCTGCCTTGATATCGATCAAACAAGTATATTAGAGAATGGTCCAGAAAACCTGAGTTGGTACAACTTCTTTAACCACTCATTGCTGAAGAAAAACTGAATAGAAGATGTTGCTACATTATTACTCAATCCGCAAATTGTTAAATTAATCTAATTGGATGCTGGAAAATCAGTTATTTACTGAACCAATGCAATATTCTCCATTTGTTCTGAGGAACAAATTAGAAATTAAGAACGTAAAAGAGCGCACACACGTGCGACACAGGGGACTCAGAAACGAAATCGTCTGCCGTTGGAAATTTGCATTTACGGGATTGTTAATGTAAAGCGGTTGCATTAATCAAGAGTGCCGGCCACAGAGGTGGGGATAGTTGGTCGAAACCGTCGGGCCGATGTCGGCCGAACGTTATTAAAACGCTAGTACACGGTGGCTAATTAATTTTATGCAACGCCACACTTGAATGGCTGGCTCTCATAATGAATATACTCTCTTTTTATTATGGTTTTATTTTATCACGCCAGTATTATATAAGGGAGTTCCGGCCCTTATCCCAACGTTGTCAAACCATTCTAAATATTTCTCTAGATGTACTCTTTTGATCAGGTTCAGCAGACCAAACAGTAGCTCATAGAACAACATATAACTCAATCTGGAATTGTGACTTGTATTAAAAATAAATGTTTGACTTACAACTGAGAATTCCGAATTGAATATTGGAATTTAGTTTATTTTCCAACCTGCTCATCCGCTAGGGCCCTAAAAAGATCTATTACTTTTATAAGGCCCAGTTTTCCACCCGATTTTCTCCGGACTAAGGACTCCAGTCGCGAAAGAAGTTAATGGAAAATTGAGTAGTTTTATTAATATTATTGAAAAGAGCTAAAAAAATTATTAATACACAAATGTACCCTATGTACGTGCTCCTTTTCAGCTTTGACTAGGAATGAAGTTTCACTTTTATTCACTCCACAACTTAACTTTAATCTACAGAGTTTTATCGTTTTTCACTGATTAGTTGTTAAAATGCATTGAGATGAAAGAACGATAGATAATATTGAGTAATGTCATTAATTAATTACAAATTTTACTTTGACGGAAAAGACAACTTTATTTTGGAGTGCGTGGTGAGAAACTGCGACTTTGCGAATATAAATTTATGTAACAATTAAATAGATTTTCAAATGAGTGGATTCAGAATGTTTAAAACTGTTTGGAAAGCGTTAATTTTCATGTTTTATGGTAAACGATTGTCTGAAAAAAGCGATTTTAATTGGCAACGCCGCGTATATCTGTCTCGCTCGGTTTCAATTGCTGACGGCTGATTGACGTCGGGGCTTTTTGATAACCATGTGCCTTTGTTCTTTGCGTTTGCTGATATTAATTAGTGGGACGTCCCGAGGGCCGTGCCGAGCCATTAAAAAATTAAAAATATTAGTTTAGGAAACTTTTAACGAAGTTAGCTTTCTTTTGTTCGACGCGCTATTCGATATAAAAGCTTTCACTAAGTCTCTGTATGGATATTTAGTGTTGGCACTAATTAATCAACCGATAATGTTGATTGGCGTGTACAACGTGTCGCATTAGAGAGTCAAGCGGGTTTTAATAATTAACAGAAAAATCGATCAAATCATTTTTAATTTATTTACAGTATTTTTTTAGGATATTTATTGTGTTTTCCGTGTTTTTTTTCAATGAAAAAAAACTTCCCTTTTCGTATTTCGGGTAAAAAATACCCGATTACGTTTATTAGAAGCACAGTGGAACCGTCCACAAAAAAATAATTCAAACCAAAGCCCGTCACTCAAAGACGTAAAATAATTGATTGATTAATTAACTAATTGGAAAACACATCAGCCTGATTAATTTTTTTGACATCTGTCTAAATTAAATGATTGTTAAACACTGAACGAATTTGTTCCAGTCGGAAAATATAATTATAATAAACTGGAATTGAAGTTGTCAGTTACAGTTCTTCGATATAATTTGATAACGTGAAATAATTTTATTCTTTAAGACTATTTTTGATTATGTTGGTCAAATTGTTCCATAGTCATTTTTACAGAGATACACACTTCGTGAGAAAACAGCTTGTTGCCATAGGACGATTAACAAAAAAGTAATTCACTTCCTGGAAGTTTGGACATATTCTTTTAACCTTGTAGAAAAATCAAAATGTAGCTAAATAACAAAAAATTTGAAAAAACTACTGCAAAGACAAATTTGATAAAGAGGAATCAGAGAACGAATAAGGAACGTAAGAAGAAGAAAACATCCCAATTGAAGTTATAGGATGAGAAGAAATAGGGGAAACAATAAAAGCCACAAATATAGATAAAGCGAGGGAAGAAGATGATATGGAACCTTAAATGGTAAAATATCTAGGGAGAGGAAAATTATTCTGCTTTGGGAAAATACGTAAAGGTGGTGGGGAAGGTCAGATATTCCACAAGATTGGCAAACATTCTAATTGGATCCTTTTGAAAAAAAAAGAGCATGTAAATTGTGGTAATCAGAAAAACATATAGTTATCCTCAATATGATTTAAAACATGAAAATAATCGAGAATAAACTCAGATAATTTGTATAAATGGAAATATATGATATTCAGATAAAAAAGTGCTCAATAAACATTAACAAATATATAAGAATGATATAAAAATAGTTCTTACCAAGGGATGCTCTTGAAGGGACCCATGGCCCTTCTGGCACTTCTGGCAAATGAAGATGATGAGAGGGAGTATACAAATATCGAAAATATGGATATAAGAAAACGAACGACTAACCCAAGTCCAACACCCGGGATTTTTATCATATTACAACGATTATTTTTGTGGACCGACCCTGGAAAGTACCATTCATTAACCGCACTAACATTTCATAAAAGTTTTCACACAAATTGCGGATCATTAGCAGTGCTTGTAGATCCACAACTATACAGAGACACACAAAATAGGACTAAAAAGATATTCTATAGAGGTGCATTTGAGCTCATTAAAAAGTTGGGATGCTGCAATATACAGGATGTATCACCTTACACCAAAGAAATATTCCCACATATACATTTCCACACTTAACACGCGTGTTTTTATATAATTTATCATTTTCGGTATATTTAATCTGATCTTTTTATAATTTTTACAAATACATAAAGAAGTAAGTAAGATTTTTTATTTTGGTTAAATTTTTGCATAATTTTCCGGTGGATCGACCCTGTGAAAAGCATCGTTCTTTCTTATTTCTCTGCAGTATGTGTTTAAGAAAAGGTATCTCTAAATTGGCTTCTAAATCACACGAAATAGATCGATGTCCCTCTTTAAGGGATGGTTCTGGCTCCCTTATTATCCCGATAACGGGCAATTAGCGGTAAATTGCCGGGGCTTCCGATACAGATTGCTCGTTTTCGTTTCGTATCGTTTATTCAACTCAGAAGAATTTATAAATTGTATAAAATTTCAGAATTATTAAATACTTAATAAGCATGGCTATTATTGTATCGTAATCAGGAGTGAGCGCAACTGTAGGAAGTTATTAAAAAATATGTTTGGCTTATTAAAAGTAATTTCGATTTTAGTATTATAACGAATCGTATTAAAGGTATTAAATTATAAGTTCGTTTATATGCATTGTTTATTTTGAAATGAAGGGAAATTGAAAAACGAGAGTTTTGAAGGAAGTAATAAGAGATATATTACTTACTGATTTTAAAAAGATACCAAAAAAACAATAGAAATGCTTGTTTTTACATGGTGATTCATAAATATTATCGGAAAATAGAGCCTAGAATATTTTTCAATCCTAATTTTTATATTTTTTCTACTTGTAATAATTTTTTTTTCTAATTAAAAGGAATGGTTTGAAATAAAGTAATAATAACAAACAAATTTGAAATTTAAATTTCTTGCAATAAAATTTGACTCTAGTAGTTTTCCTAAAATCAGTACAGAATGCATTGAAATTCCTGAATTTTCCGAAAATTAAATTTCCCGATTAACGACATGCTCTCTAAGTCGGCCGAGATATAGAAAAATTGAATCAGGAAATTCAAATATGTCTGAAAAATACTTTTCTTAATATTTTTGAATATTTATTTAAAAATTTTGCAATTTGGGCGATTTTTGGTATATATGACGAAAAATAATATCTAAAAATATTTAATTTTTAAATTAACATACGGGGTGTTTCAAAATAAGTGTAATGATTATAACAGTAAATGTATTTCTTATTAATTAAAATATTAAATTTTAATTTAATTACTTTATTGAAAAAACATTCTTTGTGAGAAAAGGAAGGACAAAAATAGTTTTATTTTAATTTCGTGATTTTTCCTAACAGTACTAGGCGTTTTATTAAAATTAGTCAAATTAATTAAAAAATATCGTTATGTTAGAAGGATCAACGAGATGTTCTATTTTATTTCATACTATTGAACTAATATACAAAAGTGACGAAATTTTAAAGGATTCCTGAAAAGTTTTTTCAAGTTTAAATTTAATTATCCAAACTTTTCTTTGACTTCAAATTGCTCAGTTTTCATGTATTTTCTACCATCATGAAATCAAAAGAAGGAGTTTAAATTTTCCTAAACAAAAATCTTTGCAACCAATAGAAATTTGCAGCGCTGACTTTTGAGTATTTTTGGTATTTTGTTAGGTTTTTGAGAAAAAATTTAAAAATTAAATATTTGCTCGTCTTAAATTTATCGAAGTAAAAATTACAGCTAAAAATGTTTGTTTAGCATTCAATTCTTATCTCGAAAACAAAGCAAGATACAAAAAAAACTGAAAAGACCAAAAAGTTATATTTTTAATTGCTTCATCTAAAAAAATCTAGTGTGGACTATCTGGACGTTCTGAATCAACTATTAATTACATAAAATTTCTTTTTCTTAAAATACATCAAATTGTGTGTTTAAAATTAAATTAATTGAAAAACACATTTTTAAAAATACTCTCTATGTCTGCCAGTTTCATAAAAAAAAACACTACCTTAAATTGCCAAATTGAATATTCAGCCTGTATATTATAATCATCCCAATAAAACTTACTCAAAAAATGGACCAAAAGCGACAAAAATACACATATAATAGTCAAAACAAATCTTAGCCATATTAAGTACCTTTTAAATAGTAGTTTTCTAACGGGATATAAATAACCTTAAGTAAAAGTCGTTGTTTAGTACTTAATGTAACCTAATTTAACCGATTTAAAAATTAACTACAATTTTCTAACCAAGGAGAAATTACTTTTAGTAAAACTCGTTATTAAGTCGTTGTCAAATTAATTTAAAAATATTTAACTACACTTTTCAAACTATACATAAAGCATTCATTAACTATACTTTTATAAATAAGTAAAAATAAATTAAAAACTCGTTGGTTAGTCATTGTCTAAAACAACTTAGAAATACATTTTCTAACCTAACAAAACCTATTTAAAGAGTTAACTACACTTTTCCAAGCAAGTAGAAATAACTTTCAGTAAAAGTCGTTACTTAGTCGTTGTCAAATTAATTTAAAAGTACCTAAGTACAATTTTCAAACCAAATATATTTAAAGAGTCATCTACATTTTTTCAATCAACAAGTAAAAATAACCATCAGTAAATGTCATTGGTTAGTAATAGTCATATTATAAAAGTGAGCAGGTAAACTTTACTGACTTAATTACTCAATAAGCCAAAACAATTTTCAATAGGTAATTTCTAACAAGGCATTTACTAATAAAATTAACTTGTTTCTATAGTAATTATAACTATTGTGGGGTAGATTTGCAAAATAAAAGGATAACTATATACCTAAACTTGATTGAGACATATTTCGAAGTATGTAAATCGTCTTCCCAAACACATACAAACCGATTTAGATGGACAATTGAGATTTAATGTATTGTTTCTTTAATGGTCCCGCAGGTTATTCGGCAACACGGGCGCCTGCTCGGCGTGCGGGCAGTCAATTCCTGCGAACGAGTTGGTGATGCGCTCGGGCGGTCCGTCCCTGCAGCAGCCCGGAGCGCCCCCGCACGTGTTCCACCTCAAATGTTTCATGTGCAGCAAATGCCTCAGCCCCCTGGTGCCCGGAGACAGGTAACTACTTTACTTTCCCTTTATTCTATTACAATCTAATTGATTTTGTCATATTCAGACCGCTATTTTATTAACGTTGATTTGAGTAGCTGAATTAGAACGTTGTGCTGTTATACTGTGACATTCCTGGAGGTTTAACAACATTGAGTTACGAGAAAATATCACGATTGGTTTTAACAAAATGGTACCTCATTTTTGGTTTAACGCGAATTCAATACAAAATAATCTGCGTGATTCGTTTCAGTAAAATTTGACACTTCAATTTCGATTGCCTGTGTTTTTGTACTCTTTTTGGCTTCTGGAATATTCCAGGCAATACTTGTAAAGATATTCGGGAAACTATTTCTGAATTCACACACTATTGTAATTGTAACGATAGGTATGTTATGGAATCAGTATCATAGTATACAATTTTGATTTTTAGGTACTACATGCTGTCGGGTAGTTTGGTCTGCGAGCAAGACTGGCATAAACTCCTCAAAAGTACCACCGCGACGCCGACGGTACGCAAAGGAAAAGTGGGAAGACCGCGTCGTAGTCGTGATTGAAAGGACGCCTCATTCGATGCTGGTAAGTTTAATTTTTTATTTTACTTTTATTTAAGTATTTTGGATCGGTTTATGTACGTCCTTTGATTTTAAAGAAATGTGAAGTTTGTTTGAAGTGAGCGTAAAAACATGTGCGTTTTATCAATTTCATTTTCCCACACATTTATAATTGGAGAAGACAGACAGCCGCGATGTGTTTTCCCAGGATAGTACTAGGGAAAATTTGCCGTGTATTGTTTTTCTTTAAAATTAATACTTTTCCTACCAAATAATGGTTCTCATTTTATAACATTCTCTAACTTTCTCATCCTCCTCCCATTTTCCCATTTAAACGAATTTTTGTACTTGAAAGTTCCATTTGGGATATTTCTGTTACTTACCCCAGTCCTGGGGCCAACATTGAAGATCGGACATATCGCTTGCGTCAAGGCATTATAAATAATTTTCGAATTTTCGAGTTGCCAGGAATTTTATTTTATTTTTCGCCAAGAATAAATCTTAATCTTAACGCGATGTGACTGGGTGTTACGGAGAAGGCGTTACTGTCCTATTCGGTCATTTATAACAGACGGTTAATTTTAAAACGCCGTGACTGAATTAAATATAGAATATTTAAATACTAACAAAGGAAGACAAGTCTATTTTTCATTTTGTTATCGCCTGAAATAGTTTGTGAAATAAAAACAGACGGATTTTTGAAGTAAACTTTAATGGAGGTTAAAAGTAATTGGCGACGATAAACGAATGTTTATTATGAGCGGCAGAAAAAAGTCAAAATTGAAGTGAAGCGCCATCGCTCCATGGGATTTTTATTTGTTTGATTTATTTAGTCAATTGTTTTTAACAAATTGTATTAATCGGAAAAACGTGGATTTACCTGAAGGTAAAGTTGGTTGGACGAAATGTATATCACTTAAATTTTTTATATACACTATAACAGATTTTTAGATTTATCCTTTATTAAACAGTATCTTGAATTATTTTGGATAGTTTGCGGTCACTGATTAAAAAAAATAATCGTTTTGTAATGTTTCGAGATTTTATAGTTTTCATAACTCTTTTTTGAATTAATTGTTTAAACTCTTACTTTATGGAAATTATTTATAATAAATATGGAAAGATAAATAAGACTTATCTTGAATTTCCACAGTCTCCCAAAGCATTTTAATATGTATTAAGGTCTACTTAGATTTCAGTATCTAAGACAGATATTGAATCCTAGGTAGACTTGAATATATATTAAACGCTTTGGAAGACTGTGGAAATTCAACATAAGTATTATTTATCTTTCCATATTTAACTCTTTTTTAGTTTTTAATAACTATTCTTTTAGGTTTTACAATTTTTATTATATGTTGGATTAATTTAGTTAGCTAGAGTACCTTATAAAACTAAACATGTGAAATCATATTATTTGTTTTACAAAACTACTGTAGTTTTCAACATACTGTTAAATACCTTAGATTTTTCTTTGGAATTCTTTATATTATGGTTTTTTAAATCGTGTTTTTTTCTAATTCTAACTTGATATTTCTGTTTAATACCGGATTTTTCTGGATCACACAGATTTCAAAATTCCCATGTAAAACTCATATTTTTTTAATTTTATTTGTATATTTTTTATCTAGTTTACACTTAGGATTTGAATTAGATGGAATTCAAAATATATTATATTTTTTTAAATTTTATCTGTTTCTTCTTATTCTAACCGTTTTTTTTTTGTTGTCTGGGACTGGACTTTTCAGGATCGCCTCAAATTTGGAAAATCCCATATAAAAGTCATATTTTTTAATTTAGATTTTGTTTGTCTCTTTTTCGTTCTAATCAAATATATTCAGTTTACATTAATTTCTCCAATTTACATTAGATTTATCCAATTTACAAATATTTTTCCAATTCGAAACTATTTTAGTCTTCTAGATCTCACCTCTTTTTCTGGTTAAACCACATATTTCTAATTAACACCGGATTTTTCTGAATAATACCAGATTTCAAACTCATATTTTTTTATGTATTATTTTTTAGATTTAACTACATTTTTCAATTCTCATCAGTTCTTCCAATTCATACTAGATTTTTCCAGTTCACAACAGCTTTTTTAAGTTCACACTGAATATTTCCGATTTACACTAAATTTTTCTTTGGAAAATAGCATTCGAAACAATAACATTTTTTATCATTTTTATTTGTTTTTTTGGATCTAACCAGATTCGGGATCACACCAGTTATCGAAACTCTTATTTAAGATTGATATTTTTTTAGAAATTTTGTTTACAACTATTTGCGGTTAACCAAATGTTTCCAGCCCATACCAGATATTTCGCTTTTAAACATTTTTTGGATGAGATCAGATATGAAAACATTAATTTTAAAATCGTAATTTTTTAAAATTCTAATTTTATTTGTCTCTTTTTTTTTGTACTAAGCAAACGTTTTCAGTTCACCTCAGATTTTTCAATTCACACCAGATATTATTTTACTGATTTACTTTTTTATTAGTAATTACTTTTTTGTTGGAAAAATATAGAATTTATTTTAAAATAAAAACATGAGAGATGATAAAAAAAAGTACAAAACGAAAGTAATATTTATCTTGGAACGAACGTTAGGGTTTCTCGTCGGTGCGGCATCAAATTTAATTACAATTCCTAATGAAATGCTATCTCGCATTTTGATCTGAACGTAATGAAATATTTTGCATCTAAACAAAATGAGTAATTATGGAGATGGAAATTAAATTACTTTTCAGTTACATTAACCGCGACCGTTTTTATTATCTAGACTCGCCTTTTCAGAAATACACATTTTAATCATAATTTACTAATGACCAAAGAACTTAAAAAAAAAAAATTAATACGTTTATCTGTTAACCTCTCGAGGGTAGAATTCGCCTTATTTTTTTAAAAATATTGGAAAACCGACTCTGAACAACCACCATTTTTATAACCGGTTTTTAATCCCGAGTGAAATAATTAATTACACAATAATTACCACGTACACGAAATCATTAATTCGAATTGAAGTCGGTCCAAAGAAAAACGAAACGACAAACTATAAAAAAAAGAATAAAAATAAATAAGCAGAATTAGGAATCCCCAAGAGAGAGAAACAGTTATAGCGCTAGGGAAACTATTTAATTAAAGTATAATAGCGGACAATACAAATACAACAAACAATCGAGCAAAATAAATAAATCTTCCTATCTAATTAGATAATTAAAAAGATCGAACCGTTCGTTCTACTCAACTATTATCAAGATTTAATTATATACAGGAAGGATACTTTTAAAACGAAACATTCAGCTCTAATATATATAGTAAGGGGATTTATATAAATTGTCACGGTTTTAGAACAAATTATCATCTTTTTTGAAAGCCAAATTCAGATATATGAAATTAAAAAGAATTTCATTATAAATGTTGATTAGTAAATATTTTTTAGTTAATTTCAGTAATCAACGTTTAATTAAATCTAGAATTTAAAGTCTAGCATCATGTGGGGTTATTAATTTTCAATTTATACATTCATTTTTATTGTTGATAATGCTGTGGAAAGCAATTTAATTCATTGAACATGTTTCTATAAAATTAAAAATTATTAGTCAACATAAAACATTACTGGAAAAGAATAAATAATGTATAGAGATTTATTTGATTTAATTACATAAAGTAAAAACATGTTCTAAATAAAAAGTCTAGAATATCTAAAATTATTTTGATATTCTATCTAATCTAATTTAGAAGAAGAAAACAACAACAAACAAAAAATAAGAAAAAAAGATCAATATAATCAATATAAAAGCCTAGAAAAAGAATTCAAAGTAGAGGGCTGATCAGAAATAGCAAACAGAATGTAAAAAAGAAACTATTACCAACCAAAATCATTTAGAGCAAAAAAAATTAGAAAAATTAGATACTGAAACAGAAGTTGTTAAACAATACACCGAACAAGAAGTTAAATTAAATGTGATGGGAATATCAAAAAATGCACCCTACAGTCTTCAGTGAAAATTAAGAGTAATTAAAAGGCTAGAGAGAGAACTGAAGGAACCTGATCAGAAATAGAAAAGAAAAAATAGAAGAAGAAAACACCAAATCAACTAAAGTAAGAAATTTGAGAAAAATTAGAGCAACAAAAATAAAAAATAAATACAGAAATAGAAGTTGTTAAACAATACGTAGAACAAGAAATTAATATATAAAATGAAAATTTGAAAATACAAAGAACACAAGGAAAAACAGATGTCTAAGAATTGAGAAAAGAAATAATAATAGACATCGAAAAATCCAATAATAGAAGGATAATAGGAACATGTGTTAGTGGGAATAACATGAAATTTGACGGAGAAATTAAAAAAAATGCACTCAAAGTACTTGGAAACAAAATAAAGAACAATTTAAAATTCTAGACAGAACTTAAAGAAGGATGCTGACCAGAAATGGCAATCAGAATATAGAAAATAAATTTGATGGAGATATTAAAAAACATACCGTAAAATCTTCAATATAAAATAAAAAATCTAGAGGAAGAATTCAAAGAAGCGACCATTACAAAAGTTAGAATCAGAAATTTTTGAAAAGTTAGACCTATCAGACGTATCATATACCGAAATAGAAGTTGTAAAACCATATACACAATAAGAAATTACCAGGACCACTTAGAAATAGAAGCAACACAAGGAAAAAGAGATGATTATTCTATATTCGAATTTGCTAAGAATTCAGAGAAGAAGAAAGAAGAGATATTGAAAGTTTTCATAACACAACAGTTGAAGGAATATGTGTTAGTAACAATAACATTAAATGTAAAGAGGATATTAAAATAGCCTCCTAGAGAAGGCAAAATAAAGAACAATTTAAAAGTCTCGAGAGAGCACTCAAAGAAAAGAGGAAAAGAAGTGATAAAGAAACATTTTTTTAAAATTTTGGGATATTGTCAATAGTTTATTAAACAGTGTTAGAAAATTTTTTTGGACGCTAATGTTTTGGGTTTAAAATTCATTGAGTTGCTTGATTTCTTTAATTTCTCTAGATCATCTTCACTTATGTAAACTAGATAAGTTAGAGCAACAAGAGGACAAATTTGATACTAAAATCGAAGTTCGTTGAAATGTAGAACGAGAAATTAACACAAAAGAAAATAAGGAAATAGAAGAAACACAAAGAAAACCAGATGATTGTTATATGCTAAGAATTGAGAGATGAAATAAGAAGGGAGATCAAAGGATAAAATATTACAAGGATAAAAGAAATATATGTTAGTGACAGTAACATTAAATATTATAAGGATAATAAAAAAATGTATTCTGAAATTTTTATCATAAAATAAAGAACAATTTAAAAGTCTGGAGAGAGAGTACTCAAAAAAAAGAGGAAAAGAAGAGATAAACCAATTTTTTTATAAGATTTTGCGATGTTGTCAGTAGTTTATTATTTTAGAAGCGATAGGGAATCTTTTGGACGATAATGATGTTTCTATTAAAAATTCATTGAGTTCCTTGATTTCTTCAAGTTCTCTAGCTCGTCGTTAGTTATGCAAACTACTATCAAATATAGGCAAAAGTTTCCATGAAAATTGACCACCTTGTAAGACCGGCGGATCGATGGTATATCAATGCAGTTAGTCTTATAACACAGCATTGTTAAAATACCGTCTCCTGACATAATGAGCTGGCTCTTTGTATATATTTTACAGTCGCCTCGCCATTTTTAGCCTTGTTCTGGATTGAGAACAGCGCGGCCGTCTAATTAAGGGTTACAAAGCTCCTCGATATAATACGAGGTAATTGTTAACTATCTATAGGAAGGTTTAATTAATAATTAAATCGGGAACGTAGCCGAGTTAATTAAACCAACTCAGCTTGGTCCGTTATTGACGGGATAGGCGAAGAAAAAAAAATAACGAGGGCGCGGGGGTGGCCGCCTCCGCTCAAGGCCCTTCGGTTCGGTATTGTTATGTTTCGGGATGAGATCTGGAACGAAAGGGAATACTTATTCTGTTTTTCATTAAAATTAAATACGGATTATCGAATGAATTAAAATGTGAAATTTAGCATTTTTTATAACCGAATCCACAAGTGATTTTCAATGAATCAGACAATTGTTCTTTTTTAATAATAATTTCTCTTAGTTCAATCGTTATAAATCAGAATTTCCATTTTTTAACACAGAGTGTGTCAAAAATCAGAAAATGTATATAATTTTAATTGGGTTCAATTTGCCAAAGGTTTTCACATTAGTAATTAGTGACAACATCGTAAATTTCTAACAAGTTTAGGATTCTATTGAAGTTTCGAAAATTCGTAAGATTGAATTAAGCAGTTATTAAACCCCACTTTGTTAAAAATTGTAAATTGATTTTAAGCCGTTAGGTTTCCAAATATAAATATTTTTAGCTATTTAAAATACATTTAAAATGTCTAAAATGTCTTTAAAATATTTTAAACTATTTTCCATTTTCCATTTTCCAAAAAAAAAATCTTGAGTAAATGTCATTTTATAAAGAAAAATCTATTGTAAACCGAAAATAACTGGAGCGAACTAAAATATAAAAATTGACGTAAACTGAAAAAAACTGAATAGATACGTGAAATACCAGTTTTATTTTTTTAAATTTTTTGCCATGTAATAGATCCTTTACAAATCATAGAATTTTCAAAGGGCTAAATTATTATAGAAATTTAAGCTTTTTGATTTATCTGAGTTTCAGTTTTTCAAAGAAAAATCTAGTAAAAATCGCAAATATAGTATAAACGGTAAATATTTGGTGTGAACAAGAATAATATGATTAGATCTGGAAAAATCTGAAAATATTCTGATAAAATTTAAAAAAATATATATTGAACAATAAAATGAAGGTCAGAATACGTAAGAAAATGCCAAATCTTTTTTGAAAGTTTTTACCACGTTTCAGATCCTTCAAAATTTATAATATTTTTAAAAGGTCTAAAAATTTTTCAAAATTAAGAAATATTTTTTCATTTGGTGCAGAGGGTATTTAAAGAATTGCAAATTGTTCGAAATAATACTAATACTAAGAAACTCTTTTGTAAAAAAATATCCATAATTTTTGAATTCTTCAAAATTCACCAAAGTTTCACAGTCTTCTACAACATTTTCGAAATTCAAGAATATTATTTCCGACATTTTACTTTTCTTGTGTACTTTTTTTACTAATGTTTTTAATGTATCTTTTTGTGTTTCCAAAATTTAAGTTAAAAACTAAAAATAATTACGTGTAAAATCCATAAACGAAACCTTAAACCACTATTTTCTTTTCAAGGAAAAATTAATTTTTCTTTAATAATAAATTTGTTATTATTTTAAAAACTTGTTTGGAATATTCACGATAAAACAATTCAGAATACTTGTACAGGGTGACCAAAGAGACCATACACGGTAATTAATCCAAACGAAGAGCAACGAAATATTTTTGTAAATTTTGTTAATGAAGGCAATCGGTTATGAAAACCGGAGCGGCAAAAGTTTGGCGGGAATTCAAGAAAATCCGCGGTAAAGGAGAATATTCGAACGGCTCTAAAGTATTGTTTTATGTTATAAATTTAATTCCGCGAGTATTAATTGGTCATGAAACCGACCGAATTACTTTTATGGGGTGCATCGATGGGGATTATAAGCTTTGCTTCGACGGGGTTCGGCGGTCGCGTTTCCGCCCTTTTCGCCCCTAAATCGCAAGTTTTCGCTCCAAGGCGAACGGGGGATTTTTCTTTGTCGTTTGCTAAATCGAGCACCGGAATTTTCGTTCATTGTCGTGTAGTAAAACTGATCTTCGAAATTAAGAGCAACACCTCAAAAAAGACGCTCTTAAATTGACTTGTCCCGGATTTTTCCGGGACGTGCCTGTCTCCATAATTTAATATTGACTAGGAATATTAGAATTGGATAAAATTTTAAAAAATTATGAGAGTTCGGAATTTTAGTTTTCAAAAAAAATATAGTCTCAATGTTATATTTAATCTGGAAAAATATAGTGTGAACTGGAAAAATTTAATAATCTGGTGTAAATTGGAAAAATCTGATTTGAACTGAAATCTTCTAATTAGAACAAAAAAAAAATAAAAAACACTACGTATATTAAGTTCTAAATAAAAATTTCCAAATCCTACTTCAATAAAAAAAAATGGTTGGAATCAGAAAAATATGTATCAAATTTAAAAAACTATAACAAAAATATAATGAACTGAAAAATTCTGGTCTGAAATGATAACACTGGGTAGAATCAAAAAGAGAAATATGAAAAGTAAAAGAAGTTACTTATGTTTACTGATTACTGATTTTTAAATAAGAGTTTCCAAATTTAGTGTGATCCGGAAAAATCCGGTGTCAACTAATAAAATAAAGATTGAATCCAAAAAAAGGCGAAATTTAAAAAATTACAATAATCTGTAAATGTCATTTACCATAGAAAAATCTAGTGTAAATCTGAAATATTTGGTGTGAACCAGAAAAATTTCATATGAAAAACCACTAGATTTTCTTTAATTTTATTGTAAACGATTTAAAATTCTAAAATTAGTTTTCAAAAATATTTTAGGAATACATCGATATTCACGAAATTTTTACACAGAGCAGTTTTAAAATTTAATAAACGTACTAAAAATTATTTTATTACTTGATACCAACTAGAAATGATTTTGTGCGAAATTTAAACCTCAAAAACAAAAAGCTTGATCCCGTTACTTCCTGCATAAAATGAATTATTATTTTTACGGTTGACTAATCGAATTATCGCACACTTTACCAAACAATTAATTAAAAATTACAATTGAAAATTGACCAGACAAGTTTTACAAACAAATTCGAGTTTGTGTTCTTTGACATATTTATTTCGTCGATTGTGTAATATAGACAAACGATTTACTAATTAGTTCCTACTACTAAGCAATAATGTTGTAAAACAGTAGATAGTTTGTTAATTGCTAATTAGATTTTTTTACACAGGATGCTTAATATTGTTATTATCGAATTACAAAACCCTCTAAACTCTTCCTATTATTATATAATAAATAATTAATACTATGGTTCATTTAAATTTTTTAGAACATACTAAAATATTATATAAGTTGTATTCACAGGATGTTTCATTTATCATATGCCATCAATATTTATGCTTTTTCTATTTCACCTTATAATTAATAAAAGCAAATTTTATTGACGGCCCTGTCGTGATTTTTTTCTAAAAATTTATATCAGAAAACAGACCACAGTATCGTAATTAATTAAAACTAGTTGATTCTGAGATATGAATATTTGCAGTAAAAATTACAGGTCCGTCTTTAAGATAAAGTTTACCTGTTCATCCCACAGAAAAATTTTTACCAAAAACCTTATTTTTCAAAAAATAAAAAAATCAATTATAATTTTCTATGCATCTTTTTTGCACAAGACGAAATTTAATAAAAAAAAATTATTTTCCTTTCATTTATTTTATTGCAAAATTCTATAAAAATAGCAACTCATAAAAATTTGTCAAAAAAATACAATTGTTGATAATCAAAGAAAAAATTTAATAAAAAATTTGATTTTTCCTGCATAAAGTCCAAATTTAATAAAAAAAATTAATTTTATAGTCAAATTCCAGATTTTTCGTATGATAGTGATCTTCTCTATTTATATAAAAATAGCAATTAACGAAAATTTAAAAAAAAAATACATTTTTTTATAAAAAACAAAATTTTATAAAAAAATTTATTTTTCCTGCACAAAGTCAAAATTAAATTAAAAAAGTTGATGAGTTTACCTGTTCATCCAAAGGAAAAAATTTAACAAAAGTATAAAGAAAAATAAAAAGTTGATCGATTATAATTTTTTATCGATCTTTTTTGCACAAGATGAAATTTAATACCAAAAAGCTTTATTTTTCAGGCACAAAACAAAATTTAATAAAATAAAGTTGATTTGCCTTTAAGTTATTTGATTGCGATCTTGCCATTATTATTATTATTATTATTAATATAATTGCAAATTCTATGAAATTAGCTAATCGCGAAAATTTATAAATAAATACAATTTTTGATAATCAAAGACAAATTTTAATAAAACGTTTGATTTTTGATGCATAAACTCGAAATTAAATAAAAAAAGTTGATGAATTATTGACCGGTTATAACTTTGTATCGATCTTTTTTCCACAACCTTATTTTGGTTTGCACTATCTCTTTCTACTTTAATAATTGGCACTTGTCATTTTTTATTTACGCATTATATTTATTTCGAAACCAAATTAATTTTTTTTTCTTTCTCTTCTTTCAGTTGAACCTTTGTTGCCGGGCGATACAGGGACGTGCAATATTTTTTCGAGAAAAGAAGCATTTCCTTGACTTTCCAAACTTTTGGTTCTGACATCCCCACCTCACGTTTCGTTTTTTTTTCGAAAAAAAAGCAATTGCGAGGAAGAATTTCGAATAACGAGCTCAATGAAATGTAACGAAGATGTTGAAGCAATTTGTATAGATGTACAAAGTTAGGTTTAAGGATTGTATAAATGATTGTTCGAAATCGTGAATTTATTAAATAAGTGACGAAAATTTCTGATCGCAAGTTTCATTTTGGTATGTTGTTGTTATTTTTGTAAATAATAAAGTATTGTTAATTATGGTTATTTTTGTTTAAATAAATATCCTGATAAAATTGCTGAAATTTAAATAAAAAGAAAATATAGAAATTAAATATTCAAAATTTTGTTAAATAATTTTGAAAATCATTTATCTATTATTAAAAATTAATTTAAAATTTATATTTCTAAAAAAAAAGAAGAATTCACATGGAGCTAAATCTGCAATAAGGTAAGCGCGATTTCTAGTCACCTTTGAGATTTTACAAAAGTCCCAAATTTTTTTTAAGAATTACATTTTATGGAAAATATTAAAATTGAGTGAAAAAATATGACTGTTTAAAAATTCGAAAAGTATAAATTTCAAATCGAATAAACTTGTTTAATTACATTTGTATTTGAAAAATGTGATTTATCATATTTTCATATCATATTTCATATTTCATATCATATTTTGATCAAAAATTTCAGATTTTCAAATAAAGGTAATGTTGGCAAATACCTAATAGAAAAATAAAAAACGAAAATTTATCAAAAATTACAATTTCCTAATGAACGAAGTAAAGTAAAAAAATGTTTTTAAAAAAGTTATTTTGGTTCAAAATTTCAGATTACTAATTAAAGCGGTGTTGCTAAATTATAAAAAATAGTAAATCATAAAAATTTGTCAAAAAGTATATCTAATTTTTAATAGTCAAAGTTAAAATTAAAAAAATAGATTTTTCATTAACAAAATAAAAACTTTGTGAAAAAGTTGATTTTCTTTTCGGTTTCCTGATTTGTCTGCGATATTGTCAAATTATATAAAAAGAGTAATCCATAAAAAAATTGAAAAACTGAAATTTTTAATAATCTAATACAAAATTTTATAAAAAACTTTTCCTTTTATTTATTTGATCTCCATGTCGTTAAATTATATAAAAATAGTAGGTCAAGAAAATTAAAAATAAGTATAATTTTTTTATGTCACAAAATTTAAATATGACATTCAGACATAAAACTAGTATTTATGATTTTGGCAATATTTTTGTAAAAAATATCAAATTTCAATAATTAACAACAAAACAAAGACTTTTGACGAACATTTTCAAAATAGCAGTTTATAAATATTTGTAAGAATATACAATTTTAATAAATAAATACAAAATTTAAAAAAAAAGAAAAGTAGATTTTGCTTTAAAATTCCAGCTTTTTGCCATTTTACCAAATTATAGAAAAATACAAGGCACGAAGTCAATTTCGATTTAAAATGAACCAAAAAGTACGATTTCTCACGGAAAAAGTCCATTTGTTTTTAAATTTTTAGATTTTGCTGTGAAGTCGATATTGCAGCATTCTAAAAAACTCTTGAAAATTTGTTAAAAGCACGATTGCTACAACAAACAGTAAACTTATTCCAAAGAATGCCAAGTTTTTCCAAATGCATTAATTTGATAAAATAACATAAAAACAGATTCAAATAATTTATATTAGTTTTTTAACCAACCATTTGTGCCAGTGTAAATAATAAATTTGGAATTTAATACTATTACTTAGTTAGTTTTTTGTATGAAAAATTCTAGAACTCAAAATTAAAAATTCTATCTCTTTAGACGTTTTAAATCCGATTAACTCTCCGCCTCTACATTAACAGAAAAATTGAAATATTTACATACGTTTCAAAAACCGTCCGGTAATTTAAAAAAAAAATGCTTATTACGAAGTTAACCAGGTACTCCTCAAGCCATAATAATTTAAATAATGGGGCAATTACCTGAGAGAATGTCGACATCATTAAATCCCGAAACAGTTTTAGTTGAGATTTTTCTTTAAATAGGCTGCAAAAAGAAAGAAACAAAAAAAAATGTCCGCAAGGTAAAGTCAACTCGCGAAGATTTGTGTCAATTAATAGACTCCGTTCCGTTTTCATTTTTATTTTCATCTCAGTCCGTACATAAATTGCCTTCTAGTTTAAATTTATGGCCAAAATATCCGAGATAATTAGAACTACTGCCCGATAGGCTGGTCGATGAAGCCAAAAAAAATTGTATATTCTTATTCATTATTAGATGAATATTGCAGATCAAATAAAGTAAAATAAGAGATACAGAACTTTATTATTATTATAAAGAGTATAATTAAAATATGTGCAAACTAAAATGGTACTGACCTGTACATGAATTAATCACGGATTTTTCACCTCAAATATACTCACATTTTGAGAGAAGAAATTAGCATCACAACACTTTCATACAGACTTAAATCTAAAAGAGTTGCAGCCAACTTTTCAATCATTTATCGTTCAGTTAGGCGAATTAAAAAATAAAATTAATAATTTTCATTGGCTTAAGTTTTGTTATTTGTACAATTTAAACTAAATATAATTTGATTGTTATTTACTGTACTATCAAGTGCAGTGGCGCGTAGGTTCCTTTGAAATTATTGCAAAATACCGCCACCGTTATAATATATTGCGCTGACTAAAATCAATGTTTTTCGTTTTATTCTCGGACGAATCTCAATTAGTACCAAATGGGCCAAAGAGAAACTGAAAGTATATATTGTGGTCTTTGATCTTCAATAGAAATAAATAGGATTTTTGTAAAAAAATCATGTTTTGTGGCTAGTAAAATTGTCACATTATCGTACTTGTTCTTCAATAGCAATAAAAAGACTCTTTGTAGAAAATAAATAGAATTTTTGTAGAAAAAGTCATTTTGGTGGCCATTGAAGTTAAAAAAAAATATTACATTGTCATATTTAATCTTCAGTAGAAATAAAAAGATTTTTTGTTGGATATCAAACAGACTTTTTGAAGAAAAAGTATTTTTGGAGGCTATAAAACGTTAAAAATAAAATTGTCACTTTCTGGTCTTTGATCGCAAATAAAAATAAGTAGAATTTCTGTAAAAACCTATTTCTTTAGGGAATAATATAAAAAAACGTGTTAAGTTATTCTCTTTAATCTTCAATGGGAATAAGAAAACCTTTTGTAGGTAAAATATATAATTTTTAAAGAGCAACTATTATTTATGGAAATAGTAGTTAATTAAATTAGAAAATAGATAGAAAAAAAGGATAATTAAAGGTACGGATCCAGGAAAAAGTGAACCACAAGGTGACATGCAGAAATAAAGACAGTAGCAAAAGATAGAACATAGAATATTTAGAAGCAAGTAAAAAAAGTAGACGAAAAATATAAACCAAATAATAAGAAACAAAAAATAAGAGACCGATATTAAAAGAATTTTATAAAATGGAGATAAAGAGTAAAGGATACTCCTCCTACATCATTTATTATGTTACATGTTATTTAATTACATTATAAACATTTTAAATTATATTCTTATTTCCAAAGTGTACATTTAATAATAATAATTTTTAAACCAGTTTTCTTTCATTGCCATTTACTCTTTTTGCTTTTATTTACTTTTATTACATTTATTACAGAAATTGACGCTGAGGAGCCCACGACTGTCTTAGTGCTCGCTTTTTTTATTGAATTTGAATAATAGATCCAGATAAATGTAATTGTTTTCAGAACCTAAACAGAGGAACTCACTCTAAATGTAGATTTATGGTGCTTCTTCAAACGATTGAATTTTAATCCTGGAACTATAAAAGTAGACTAGAGTTTAAGAATTGTGTCCTAAGAGCCTGCAAAAGTATACTTATTGTAAAAATTTGATTTGAATTTGAATATTTGAATTGAGTTTTACAACTCCACTAGACTAAACTAACTAAATCCACATATTTTACTTCAAATTAAATTAAACTCGTTTTTTGAATGGACGAGAGATATTTTGAAAAACGTCGTATTATATCCGAAACGATATAAATCTATTTGTGATATTGAAAAAAAAATACAATTCCATTTGATGGATTGAATCCAAAGTAATTTTCGAAGTTTCCTACGAGGTAGACTTCGACTACAATTAAACATTAATCTAAAAGCAGTGCCAATTTCCCTAATGCGTTTTGGATTTTCATTTCTCATCAAGCAAAGTAAACCCCGGCCATATTGCTTTTCTATATCAAACTTCACACCCGTCTGCCATAAAGCATGAATTGAAACTCCTTACCAATTAGGAAATTCGGCTTTTACGCCCTATTTTATGAGTCCCTTAAATTATGTGGATATCCTTACGCGACGGGATATGTAGATAGACTTACCATCTATATTAGATGAACCTCAACCAACAGTATGCGCCGCCGGTATGCATTTCTCTGAAAAAAAAAAAAAGTTATTTCAGATTACGAGAAGCTGTAAAAAATTCAATTTTAACTAAACGTATAAAGCACAAACCCAACCTTTCTCCATTTTATAAAATTCTTTTAATATCGGTCTTTTATTTTTTGCTGCTTATTATTTTTGGTTTATATTTTTCGTAACCTACTTTTTTTACTTGCTTCTAAATATTCTATGTTCTATCTTTTGCTACTGTCTTTATTTCTGCATGTCACCTTGTGGTTCACTTTTTCCTGGATGCGTACCTTTAATTATCCTTTTTTTCTATCTATTTTCTAATTTAATTAACTACTCTTCAACCCTAAGAAGAAGGAGTTAATTTTTTCTCCAGCTCTGCATATTTAACTTCAAGCATTAAAGCTCTTGTTGGAGTTGATTAAGTTTTTCATTCTGCATATAGAATTTGTTCATTTTGCATACGTTATAATATTTTATCGTCAATTTCATCTTTTCCAGATGTGTTTATTTTGTAATTTAGCCAAATGGTTTGGTAGAAGACAATAGTCAATTTTACAAGATCGAATTGTTTTGTAATTTGAACCTGAAGATGTGGCCCATTTGGTCACGAAATCGGTAGATCTCCTTTTTTCTATGAAAAATAAAATCCTATAGACAGTGAGACTAAAGTAGTTATTTCTCCCATTTTTAATTATAATTTAAGTCGAGAATTTTCAAAAATTCACTTAGACATGATCTATAACATGAATTGTAATGTTTTTTACTAAATTTGTTGTTAATTTTTATATGCATTATGATTACATACGCATAATTATCAATGTTTACCTTTTTTAACATTAAATTTGTTTTAAAGTATTATTTGAAAATAAATCAATACTACATTTGTCAGTATGCCAGAAGTTAACATGTTACATTCAAAATAAATAATACTTATATTGAATTTCCACAGTCTTCCAAAGCGTTTTAATATGTATTCAAGTCTACCCGGGTTTCGGTATTTGACAATATCATTTTCAAAGACAGAAAAAAGTTTGACAGATATCATACATCTGACAACCTATTATTAAGTATTATTCATCTTTTTATAAAAATATATATGGTTAGTATTATTTAGTTCAAAAGGTGATTTAAGATAATTGAACTTCACAGGTTTAGTTGTTCATTCAATATTGAGGATATTTGAGGTATCTTTTTATTTCATATTCCTGCAAAGTTCTTTTTTTTGACATTTATATGAAGTACTTCCATGGTTGTTTCCATTGTGTTATTAAGTGTAGGTTTGTTTTTGGTGTCAATGAGGTGTTTTTAGAAAAAGAAGAATATTGCTTAATAATGTTTGGTTGTCAGATGTAGGACATGAGTTATTTACGTTTTAATTACTCGGACTCGCTCAATTTTTTGAAAAATTTACATAAAAATGTATTATTAATTTTAGGGAAAAAAGTTATTCTTCATAAAAAGTTCTGCATTATCTAAAAAAAACCTAGAATACAGTCATCAAATATCAAATGTTTTTAGTGGTATACGAGGTTTGTCGAAAAACATGAGTTTTACTCAAGACTAAAGTACCTTTAAATTTGACAATATCGAAAAATGTTACTAAAAAAGTTGATCAGAATGAAAAATTACGTTTAAATATGCAAGTACATCCATTTACATTAATAAAATTATTTTTAAAACGTATGTCTACAATAATGCAAATTTAACTGTAGTGCACTTATTACGCGTTTTAATTGCAAAATTATTAGAAAACATCGAAAAACTAAAAGGTTATCATGTGTTTCGTAATCACAAGAGATAAATGTTCATTCAAAATAGAAATATTAGTAAAAAATAAAATAATCTGAAGTTTTCATTTAAATGGATGTACTTGCATATTTAAACGTAATTTTTAATTCTGATCAACTTTTTTTAGTAACATTTTTCGAAATTGTCAAATTTAAAGGTACTTTACTCTTGAGTAAAACTCATGTTTTTCGACAAACCTCGTATACCACTGAAAACATTTGATATTTGATGACTGTATTCTAGGTTTTAGATAATGCAGAACTTTTTATGAAGAATAACTTTTTTTCCTAAAATTAATAATAAAACAGTTTTCCATATGTTTCCAACTTAGGGGGACATATTGTATATTTTTAGAATAATATAAAAGTATGTGAACTTGGAATATACGGTGTGATGTAAATATCCCGCTGTATGAAAATAAAATAAAATTAAAAAGTATGCGTTATTTTTGTGTCTTATTTCTCGTAGTGACTTTCTTCTCGATCAAAACGGAGTTATGGCCGGTTGCAACGATAATTTTATTTCCTGCTTGCTTTTTCCTCGTCCGTTACGAGAAAAGAGTGACATTATAAATCGTCAGAGGGATATTGAAGTGAACTGAGGGTCTTACATCAAAGTCAAAAGTTAATTTCCTTTTGCGTCTTGACCAAGTTATTATTTAATCTGGTGTTGTGGTCATTTCTATACACATTTGATTGATGGAAATCATATTTCAGGGTACGGCGGCGGGCTGCGCTCCGCACACAAAAAGTTAATTGATTAATTAAATTCCCTTTCCTGTGGCATTTCATGTTTTTATGGTTAGTCTTTATTGAAAAAGTTTCTTCATAAATGGAAGCGTTAAAAGACTTCGCCACTGCGGTTGACTAACTCGATTTTTGCTTTACTTTGTCACTATATTACTGTTCTTTATATACAAACGATGTAATCAGTACTTTTTCAATTAAAGTTTAAACTAAATTTAACTGATAAGATAAAGCAATTTACCTAAAAAAAAAGGGACTTTGAGAATTACTCGGTACTCTATTTTTGTATAATTACTGGCAGTGTTTTCGTTTCATTAGGAGACGTCATCTGGATGAAATTTAATAAAAGGAAAATTAATTATATAGGTATTAGGCTTATACAACACCGTAGGCGCTCTGTGTTATTCTCCGTTCCCCATTATCCCGTCAAAATATCACACATGTTCCGTCTAATTAGAATGTCTCTCCTCTCGGGATCTCGCATAATTAACTACAATTCGGCACAGAGCAAACCGAGAGAAATAACATTTTACTCAAAACTCAACGATCATAAAAATAACTTAAATATACATCGAAACGGACATTAAATCTATCTTCATTAAAAACTAAACCCTCTCAGACATCCTGTATAATATAAGATGTAATGATTAAAAAATTATAAATTACTAATACTCGACTTTTAAAATAGTAGTGTACTATATCATAATTTAGATTATATGTATACGCTATTTATTTTGTAATGAATTGAGAAAATAGCATAAATTTTTAAATACAAGAGATCTTAAGAAAAAACATACAATGGATATTTTAATACAGATGTTGAAGTTTAATTTAGAAATGTTGAATATTGTGATATAGGATTGACTTACGATTGTAATTTTTTTTTTTATTTTTGAGATTTTTTCTCTATAAAAAGCTTTTCGATCAGTATTGTAACCTCGTAATAAACTGTCCAAACTGAGGGATATTGTTCAAATTTGTTAAAATCCTTAATTCGTTAATATTTCGAAAAAGAAAACATTAAATTCTTATGTAAGTTGTAAATAAAAATTGCTATCGATTTTTATGAACTCGACGTAGTTCAATGATCGTTCAATTTCTTGATTTAATTTAATTCTACTTTTTTGGTTTTAGATGTTTTACTTATATTTTAATATTAATTTTAATATATTCCTCGCCCGAATAAACAAAATAAACAAAAATGAACCAAGAAATTTTTATCAAACAATCATAAATGAAAAGGGAGAATATCAATATATGTATTGTAGAGACAAAAAATTAAAACTTATAATAAATAAGGAAGACAACTTAGGGTAATGGTAAAATTATTTTGACAAGTTACTGAATAGACTATAAAGAAACAAATAACGTCGAGAGCGAAAAAGATTGTGAACAAAGAAGGTATTCATGAGATAGAAGAAGCAAATTTAGAGAAAATTAAAGAAATAATTAATAAAGTGAAGATACATAAAAGCCCAAGTATAAACTTGATACACATATAACTTATAAACAATTGATGAACACAAGTTGACAGAATATAAAGCAGAGTTACTAGTGCAATGTTGGAGCTAAGAAAATATTCCAACAAGGTGGGAAAAAGTATTGCTTTGTTCAATTTATATGCTACAGTATTAAAAGCTCCACTAAAATTGAATAAGGTCGATCTATAGAATATCAGTGTGAATTGGAGAGTGATAGATCAACGGAGGACCAAATTTTCATTCTTAAAAAACTACAGGAAAAGCACTATATAAGAGCAGTCATCAGAAAACTATAGCATTGGTTGAAAAGAAAATGAAAAATACATCTAGGTCTGTAAAAATAAATGGAAGAAATTTCGAAATTGGAACGAGAATAAACAGGGAGATTTCTTGTGTAAAAAACTGATGGAGGAAGTTTAATATCTTAATATTTTAAATATTGTTATCTATTCGTTCAGATTTTTCTTTTCTAATTATTTTTTTAAGACTTTCTTTAGATTTTCTTATTTCTCTTAATCTTTTATATTGTTAGATCAGTTTATTTGAATCTGAAGATTTTCCTAGATGCTATTTATTTTTATTTATTTTTCATTGTACTATACGTTCTCTTTTATTTTCTTTTACTCCTAATGTTCGTTTACTATTTTGTTTGTGTTTTCTTTAATTGGGTTTCAGTTATTTTTTTTGTATTGTTCTTTTTTCCCTTTCAGTTGAAGCTTTATGGTCTTTTCATATTTATTTCTATTATAAAGGATACCATTTAATAATATTATCATTTTTGACGATTATCATATTACAGAATCAAATGTTTATTAACGGTTTTGTGCATTTTGTGCCAGTTAAATTATTAAAACTTAATTAAACATTCCACAAAAAAGGTGTTTATTACTTTTGAATAACCTTGATTACCGTTAGATTTGCGTAGATAGCTAATTAGTTGCTATTTTATTTTTTTACATTTTTATAATAACATATAATGGATATTTGGGATAATTTGCTTAAGTTCTGTTTAACTGTCGTTAATAACCCGCATATAACCTAAAATTCCTATCCAGCGCTTGGAAAAAAGAAAACCAATAACGACGCTGCCCGCTACATAACGTTGAAAAATTAATTAGTCATTAAATCGCCTACATTGTACGAAGCGAGGTTTAAATACGAAACTTAATTAGTTAGAGATTGATAGTACGATAGCTTTCATAATCAGATATTCACCTGTGCATTCACGAGAACCTCATTGGTTCACAAAGCTTTTGCTTTTCGCGGACCATGCTTTTCAATTAGGTATAAATAAAAAAAAGTTCATGAAATTTTAATGTAATCGCCTCCACACATCTGTAGTCCTACAAAAAGAATACAGGGTGATTTACGAATGAATAATTCACTTACAGCTAATATAATTTAAAAGAGTAATTTAGAAAATGCTCGTTCGGTTGGAGTCTCGCATTTCGTTCCAAATCAATTCAATTAATTTGATAAATATTTAAGCGTCCATTAGGTATTAAGAAGAGAATCGGTAAAAAGGTACATTTATTTCAATAACACTGTTCCAGATGGAAATGGATTCGTGGTACAATTAACATTAATATAAAAGCTCTGCTAATTTCCTTAATGCGTTTTGGATTTTCATTTTTCATCAGCGAAAGTAACACTCGCCGGGTTCACGATGTCAGAACTCACACCTACAGGGTCCAATTTTATAATTTCTTTCGTGGTTTATCGATAATGATATCCGGAATCGGTTAGATGTTTGTTACATTAGGATATTATAATCAGGGAGTTATTCATTTTAAAACTGGTAATAAACTATCAACAGCAATTTGTGTTACCATTTTTTCTAGGAAACACATTTAAAAATGACTTTGTCAAATAGAACTTGAGCTACGATATGTGCCATGTTAAACTATGTTGCCGCATCTACAAACTTGCTCAGATTTTAAATAAAAATATTGTGCCGCGTCATAATTGTTACTTAGTATCGATTAAAAAATCTTAACGAACTCATATAATTTTATGTCCCTTTCTAATACAAAATAACAATAGGTAGTTCATTTTGTTTTATTTATAAATTGTATTTCGGTAATTCCAATTGGGTATTTGTTGAAAATAATTATGATATTCATGTAGGTAAAACTATCTAACAGGGGATTATCTTCTCCATTTATGTATTAGAGAGGATGTATTTTTTTTTAATTTTATACAAATATCTCAATTCCAGCTATACAAAAAAAACATGGTGACCAAAGTACTTTAGTAGTTTTATGTGGATTTCAAAAATTTTTACTGTTTCACTTTTTCTCAACTTATACTAAATTACAGAACTTTTATTTCAATTACTGAAGAGTCGTAACGTTATAAATTTGAGAATTTAATTTTTACTTGAGCGTTGTGACAAGTTGTGACAGACGTTGTGTTTTTCGATTAAGACACTTTAAGAGTGATTACGTTTTATTGGTTAATTATGTGGTCCATTGGAGCTGTTTTTGTTGGTGAAGCTTTGTAGTGTATATTAGCGTGTTGTTAATTGGTTACTGCAACTTAATAAAATAAACTATATTTATCTTGAATTTCCACAGTATTTCAAAGCATTTTTAAAATATTTTCTGTGACTCAAATTTCGCTAATCGCATTGTCAAACTGTCTAAAAATACAAGACTTCCACGTTTCTTTTTTCCTTTCTTCGATAATTTCTGAAAATGGGGGATAGTATAACTGTTTTCGTATACCGAAGCTACTAAAACTCCCTGTTTCAACCTAATTTAGGCCAGGTTTAGGCAAGTTGGAATGAAGATGTCTGAAACATTCCCCAGCTTTAAGCAGTTAAGAACCAAGATCGTATTAATGCCGATTTTCGCAGTGGTTAAGGCCTTTCGACTTGAATAATCAGTTTGTGTTGTCTAAAGAGGACTCTGGATGATCATAAGAAAAAACTTATCAGTTGGTTCAACAACATGGTTATTTTGAAATCCTCACAAAGCATTAAGCGATGCTCATAATATTTTACTTTCTTACCATTATTACCATATTGATATAGTTTTCCTCCAGTTGCATCGAGTGATTCCCATTATGTACCAAGACTGCTTTAAGACTTGTATTTGACAACTCAATGAATATACACCAGCTGGATGAATCATATTTTATGTCAAAATACTGCATGAGCCCTTGAACATCGTTAAAAAAACAAAATTTTCCTCTTTGGAGAAAAATTCTGTGAATTCTCTCTCACGGCACCTCTACCACGAAAATGATTTTCCAGGACATAGCCGTATTTTATTTTTTTATTATTTATTTATTTTGACACTAATAATTTGCCAGTATCTTTTCGAAGACCTGAAACTCTAACCAAATCATTATGCTTACTCTAGTTTTTCCTCATCAACAGAATTTTTTTTGACAGCTATTGTAATTTTGTCATTTTTGTTATTTATAATTTTCTGATGTCTCTTATTAATTCGTTACCAAATAGGAACAAGTCTGATTTCGATTCTTCTGATATTTTTTGAGTACTGATTTTCAGGTTTTGCTTTTAACATCGTTAATCAGTTTGAGTGAGTCTAATAGAAAAACAAAGAGATATTAAGAGCCGACCTAAGAACGGCGAGTTCTTTATTTTATTTTTCCTGAATAGCTTTTAAAATGGCGACCTACTTCTTTTCTATATTTGACAAAAAAACTGCTTTAAGTGAAATTTAAGTTAAGAAGTTGGAAGAGCAACTGTCGAACTCTTCATCTCTTTTAGCCCTCAACTATTTTGTTTTAATTATTACGTAAGGAAAAACGCCGAGGAAATACAATAACAATTCATTTATCGAAAATACAACACCTACAAAAGAGTAGGGCAAATTACATCTTTAAATAATTAAAAGATTTAATCGTCTTAATCTCTCGAGCTCCCAACCTTGACTTTCACAATACACCCCAAATTGGTTGTTCTTTATAAAAAAATAAATGGAAAATGAGACGGACTGTTTTCCGTTAATTACAATTTGTATTTTATCGGTCTCCGTTTTCATCTTTGGATTTTTGGTCTTCACCTGATGGCGGCCCAGCTCAAAGTTTATGTCATCGGTACTCATAACAATCATAAAAAGGGATCGGGGAAATCGTGAACGTATCCATAAAGTGGGCACTCGACAAGATGAAACAACAAATTGGAAATGAGAAAATTGGGCAAGAAATAATCCCGGGGTCTGTCGGGGACGAGCAGGAGACCGAGCGGGGCGAGGAAGAGAAGCCCGAGCCTTTCATTCTGCGACCGGACTTTACTGAATTATTCAATGCTCACAAATTCAATCTGGGGATTGGAATTTACAGCCATATTGGCTGTTACAAAGAGAATTGTTTTTTGTCCGACTCTACTTTTCCTAAATTGAGATATGATTTTATTTATTTATTTTTTATATACAAACCTTTTTTTTTCCTTTGGCAGGTTGATTTGGTGTCCTTTAACCTCCCGGTCGAGTTTATTGATATTATTCGAAAATGAAATGGGATTTTTTATTACCTAGAAGCCGGCTAATTAATCACGTCCTCCTTCTCATCACTAATGGGCTCCAAATGTTCATTTTACCTAATGTTCAATTAAGCTAATGTACATTTGCATCTCTGCGACGAACAGAGACGTCGAGGACGCTCGCCGTCGATCTAGAACGTCCGACGTCGGTGCTCGCAGAGTCGTAGCCGAAGAAATTGGCCAAAGGAAAAAAATGGTCAAGGAATTAAAAGAAAAATTATTAAAAAATACTAAAAACTTTACGAAACTGTCTAAAAATACAACTTAACACGAATGAGATAACTTAAAAAACATGGATTATATTAAAAAACGTTAAAGACTTAATCTTAAAGATACTATTAAAAATTAATAAAACACAACAAAATATATGATTTTAAATAATTTTAATACACTTCAATCAAATTGAAATGGTTTGAAAATTCTGGAGTAAATATGATAGAGTATGAACTTGATTGACAAACTTTAAAAATGTGCAAAAAAACTTAAAAAATGGAATAATCTTGAAAAATGATGAGGGGGTACTATAAAAGAATAATAAAATACAAAATACAAAAAACTTTAAATAATCTTTAAAATTCTTAACATATTGAAATAGTTTCAAAATGCTTAAATAAATTTGATACAGCTTGAAAAATGTTGAAAACGATACCATAAAAAATTAATAAAATAAAACAAAAAAATAACATTATATAATCTTCAAAACATTTGAAACAGAATAAAACAACTCGAAAATGTTGGAGGAAATTTGATAAAGTTTTATCTTGCTTGACAGGCCTTAAAAATGCACAGAGAAGCTTAAAAAATTGGCCAAAAAAATGGTAAAAGAATAAAACAATTTGTTAAAGAACTCTAAAAAAATACGTCCATAATTTTGTCACATTGCTATAATAATTTTACCGAACATTCTGGACGTTATAGTACAGTACAATTGTAAAATAAAATACTGTATAATTGTTTCATAAGCAAGCTGCACTGATATAACTGTTATTTAAAGCAACCTACATATTATGGCCATTTAGCTACAGAAAAGCTTTTTAAAACATATTTGGAAAAGAGATATATTTCACTGCTCTATAAAATATTATATAAACTATTTAGAGAACAATTTCTAAGAAAAAAAAAACCGTTAGAAACAGTATAAACGTTACATATGATGATTCTAAAAGTTATTGTAGCTGTATAGTGGTTCAGCCAAACGGTTTTGAAACCAAAATCCATTCCAATAATAAAAAACATTATTATTTTAATTATTAAAATCGTCTTAGTTCATAACTAGGATTAAATAATTTCGAATTTTACCCCACTTATTGAGGTATTTCTCAAATCCGAGTTACGGTTCTGGCTTTCTCTTTGTCCCCGACGGTTTACTTTCCCTAATTGCGACAGTTGCCGTTTGCTCTGAATATTCACTGGGCTGCCCTTTGGTTTTCAATGAATTTGCGGGACTGGATGTTTGAAAGAACCTACTTACATAGGCCAAACGTCAAGTAGCGCCTTTAATGGGACGAATATTAACGAATATTCTCGGTTAGTTGGCGCGGTCGACAGGATCGAAGTTTTTATTTTTGTGTTAGCATTAATTAATGAAAGTATGTATTGTCGTTTTGTAACTTACGTTGATGAATAAAGTTACGATATATATATTCGGTTTAATCAGAAAGCAGGAATAAGTAAAAACTATTCAATCCATTTGGTGATTATGGAATAAACCGCTAACTCGGGAGGTCCGTTGCCTAATTTCGAAAAGTAGTTGTTCTGTCTCTTTCTATCTTATAGACGTACATCAGTTGAATTATAGTGAAATAGAAGGACACATGTTCTGCCTGCAGAATAAGTATATGTAATGTAATTGAATTTCGGGACGTTTTCATACATTCAATTGGGCGGAATTTGCCCCAAAAATAATTTAAGATTTTAATCCATTTAAGATTCGTTAAAGAAGTAAGGTCTAAATAATAATATTTATTATGAAATACTAAGAAAATGCTTCGAAGTAATTGAAATTGATTGACAAGACTTAAAAACGTGTAAAAAAGCTTAGAAAATTGAACTAGCTTGAAAAATATTGAGGATGATGCTGTTAATAAAATACAACAAAAAAAAACATAAAATGTTTAATAATATTTAAAATATCAAGCTTTAACTTGATTGATAAACATAAAAAATGCGTTAAAAGCTTAAAAAATACAGCTTAAAACATTGAAATAGCTTCAAAAATGCTTTGAAAAATCAAAAAGATACAACAAAAAACTGCAATTTTACATAATTTTTGAAACATATAAAACAGATTGAAATTGTATGAAAAAACGTAATGAAAATTAACAAACCAAAAAGCGTCAAGAAAAAATTTTGATAAACTATTATTTAAGTAAGTAAGTTTTGTTTAATCATTCTTCAAAGATTTAAAATGGCCTGAAAGTGGTTAAGTTAGATGAAAAAGCTTAAATTTGATTGGCGTCGCTTAAAAAAGTTGAACCAGTTTAAAAAAAGAAATTGAAAGCTCAAAAATTTTAAAAGTGCTTTAGTTAATTGAAACAGCTAAAAAAAAATAAAGAATTAAGTCCAAATTCTCTTCAGGATATTTGAAATAAAAAATAAAGTATTTAATAGAAGCTTTAACTAGACTGTACTACTATAAAACACTTTAAAAAAGTCCAAACTTGCTCAATTTGGTTAAAAAATCTTAAATGCGATTGAAATATATATGAAAAAATATAAAAACGTGAAAAATTGATCAGTCTAATATATGTTTTGAAGAAACATAATCGGGAAAACTTTAATAGCATGCTTTAGTAATTAAGTGTAAAAAATTCAGAGAAAAAAAAAATTTTGTATATAATATGTGCCAGATTTTTAGATTACAGAAAATAAGGGATACTGGATAAAAAATATAAAAAAATAAACTAAAAGTGGTATTCAATGTAAAAAATGGCAAGAGCGCGAAATTTCTAAACGTATAAATTAGAAAAATGGCGAATGAAGTAATATACAAATATTTTTCTTTCTTTCCAGTTTTAATTGAAAAACATTAATCATTGTGTGCAATATGAAAACAAATTACCCTCAACCATTTACCAGACAAGTCCTCTCCATTTTTTTTTTTTCAATTATACGTCCCTTATTTTCTTTTATTTGTTTATAAATACCCAATAAACCCGTAGTTAATACCCGAAACGGTTTTTAAACCTTAATAAAAAGCAACATCGAAAGCATACCTTTGGCGAATATCCACAAATCCAAAAGCGCGAACGGTATTAATTCGAAACGACGCAAATCACTTTGCTCAGTCTGGTCATTCTCTTTTAATATTTCATTATTTTTTCATCGAGCTTATTCAGCTGACAAGTTAACAACGCGGATTTCCAAAACGCAATTGCGATCCCGCTAAATAGAAAACGGACATACCAGAAGAGTAGGGACGTCCCAGGGGCGCAACAGACGTTTGACAATAGTTTTAAGAGAAGTTTACGATAAATTAAAAACTAGAAAAATATCCTTAATAAGTAGTGGGTGAGAAAACTAAAAAAAACTTCAACATGTTTTGAAAAAAGAGTTTAAGATATTCAAACTTGCCGGATGTTGAATGAATAAGCAAGAAAGATTTTGAATATGGTTAAGAAATTTCGAAAATTGCTACAAAACAGCTTTAAAAGGCTTGGGAGTACAATAGTAGACATTTTTGCGAGAATTCCTACAAGCTGATGAAAATTTCTAAAAATTATGCCGCGATTACCTAAAATTCTTTGAAAAATCTAAAATGCAAAAAATATGTTTAAAACAGTTAATAAAACCTAAAAAATTCTGACAGTAAAAGAGAAAGAAGTTAGAAAATACAAGAAACTTCTAATTTTTTGTAAGGAGCTCCTACAAAATAAAAACTACTAAAATTGAGTATATTCGAAGTTGCTGAAAATGGCATGAAATTGTTCGTGGAATTACATGAAAACGCTAAAAATGATGTAAAAATGCCTGAAAGCAAGAAAAGAAATAAGTTAGAAAACACAAAAAAATGCTTCCAAATTATTGCAAAGATTTCCTAGAAGATGAAGAAATCGTGAAAGTTCATAAAAAATCAAAAAACAAAAGGACACTTAAAACAGCCCAAAAAAGCCTAAAAATGCCTGAAAGTAATAAAATAAAAAAAACTCAAAAAATCCTTTCAAATTGTTGGATGATGATGATGAAAATTCCTAAATATAAATGGATAGATCTGAAATTGCTTTATATATTTGATTTGTAGATAAGGGTTATTTTTAATGTAGGATATATAGATTTTATTTTTATTTTTATGTTCAAAGTAATAGGGTTATAGAATTTAGTTTTTAACTATAGTATCCCTTAGTTTAGTAGGAAATAAACTAAAGAACCTTACCAATGTTGTAAAATTAGTCGAATTTAAATGAAAATAACTGTTATCAACTACAAAAATAAAATAAAATCTATAAAATATTACATTGAACATACAAATAAAAATAAAATCTATATATCCTACACCAAAAATAACCCTTACCTACAAATCGTATGTATAAAGTATTTATTTTACACCAAACTATTTGTTTTTTACTTACAGAATTTTTGTGATTTGAACCTGAAGATGTGGACCATTTTGCCGCGAAACCGGTAGTTCTTTCTATGAAAAATAAAAACTTACAAATTGTGATACTAATGGACTTATTTCCTCTGTGTAATGTAGAATTCACACGTCGCAACAACCACTTATTTTTAAATTATATGTAGAACGTGTCATTTGTAACAAAATATTCTATTACATTTTTTTTCCAACATCATTAGTTTTCACAAAAATTCACTTTAAATATTTACTCGAAAATTTATACGTGCCAACACGTCACACTTTTAATAAAAATATGTGTCGTTTAACCAAGGAATATCTACCTGATTAATCATAAAATTGTGTTAATTTGCCGAAGATTCAGATCGTTTAATCATTTAAAGTTTATCGTTTGGTAAAGTAGTTCAATGAAAAATGGCATTTTATTCAAATGAAGAATATCACGACGATTTAGTTGCTTTTTGGTAAATATTATTTAGATAGATCTCAAAAACTCTTATTTAATTTAAAAAGGGCTGACTTAAAAAAAATATATAAGACATTTTCTCCTCATACGTTTTTATACGTCAGGCATAAATATATGCATTATTTTCGGAGACACCCTGTGCAGTTTGAAGAAACGTAACTTCGATACTTGGCATTAGAATACTTTAAATTTGACTTTGTTAGTATTCTGTAATCTCATATTTCTGATTCCACTAATGACTTTGTAGAAGCTGAGCCTTAGTTAGTTAGTGAAAAATTGTTTTTGAATTATCATTTTTTTTGTACACGTCGTTACAAAGAAGTTCGTTGTACGCTACTGGCCCGACATAAAAGAAGTAATATTCCGTGTATACCTTTGTACTCTGGTACTGAGTAAAAAGGAGGAAACCCGTGCAAATTTCTAAAAACGGCGTTCGCTTAATTAGCCACCAGTCAAACTTTAATTTTTCATCAAGTGCCTACAAACAGCCGGCCAAGGGGGGCCGCGGGGAGCCGGGGGCGAGGGACGAAGGCTTTTCTGCCATGTATAGGTTGCGGATTTAAGGGCCTTAGGGGAGTTTCCGTGTTAACTTTGATTAAATTGCAGCTGCCCGATGCGGGTCAGAAAATTGGTTTGAAATTTTTAAGATAGAATTTGCGGCGAATTATGGCAAATTGTTTCGATATCTAAAATTCGGATAAAATACAACATGTGCGCCCCTTTCCTCAATTATTAAGTTATTTATTAGAAAGATAATAAGAAATGCAATGAACGTAAGACATAATAAATTACTAAACGAACAATACGGTTTATTTCAAAATTATTTTATTGGTCTACTAAGAAATGATTAGACAATTAGATTGAATTTGAGCACAATAGCAAAAGTAAGAATAACTGAAGTCAAATCCAATTTTCTTCTGTTTTATTAAGCTTCGATTATTGGCTGCCGTAATCAGTTACTTGTACCGATTCTTTTGAGATTACTCAAATAGATATTTTCACTACCACTACCACTTTTAGATATTGAGCTAAAATTTAACCAATCAACGATTTTCAATTATTTTGATTTTGCACCGGCCACCCCATTTCGAGGACATGACCATGTTAAAAACGATTTCCGTGTTAAAAAACAGTATTAATATTTCGAAAAATATTTGTTTTGGTTTTTTCACATTTCCCTTTGTCGCTGGATTCTTGAATTCCTTCGACAAACAATTCCACATTTATGAACCGATAATTTTGTGTCGGAAAACAAGAAACGGCGAGGAATTAAGGCGTTATCGATAAGTTATCGTCGTTCTAAGACAAACCCGATGCTATCGCTCGGAACGCACCCGGAAAGCGAATTAAAGCAAATTGCGAATGCCCGCGGTACGTAGCGACTTCCTAATTAACTGGTAAACTTTCATGGCTCCCTCGCATTGAGGACTAATTAATGTCGGGGGGTTTTCTCCCTCCCCCGGGCCGTGCAGACGGGGGACACCGTTTAACCCGCTCCGGGGGACGATCGTGTTCCCGCTACGAGTAGTCGGGAAGGCATTCACCAATCTTTAACATATGTACTCTGAATTTCTACATAATAATACCCACCCACAATTCTTTCTAACAATATTTTCCATAAAATTCGTGCCATCAAAAAATCAGATTAAGTTAAGTGAGGTTAGAGTAAGTTACTAAACTATGGTTGTCGTTACCACAAAACCAGTAAAGAGATTAAAAAAGAAGAATAGAATACTAATAAATTTTTTCTTAAACAATTCCAAACATTAAATACTAATAACAGAGAAGCAAAGAAAATCAAAATGGCGCTCAACACACCTCAAAATACATTCAACAACAACCTTTTTTCTGTCTTGTATCTCTTTGACTTATTCAGTCTTCAGATTTCACTTTTTAATCCTCATGGACCCCCACTCATTTCTATTATTAGTAACATTAGCAATTTCTCAATTTGGTGAACCAATCACTTCCTTCTTTATGGCTGTCTTTTTATATAAAATAATAGAGAGATAAAAAGAAAGAACGACGTACCAACTAATTTAAAAAAAATCCTTCATGGAAGTCTTGAACAATTCCAAACAGTAAATACTAATAACAGAGAAGCAAAGAAAATCAAAATGGCGCTCAACACACCTCAAAATACATTCAACAACAACCTTTTTTCTGTCTTGTATCTCTTTGACGTGTTCAGTCTTCAGATTTCACTTTTTAATCCTCATGGACCCCCACTCATTTCTATTATTAGTAACATTAACAATTTCTCAATTTGGTGAACCAATCACTTCCTTCTTTATGGCTGTCTTTTTATACAAAATAATTTAAGAAAAATCCTTCATGGACGTCTTGAACAATTCTAAATTGTAAATACCCATAACATAGAAGCAAATAAGATCAAAATGGTGCTCAAAATACTCCAAAATACATTTCAATAAGAACCTTTTTTTATTATCTTCTGTTTCGTATCTGTCTGCCTTATTCGGACTTCGGATTTAGATTCTTGATCCAAATGGAGACATTTCTTCCACTCTTTTTTATTATTAACACTCTCTTTATTTACTATGTAACTTTTCAATTTGGTAAATCAATCTCTTTCTCCTTCTTTGCTGTCTTTTTCTTTATTTTTTCTGTTTCCATTCCTGGTTTTTGCTATTCTGCCTGGTCTTATGTTACTAAATCGCTGTACCAATTTAATTGTTTCTCATTGCTTTTAAAAATCTTATTAAAATGCACTTGATTTGATTTCAATTTGGTAAATGAATTTCTCCATCATAATTTTTTCATTTTCCTTATTGGTTTTTGCTACTCTGTCTGGTCTTATTTTACTAGATGGATGTACTAATAGAATTGTTTCTTGCTGATTTTTCCCCTTATTGGAATCAAACAGCCAAAGTAAAGATTGATTTATTGATTCCTATTTGATTGGTTCATTTATATCTTTATTTTTATATCATTTTTCTTGCTTTACATTTTCTGTTTTATCTTATTTACTATTTTATCTCTCTTTGTTTTAATTTTTTTTCTCATTATAAATTCTACTGTTATTTATTTTTTTAGTTTCAATCGCCTCATGTATGCTTCTTATTATTTTAGTAAGCATTTTCGGAACTGTAAGTATTCCAAAATCTTTTATGTTTTTCTAGCGTGTTAAAAGGTGCTCTCAAGTTAATAAAAGTTAGGTACGTCTTCTAAGTTTACCATTCTATATCTATATTGTCATTTTTTTACCTTGTTTTGGGAGATTCTTTTGGCTCTTGTACTCTGAGTACATTTTAACCATCAATTTTTCATCTTCTAATCTTCTGCACAGAATTTCCTAAGAAAGTCTTGATAATTTTTGTATTTTTCTATTGGCTATTCCCTAGTCACTCTATAAAATGAAACAACTATTCCTTTTCTCTATTTTCTAACCATTTAATTATCTTTGGAGCTATACCATCCCCTCGCTTGTTTTCTCTTTCAATATCTTCTAGTTATTCACTTAATACCTCTATATTAAATTTCCGTTCAACCTAAATTAACTTTCTACATACAGTTCCTTTTTAGATTTATTTATTTTGTTCACTTTCCTTATAATTTATTATGCATGTTTAAAATTTTCTATATCCTTCGACACCCAACAATTTTAAAAAGCAAGTGAGTAATTGATCGTCAAAATAAAAAATATGCCAATTCACTAAATTCAAAACAGCGCAAAACGTTGCAAGGAAAAACCAAAAGCTACCAGAAAAAATATTTTGGGAGCAACATCAATAGAAAACTATTCAGATGACGCGAACTGCATCAAAAACAGATTTATCGAAGAGGAGCTCAAAGAACTCATTATAAAGACTAAAGGCAGAATATGAATCTAGAAAAAAAATTATGATTAAGGAAGTGGATGAAGACAAATACATAGATGATTTAGTAGATGCGTCCAATAAGGCCAAAGTGAAGGAAAAACAGAACAGAAATAATCCTCTATCTTGAACCAAACCTAAAATCTGATTGATATGATGCCCGGATCCAAATTTAGGTGATACCGTCGTTACTAAACGCCCGTTGCTTCTCTTGCTGTTAGTTCTATCCCGCGCTGTTCTGTTCTAAGCCTTGCAAGAGCCGGAATTGATACTGTTAAGTAAGCTAATTCATAAATCTTAAAGAATTTGCGCCAAAACGAGGAACGTGGAACGAAGAGCGGGTTCGTGCGGATTCAATGGCTCGTGTTGTTTTGGCCGGCAAGTCGAAAAATTTTGATGGAAAAGTAATCCCGTAAATGGGACACCGACTCTTTAATTAAATAGATGTTTCCAGCGTAAAATGGATGGAAGGAATATCAATTAGAAGTAATTTGAGATGGCGGTTTTAATAGTTAAAAGATGGTAAAATGTTAAAGAAAGTTAGGAATTTTCTAGGGTGTGTAATGGAAATGGTAGTAGGAGAAGTAAAAATAGTATAAAAACGGTTATTGATGTACTTGGAATGGTTAAGGCTGGTTCTTGTGTTTAGCAATGAATTCCGTAGATCTATTAAGATTAGAACTCTTCAGAGCAACACATATTTGATTGAAGACAGAAAAAGTCAGAGTTATCTTGGTCCTCTAAATCAAATATCCAACAGTACATTGAACAATTTTCTACACGTTTTTGGAAATTGGAACAACTTACACCAGAGGACCTAGAATTAATTTCTAGTGGAGAACTAACTGATACAAAGTCTATAGCTGTTGAAAACAGAAATCAATCAACTGGATTACATCAGGAATACCAGTATAAGCAAACTAATAAATAAACAAAACCTCAGAGAAGCAAATCTTAACAGTTGCAGACCACCAATAGACCCGGAGCTTCTCAGACGTCATTGTATTCGGTTAGTTCTCCAGAAAAGAAGAGAACTGGAATGGGGACTCATTTTATTTACTGATATGCCTGGGGTCTTCAGATGGTCATGAAAAGCAATGGTAAAGGTCAGATTATACCTGCAGGTCTAGAGAAGAATACCAAAGGATCTGAGTTATGGTGTGGGCTGGAATTACTCTAAAGACAGTAACAGAATTATACATTTTTCCAAGAGGAAAGTCTTCTAGATTTGGATGTTGATGTAGTCAAAAATGACTTTCTTCTGCTGGATTATACTACCAGACATCACCTTAAATCTTAACCTTAACCTTAAATCAGTTCAAACAAGCTCTTTTTGAGGAATGAGAACTGATTCTTTAAGAAGATATTCGACATTTAATTTTAGAGAAATCGTTTATTCAATCGCATTATTAAAATTCATTTTTGAGAACAAATGTAATATCATTTTGCCGAAACACCAACTTACAATTTTTTGCTCCTATTTGTTTAAATTTCAAAATAAATGTCCAGTCATTTGAAAATAGAAAACGTATTGTTTTGCAAACAATAATTGTACTAAAATATGCAAAAGATTAATTAACCATTATATTTATTTATAACATGCAATATTAAATGATAAAATAATGATAATAAAAATGAAATTTTAAATGAAAAAACGGTGACAATTTTTTAATTAATTAATTTTTTGAAAATAGTCCAATTTCTAGAAATTAAAAAATAACGTATTGTTTTTATTTCGGAAATTTAAATGAAATTTATTTATAATATGCAATTCTACAGGTTAGATAACGTTTTAAAAAGTATCGATTTTTTAAAAAACTATCATTTAAAACGTAGAAAATAAGTAAATAATATACTAAATATGAAAAAGATAAATTATACTTATGTGAATTTGCAGTGTTTCTAAGCGTTTTAAAAATGTATTCCAGTCTGACCTAAAGTTTCGGTACTTGACATACCATTTTTCAAATAACTTTTTATAAGGTATCAAACCTCAAATAAGGATTCCACTGTAATCGTTTAATTTTTAAATTCAGTTTCAGTACATTTCGAAGAAAAATACACTTAAACCTCTCCTTGTTTTTAATCCGACAGAAACAGATAGCTATCAATTAAATCGTGGGTAATATACGTACCTAGACCTAAGTTTACCTTTTAAACTGTTCTCACGCATCACTCCGACTCTGATTACTGTCTTATTTATAGTCACGATCTATATTACTAATTAACGATCTCATTTTCAGCTAACAGAACTGTCAGAACGACTGTTATTACTTAAGTTTTCTTATTCTCGCCTTTTAATTGCCTATTTCAATTAAATTCGTTTTTAGGATCTTTAATTGGATTGAATCATTAAAAATCTTACTTGTACAACAACTTAAAATCACGAATAAATGTGTTTTAGAAGTATGTATAGTATTTCTATTCTAAATTGCAAACCATCAAAACAAAGCTCTTAAAAAACCAAGAAACAAAAAAGATCCATGGGCGTGCGTCCTTAGGTATTCACATACATTTGATATTCATGTCAATATTAAAAGAAAGACTCTATACATAGTGTTTAATTATAATCCACTTTTAGTTATTATTAATCAATGAAATGTTTTATTTTTCGTAATTTTGTTACCAGACATATTATTATTTAATGAAATTGGCTCAGTCTAATTTGTACAAGAAAATTGTTTTATTTTAAACATACTTTTTAATGATGAAATATATATAAAAAATGCATCACTACAAATTAATCATTGCCAAGAACAATTTTTAGAAAACTAAATTATGCATAAAGTGCTGCTGTTAGTAGCAATGATTTTTAATTTTTTTATTGTTTTATTAAACCCCCTTCTTTCTCCGGGCTTGGAACTTGCACAAGTATTTTGCTGAATTATCAAATTTATTTAGCAAAAACCTCAGATGATGCCAAAAATTATTGAAAGCAGGTTAAACAGAAAATTAACTTTAATCGAAAAATAAAAAATAAATTCTTAAAACCAAATTAAAGAAAATTGGTTCTATTATTATATTAAAAATAAATAAAAAAGTCTGTAAATAATACTCGTCCTGAAAAACTGATTCTTTGATTATCTTTGATTATTTAAATAAAAATTTACTTTATAAATCTTAGTACTCATTTAGTCTAATAATAATGGGATGTAAGGGGGAGTAACAAAGTATCCAAAATATCCTTATCTTCTTTTTTTATGACATGTTCATTTATTTTTGTTAGTTCTGAAATTCTTTTAATTATTTAATTGTCCTATATTACACTCGTTGCGTTTTTATGTCTCAATTTTTATTTTTAAGTTCATAATTCTCCTTATTTGTTTGTGGAATCTTGCGATATTTCACTATTTAGCTACGGTCTCTAAATCGCCATAAATTTAATAGAAAAGAAAAATTACAATTTTATTAAACCAATCCCTCACACCGCTACTGCCTGAGACCTTAGAAGAGAAATTATTTTCGACCGCAGATACTCAATCAAATACTTAAAGATGCGTGAATGGTTGATAGAAACGACTTGATTTGGCCACCTGAACTTCACTACCTCAGATATCAACTGATTATACGCAGTACATTCCATATTTAAATGCCATTTATTAACATTTACAAGTACTTACATATTGAATGGATCTCGTAAATGGAGTTAAAAGTTTTGCAATTTAGAATAGAAATACTATACCTACTTGTTGAATATTATTATTATTATTATTCCATAATCCGGTGGATGCTGGTTTTGATTTTGGTTATACGGTATTATTAATTTTAATCCGAGCGGTGCTTTAATTTGGAATATAGGAAACAAAAGAGACGATGAGCTCATTATTCGTCGATTGTGCACGTGACTTATTGATCTATTGTCCTAATATTCTCTCCACACAATAGCTAATTTGTCGGAAGCACATCAAATTGGCTTACCTGCATTAATTAGCATTTACTATAACAAGCCAATTAATTAGACAAAATGGCTCAATTTGTTCAAAATCAACAAGGCTAATATAGTAGCCGAGTACAGTCATCAATTTTCATAAAATTCTGCTATAAAATCAATATATCTATATAAAATAGTATTAAAATATTAATAGGAATTAGTTTTAATTTCCAGCGATGTATATCGATAATATTGTCAAATATAAGATTTCCAAATTTATAATCAGTAATAATTTCCAATTTGTAATCAATAATAATTTTAACATTTAATAATTCTTTTCAAAATATATTTTCATTCGACTATCACAATATCTATTTAATATTTATAAATCATTTATCTAAACAATTAAAATTAGTTCAGTCCAAATTTTATAGCATATAGACAAAAATAGTTTTTGAAATGCGGTGTTGACAGAAAATGTTTGTTAAATTAATGCATTTAATATAATAATAATAATATTAATAGCAATAATAATGATAACAATTTGAATAAGACTTATGACGCATCATAAGTCACACCCTGTGCATTTAATAATTTCCAAGACAAAATTAAATTATCCGCTTTTCATATTAAATAAAATGAGCGAGTACTGACTTTTCTCGGTCTATTGTTAGTAAAAAGTTGAATCAAAAAGTTCGTTTGACGTAGAAAATGTGTGTAGCTAATAAGAAAGGAAAAGAAAAGGGAGCAGAAACACTAACAGGGCAATTACAAGGTTTTAACTTCTCCCATAACTCGGAATTAATTGACGTTGGTTTTGCAAACAAAAATGCCCGACTTAACAAGCCAGATAGAATCTGGTAGAGCGGGTACATGTAAACACTTGCTTATCAGAGATACGATTCAATGTCGATCTAGTACCGAGTGAATCAACTAAAATCACTTCGTTAAGAACATTTTTGATCTTTCATAAAAGATTGGAATCGGCGAACTGGAAGAAAAAATGTATCATATTGTTAAATTTTCTTTCAATAAATATATGCAAAAATCTTCATATAATTTTTCGGGGTGGTTTTATTCTATTACGTAACTTGATTAATGGAAATTAAAGAAGCTGAGTGAAACTATAACAATTTATTTATATAAGAATAATAACAAGACTCGAAAATCATGAGGGCAACTTACACCTTTAAAAAATATAACATAACATGTTTAGCCGCAGGGGTAGGCACTATCAACTTTTCGAACATCCGAAAATACAAACTTGACTTCCAATCTCTTTTTAATTTCCCAACTAAGAAGACCTCAATGCTTAATAATTTTGATGACTCTAATAAAAAAAATTTATTATTGTCCGATCGCGACCTTTTCCAAAAATTTTCACAATCATCTAATATTAAATAAATAATAAATGTTATAATTTGGAAAGAGTTAAATAAAAACTAAGTTCCATGTACAGGGCGATGTTTGGCTAGATCCCTGTGCATATTATCGTAATAATATATTAGGAACATAGTAGGACCTAAACAGTTACCTTGGAGCACTCCAGTTGGCATTATAATACAATTCAATCTCCATCTAGTATCGGATGAATCAACCAAAATCATTATGCTGATAAAATGTTTAATCTTTTAAAAAAATGATTAAATAGAGAGAACTGGAAGGGAAAATTCATCGTGCCGTATAGTATCTAAATAGAAGTGAAATTATTTTTTAATATGATGCAAAGTTATAAAAGTCGCTTAAAAATAAAAAGTTCCACTTCCCGAAATTGAAACAGGAAAGTAGAAACAAATTATTAATACGTCCTTTTACGGGATTAACACCTCTATCATACGGATGTTTAGCGTGAGTGCTGTTTCCGCAAGTCTATAGATGGCGCTCATGATTGCAACACATTTAGTATGTACCGAGGGTAACGCATTTTCTTCTCTATTATTTCCTACGAAAAATTATTTAAAAAAATCCTTTGATACTATAGTATTGTACTTTGGGACTTGTTAACTTGTTAACAGAAAATCATTAATTTTTCCCAAAATCGTTTAATACAACTAAAGAAAATATAACAACATGTTGGCAACAGTTACACTTAAATAAATAAAAATTACTTACCAGGGATTCCACTACTATGCATTTAGTGTCACTGATACTAGCAATGATTTTTAATTTTTTGATCGTCTTATTCAAAAATTTTTGAAAGCTGGTTAAAATAAAAAAAAAAACATTCTTAAAACCAAATTAAAGAAAACCGCTCCCGTTGCAATATTAAAAATAAAAAAAAATATAAATAACATTCGTCCTGTAAAGGTTACATATAAAAAACTAGTTCGTTGGTTATTTAAATAAAAACATACTTTATAAATCTTCGTACTCAAATTCTGAAGAAAATCGTAATACAATATACTTATCTGTTTTTATGACATGTTCATATATTTTTGTTAGTTCTGAAAATTTTTTAATTGCCCGATTTATCGCCTGCTTCTTTTTGAAACACTCGAACATATTTAAAACAACTTGACCGTTTGTATGTGTAATCTTTATTTTTAAGTACATAATTGTAATTACTTGTTTGTAGAACTTCATTACTTGCGATATTTCACTATTTAGCTACGGTCTCAAAAACGCCATGATTTTAAAGAAAAGAAAATTTAAAAACTTTAAGAAAAAAATCACTGACATGCGCTACTGACTGAAAACTTAGAAGGGGAATGATTTACGTCCACTGAAACTCAGTCAAATACTTAAACATGCGTGAATGGTTGATAGAAACGACTTGATTTGACCAACTGAACTTCACTACCTGAGATATCGACTGATTATACCTGGTATATATAATATTTAAATGCCCATTTCTTATAAAATTCTGAACATTAACAAGTACTTAGATTTATATTGGACCAACCTCGTAAATTGTGTTAAATTTTAAGTTTTGCAATTTATAAAAGAAATAATATAATAGTAATGTATTCCATGGCGCCATCTACTTATTGATTCCGGATTGTTTTATAATTGCGAATCGCTTTAGTTTGATTTTAGCACACATATTTCGGCGTTACCTTTTCGCGGATGTTTCCATAGAGCGGAAAGTCGGACGTTGACGAGATTCAACTGTTTCGGGCTGAATATTAAAACGCAAAGGAATGCATCGAGATGGATTAGGCGGAGCAGAGCTCTCGGATTACTCGTTTCATTAAGTTGAGTGCCTCTCTGATATGCCGTACAATTCTTCCGGATATCCATCTCTCTGCCCTGCGAAACTCCGACGACTCTCTCCTCTTTTACTTCACTTTGCTTTTCTTTGCCGTCCCATCCATTACTACAGGTTAAATCTTTCCTCGGGCCGATGTTCGATGTCTTAATTTCATTTTCACTTCTGACGGATCTCCGTATTCAAATCGGGAACAAATGTACTTCACATATTCAGTTCGATGTGGAGAACAATGGGGCCAAAATGGATTTTGTAACAACTTTATTTTTGTTGTAAAAATATTGCTACGGTAGTATGTACAGGGATTTAATTAAATATCGCCCTAAACATAAAACTTATTTTTTTATTTATTATTTTCTAAATTCTAACATTCATTATTTAATATTACGTGAGCGAACATTTTGGGGCAAAGTCGCGATCGGACAATAAATAAACATTTTTGTTAATCATCAAAATTAATACCTATTGGGATCTTAGTAGTGGGTTAAAACCCCCCTAAAAATATTATATAGATTCTTTCATATATTTATTCAAAAAAATAATTCAATAAAACAATAACTAATTATACAAATAACTTTAATTCCGATATAGGAACTATCTTCGGATTGTTTACTAGGACCAAAATATTATTTCTAATTTATTTTTGCAGGAAATAATGTTTTACAATAAATTATCTTTGGATAGTTTCCTTTTGAGGTTATTATTGACGTATTTCGGGAAAGTAACAATTTTAATTGTTTTTAATTGATTTTTTTTTCTACTTACTATTGCCTTAAAATTTCTTTCACATTTGATTCGCAGGAAATGTATTCTTTTTTGAACAATTTTTGGATTGTTCTTGTAAAGGATTATTAGAGACGTTTCACGAAAGAGGAACACTTTTATTTGTTTTTCTCCCTTCTAAAAAATACTTAGGTTGATTAGTACTGTTGTTTTATAATTTATTGGTTTGAATTATCTAAAACTATTTCCAAAATTTCATTTCTATAGAGGAAGTTGGTGTTTTTTGGCATGCACAGAAGCTTTCTATAGATTTTTTTATTTTTTTTTGGGCCTAGGTGTTTAAAATGCAAATTTTAAGTTCGTGAATTTTTTTTTACATCTCACTTCATTTAATAAATAAAAACCAAAAAAATCTCATTTTTGTCTCAATAGGATCAGAGGCGGACTAATATTTTGTTCTTAAAACCAATAACCAAAAAACTCAATTATTTAAAAAATTGTGTAATTAGTCATTTAAAAAAATGACCAAAAATTACTGGGTGCTATTTTAGAGGAATTAATTTATTATTTCACAAATCATTAATTTCCGAGAAAAGGTGTATGGATCGCTATAGTGAACAAATATTAAATCCTATTATATAGATCTATGAAATAAATCAATAAATAGCAATTATAATGACTTTTATTCCATTAAAAAAAATCAATAAACATTATAGGTATAAACAGTTCAATAAATATAAAATAAAGGTGGACCATGCACTAAAAAAATAACAAGTAGCAATTGTGAAAAAAAAGCACAATTTTAGAGTAAAAATAAATATTTAAATCAAATAAAATTACATAAAACCAATATGTGTCAATTAAGTTCCGAGACTAATAAAGAAATGTTTAGGTTTTTTTTTGAATAAATACAATTGCCTTTTCCTTTGGTTTCCTATTTTTTTTAAATTCGCAGATATATAGAAAAAATCAGAAAAATATAACTTAATTATAATACAGGGTGGAGCACCACACATTAAATGATAAAAGTAAAAAAATATTTAGACAATATAACTTATCAAAACATTAAATATAACAAGATGAAAAATATTCTAATATATCAATAGAAATTACTGACAAGAAACTTATTATATATAAAATAAATTAATATTTGAATGATAAATCAATATAATCTATTTCTACTGTAATTTTGATTTAAATTACTAAAAAAAAAGTAGTTCGATATTGAAATCGATTTGATTATATTGTTTGGACCACTCTGTAGAATTATAATTAAATTGCAAGCCCAATGACCCATTTATATTTTTTTTTATCTCAAGCAGAAGCAGAGTAATTGGACATTAAATTTAATTGCAACTTTGGACTTCACTAAATTAATGAATCCAAAAAGATTCGCTACCCGAAAAATATCATTTTTAGACTGGGACAAGCGAGTCCATTTTGGTCGAAACGACGACATTTATGTTATACTTTTGCACACAATTCTAATTATTTTACAAAAACATTTTATATGCAAAAGTGATCCAATTTCATTCACGTTCATCTCTGTGTAACACACGAACATTTACATCAGTATTTCTATTTTAATTAGAAACTAGCCGGCGGCCAGAAGGGTGGCCATTAGTACAGGACCGGAGGGCAGTTTTCATCTAACAAAAGCGCAGATTCTCGAAAATTGAGCGGTACGGGATATAAAGGGTTAAAATGAGTTCAACAAGTCAACCTTCCTTATTCTATTTGTTTGTTTCCTTTTGTGTGAATAGGGACCACGTTTTATTGTGCTAGAATAGAAATGCCTCTTTTGTTACAAAAAAAAAAAGAATTTTATAATTCAATTGTTATAAAAGACAATGAAACATTCCACAACAAATATTTTGTTACGAAAATTCAATTTTGTTAGTTACCCCGTACAATAGTCATGGATACACGCAGTCAAACGCCCGAGTTAGATCTAAAAATATAACAATCAAGTTCGCTAATGTTTTAATTCGTCTTTTTCTTCAACATTCGAACCCAATCCATCAGCATTATCTCGACTATATATTTTTACTGTCTTAGACACTATACTTAATTGCGTTTATTTGGAACAAGTGATAGAGAAAAATTGGCACAGTTCTGTGAATCGATAAGACAAAGAAATAAGTGGAATTGCCATAAATCTAGTAGAAAGAAACCAACACCATCAGCTTGAGTGCCATCGAAAAGTTTTTATTGACATAATCCTGATGAACCCCATGTGAGGTTATCAGTGACTCTCATTGCCCATTAGCGAGATTGAACCCTCGGCTTCTTTGCCCCAAATCTGGACCGGACTAGAGAATAAACAAAAAAAATCTGTTAGATGTAACAGTAAGTAAAATCTAGAATACATTCTTGCAAATGGAAAATTAAAGAGATTTAATATACATCGAAAGACATTAAAAAGTTGAATAGATAATTAATTATGTGTTTGTCCCAATTATTTTATTGGTAAATGATCTGTTTCGATCGCTGCTATTATCAGGTGGAGTTGAAGAAACATAAAATCCAGGATTCCAAATTTTATAATAATTAATCCTCATGAAAAAACATCAATGGATTTTTAAGCTAACAAAAATAGACTTCAGTCTCAAAAAGCTGCACAAATGTCCATTTTTAGACAACGCCAGTTCAAAATGGTGTCATTAACTAATTTCTGGTTTTCTGTTTACTGTGGCTGTTTTAAAAAATACCAAATTTTAACAGTGTTCATGTTGATTTTTTGTTGAAAATTTAATAAATAAGTTTGAGTGTAGTTAATGCCAGTAGCTAAACGAGAGTGTAATGTCTATTCGTTTGACCAATTATAGGTTATTAACCTGATGATTTGGCTATATGCGAAGTTGCCAAAAACCTTAAACTCGCGAGTTAATCGCTATAGTTCGGAATCTTGCCAATACTTTTTTTTTAAGTTTTATAATGAATATTTATGAATTCTTACAATTAATTTGTATAAAATTTCTTTGAATCATGGCCAAAATTCGTATATTTTCAAAATACGAAGTTTTTAAGTTCATAAAATGTAATAAATTGATGCATAGCTGTAAAAGTTTTATAAAGGCAAACATTAAATCTGGATATCTTAAAACAATAATTAGGGGATAAAATTTATGAGCTTTTTAAAAACAATAAATCTGATGAAGATATACAAAAAATTGTTCATTTAATACTAATTTTAAAATTAATTATCAAGCAAGTAGATTTTTCAGAGCAGAAAAGAGAAATGTATTTAAAGTTTATTCTATTGAAGCTAAAAAATTACTGTGGAAGATTTTAAAATACTACGTGGTTCTACTTATTCCAATTGGAGATATTTTAAAGCTAAGTAGGTTCATCAATTGCAATACCTGTTCCAGGAAAGTCTAACGGGAGCAAAAACTTATGTTAAAATTGAAATTTCCATTTAAATTTAAACATGTACATACTATTTCTAGCCAATCAACAATACAGCAATTCTGCAATACAAATAACTTTTATATTCAGTAAAGTGTCGGAATTTCACAAATCTTAACTTTAATTAAAAAAAAATCAATATCTGTCGATATCCCGTCGATCGTTCATGTTTTTATTTTTGTTGAGTTTTTCACTTTTTACTAATAGTTATTAAATATATTTTTTTTAACTTTAACTGATTTTGTGTCGGATGAAGTATATTCGCATATGGCAGTTTGGCTGAATTATTACCTTAGTGAACAGCGATAAAAATTAATTGTAACACAATATTGTAGTAATTAACGCAGTAACTGCGAAATAAAAATGTTCAACGTAAATTTGCGAGTGTGTTCTTCGTTCCTCTTAGAGGTTTTGGTGAAAATCTTTTAAGTAGTACCTTGTACAAACCTGTGACTATCGTAAAAGAATAACAAAAAACACAAACTAACAAAATCAAACCACATCAAATTCCAAAGCACCAAAAGCACCAAAAATATCGTTATTTCAGGAAATACCACTTGGTGAATCTAAGGACCCAAAGGAAGAATTAAAGTATCACAAAAACACAAACTAAACTAACATAAAATATAAGGGAAATTTGCTTCTTTAAAAAACTAATATATCTAATCGCAGGGGTAGGCCTTATCACATCTCGATTTCTCGAGCTCCTTTAGTTCTTTTTATTTTCAAACCAAAAAAACCACAATTCATAATAATTTTTTGACTCTAATAAAAATATTTATTTATTATTCGATCTCGACCTTGCTCTACAACTTTCGGTACAATAATATTAAATATAATAACTTGAAAAATGTTAAATAAAAAGTTAATTCTCCATATAGGGTGATATTTAACTAAATACCTGTACATATTATCGGAACAATAGTTTAATATAACAATTTTTATATCACCTAAAATAATTAAATTCGATATAATAAATTTAAAATAAATTACGGAATCTATTTGAAATTGCTAAATTGAATAAACTTGAAAGACTAGTCATTAGCAATAATAAAATTTATCAAATAAGTTTCAAATTAATCAAATACCTTTGAAATAATTAATAGTAATAAGTACCGATAATTTAATAAATAAAAGTTCAAAGAGAGTGGAAGTAAAAAAAGTTGAATAAAAGAAATGAAAATATTGTTTTAACTATTAGAACACCTAACATATTACAATCGATATAGCAATAATCTTTTCAATAAAATCTTTTATAATCAAGTTCATTTAAAGGGAAAATTTAAATTTTGTCATATTGAATTACACGTAGATATCAATCTATCATTAGATTGTATTATTTCCAACACAAACGCATCTATATATAATAAAGCTGATATTGGGAAAAAGCTGTAACAGAAAAAGTTTATTCAAACTAACTACTGCTAAAAAGTAAAATCTTACAATATATATCTCAACACATTTTGGAGTTATTTCTTAAATATTCTCTTAACGAAAGTTCATGGCATTTTTTTTTAGATATTAGTAATTAATTTTCAAAAAAGATTTTGTAGAAATTTTGTAACGAGTTTAAATAGAGAGATGATCTACGTGAAACATAGAAGTGCTTGATTTTGTGATTTTTTTTAAATCTTCAGTAAGATTCATGTAAATATAGAATACCGAAATTAATAATTCATTGAATATTAACTAAATAACTTGGTTTTCAGAAGATGAGTTTCAAGTTTGTTCCACACCAATTAGATGATAAAAAACTGAAATGTAGACATTATTATTATACGTAATCGAAGTGCCCTAAACTTCTTTAAAATTATTGTAATTGGGAATGAAACATAGTTTTCTCGAGAAACAGAAACTAAGCGTGAAAGTTCTAAATGGTGATCTGAATGGTGATAAAGGAAATCCAAAAGATTTCGTTGATGAAGAAAAAATCAAAACACTACTCAATTATTTTTACCAAAGAAATTATTCAAGTAGTTAAACAGTTAATGACGAGTATTATTTTGAAGTACCTTTCGCTAAGTCACAATAGTTGTGTTCATTATGAATCTCAAAAACGAGGTAGTTGCATCTTCACACCTTTTAATCACCTCTGATTTTTTTACTAAAACTCAAATTTGTTCCTTAATCGCCCTTTATATTCACCTTGTTTAGCTCCCTGTGACTATTCTCTATTCTCTAAACTACATTTGATTATGAAAGGAAACCGTTTTGCATCATTCGGAGATATTGAAAAGTCAACGACCGAAATACGCAACAATATTCCAATAACGACGTTAAAAGACATTTGATGTTTTTATCTAACTTTCAAACTGATTTTTGTCAAAATATATTTATAGTTTTTTTATCCATTACCGTTATTTTCGGTTGTAGATAGCCCCAACTTTAACACAAGATCCGTTCATTATTAACAAATTAATTAATTGCTACTTTGTGGCGCCCAAATAAAACATATAATTAATTTATACTGAGTCCGTTCCTGGTCATATCGGAACCGAGTCCCCCCTGTCCGTTCTCCTCGTTCCGTCTCTCTCGCGCTCGTCAGTATCCCGAACGAAAAGAAATTGTTTCCTGTAAGCCTGGAAATGAATTAATGCATTCCAAACATACATTATTAATCAATCTTAATGTAAAGGCTCCAACTAGGTAGCTGATTGTAATTTCAAAATTGGTTTAATGCCGCCATGTTGGGCGTTTGTTCTACGCGACTCGTTATGATCAACATTGTTTTCGCCAAGCGAAAGGGAATGTCGCTCTGGTGTAACAATAATAGATTTGCGTGAAACATTTTTATTTGTTCGTAATAATAATTGAGGGTAATACGGGGGCCTCTGCAATATTAGTGCGATATACAAACCGTATAAGTGTTCAAAGTTAAAAAATACATTTGTTATTCTGTTTTTAAGCAAAAAAAATCAATGGATAGATATGCTTAAACCTCGTGTTGATTTTACGTTAAATTTTCATTCTAGAAATATTAGTTATTCACAATTATAGTTCAATCTCGCGCATTGAGAAATAATTGAAATATACAATGAAATGGCTCTGGTCGTGCCTGGCTCTCATTTACTTAGGTCTTAAAAATTTTACAGAAACATTTTTTTTTGTAATAATACTTGAGAGTAATAAATGGGATCGTTAAAAATGAATGTGAAGTGGGAAATTGTGCAAGTGTTCAATGTGAAAAAATAATTTTTTAGTTTGTTTTTAATTAAAAAAATCAATGTTTGAACTTTGAAATTTTCATCCTAGACATATTTCTTCACAATCGAGCATTCGGAAAAAGTCAAAATGTATTAGGAAATTTCAATTGAAATGGCTCTGGTCGTGCCCGGCTCCCATGTACTTAGTCTTAAAAAATATAAGTTAAATCGGGAGATTATCTTTATACAACTATTTAAGTTCACAAAATATTATTATTTAATATTAATATTTTTGTTTCAGATGGTGGGGGCCCGTCGCATCTAAACCTCCCTTTTTCGTACAGCCCCTACGCGGTCCATCACAAATTTTTGTCGGCCGCAATGGAGATCCATGCAAAATATCTTCAAGAACAACGACCTTTTATGTACAGTAACAGTTACGAGTGAACATTTTTCCTGTAAATATTAGATTTTAAGGCACACAAACCACACGCCTGTATCATGTGTTATAGGTTCTGAAAAAAAAAACCGATTAATTCGTGATAAAAACAATACATTTGTCTAGATCAATGAAAGTGAAATAATGAATAAATAATATTTCGTTTTAAAAGAAAAAATATTGAATTTTTAGTATAAATCTATAGCTCTTTTTAAAGGACTCTGATTAAAATACATTGGAATAAATATTGGCATGTGGTTTAAAAATAAGGATTGTAAATATAGAAAGGACAATTGAGACCAAAAAATAAGATTTTCCTTAAAATGGTATTGTAAAAAAGATTCAGAATTTTACACTGATAAAAAACAATTCCGGAATTAATATTAAACTCTAATTAGAATTCTTCTTCATATTCTTTTTCATGTAGTTAAAATCAACTAAATAAATAGTATGGATTTTTAAAACAATGACAATTAGAAATACTTTCTGCATTTATTAAAGAATATTAAAAAAAATTTATTTCACTTTTAGTAAAAAAAAACTTTTATCAGTGTACAGGGGTTGCAACTCTATTTGTCTTAAATGAGAATACGCAGTATTTTGAACAATATAAATTTGATACAGTATGAACACAAATATATACCTATACTAAACCGATTTGAATCCTATTAAAATTATTTGTAATATAATAAAAATTATGTAGCTGCAAAAAATATTAATTTTAAAGTAGAAAATATAAAAATTCATTTAAATCCATAACCTAAACAAAATAAAAAAAATGAGATATTGCAAAAGTTGTGACATTGTAAAAGATGATTTTTTATAGAATAAAACTCATCTGTCTAATAATTTCGAAATAATTTTCTTTAAATAAGATAACAAAATCAATAAAAGTCATTAATCAAGAGGAAATAGGAATAGATTGGTAAAAGAAGAGTTGAAACTAAATATATGGAAAAGAGAGAAAAAGTAGAGTACACGAAAATAGCCATACAGAAATTATAAAGTGCCAGTAACATACAGGTATTAAGAAGAAACCGACAAAGCATTCAAGAAATTAGTAAAAGCGAACCTGGGACTAAATATAGAAGAAATTAGACATATTTTAAAAACATAGCATATATGGCAAAATAACTATTAACAATAGCAAAAAGAAAACAAAATAATGGACTAAAGGAATTCAAAATATAATTATAAAAATACAAAAATGGAAGAAATTCATAAAAACAAAAACCAGGAGGTTGAAAAAAATACAATCACATAAGAAGAGAAGACAAATAAGAAATGAAGAAATAATAAAAATGTTTTGTTGGAGAAAAGAGATCAGAAATATAAAAAATATGAATTGTTAACTAATGATAAATCAAGAAGATATATTTCCAGTATGGAAAGAATAATACGAACACCACTTTAGGAAAAACGATAGAAAAGGAGAAACACAAATAGATAAGGTAGGAATAGACAACGAATGCCAATACTAAAACAAAAGAAGTTAGAAAAACATAAAATATCCTGTCTTAGCAAATAAACGATTGCAAATATACAACCTCAAATGTCAAATATAAATAAATAAAAAGATATAGTTTGGTTTCTGCAATTGTAACGGTTGTAATTTCAGGTATGAACTCCAAAGATCTAATGTTAAAATGTTTAAAAACAGTCAAACTAATTAATTTATTTATTATGCAATACAAAAAACGATTACATTTTAAATTAATTATCCAATTTCTAATCTGTCTAAATTTACCTACTACCTAATAATTGACTCTTAAAGATCATGTATAAAATCATTTTATTTAAAATATAATGTAATAGTTTATTTTGATATAAATACTGAAAGTTTAATAGTTATCTGTGCATTAAGAGGGAAAATAAAAGTCAATTGACTATATTTTAACAATGTAACTAAACTTTTATTGTATAGATGGCTCTATTAAATTTTGACATTTTATGTCAAATCCATAAATACATTTTATTAATTAAAATACATATAAAATGGTTGATGTTATGGTTAATTACATACTTATATACATTGTGAAAACATAAAAGATATTACCCTATAGACAAATTGAGTTGCCACTGCTGTAATTCTATTCAATTCTACGTTATAAATATTGACATTCAAATTTCAAACGTTTTTCTTGTATTTTGATCCATTTGCAAAACAATCAATGTAGAAAGTTGTATAATATTAATATATTTGTTTATGTATATAAAAAACCTGTTAAGTTTTAAATATAATTATTTCTTTTTGTCTAAAAGTCTTACTGAAAAATAAATCGACTTAATTGGGAAAGAAAAACTAACTGTACATATTTTGTTTTCAAATGGTAGACAATATCGACAAAAATAACTTGAAGTATCAGTAAGATTTTTATTTTAACCAATGTACCGATATATTTTTCAACAATGACAAGCTGCATACAAATACCAAAAATTTAATGAGACAAACGGTACACAAAATGTATAAGAAACTCTGGTTATACTACAACGAATATTTTCTTTGTTTGCCGTAATAATTTGGAGAGGTTGTTCATTTATTCTTCAAAAATGAAATTTCATCAATTAAGAAAAATACAAATGTTTAATTTTCTACTAATTTGTAAAGAAACAATTTTTAACATTAAATAAAGACTGTACCTCTTTGGAATAAATTTCGGTCCTCGCTAAATCCCAATTAAATTTTTCCGTAAAAGTCTGAAACCAAATTACGAAAGCAAAGCAAAGAAAATAAAAGAGAAAGACAAAAATTTCTACTCCTAACAAAGTCGGAACTAAGAATAGTAAATTGGTGTTTTTTTAAACTAATTTGGGTAATTTAAACTCTACATGGCTTTTAGATAAAAAATAAAATATATTTTTGTATGTTTATTCTCATAATTTATTGTAATTTTATTTGATGTATATTTAAAATAGTTAAGAGAGTGACCCTTGCTTTCATATTTTTTTTATTCATCGAGATATTTTATATTAAATTTCCTAAACTACAATTGTAACGTATAATAAACAAATAAATAAAAATAAAAATATTAGTTCCGACTCTATTCAGTTTACAATGTTTACTTTCATCAAATTTTAATCGCGGGCAATAAAGCAAAGTCCCATCGTGAAAAACAGTATAATAAACTCCCTCACCTTGTTTCCTTTTATATAACACACACAAATGATTTGCTCAAAAATTTTTCTATAACCAACTTTACTTTTATTCTGTGTGCATTCCACAATAAAAGGAATTTAATTCGTTTTCTTGTTTTATTATCTCCCGTTACATGTTTTCAGCAAAAATAAGATTTCGAGTTTGCCAAGTTCAGAACTACTAATGAGATTCTGAGATGGGAACAGAATTATTTTTATAGCAGTAATTATCTTGAGTTGTAATAAGAAATATAATATTGTTACATACGAAAAGGTAGTATGTACATATGTAGTAATAATTTATTTTTGTTAATGATGATCTCTTATGGGAGGGTTCAAAAATTGTAAATAAATATGAAGTTAGTTAATGTTACGGGCGAAATTTTAATTTTCTTCTGTTTTGTAATCTCATTCATTCTTAATTGATTTGATTAGAAAAATTGAATAAAATAAATATATAAACATAAAATACATAAATTTATTAAAAAAAATATTCTCAACGAAATTTCATAAAGAAAAAAAAGCCAACAGAAAATTATCAAAAAAAAATTTTTAACTATAAAATGTTTTTCGATTAAACCAATGCGTCAATGCATAAGCGTTAATTATTTAAAAATTAACAAACCAAAAAACCCTTGAACTCAATCTGTGTTAATTGTCGAGTTCATTCCAGCGGGAAATCCAGTTATCAATTCCATAAACTTTGTTATTATTAAAAGTATTATCGATGCACTATGTTTTTTTTTTAATTTTTTAGCATAGTTTAACACAAATTGTTTTAAATAATTTTTTTTTCTCTTAGGTTATTTTTGGCACACAACGAAAAGGTTACAATGTTTACAATTTAACTAAATTCTTTCTTATTACAAAATTATAATCATCAAGTTTGATTAGTAAGATTGGTAAGATGCATTTTTATTCAATTTAATACATTTTTTATACTTGTGATAAGTTTTCTTAGAAATTCATTGAATAATTTTTCGTCGTGTACCTAATGACACTTTTCCCAGTGTAAAGAAATAACGCATTATATTAAATTTTTTTTCTGATTGCAGTTTAGATGGATTTTCATTTTAACCCCATCAAAGACTAGACCATTCGTCAACTAATTTAGGCCACTATGCTCTCCATAATTGAAATTCTATTTTAAATTAAATTGATTTCCCCTTAATGCGTTAATGTAACCTTCGTTTTTCAGGGTTTAATAATTAACTGCTAAATTGCCGCTTTGTGCTTTTGTTATATTAAACCCGCCATTAGCGGACGCATCATCGTAACCCCTGCCAAAGTGTATACGGCCGAGCTTCGAAAATCATAAATTCGGATTATTTCGTTATCAGACTGATTCGAAAAATTAATATTAAAATCATTTATTATAATTAATAAAATTTAATCAAATCAAATATATTCAGTAATATTTTATTACATTTATTTGTCTTATAAGACCTTTAACTTGTTAAAACAGCAACAAATCCAAACAATAGCAATGTCATTTAAAAATAAGAACTTTTAGATTAAAAAATTTGGGAAAAATCCAACTATAAGTACATTTTTTGTTTGCCATCGCTATTGTGTGAAACGTGATGTCAAAAAACTATAACTTAATCGATTAGTGAATTATCTATCTACGGAATATTTTTAACTTTGAATCCTAAGATATCTAGCTACTCTTTCGAGCTAAAAATTCTTCAACAAACCGGCTATCTTATCAAAGAAAATTTGGACATTCCTCATTTTCACCAACAAATCTGTTAGAAATAATTGAGATTAAAAAGCTCTAATTAGTTATACATGCAGTTTTAATACGGAAACTAAACTTAGTGCTTAATAGTTTAACAGCTTCTTCTTTTTCTTCTTCTTCTTCTTCTTCCTCTATATTTATTTATTTTATATAAAGAGTGGTCTTAACCACATTAAACACAGTTTGGCTCCATATTACACTTTATTTGGGAGTGTCCAAACCGTTGACAATTATAGCATTGTGTCGCTCTAGTTTTGCTTTTATATTGCTCCCATCTTATTTTAATGTTATGTAGTTTTTTAATAAAATACAGCTCTTTAATATCAACATCTTTTTTTGGAGTTAACAGGTAGCTATAACTTTGAATGATTGGGTCTTTACCTTTCATAGGTATTATATCTATTATTTTAATTTTTGTTTCCTTTTTAATCTGCTTTTTTACTAGTTCTATATCAATATTCGATACCGCCTTTAACTCTGTTCGTTTAATTCTATTTGATTTATCTGTATATGTGTAAAGATTCAGTTTTCTATTTTTTAAATTGTTTGTTAAAATTTCCTTCGATTCTTTGATTCCAGCAAATATTTTTAAATGTTCTGTATTAAATTGAATTTTAAAGTTATTAGATTTGATTACATTTCTCACCTGTTTAATGAAATCCATATGTTCGCCTGGTTTGCCCTCCAAGACAACTGGTGGTGTTTTATTTATTATCTTTTTCCGTCATCCCAGCTATTTGATTTGCCTTTTCTTTAAATTGTTATAGTGTATCGAATTTGTTTTTAGTTCTCACCTCATTAGTTTCCTAGATCATTAAATCAAAGATTATGAACTAAAATTTATACGAAATATAAAAAAATATAAAATAAATAGATAATAGAAAAAAAAACATAATAGACAAGAGTTAAAGTTAAAATTCTCTTAAAAAAGATGTCTGTGAACAAATATTCAAGGGCAAAAATAGATGAAACAAATAACCAAATTGATCGTGCTCCAGTCACGGGGAAAAAACACTTTAACTTACAATGAAATGCCACTAAGAACTGTCAATTAATTAAAATTGAGACAAGCAAGGCTAAATGTTATAATTATAAAGAAGACTACACGGCCAACTATAAAATGTACCCCGTATATAGAAAATACTTAGAAAGGATTGAAGAGTCAAGAAAAATTTTAATTCATCATTTGGATTTCTAGTTACACTTGTTGATTTAACCAGATTACTAAAGTACATATTTCTTTTTTTTATTTTTCTGAAAGTTCCGTTGTAATATACAATATGTCGTCCCCCTAAGTTGGAATCATATGGAAAACTTTTTTTATTATTAATTTTAGGAAAAAAAGTTATTCTTCTTAAAAAGTTCTGCAATATCTAAAACCTAGAATACAGTCATCAAATATCAAAGTTTTTCAGTGGTATACGAGGTTTGTCAAAAAATATGAGTTTTACTCAAGAGTAAAGTACCTTTAAATTTGACAATATCGAAAAATGTTACTAAAAAAAGTTGATCAGAATTAAAAATTACGTTTAAATATGCAAGTACATCCATTTACATTAATACTATTATTTTTAAAACGTATGTCTACAATAATGCAAATTTAACTGTAGTGCACTTATTACGCGTTTTAATTGCAAAATTATTAGAAAACATCGAAAAACTAAAAGGTTATCATGTGTTTCGTAATCACAAGAGATAAATGTTCATTCAAAATAGAAATATTAGTAAAAAATAAAAGAATCTGAAGTTTTCATTTAAATGGATGTACTTGCATATTTAAACGTAATTTTTAATTCTGATCAACTTTTTTTAGTAACATTTTTCGATATTGTCAAATTTAAAGGTACTTTACTCTTGAGTAAAACTCATGTTTTTCGACAAACCTCGTATACCACTGAAAAAATTTGATATTTGATGACTGTATTCTAGGTTTTGAATAATGCAGAACTTTTTATGAAGAATAACTTTTTTTCCTAAAATTAATAATAAAAAAGTTTTCCATATGATTCCAACATAGGGGGACATATTGTATAATCAAATCGCCCTGTAGACACTAAGCTTGGCGGAAACGGCCGATTCATAAAATAATCATAACAACGGTTCTCCTGAATAAATAAAATAATAAAAAATTGTTAAACGTAGCTTTCACGCTAGCCTGGTTGCGTGCGGAGGCGCTCTGAGTAACACGCGGTAGTTCACATGGCCCTAACCGAAGCAGCGTAGTTCAAATGGCCTGTCTATGAACCTAATCCATAATTCACGATGGCTATTAGTTATATTTTATCGATTTCCCGAAGGTATTAATTTGTTTTGTCTAACGAGAGAGTTACAAATGGATGTGTCAGTTAGACAAAAAAAAATATAAAAAGCACGGAAAGAATCGGCGAGTTAAATATGTCCCACTGAAGAATTATTGCGTTCGATATATCACAAGAACTGAACACTAAAATAAGTTCAGAGATCAAAAAGGGTTTTTCAATTGTTGCCTCTTTTACCTGCCAAATTACCACGTTTTCGACCAATAAATATTCGGAATGTTTACCAAGCATTAAGCATTATTAAATTAATTGATTCAACTCTTACTTTATGGAAATTATTCATAATAAATACGGAAAGATTAATAACACATACCTTGAATTTCTACAGTCTTCGAAAGCGTTTTAATATGTATTAAGATCTACTCAGGTTTCGGTATCTGATAATACCATTTTCCAAGACAGATAGAAGTTTGACATATCAACCAATCATTATTAAGCAATATTCTTCTTTTTTAAAAAATATATTTAGTTCAAAAGGTGATCTAAGATTTAATTGTTCATTCAATACAATATATTGAGGATATTTTAGGTGTTTCTTTATTTCATATTCCTCCAAAAAATCAAGTTCTTCTTTTTTTTACATTTATATGAAGTACTTCCACTGTTGTTTCCATTGTGTTATTAAGTGTAGGTTTGTGTTTGATGTCAATGAGTTCTTTTGCGTAATGTGACTTATCTAGTTATTTTAATCTACAAACTCGTAAGTGCTCACAGTAGCGTATGTTAAAATTTCTTAAAGTCTGGCCATGATAGATCCAATCCGGACAATTTAATTTGTAAATACCCGATTTTGAAAATTTATTAATTTTAGGTTTTACATTTAATAAAATTGAACCTACATTATTTCTTATTTTAAAAGTTACTGTCTTGTTGTCGATAAAATATTGTTTAAAAATTAGTAATGAAGTAATGAATTATATCAAAATTATAATACCATCTAAATTTGAGAATGAAAAATCAGATAATGAAGCAACAGTTGAAGAAGAAAAAGAAAATTTTCAAGGAGTACTCACTCGAACATATAAAACAATATCAAATCATGATACTATTAGGTACATATAAAAAGGCAGTTTATTAATTTTTCTACATTAGTACTTTCCACATTTATAAATTTGTTCGTATTTGATAATGTAAGAGAGCTGCCTCTGCAAAAGCAAAATCTGGATGCTAGTAATTTTTATTGTTGTAGGAATACATCAAGTATCCTTTTAATTTTTAAAATTACCAATCAATAGTCAAAAAAACAAGCTGGCCTGAGAATATAAATTAATAAATATTTTAAATTTTATTTTTAAAGGCATATTACTGAAACATAAATTAACGCTTTAAATTACATCACATAAGAGTTTGAGCATATTTGGAGAAACTGAACTGCATTTGGAAAGGTTTTTCGGGCTTTCTCCTTCCATGACAGAATGTGTTATTCAGATTGTTATTCCATCATATAATTCTCCGAACTGGGTAATTGACTAGTTTTCTACAAGCCGAGTTCATTTAATAAACAGCGATTCATAAAAAAAGCTGTAAAAGCAAAAAGTAGTGCTGAAAGATCGGATAAAAAACTAGATGAAACAGGGAATCAGTGGCAGTTTAACACCCGTCTCGAAAGGTTCTTCGTGATCAAGTGTCTTTAGCCTTGTTAAATTTTGTAAGTTATCTTTTGCCGCTACTCTTTTGAATTCATTAATAGAGTCAAATGGTTTATTAAAGAATTATTAATTCGTTGCATTGTAAATATCACTTGTTGTTCTTCATTTAATTTTTACCTACTCCTCGCCCAATAAATATGAGTTAGTTTCTTTGTGATTTAAGTTACCTATAAGTATACATATATACTGGGTGTTCCTCAAAATCAGATCTCCAAGTATGAAAACATAAGAATCAGCTACTATTAAGTGCCAATTTTCCTTATTAATATAATGTGGCTATCGACTAATTAATACAACCTGTTCCGTTTTCCAATCTATTGTAAGTACCACGTTTTGCTTCTGCTCGGCAAAACCATTACAATATCACTAAACTAACTAAACTAATATAATTATAAGAGATATGGAAACAATGGAATCGATAAGATAACTTACAATATTAACAAAAATAACAATGAATAAAACGGGAGTTGCAGTACACAAATGAAATAAACTGAAAGGAGTTTGGCAAAAATAGTAACATGGTGCAAGAGGTAGCCTTTCCATAGTCCCAAGAGGACTAAAAAGTCTAAAAGAAACAATGAAAAACCTTAAAAATAAAGCAAATATACGAGGACTAGAGATCAATCAGTAGAAAATGAAATTTATAGGATTCAAAAAATGTTAGTTAAATAATAATAACTGCTTGCATAGATATTCCAAATAATTCTTCATATACAAAAAAATTGACATATTTATTACCTATAGATTTTTATTCAAATCTTTTTATTAAATTTTATCATGTTTGTTCTTTCTACTGTTTTAAAATATTCCGTTCGAAACGTAATAAAATTATTCATCAAATACTGCAATAAAATGTAATTGTGTTTGTAAATTTGATTAAATAGTAGCGATATCTATTCCATGTCGAGGTCTTTTGTAACTTTTTTATACATGTCGATTGTCGAAATATTTAAATTGCGAAACGTCGAAAAGTTATTAAAATGCAATAAACGGAAATTAGAAATTGTGAAATTAAAATTGTCGAGTATTAAAAAACATTTACTGATATATTTATACATATTGAACTTAATTCGATCAAAACTGTTTTTGATAAACATATTTTAATCAGATGAAATTTTGGGGTATGCTTTTTATAAATAATAATAACTGAATGTGAGAGAATCTTTTTTGAACAGTTGAGGATCGATTTCACTTATATTATTTTTGAACATGGTGTATAATTGAAAAAAAAAATTAAAAATATGCATTTTCAAGAGCTGTAGATATCCATTTTAATATACCAAAATAAAAAAACTTTCTATTATTAACCTTAAATCTTAATATTTTAATAAAATAATATCTTAATAAAACTTTTTTAATCCAATTTATTTACCACAACGAAAAAATACTTATTATTAGTTCCCATTTTTATCAGTTCCTGTATAATATATCAAGTTTTGTTCTTTAGTACGCCCATATCAAATTACCTATAATATATTATAAAAGTATTAAAATGTGTGTTTTTTTGATAGTTAATGTAAAGTATTTATGAGTTTTTTTGTATTTGAATGAAATTCAAATTAATATTAATACTTGTTTACGAAATAAAATAAAATTTAAATTGTGCACCAAAATAAAATAAATTTGAATCAAAAACAGATAAATCGCAAATCAGTGTGTGTTTATGAATTAATTTTCATAAATGCGTAATTTTAATTAATTATAAATTATTATTTTTACAACTACTTCAATGAACTAATCTAAATTTTTAATTTACCAAAATTAAATGAACGAAGTAGATCTTAACTTAAAAGTCGTTAAATGCCACATCAGCTCAGCAAACCAATTTCTCATAAAAAAAAAATAAAATAAATTGTCCATTTAAACGTTTTTTAAAATAAAATAGTTCCATAGTTCCTTTCTCTTCCTAAATTATGTTTCATTTTATTATTGTAAATCTTTTCAGAAATGGACGTTGAAAACTTATGTCATGTCAAATTTGCTGAAACAAAAAGTTTTTTTTCTAGTGAAAACCCAAATTATCAGCAATCACTGATCGATAAAAAGTGAAAAATCAAAGTTCAAATGTAAACCCAGAAGTTTGAAACGCTTTCACTGGTAATAAATTTACTCAAGATAACATTTTTTTTAATGAATCTAATTCTATAAAAATATCTTAATTATGACAATACTCGTATGTAAATTATTAAATAAAGTATAAATTAAATCGTAGAGGTAAGGATGTTTAAAATGGGCGAGAGTTGTATCCTTTATTTTTAACAAATTTTGAAAGTTGGTAGGTTAGGAATTTTTCACGTTTTTACTATGTGGATATTGTGATGGCTTAAATTCTGACATTGCTGTTATGGGTTATGGAAATCGTTACTTTCTAAAACCATATTTTAGGATTTGACATCTTTTTGACTTAATTTTACTACAGAATTATCTTTTAAATACCTCTAATTTTTTTTATAAAACATGTTTACATATTATATAATTACATTATTCTTTGTATTTTATTGTTTAATGTGGAATTTTTATATTTTAGATTGACTAAAGATTCTTAAATTTCATGTAGACATTATTTATGACTGATGTTGTCATTTTTAGTATTATTTATAATTAAATTGGCATTTTGATTATAAAAATGACTTAATTTATTCTCTCTTACTATTAAATTTGTTTCAAAAACAATCTTTAGAATAACGTTGATTACACACTTTGAAATGAATAACCTCATACCATAAATTTTAAAGCTTAATTAAATACTAATTACTGAATTTACACCATATCCAAAAAGTTAACTTACTAATTAAAATTAATAATTAAAACGCTAAAATTAAATTAATTTTTTCAACTCTTACTTTATGGAAATTATTCATAATATGGAAATATAAATAATACTTATCTTGAATTTCCATAGTCTTCCATTTTCCAATTTATGCGTATGGAATGCAAAAAACCCATATTGTCTGAAGTGTTCAAGAAAATGTTGTATACGGTGTTGCGATGAACTAGAATGGACGTTAAAACATGACCTGCAGGTTTTGTTACTTTTAAAATTTTGTTTTATTATTTTCTTATTTTAAGTATGATAAATTTTCTTTTAATGGGATGTTAAAAAATTAAACTTTTTCGTTCTATATTTTTTGTAGCTGGTATTTTAATAAATGTATATCTTTTTTGCAAAAAACATTTTTAAAATGTAGTCTCTGTGACTTCTGGTCCGTAGTTGTTTAACAAAAACGTAGTTAAGGGTTAATAATAAAAATAGATACTATTACAGTTTTTATAATTCTCTGTCAATTAAATGTATGGAACCTTGCCGGACTCTGTACTTATTTACGTTAAGAAGGATCGTTTGTGTATACGATAAGAATATTTATTGTAAAGGCTCGTTTAGCCAGGCCGAAAACCTGGCGAGTCGCGAATTTTTTACCCCCTGGCGTATGCCGCTTCGCAAGAACACAAACATACATAATTCATTAATTAAAAAGGGCAATTAAAAAGCAACAAAACTGAAACAAAGATTGCACTTGTGTGTTATGAAAAGGATAGAATAATTTTAATTAAATTAATTTGGAGTCTAGTTAAAAGCGACCATGATAAAAAGTGCCTTGTCAAGATTCATTATGCCAGGCTGGTGTGACAGGACTCTAATGAGTGACTTCCCTCACTCCTCTTCTGCTGCTGGGTTTTAGCCTGTTAATTAAGAGGAGCGAATATGATACCGGAGGTTTTTCGTTAGTCGGCACCGACCGGACACTAGCTAACGGCTTTTAATCAAAAACTCCTCGAACCCGAACACTTCACTTTATTAGTTTAGTTTAGTTCAGACGATGATGCATTTCAGTATAGTGTTAACCTCCATTTTGTCATTTCATATATTCGCTATATAGAAAGTCCCCTTCTTAATGCTACTTTTCCTCGTTTTTCCTACTAATCATTCGTTATCTGCGACTGTTCAAATATTGAAGCATTTGCACAAAAGTTTCAAAATTGGTTTCAAAAATTACGATATAAATCAAACCAACACAAACACCTCGATTTATATCCTCGATTAAGGATAATTAGTTTTTCTTCTTTACACTATTTTATCTTTTAAATAGTAGAAAGCAGAGGCGTAGACCCAATCATATTTTTACTTATATCCCACAGGATTTTTCTAATTATAGTGGTTTAGTTCGATGTTCTTTAATTCTTATTTATATCGATTATTTGGAATCTATTCAAAATAAATCAATCATCAAATTAAAAATATAAATGGTTCAATGAAATTACAACTTATGTGGTTAGGTAAGGATGGGTATGGTGGATAAAATTGTATTTTAATACAGTTAAATTCCTAAATATTTATTTCTTATGCTAAGAAAAATGTCCGAGAAGCATAAACGATGATTTTTTTAAAAGAATTTCAAATCTATCGACTCACATGTTAGAGCGATAAATTGTAGAATTTTCTTAAACGAAAATCAGAAAATCATGTTGTGAGACCGACGTGATAGCTCTAACCATATCAAAAAATAATAATTAATAAATTGCATGAGGAACTCATAAATACATAAACTAAAACATAAAACTAAGAACGATGTATATTAAGATCTGGATCATTTTAAAATATATTCAATAATTCATAACTAATAACATAACATATCAACTCTGTCAATAACAGTAAATAACAAAAAGAAAATCCAAAGAGGTAGTGAGATCTAAACATCAAGGAAACAAGAACAAATATTAAAATATGCTAAACACAGAACTGAAAAAAATGACAGGAAATAAAAAGTGCAACAAAACAATGTGCGGAAGGAAAAGGAGAAAATAGGCAAAGGTGTTTTTAGCGAAAAATGTAAAAAAATAGGGAAACAAAAGGAACAACATAGGACTAGATATGCTAAATAAAAACAAAGAGAGGTTTTATAAGGGTCTAGGATCTTCAAAGAAATAGTGAATTAATAGCAGACGAGGAACGAATAACAAAGAGACGAAAAAAATTTTTCAAAAAACTTTTAAATTGCGAACTAGAAAACGAATATATAAAAGATATTGAAGAGAAAGAAAAACTAGAGGCTCACACTGTAAATTTTAATTAAGGATATTATTATAAATTGTAAAATTTTTGAAAGGAAAATATGTTTTTTGAATGAAACAGTATTTGTTTACAAGATGTTTTCATACAAAAGAAAAATAGGAATTTAAACAGGTAATATTAAATTTTGAGAAAAATAAAATGAAATTAGATAGTGACATGTTTGAAATGTAATCACAAAATTAACCATCTTACAAACATCGTATAATAGTCAAAACAGGAGAAAAGACATAGTTTTTAATATATTTTGTAAATATTGTAAAATTATGTATTATAATAGATAATCAAAAAGTGAGAGAAAAACTTTTAATTAGCCCTGTGTAGTCGATTTTTACAATTTGTGTTAAATTTCAGTTATAAAAAAACGACGTTGTACTAACTGAGGTTTTATCAATTTAAATTGAATGCTCTTGAAACTATATTGATCGATGTGGACAATTAGAAAAATAAAAACATTTATTAGGTTACAAGAAATTTCAATTTAAATTCCTGGTAGATTTTTAATTTTTATCGATTTTCTCCAACAAAATCATGGATCGCATCTGAAATCAACGGTTCCATTTAGAGTATGAAATGTTTAATAACAATCGTCAAGCATGCAAATAACAAAGAAAACAAACACTTGTAATAAAAGATATAATCGTAAAAGCTAAAAATAATTGTGAATATTTTTTATCGACAATATTATATGTCATTAATTTAATTATGAAATAGATTTAATATTAATAAGTTCAGGAAAGAAAGTTAAACGACAACTAGGTTTGCTATTACATTAAGATTATATTTAATATTTAATAAGATTATTCATTGATTCTATCATGAATGATCATTTGAATTAAGTTTAAATAAATAAAAACAGAATAGAAATACTTACCAATTGAAAACACCATAATTAGTTGATATTTGATATTGATAAGTGAAATTTTAAGAAAAAAATTATTCATATTTTGTAGAACACAGCATTATTATAGAGTAACCCTGGAATATTTCATTATATTTCACCAATAAAATTACATAATTACATAAACATTTTTCTGCTGAGAATATATGTATATATATATATACAATATGTGCCCCTAAGTTGGAATCATATGGAAAACATTGTTATTATTAATTTTAGGAAAAAAAGTTATTCTTCATAAAAAGTTCTGCATGGTCTAAAACCTAGAATACAGTCATCAAATATCAAATTTTTTCAGTGGTATACGAGGTTTGTCAAAAAATATGAGTTTTACTCAAGAGTAAAGTACCTTTAAATTTGACAATATCGAAAAATGTTACTAAAAAAAGTTGATCAGAATGAAAAATTACGTTTAAATATGCAAAAATAATAAGATATAATTTAATGAGATCAGAAAGGCCATATTAACGAATATTTTTTGTCATTACGAGGTGTTATAAAGTAAATGAAGCCACTATTGTAGTTTATAACTAAAATTGGGAAGAATAAAATAATGAAGTAAATAAAATGAGATCGATTAAACAAGGCAAGATACATAAAAGAGAAATAGAACTGTTATGCAATAGTCGAGGTTAAATTCCGAAGATCTCTTCAAGTTCCGATTTAATCTGTCATTAGATGCATTCAGATAGTTCGTCCGAAATAATATCGTTGTCTCGCGTGGAATTGTAGCATGAAAGTGGTAAAATGTCCGAATGATGTTCAGAAACGGACTCGTTCGGCATAATGAAGTTATCGAGCCCGCCAAATATTACCCTAATTCCGACAATGTAGGAGAGTATAGGGTAGTTATAACGCATTCGAAGGTAATGTCTTGTTGCAGAGTGTGCTTATTAGCAACGGGGCATGAGCAAACTTTAATTGAAAGAGAACGACAAACTTGAGTTGCGGATTCTTGTTCGTACTATGTTTTCTAAATGAATTTACTTTATCACTTGCAATTTGCAATTTGAGGCTTTATTGCTCTCTACGCGTGTTACACTTTTAATTAAAAACAAAGCGAATTTAAAAGTTCTTCCTAAATTAAACTTGTTTAAAATTCGCTCATTTTACATTTTCTTGACGATTTCATTTACAAGATTTTTGTCACGTACGCAATTTTTATTTGAACCAATATCAGGGGTTAACACTGCCCAAAACACATTATGTAAGAATATTGTTATTGTTAAGGGATGATTTGTGAAAAAATATTATAAAAACGATGTGAAGAAGTGGTATTTAGTTTTTATATGAAAAATATTTACCTTCTTAAAGTTACTAAACAATGGAGCAAGTCTTTGGTTTTTTATTGAGTGTATTTTTCAGTCCAACATTAACAACAAAATTAATAAGAAGAAACATTTTTTTCCAGTGTGCATATAAATAGTTTAGTCAAGCGTTCGTTTCCCTGCCCAATTTAGAGAAATTCATCTCATTTCGATCATGAATTATGTGAAGAGATAACGAAGGATTAGTTAAAATTCCATTTAGGAAATAAATTCAAAATGCGAACCGTCGTAAAATAATGATTACACATGATATATTTATTTAAAAGTCTCTTACAAATGTGATTACATTTTAATATTGTATGACGACGGCAATGCATGTAAAGCCAACTTTACTACTCTATATCAGGATGAAAGGTTGTCCAAGTCGCTCAGGTGCGTACCAAAAAATACCGCACAATCTTAACACCGAAGGTTTACAAAAAATTTGTTAAATTATGAAATTCCTTATATTTTCCTCATTTAGAAAAAATTTATTATTTGTATATTAGGCAAAAAAGAAGATTCAACAAATACCCAAAAAGAAGATTTTATTTATGTTTAAATTACAGTGAAACAGTAACAGTCGCTAAAGTTCATATTGCTTAATTTTTTTGCTTTAAAGATATCAACATAACTCTCATATAACTGAAGAATATAAAATACAGGCCGAAAAACCCTGCTGGATGAGGCCTCAATTTCGAAGTAGAAGAAGAAAAAATTTCCCGCTTTAGTCAGATTTTAAATTATTACTCAATTATTTACAAATGTATGATGAGTACAAAAAACAGAACAATAATGATGAGGAAAGTGAGAGAAAATAAAAAAGCATGGGACAAATTTTCGCGCAATTTAACTGGGAATCAAAAATAATTCCTAAAATGTTTTGGAAATATTAGAAAAAACAGGAAAGATTGGGTTGGTTATATCAAACACAAAAATGAAGAGTTACTTAAAAAGAAGAAACTTTGAACATTTTATAGAATTTATGGATAATATTAAAAATAAGGATACGACGGAAGAAACTGAGCAAAGTAAAGATAATAAAGAGTAGGATGAAGTTAAATATATATATATGGATCAACTAAAAAAAATTATATATAAACAAATTGAAAATAGAGATATCACTAGAACACTAATATCTAAAAAATGACTTATCCTACTTCAAATTAAATTTGTAAAAAAAAGTAGTTCCATATTTTGGTGGTTTTTGAAGTTTCAATGAAAGATCTTGGAAAATTTTAGAAGAATCGGAAGATTTTTTTGAAAAGCAGAATTTTAAAGGATACTAATAAAAATAGGACTATTTTTGTAGAATTTTTGAATTGTCGTATTTGGGGAAATTTAAAGTCTTATAAAGGATCTTGGAAGATTTTAGAAGAGTGTTTTACTAAGTTTTTTTAACGATTCTTGATGAATTTTAATGTAATTCGGAGAGTATTGAAGTTTAAAGTAGGTTCCATAAAGGATTTTTAAGGATTTTGGAAACATTTGAAGCATTTTGAAATATTCTGAGAGGGTTTGAAAGATTTTGTTTAAAGGATTCCGAAAGTTTTGATGAATTTTAAAGGATTCTGAATGATTTTTAAAAATTTGGAGGATTTCGATATTTCTTGAAAGATTTTGATTAAAATATACTAAAAACGTTTAAAGAATTTTAACTTTTAATGTCATAAACCGATTTTTGAAAATTTTAGAAAAATTTTAAGAACTTTTTTAACATGTTTTGAAAAACTTTTAATTAAAGGATTCTGAAGAACATTTTTCAAGGATTTCGAAGGCTTTTGACAGAATTTGATTACATAATTCTAAAAAATTTTGAATTTTGAAGGATTTAGTTAAATTTTGAAAATATTTAAGAACTTTGGATGGATTTTGTTATATTTTGAAATATTTGGGAATTGTTAGTTTGTTTTATTAATGTTGAGGGAATCGGTTGAATTTTTGAAGTGTTTGAAGATTTTGGGGTTGAACGGTTTTGAAAGAATTTAATAAAAGATTTCGAAGCGTTTTGAAAGGTTTTAAAGAATCGTTAAGAATTTTGTAGAAATTTGGAGAATTCTAAGTTTTTTTGAAAGACCAAGATGTATATGTAATTCTAAATAATTTTAAAGATATTTTGACAATTCTTATGGATTTTCGAGGATTTAAAAAAAAGTTCGAAGAATTTTTAAATATTTTAAACAAAATCTGAAGTGGTTTAAATATTCTTATGAATTCTGAAGAGTTTTAGAGAAATTTGAATGATTTAAGAAGAATCTGAAAAAATTTTAATATATTCTACTAAAAGTACAAAATTGTTTAGAGGATTTTAAAGAACTCTGAAGAATTTTAGAGAAGATCCAAGAATCCTTCTCTTCAAGATCCTGCTAATTCCATCTAAATCCCTCAAAACATTCTGTGGTTTGATTAAAATTTTTTAAACACTTCTCAGATTCTTGACACGTTGTTAAAATCCTTCAGAATTCCTCAAAATATTTTAGAACATGTTACACCTATAGTATAATTAAAATTCGTTCAAAATCGTTCAAAATCCTTTAAACCTTCAAAAAAATGTATGCTTTAATTAAAATATTTCTAAAATAGAAGTACTGGCACCAGAGAAGAAGAAGGGGAAAACAGAAATAAAACAACAAAATTATTCTAGTGTTAGTACTGTATTTGACTATTTTTTTGTATTTTATTCTAAAAGTGCAGCATCCGTCTAGCAACATTTTTTTCTTGCTTTAAAGACTCGACAATTATTTTTATTGGTTTACCAAAACTGTGATTTATTAACAACAGTAATTGATTTAAATGAACTTGATTTTGAACTAAGATGTGATCTTTCTGACATTTTTATTTAAAGAAGATTATTTTCCATTTCCATTAATTTTCATTCACTTAATTTTAGCTTATGTAGAGCTATTTAATAGCTAATGCATACATAGGTTTTTCGTTCTTTGTCTCCAATTTTATGGTTTTTAAGGGACTCTTTACTTTTAACAGTTTGAACAGAATTATAAGGTTTGTAGATCAGAAGGTCTGTCTGTATTAACATCTATCATTAAAGTACTATCTTGATGATTACCCTAGCCACACATTTTACATCAGAACAGTTTATTTTTAACACATCCATAATATTGAGATCTTCAGCTTCCTTTGAGATAATCAGTAAAGTATGTAGAAGAACGTGGAATCGATTACTTTTGAAATAGTCACTGGATATAGAATATAATTTTAATGATTATTTATTTCTGTATTTATCAACACGTTCGTCTGAAGTTCTTCTTCACAGAATTAATTCAACTGATTAATAGATCAACATTTGGTCTTGGACGTCTTGGATTATACATATTTACAATGTTAAGTACTTCTTCACTTAATATCCAGTGCAAAGTTGTATAACTAAAATGTATTGAGAAGAAGCGTCTAGTACTTAATTAATCGCTTACAAACGATATTTACTTCCAGTTTCTTCCACTCAATTTTCAAACCAAAAATCCAGCTAAACCAGCGTTTAGAGCAACCGAAGCCCGATTCGATAACGTCACAAACAAGGCTACTCATCAGACAGAAAGCGAAATTTGATTAAACCCTTTTCATAATTCGTACATCGATACAATTCCGAAATAAAACTCCCGACATTGTAGAATGGCGGTGTCCTGTGCCATTCCGAATTCGCCCGTTACTTAGCTTAATTGATTTAGCAACAACCAACTGTCATTTTGGAAAATGCCGCTGTTTTCATTTGTCGGATGCATCGCTGAATCATTCCGACATTTTTAATCTAATAATGAAATCGTCAATTAGCTGCCACTGATAAATAACTGGCCAACATGGCGCGGCCGGTAGGATTTCAATTACGGAAAATTGAAACTATAAGTGGTGTAGTTTTATGCCTTGATTAATTGATGGGAGTTTTACTTCGGGGATGAGGGGTTTTATCGATACCAGTGATGTACGTACACGATTTATAATCTGTTTACTACGACTTTTTTTCACCAAAAATTAATTTGAAAATATATTCGATATAACGTTATTGTTTATAAACTTTAAAGTTCATAAAAAGGAATATTATAGAATTCTAATTAAGCCTTACTTATTTATGGAATGTTTTTATTGTACTAATAACCTTATAAGAGTAGTTTGGTAGTAATAAAAACTAATTCTAGAAAACTTTGAAATATTTTTTTTAATTGTAAGTCGTTTTTACTAGAAATTATTTACTTTATGGTTAAATCAACTCAAAAGTTAGATTTTAGTCACTTTAACCATATAAGTGAGGATGCTGGATTTCAATTGTAACGCCCTGTAAAGTTAGGCTTTTTAACATACAGTATTTGATAAGTTCTAGTATAAGGGGCTTTTTTTACTGGACCACTTCCACTTAATTAAAAGAGTAATATGGTAGTAACGAATACTAATTAAACCATTCCACACATTTTTCTTTAATTTTAAGTTATTTTTACTAGTAAATATTACTTTATGGTGCAATCAACTAAAAAGTTATATTTTAGTCACTGTACGCATAAGCATGGGATATGCAATGCTGAATTTCGGTTGTAACGCCCTGTAAAGTTAGGCTTTTTAGCATACGGGTATTTGAAAAGTTCCAGTGTAAGGGGCTCTTTTTACTGGACCACTTCAATTAGTTATAATGTGATTTGGCCCCGAGAAAAGACTTCGTTATGTTTTCATGAGGCTGACCATTCTTCTCTTCGTCAGAGTTACGTCGATAAAACCAGGAACGGAACGGCTCCAGAATTATTAGAACTATCGAAAAAGTGAAATAAAATAAAATTGGAATATGAAAAATGAATTAAAAAGCTATGTAAATATAATTTATGTCAAAATGGAAGCCAAAACAAATTGAGAAATTAGGTTCAGAAATTTTAATGATAAAATGGGAAAGTTTATGGGGGTTTCTTTTCATTTTTAATTCTTCGAATTTAATTTTCCTTGTCAATTTACAGGTTCTTAAAGAGGTCCCTTAAAAAATGGTTTTATCAAGAATTATAATTGCAAGAAGCAAGATATTTTGATGAGCTAATTACGTAGTAAATTTTAGGATTCTTTCATCCCTCTAAATGTTCACCACAGAGAAATTAAAAATATTTTCAAAATATTTTATATTTAAATACTTTTATAACACAAACATTTTTTACCACTATGAATATATATACATATATATATATAAATAACATATAAATTATTTTAATATTTTAAGTTAGTAGAACGCATTTGACTATTACTTTAAAATTTGTTCTAAATGTGAGATCCTTATTCCATCACTGTGTATCCACTTTTTACCTCGGTTTCTCGTAATAGAAAAAGGCCCAAGAAGAACATTTGCATGTCCAGTTAAAATTTGTCCTGAGCTGCTTGTTTTGCTCCGGATTATTTTATTCTTGTTCCGGAAGAATAACCGGAATACCAAAACTCGTTAAAGGTTTTACTGGACGTTGTCAAGAAATCATCTTTTGCACGATTATTTAAATAATGAAAGTAAAGAAAACAATATTTAGAAATTAAATTGATAGTTGGAATGTTTGTTTTTATTTGGTTTTTATTATTTTTTATAGGTTGTGTGTCAAATTCTCAAATTTTTCAGAAGAAATACTGCGGATGGACCTTTTTTTATTCTGATTTTTGGTAAATTTTACAAAACAAAAAACGCAGACGATTATTACAATATTTACTGTAAATATATGTATTAAATGCATTTTCAAATGTAACTGACTTTTAATTTTTCTTATGTCTATTGAGAGTAGAAAAAGTGGAAATTTTTGAGTACAAAGATTTTAATACAGAGGATGAAGTACAATGTTATTAATTTATTTTTTGGTGTGTAATAAAAATAATTGCAAATTGTTACAGAAGGCATATTTTAAAACGTTAAGAAGGACAAAAAAAATAAAATAATAAATACTACATTTTTTTTTCGTATGTTAAAGAAATATTGGGAATATCGGTTTTATATTTTTAGAATCTTAGTTTTAATTTCTGCTTCGGTGATAAATTTTATTGCAGAATTTGATGACGGTTTTTATTAAACTTTTAATATTGTAATTTGAAATACTAGGAAGAAACAAACAAGACGGCAAAATTTAATAAAAGATCATTTACATAAAAATCGATAAAATAATAAATATGTTTGTATTTACTCCTGTTTTTTGACAAATTTTATTGCAGGATTTGGAGAAATATTTTTATTATATTTTCAATAAAATATTTTAAATTTCTAGGAAGAATCACAATAACAAAACATAAAACAAGGATTTTAATAATAACTAGTAAAATAATAAATATTTTAAAGAAAATTCGGAATATCGTTTCTATTTTTACAGAATGTTTGTATTTATTCCTGTTTTTATGATAATTTTATTGCAGGAATTGTCGAATATTTTTATTAAATTTTCAACAGCATGTTTTAAACAAATCGGGAGAACCAAAATAATAAAATTTAATATAAAAAGATTAAAATAAATATCGATGGATTAATAAATATTTACATTTTTTTTGTATCTTTGGAATATCGTTCTTGAGTTTTCAGAAAATTTGTACTTATTCCTGCTTTGGTACTTAATTTTATTACAGGATTTGATGAATACTTTTATCATACTTCCAATTGAATATTTTAAAACAGGAGAAAAAACGGATTTACGGATTTTGTTTTCGTATGTTGAAAAAATATTCGGAACATCCTTGTTATATTTTCAGAATATTTATTTTTATTCCTGCATTGGTGCTAAATGTTATTGCAGGATTTATGTTTCCTATTAAGAAATGTTATTTCCTTATCAGTGAAATGAGTGTCAGATGAGTTTTGGGAATGTGCTTTTTGTTACTTACATTGAGTGGTTCTAAATTCTTAATAATTATAAAAAGTAAAATAATTCTTGATTCATAAACTTAATATGCATAATTTAAAAGAAAACACAAAATTAGTTTGATTTGACATTAGTAAATATGTTTTCAAAAATTCCTCCACGTTTGCTGTTAATCTAGTATTTTTCTAATGACTTTCCTTGTCCACATTTTATTCAATTTTTTATGCTCCAAGTTACAAGTTACAAGTAAATGACTATAGTAAAATATTTTTTTTCAAGAAGAAATCAGTTAATTCTGGTCGTCATTAAAATAAACCATTTGATAGTTAGACTGAAGAAATGTATTGGGATTCTTCCTGGAATTCCTGACGCTCACAAAAAACAAAAACATTCTAGAACTTCCATCGAATTTAATTCCTGCAGTTTGCAAATTAAATTTTAGTCTATAATGACTTTAACGAAAACATTAATAATCATACAATGCCAACATTAATCCCGACTCTATCATTAATTCTTCGCATTAACTAAGAGAACGAAATAACATTTAATGGATGTTTTGCGCAACGGTCATCTGACTTGGAGCGGTTTTTAATTCGGGGTTAATTAAAACAAAATCAGCTATTAAAAGTTTCAAGCACCGGTTCCAAATCTCGTATGATATCCCATCAAATTTAATTCAATCGCTTAAGAGCGCAGTAGCAACAGCACAAAAGCATGATTTACGCAATTAAAGCTAACAGGAAAAAGTAATTACACTGGAATGGTCTAAAGTCAACTACTGGCATTCGTTCAATTTAGTCGGGGCGGCTTCGGCGATCCAGAGGCGGTCCAACAATTTCGCCAAAATCTTGGATCGCTTTCAGGTCTACTTTTTTTGAAAGACATGGAAAATGGAAATTTAGGTCGCTACAATCAGTTCATAGTGCCATAAGTCAACCGTAAAAGAAGAAGGAATGCTCACCAGTTTAATTAATGTTTTATATTGTAGAAATCAGTAGTAACAGGGTTAATTTTGTCACCCCCCCCCCCTTCACTTGACATTGACAAATGACAGATGACAGGCCGCCATATTGGAAAGTGGAGGGGGTAGGAAAGGTTAATATTAGTTACAGATTCCTGTAAAACGTTGAGAAAAAGATGCTTGGTGATATATCCGCTAGGGGTTTATGAGTTTTAAGCGAGAAATGTCTTAGATTTGTTGAAAAATAAGCGGAGCCGATTCTGTGTGAATCCGTGTGGCTCTGAGTTTTAGGGAGATTACACCGTCAGGATCGATTTTATTAGCTAATAGTGAGCGTGCTTACACTTATGTAATGACATTCGTACAACTGTAATTTCATTACCTGAATTGTAAATCTGCCCTCGCCGGTGACGTCTCCCTAATGAATTAACTCCCATAATTTCGTTTGTCTATTTAATATTGCTACAATCAAACGATTTGACGTCGATTTTACTAATTACAATCTGCCTATTGATTTTATTTATTAGCATTTATGGAATATTATGGCAAAAACTGGATGCCAATGTTTATAATTAATATTTTAATTAGACGATTATAGAAACTGATTCCCATACGTTTGAAAATATTGGTCACTCGCGGTAGAATCAAAACCTAGAAACGTAATAGAAATATTCTACGAATCCTGCAAAACAGGAATAAAAACGTATATTTTGAAAATATAACAAGGATATTCTGAATATTTTTTTAACATCCGAAAAAAAAGTCGACATATTTACTATTTTATTGATTTTTATTTGATTTTGCCAAGCCGGTTCTTATTAATGTTTTAAAATATTTAATTGAAAGCACAATAAAAATATCCATCAAATCCTGCAATAAAATGTATCAGCAAAGCAGGAATAAATAAAAATAATTTGCAAATGTAAAACTAATATTTCTTTAATATACGCAGAAAAATGTATATTTTTATTATTCAATGGATTTATTTTGCCATGTTAGTTCTTACTAATATTTCAAAATATTTCGTTTATATTAAAAATGTTTGTTAAATCCTGCAATAAAATGTATTAGCAAAGTAGGAATAAATACAAATACTTTGTAAATATAAAAACAATATTTCGAATATTTTCCAACATACGCAGAAAAATTGACATATTTATTATTCTATTAATTCTTATTTAAGTTCTATTTTATTAAATTTTGCCATGATGGTGTTTATTAGTATTTTAAAATATTTCGTTTAATGCATATTAAAAATATTTCTTAAATACGTATCCCACCTAAATTCACAAATAATATTTAAAAAATTTTAGCAACTGACTCAGAAACAGCTTTAAAATCAGAGTAAAATAAATTTTCTTATGAAAAATTAAAAATTTGTAATTTGATTAAAAATTTAAATTATGCCAAAATTAAGAAAGGAATTAATATTGATATTTCAACTTTTAGATCTACAAAAAATTAAATAATAAGTAAAAATTTAACAGTTATAAAATCAGTTAAAAGTAGTGCAATTCTAATTTTAAATAAACGAATTTATTGAATAAAGTAACTTAAAAATTCTCAGTAGAGATGCAACTAAAATATTTTCAGATAATGTTAGGGAAGTAGTTAATAAATCAAATTTCCTTTTCAACGACTATGATACAAATATTAATAATAATTCAAAAAAACTCTCATGCAACAAAATGATATGGTACGATTAAGTTACATAAAGATTCAAAACCAATTAGACCTGTAGTTTCTTATATCAATACCCCAAATACAAAATTTTTTAATAAAACTTTAACTAATTAAGGTTACGGGTCAAAATACTCATTGACATACTCTTTGGATTTGGTTCATAAACTTAATATGCATAATTTAAAATAAAATACAAAATTAGTTTCATTTGATGTTAGGAATATGTTTTCAAAAATTTCTCCAGGTGAATGGAATAACTAAATTCTTAGAAAGTAAAAACATTAGCCAACTTTTACTTAATAAAATTATAAACCAATTTTATTTATTTATGAATCAAAAAATGAAGGATTGTCAATGGGTCCGATATCACCAATTTTGGCAAATATTTTTATGAATACTTTGGATCCAAAAATTTTTTATTCAAATATCTCCAAGAATGCATTGTTTTGGTATAGACATGTTGATGATGTTTTGGCTGGTTTCATGGGTAGTGATAGTCAATTGGATGTTTTCTTTAATTTTATTAATAATTTACATTCAAAAATAAAAGTTACCGTTGATTTTGAAGATGACCGTTCTATAAATTGCTTAGATATAACTATCAAAAGAGTAAACTGTAATCTTCAATATTTAATTTAAGGTAAACTAACTCATACAAATACTACACTATGTCACATAAATTGAATTACTTCATAAATTTTTCGATATTTTTAATCAGTTTTGAAGTATTTAGAACATTTTTTGAGTTACTTAGAACAGTATTTGAATTACTTCAAATAGTGTTCGATGCTTTTAATCCGTTTTGAAATTTTGGATTATATGTGCGAGGTTTAATATTGTCCGAATTATTAATTTAATTTTACTTTCCTCGTTATTTGGAGTATTTTATTACCAATAAGTTTCACTCTTGAAAGTATATGAACGAAATAAGTACGAGTGCCAGTTTTCTTCAATAATTATTCCAACATGTTTGATTTTCATTAACAAATCTATCGCAAGAACTTACATGCTGCGTTCGGCATAAAACAATATAATACGAAGCATATTACATTTTGATTTTGATTTTAGCAAATTTCAATGGTATAGAAAGTTTTAGGGCCCGAGGCTGAATTGATCGACTATTTTGGAATACGCGTGTGCTGAAACCAGATTAACAACATTCCAGATTTGCACCTAAAACTGTGCGACAATAGATATTTTAGTGTGATTGAGGCGCAGAGCACCAGACACAACATAATAGATCGAATATTAGAGTTGAATCGAGTGCAATGAGACAGAACTTAAATTCAGGCATCACGTAATATTATGAGAATACACAGTTGCTGGCTGATTGACCTGTTGTTGGCAACCTTGGTTTGGTTATTTCATCGTCCTTTCTATACAATCAGCGAGGATAATTCGACAATTCAAAGCTCATCAACGACACATTTCATCCTTAATAGAAAGTTCTTGTTCTGGCAACCGCGTACCCGTCATTTGCTCTCTGCCACAGGCACGAGCGTCGCGACGCACCCGCGCACCTCCAAAAAGGGATACCGCAAATACATTTCAACTACGTCACATATGTCTACTTAAGTTGGAACCATATGGGAAACTTTTTTATTATTAGTTTTATGAAAAAAAGTTATTCTTTATAAAAAGTTCTGCATGGTCTAAAACCTGAAATACAACCATCGGATTTAAAATTTGTTGAGCCGTATACAAGGTTTGTCGAAAAATACAAATTTTGCTCAAGAGTAAGTATCTTTAAATTTGACAATATCGAAAAATGTTACTAAAAATAGTTGATCATAATTAAAAATTACGTTTAAATATGCAAGTACATCCATTTAAACTAAAACTTCAGATTATTTTATTTTTTACTAATATTTCTATTTTGAACGAACATTTATCTCTTGTGATTACGAAACACATGATAACCTTTTAGTTTTTCGATGTTTTCTAATAATTTTGCAATTAAAACGCGTAATAAGTGCACTACAGTTAAATTTGCATTATTGTAGACATACGTTTTAAAAATAATTTTATTAATGTAAATAGATGTACTTGCATATTTAAACGTAATTTTTAATTCTGATCAACTTTTTTTAGTAACATTTTTCGATATTGTCAAATTTAAAGGTACTTTACTCTTGAGCAAAATTTATGTTTTTCGACAAACCTTGTATACGGCTCAACAAATTTTAAATCCGATGGTTGTATTTCAGGTTTTAGACCATGCAGAACTTTTTATAAAGAATAACTTTTTTTCCTAAAATTAATAATAAAAAAGTTTTCCATATGGTTCCAACTTAAGTAGACACACTGTATATTATTTATAAATTTTTACGAAATATACTTAAGCCGCCAAAGTTTTAACCTCAATTAGTTTACGTGACATTTAAATTTAGTTTTTTGACATATCGTTGGCTTATTGAAAACATTTAAACGAACACTAGACACCATGAAAAGCCAACAGTTTGGATAGAAATTCCAACTCATGGCATTTAAAAATAAAAAAAAAAGGTTAAAAAAACGTTAAACGTTGAACGTGAAGTGCTTTCACTGAAAGTTATTTCTGCAATTAATAAAATCCCCTCAATTAGAATGTTCGGAACAGAGCACGAATGTGGTCCTCGAGCTACTTAACATATTAGACCGTTTACCGTGTTCAGATCAAAGCTGGAAATCGCTAATGTTCACTAGAAAAGGACACTCGACAATGGATGCCATGCTGGCTGGCTCTCAAAAACCTCTTCGACGTCCTGCTCTCGTTTCATTTTCATAGATCGGGAGCCGGTTTCTAACAACGAGATTTCATAGAAATTAATTTTGCAATCGAATCAGGGTTTTAATGCTCAACACATTTAGCGTGAATAAGAATTTTTGGTGAATGTCGAAGGACCATAAAAAATTCTAAAATCGACGCTCTTTATAGTTCTTAATAGCGCTTTTTTATTTAATATAATTTAATTTCGTTTTGGGGTACTTTTCCGAAAAAATAATTTCCAAAAAGCTCAAACAGTATAAAAAGATTTCGCGAAACTGAAACCTTTTCTGATTTGCAGTGCCTTAAAACCTTCGATGTAAAATTTTAACCAAATAGAAAATTTTACAAAAAAAAATTCGATAACCTTTTGAATTTTTGGTGACTTTTGACGGACCAAAAAATTTTCTAAAATTGACAGAAAATGATTTTTAGAGAGGCCATCTATTATTTCCAATATCGCTTCTTTTAATTCTTAAAAATTTTCAGATTATTTGAAACAGTTTTTTAATTATTTCAAATAGTTTTCAACATTGTAAGCAGTTCTGGATCATTTACAACAGGTTTTTGAATCATATACAACAATATTTTAATTATGTCCGTTTTAAATATTTTTAATCAGTTTTGGATCATTTGGAACAGTTTTTGGATTATTTAAAACAGAGTTTGAATTATTTCAAATAGTTTTCGATACACTTACGAAGTTTTGATTCATTTAGAACAAGTTATGAATCATTTGGAACAACTTTTGAATTATTTTCAAGATTTTTCGATGCTTTTAACCCGTTATGGATCATATTAGAACAGCTTTTGAATCAATTATATTTAGAACGATTTTTGAATTATTTCCAGTAGTTTTCGAAACTTTTAGTTGATTTTGGATAATTCAGAATAGCGTTTTTAAATTATTTCAAACATTTTTTGACACTTCTAATTAGTTTCAGATCATTTAAAAGAATTATTGAATCATTTAGACTAATTCAAACACAATTAGTTCAAATAATTTTCGACGCTCTTAGTCAGTTCTGAATCATTTGAAACTTCTATTTAGATTATTTAGAACAGTTTTTGAATTACCTAGACCATTTTTGTGAATTATTTTCACTTTTTATGCTTTTAAGCTATTTTGGGACAGTTGCAACTGTTTTTATAATTAAACAATTTTTTTAGTTAGTCTTTAATAATTCAGAAGAGTTTTTGAATCATTTAGAATAGTTCCTGAGTATTTTAAAACAGTTTTCGAAACTTTTGATCATTTGAAATAGTTTTTGGATTATTTAGATCAATTTTTAGATCATTTAGACCGGTTTTGAGTTATTTCTAACAGTTGTCGATGCTTCATTGAGCTCTGTAGTTACACAGAATTCTCTACCAATTCCTATAAGTGATATGATACCAATCTAGAACTAGATTATACAACACATAGTTTAACCTATCTTTTTCTTTTTTAGTAGAAAACTACATGGTACTAGTCCTTGGATCTATGGGATTCAGCTGATCTGACCAAAATCCACACTTCAAGTGTATCGGCGCGATAGTATTTGTCCTATATAATCTCTCCACTACACTGTGATTATCTCTCTCTTTCTTTGCTTGTAAAAGTTTGTTAACATCAACGTTTTTTACAACCTTTCATGTGATCCTCTTCTGCGTAATATTTTTATGCCACTGCTTCTTCCATTAGATTAGAAAAAGGTACCTCTCGTTCCTCGACCAAGAGGTATAATGTCATCACATTAACACCGAATTTTAATAGGAGATATCAGCTTACATTGCTATTTTCCAAAATTGTACAGTTCGTATATTTCCCAATATTTTATAGTACCTTATGGTAGTACTATCACGTTCGTTTCATCACTCGTCAATTTTAGGTTGTGCTTTCTCCTCCACCAGACTATGTTCTTCTTAATAACTTTTTGCTATGTGAAACAGGCATCGTAGCCTGACCTAACCAGATTATTAAATCAACAACATCTAAGACAAAACACTTAATTCATCCATTCTAAGTGGTATTCTAATGAATACTTTACCATTTGCCTAAGATTTTAATCATTTAGCAGATATTTGCTCCGTATTTTTTCAGTGTTATACTCACATCCCTTCGGTGTAAAACATTCGATAAAAAAAATCAGCTGCTCGACTAACATGGAAGGGACATTGAAAAACGTCAGTTCGCACATGTGTAATTAATGAGATGGTTGGCTTTTGTTCTCCAAGACAAACGTTTTTCTTTTTCGACCTATGAAAATGCGGCTTGTTCAAGAATTGGCTAATTAAATTTGTAGCCTTGCCTCACGGCCCTTTGACGACTCGCACAGGCGACGAGACGAGGAGGGCCCTCTCCAAACGACGCCAGCGCCTTTCGTCCCACACTAGAACCTTACACCGTGAACCAAATAAAAGTTTCACAGAAAAATAAAACCCACTGCAATTAGAAAAAAACATACTCTACAACTACTGTTAATGTATGCAAGGCAGGGTTAGGATAGCATAGGCAAGGCTAGAATAGGTTAGGATACGGAAGGAAAGGCTAGCATAGCATAGGCAAGGCTAAGATAGCATAGGCAAGGCTAGGATAGGTTAGGATACGCAAGGAAAGGCTAGGATAGCATAGGCAAGGCTAGGATAGCATGGGCAAGGCTAGAATAGGTTAGGGTACGCAAGGAAAGGCTAGGATAGCATAGGCAAGGCTAAGATAGCATAGGCAAGGCTAGGATAGCATAGACAAGGCTAGGATAGCATAGACAAGGCTAGGATAGCATAGGCAAGGCTAGAATAGGTTAGGATACGCAAGGAGAGGCTAGCATAGCATAGGCAAGGCTAAGATAGCATAGACAAGGCTAGGATAGCATAGGCAAGGCTAGGATAGCATAGGCAAGGCTAGAATAGGTTAGGATACGCAAGGAGAGGCTAGGATAGCATAGGCAAGGCTAGGATAGGTTAGGATACGCAAGCAAAGGCTAGGATAGCATAGGCAAGGCTAGAATAACATTGGCAAGGCTAGGATAGTTTAGGATACGCAAGGAAAGGCTGGGATAGCATAGGCAAGACTAGGATAGCATAGACAATGCTAGGATAGCATAGGTAAGGCTAGGATAGCATAGGTAAGGCTAGGATAGCATAGGCAAGGCAAGGATAGGTTAGGATAAGCAAGGAAAGGCTAGGATAGCATAGGCAAGGCTAGGATAGCATAGGCAAGGCTAGGATAGCATAGGCAAGGCTAGGATAGCGTAGACAAGGCTAGGATAGCATAGGTAAGACTAGGGTAGCATATACAATGCTAGGATAGCATAGGCAAGGCTAGAATAGCATAGGCAAAACTAGGATAGCTTAGGCAAGGCTAGAATAGCATAGGCAAGGCTAGGATAGGTTAGGCTAGATTATGTTGTTTCTATTCACCGTCTTATTTTTATTATTATTACCCTTCTTTTGGGGTTCCCTAGTTCACATTTTTGTAACCCATTTAAATAGCACAAGAATGTAATTAATTACAAAGCATACACATATTGTTTCAGTTTTATGTTCTTGTTCCTATTCTTCCTGACTCCATACTTTTATTCATTATTTTCCGTTGTGTATTTAATGTCAAATTGAATTATTGCCGCCACTATGATTGTGTGCATAATAAATTTTATGCAAAATACAAATTTCTGGAATATGATATGTATAAATAAGGTACGGGAATAAATACTGTGAGTGAGCGCAGAGTTGCTTTAAGAATATTTTTATATTTTGGCCACAGCGTAAGTGGGTGTTGGTGTTCTGGCAGGTGCTGGTTGTTCGTCGAAATGCTGATTAATTTGTTCAATGACGTTAAAGGGGATTATTTTTTTATGCGTTAACTACTTTAATTAGCTTAATGCCATATTTATACCACTCCAACCTTTTAATCAATTAGAGTTTAATTATTTTTAATTTCAAGACACTTTTATTTTAGTTTCCCACTACGAATGCATTCAAATTATGTAGTTCAAAAAAATTAATATGTAAAAATGAACCCAATAAATTCATTTTTAGCACTAACGTTTTTTAATTTAATTATTGGAAACAATTTATAATGAAATAGTATGTTTTGCGATGAAAGAAAAAATGGTATTATTGTAATTTTTATTTTTTGTTGGGTGCACTTTGTATATTTTTTATTAAATTTCATTTGACTCTAACAATGATATTTACAATACAATATATTTCTTATGCACAAGTTTCTTACAGTTATTACAGCTAATTAAACAATAAACTTCAAACTTATCAAAAAAAAATTATCAAAACAAAGAGAAACATAAAATTTTACATTTTCTAAACGCCATCCCTAAAAATTATCTATTTTTTAAAATATGTCAACCATAGACGGGAAAATTATTCACCGTGAAATCCTTCCTTTGAAAATTAAAAAAAAAATTTTTTTTCTTATCACTCAAGAGAATCCCTACGTAACACAGTTACGCAATTTAACTAATCTTATGTCGCCATTATTTCTAACTTTATTTTTATGACACTTTATGTAGTAAAAAATTGTATGTCCTTTTTTTGTAAGATCAAGCAAGTTCCATAAAAATTTAATTAATTGACAATAAATACTATTTTATAAAAATATGGTAGAAATGTCAATAAATTACTAATTTACAATGCTTGAATATTTCTAATTAGTATTATTTACAAGGACATGATTACCTTCTAATAAAATTTGATGTTTTTTCTTTAAATTTTCTGGGTATAATTATTATCAAATATCAGCAAAATTTCTTTCCAAACAAGTAATTTTTGGTAATTACAATAAATAAAAGAATTTTTAAATTATTACACATGAAATGAATAATTTTGTTAAATTTTGACTCATTTAGATTTGTAATTTTACTTGAACTCAATTTTACATTCTATACTTCAGAAATAATACAAATTCTAATTGACAAACATTAATTAGAGAAATTTTATATTTTTGCACACACGTTATTATTCTTAAAAAAAATATGTTTCCATGTATTATTTTACTACATGAAAAATTATTGAAATTTGTTTATTTATTGATCATTTCTATGATATTATTATTATAGTCAAAGATCTGAACCTTCTGGGGATATATAAGTTATTAACTTATCAATTTATTGGTAACAATATATTATCGATTATTCGTTCACTGATTTCTATTTTTTGTCCTATTTTAAATAGACGTAATCGACTTAAACAATAACGAAAAAGCCCATCGGGACCCCGAGAATTTCCAATGAATTTCCCGATTCGAAGGTAAATCTCGCCAGCGCGCGTTTTTAATTGAAACGAAGACCGACGGAGTGTCCGAAAGAGCAGAGAAAGAAGAGAAGAAACAGTATGGCCAATTACCGCTCGAACAAAAATCCCTAAATGATGTTAAATCGAGCAATTGTTCTACCCCCTAGGTGAAATAATTTAATCTAAATCCTACTAGCAAACGAGAAAGAACGTCGAATAAAATATGAAACTTCCACAAAAATAATAAGATCTAAATGAGTTCAGGGTTTGATCCTTTAATTTTATATACCAGGGGCGCACAACAAAAAATGAGTTATTAATAATAATGTGATTAGGGAAAATAAATACTATGATAAGACTAGGTTTTAGAAGATAAAAATACCAAGACAATTTTGGAACTATAAAGTATTAGTGTGGAGAGGTTATGTAAATTTTAATTAAGGATATTATTATAGATTGCAAAATTGTTGAAAGGCAAATATGTATTTTAATTTAAATAGTATGTTTATAAGAAGATTTCATACCAAAGAAAATAGGAAGTTAATTAGATTTTTAGAAAAGTATGACGAAATTAGATAGTGACAGTTATGCAATTAAACCACAAAATATCCTAAAGTAGTAAACATAGGAGGAAAAACATACATTCTGTAAGAATTGTAAAAAAAACTCTTTATTGTTGATTTTGATAGTTTTTCATCCATTTTAGAAATAAATTTATTTATAAACTATTTGCAATAGAAAATAGAGAAACTTTGTAAAAAAAGCCCTTTCCCGAGAAACATGTACATCTAAGTTATAAAATTTGAAGATTATGTTATATATAGTAGCAACTTAAATTAACAGTATATATAATACTATGTTAATTAGTGGAGACAATTCGAAAAATAACATACATTTATTAGATTACAAAAAATTTCAAGAGGATAATTACCATTTTCTGAAATCCCTGGGAGATTTTAGATTTTTATCGTTTTCCTTCAATAAAATCATGGATCGCGTTTGAGATCAACGAATCGATTTAGAAAAAGAAAAGTCGATGGTTAACATCAATCGAGAGCTATACAAATAATAAAGAAGAACATTTGTAATAAAGGATGTAATTAACTATATCAATTTTTGATATTAATTAATCAATATTTATAACTTCCTGCAAATTTATCTTAACATAAAATATTTGTAAATATTTTGTCATCAATTTAATCAAATTAATTATTAGATAGAGTTATTAGAAATATTTTTTCTTTTGTAATCTTAGAGAACTTTAATGTATCTTTCAAGAACCAGGATCTCTTTAACAAATCTATTTTTAAGTATTAATATTAAAGATCTCCCTAAAATTGATGAAGTAAAGAGAAGTATCCATTAATATATAATAATCATACTTTGACTGAATTTTTATTAGCTTCACTGGATTAAAATTGAAACTTTGATATTGCTTGTTCTTCCTTAAATTATCGCCAATTATCCCCCCCCCAACTCCTCCTCCTCCTTAAAAAAATATTTCATTATTTTTCTACAACTGACAATTATTCGATTTGAATTTACTTATATTTGACCGCTATTTTCTGGTTCCTTCGTACATTATAATGTTTAAGAATTTGTGTAATAACATTTGAATCATTTTGGGGCACGCACGTCACTGCACCCCGGCAAGCACTTTTCTAAAAGTCTCATCTAGTTGGCAGTGTCTCAGGCGCTCCCTTTAATTAACAGAAAGTGGTTCATTAAAGCTTATTCATTAAAGCAACGAGTAATTAGCAAACTCTAATGAATGCTGTAATAATCTAACAGTGAGTATGCTTTCTACTTATACAGCGTATTTTCTTTGGTGCAAATAGCTTCAAGAGATGCAGCTGTCACTGTTTTTGCATACATACCTATATTCTAAATAATTACTAACAATTCGAAAATGAGAAAAAAATGTATTGTTACAATCTAGGGTATTAAAATTAAAATAAATGTAATGTTTACAATTAATAATGGTAATATTTATTAAATAAATAAATGCACAAGTTTCAGATGCGAGTTGTGCATAAAGGAGTAAAAAGATTTAAGTTCGTTATACAGTGCGTCGGCGAAAATAATTCACAACTATGCAGAATAAAAATGTTTTTTCTAAACATAGCCGTTTTCAAAGGAATAAATATTATTATTTTATATTTATTCAAATAGTATTTACTGAAAATCAGCTAAAACCGGCAACACCGCGACACTTGAATAACTGGGTCAAGTTTAATGCTGATAATAAATAATAGTTTTTTAAAGATTTTAATAATAAGTTTTTTACTTTAATACACTTGCATATTTAGAATGGTTGATTACAGGGGATGTAGAAGAGTGAAAAATGCCATTTTTCGATAAACTTGAAACGCTGTTCCGAATCATCTGCAAACTGTGACATTTTTAAGATTCATTAGCTAGATATTCCTTGGTTAAACGATACATAATTTTATTAAAAGTGTGAGGTGTTGCCACGTATAAATTTGCGATTAAACGTTTAACGCGAATTTTTGTGTAAACTAATGACATTAGAAAAAAAAATGATAAGATAAGATATTGGAAGAACAATTTTCTGATGTTAATTTTTTATCGTCGATTGTCTTGTTTTAATTTGAACAAGGCAATGTTTTTGTAAATAAGAATCTACTGTTTCAGCCTTTCTGAAAAAAATATGGAGCACATAGTTGAACTTTGTAACAACAAACCGGTATCCAATTCCCGTAATTATACACCGTGTTTCAAGAATCCCGTCGAATGTTCGCAACTAGAACGGGACGCCTTAGGAACGAGGATTCCGCAGATAATAGGTCAGTCCCGGTATTTAATTAGCGCTAATTGCCAGTCGTAATTAGTATTAGAACTAAAACTTCACAAAGCAGTTTGGAAATCCTATAGCTACTGTACCGTGCCGTTCACTCACTTAGTTTAGAAAATACTTTGTCTAGCTCTCGTTCGGTAATACCTTTCAGTTTTCAGGACGAAGAGGGCGGCCTATTTTCGCTTTAATTACTGAATAAGGCTCTTTCATATTGACTCGCTCGATTCCTTGAAGTATTCTGCCCGGAACAAGACCCTAACGTCTAATTTAAATAAATCTCTACAATTATGTAAAGTGTACATTTTTTTATACGGGTAAAATCATACAGGATGCTGTAAATTTTTCTTTAGCTTAAAAAAATGGAATATTACAACTTCAAAACACCACCAAATATTTCGTTGCTGAAAAAATAAAAAAATAATTTCATAATTCCCACAATTAGTAAACCCAAATTGAGTTTAAATTTCACAATTGTTTTAGATTAGTGCCACTGCTGAATACTTAAAAAATATATTTACAGAACCTAGTTACAAAGTCAACTTAAAAAAATATCAGATACGAGGTCCAAACACGTGTTTAGAGAAGAGATATTTTGATGTTTTAATCTTCTCTTCTGAGAGTTCATCTACATCATGTTGGTATACAGGATCCACTTCAGATTCCGATTGTATCTCTTCTTCGTTTCTTTTTAGTCAAAGTGATTTACTCATCTATTTAATTTCCGCTCAATACCATCTATCAAATTTCTTTCTTTATCTTTGCAATATATTGCTGCTTGCTGGTAGTCCCTATTCTGGTTAGCTTTATTTGCCTCTTGGTAAAAATTCTTAATTTGTTTATTGACAAAGTGATCTTATATTACCTCCAATATGTTCATTTTCATCACTAGTTATATAACAATTACAGATTATTTAAATCGAAATTGAACTTTAAAATTTCTTAATTCCCACACGTAGTAAAAGGAAATTGAGTTTAAATTTCACAAATGTTTTAGATTTGTACGAAATTAAAAAATATACTTCTGCTGAATACTTAAAAAATATGTTTACAGAATCTAGTTACAAAGTAAGTTTGCTGATGTATCAACTTGAAAAAATATCATCTCCAACTCGTATTTAGAGATTTACAATATTTTGACGATGCAAATTACCATTCAATTTAACTCCCACTAAGGTCATAGAACATTCTAGAAACCATTAGGGAGGGGCTTTTCAAGAAAGTCAGTACGGGAATAACAAAAATAGTCAGTCGCTTCGGGGTCGCTGCAAACAGAAAAACATTAAAACATGACAAACGATGAAAAAAAATGGGTGAAACAGTAACCGAGTCCCAAAGATTGTCGTTTTTCAAATTATATGACATGATCACTCAATGAGATATTGAATGCTCCACCGCCGGATTGTCCTCCCCCTTCCTCCCGATTTCCCCTCGCTCTTCACGTCCGCCGCCCATCGGCCGCCCCCAAATTAAAGACTCCCGACACGCACGTCGCTAATCCCTCACTAACGAGACGTTCATTTAGGAGAGAACCGGGGAAACCCTAATTATCGCCGAAAATACTGAACTACACATATCCTAGCTCATAGGCGTACGTCACGGGCGGATAAATAATTTATGCAGAATACCGGGTTTGTAATTGAGTTATGCCCGACTCCTATAACTTTGGCTTTGAGAGATATTTTAAATTTTCTGTGATAAAATTAGAGCGTTATCTCAAAAATTCAAAAGATGATACACAAACTAAAAAAATGAAATGGAACATCCTGTATACTTTTCATATTTGGATTCTGCGGGGTTCAAATTTATTAATGGTTAACTATTAAACGACAATTTTACCATTTTTGTTAAATATTAGTTTTTAATTCTAGTGGTACAATTCAGATCGACAGAAAATGAAGAAGAATTACCTAAAACGTATTAATTTTTTTAAAAAAAGTGGGTTATTTTATTAACAATTAAATTATGAAACATTCGTAGACCACCTTGTATATTAAATAGTTCTTTTATGTACCAGTACATAGTAATTTTTTTAGTTTCTATATAAATTATTAAATTTCCAATTTCTACTAACACAGCATTCTCTTAAAACCGAACCTGTTTAAGCAATGTAACAATGTTTTGAAATAATAATATGCTTAATTAAAAAAAATTAAATAGATTAATTTTGCTGGAGAGTATATAGATGTACATTTTTTTCTAATTACAATTGAATTCAAAATGACCATCATCCTCTTCCTTTTTACATTGTTTGAATTTTCGTTTTACGCCACTGGTAGGGAGAATTCTCCAATCATTAAACGATTTGCCATCTCTGTCTTTCTTAAAACCGCACGTACCACTTTCTATAATTTAATGATAATTAGTACACAGGGTACACTCCTCCTCTTCACGGTTTTTCTTTGCTTTTGGATATAGTTAGGGACGAGTTGATGAAACCAATTACAACTCCATTATGCATGTCCAAAATGCCATTTCGGCCTTTTACTATGCGTCCAAAAACTCGAATTTTCTATTTATTGTTTAAGAGAAAGAAAATGAAAGAAAAAAATTGTTTTTAAATTTTATTTTTAATACCAATTATCAAGAATGAAAGAAATTTTTTAAATTCACGTTGGCCCAAAAATGATGGGTCCAGATTTCATTTAACTGTAATATTGATATTTACAATTAATAGTGTTCTTGTACATAAGTTTTCACAAGTATTTTGCTCTTAATATTTCTAACAACTAAATAAACAATATATGTATATTAAATTTATCAAAAACAATCAAAATAAAAAAAAAATCATCTAAACAGTAGACAGTAAAAATAACATAATTCTTTTTCTAAAAGCCAACCCCAATTTTTTTTTGTACTTTTGAAATATGTGTATCATTGGCGGAAAAATTATTCATCTTCCCGATACAATGATGGTTATGGACCAGCACCAGCGTGAAGACTTCCAGAAAAATATTATTTTCTTATCACTCAAGAAAATCCATTCATATCAAGTTAAATATTTTAACTAATTTTATGTCACTATTATTTGTAACTTTGGTTTTATGCACTTTATGCACTTAAAAAATGTTTGTCTTTTTTTAAGGTTATGCAAGTTCCATAAATATTTAATTAATCCACAATGAAATACCTCTAAAGGCTTTATCAAACAACAGGAACAACTTAAAAACAATTCGAAGATCACCATTTGGGGTAAATAATTAAACTCAATTTAACTTTTAAAGTTATAAAATATTTTTTTTAAATTTCACATACACAATAAATTAGTATACAAATACTTATTCTCTGTATTTGTTAAATGGAGCGTTTTATTTTCCTTTCGTAAATCACAAAATTGAAAAATGGTGACAACTAGTGAGCATCTTAACGACAATAAATTGTTTGTCGCCCTTTAAAACCGAACAGTGCAATAAAGTGGGGTTATGAGTAATAAAATTCATGTTTATTGTTATCTTTAGGGCACTAACACTTAACAGCTTCTTAAAGACTTTGCTAGTTACTATTATATATTTAATTAATTTAAACATTAACAAACTTTAATAAATTGCTCATATCTTTTAAAATACCCAGTATAAACCCGTATTGCTCAAACTAAAAAAATACGGATATTTTAATTAAAATAGAAAAACACATTGTTCTACAAAACTAAACAAATTATTATTTAACACCGACTTGGCTTATGTCAGGTCTTACTATTTTCAAGAATTTTATATTAACTTATTTTACAGCATGAGTTTTGATAATATCAATGTGATTTTTGTGTGAATATCTTTTGTTACTTGATCCGTTTCATTGAAATTATTTTATACTTTGATTGAGATTTTTTTTATCGAAAAGTAAAAAAAATCGATGAAAAACCGAGACCTCAGAACGGAATGTTGACTATTTCATTAAATCAAATAAAATAAAATTCCGTGTTCTATGATAGCGCGGCGCCTAAGTATGTTAATTTCGTTTCGTTTAAATCTTTCATAAAGGATAGATGCCTTTCCTCATCACTAATTCAGCTTGGAAGTTTTATTAAGAAGTTTAATTAATAACAGAAATCGTTTAATTAACGTTTCATTATGAAACTCGATGTAGTAGGGCAGGTTAAGAAAGTTTAATACTTCGATATTGTGTTTTAGTGCGGCCGATTAACGCACATTTTTGAAAATACAATTTCATCAGAATCAGCCAGCTAACAAGAAAAAAAAAGAAACGGATGTAAATAATTGCGAAAATTTGAAAGAGAAGAGAAAAAAAAGTATAAAAAAATAGAAATTACGTGTTGGATATTTCTATTCTATCAAAGAAAAATAACAGGTCAACTATTAAGTCTCGTGTTGATTTGGAAAATTGTAGAAGAACAAAACAATACTTATAATTGTTTTAAAAGTATCTGCGCTGAGTTTATTGTTCTTAGACGAAAATCCGCAAACTCCCGGACTATTAGGCATAGGTTGCAATATGCAAAGTAACTGTAAAATCAATATTTAATCACGATTACTCTTGGAAACAACACACATGTGGTGCTTTGTTACCGTCATATGCTAAATTAATCAAAACGTATTTTTCAATATTGAAACGGGACCGGAACTAATTAAAAATTCCAATAAAAATATCGCCATTCTTTTATTACTTGTTTAATGAAAATTATCGAATTCTCTCCGTTCGATGCATTATTACGTTTTTGGGGTATTGATTTTCATAGAAAGCCGGTACTGGAGATGGAAAATTCGGTCAATGTTTCCGTTTGAATCAAACTATTGTTTCACATACAATTCATGTTAAGTTTGGGTTCGGTTAAGAGAAGACTTTTTCTAAAGAAAAAAAGTTAAAGGTAATCCATTCTTCTGATGAAGACATGGGTTTTTTTTGCAGGGACTCGTTTAAAGTTAAATGTTGCTAAAATGTTTGGGGTAGTATCCATTCTAGTCCTTTTCTTTCTCTTCGGTCACTATTGTTGTGGGCATCATATTGTGTATTGTTGTTGTTGTTGCTCTTCCTTTGTTCATCATTTTATTTAGTTTATCTTGTCTCTTACTATATGGAATGGAATATGGGCCATGTCCTCTTCTAATTTAATTATTTTTTCTTTCTAGTATATCTTCCGCAATCCTTTGTAAACATTCCAAACCAGTTAAGTGCCTCTCTTTATAATGCAACATAGGTATAAAGAATGTATTTTACCGATTCTTCCTCAGTAGTACAGAATTGACAAATAGCAATTTGATGAGCATTCATTTTCTTGGTATGGTACCAAATATAAATCTGAGGAAACCAGCTTGGAATGGAAACATTTGAAAACAAACACAGTAAAGAAAACTGCATGGAGAAACAATTAAGAAAAGTTGAAGGAATAAAACAGAAATAGAAAAAATGGGAAATAAAACTAGACACTGTGGGTGGATGATATTAGAAGTCAATAATGACAAAAATAGAAGAGGCAAGGGAAAAAAATGACAAAGTTGGAAGAAATAAAATAACTAATAGAAAAAAACCATGAATGAAAAATCCGTAAATTCAGATTTACATATACCAGAAATTATATTGTTCTCTACAAGGGACCCAGCAAGAAGTTTTAGATAATGGATGAGCAAATAAAAAGAAACAATATCTTAAGAACTAACCGATTCCTAAAAATTACATATAATTACAGGGATACCCTAAAAAATATTTTATTTTCGTTAAAATAATTTAAAATCGGTCAGTATAACGACTACCTTAATGGTCCTGTTAATTTATATTTTTTATTGTTTGTATAAAATATTTTAGAAGTATCTATATACAAGAAAAAATAAAATCAAACAGTCTAATGTGTAGGTAAATGGAAATTAAATAAATTGAAAAGTTCTAATTATTATTTTTTATCATCAACTAATTAAAACTGTTAGAAAATAGATTTATAAAAGACATATTTTATTTTTGAATCCAACCTGGTATTTTAAGTCGCAATTGATTTAAAAAAGATAAATTTCCAAACATTATGAAAGTATGATCATATTTTAAATACATTTTTTTCAATAAATATTGTTATAGATAGATACGAAAAATAACAGAAAAATTACAAAAATTGTTGTATAATATTAAAAATCCAGGAAAATAGTAACAATTATTAAACAATAACAAAAAATTATAGGAGAATAAAAAACTAACTGGAACATAACAAAAACCAATAGAAAATTATACAAATTACTGGAGAATACTAAAAAATCATTAAAAACAACCAGAATTATTAAACAATAACAAAAAATCACTGAAAAACTACAAAAGTTGCTGAATAATATTAACAACCAAAAAAACAACAAAAATTATTGAAGAATAACAAAAAATCACAGTAGAATGAAAAAAATCACTGGAAGATAATATAAATTACTGGAGAATATCAAAAACTAATGAAAAACAACAAAAAATTATTGAATATTAACAAAAAATGACAGGAAAATTACAAAATTTGTGGAGTAATATTAAAAAATCTTAAATAATAACAAAAGTTATTAAACAATAACAAAAACTCGTGAGAGAATAAATATTATATGAATATCAATTACTGAAATTAACCAATGTGCCAAAAGTTAATATTAATTAGGATATATAAATAACTTTATTTTCATTTCTGGACTTATGAACTTATAACTACTTTAAAAATACTTGGACTATCGAAATTATTTTAAACTTATTCTTAAAATTTCGATAATTTACAAAAAATATAATTATAGCAATACTTTGTTTTATAATTTAGAATCCGTAACATATTTATCGATTTAACACTAAGAATTATTTACATATTTTCTTAAAAAATGTACCATGTGTAATGTAATAAAAAAAATACAATGAAAAAAAATTGTCTGGTTTCCCATTCTCTAATTTGTACTAAATATACAAAGTTTTAGTGTTGCATACGACACACGTTTTATCCTAAAACACAACGTATGACAAATATCATTAAAATGTTGCTTTTGTTCTTGATTTTAACCACCGGTCCGGTTTCATTATCATTAGACAACTTTGTCGGGTGGCTACTGGCACAAAGAGCCGGTCTACACTCACACATATCTATTACCATCGCTGTCAGTTAGGATACGGTTTCATAGACTTTGTTCATTGGAATGGAAATTCGAGTTTATCCTTAGTTTATTATATTCGGTTTTTAATTACGCTTTGATCTAGGATTTATAATGAAATACCTGCTTGGACCACACAAAGCCAACAAAACCTGTGTCATTAATTGACAAAATACTAAATACCACCAAAGAACTTCATTTTCACAATCGCAATCAAATTATTTTTAAAACAAAATTAACTTTTTTTAAATCCTGCGAATGAAGTAAGTTTTGATTCATTAGCCATTAAAACAAGCCTCTTATTCTGTATATACACAGGAATTTCGGCAAAATTTCCTAATCCAGTTACCCTGGAAAAGGTCCAGCTAAATCTACATTTAAAACAATACTGTCTAATCTGTTTAGTCCACGAGAAAAATAAATATGGCGCCCTTAATTCTGAAGTAAAATGTCGGTGCTTAAATGGCTTAGCCGCGGGCCTTATGAGGAAACATGCAAATGCAGAAAGGCTACAAAAACTTTGGCCCTTGCGATTTGTTAATTTTTTACTCTAAGCAAAAGGCAAAGGGTTTAAGGGATTTTTAAAATATACTGAAAACCGTAATCCTGATAATTCAACAATGGGCGAAACAATGAGTGTCTAAAAATTCTAAAACCCAAGAAAAACAAAATAGACGATAATGGGGGAAATACATCCCAAATAATAATAACCGTTTTCGTTCCAGTTCCAGAATTTCAATAATGATAATTCTACTATAAAGGGTGTTATGAGAACAAAATTTCCTGGGGTATTACGTTAATTCTATGAGGCACAGTCTAATGAAAACCGAACACCCTCCATAAAACACATTTCCCGAAAATGTTGGCGGCAACAATGTTGTTAATGATCGATACTGCCATCTCTGGAGTAGGAGAAAAGACTCACAGGTACACAAAGTTGTAAGTTTATTTGTCTGTAGGTGAGCGTAGTGTAAGTGTGTTCGTCCACCACTAGAAATGGAGGCAAGCAGAGAATTGTAGAGAGCGCGTGGTTATTTTTTTGGTGGCTAAGAGAGCCATACTGCCAATGTGATCGGGTATACGCTTCATAGATTTGACTGGGAAACACTTCAACATCCTCCATACAGCCCAGATCTTTCCCTTTGCGATTTTCATATTTTGCTCGACCTGAAGAAATAGATTCATGGACGTTGTTGTGGATCCATTAGCGACCAAAATATTTCTATAATTGAACGTCTCGTTTTCCAGTTTTAACATTTTTACTGAATAAAAAACATTCAGTTGTCACATTTTAACGATGTATTCGGTTTTCATTTGATTGCCTCTCAAGTTTAAAATAATGGAAGACTACGTAGATATTTCTCATCAAAACTAACCAATACCTATCATATTATTTCCATTAAGAACCTGTTTAATCTACCAAAATCAGGGAACGAAAATCAATTTGCCCTAAGCCGGAACTGTGATCAAAATGTTAAACATATGTTAGGAAAAATACAAAAGACATGTTTTATTCATTCGACACTTGATCTTATCTCTTAAGTGGCTTTTTATATGGATTTTTCCTTCCATTTTCGCTTCTAGACGTGACTTAATCTTTTGGATACTAACGATAATACAAAGAGAAGTGGAATTATCTCTAAAGGGGGACAGTTTCTTTACTAGATACACTTTTAAGCAAACGATATTAATTAATAAAATGACACTGTCACCATGACACAAAAAAGTAAAAGTCATATTTTTTTGGACAGCAGTTAAAGCATTTTTGGATGACTATTATTACTTTTTGTACATTTTATGTTTTTATTTTTGTCTATACACTTTTACTAATTAAAAATAATTTTTATGTACAACAATCATGGACGAGGAATTAAATGATTTGGGCCAAGGCACCGGTTCTCCAGAAAATAAGGACGAAGAGGCCCCAATGGAAGAAAACGCACCAAGTGAAGACGCACCAAGTGAGGACGCACCAGAAAAAGATGCTCCACAAGAAGAAGGAAAATCAGAAAACTTGTCTGAATCAACAGAAGGGCTCGAAACTCCCCCAGTCACTCCACAAGGAGGTTTGTTCAGTATTTTTTAGAGTCTAAATTCTAACTTCATATTTTTTGCAGAAGGAACAGAGTATGATGTAACTTTAGACGAAACTACACCTCCAGAACTCGATTATGAAGAAGTTGCTCCTGAAGAGAATGCTGAAGCAGAAGGAAAAATGATTGTAGATAAACGAGTGTCTGTAACCGAAAGCGGAGTAGCAACTGAGAAATTAATAAGTGAAATGACGGAAGAGGTGAATAGAACTGCTATAGAAAAACCTGATATGATTGAATCATGGGAGGGAACGCCTGTAGAACTGCAAAAAATTGACCTAAAAGAAAGCGTCACGGAATCTGGAGTTGGAGAAGAAGAACAACAAGAAGAAGAAGAAGAAGAAGAAGAAGGATTATTAGATTTGACGTTGGTAATATTATTTAACACATCAATATTATTATTATTATTAATATCCTTTCTATTTTTAGGTAGATGTAATTGATAAAGCGCGCCAACAAGACACTCGTGTAAGCGGGGTATTGTCCTACAATTTTACTGAAAGATTTCCTACAGAGGTAATGCAAGATGTTCGACTAAGTGGCGATTTTCAACCTTATCCTAAAGGCAGAGATCCAACGCGACTGCTAAGATCTTTCGATTGTATGTCTATCATCAAAATTATTCTTTGTGCTTTGATATTATAAATATTTTAGCGATCTATGCAGAAGAAATCGAAGAAATACAAAAGACTAGATGGTATGCATTTTTGGGCGCAAAAACGGCTGCTGAGATTGATAGATCGCTTTTAAAAGAAAAAGTTGAAAGTCTACGAGAAACACTAACTGCTATTAAAATCAGAAACGCGTTACTTCAAAGACATATGGGAATATACATGAGAAAGCATGGGTTGGAACATATGCTCAGGGAGAGAGATATTCGCCCAGAAACAATGTCCAAATATAAAGCAAAATTAAATTCGCTGGAAGAGCATCTCCAAAGAAATGAGATTCGTACAAAATGTATTAATATAGAGGTAGAGATGAATATAATTTTCTTCCTTCATTCCTGCTATCCTGCTTCCTTGTCGTTTTGTCTTCCATTTTTCATCGATTCATTCTTAGTTTTGTCATAGCTTTTTCCTTTCTTTTTTCTCCTAACACTTTGTTTCTTCTCATTAGGTAATGGGTTTTGAAGGGTTTATGATAAGGTTAATTATATGGTTTAGTGATGAAGCCTAGACAGGCCCATTTCTTGTCTTTTAATGTTTCTGGCTAATTTTCTCCAGTGTACTACTCCCAAGGTTCTCAGATTATATTTGACTGCAATCTTCATTGGTTGGTCTCATCCATACCTTTTATTCTTTAAATCCATAGATTTTTCATAGAATTTCTTGTTTCCAAGCTGCTATTTTATTTTTATTTAATATTTTAAATCAAATTATCGTTCTGAATACTCTTAACTTTGCAGTTCTTGATATTATCTTTCGGATATTTGTGAAGGTTTGTAAAATTATGAAATATTCCTTTGTTTGCAGCTTAACAATATAAAAAAGAGGAAAGATTTAAAAAAGGAACGCCTAGAAAAAGCATTTTGTAGCCTTCAGCAGAGAGAAATAGAGGTATCCAAAGGACTAACTTATTTGAAATCCGGGAACGATTTATCAGAAAGAACGATTACGTTATTGACTACAAGACAAAAAAGATCGTTTACGCAGCTTTCTGAAATGAGAATGAGATTTTACCAACTCCGGTTGAGTATATTCATCAAAACTACAAATAATAAAATAATGATCTGATATCTGTTTTAAGGACGATGGTTCAAGACAAAGAAATCGACATTGAAAGATTGAATCTAGTTGGGCACGGTTTGTATCTCTTCAATTTTGAGGTTTTGAAGAGCGAAAACCGGATCTATATAGACAAGATCGAAGAAAAAGACGAAGAACTGAGTCGCCTTCGAACGAGATCGAGAAAATTGATACAAATGTTGGCCCATGTCCGGGAAAAATCCTGTGCGGTAGAATCCGATATTGAGGACCTTTATGGAGAAATTGCTAAGTAAAAAATTCACAACACCGAAGAGATATCAATAAATTTCACGATTTTTTAGCTTAGAAATTAAAATCGATGGCTTGAGACGGATATTGAATGAAAAGAAACAAGAAAGAGACAACCTCAGACAGCAATTGGAAAAACTAAAAATAGAAACCGGTCTACTATCCGAAAATATTTTATTAAAAGACATGGAAACATCTCTGGAAGAATACGAGGTTTACAAAAAGGCATTGCACGAGCTACAGGTAACATTTGCTTCAATAAATTATTTAACAGCAAACTGACTATGTTTATAGAAAAGCTACAACCTTCAAACGAAGCAATTGAGGAACCTGAGGCGAACTAGAGAAAATATGGAGATAGCCAGGAGGGCATCTACTTCCAAATTGATTCCCGACAAGCGAAAAAAAACTTTAACTACTCAACCAAGGAAAAAGTCTAGGCCCAGTGTTTTGAGTTCGTCCCAAACATCCAGAAAGTCCGTCGAGACACTCGACGGTCTCAAACCTTCTGTCAAGAGGTTATCCCAAATTTAAATAAATTGAAATCAATGGTTTAAAGAAAATTAAAAATGTATTAAAATAAAGAAGATGAATATGACCAAGATTGAATAGGAGAAATGGGTAAATCGGTGTAGAATACGAAACTTGTTATTAAAGTCAAAATAACTTTTTATTCTATTTGGACTATTGATTAAGTTAAAGTTCAAGAATGCACTATTTTATTCCGTTTAGATAATTTTGTGAAATAAAATTTCAAGTGCTTTTATTTTTTTTTATTTTTTTACTACTCTCAACAAGTGTAATAATACTTAAATATAGTTAATGATCTAGGTTTTTGTTTAGATTAGAGAGAAGGTAGACAAGACATGCCCTGTATCCACTTTTCCATTTTCCTTTTCGGTACCTCAAAAATTTATGGAATGGAGAATAAAAAAGCCACGAAAAGTATATATGATACATTTACTAAAAATAATTAAATTTTTGAGAGATTGTATAACTGTGTCTTAAAAAAAATGTAATTCCACAATAAATGACTTATATAAAAAAAATTGCTTAAAACTCACCTAGAAACCCTGAGGTTAAAAAAAAAACAAGGTGAGCATAAGAATTTAATTATTTTGTTCAGAGTATTTTCAGTTACTTCTGTTATTATGAGGAATCAATATATTACCTAAGTTTCCAGTAATCAGCATATTGTTTTGAAAGAATTTCAGTCGTTTCATTTATGAGTTTTTCGGACCAAATCTTACTAAGAAACACTTGATCAACATCTGGAGACAGGACGGAGTATTGTTTGTTTTCTTTATAGATTTTTTTTTCGATTCTATTCCATCTATTTTGCGTGTCTGATCTTTTATGAGGATTTAGTTTTATCAAAGAGTTTTTATTTTATGGACAAGAAAAATTATCTTGTTTGTCTCTGTTCCTGGTTTAGGATCGTTGTCACTTCAGCTTCAGCATCTTCTAGTTAGAAAATTGCATTGATGAGATTTAATAGATTGACAATTTCCTTTGTTTTTGTAGTTATTTTCTTATTTGTTCAGCTACTTCTGTAGGAGAAACTTTATTCTTCATTTGTTTACCTTTTTCGAAGATTGTTACTTATACAGTGTGTCTAGTTAAGTTGGAACCATATGGAAAACTTTTTTATTATTAATTTTAGGAAAAAATGTTATTCTTGATAAAAAGTTCTGCATGGTCTAAAACCTTAAATACAACCATCGGATTTAAAATTTGTTGAGCCGTATACAAGGTTTGTCGAAAAATATAAATTTTGCTCAAGAGTAAAGTACCTTTATTTTTGACAATATCGAAAAATGTTACTAAAAAAAGTTGATCAGAATTAAAAATAACGTTTAAATATGCACGTATATCAATTTTTTATTATTTGCAAAATAAATGAATATGCACTTATTACGCGTTTTAATTGCAAAATTATTAGAAAACATCGAAAAACTAAAAGGTTATCATGTGTTTCGTAATCACAAGAGATAAATGTTCGTTCAAAATAGAAATATTAGTAAAAAATAAAATAATCTGAAGTTTTAATTTAAATGGATGTACTTGAATATTTAAACGTAATTTTTAATTCTGATCAACTTTTTTTAGTAACATTTTTCGATATTGTCAAAAATAAAGGTACTTTACTCTTGAGCAAAATTTATATTTTTCGACAAACCTTGTATACTGCTTTGAAAAATTGATATCTGATGGTTGCATTTTAACTTTTGAACCATGCAGAACTTTTTATCAAGAATACCTTTTTTTCATACAAACACTAATAAAAAAGTTTTCCATATGGTTCCAACTTAAGTAGACACACTGTATATTTAACTTTAACTGTGTGTTTTGTCTTTAGATTTATACCTATTATTGGAGCATAATTGTTGATTAAAAGCAACTCAATTTAATTAATAAAGAAAACAAATTACTTAAAACTAAGGTTAATTGTAATAAAATTCTGTTACAGAGAGTAGGAAATCAAAACACAATGACCATTCTTGATTGAAATAATCGACAATAGAGAGTTGTTTTTTTAATTATCACCCTGTACAACTAATTTTATACCCCTACTTCTAAAATATGAGTATACAATCACGTTTTCCTTCTACCTTATAAAATTTACAATTTTCCTCTATTTCTCTATAACGAATTGGAGAAATCTGACAGGGACATAAAATTATTAAAATTCATTACAAGCTTTGGCAGACTTTCAATTAACAGTCCATTAACAAATAACGATCTATCAATAGAGCGTGAATTAGAGAACGCGACTGGAATTACGTTTCAAGTATTTCATTTGTCAATCGTGACAATACACTAATAAACTTTATTGTTTCACGTAGTTAGACTTTATATCGTAGATACTATATAATCACCTTATTTTTAATTAAAGACACGAAGAGGGATTTTAAAAAAGTACAATTGTTATGAGGATAGCGATATCATTAATTAAAAATCTGAATTTAGAGAAATTAAAATAGTTAAATAAGTTAAATGAGGAATGTTGCAAATTCTACAATTAGACAGAAAGGATTTTTTCGATAAATTTAAAATTTGAAAAAAATGTCATCTTAAAGGCTAAAATTGTGATAATTTATTATCTATGTAGAATTTTAGAAGTATCGTAGATACAAACTGCAATTTGTAGACTTAAAGCGGGAGTTCGACAGCATAAATCAAGGAATATTATGGTCTAAGTTAGATTAGAAATTGGAATTGAAATTATCATAGTAACTAAATGTGTATTCCAAGGAGGTACAAGGAACCTACTGTTGTATTTTTTATTCGTGTTTGATAACAGTTGTTATTAAAAAATTATTATAATTTGTGGGTTTTAGTTGTAACACTCAGAAGTAAACAGAATGTATAAAAAAATATAAATATTGATATATTGATACAAAATATTTTTTAATTATAGTCCCAAAACTCATATAATTTTTAGAACACTCTTATATATAAATTTTATTTTTGACAGCTAATTTATTGTAACTTTCTTAAAACATCGAACTTTAACCAAGTGAAATAAGATACAAAAATATTCTAAATAACTATATTTTGTGAAACCTCAAACTTTCTTTTCAAGTCTTGTTTCATAAAATTGTTTTAAAATTCATGTTGGTTTAATGAAATTATTTTCATCATTATCATTATGCCACGGATTTTAGAATATTTATGTATCAGTAATAATGAGAAACGCCTCACAGTATGTTACAAATTAAATTAATTGTTGGTTCTTTATTACCTAAAAATATATTCAAATTTTAATAAATCCATAATAAATATAAAAGACAGACTATATTTTTATTAAATTTCCACAGTTTCTCAAAGCTCTTTTTTCAAAATCTTTCTCTAACCAATTTATCGTAAACCAAATCGTACAAATATGACTATCCCATATAACTCAAATCACCCTGTATCACATAAATTAGCAGCTTATAATTCAATGATACATAAAGCCTTTTCAATACCAATGAGTAAGGATGATTTAAAAAAGGAAATTAATATAATAAAACAAATCGCTACCTCTAATCATTATCAATTACATCTAATAAAAAGGAAGAAAAGGTTGCCGTTAACCTGATCTGTCCAAAACAACCTAAAGATGACGGGTCATACAGAACGATTATTTATTTTGGAGATATTTCAAACAAAATATCAAAAATTACATCTCGTACAACATCTCCTATAATAATACAAGTAAGAAATAATATAGGTTGATTTTTATTAAACGCAAAATCTAAAATAAACAAATTGAAAAATCAGGTATCTACAAACTCGACTGTCCGGATTGTAACGCCATCTATATTGACCAAACCCTTAGAAATTTTGAAATAAGGTAGAGTGAACACATAGATTAAAACAACCAGATAAGTCACATTACGCAAAACACTTCATTGACCCTAAACTTAGCAACACAATTGAAACAACAATGGAGGTACTTAATATAAATGACTAAAAAGAGAAATTGATTTTTTGGAAGAATATAAAATCAAGAAATATGTAAAATGTCCTCAGTATATCATTGAATGAACAATTAAACCTGGGAAGTTCAATTATTTTAGATTATCTATATAATATTAATCATTTTTTTTAGGGAAAGAAGAACATTATATCAAAAAATCATATTGTACATATTGCTTGTTAATGATTGGTTGAAGTGTTTATGGTATGAACTCAAGTACGCTTATAAGAAATTTATCATTCTTATGTCACTCTTTTGATAATCTAATTTAAACGAAACCTGGTCAGATACAAATAATTAAAATAGCTTTTTAATACTGTGAAAATTCAAGATAAGTATAATTTATATTTTTTATGTAAAATTTCCACAAATTAATGGTTGAAACAGTTAATTTAATATATTTTTTGAAGAAAATTTTCACATAATAACTGGCTTAAATTTAGTATCTGTAAGTTTTTGGAAAATGTGCCGCTATTCATAATGGAAGAGGCACAAAATTCAGCATATTGTACTTGTTTAAACTACATGATCTTATTTATTTCGTTTGCAGAGATGGCGGCAGCGTGCATGTTTGCTTAGAATTAGCGAACTCCCATTTTAGGGAAATATTGTCAGTACCTAATTATAAACATAACTCCCGGTAATTGCTCGGTGTGATGTTTACATTGGTTATACAAATTTACATTCGGCTGTCACCAAGTTATTGAATACTTATTGCCGCCAGCAAACTCCAGTGTCTAATGAATATAGGGTGGAAAAACAAAAAAAAAATAAAGTTGTTACATTTTTGAATTTCGTTCTAAATGGAATTGTTACTTTTAACATAATCCTACTTTATTGTATTTTAAAACAAAAATTCGTCAAAGTAAACAATTTTTTTGGACTTTATGTCTTATAAGATAATGTGGGGACAATCAATAATATTTATAAGTGATAAAGTTAAGTTTTGGCTGACTCACCATGTACGAACCGGAAACTTGTAGGGAGAAACTCGTTATCAAGCCGGGATCGTCAAATATTATTATTTGTTTTAATTAACAATATATACTGAGAAAGGGAGATATTTCGTTAATTAGTCGGCAGCTAATTAACGCCGCAGTTAGAGAGCGGCCCACGCGAGGCGCTGCTATCGCTCTCGATGCCCCGTTTATTTTTTCTCTCTTTTATCTAATACGTTTTGTTACACAACGGACGCAAATTTGGAAGTATATACACTCTCTATTAGAGAATTACCAATTACGGCAATTGATTTTAATTGCTCAGAACTCCTGTATAGTATTTCTATTGTAAATTGCAAAACCTCAAAAAAAGCTCCAAAAAAAATCTAAGAAACAATTAAGATCCATGGGTTTAGTTGCTTAAGTATCTACATACATTTGATATTCATGTAAATAATAAAAGAAAGACTGTATACATAGTGTTTAATTATAGTGCACTTTCAGTTATTATTAATGAATGAAATGTTTTATTTTTTAGATTAAAAAAGTTTCAACATTTTTCGTAATGCGCTACTGCCTGAGAACTCAGAAGAGAAATTATTTACAACCATAGGAACTCAGTAAAATACTTATAAGTGCGTGTGCGGTTGATTTAAATGATTTTATTTGGCCAACTGAACTTCACTTCTTCAGATACCAAGGGAATATACGTGGTACATAAAATATTTAAATGCCCATTTCTTATATAGTTCTAAACATTTACAATTGCTTGAATTGGAGAAAGCCAGTAAATTAGGTTAAACTTTAAGCATTCCAATTTAGAATAGAAATACAATACATTTTCTAGTTGTTTTTAGCTCTTAATATAATATACAATTATCATTAATTTGATGACGTATAAAACACGCCTCATAGCAGCCCAATCGAAGTGCAAAAAAAGATGGAAACATAATAAGCTGCCGTCGTGCCGAAAAAGAAGTTATTGATGTTGTAGCAAGAATAATTCATAAAAATCCAATATAAACGCGTTATTATTTTTCAATCAGTATAAAGCGAACATGGAGTCTTGAGGAAAAGCGAGTTAGTGGATATGAAAATACGATGTGATTGATTGGCGGACGTGCCTGGACTGAAGGAAACCCCAAGAACAGCCCCAGTAAACCCCCTTACACTTTTTTTTTTCTAACTTCACCAAAAATAAACAGGACCGTTTTCAAGTGTGGCATCCCAACGGAAATATTGTAATATTATTAAATTTTGAGTTAATAACAAACAAGTTCGTTAATTCATAATTACCGAAAATACTTGAAATTTTTAAGAAGCCAACACTGTACAATTTGCATTAAAAAATTGTAGTTTCTCAATGAAGGAGTTACTATAACATGAATTTGTGTCATTTGAGTTGCTACAATAATAAGAACATTAGTTCAAAACTATGAAGAAGATTTTCGAGGGTTTTTTGTAAACGTAGTTGTAGACGTAAAAAAGACTATATAAGGCTATTTATTTTTTTATTTTTTTTTTATTTTAAAATTTACAAACTCTAGGACCAATAGTAGTTTCTTCAACTATGAAAATAATAATATGATAAATTTAACTATTCCACCATTGCAGTAAATTGTGACTGCGTCAATTTTATTCAAAATTCCTGATTTTTGGTTTTATTCCTGTCAGAAACAGCATTTGGACTGCGTTTCATTTATCACTGCCATGAGTTTTTTATTTTGTTTCTCTATTTGTGCCCCCAAGAAATTGTTTACATATTATGAATATGAACTTAAAGTTGAAAAGAAATAATTGTTTATATATAAAAAAATCTATTTAGAAGTCACCTAGAAACCCCGACGTTAAAGGAAAAAGTAAGGTAAACATAAGGAATGTAATTTTACGTCTACTTTATTTTCAAGATTTTCACTAGTTAAACTATAATAGGTAACACGACAATACACAATAAATTAAATTTTAAGGGGTAGTTCAAGGAAATTGTTCTTATATGGGTATATACTGAAAGGGTCCATATTCGAAACAGTTAAAAAATATACCGAAGAAATCGGGAATAAGAGTATATCTCAAGGATATTAGCTTTGACCGTGAAATCTCAAGGTGAGTTTTAAGAGGTTAAACCAAAATAGAGTAAATAATATTTTATTGTATTTATGTGATATTACTTTTTTTTGATTGGGTTTATTTAAATGTATTTATATAAATGCGATAACTGATATTCATATTGTTTACCCTTACTTCTTTATGTTTTATGTTCCACTTTTTGAGTTGGTAATTCAACAAAAATCCTAATGTATTTCTATTAATCTATGAAGCATTTAAGTAGTTTAACTTTGTCCGTGCAAAAATAATTTATGCCATTTTTGACAAACAGTCATTGTCAGACATAGGAAAAGTATTGGTAGACTGAGAATTATTTATAATTTTAATGAAAATAATAAGATTACAAACATTTACCCATTAACAATAAAAATTTAGTAGTGCATTTCAATTTCATTTGAACAAGTTTTCACTTTTTACTTTTCACAACTTAAAACAAATTATAGAGCGTTTATTTCGATTACTGAAAAATCGTTAACTTTATAAATTTGAAATTGCGGGACTTTAGCGTGTGTGATGAGCAACAACCCTATTTAAAAGCGGAGATTGTCTGTCTTAATATTTCAGTGGTTGACAACTCACTACTCCAACGTTTTGGAAGTTGAATTAGAAGCGACCAGTGGTATCACGTGTTATTGGTGAATTTTGTGGTCAGTTGGAGTGTTTTTGGTGAAGTTTTGTGTCGTATATTAGCAAGTTGTTGATTGGTTGAAGTTAAAATACACGAGAATCAAACATATATTAGATTTTTTTTGGAGAATGTACATGGGGCACTAAGGTGGTGGCATATTATTTTTCTAAATTGAGTGAATTTTAAATAGAAACAATGAAGGAACCCTTAAAGAGAGAGAGAGAGAGAGAGAGAGAGAGAGAGAGAGAGGAGAGAGAGAGAGAGAGGAGAGAGAGAGAGGAGAGAGAGAGGAGAGAGAGAGAGGAGAGAGAGATAGGAGAGAGAGAGAGATATAAAGAGAGAGGAGGGGAGAGAGAGAGATCTGCTTTATATTACTTTACTTTACCTTAATTTAAGAACCCAATCATGCCCTCAGTTGGGAAAACCATAAAAACTCCAATTACAAACAAAGAAACAAAACTATTAATTTAACAGAAAACATAAAAATGTCAAACAAATGAAGTTCATCAACTTCCTCGAGCCACCTGAATCTGAAGATCGATCATTTTAGAGATATTTCTCTTTTTTTTTTTTAAAATGTCTGAAAAAATGGATTGAGTTACATTATGTTAGATTAATACCGAACAAAAAAATAACAGACACCGGAAAATAAATATTTTATATTCATTGTAAAGCGAATAGTTGTTTATCCAGTAACTGCACACATTGAATTTTAGTAACCAATTCCGAAAATAATCCGAATTCGGTCCTGGTTTTCCTTTCGCCGCATTTTGTAGGCTCTATCAAATCAAATAAGATTTGCCTCCTTCTCGCGGACGACTTTGGCCGAGATAATATATTGCCGATAGGAAAGTCTCGAATTGAACGTTTACAATGTGGCTGATTCGCTGAATTTAAAGGATAATCTAATTTTCCCGCGCAGTTACAACATTACAATTTTGTATCAATATCTTTAATTCACATGTAACCTCTTTCATGAAATGCTCAATCATTCAGAATTTACTACTATTATTATTATTATTGATAATAATAGAACTAATGTTTTATATTGCTGGAAAATCTAGATTTATAAAACAATCTTCTTAGAAGAGAAACATCCAAAAGAAACTGATGATATCATTACGGTCGTAAAAGTGGCAAACATTATTCTAGTTATATGGAAAAGGAGCATAGGGAAGTTAGTAATTTTGTCATTGTTGGAATCTTTAACTTGAAGGTGCGCCTGAAACAATCTGCAGGAATTTGTTGATTGGCCAATTAAGATCGAAACGAAGCGTTTTGAAGCATTACAACAATAGTATCTCGTCGACGTGAAAAAACTTTTTTGCATAAACCTTAGTACTTCTGGTGAAAGCTCGTCGCCGATCAAAATTCGTTGTGACGATCATTAATACCAAACGTCTATAGTTATTCCTTTTAATTATCTTAAGAGCCGAAAACGCAAAACACAAAAGCTGACAACTAGAGATTGCAGTGCGTCCTCATTAATACAAGAATCAAGTTTGTGAAGTTCCAGCAATTAGAAAAGTTCTTTTATGTTGCCTTTTACTCTCTAATAAATTTTCGGTATCATTAAATTTAATTCCTGTTGTAATGGTTACAAGTTTGTTCTGTCGAATCAACTGAGTCACGGAGGAACTTTGTGGATTGTCAGTGACGGAGATGGAACAATTATAAATAAATCTCATATTTTATTCATCTGGGCGATACCTTTTAGCTAAATGAAGATATATGTTTTTTGTAGCTGATCGATGTTGGTTCATTTCGATGCTTCGATCTAAAAACACTATTCATTAGATTTCGAGGCTAAAAATTATTTTTTGAACTTTGGATTGCATTGTATATTAATTATTTAATTATATTCTCACGTAATATCATAATTTAAGTAGTAAATGATTTTTTTATTTTTTATTAGTTGTTATATGGTCTTCGTGAAGAAAAAGTCCAATATGGTCGATTTATCAATGGAACCATAACTAATTTTTAAATTTTCGTAAATAAGCAATGAGAGTTCCAGACCAAAATAAAAAATTGTAAAAGGAAATGTTTCTTAAATGTTTAGAGATAGAAAAATTGATTATTGTATGAGGTGAAAGAATTATGCACCGATGAAAAAGAGATTCATAAAAAAAATTGTAAACGAAATTATTATTTAAAAGTTATAAGATATACGAATTGAAAATTACTGATTGGTGGAAAATAGAGTTAGGAATATCGTCAATTTAGTTTAAAAATATCATACAGAAATGTTCACAAATATTAATCCAGACCACACTGTTGTATCATGAAAAAAACTTAAAAAAAACTGTGAGATGAAAGTACATAAGGCTGATAAATCAAGAAATAGTCACATTTTGTAAAAAGTAAAACAAACTGAAAGCAGCTGGTTATAATAATAATACGACTTGAGATAATAAATGAAGAAGATGTTAAAATAATTTCCCATTGTCACTCTAATTCCACTGTAAAATTACTTGAAGATCAAATATTGTGGATACAAGGTTGGCAATTTTGATTATTTCTAAAATTTTGTATTTGTATGTTAAAACTATTTTTTTGATGAATATCTCAATAACAAAATCTATATTAATGCTTCATTTTTAAATATATTATCACATTTAATTCGTTTATTAAGATGTATGTTGTAGTAAATCATATTTTGCCTCAATTAGCAATTTGATATTTTATAAAAGCCAAGATATTTTTAAAGTACTCTTACAATATCTATAAAAACAGATTATAAAATATTTATAATCTTATAACACTAGAAATTATGTAAACTTCTGCCTGTTGCCAAATTTAATAGCCTAGTATCTTTAAAAAAAACGTTTCAATTCTGTTAAGCTTCAACTTTTTCTTTTTCATTCTTAATATACCTTTTTGTAGGCCCCTAGGTACCTAATTAATGTGAATCTCGTCTTAAAATTGCTTTTTGATGTTTTTCCAGTATCTGTCTAGTTATTTTTGTACTTAATAATCTCTCCTGGATTATATCCGACTCAAATTGGGACTATAAATGCAAATGGAGGATCTCTAAATGTGTTTGGCATAATGGAATGCTCGTGGTTCGTCTTGGTTGCAAGCATTCAGACATTTAGAAAGAAGTTGTGTCGAAAAATAAAACGAGAGAAAAGACTGACAGATCCCAAAATGAAAGGAGAAAAGACGAACACAAAGAAAGCGGAGAACAGAGAACTTAATAGAAACATTTTAAGATAGACCGTTGATAAACTGAAGCTCCAGGTAGAAAAGAATGGATTAAAGATGTTTGCAGTAATGACAGTGATAGTGATGTAGAGTAAGTTTTCATTAATGATGACTTACGGTTTCACCACTTTCAATGCTTGTTAGTCGTCGATTAAACAAACTGTCACTTGTAATATTCCAAAATTGCTGTAAATTTTGCACATAGTTGTATCTCTCTTGTGCGCTTTTGTTTATACGTTAGAGACCACATATTGGCAGATGAACATGTGCGGTTAAAAATTCATGGGGAGCATGACCGTCGGTATATTTGGAGCGACGTTTCGGCTCAGTGCTACATTCAAAATTAAAATTGTCATGAATACATGCACGACGCAAGATGTCGTGACAAGACGCATTTCCAGTAATGTCTGAGTTAGAGAGCGACGATCTCACGTGAAATATTTCCAACAAATTCTTACATACGTATAATAAACTCAAGTAATGATAGGTTGTATAATAATTTATTTATTTCGTATAGATTCAACTTAATTTTTATGATAAACTAAAAAAAAAAACAAAATAAATGAAAAAAGGAAGAGACCTTCATTCACAAAATTATCGAGTGTGAATCGTCAACAGAAAAACTGAAAAATGAAAATAATTGTGCGAAAACATCAATTAGAAAGACAAAAATTGAGAAAAAATGAAACTCAATGAGAATAAAAGTAAGGCAAAACAATATATAGAAGAAACGAAATTAACCAAGGACGAAATTAAGAAGGAATCAAAACTAAGAAAGAAGAAACACGGAAATATTGAAATTCAAAGAAAAAGAAACTTACGCAGAATAAAAAAAGATTAAATTAGCACTGGATGAAATTAAAAGAGAATGCAACAAAATAAAAAGAAACTAAGAACGAAATTTAAAGTAAAAGAATGGAATTTTGTCAGAACGAATCCAAGAACAGATCAAATTAAAAAATAACGAAATTAAGAGAGAATGTAACTAAGAAAAAAGAAAACTGAGAAAGTACGAAACTAAATGTGAATGCAGTAAGAAAGAACGAAACTCAAGAGCAACGAAATTAACCAAGGATGAAATTAAAAGAGAAAAAAACGAAAAAGCTCTAAAAGAAAAAAACTGAGCAAGAATGAAACTATAAAAATAAAATTAAGACAAAACGAATCTAAGAAGAAACAAAATTAACCACGGACGAAATTAAGAAAAAATGAATCTAAGGAAAAAGAAATTAAAAAAGAATAAATTTATAAAAATGAAACTCAAAGAGAATAAAACTCAATGTAAAATAGAAATAAGAAGAGACGAACAAAAGACGAAATTAAAAGAGAATTAAAATAGGGAAAAAACTAAAAAAATAAACTCAGAAATAATGATTATCAAAAAGAACGAAACAGAACTAAAAAAAAACAAAATTATTATAGTATGAAATTAAAAGAAACTAAACCAAAGAAAAAAGGCATTTTAGGGAAAGAAAAATCAAATATAATAAAACTCAAGGAAGGAAACTCAAACATAACGAAACTAACAACAAAATTAAAAAAGACGATTGGGTAAAATAATTAAAAAAAAAATTAAGAAATTAAGAAGATAGCTCAGATATAATCAAAATTTAAAGAAAATGAAATCTTGATAGAACGAAACTAAGAAGAGATTGATTTAAAAAAACGAACAAAAAACTAAAAAACAAGAAAACTAAAATTAAAAAAGAAAGAAATAAAGAAACAACAAATTGAGAAAGAACGGAACAGTGAGACTCAAAGACAATTTAATTTAGATAGAATGAAACTAAGAAGAGATAAAATTAAAAAAGGACGAAATTGAAATTAAAAGAAAATGAAATGTGGAATAAACTAATAAAAAATAAAACTAAGAAGAAAATAAATTAACCAAAGACCAAATTAATAGAGAATGAAACTAATAGAAAAAAACTAAATAGAGGGAATCAGGGAAACAGAAATAATAAAACTCAAGGACAATAGTACTCAGACAGAATTAATCTATGAAGGAATAAAATTAACAAAGAGCAAAATTAAGAGAGAATATAACTAAGAAAAAGAAATAAAAAAGACCCAAAAAGAATGCTGCTCGAAGAAACATACTCTCAGATACGAAGAAAACTAAGAAGAGACGAAATTCACAAACAATGAAATTAAAAGATAATGAAACGAAGAAAAAAACAACCCAAGTAAGAAGGAAACCGGATAATAGATTATTGGAGAATAATTCGTTGCTCTCAGAGTACAACATTAAACGAAAAGATATTTAGAAATCAGTAGGAAGACGATCGGAGATACAACGCCGACTGTTACGTTATAACCGAGCAGTTAATTACGAAAATTAATAACTTAAAGGACTTAAATGCACATATTAAATATATTGTGGAGTAAAATAAAATAGAGGGGAATTTGATTATTACGTGTACGAGTTAGAAAGGCCCGGGGGGGTCGAAGGATTCAATCCGGGGCTAGAATTTATGATTAAAGTTTGAACGACTTTGTGCAAAATCGCTTCTAGAGAGAATTGTGCGCATTCTCTTTATTCAACTGTATCCCCATTTAAACCGTTTTAATGGTATTGGTTGAATTTCTGGTAAATTTACAAGGAATTTCGACCGCCGGAATATTTCTCAACTCAATTAAATTCGTATAAAACAAATTGAATTGAATTACTGACGTAGAACATATATGTGAGCGTACCGTTGTGTTTCGAATTGGATATTATACAATTCACACTTGCTTTTCACGTCTAGAGAGCTAATTTAGGTCTTGTATAACTTTACTTTATTCGAGGATTTTGTTTAACACGTAAATAAATCTCTCCGGCTGGTGTTTCATTCAAACTTATTCATAGAAACAAATCTTAAAACGGTATAGAGGGAGCTACTATATGTGGTTAGAGTGTACCCCAATTTAATGAGTTTTGATTGTGAACTTCCCCTATTAATCATATTTTTTTGATGTACAGGATCCTAAATTTTACTGTTCCGTAATTTTAGTATCGCAAGAATTTAAATGAATATGATAAAAGATTTTTCATAGAACTAAATTCAACTTGAACATTGAAATTCAGGACTTTGTAACGGACTTTATAGCACAATTTATAAAATTAATTAATAAAAATACGTACATGGACCCCAGTATTAAATCAATAAATATTATAAAAGGTCCTAAATTACAAAACAAAATATAATTATCGATGAGTGGTACTTAAATTTGAACAAATTTAGAAATTTTTTGAAGAAGCCGAAGGTTTTTTATTTCTTTTTTATGTTTCTTCATCTACACACAATGTTTATTAAGTGAGATTAGTAAAAACTAAAGTAATATATCTGTAAAATTTAAAATTTAAAGCTAATTCATATGTTGAATTAAATTTAGAATTCTAAGGTTAAATATAGCCTCACATGAGGTTATTAGATTTAAGATTGCATTTTAATCTTGTTATAAATAAGGTTTTATTAATCAATTTAACACTTAAAAAGGGTCAATTAAACGTTTATCGTTTCTTGCAAGATTTACAGTCAAATATATTAATATTGTAGAAAATTATAACTAAATAGGAAAACAACGAGAAACATAAAACTTGGTATTTTCTAAACGCTAACGCTTAAAATTGTCTTACTTTTGAAATATATCAACCATTGGCGGAAAAATTATTCACTTTGAATTCACCAGAATCAGCGTGAACGCTTTAAAATTCTTTAAAATATTATTTTCTTATCACTCAAGAAAATTCATTCATCACAGTTAAGTATTGTTACTAATTTTATGTCACTATTATTTATAACTTTGTTTCTGTAACATTTTATGCACTTAAAAATTTAATGAATTGACATAGAAATACCTCTAAAGATTTCATCAAACAACAGGAACAACTTAAAAACAATTCGAAAACCACCTTCTGGGGTAAATAACCAAATTCAGTTTATTTAACTTTTTATTACATCTTTGTGAGCATTTTTTCAAATTTCTGGGTATAATTATTATCAAATATCAGTAAACTATTACACATGAAAATAATTCTTTTTTTTTTTTTGAATTGTGACATTTAGATTTCTATGTTAATTTGCATATATATATTTATTGGAACACTATCAAACGTCTTCTCTAGGTGTATAAAAGCCATATATGGTCTTGTATTCCCCTTCCCTTTCTGATACAGCTTTTTGTGTCTTCGAGTTGTGTCTATATTTGTAATTAAAGCCTGTTTCATATATTTTGGCTACTATACTTAATATTGTTATTTCTCTATAATTCGTGCATTCGCGGTAATAATTAATAGAACTTAAAAAAACTAAATGTTTGTAAGGCGTTTCTCATATTTTGTTATAGCAAGAAAAAATTAATTTTAGCGAGTTTCAGCTCTTAAACTGGTATTGAACCAGCTCTGAAAATCCCGTATGAATACGGACCAATTTATATATGCATATAATTATCTGGCAACAGAGAAATGAAGGCAATTATAGTGCAATAACAGTCGAGAGATAATTGCAAGCTTAATGATGTATGCTCGTGTTCTTCCTAAAAGCCATAACGAACGTGTTTTAGCTTAAAAGCTACGTTCTATTGGAGGAGGGGGTGGGCAGGGATGGAAATTTAAATTATTCCTTCGTAACTGATGTGCGTTGGGGAGATTTTTTTGTTGATATTTAACTCGATTTCTTTTATTCAGAAAATGTGCATTTTTAAAAGTTATTTTCTGACGAGTAGTTTTCAATCGTAGTTCGGAAAACGGACACAACAAGATTTATTAAAACTTAAATGAATTTTATTTTGTATTTTTTTATGTGATTTTCTTTTAATGATTAGTTACATTTTTGATAATTTCATTATTATTAATACTCCAATTGTTTTACTAATTCACAACTGGGTTACATTTCGATTTATAATAATTTAAAAAATATATAGTTGGACCAAGTCAGAAAATTTTGTTTAAATTTATTATAATCGTAATGTTAATTTAATACAAAAGGATTCACCATGAGTTTTTCATATATTTATTTACGTTTGTTTTTCTTGAAATTTAGTTGTTTTACTCGATTTTAATTTTATGTAATTTTAATATTCTTTAACTTTAACGGTGATATATGATTTTATTTATCAATCACCAAATGAATTAATTTATCGAATGAACGGCTCAGTAAAAAATATTTATATAATAAAATGTATTTGAAACAAATACATTTATCTATTGAATAGCTTTAGTATATAGTTGTTTTAAGTTTAAATAACAAGCGTTATTGGTTTTATTTCATTTAAGCAAATATTCTATTTTAGGTTTGTTTGTTTATTTATAGGAATTATTTTTTTATGCAATTAAATATTCTACTGCATATAATTAGTTTTATATTAAGTAATGAACAAAGTTAACAGAAATAAACATTTTCAAAAACTGTTAATAATGATAAAAAACTTTTAACATTATTAAACTGGGATAAAAACATTTAAAAATGATTCAAACATTCATTAAAAATGTATTTAAAACTATAAAAAATTGTTAAAAGCCATTATGTTAAAAGTTGTCAAAAAATATAAAACTTTTTCAAAAATGGTCAAAGTGAAATTTTTATTAAAAATGTCAAAAAATTGCCAAAATTTTCAAACGGGATCAAAAATATTAATTGAAATTTTATTGAAAGGTAAACAAGTGATTAATAAATTAGAAAATAGGAACCGTTTGTTAAAAACAACCAAAAATTGTGAAAAACTATTAAAAATTGTCAAAAAGTTCTAAATTTTTCAAATAGTGCCAAAAATTATCAAACATTCATTGAGGATACAGAATAATAATCGTGCTATATTAAAAGTTGTAAAATATTTTGAAAATAGTGAAAAATGATTAAAAATTATTATAAAAAAATGATCAGAAAACAACCTAAATTGTCTAATAAGGCTAAAAAAGATCAAAATATCAATAGTGTGCCAAAAATTTTAAAAAATTATCAAACATTCATTGAATAATAATCGTGCTATATTTTCGAAATAATCAAAAATGATTAAACATAAACACTGCCAAAATTATTAAATAGTATGGTATATTTATAATAATTAGTGTATTTGTAAATTGCAATAATTTACAAAAAAATATTTGTCATTTTAATAGTCAAATTACTAGAACAAAAATGTAATAAATTACTATATTTCAGGAAAAAATTATTTCAAATTTACACACATGATAATCGTTTTTATCTTTGTATTCCCCGAATTTTTAGGGGTGTTTATATGAGAGGTCCTTTCTTTTTTAAATAACAGTAAATGGAGAAAATTAACTAATTAGTTCCCAATATCCTAATTTAATGACCATTTACATCACCCAAATTAAGTCAAATTGACTTTTTTGGGTGATGTGCTAACACATCCATTTGAAAACTAGATAAAAAAATGTATTTGAAATTTGCTTTATGCACTAATAAAAAAATTATATTAATATCCATAATCAATCAGTGCATGTAAAATATATATTTCGTTATTGAAGATTGAATATTTAAAACATAATACATGGCGTGTTTTAAAAATTAAAAACTATAATCTGGCACCGTCTTAGATAATACTATAATTAATTTTAATATATGAAAGTTCAAACTTTTTGGTATTATCTATAGTACCATTTTGATTTGCGTTTTTAGTAAGAAAAATAACTATAAATAGATTATCCGTGTTCCGCCGCTGGTTCCGTCTGCGTATCTAAGCAGTTAACGAAACCGAGAGGAGAGAAACACCATCAACTCTCAGGATTTTATCCGAATCATTTTCGGAATAAATGCCATCCATGGCTGTTTACCTAATCAAATTATGTTTAGATTACATTAAATTTAACTACTAGTTTTAGTAGCTAAGTACACAATACAAGCTGAGTAAATGTACAGTTATAAGCTTAAATCTATTTGACTTTCGGGGGTGACGAAGAGTGCTTTCAAATAAATAAATGATAATATGTGAGCATGTTTCGGCTGGAAAGCGGAATAAATATTCCTTCGAACTTCGAGCTGGAGATTAGCCGGTTAATTATTGAAATATTAGCGAGCCACGAAAGTTTTGCCGCAAACTAGTTGCCCGGTAGTGCCCGTCTAAAATTTATGTAGACATGCGAAATTTATTAGAAAAGACTAGCAATGAAACATATACTAAAAATAATACAATATTGTAGCTTTAATGGAGTTAGTATATGTCTTTTTATTACAAAACCATCCAAAAGTATATTCTGTTGAAACTTTGAGCCATTTTGTTTTTAAAACAATGCCAAAAATAAATAAACTAATTAGAAAATGAGTATCATGTCAATTCACTAATGATGAAGGATGATTGGAAAGCCACAAAAAAATTTAAAGAACCATCAATATCTATATCGACTGAAAAAATATGAGAAATCATATTTTTCAGAAATAAATATTAGTATTTTAGATCTGTTCAAATATTATTTACCGAAAAGCAACTAAAGCCGATAACACAGTCGAGTAAAAACGAAGGTTTTTTAAACGTTCCAAAAATAAGTGTTTAGTTTAGTACACCTGCATATTTAGAATTGTCGATTCCAGGAGATGTAGAAAAATGTATTCTTGGCAATTATTAAACGATCCCAAATATTTCTACCACTACTTTGTTTTAGGTAATAGACTACACTTTCCAACAAACTTTGGGACAATGATACAAAACATCGCGGATTAGAGTAATAATATTCTTGATTTGAATAAAATGCTATTTTTCACTGAATTATTGAAAGTACTTTATCAAACGATAAACTTAAAACGATTAAACGATCCGAATCATTTCGAAACTAACACAACGATTCATCAGACAGATGTTTTTTGGTTACAAAATGTTAAAAGTGAATTTTTGAGTAAACTAAGGATGTTAGAAAGAAAATGTATTAGAATATTTTGTTGCAAATGACACGTTCTACATACCACTTAAAAATATGCATTAATTTCGTAGACACCCTATATACATCATCATAATAGCGAAAGGTCAAACGTGTCATATAAGAATATTTAAAAGCTTTGAAAAACTATGAAAATTTACGATAAATATATTTTATCTTTTCTATTTACAATATATAGACTCCACAAAGTAAGGGTAGAAGGAATCATAATTACCATATTTATATTTTCTGGATACTCTGTATAGTCAAAACGCTTGAATTCAATATTCCAGAGAAAATTTCATTAAACCTGAAAACTTGTGACGTAAAACGCTTCAAATGAAAAAATTGACTCCGGAAGCTCAAAACAAAAAAAATATTTTTTCAATTAACAACGAAAATTCGGTTTAAAGCTACCGGTTTTTCCAAGTGCCTGTCTAGATTTTTTTCCATAATTGGTTTTGAAATAAATTTATTGAAGCAAACTTCTCTAACAGAAAACGATATCCACCGATTGTGCCGATGTTAAACAAACCTTAATCCCAAACGAGTCCCAAGGACCGTCTCTTTCCGAGTGCTTAGACTCCAAAAACATCAGAGGCGTTTTAAACGATGGCGAAGAGAAGAGAAAAGCCGCGTTGGCAATGTTAGCGGTTCACTAACCACTGTCAAATTAGTTCAATAAGAAGTAGTCCACGCGCCGCAGTCATTATTATCGGTAGATTGGAATTTGCATACTCCGCTGAAGATGTGTCTTCATTTGCAGCTCTAACTGTACACGCTAAGGGGTACTTTGCATAGACGGTAGCGGACGCCTTTCAACTTACACAATTCTAGCTTTTCCCGAATTACACGCGTAAAACGATAATTAAAGAACATTCAGGATCGTTCTGTTGTTTCAGCATTTGTTTAAGAACAATTCTTACATTTATATAAGATAAAATGTGCTTGCAGTATAGATTATAAATTTACCCGTTTCTGGAACAAATTTTTCAAACTACATCTCGCCGAAATGAATCTATAGCGGAAATCGTTCGTTTTCCTAAAGTTTCTCCTCCTCATTGATGTTCATTCTAAAACCGATTCAAATTCAATCCAATCAGCCTCGTTAGGCGATGCCGCCCCATTTCTGTTTAAACTCACCCTTCACCCAAAGCCGCACCAACACAAGAAAAAGGGGTAACAAACCCCCCTAAACCAATTAACTATATTTCCATGTTTTTAAAAACATAAAACAAACTTAAATAGTATTTATTAAAATTAACATTAGGTATTCCGTTCACCCGACCTAGGTCTATTTGATTTTTTATTTGGTGAATAAACGAATGGATTTAGGAAACTCGGTTAATGCTTACTTAATTTAATTTAAAAAATAAATGACTGGTAATTATTTTATAGAATGAAGCTTTAAAATTAAGGAATTGTTAATATGTGAAATGTTTGCGGTAATGAACACATTATAATAGCTTGGCTATTTGATATTTCTATTATTGAAGATATTAATTACTAAAATTAATAGAGTTATCATAGTGAAAACATTTGATGAAGCCTATTTTAACGAACGTCAATGTTATAGAGTCCCTCACACCCTCTTTTATCATGCTCCTAATTTGCTTCTTGTCTCTCTCAATCAAGCGGATTGCAAAAATCCACAAAATTCTCCTAAACCGAGGTAAAAATGTGTGTACAAAGGTGATGAGGCGTAAGGTTAACATACAGGGCAGATAAATTACCTTGAAAAAGAGATCGTTAGTTGATAAATAATGTTCAATTTAATGTCTATTTACTTTATTTAGATTACATTTGTACTTCCAGTATTTGCTCAAGGTAAACTAATATTCATTAAATTATGTTACGTATGTATGGGGGTTTAACCCACTACGTAACTTGATTATTAGAAATTAAAGAGACTGAGTGAAACAATAACAATTTATTTATCTATGTTTAAAAACAAGTCTTACAAAATATTATGACTACTGACACCTTTAAACAAATAACACATTTAATCGCAGGGGTAGGCACAATTAACTGCTCGATCATCCGAGAACCCAAACTTGACTTCCGATCTCCAATTAATTTTGATGACTCTAATAAAAATATTTATTTGTTAACCGATCGCGAATGTTATAATTTAGAAAATATTAAATAAAAAATAAGTTCTATACTTAACTAAATCCCTGTAGATACTTTCGTAACAATATCTTAATTCTTTCAGCGAAACTTGAAGAAAACATGTATCAAAATAAATATAAATAAAAATAGACTTTTATGTTACTCCCACCATTATTTTATTACCACTCAAGCGACAAATCCAAAATAAAATATTTGTAAGTAAAATTTTTGGAAACAGTTTCCAATAACATTCAATAAGTAACGATTAGCCAATAGCAAATTCTCACTTCTACATCGTATTACACTTTTTTTTTGTAGTATTTTTTTTATTTATTCACCTGTCGTTAAATTATTTGCTCATTATTTTATGAAGTCATGCGTATTCTATCTGGCTGGCAGCAGCGGCCAAAAAACGCAAATGGCAAATAAAAATAACAATAAATTGAAAATAAATAGCCGATACAAAATAACGAGGTCCGTTGAATTGTGTTCTGTCAAGTGGAAGTTTGCATCATTTTCGAGAAGGCATATTTAAACGAACTGCCCCTTCAAATGCCGTCGATCACCACAGGGGAGGACTCAATTTTATTCTTAAAATAAACAAAAAATAACTAAATAATATAATAAAAATGCAGCCTAAACGGCCACCAGAAAAAGAAGTTTTAGTTTAGGTAAAAAAAATATTTATTGTTTAGTAATAATTTCACATACTAATGAAATTAATTGTAATTATCCATGTAAAACTTTTAAATTATATTATTATTTCAGTCCGTAATAATAATTTACTACGTTTACGACACTTCACGTAAAAAAATATTTTAATACTAATTGGTAGTAGTGTTCACATAATGTCATTTGTACTACGGCGTCCTCGTGAGTATGTGGTCAAAAATAAAAATAAATTAGAGAAAAAGCAAAGAATTTGCAGCTTGATACAATACTTTGAGTGCGAATTAGTTGGATGCATATTTTTAATAAAAATATTAGACTATTTTCTTTAAGCATGTGCCAAGTTTAATTAACATAAATATTTCTCCTGTACTATATCACGAACCATAAAAAGAAAGTTTTAAAGTCATTTCCAAAAAAATGTTCTTATGCAAATAGATCTACAAATCCAGAAATATTTTATAAGAGTACAATTCGAGATGTAATTTACAAAATAACAGGCGAACGTGCACGTTGTTAACATGAAATGCTTGTAATTCCGAAATGGTGACAAACTTTCAGTTGTACAATGAACATTACACGGCAAAAAATTAAGCTCTAAGAAATATGAAGGGAAAGTAAAGTTAATGGAGTTCACATTTTATTTATTTTAATTGACGTTTGCTTAAAATCCTTTATTCCCACCCTGTGCTGTTCACCATGTTGTTGTTATGGCCCCTGGAGGATGGTAATGGTCAAGAGGACTACTAGAATGCATATTTAGAAAATATTCCTGCTTACATTTTCTGTTGAGTGGATATTGAAGAGCAATAGGCTAAGAAAATATAATGATCTTTTACGAATGGTCAATATATACTAAACAAGGAGAGATTATCTTTTTTACCCTTTTTACGTTTTAAAATTCAAAACCTATGTATAAAACATATAACATTACTATTTAATATTAATTATATATCATACAGAGTGTGTTCTTGAGAAGCTGACTTTTTCTATTTGTATATCAGTAAATCAAGTAAATGTATATATTTTAAGAAAATATTAGTCCTATGATCCGGAACTGTAAGCACAATCAATCAAATTTAATACCGAAAAGGTAATTAAGCCACCAATCAAAACAACAAACTTAAGTAGTCTTGTAAGAAGAAGTCTAATCAAAAAGTTGGCAAATAAGAGCAATGAAGATGAGAAACGTGACTTTACCGAAACGTCGTCAGAAACCAAAATAAAATACTTCCACAGAACCAAACATTCATAACGTATATAAAGTCCTGGAATACTTGAAAGGCCACAGAATTCTGGAGAATTGAATTTTTGAGAATTTTTTATTTTAATACACCGACAATTGTATCTTAAGACTAAATGATAGTAAATTGCTAAAATAGTAAACACAGGCATTACAGGTTATACTTCATTAATAATTAACTTTCATATTCATTAAAAAATAAAAAAAATCAACGTGCTGCTCTCTTCAATTCATATACTTAGAGCTAAATTATAACTTTTGGAACCAATTGGACTAATTTTAAAGCCAAATTTAATTTTTTAGAACCGAATCGACAAACTTTATATACAATTACAACATTTATAATTAATTTGACAAATTATAGAGCTATATTAGAACCCTTAGAACCAATTCGACTAACTTTAGAGGCAAATTATAATTTCTAGAACCAACTAATAGAGTCTAGGCCAAATGACAATTTTAAAAACCAATTTGACGCATTTCGAAGCCAAATTAGATGTTTTAGAATCAATTCGACAAATTATAGACCTAATTACAACTTTTAGAACTAATTTAACAAGTTTAAGAACTAAATTATTACCTTTAGAACAAATTCGACTAACTTTAGACCAAATGAAAACTCTTAGAACCAAATCGACAAACTGTAGAACCAATTACAAATTTTAGGATTTGTCAAACTCTTAAGCTAAATTATTACATTTAGAACCAATCCGACTAAATTTATGAATGAACTCTACAACAATTACAATTTCTAGAACTCACTAACGAAGTTTAGAGTCAAATTACAATTTTTAAAACCAATTCGACGATTTTGTAAGCCACATTAGAACTTTTAGAGCTGAATTGTGAAACTCTAGATCTATTTATAATTTTTAGAACTAATTTTTTTGCAATTTGTGTGTTATGATCTTTATTGGCAGTGAACTTCGTAACCAACTAATCAGTCCATTTATTGACAATAAATGTCAAATTGTAAAAACAAACAACACTAACATTATCTTCCTTCTTACATAAGCATCTAGTGACATAAATTTAGGAGCTATGATAAATCAAAAGCTATATTCAAAAGATTAAAATGCAAATCGCTAATTCTTATCTAAAACTAAAACATAGAAAAGAGTAAATTATCTAATTATTTACGTATTTAATTTGTCAACTTTCAAAAACTAATTTCTCTTTCTCTTTTAAATTAACATTTAGACAATCTCATTATCCTCATTCGTCATTTTGTAAATATATTCTCCCTTTTACATTAACCCGGAGCATAGACGTACCAAACGTTTTTTTGTTATTTAATTTAATTAGCTTATTTACAATCCAACTCTTTACAATTTGAAGGAGTATGTAAATTTGATATTGTTATCTGGTACGACATTACTAAAGATCATCTAGATTAATAATCCAATGGCTCCCTTAGTTTTCTGGATGTACTGGTAGCGCGTAAACCTAATGGTACAGATTTTTCCATTACACTTTACACCACTATTTCAGTCAAAAGAAGTCAGTAACCAACTCTTTAGTTCCACGTGCTGTCTCTATCTTTAAATCAGAAAACATTTCACATGAACCGAATCAGCACAGCTACAAAAAAAATTCTACATAGAAAAATCTATCTCCAAATTCCAAAAATATAGACTCCAAACTCCAAGAGTACTTCTACCATAAGGAATCCACGTTTCTTATAAATCCCCTAAGAAAGAACGAAGAATCCATTGCTTTCTCTATCTTCCAAGGGCATATACAGGGTCCCTTGCTCATGTGGTCCAGGCTATATTAAAGAAACAGGACGATTATTTTAGCCCTTTATGCCGAACACCACCACCCTAAATAGGTCATTAAATTTTATTTGATGGCACACTAGTTCTACCGTAATATTATAGGTATTTCCGCCATTTGTAATATAATTTATCCACCAGCCATTCTGACCTGCGGCCACATCACCATATAAATTCTTCTCCATCAGTTTCCAATTCAAATATGTTTCGCTTCTAGCTACATAGAGTAGTTGAGAAATTTTTGAAAAATGACGCGGTCCTTCAGAAACAGTAATAATCATAATAACTTTATATATATATATATATGTAAATAAATGATTTTCTTCAACCATCCAAACAACTAAAATTGTTTCGACCAAGCAATTTTATTTGTAATTGCACAAACCGGCTTTTTTACTCTTTTATTACAGGAATATTTTGTATTTATTTTAATATCCACAATCCCCTAAATATTGTAATATTGCAACACTAAAGACGAAAGGGGAGGAGGAACGGCCTCATATTGGAAAATCAATGAAAGCTTTCAATAAATGTAACAATGTTTGTAGAAGTAATATAAACGTTCAGTGTGTGTGTAATAAAATCTAATAGGACCGAAAAGGTTCCGTTATTGAGTTTGCTGAATAGGAAATATGTGAATTTTATTAAATTTTTAAGAATTCATGTGGAACAAGTAAATATTAGGAAGGAGTGTGTTTTAAGTGAATTGTAAATTTCGTCTCGTACAAGGGAATTTCCCAAGATAAATTCGATCGCTTTCGGCTCTCTTTTTAATTGTTTAAATGAAATACCTACTCTCAACAAGTAACTAAATAGATCTAAATATTCGTTACATTATACAAGCTCTTCCAATTTCCAAACTGTCACAAATCCAGAAGAGATGAATTAAATCAATATCTGTTTATTTTTCGCATTCAATAAGAAAACACAATAAATTATAGTTCCTAGCTGAGTCCTCGAATTCTAAAAACACCACCAACTCAAGTATTAACAATCAACAAAAAACGAATTTTTCGAAATTATCTTCTCGAGAGCCCCAATAGGTTCGGTCAAGCGTCGTCAAAGAGCAGAGAATAAAGTACCTAATTTTAATTAGAATAAATAACTTTAATAATTCGATTAAAATATTCGGGCGAAGAAACTCCGTTCTGGCATTCCAAAACAATTTCCTAATGAAATTATAATGATTGGAAGCAGTTTCATGTAGTGGGCACGCAGATAGGTCTAGAAAATGGAGAGGTCATCTCCAAGAGCCAAGTGGGCTTCTTCATTCGAGGGCCGGAGATCGCTCACTAACAAGGCTCAATTTAAATTGAGATCTCCAACTCAAACAACCAATGAGCAAATTTATGATAAAAATAATTTCGTAATTTACATATTTAATACTACGATATAAATTTCTAACTTAATAAGCCGAATATCAATAAAAATCTAAAACCCAAACTAGATTTATAGACCGATATACTAAAAATTTTAAAGACAATAAAAAAACCAATCGTTATAAAAATTTTACACTGGAAAAAAGATAGAAAAATTAAACCAGTAAATAATTTAAGAGACCCTAACACATGAGTAACTCAAAAATTCATAAAAAAGGTCCAAGAAGGTAGAAAAAATGCATCAAGTGAAAATGGAAAGAGCAGATGGTAGATGGGTTTTTGTTAAAGATGACAAATTCATCGTAGACTATAGGATATACGATAGATATAGCTATGAAGACAATGATGACAATGAAGATGAAACAGAAAGTAGACTCAAAATAACAGCAGCTGATACATCACCAAAGGCAATAGGAGCACACAAAGAAAATATAAAAAATTAAGGAAAAAAGTGCGAGAAGAAGGAAGACCAGAAGGGGATACGACATTACTCATTCGAGTTCTCAACAGGGCTTAATATTTTTTTACTGACTCCTGCGCAATATTGTCCCCTATTTTACTTCAGAGTTTAAATGTTTGTAAAAAGTTGATATACAGCCTGATTGATATTAATTTCAACCCCCGTCTCTAAACAATTATTGAAACTTGACCTTAATTTTCTACAATTGTGTTGTACGGTTTTTCTATTATTTTCACAAGTATGTGAATCATTTATACATCCTTAATTTATAAAATGTGTTTAAGATTTAATTCCAAACTTATAAATAATGATTTTTTCAAAAATAACGTCAAACTCGAGCAGCTTTTCCGACTCCTCTCTAATTTCTTCGGGGCTTCGCACATGCCTTGGTCCATACAAAATTAATATTCCCGAATAACCAGAGCCAGACCGAACGACTTGCCTCTGCTAATTAATTAAAACAAGCACTTAAAATTTTATTAAGCAACTAAGTCGATGCTGTGAGCTGAATTAAACAACGATTGATTTGAATTTACAACGAGAAATTCGTGTAATAATATTGTCCGGAGGTTTCGACTGTCAAGTTGTCGTTCGGAGATTATAATCTATTTATCCTGGTCAAAACGATAAATATTCGCTATCGTTTTCACTATGGAAATTCTGCGGAAATGCATAGAAAGAGAAAATGTAGAAGGGAAAGGGAAACTAAAATTCCTAAGGAGGGAGTCTTTCAAAGGTGAGAGTCAAATTTCGAAAAGGAGGCAGAGAAAGAAAGAGAGGAAAAATAAAGATTTGCGAAAGTGAAATAAAGAGATTTAAAGAAAGAGATAAATTATTAATAAGGACAAAGTTTAAATATTTGGTTACTTATGAAGTATGCACAAACAGAAAAAAATTACTTAAATCATCGAAAAATTACTTGAATCAAGTACGTTATTAGGATAGTTCGAAAAAAGTAGATTATCTAATTTAAATAAACCGCTTATTTTAATTTCTAATAATTTATTTATTATTTGATATATTTTATATCATCATCCTTGGATGTTTCCATAAAAAAAAGTATTTAGTTTCACAAAAAACTTTTTATGAAGACATATATTGTTACAATATTATGTACAGAGATTTAATTAAATATCGCATTGCACATAAAACTTATTTTTTATTTTCTAAATTGTAATATTTACTATTTATTTAACATTACGTATTGATAGTGCTCTATCCCCGCTATTAAGAGTATCAGTTGCCCTTATAATTTAGTTGTTTTCATTAGATAAATAAATTGTTCTTGTTTTTACTCAGACTCTTTAATTTCCATTAACCAATTTACGTAATGGGTAAAAACCCCCTTAAGTTAATATTTAGATTATTTTCGTACATTTATTATTTAGAAAAAACAACCCAATACGTAACAATATAAATATGTGAAAAACAACAAAAATCTTTTTCAATAAAATAAATCACTGGTTATGTAGAAAATTGTTTTGTTAAATGAAATGAGGGTTTGTGTGAATAAAATAAACACTTTATTGAAAATTAGTTCAAATTTATTGTTTTTTAATAAACTTAATAATAGTAACAAATACTCTTTGTCAAAATCAACAAAATTAATATCATATATTTAAACAATAAAATTCTCTGTGTGTACTCTTCCAGATATTTAAAGTTAAATATATATATTTATTTAAATAGATATATGAAACCAATAGATAAAATAATAATTACAAATTTATTTTATTGTTCCTTAATTAACGCTTGCGAATCACATTTCTATTGTTAGTATCAAAATCAATAAAAAAAGAACAATATAGTTAACACATTAAATTAAAATTATTTGAATCAAATAAATATGGTATTTGGATTGGTTGAACAAAATATCTTATTCGATTCAAATAAACTTTTTATTTTACTTTTCAAATAAAATATTTATTTAAATTAATAAAATTTATTGGATTTTTATATAACTATTTATGGTTGTTTCAATTAATTAAATATTTAAATTTACAAATTTAGATTACTAAAATATTTTTTTTTGAAACAAATTAATGTATTAATTTTTATTTAAAATAAATACAGATATCTAAGTTATTGTTAAAATATTGAACCAAAAAAAACATGTTAAAAATATTTATCATTTAAAGAAAATATATTTTTAAATAAAATAAATTTTGGTTAAGTGAAGAATTGTTTAGTTAAATGAAATATATATTTGTTTTAATGAAGCAGATGTTTGATTAAAATTTTAGACGAATTTAACGATTTAACTAAAATCGAAATATGCACTTTTCAACTGTAAATATACTTATAGAATCAGTTTCTTTAAAATAAATGTAATAGTTGTAACACCTAAATGATTTATAAGGTACAAATACTATTTGTTAAATTCAACAATGTTAAAAATTATAGTTAACTTATATTTTAAAAAATATACTTATTTTATTTTTATTGCATTAATAGATACCTAAAACTAAGAGTTAAAATAAAAATTAGAATTTTTCTCTACTCTATCCTAATTAGACCTTAATTAACAATTATGAATCACATTTCTATTGTTAGTATCGAAATCAATAATCTAGAAGAAAAATATAATTACCACATTAAATTGAAATTATTTATTCAATTAACATAAATTATTCGATGACATTGCACAAAAGGGCATTTGCGGTTCCCAAATTCCCTATTAATTTATTTCGATTTCATAAGACAAATGTTGTATTTACAGTTTAGGATTTCCAAAATTCCTACAATTTTTTAAACGTCGGTTTAGTTTCAAAAACTCAACATGGCATTATAAATCTTAATTAGAATTTTGTAGAATATACAGCGCGAGTCATAAGTGTTATCCATACTTTTGTTTCCTTTATAAAAAAAATATTTAAGAGGATACCTGGACACGTTGATTTTTTAAGAGATATTAATAAGTGTTTTTTGATTTTAATCAAGTGCAAAACTAATTTTAGAATAATAAAAACCGGTAATGAAATATGTATTTTGTAATTAAATTTTTTTTGCCAAATATTAGTTTGACCAGAATATTAGTTTTATTAACTCGTTACAGATACTCTTAAAAACAAGTGTGTCCTCTTTTCAAGTTTTATTAAGTAGTTCATTGAGATAATTTTAACTACAGTTTCAACTAAGCAGACATATTCTTAAATAAACATTTTAAACCCGACACTGAATTGTTTGTTCATAGCTACAAAATTACTCTTTTTAAAATTTTTTCCTTCCGCGTGAAATAGTCAACTCTTTTATTACACAGTTTGGATTTTTACAAGATTGCAAAAAATTTGTAGATGTACAGCATGGTTAATTTTACTTTGCATCCACATTTTTTGAATTTTTTTTTCGTACCTGACTTTAATTTTCTTTGAGCTCGCAACGTTTGTGATTTTTTTTTTGTTTTCCGATTTCAACACAAGTGAGTAAAAAATTTATATCTTCTTTGTTTATGGCTACAAAATCACTGACATATTTTCTTTTTTAACAAATAAAACGTCAAGAAATTATCTTTTTTTAATCGTATATAATTATTTTATATACATACATACACTTTTTTAATTCCATTTTACTCATTTATCCCTAAAAAAATAAATATAACTGTGCTCTTTGATTTGTTCTTTGTTTACTCATCAAACAGAATCCGATTCTGTGCATTTAGTTTATTATTTGAAATGTAGTGTGTTGATCGTAGAGCAAATTGAATACTATTTATTAGAGTTAAACATGTAATTAATTATAGTACATTGAATTGTAAATTAATTTGTATTTGCGGTCACATATATTTTTTGATCCGGTCTGATTTCGGTGCATACATTTGATGGGAAATTGGTGATGTAAAGAAATTATGAAACATAAGATTCTGTTGAAATACACAGGCTGGTTTATAAGTTCAATTCCCCTCTATATTGTCAAATGTGTTTGGCTAGTTTATAAAATTTCATGATGTAGATATTATATAAAATTTTAATAATCTTGAAAAAAATAATCTATCAATGAATTTTATATAGGTATTCTAAGAAGAATTTTCGTAGAAATGAAATACATTTAGAAAATGTACCCTATATTCTTATTTTTAAATCAACAAGTTAGATTAAAAGTCCAATTGATAAATTAATTAATAAGTTCGGAGTTTTTCGAAAAAAAAAATTTATGTGAAAAGCTCAGCTGATATCTTAAATTTTGATAAAGCACAAAAATTTAATGTCTATTTAAGTTTAAGAACTAGATTTGCTTCATACAGACTAAAATATATAGTTTGATTTTCATATTAAGTAGTTATTTTGTGAATAGAAAATTTTATAATCTAGATTCAAGAAATTTAATTTTGATAATTCATCTGAATTTCATAAATTTTAGTATTAAACTTATAAAAATGAATTCCAAGAGAACCATGACATTTCGGTTTATATAAAAAACGTCCTTTAAGTTAATATCAGCCTGCTTGGTTCAATAAATATTTAAATTTTATCATAGTTCCTCAAATATTGGTGGAAAGTTTAGTTTAAAACTCCGAAATTTATTTATCAATTAGTAAAATTTTTGAGAAATATATGTAAAATGTACCTGCATATTTTTGTTTATGTAAAATTATGTTTCGATTTGATCTTGACAAAATTTCGAAATTTCGAAATTGACAGCAAAATCGAGTTTATAACAGAGAAAGAAAGAAAACGAGTTTTATCAACTCCATTAAACACCAGTACCACTTCCTAATTGTAAATCGAACTTATTATTTCTCATTATTACATAGAAAAGAACTTTACATCAGTTTATTTTTTATTTGTGTAGCAACTTTTTGTAATCGTAAAAAAATTAAGAAATTTTTAATTTTTAAATTTATTAAAGATACCAATTATGTTGATTTAACGTTGATTATAGAAACACACACTGATCTTTTCTAGTATGTAATTGTTTATATTTTAGAATTTAATTTCAATTGTTTTCATGTCGAATTTATGTATTTTTATTTTCGTTTTTATTTAATTTGAGCAGACTTTTAATTAAAAATTTTTTTTCAACAAATTTTAATATTAATTTTAAAGTTTAATTTATTTCACAAAATACAAGTAGGCCCATACATATCAATAAGTATTTACTTTTACAACATACAAGGTGTCTGAGAAAATAATGCGCATATTTATATATGAGCCATAAAAACGTATGCAAAATAAAAATAAGTTTTTATTTTAGTACCTGGATATTTAGAATGGTCGATTACAGGGGTGTAGAAGAGTGAAAAATGTATTCGCGGCGATTTCTACCACTACTTTTTTTAGGTAATACACTAAAGTTTCTAATAATCTTTGGGACAATGATACAAAACATCGCGGATTAGATTATTAACATGTCTTGATACTCATTGATTTAAATAAAATGCCATTTTTTACTGAATTATTGAAACTACCTTACCAAACGATAAACTTAAGATGATTAAACGATCCAAAAACTTCTGCAATCTAACAGAATTTTATGGTTCATCAGGTAGATATTTCAAGGTTACATGACACATACTTTTATTAAAAATTTGATTGATTTTTGATAAATGATTAAAGCCAATTTTTGTGTAAACTAGTGATGTTAGAAAAAAAATTATTAGAATATTTTCTTGTAAATGACACTTTCTACATACCATTTAAAAATATGCATTATTTCACATTGTATGTAGAATATATTTGAAATAGAATCTGCAATTTTTTTTTTATATTTTTACGACTTTTCTTATAAATGCCAGAAACAAACTATTTAGCAAGACATTCCAGAACGCTTTTTCCAGGATATCACATCCAGAAAATAGAAACATATGAATATCGAAGAGGAAATGATCTGCATGAAATGATGCATAACAGGAAAGAAACACTTGCGAGTTCCCAGAGGACATTTCTACTTTCTTAGGAGAACTTATTCAATAGTTTTATTTTTCCCTCTAATTACGGGGGTACAGCAGGAATTTGAAATGAATACCACTATGAACATCGATGTTAATGACCAGTCGCTTTATTGGAGGGACGCTCCCCCATAGTGGAAAAATAAATGAAATCAGATATATCTGGGAACAAAAGGAATAAAACAGCTCAAAAAACGTCCCACAATAAAATGGAAATACTCGAATCTGTTCAATTCCTTTTTAGATTCAATCAGTTCCGGGCCCCGCCTCCTCGGGAATCCGGAAGTTTCTTTCATTTGTTATCTCGGTGACATCTTGAGTTCTTCCTCTCGTTTGCCGGGTTGCCTAACAAGAGATTTGCGCTGGCTATTGGCGTTTCTTGCTGAACAAACGGTTTAATAATGGCTATTTCGGAGGGAAACCACTAGAAAAAGACGTGGAATTTGCTTTTTCACGACTGACTTAAACGCTGGATTTTCATTGGTTTATCTAGTAATCGACTGTCTTATTTTATTGAGTCTGAAGAACCAAACATTAGGTTTTCGGTCTCTTTTTCATGTGGTAATTCGGTGAGAATTTGGATCAGATTAGGATTGTTAGGGGACTTTTTTTTAAGATTCGGATGCGGTGACAAATAGAGTCTTTCGAAGACAAATAGTTTGCTTTATCTACAAAAAATAAAAGAGCAGATAGTAGAGAAACATTAGTTGCCAACATTGGATCTAAAAGTTAGTATTTTATCATAAATTGTTTCATTGTTATTGCGATTTTTTTCAATAATTATTACCCAGGGAAGCAGTAGCAGATACCAGTATTCATAATACTATTTAAATTTGATAAATGACATATTTAAGAATTCTTTTAGTTAATAAATGTAGCAATCTATTACATTACATATATTTCACCAAATTGATAACACGTTTTGATATGAACATCTCATTCATATTATTTTTCTTGCCAATATTTTAAAATTTACAATCTCTTCAATATTCAACTGAATTTTAAACAGGTTATTTTTATAAGTTCATAAAATTTAATTATATCTCTAATTTATCAAAAGCATTGGAAACATTCCGACCTCTAGAGGCTAACTCACGAGTTTCAGGTTTTTGGCAACTTCGTACACAGCCAAATCATCACATTAATGAACTGTGATTGGTCAAGCGAAAAAATCAATAATGTTTTCCAAGAGAAGCTACTAGCACTTACTTCACTCAAACTTTTTCATTAAACTTCGAATAAAAAGCTAACTTGAAACAAAATAAAATTTGGTAGATTACACCTTACAAGTATTTAAAATAGCAACAGTTACTAACTTTAAAAATGTAAGTGAAAAGTGAAAATCCGTGAATTTTATCTTTTTAATGAACATTTTGGCCTGACCTAGAGCGTCACCTAACAAATTAAAGTTTGAGTATTTTTTTTTTTTTTTTATTATATCTTATTTGTTAGCAATCAAAACACAAGGGTTCTATAAGCTAGTTAGCTGGCTCAAGAGCAGATAGGCTCCTATTGGCGTGGTGAGGTCTTCTCCAGTGATACGACCCCTTTAATCGTTTCTCAGATCAGCTGGCCAGTTCCTTTTGAGTCTCCTATCGGCTTGAAGTTCTAATAGAAGTTGGAGTAAGGGGTTACTGTGTGATTCCAGTCCTTCATAGTGTTTCGTACTTTGTTCGGTGATCACATCCTGTACGAACGGGATTCTCAGGTCTTCATGGAGTGTTAGGTTTGACACATACCAAGGTGCATCAGCTATCATACGTAATATTTTTGATTGGCTTCTTTGTATTATGGTTGTATTTGACTTGCTCGCGAATCCCCAGATTTGGATATCATACGTCCAAATAGGTTTTATGACAGTTTTGTAGATGAGAATTTTATTTTCTAAGGTCAGCTTCGATTTTCTACCGATTAGCCAGTTTAGATCTTTTATTCTTAGGTCAATTTGTTTCCGCTTCTTAAGTATATGTTCTTTCCAGTTTAGTTTTAAGTCAAGGTTTATTCCTAGGTATTTGGTGCTAGATGATTGAGGAAGTTGACTATTGTTAAGTGAAACTGGAGGACACTGGTCTTTTTTCAAGGTAAAAGTCACTTGAACGGATTTTGATTCGTTCATTTTAATTCTCCACTTATGTGACCACGTCTCGATTTCATTTAGTTGTACCTGAAGAATGGTAGATGCTGTAATTGGATTTTCGTCAGCTGCAAGGATGGCGGTATCATCTGCAAACGTGCCAGTGATAGTTTTATTATTGGTTGGTAGATCTGCTGTATATAGCACATACAGTAGTGGTCCAAGAACGCTGCCCTGTGGGACACCAGCTTTTATTGGAAAATTATTGGAATAACTTTCATTCACTCTTGTTCTAAATTCTCTCTCACTTAGATATGATTTTAACAGTTTCAGATAAGTGATAGGAAGACATTTCTTGATTTTGAACATCAGGCCTGCATGCCAAACCTTGTCGAAGGCTTGACTGACATCTAAGAAGGTAGCTGTGCAGTACTGTTTATTTTCCATTGCCGTGTTTATGTAGTGTACTATTCTATGAACCTGCTGTATCGTAGAGTGCTCCTTTCGAAAGCCGAATTGGACGTTAGGTATCCATTCCTCTGTTTCAGGGTCTGAGTTGATTCTTTGTAGCAGTAGTCTTTCAAGTATTTTGGATACGATTGGTAGTAGGCTTATTGGCCTATATGAAGTAACTTCATTTGGATTTTTGCCTTCTTTTGGGATAAGTATTATTTCAGCGGTTTTAAAAAACTTTGGCCAGTAGTTTAAGCGTAGAATGGCATTAAAGATAAGAGTAATGAGTATAATTCCTTTCTCTGGTAGTTCCTTAATCATCGTAGGTGTTATTTTGTCCAGCCCTGGAGTCTTTCTAGTGTTTAAGTATTGAATTTCTTGTTGAACTTCATTTTTGGTTAGTGGTCTGATTACTGGTATGTTTGTTGGAATATTATTTATGTCTCTTTCGATTTCAATATCTGGAGCGTCGTCGTTGTTGGGAGTAAATACTTGAGCTAGATGTTCGGCAAATAACACTGTTTTTTCCTCATCACTTCTGGCCCACTGGAATGTTGCTCCCCGTTCATTTCTAATTGGAGGTACCTGAGTCTTAGGTTTTTTGGAGTTTTTAATTGGTTTCCATATTGAGTTGTCGTACCGATTTAGATTCGTTATGTAGTATGTAAATGATCTTTCTTGTGCTTCTTTAAGTTTAGATTTTAGTTGATTGCTTAGTCTGTTTAGTATGGTCTTGTCTGATGGGGCATGGGTTTGGTGCCATTTGGCCCTTGCCTTTCTTTTTTGAGCTACTAGCTTTTTAATTTCAGTTGGGATGTAGTGAGCTTTGTTACCTGTTTTGGTTGCAGGCGTGGCATTTTGTGCGGCATCTGTGAGGGTATTGTTTAAGGCTGTTAGTGTTTCATCTATCTCCCTTGTTGTTTTAAGGCTTACTTGGAGACTGATGTCCTCTTCTAGTTTGGTACGGTATTTTTCCCAGTTAGTTCTCTTGTTATGCAGTCTTGGTGTTGTCGTTTTGTAGATTATAAAGCTGCTGATAGTTGCTATAATTGGGGAGTGGTCGGATGAGAGGTCATAGCTTGGTGTGACTTCCATGTAAGCAGGAGAGATACCCTGAGTGATAAATAGATCCAGCAGGTCAGGTGTTTTATTTGGGTCTGTTGGCCAGTATGTAGGGGTGCCTGTTGATAGAGGGTGGTAATTTTTTTCGTGTATTAGACTTACTAGTTCTCTGCCTTTCGTGGTTGTAAGACGAGATCCAAATAATACATGTTTGCTGTTAAAGTCTCCCCTGCAATGAATTTATGTCCTAGAGTATCAAAGAAGTTTCTAAAATCTTCTTTCTTTAAGTTGTAACGGGGTGGACAGTAGACTGCTGCGACTGTTAATTCATAGGACTTCATATTAACTTTAATAACTGTGGCTTGCAAGCAATTTTGAGCATACTTTGGTAGTTCCACATGTTTTACAGTATTTTTTATCAGGATAACTGATCCAGCATGGGCTGTATTGTCTGGGTGGTTTGAGGAATAAGTTGTGTAGTGAGGTAACCTGAAGTAAGTTTGAGTTGTAAAATGGCTTTCACTTATTAATAGAATGTCAATCTTATTGTGAAGTAGAAATAACTCAACTTCGTTTTTGTGCTGTGGAAGCCCATTGGCATTCCACTCTGCTATTTTAATGAAGCTATTGAATTTTTGTTATAAGCGTTGTCAGCATGTTTAGGACCATGCTGTTTTGCTGTATTAGTTGTTGAAACATATTTTTGAATTCCTCTAGGAATTTATTCATTATGTCGTTAATGTTTGTTTGTTGTTCACTTCCATTTCTTACTGCATTAGCATAGCTCTTTTGTTGTTGTTTTGGATAATGGGTTTGAGGCACTGATATCGTTGTATGCTCAATAGGTCTGGTTATTATAGTGGCGTTTTGTTGTATATTCATACGATTGTTGGCATTGTTTGGTTTAAGTAAATTATGGTAGAACTCGCATCCCTTGTAGTTGGCTGGGTGGGCACCATTACATAATGCACACCTAGCAGGCGTATCTTTACTTTTTTTGCAGACTGTTGTATTGTGTGCTCCACCACATTTGACGCACACAAATGATCTGTTGCAGTATGATTTCGAGTGACCATATTGCTGGCATCTCATGCATTGTGTGATGCCCTTTGTTGTCTTGGGCGGTTCTACTTGTATAGCTCTATTTTGTAGGTTTGTCAGTTTGTAAATGTCTTTATTGTTATCTGCTGGTTCTAAATCAACGAAAAAGATATTTAAAGGTTCTTTTGTTATTCTACTTATACAGTTCATCACATTTCTAACCTTATGTCCGTTTATGGCTAATTCCGTTTTTATTTCATCGATGTCTGTCGTATGGTGAAGGTGTTTGATGACAATTCTGTAGGCACGCTCTTCTTTAGGTTGGTAGGTGTGGTGTATTACGTTTTTGTCTCTCATGTATTTTATTATTTTCCTGTATGTGTCTGGTGAACCGCAACTTATCTTTACCGTCTTATCTGCCATATCTGCCATATCCTATTAGTTGCAATAATTTTTCTTCTTTTTAAATTTTTCTTAACTACTTGCCACGAATTTTCATTGGAGTAGTTATTTTGTTCATCCTTATCAATTTCTAGGAATTCCTCGTCACTAGTTGATGACATTCTATTGTAGTATTGGCTATAATTTGATGCATACTGTGTGGGATTGGGTTGGTTTACAATGTACTGAGGTTGTGTTATCTGCTGACTATTTTCATATGTTTGTTGAGTGGAAGTTTGAGGTTGTTGATATTGTTGTGTATATGTGTTATAAGATGGAACACCCTGTATAGTAAATCCATTATTTGTAAACAACATTGGTTGGCTACAATTAATTCCTGGCCCATTAAAAGCTGGTATTGAGTTCATTTTTATCTATTATTAATGAGTTGACCAGTTTTTGTCACTACACTGATAATAATTTGTTATATTTTTATGATTCACTCTTTTTTCGTAGCACTATTGATAACGGGAGTAATACACGTCTGTACTCTAGAACAGAAGTTTCTAAATGGAACTGATGTCTTCAGTGGAATGGTCAGGGAGTGAACTTGTGTGGGAAATTTATCTGTTAGGGGTTTTTCAGGCACAAGAACCTCAGCTCTCCAAGAGGGTTGGGATTTTTTCCTTCTGATATTTCGCTTATCGGAGATAATTGGAGTTTTTTCGGTGATACTATCTTTTTTATTTGTACTTTGACAGCTGAGTATTTTTAAAGATTAAAATCTATTTTTGTTAACTCATAAAAGCCATTAACGTTTTGGTTATTATTATTAATTCAGTGAATTTCAAACTCCAATGTTGTGATAATATTCGCACAATTGGGTTTAAGCAAGATCAATTCGCTCGTTAACGAATTTTTTTTAGTATTATCTAACTGAAACCCAAAACTGACGTACGTAATTTTAGGTTATGCTTCGTATTTCGTAACCTCATAAAGTGACATTTTTGATTAATGTCATTCATCAAATTATTTCGTATAAAGATGGTATGAGATAAATTTCAAAATTCAAAATGCTTGCGAAAGATAGGGAAAATTTCATTGAAGAGCAGTACCACAATGTAAAGTGGAGTAACGCCGAAGCTGCGATCAAATGCGGCCGGGATCACAAAAAAGAAATATTTTTCAGATCGTCCATACCATTTAAGGGGGGGTTAGTGAGGGCGTTAAGGAAATCAGTATTCGGACCATTTCTGGAAGAACTAAATCCGAATCAAAATAACTTGATATCAAATGAAAATAAATTTTCTATAATTGATTATGAAATAAAGAAAATGAACCAATATACGTTCGAGCACTGGAAGACAAAAAACCAAATTTTTGATAACATGTATGGGCATTTGAAAGATATGGTTGTACGGGATGTTAATATTAACGTCGAAAATTTAAAACCTGTTTTAAAAGTGTTGAGGATTTGTGACGGCTATGTAAGTAAAATTGATTAAATTAGATTTTGAGTATAAAAGATTCTATTTTAGACTAACTTTATAGACAAGGAGCTGAAAAGTTTCAAGCATCTCCAAGTTTTAGTAATGTCAGGCAATAACATCAGAGATATTAACGGGTCACACTTACCGAGAAATTTAAGATTTTTAGAACTAAACAACAACTTTTTGTCAGATTTGAAAAATTTTGCTAAAAACGCCCCCAAACTCATCCTACATCTGGGATTAGGAAGAAATTGCCTAAACGATAGTAAGTTATATTTAATTTCTTACAGTCGCTTTTATACAGTGTGTATTCATAAAGTATGGAATACATTTATTTTTAGCTAAACAAACAATTTTGAGGAAAAATACTGAGACAAGTCGGTTTTTGATTTTAATTTAATGTATTTTTACATAACGGTGAAATATACGGGGTAAAGCATTTGTGAGAAATGATGTCATCGACATTTTTTAAAATGGCACATACATACATTAAATTAAAATCAAAAACCGACTTGTCTCAGGATTATTTCTCGAAATTGTTTGTTTAGCTGAAAATACATTTATTTCAACTTTATTTTAAGATAAGTCGCCTCTCCAATTATTTTTCGACGTTCCCTCGTACTTGAAATTTAAATAATTACTCGTACCCTCGGGACGATTGCTTCGAAAAGTGAGTGACACATATAAATTGCCGAAAGTTCGAACAGAAGGCTTATAAGCTACTTTGTGTTGACACACGTTCAGTTGGACGAAGAGTAAATGCGGCAGGAAGGACAAGAGAGAGTTTACAGAGTGAAACCAAAAATTGTAGAAGAAAGGGTTAGATATGGAGAATATAAGTGAAAAATAATGGTGTTTTATACAATAAAATAAGAAAAATATAGCGAGTTTGTGAGGAAAAAGAGAAAAAAGTAGTATTTTAGTTTAGGTATTTGACTATAATAAACTTTCATTTCTATTAAATAAATGATGAAAAATTTAATCGTATTTCGATCTATATCTCTTAAAATCCCTTCTTTTAAAGTTTAAATCCTTTTAAAGGGCTTCTAACATTATTTTTTGTTTCTGTTGAACACCCTTTCAGGAAACATCCCGTAAACATTGTCGAAAAGTACGTACCCCTGTTGTATCCCTCGGACTTTGATTAATGGTTGCTTCGTTCAAACAAAACTGACCAAACGGTTAGACTCGAGGTGCAGCTTTGGCACTAGAAAGTTTATTCATTTGCGGGCTTGTTTATTCGAAATAATGACATGGAAAATAAATAGCACTGGACGAGGTTGCAGCAATAATTTGGCTGTAAAATGTATAAACAAAAAAAGGAAGAAGATAAGATATTTAAAAAATTAGGAGAATTGGAACTATAAATGATGCTGGAAAAACTATAAAACATTTTTAAAGATACTATAAAGAAAAATTATATGAAACGGAAAACTGTAAAAGAGGTGGTGAAATAAAAAAATAAAGGCGGAAGTGAAGACGAAGAAGATACAAGCATGAAACAAATACATTGAAACTAAAGCAGAAAGACCAAGAAATATATGTGCGATACAAGATAATTGCGAAGAACAAAAAGGAAAACATGGGAAGAAGTCGACATTTATTTTATAATTAAAATGTATTTTTAATCAATTTAAAAGGCGGGATTTCTTTAAATTTAAATTAACCAAATGAGAATTTATTTCAACTGATACTACAAAAGTGAGGTTTGTTTAATTTAGTATTTAAAAATAAAGAATTTCATCTAATTTTGACCAAAAATGAGTTGTAATTTCTTTAAATTTTAATCAAAGTCGAAATTACTTTAAATTTGGTCATAAGAAGTTTTTTTTTATTGAGAAAAAGAAGATATATTTTTTTAAATTTCGCTATTTCGATTTTCTATGGGTCTGGACTTAAAAAATTAATTACTTTTATTAAAATATAGAATTTAAAAAAAACACTGGATATAAACATTTGATTTACTTCAAATTTGAACTTATATCATCTAAATTTTTAAAAATATGTACTTATAAAAACAGAATTTTTGAAGTTGCAGCTAAAAAAATGGATTTTTTTAAAATTTGGACCTAACAGGTGAAATTTATTTAAATTGAGACCAAAGAAATTGAAATTTAATTTACAATCTGAAAAGCAAAATTTAATGAATTTTAATTTAAGAAAATGGGAATTTATTTCAATAAATACCATAAATCCGGTTTTGTTTAAATTAGGATTTAAACACATAAATCTTTAAATTGAATTTAAAAGTCGAAATTTCTACATATTTGAACTTAAAAAGGCAGAATTTATTTAGAATGAATTCAAAGTGTTCGGAATTTCTTCAAGTTTGTACATGAAAAATAGAATTACTTCAAATTTAATTACAAAAATATTGGAATTTAATTTTTTTTTAAATTCGATAGTCAAAATTAATTTAAACTTGGCCCAAAAAATTAAAAAATTTTTAAATTGGGACAAAAAGAGTAATACTCAGACAAATTTGATAAAGAGGAACTAGTAGAAAACATGAAGAAGAAAAGATCCAAATGAAATGAAGAGAAAAACTAGTGGAAACAATAAAAGTAATAATAATAGAAAAAGTCGAAAAAGAACATAATATAGGATCAGAAATGATAATATATCGAGGAAAAAAAGAATATTCTGGCATTAGAAAAATCTCCAATTAACAAATCATCAAATTCTATTGCACTTATGACTTAGCAATGGGGCAATATCACCATTTTTATATACAGAGTAAATGTTAATCAACCTTTTAGAAAAACATTAACATTCTAATTTCCTGCCTTCCCTCGTACTATTTCCACAACTTTTCAATTATCGTTTCTTAAGAAAAGCCACCTTTGATTTTGTTTCAGTGTGACATACAACAGCTGCAAAAAATTAATTACGAGGATGAAAGAAGTCTTCTCATTTCAAGACAGTTCATGACTTATTTACAAAAAAAAAAAGGGACCGATAATATAAATCGGTAGGAATATATCATTTCGTCACATTTCAAAACGAATTTAGGAATGTATTTGTGTTCTGGTTTTCAACGCGTCTCAAAAAGAATTTGGGTCGAAAAAATAAATAAATTTTGGAAAAGTACCTGGTGTGGTTATGAAGTTATATTGAGTGTTTGCGAAATCGGATTTTTTTAATTTGTAGTAGTGGAATCTAATTATATTGAAACTTAAAAAAGTTGAATTTAATTAGTTTAAATCGATTTAAATGGCGGAGTTTCTTTAAATTTCAATTAACAAAATGAGAACTTGAAAAAAATGAGAAAAAAATCGGGTTTTGTTTAAATTAGGATTTAAAAATAACGATTTAATTTAAATTTTTAAATTAAAAAGACAGAATTTATTATAATTGATATCAAAAAGTTCGGAATGTTTTTAAATTTGAATATAAAAAAACATAATTATTTCAAGTTTAATACCAAACATGTTGAAATTTCTATCAAATTTTAAGTTTAAAAAGATAGGAATATCTTTAAATTTAAAAGTAGCAATATATTTGTATTTGGGGCAAAAAAATTTGGCGTGTTTTTAAATTCTGTACAAAAGAACTTGAAATTTAAAATCTAAAAAGTTGAAATTACTGTAAATTGGAACCAAAAAATGTATTCAAGTCAAAAAAAAATTGTTGGTTAAAGAAAAAATACAAAAATTAAATCTAAAAAGATTTCTACTTAAAGATGCTGAAAGAAAGAAAAGAAAGTAACAACAATCCAGAGTTCATTCATAATCCTAAAATTGTAGCTCACCTGATAGTAGATTGCAACTCTTTTAGAAAATATTTCTTAAAACTAATAACAAACCAGCAGCTATGGAAATGCATTTTCTTAGAAAGGTAGCAAGTAAAATTAGATAGAACTAGGAAAAAAAACGAAACAGTCACAGTTAGTTAATCAAAAAAAATACATTAATAATAATAGAAGAGAAACAGTTAAGTTGGTACGGCCACGTAATTGGAATGAGTCAAAATAAAAATGTTAAAAAAGTAATAGAATCAGGAGGAATAAACAAAAGAGGGAGACGTAGATCGCAGAAAAACAAAACTGGGAAAATAAAATTACAGAAATCGGAAAAAGAAAAATGAAGACATAATAGAACTAAAGAGAATAGTAATGGACAAAAAAATAGAAGAAGAAAATCTGATGCTTTTTTACGATACGAGAAAAAGAAAAAGAGAGTAAGTTTTCACAAAAATTGTATTGTGCATTACAATTTTAAACTCGTAATATACAATATAAGAACAAATGCACAAAATCTTATTTAAGTTGACAAACCCCGCAGCCCCCACATAATGATTTAGGGTATGTCCTCGGCGCCATTATTAATTATTACGGTGTCATGTATGTGTAGAGGGCGCTGTTGTGCGTGTATTAAACTTTTATCTCGTTTTGTCAGACGATGGTCCATCGCAATTCCAAAAACCCGGATGTAGATGTGACGTACAATGAAATGTGTGCATCGTTTTTTTCAGAACGCGGACTAATTTTCAGCGGGCCCGGTGACATTTGATATAATAACGGTGCTTACTTTAACGCCCGGTCGAGTTTTTCCATTTATATTTTATACAGGAAGATGTCTTGAAAATGCTTAAAATCAACTACAAACTAATTCGTTAAGAAAATATTTTTATTCAAACATTGATAGGAGGATGTATTGACATCTTCTTCTGTTATTGTAGCCTTAAGACTATTTTTTCTCTTTAATGCATTTTTTTGTTTATTTTTGTTGTTTTGCCCCCCTGATTATTTGGATCTTTTATTATGGCTTGATTATTTTGTTAATTCTATTTTGTATCAATTTTGGCTTCCTACTTGTTTGGAGTTATCTTTTGTGTTAAGCATTTACGAATATTATTAACAATATTTTTGAATTTAAACAAGTTCACTCAAGACTCATAAACTCGTTCGTATTTTATTCGTGATTTTAGTCGAATTAGTAACGAAATTACTTCTATTCCATAATCTTCAATAATTTTTATGCAAACCTTTCAGATTCAGACTCACTTATATTAGCACGTTATCTAGAAACTAAAAGAAATCAGAAATATTTTACGTTATTAGTAACAAACTGTCAAGATTTGCAGTTATTGATAATTCGAATTTACACTTGCCTAGAGAGCAAGTTAGAAAAAAGAAATTTTAAAAATTTATTTTATACCTTAAAAAAAGAAGTTTAATGAATTGAATTTAGTGACTTACTCCAGATGTTGTTCTTCGAATTGTTTTTAAGTTGTTCCTGTTGTTTGATAAAACCTTTAAAGGTATTTTATTGTCAATTAATTAATTTTTATGGAACTTGCATAACCTTAAAAAAGGATAAACAATTTTTACGTGCATAAAGTATTATAAAAACAAAGTTACACATAACAGTGACATAAAATTAATTAAAATACTTAACTGTGACATGATTGGATTTTCCTGAGTGACAAGAAAATAATATTTTCAAGTCTTCACGTTGGCGCTGTTTCATAAACATTATTGTAAATAAAATATACATAGTTCGGCCAACAAAATTTATCATTTTTTTTTTGATAATTGGTTTTAAATGTTAAAAATATATTTTTTTTTTCAATACAAAATATAATATTACAATACAAGAAACACTACTGTCCGGTCCTGTGTATTTTATCCATACCTGTGTCACCCTATAGACTGGTGAGATTTACTCTTTGCCCTGTTTTTCAGTCTTCTAATTATTATTTACATTATCTGATGGCCAATGCAGATTTTTTCGTACTAATAGAGCAGGTTGGTAGCCCTGTAATCTAGGCTGTCAGACTGCCGAATATGTAGTGATGATATATCACAATTTAGTATTTTTTTGAAAAAAAAATTCAAGCCGACAAGGCTTATAATTAGAGATCATCAACACTGAAACCTTGTATAACATTTTAAGCTGATGTTTGAAATTTTTTTGCATACCATATTTGGAAAAAGAACATTTTTTGATATGGTGTAATAATTTTAGATAAAAGTTTTTTATATTTTATTCTCTGCATGAAAATATGACGTATTACAAAAATAATTTGATTTTTTTATTATTCTTTGTTAAAATAAAATTCTGTTTTCTAATTATTTTAAAATATGCATTAAATTATAAAATAACATTAAAAACATAAAATAGTTGCCACGGATGGATTCTAACCAAGAATTAATATGTTAAAATTAGTTTTATAAAATCTTAATTTTAATACAGAAAAAATGGGTAGAAATATTGCAAGAGGATAAAAGGAAGATGGAAATATAGAAATTATTATACAAAATAATCAAATATATCGAATTCTGTAAAATATGCGGTATCGTTTTTTACATTACATGTATATATATATATATATATATATATATATATATATATATATACATATATATATAGACTTGTGGAAGTTGTATGTCTTTACAAAATGGTCGATATCCGATTTCTCTACGTGATGTTTATGCAACATTTGCACATGTAAATGTATGTGAACGACGTTTATTTTTAAAACAAAGGAGCAAGAATGCGACCAATAATTTATGTACTAATTGTCATTTCCAATAATTTAAGTACAATTGTTCTGAGAATAGATTTACCAAAAAGGCTTTTTTATAACAGATTCTCAGATACCAAATATGTATGTTATTAAAGTTAACAGAGTGCACGGATGTTTAACTTGGAAACTCTTGATAAATATAGCATGTTTAAAAATATTTACATTTAACCAATAGCATGAATAATATGAGGTAAAGTAACCCTAAACCCCTTGTATCACGCCACTGAAGACAATTATTAAAATATTCTTTCCATTCCAACTGGGAGTTTTCGAAAAATAATTTGTTTACCAATTTTGTAGAAAACACATTAGATAAGATTTTTATTTTTGAACATCCTGTACCTGGAAAATAAAGGACTTATTTCTAAAACATTTCGCCAATTTGGGAAGTGCTATTACTTGAGCTTTTATTACAAAAATAGAAAAAATAGAAGTATATATAATTATGTGCGTAACTTACAAAACTATAAAGTAAAAATAATATTTTAAACTCTAGCAAAATGTACTTTTTATAAAAGTCATAAAAAGGGAATATTTGTAAATAATTTGTTTCATAAGCACGATATATTTATTTATTCCAATTACACAACAATTTTAGTATTACATAAAATATGATCTGGTGACAAAAATGTTATGTAAAAGCCACCCATTTGCTAAATAAAACATTTAATGAAATTTCAAATTCAATTAGTTAAATTCATACACAACTATAAGAATAATTGCAAAATGTACTTTTTGTTATAAAAGTCGTAAAGAAGAATCTTTGCCATAAATTTCTTTTATAAGAATTATATAAAAACAATTTATGCCAATATTACAATGCATGTTTATTAATGCAAAAAGTATATTTTAGTGACAAAAATGTTATATAAAAGACACCAACTTACTAAATAAAATGTTTAGAAGCAAAATGATGACAACAGAACGAACCTATGAAATTTCAAATTCATTTTTAAATAAATTAGTACAAAAGTATGAGAATACCTGCAAAATGCACATTTTTATAAAAGTTGTACAGAAGGGATCTTTGTAATTAATTTATTTTATAAGAATTATATAATTTTTTTATCCAATCTTTAGTATTGCAAAAAAAATATTCTAGTGATAAAATTGTTATATAAAGAACACCAATTTACTAAACAAAACGTTTAGAGGTAAAAAGATGACAGCTGAACGGACCAACGAAATTTTAAATTAATTTTCTGTTAAATTAGTATAAAACAGCGATAACATTTTCAACCTAAAATGTAATAGTTACAATTAAAATATTTTAAAATGTATATCGATTGTGATTTTATAGTTTTAAAAATGTTTTGGCGATTAGCTTTTGTTTTATAAAATTAATCCACAAAACATTTACTCAGATTTTATGAAATAACTGCTAGTTGGGACATTATTTAAGAGCTGATTTTATAACATTTCTATAGGAATTGAACGGTTGCGCTTGACCCTCGGCACAATATACGCACAATGCATCATTCTTTGAAGTGGTGTGTGTGTGTTTTAGTTATTGAATACGGAATACACGGTAGATTTAAACAATACATGCAGGTTAAACCGTCATTTGGTGGAATTATAATGGTAATAAATCAGTTTCCAATAATACAGGAGAGTCATTAAATAAATAAGCCATAAATAACCAGTTAATGAAGCCATACTGTGCAACTATAAGCTGCGTGTTCTTCTCTCATTTATTATACCACGCTAATATTTCCACATTCAACTGTTTTGACTGCCTATCAATTAGTACGCATTTTTATGTTTTTTTTGTGTTATCGAATTTACTGCATTCAACGTTTAAATTCTAGTTATTATTATTTGCTTACGAATTAACTTGCTGTGTATTTTAAAAACTAATTCACCGCTTTTATACTAAAAATTAAATTGCATAATTTTAGGTTCGTACTAACGTTTACTTTCATTCCTTCCTAATCTCATTATGAATGTATTGAGGGCAAATAATCACTCTTCGCACTCAGCCAATCAAAGCTGCCTTATTGAGTTTGAAACGGAATCAATGATAAACGACGATCGACTAAAATTATCTGTCACTTGTTTCTAATCTCAGTCTTCTATGATCGTCGTAATTGACTTGAGGTACTAATTATTTCTGATTTGTTGCTTCTAATGACGTGCTATAACTACAGAGCACACCTTAACAGTGTTTGCTTGTATTGGCACCATCAAAAGCATTACGGAGAGAATGATATGTGAAACACTTGCAAGTGTAAATTTTGTTATTTGAGGTTAAGTTAGGTTAGGTTCGGTTGGGTAAGAGTTCAAAATTTGATGAATTTTAAACCGTTGAATACCTTTTTTCTCCGTCGCTTTTTTAATTGAGGTTGTTTATGTTTTTTCCTGGTACTTTTGCTTCAATCTTTTTTTGGGTAAGTTTTCATTTGGCATACTGCTTACATGTTCATACCACCTTAGTTGGCTTTCTGTTATTTTGTCAATTGTGGGATCTATTTTCAGATTTTGTGTATATGTTTTCCATTTCTAACACTGTCTCTTCGAATTTTCCTCAAATTCATTTAATTTTCTGTTGTGCATAATTGTTGGCCTTATAATTTTTTTGACAACTTGTGTTTTTATGTTTTTTGGTATTTCCTTTCTTCCCAAAAAATTTGATTTAATCATGTTAAACATATTTCCTATTTTTTCTATTTTTTCATTTATTTCTTTATCTACCCTTCCATTGACTTCAAATACTAGTTCTTATTTTCGTATTTATTTTCCTTCGTTCGTTATCCAATATCTATTGTAAGGCTTTTCGGATCCTGCTAATAAGTATTGTCATGTCGTTCGCAAGTAATTCATTTAATTGTATTTTTTCCACTCTCCAATGTCCCACTGTAATTTTATTAATTTTATTTGTTTATTGCTTCGTCTAGGGTCACCGCGAACAGCAACGGACTTAGAACAAACCCTTATTTTACTCCTAGTTTCGTTATGATTTCTTCTGATTCTTCATTATTTATTCTAACTATATTCGTATTATTTTTATAGCTTGCATTCAATACTTCCCTTTGGTCACTTCTCATTTTCCTAGTGTTCTCCTTACGTCTTCCTTGATTATTCAATCAAATGCCTTTTCGAGATTTATAAAACATATGTGAACTTCTCTATTTTTATTTATTAATTTTTCACTAACTTCTCTTAGGATGAAAATAAAATCTTTTGTGCTTTTCGCTTTTCTAGATCTACATTGCGTATCTTTTGTTATTGTATCTATAATCTTTCTAATTCTTTCTTCCAATATCCTAGCCAGTATTATTTTCTTAGCCACTTGTCAACGTACTCTATAATTGTTAATGTCTCTCTTAGCTCCCTTTATTATTGATAGAATTATTCCTTCGTTCCATTTCTTGGGTATCTTTTTTATCCTGAGTATCTGATTTATGATGCTGATTAGTTCCCTTATTCCCTTTTTGTCCATGAACTTTATCATTTTTGATGTTATCATTGGTGGTATTTCCTCTGCTTTTATTTTTTTATGATTTCTCGTATTTTTTCCTCATCTAATCTATCTCCTTTGTTATCTATGAGTTATTTATAATATTCCCTCCATCTTTTCATAATGAGGTCTTCTTTTGTTAATATAATAATAATTTCTGTAGCCTTAATGTTCTTCATATTATGTTCTTTCTTTTCGCTTAATTGTTTTAGTGCTCCATAGAAAAATTTCTAATTTTTCAATGGTTCTCTCTCATTTTTTCCCAAATTATGTTTATTAATAATCCGAAAAAGTAATAAATTCAGTAAATTCTTGTTTTAGTGTTAAATAAAAAGTACCAACGTCACTGCCCAATCAGTATTTTGGGCACAGCAAAACAAATTTAGTGTCAATTTGAAGCCAGTGAAAAAGAAAATGGTATCATCTTTACAACAATGTTTGCCACTCATCAAAACCGAACGGGCCGTAGCAAATTCTAAATTAATTAACATTATGACATTGTGCGGTTCCTCTACAATGACAAAATCAATTAATTACGACACGTAATTAAGACGCGATAACTAATTGCATTCTCTAGGAACGTATTTATAATAAAAAATGACAAATTACGACAATCGAAGCAGAAGAAGTTTTAGATTAAATAATTACAGAATTTTGGTATTAAAACAAGAATAAGTGTATTATGGTCCAATTAATTTTTTTTCTGTTACCGATTTAATTTTCTTAACTTTTCGATCCATCCTATAGGTTTGACACCATTAAAAGCGGCCAATATGATTTAACACGGCTCTATTCTTTTTTAAAAAAGCGAACAAAAAGGGTCCTTTGCTATTATTAATCCATTCGACGTCCATTCCATTACGAAATTTACGACAAGTTTTACGAGTCGAGCACCCGGAGCCGAAGTTCTAGGCAGGCCTTCCAAATTACGAATACGTGTTACATCCGCAGAGATATGGCAATAACTAATTAGGCTAATTGAGAAATGATGAATAATGACGAAGGAAATATATCAGGGATGTTTTGAAATGGAATGCCTGTTTAGTGAAACCAGAAGCGGAGCTGGATATTGGCCTACAACAATCAAATCTAATACTCCTTATAGAATTGTATCAAACAATTTATGGCACATTATCCAGATTATGGCACTTCTGGAAAACATGGAAAAAAAGGTTTATCCGTTGTTTTGTGTTTAACAACCCAGTTTATAAAGTGTTTTGCAAAAAGTTAATTGAATCAACAAAAAATTATTTGAAGCAAGTAAACGTGTTGTTTAAAACAATCGAACAAAGTGTATTATATCAATCAATTAAATTAAATTATTGATTTAAATAAATGAATTTTATTTTGCTGGAAGTTTATGAATCTTAACCGAAATCTTTGTTAAATCAATTAAATATTTTTTTGGCAATTTCGATATCCATTTATAAGATTATTAAATTCAGCCATTTTAAGCAAAATAAATGTAATAATATTAACGACTAATTACACTCAAATAAAATAAATTCAACAAAATGTATACCGAACATAATAGTATTATTAAATCAAATAAAAACAGTTCTTTGTGCTAAATTTTATTTCTTAACTCTATAAAGTATCAACGACATATTTCAATTTATAAAATATTCCAGTAATCATTTAAACTTCTAATTAGTTCGGAGTAAAAATAATTATTTGTTAGAAATAATATATTATTTGGCACAAAAATTTATTTATTTCTCTGAAACACACGTTACCTGTCTAAAGAATTCTGATTTAATTGCATTTTGATAAATTTTATTTATTCTTTGTAAGCAATATAAAAATAATATACAATAATTTGTTATTAGACAATTTTTTTTATTAAAATAGAATAATTGAATAAAAAGAGAATAATTAAAATTCCTTCTTATTCATTAAAATAAGCTTTTTTTAACTAATTTAAATCACAAATTTAATTGGTTGATATAAATTTTATTAGATTTATTTGTTATTTGTAACCAATATAAGACTAATACATAAATATTGTATGACCAAAGAAAATTATTTATTTGAATAAATAAAATGAAATAAAACAAACATTATTTACTCTAAACAAATCAATGATTTTATTTGCCCTTTATTTAAATGAAATACATTATGGAGCTTATGGAAAAAGATAATTCCAGCTAAAAAGTTTTAAATTTAAATTAAAATAAACGTATGTCGTAAGAACAAAAATAACAATTTAGAATTTAGGGAAAGAAAGGTCCGCCCCTGATCGGTACACGGACCTCATTTCAGGAATAAGACAGGGTGGGCTGAAGCGAGGGACGGTGAAAGTTCGAACCGTAATTGAGTTTCTATGTTTTTATAGTAATGGGTAGTAATTGGTGGGGAAATCAACCCCCGGGTGATGTATTTGTTGCTGAGTATTGACGGTGGAAAGTGGATTTTGGATAATTATTATTTGCCAGGGATTTAATGTATATCCCATTTAATTTTTTAGTACACTAAAATGTTTGAAAGCGAAACTGTGTTCTAACTTATATCAATCAAATCGTAAAATTCCTGTTCCTGCACACTGATATAAGCCTCAAATTTTTGAACACAAATGCAATTTATTATATTTTATTGACAATATTCAGTAAATTAATGGATCAATCGAGGGGTATTCTAAGGGTGCCAAAAAACCAAAAACTAAACCAAAGGAAAAGGAGCAAGTTAAAATAGAAGCCTAATATAAAAAGATCTAAAAAGAAGAGCCAAAAATTCACAAAAAAAATAAAAATCAGGATTTAATGAATTATCTAAGCGTACTCACTTTTTCGAAGGATTTTGAGAAAAATTTGCTTTATGCCTGCTTTTTCTTCAGCTATTATTTTTTGGCTCTTTTTCTTTTGGATTCTTATTTTTTTTGCTTCAATTTTTTAGCTTCCATTTTTTTTGACTCCTATTTTTGGCTTCTTTTTGGTACAATCTGTCAATACTTTGCAAATGATAATTATACACTTATTTTATTATGTTGGATGTTCTATATTCAAATGAATATCGAAATATTTCCTAACAATTTCAACTTACTAAAGTATTGGCAACAGCACCTAATCCCAATGACAAAAACTTCCACTTTACAATTAAAAATAAAACAAATATATTTACCTCGTTTCTCCAGTTATTTATCTTTTTTTGAAAACAACTACAATTATATTATAAAGAATTTCTAGACATTCCTTTGGACGAAACTCACACTCCATCACCAAAATTGTATGTCCAACTCCATCAAAAACATTCAAACAAAAAACGTATCTAAAAAGATTCGATCTCTTAACTTTTTAATTATTGAATGAACGCAAGGTGAATTGGACATCCTGGATTTTTATTGCTACTCCTTAGTGGTAAGAAATTATCAACAAACCAGCAACCTAAAATAATTTAGAAAATTTGGTTACTATCATTTTTGTTAATTGGATTTTCACTTTTGTTGAATGTTTTCAATTTGCCCTTGCCATGTATCTAACCTAACCTATTCAGAGTTAATTATCTTTTTCTTCTTCTTGATTCTAAGCCTTTTTACTGTTAAGTGTAAGGCTGTTTGAAGTTGTGTTATTTCCTTTATTTCTTTTTTCCATTTCATTCGTTCTCTTAATACTTTCCCACTGAATACATCTTTCCACCAGCGGTTCTTTGATTGAGCTTATCCACGTTTTTCTTTTATATTTTCCCCGTACTTTTTCAAACTTTTCTGTTTGGGTAATCTTCCATTTTTCATTTTGTTTACGTGTCCATATCTCCTTAGTTGCCTTTCTTTTATTTTGTCATTTATAGAATTTATTTTCAGATTTTTTTATAAGTTTCATTTTTAATTCTGTCTCTTCGTGTTTTCCCTTTTATATTCCTCAGAAATCTCATTTCTATACAATTTATTGTTTTCTTTTGATTTTCTCTTTTTGTGTCCAAGTTTCGCAGTATTGCCTTTCCTATTAGTCATATTATGTTCTTTATTTCTGTTTACTTGTTTTGGTGCACCATAGAATATTTTCTGATTTTTCTTGGTTCTTGGTCATTATTTCCCAAATTCTGTCCATAATTTTTCTTTCCTAAATTTGTTTTTTTTCTATGTATTTTTCGTAATCTTCTGGTCCTTTAGTTTTTATGTAACTTATCCAGTGTTTTTCTCTATTATTATTACTCTTATTTCCTCGATTCACCACCTAATTTTCTTCATGTTTATTGGCAAAATAGTGCAAAATTGGTAGCTCAAATTCAGACCAATGGAACAAATATAAAAATTCTCATTGATCTAGTGCCGGCATGTAAATGCTTTTTTAGCATTAGACCATTGAAACGTGTTGGATAGTAGGGTCTGTTTTACACTGCGTAAAACAAGACAGAAAAAGTAATTTTGTTTATACGACATTATAAAACATAAGAAATAAAATTGATCCCATATCGGCGTCACAAAAAGTCCCGGATAATTCACGTTGCAAACGGCCCTGCGAACAGTCCGGCAGCCGTTGAATTATTAAAATCAACTACATAAAAATTGAGAAGTTCATTTTGTAGAAACCATCAAGTCGGGCCTTACTGGACGTTTACATTATTAAGGAACGCTAGGAGACGACGGGACGCTATGTGTGTGCCATAGGGAAAAATTACTCCCGGTAAAAGTTTAACATTTCCCATTTAGGAAAAGCCATGGCCGTCTTTTGGCTCTTTTCTTAGCCTATCGAAGAAATAATAAACGAGAAATGAGGACGTGGTCCTTACACTTTTTACCGGAAAGTATGAATTACAGATGCGAGCGTGACTTTTAAACAACTATTTGATCATATACAGGTCATTAATAAGATTCCTAATGGGTGGTTTTCCAAATGTGTTTGGTAAAATCAACTGCTTCAGGTTGTTATTTTATATTAATTTCAGGCAGTTGGGAATAGAAAATAATAGGAAAAAGATTCGAGCACTTCTGGCTCAATATCGATTTATTTTATGAATTATAAAATTGTTTTTAGCTGCTTGTCCCCAATTGTTTATCTGTAGTACTTGTATGTCTCTTTAACAGCTTCTAATAATTTTCTCCGTAAACGAACTCTTCTTCTTCTTTTTCATAATTGCTTTCACCTACTTTTCTTCTTTTATTCCAGTTATGTGTTGTGTCTATCTTAATGTTTGCTTTCTAACTAATCCGGATTATTGACGGATTCGCAAACAAAATCTTTAGCTGGTCATTAGAATCTGCGTCTCCATGTTCTTTCTTCTCTGACGCTTTCATCAATCCTCTAGTTTTACTTCTTTTTTAGTTATGATCCATGTTTACATAACCGTGGAACGTATTATCGTTCTATGTATTATAATCTTGAAATAATTTCTAATTTAGTATTTTTTGTATTGCCACTGTTGTATTATTTTCCTTTGCTAATCGTACCTTGATTCTTCTGTCTTCTTACGGTCCTCTGGTATTATTCTTTCCAGATACTCAATTTTTATACTCTTTCAAAACTATAATATTCTTTCTCTCCTCCTACTTTGAAATGTATCTTTTGTATAGTTTTACTTTGTTGATTATTAATAACATCTATTATGTACTGTTCTATATCGTTATTTGCACTATATCTTTTTGGGTATTCCATACTTCATATTTATCGTCTTCTTTTAGTCTCCCTTTATCATTTAAGAACTCTTTAAAATATTCTTGCCGCCTTTCTAATTTTCCAGTAAAATCTACAATTAAATAATCTTCTTTACTTTTATAATATTGTTCCACCCTCTATTAGAGTTTTTACTTCTTTTTGCTTCTTGGTGAAAATTTCGAATATTCTTGTTCAAATTGTTCTCCTCTATATTTTTTAATTTGTCCTCCATATAAATTCCTTTTTTTGGTTCTGAGTATTTTTTTACAAGTTGTCGATGTTTCTCATATTCTGTTTTTTTGTCCTTTGTTGTTTCTCGTAACATTTTCATCTTTTACTTTGGGTTTCCCTACATTCTTCTTCAGACCTTTTTTTTTCACTCTTATTTTTTTAGATACGAAATGAAAAATTTTGTTAGGGATATGCGATGTTGCTAATACTTTAATAAATTGAAATTTTCTTATATAATAATTTTTCTATGAATGTACTTTGCATTTGCGGTTCATAATAAAGTAAGACAATTAATTATTTACTGGTATTGTTAATAATAATAAACTCATAATATAAAAATAGTTTGTATGTTCAATTCCCTAAAAATTCATTACGCTGATGAATATGTTGGATTTTTTTTCATTGGGCCAATGAGTGCCCTTTAATATTTTACGTAAACTCCACGGCGCAAAGCTAAAATTTCAATTAAAATGCACTGTTTTGTTTGATTAATTAAAAAATGATCATCAAAAATTTATACTTGGCCATTACCAAAGTTTCACATTGTTTTTCATTGAGTTTGAACCAATTATTATTTTTAATTATTAATTAATCTAATTGAATAGTCCGTTACTCCATATTATTTTATTACAAGGTACAATGCCATATAGGCTTTTTTTATTTTTGCCCTAAAAATTTTATTTTAAAATGGAACAATTGCACCAATTAGATTATAACTAATTCAAGAAATATATTATTGTTATAATTATAAACAATTTTAAAATAATAATGGAAAATTTGAAAATGCTTGTTGATCTTTCAAGTGAAACGCGAAGATCTACAACTTTTTTAGTGACTCCTACTGTTGTAGAACAAGAAGATGAAGGATTAAATGTAATGAAAATCTAATTGATTTAAATTGAAGAACTTTGACGGGTTGTCCAGATTTTCTTCAATAACGCAAACTGGACAAATCCAGGACTCCAATTCATTTGGGGTTTACTAAAATTAAAAGTTAAGAGATCCACAATTTCAAAAGTTATACAGTTTTTTGATGGGAATATTTACAAATTGTCGTTAAAAGTTGTTGTAAGTCAAATTATAATTTTTTCGTTTACTTCCACTACAATTAAAATTGTTACTAATTAGTTTGCTGTTATTTTAATTATTATTAACAATAATCTGCCTTTGGCACATATTAATAATGTAGTTCAGTTTCGAATGCTAATATATTTTATTTCTGCAACAATTCATAAAATAATGTTTTTTGGTCGAAAGTTGATGAGAAAATGAATATTAAGGATTAAGTTGAAGATATATTGAACGTATAAGTTCTCCTAAGAATTTTATGTGCAATTAAAGGCGAATTTGAGTTAATGTGTTTTAGGAATATGTTGCAGACGCGTGATTTAAGAAAAATATATTTTAATAGAAAGGATAAACATAATTAATAATCTGTTTGGATTGGATATTATTAAAATCACTAGAATAGCTTGGGATGAAGGTACAAAGAGGAAGTAAGAGAAGAGGAAAACACAGTTTGAAATTAAAAAAAGAAGAGGAAACTGCAGTTTGATGAAAATCACAACGAAGTTTTTAACATTAAGGAAAATAATTCAAATGCTTCAATTTTACACTAAAACAACATTTTACAATTCTATGAACAAAAAGCATTTATAAAAATTTGTTTAATTCATTGTGGTATTTAAAGATTGTTGCCACAGCTTAAATTGAAAACTAGGCAGTTAATTTGTTTAAAAATATTGGGATGATTTGAACGAGGAACTAAAATTAGAGCAAGCAAAAGAAAAATATCTACAATACAAATTCTTAAAGATGTTATGGTTATTCAATCTTGAATTATATCTGAACTAATAGTTAACGATGCGGCGCCTAATAATATACTCGACGATATCTTTAAAAAAACTTTTACTTTTAGGAAAAAAGACTGTGGCGTTTCACATGAAACACCCTGTACAACATTAATTCTAGAAATCGGTTCAATGGGAGACTAGAACAAAAATTTTATTTTTTCTAGATTATATTTTTGAATAAAGTTTGTCCAAAGGCCTCGCTCCCTTAGGTTTTATTCGACAGCTTTTTTGTTTGGTGACTTAATTAGCAAAAATTTAATAACGTTAAATAATTAATGTGTATTCGAATTCGTTTTTTCCGGTAACGAGGTAACCATTAATGCCGAACAAAAGGCATCAACTGTCAGAAATTTTATTTGTTTCATTTTTGTCTAATTAAAAATATTGAACAATAGTCGTGTATTGTATAAAAGAGTTTGGTTTCCAATTCCGTTGTAAATGGTCCACCCCCGCACTTGATTTCTATATAAATAGAATTATATGAGATTAATAAAGCAGTGAGAGTTCATTAATGGAAAACTGTAATTGGTGTTTATTATTTATTGTTAATATTGGTTTGTTACGTAAAGATACAGATTAAGATGTTAGAATTGTGTTTTTCTGTTATTGGACCAGCATTGGCCCAATAATTTGTAATAACTTCTGGGCTTTTTTGGAAAAAAACGAACAGATTGGAAAATGGAATGTTTAAGCTTATAAACAAAAACAATAATTCGTATTCGAATATTATATAATATTAATGCTAAAATCCGTTAAAATAATAGAGTTAAGGTCCGTAGAAATAAATGAAATATTCATTGATGAATTGTGGCTATTAGTCGAGATGCAGCCGTTAGATTTCCCATAGAAAATCACCAGCAAAGGGTCTTCATTATATTTTTATTTTAGTTTACGGCGGTCTGTTATTAACCGTTCGAAATGCGACGAATATAAAATATTTATATGGTTCGTGTCTGCTGCTCTCTATCGTGAACCTTTCGCTCGCACGAATATTAAATAATCGTTTGAAATCGAACAAAAATCACGTAGATGGATTTAAAAGATAGTTTTTTTCATCAGACATCATGCTTGTCCTTAGGATATTAATGCCTTCGTGGGTTAATTGTTAATTGAAGATTATATATATATATATATATATATATATATATATATATTATTTTAAGGATCCATTCCAATTTGCGATATTTCTTCACCCGACAAAGGACATCCCATTATGTATCCTAAATTTTGACATTAACAAAACTTTTTTTCTATCGACGATTTTATTAAATCTGGTCCAGGCAATTAAAACTGGTCTTTTTAAATATTTGACTCCAATATGTTATTTAATTAAAATCTCCCTATTCTAGTGAAATCTCCCGGTAAAAATGTTATTCCTGTTTCAGATAGCTCTCTCCATCTGTTGAGGGAAGCCGACAGCTTTCAAAAATTACGCAGCCTGGATTTATCCGACAACGACATCTGTGATCTAAATGGGGCGCTCAACGTTGTGCGCGATTTAGGATATTTGAGGTCTTTGCATTTGGAAGGCAATCCTTGTTATGTGAGTTGAAATCTTCCAGAGATGGCGCAACGTGTTACATAACCCGGTTAAGGGTGATTTTTTAAAGATGCATCAACAAAAATGTTTAACGGTCAATATTGTGTAGAACTGGCAACCTTGGAATCGAAAATAAATTATACACTACTGGCAACAAAATTTTAGATGCATGTCATCGATGGCACAAATTGTTTATTCATTCGGCCAGATAAGTCATACTTATTAATCATATCTTTTTTCTATTACAAGAAATAGTAGTACGATTGGACTGTTTCGTGGATGTTGCCACATCAATATTATTAATATGAAGTTTCCATTGCTGACAAACAAATCAATGCAGAACAGCGTCATATGAGTATGGAATTTTGTAACAATATGGCACCAAGTAACTATAGTTATATTATAACGTGCATCGGAAATTTTGTTGCCACGAGTATATATAGAATTTTTATTACAAAAACCGATGTACGTTGTACTGTATATTTCTATTACGTCATAAAACTATGAAGTATACGAATAAATCTGAAAAAAAGCAACAAACCCAATATAGTCGAAACCTATAGAAACGCTTACCAGCTTATATTCCAATGCACAAATTACAATAACAAAATTTTGAGATTCAATATTAAATGTATTAATCGTGTTACGTTAATGTCATTTTGTATATACAGGGTGTCCGTGAAAATAATGCATATTTTTAAATAGTATGTAGAACGTGTCATTTGCAATAAAATATTCTATTAATTTTTTTTTAACATCATTAGTTTACATAAAAATTCACTTTAAACATTTACTGGAAAATGTATACGTGGCAACACCTCACACTTTTAATAAAAATAAATTAGATATACCCATTAAACTTATATTAAAATGAAGTTGAACTGTGGACCAAATTGATTATGATTAATTACCACTGCCCCAATTAAAATTAATATTTCCATTAATTTTGTTAAGTTAAACACTGATCGTGTTGTTAGCAACATATTTTTCTAATATTCTTTCAATTATTTCTACTTTTGTATCAATTAGTGAACGCTGTACGGTTTAAATTAAATTAAATTTAAGACGTGCTTGGATTTTTGTAATAATTATGTAATACGTTAGATGTTGCAGATCTAACATAATCACCCTGTATATTGGGAAATTATTGGTTATAGCTTAATCCATTTTACATTAACCACGTCGCCGCCGCTTTAGAGGAGTTAACTTTTCTGGATGGCACAGAAATTTTACTGGATGATAGACACAAGAAACCGGTTTTAGAAGAACACACCAAACCAGAGTTCACCTTCTACTGTTACAGACTAATGGGGTTGCCAAAACCACCAACGCAAAAAAATGTAAGTAAAAGAATGGATAATATAATTATTGAAACCGCTTCCTTTTAAATTTTAGGCAAAATTCAAACAAACCATACACATAGAATTCAGTATACCATTGTTAGAAACTCCTAAAAAAGTTAAACCGAAACCCATTGTCGAAAAAATTGAAAGTATTACAGTTGAAAGTGAAAAACCAGCAAAATTAAGAGTCAAATCGAAATCTAAAATCGGACTGGTCAAGTCAAAAAGTCATACATCCAAATCAAAAGGAAATTTATTGAAGTTAGTAGATCGAATGAGTTTTGAGAAAAAATAAAATTGACAGATGTCAAATTATATCGTACGCTTTATTCCCTCATTCTAGTTATTCCCTTTCCATTATCTAACATTGTTTCTCTAGCGGAGTAAGATCTGATGATCGTGGATATCTTCAGAGTAATAAATAATAATATTTAAATTATTTCTCACAAAATGAGGGGAAAAGCAGAATATTAAACTGTTTCTTACTATCTTTAAAGTATAATTCAAAGTTTTTGGACGATTTTCGAAGTATATGTTTTATTGTTTCCCATTTTCACCTTCTAATTGTTCTTTCAATTATTTGTTCTTCTGAAATTTCGTGTAGTATGTAATTGCATATTTTTTCCAGGCCAAATCTAAGAGAATTGATAAATTTCATTTTTTTGCAGAACAATTTGTTGCTCTATATCATAATTCGCTTTTGACATTAGTAAGGAAATTTTCATAGCACTAACTTGGATGTTTATTCTTCTTTCTTGTTTATTTAATTTCGACATTTCTGCAAACGTCAATTTCTCTTTATAAAAATTTCATTTTTGAATAATGAAAGCTAGATGAAGATGAAATCCGTATTTAAGAGAAATCGAAAAATATTGCTTTTTGGCTAGCTAGACCATCAGCATTAATATTATCTCAACCTTTATTGTAAGGGATCTAAAATTAATTTAATAATACATTTTAATTTTTTATTGATTTTAATCAATAATATCAAATGTTTAAATTTGAAAAACTTTAATAACTTTGTGCAACTGTGCAAGTGCTAAAACGAGTTAAGAATGATCACGTTTTATTGGTAAATTATGAGGTCAGTTGGAGCTTTTTTCAATTTTTGTGGCGTGTATTAACGAGCTGTGAATTTTATACAATTCGTACGTTTCATTTATATATTTGATCTTAAATTTCTATATTTTCTCTATTTTTTCCATTGTATCTTCTATCCAAGGTTTGTGTGTTTACTATTTCTCCTTAACTTCCTCGTTCGCTTGTACCTTTTCCAAGTCAAATTTGGTTTTTATTGGAATACTTTTGTCACTTTTCAGATTTATATTTGCTCTCAGATATTGATGGCACTAAGTCGAGCAAATTATTTATTTGATGCAAATAAACTCTTTTCGTTTTAAATACCTACCTACATATTGAATTGATTGACATTGTTACAATTTTTCTTTTTAAAATTAAATTTAGTTATTGATAGGAATACACCAAGTCGATTACGAAAATCCAAACAAGCAGTTCTCAAACCCGAAAGACCGTTGAACATTTACGAGCAAAGAAATGAATTTGACGAGAAATTCGAAGCGTCAAATACGGCATTTAAGTCTACAAAACAATCATGGAGCCAAATTATCGAATTTCCCCATATCGCTATAAAAATACCTGATGATTTGGTCCTTCTAAGAGATTCACTACGATCTTCAGTGAAAATTGATATTGTTTATTTATTGGTATGTATAAGTCGAGCAATGGAAATAACTGCCAAAATTTTTTATACTTTTATTTTTTAAGGTCGCTCCATCCGGAGCCTTCAAACCGGACGTAAGAGCCGACGTTTCATCAAGAGCGGGCGTTCGGCTCGATACGGATAAATCGAAATATACAGAAAATACACCTGAAGAGCTTAAAGATGAAATTCTGGCAAAAATAGTTTTGGCCAGTTTTAATTGCGATTTAGAAACCTGGAATTGGAGCGACCAAAGGCTCGACTTTTATTGGATCGATCACCCTGATATAGGTTATTCCGCTGTCAAAGTTAATGGCACTTTAAAAGTAAACTCAATAATACAGAAAGAATTAACAATAATTAAGGCGCTTTTCTATATATTTTCTTTAGGATTTGAATTACACTGGAAAAAAAACCGATGATCACGAAAATCCTCCTCAAACAGTTCCGAAAATTTTGACGTGCCACGTGGGATTTGAGATGACTCGGGATTTGTTTTGTGTGACCCATGCGCACTCCCCTGTAGGGGCTTCCATGTCCAAATTTCAGAGGAGCATCCATAACAATCCAAGTATCCTCTAAATTAGATTAATGAGAAAAAAAAACTATTGTAATTGTATTAATTTAGATTTATTTGAATAAAACAAGGTTTTTGAGAGGCTTTTTACGTTTATTCTTTAAGTACCTGTCACCTTAAGATAGTCACTAGTACCATAAATAAATAATATTGTACCATGGGTTATAAGAAATATAATAAAATCTTCTAGATTTTTAAAATAATAAAAAAGTAAAATATTTTTTTGTTAAGGGGAAACCTAAATAAATAAAATTATTTAATATCATCAAAAATAAATTATTTGTAAAATTAGAGTTAATAAGATTAATATATATATATATATATATATATTGTAAAAAGATAGTCAAATTTGTATGAAAATATAAAGTAACTCCTATGGGACAATCATTTTAAAGAAAAATAAAATTCTCAGTATAAAGTAAAATTTAATATAATTTTTGTAAATTATTTTTAATGGTGCAAGATCTCACATTTTAAAAAACGGATTTATATTTAATATTTTCACAATTAAAGCAAACCTTTCTCCATCTATTGTGTTGTTTTATATTTTTAATAACTAAGTGATGTTCTTTAATAAAAATTTATAGCATCCTGAATTCAATTTCAGCTTTTATTTTCTCATAGATGTTATTTTTCGAAAAAAAAACAAATTCTTCTAAATTTTCCACGGTTTTCCAAGTGTCATTTTAACATTTTTAAAGATATAACCATTATAATTTTATTTATTTTTATGGTAATGTACACATTTAATTTTAGTGATTGGATTTCAGAGGATTGATTTTTTTTATTATTGATAGTCCCAAATAAATACTTCAATATAAAATATTTCCAAATGATTTTATAAATGTAATAAAAAAAGTAAGTTTGTATAGAAAAAAATACCTTTCAAATTATGTGTGTTATGTGTTCGATTTTTATATGACAATTCGTCCCCTTACCAATAAACGTATTTCTTTAAATTTTAGAAAACTCTATTTCTGGTGTCAAATTTACATTGGTACACCTTATATTTATAACAATATTTTTTTTCTCAACCAATTAAATTTAATATATATGACATATTTCAATATGTCAAAAATTAAACATAACCCAATTTAGTAACTGTCCGATGTAAACATTTCAGTGTAAATTAACAAAATCTCTAATCTTTTCTAAATTTTCGTAAAAAATCTAAAAACCAAGTTGGATAACTGTTCAACGTAAAAAAATTTTGGTGTAAATTTGCAAAAAAAAAATTTTAATATTTAGTGTTGTGTGAATTAAATAATTACAAAAATGTCGTCGAAAAAAGAAAATCCGTACCTCAAAAAGTTCACATGGTGGGAAAAGCCCAGTGTCCAATATTCGTAAGTACCAAATTTCATTTAAAAGATATATTTAGGAATACTTAAAAATTTTGAAAAATTTATAATTCTATAAAAACTATGAAATACAAAATATTGTTACGTACTGGGATGTTTTCTCTGAATAAATTGTATGAAAAAAATCTAATTACTTTAAAGGAGTCTTAACCAATTACGTAACTTGCTTAATGGAATAAATTAAAGAAGTTGAGTAAAAACAATAACAATTTATTTGTCTACGAAGAAAAACAAGTCAAATTTACATCTTTAAAAAACACATTTAACCGCAGGGGTAGGCACCATCAACCTATCAACTTCAAGTGTTTTAGAATTTCTATGTTTACTTATGTTTCTTCAATTTTTGTTTGGAACAACAACGTTGTAAGAAAATCGTTTATTTTAAAAAAGGATTTGCCACAACTTGGTATATTTATGTTTATATTTAATAATAAAAAGTCCTGTTCTCTTCTAATAACCCTGAAATTTATATTTTAGATATCATTCCTTTAAAATAAATATAAAAAAAAAATCTTTTAACTGGCAATAATCAAGAATTTTTAATGTATTGTAGATTATCTTCTTGTTCTGTTTCTTTTTCATAGAGCTTTTTCCAAATGAATGGATGTTCTTCTTTTCTAATAGCTGTGAAATTAATATTTTAGGTATTCTTTCTTTAAAATTAATATTCGTTCTAACAGACAACGCACGAAGATCACTTTTTAATAATAAAGCTCCTCTTCTTCTGAAAACAATGAAAAATATTCTGAATAATTTTTTATATACAGGAAAAGTGCCTTTGACATTAAACATTTCATTAAAAATTATATTTCTTCAAAGTATTCAGGATTATCTTCTTTTTTTTTCCTTTAGGGAAATAATAGAAGTTCTTCTCTTTTAGTAACCATGAAATTTACATTTTAGGAATTCTTCCTTTAAAATAAATATTGTTTCTTAAAAGGAAAACTGTAGAACGACCTTTTTCTTTAAGGCTATTTTCTTAAAAATTCCCTGTTAGATAATATTTTCTTCTCTTTGTGTCGGGTTAGTCAAAAAAAAGGTAGATTACAACTACGTTTTTCTCCAATCTCAAAATTGTAAACCTACGCAAGACGGAGTCCATTCAATTACCCCACACATAGACTTTCATTAAAGTTGATAGCAGGAATCGGTTTTCTAATAAAGACTTTTCAAATTAGTTCACCGACAAAACACTTCGACGAAAAGCCATAAAGATTTGATAACACGTTAAACAGCAAATTCATTCCAAAATCAATAAATTCGGTGTGATTAAATTTAAGTTTGCACTTAAGAGGTTCAACCAGTAAGCTATGGTCAGGATTAAATTAAGTAAATAATTGTAGATCTTTAATAATTTCGCAATATGGAAAATTTTGAGAGATTTTTAGGTTTCTCTAAATAATTACAGATTTTGTAAAAGTTACCAAAAATGTCTGAATGTTTTTCGATTTTAATAAGTTTACATTTTGGCATTATTTGCAGTTTGACAATAGTTTAACAAAATTTTAGTAGTTTGTATTTTTGAATGTTTTTGACAATTTGGCTTGTTTTCATTGGGTTTAGATAATAACATTTTTGATTTGAATAACTTTAATCCTAACATGTTAGTGACAGTTTGACAGATTGTTTTAGACTGTTATAAACTTATTTCGAAATTCTTGGTTAAAGCGAAATAATAATCTGAGATATATTTTTGACAGATTTGTAATTATAAACATTTTCATGAATTTCATATTTTTTGTACAAATTTGAAACAGAAAGTGTTGATTTAATAAAACATTACAATATTGTCAACATTTTGACAGTTTTATTGTATTTTTAGTTATTAAGGGTTCTTAGAGAAAACATTTTTTTTCGCAATTTTAATATATGTTAATTATTTTTATATTTTGGCAAATTTTGATAGTTTGTTAAAAAATATTACGAGTTTTATTATTTCAGTACATATTGCAAAGATTTTTGAAAATATTACAAATATTATTAAGTTACACAATTTTTGTGTCTGTTTGACAGATACTATAGGTTTAAAACAAAATTGGACACATTTTACATTATTGATTGTTTGAAAAGACTTTTTTTTTTAAATAAAAAATTAGTAACAGTTCGACAAATTTTCCACAATTTGACAGATTTGCAAATACATCCGAGTCGTATTTGACTTATTTTGATACATTTCACAACTTTCCTTCATATCTACTCAATTTTTACATACAAAAAGTGTAGTTTTTTAAGAAAACGACAATTCCCCTGAATTGTACTCTTTCATAAACTTAAAAGAAAATCTGAAACAAACTTCACCTTTTTTGGCAACTCTCAATTTTTCTTAATATTTGAAAAAATTTTAGCAGACAAAAAAAGACGGTTTTTCAGAAAACTACATTGTCACAACTTTTTGACAGTTTAACTGAATTTTGACACTTTCATGAACTTAGAGGTTCTTAGTAAAAAGGAAATAAATCTGACACGTATTTGACCAGTTTTGACAAGTTTCACATTTTTTCTTCATAAGTGAACAATTTTTAGCCGAAAAAAATTATAGTTTTTAGAAAAACTACAGTTTTGACAACTTTTTGACAGTTTGACCGATTTCTCACATATTCATGAATTTAATCAGAGATTCTTAGAAAAAATAAACATAAATCTTAGACATTTTTTACTTATTTTGACAAGTTTCACAAATGATCTTCAATTTGAACAATTTTTAGCAGACACAAAGTGTATGTTTTTAAAAAAAGCTACAATTTTGGGCAGATTTTTGACAGTTTCACAGATTTTCACATTTTCATGAACTTAATCAGACATTCTTAGAAAAAAGAAAAATAAATATGAAAAATTCATGAATTTTTAGAAGAAGTCAAGTGGAGGTTTTTAATAAAACTACAATTTTGACAGTTTTTTTGCAGTTTGATGGATTTTTCGCTCCTAATTTGTTATTAGTGATTCTAAGATAAAAAGAAATATTTTTTTTGCAATCTAAATATATTTGACGTATTATAAATTTCTACCAAAAAAAGTAAACATACGAGTATCACAAAACACAGTAAAATGATACATTTTTTAGAAAATTAACCGATTTTGACAGTTTGGTAACATTTTGATAAATCGTCAAGAGAAAGAAAATTTTATCAAATAAAATTTGACACATTTTTGCAAATTTCATCATTTTCAGCCTATCTGAAAATTTCAAATTTTAAAAATCAATTATCAATTTTCACTCTATCATTGCGTAAAATGGACCAGGTATTTTTTTATTAACTGGTTAGTGTTTCATAAATTTTTAATAGTTTGACAAAATGCACATTATTTATTATCTTATTCGGAATACTTTGACATACTATTGAAGAATTTAACATAGTTTTGACAGGTTTTTTTATTAATTAATTTATTGTGGAATACCTAACCAAGGAGAAAGATTTTTTTAATCTTCTACAGGAATTATATAAATTTTTCGCTAATTTTATATAAAAATTAATTCTTTTTGCAAACTCATCTTCACAGGGATACTCTTAAAATAAGGAAAATTCTTACCATTGGCAAAATGCACAATTTTTTGAATTATCACCCTGTCATCGCTTGAAATATCGATTTCCATGTCTGAAAATATGTATCGAGTTTTCAAGTGAATTTTTCGTCTAAACAGTTGATTGTTACAGCTAAAATTCACATGCAAAATGTATTTCGTATTGTACGAGTTCGTTGCCTCTGATATACATAGAAGCACAATATAATTCGAAACAATAAAATAATTCTTCAAAAATTTGAATATGTCCCTAAAATTTTATAACGAGCAATCGAGAAAAATCATTGGAGTAGGAAGTGAAATTTAAATGTTTTGGATTGGTATATTGGTGACTTTCACAGATAACATTTATGATTTGACATTTTCATTATAAACAAATTTCGAAATGAGCCTGCAACAAAAAAAGAAACGAACAGTTCAGTTAATCTTGAAATTATAATCAAAATTTAGATAAAACTACAGAATTTGTTAAAAACGTCGATTTTTCTCAACAATCGAACAAAAACTTTATTGCAGTGAGTTGTGGATCTTAATGATTGTTTTTACCCTTACTTTGTGTCATTTTGAGACAAGTATCTTATTTTACCTTCTACATTTATAGTTTTTTTATCTCTTCACACTTTTCTGTTATGCATTTTCTTAGTTCTTCCAAATTATGAATTGGTTCCAATTTAATTTTTTTCGAAAGCTCAATACAACAGTCTAAGTTTACAATATCACTGTTCTACAACCTTTTTTTATTTTTGTTCCAATATTTCTAGTTTTTAGTTTATTTCCGCTTCTTTATCCACTTTATTTATGATCTTCCACTTCTTAGCCCCAATGCAATACTGCCTCGAAGCCCATTTTCAATGAATATTTTACCATGTTTCACCACTTTTAGAAGAATTTTTAAGTGGATCCAGAAACTACACTATGCATAGAGCAAGAAAATCAATAACTTGGTCAGAAGAAACGAAGAAGAAAAATGGGCCAATATGAGATTTCCTTAAAAACTCTGTTTTTGCGCCACGCTGTAAATCTAAAACCTCTTCGGTAATTTACAATTTACGCTGTTAGGAATGGGGTTACCGCCCCACTTCAAATACCATCGTAATAACAACAAAACGGGAGCATTTATCCCCCACCTCCCAACTTTTCGACCCTCAGTCATATCAGTTTGTTAGATCTGCACCTACCAAAAACACCAACATCGGAGGGATGGTACAAGATTAAATTGATTGACCACTTTTGCCGATACAATAGATCGTTAATTAATTTCGTCGCGTCGATAATAACCGGATTTTGGATAAAATGGCAGAATCTAATTTCTGGGAGACAATGAAGATTTTGGTGGGGAAGGAATTTCACAGGAATATTTTGGAGGATGTACAGGATTGGGTTGATAAGGTGATGCCCAAGAGAACTACGAGTTTTTACCAAGAAGAGGAGGATAATAATTCGGCGTGGAAACGAAGGATGTCGGACGTTGATAGCGAACAGAGTTTGATCACGGACGAGGAGGTTTTGAAGTTTAAGAATAGCTTAAATTTGCCGAAAATCGAATGCAAGTAGGTGTTTAGTATTTTTTATAAAAAATCGTGTACATATTGTTACGTACTTGGTGGTTTTTCTTAATAAGTATATGTACAAAATATTTTCTTATGGAGGTTTTAAACCACTACGTACCTTGGTTAAAGGAAATTAAAGAGGCTGAGCGAATTAATAACAATGTATTAATCTATTAATAAAAACAAGGTTTACAAAATACTACGGCAACTTACATCTTTCAAAAACTAATACATTTAATTGCAGGGGTAGGCACCAGCAATTTCTCAATTATCCGAGAACCAAAACTTTCGCTTACGTAAATTTAAATCAACAGTGAATGCTACAATTTCGAAAATATTAAATAAAAAAATAGTTATATGTAAAGGGCGATATTAACCTAAATTCCTGTATACACTATCGTAACAATATGAAATATTGGTACACCCTGTAACTAACCATCATTTCTTAGTTAATAACATTTCAGGTTTTTCAACCAAAATTTTAATCCGAATTGATGCAATGGTTTAAGATATTTTCTGTTGTAGTCTACATTCAATAGATTCTATTTTTTTCCATCTCTTCAGCTACACACTTTGTATAAACTATGAAAATTAATATCACAAAATAATGTTTGAAAATATATTTTACTTGACATATTTTTTTGGTATCAAATTTTAAAAATCAACGTTACTGGGTGAATCTCCTTAATAATTATTTTGTAATAATGTCAGCTAAGAATATAAGTTAATGAACTCTGTTATTCTTTATTTAAATCAATGTAATTAAAAAGCAATTAATATATCCGAAATTAATCATAATATATCTCATTATATTTCTCCTTAAATTATAAGCAGTTAGAGTGTGGAATATATAATGAACTTAATCAAAGATTCTTGAAAAAAAAAAGAATAAAGCTGAGACATTTTTGACAAATTTCACAATAGGTTTTTTGTGTTGAAAAATTTTTTAGCAAACAGAAAGTGCCGATTTTTAAGAAAACTACAATTTTGACAACTTCTTAATAGTTTGACAGCTTTTTGACAGTTTGACAGATTTTTCACACTCTTATTCCGGATTCTTAGAAAAATGAAAAATAAATTTAGATATTTTTGACAAATTTTTACAATTTTTCTTTGTATTGAAATAATTTTTGGCAGATAATAATTTGTAGGTGTTTAAGAAAACCACAATTTTGACAGTTTCACATATTTTCACACTTTCATGAATTTAATTTCTAAGAGGTTCTTAAAACAAAAAAAGTAAATCTGAGACAAACTTGATATAAGGAACACTGGTTATTTTAACAAGATGGCAGATTATAATTATATAATAAAAACCATAAAATCTTGAAAATAGTCGACCATCGACGTTTAGTTTTTGGGTGTTTTGAACTCAGCTAACTTAGTTTGAAATACTCCGATGTTATGAGTTTATCACTTCGTTTATCATTATATTTTTGCCCCTTTCCTGCATAAGATTTGAACAATTTGTCATTATTAATTTTTTTTATCCTAACAAAAATTTGAATTTCTAATATTTTCCATTGCACAACTTTTAGTAAATTATCCTCCTTGTTTTGATTTTAGAACCTAATAAAGTTTAACTTCATAAAACTATTTCTATTTGATGTTTCGCATTTCGTGTCAAGTCTTAAATGATTTATTAGCAATAGAAACATAAATCATGTCCTGTAAAACTATATGTAGAGTTTAATAAAATTTACTCAGAATATACCATTATTAACTTTGAAAGTTTGAAGTTACCACACTTGGGGGGTGAAGTTTTATATCAAAAAATTAAATAAAAATATTTTAATAAAATTCGATATGTAGAAGGTTTCAGTATTTTATACTCGTGTATAAAAATATCGAATATTTTAAAATTTCTATATCTTTTTCGAAAAATAAATTCTGATGAACGAAGTTATAATAAATTTATTCTAATTTACAGAATCCTTTACTATAGAAAAGTATTTGCTTTTAGTTGTCGAAGGATTCAAAACGTCATGTTTTTAGGTTGAAAATAAAATCCTTCTAACTCAAAAGAATTATTTTTTACTAAAAAAGTCATTTTCTTTTAAATGCCAGAGGATCTAGAAGTTATTTTTAGAAACAAAGTTCTTGTACCACAGAAAAATATTTTTCAAAAAAGTTATTTTTTTCCACTTCTCAGAATATTTACGTTCTTATTTTCTCTAGAAATTATTTTCGTAAAATTAAAGTTCTTCTAATTCAAAAGATTTTTTTTAATAAAAGTCTTTTACTTCAAATTGCTTTTTTTTTAAGTTTTTCGTAAATAAAATTCTTATAACTCATAATAATGATCTATATAGAAGTCCTTTGCATTTCATTCTCATTTTTTTTAGGTTTGAAAATAAACTACTTCTAATAATTCACAGGATTCCTTTTTTGAAATTGTCAGAGAATTAAAAGCCTATTTTGTTTAAAATTATTTTTGAAATTTTTTTAAATCGCAAGGATTTTATTACAAAAATAAATTCCTTTTAACTCGCAGAAATCTTTCTTAATAGGAAAGTCCTATTCTTTTAAATGTTACAGAATTCAACGCTATTTTCGAAAGTTTTTTGAAAATAAAATTCTTATAACTTACATGGGTCCACTTGCAAAGTTATTTTCTTTAATTTGTGAGATTATTAAAATCCTTTTTTTTTCTCTAGAAGTTTCTATTCTGAAAAGTTCTTCTAATACACAAGAATTATTTTTTAAAAAAGTCCTTTTCTTTTAATTTTCAGGGTATTAAAGTTCTTTTCTTTTCTAAAAGTTTCTTTTTGAAAACAAAGTTTATCTAAGCACGATTCTTTCTAAACTTATTTCTTTTCTACTTATAATAAAACTTTCCTTAGGAAAAAATTAGATTACCAGAATTATTTTTAAAATGATTTTATTTATCAATGGCGATAGCAATTAGTTTCAAAATAAATAAATAGAGTGAGTTAACAATTAATTAATTGTTAGTATGAATAGTAAAACGCTTACTTACTTTTTGAAGACTGTCTTCCTTAACCGCAAAACACACTGTAAAAGAAAATGTATGTTATAATTCATTTTAATAATGTCAAGAAACAAATTACGCACCAATACTTTACATTACATATTATATATTTCAATCAGTCAGTCACAAATAGTATATACGAAGTTCAAATATTTGATGTGAGACAAAAATAATGAAAACCATTTTAAATATATATATTTTCTAAATTTTAGATGAAAATTTTTCACTCACGTTTAAAACATCGTTTGGAGTTCATGTGCAGTAACAACTTTTTTCGTTCTTGTTACAATTCCCACGATAATTTTTGAACTTTTAGTAAATAAACTAATCCTTGTATTTTTTTAAGGCATGTAGAAAAGATGATCAACTTCGTCCGCACTTTTAATTATACTTCCATCTTAAATTAATTCCGTTATGTGGATTATAATTTAAAAAAATGCTAATTACCAACCCGATTTCTATATAAATATAAAACTTTTTGTTAGTGACAGTGCGATGTAATATAATTAATATCACGAATCATGACAGAAAAACTTTCTCAGTTCCTAATTAACTCAGAAAATTTATTACTTCAAAATTGAATGAACTCTCTTTTTTTACATTTTTCTTACACGTGTACTCTCCAGATTAAAATTAAGTTTGTTGTTTACCAAAAATAACGGATCAATACAGGATTAAGCCCAAACGCACAACTTTCTAAATTTAGTAAAATATTAATTGGTAGTATTAAGCCAAATTTCCAAAATTATAACGACTACATGGGGCGTAAATCTTTTTTAATAATTAGTCTAGTAAGATAATTAATTAAAAGTTAAATTAAATCAGATAACGAGAGTCCTGGTAAGGTTTAAAATAAATTGAAAATGAAGCTCGTTTAAATTCTTGCTAATTATAAATATCATATATAAGAAAATGTCGAATGTTTGTAAAGGATTTCCATGTTTTAAAATATTAGTTATTAGATTAGGGTGAAATAAATAAATTTATCTTAGTATGGTTATTTCATATATTTTTTTTATACAATTTTAAAAACGGTAAAGGTGTGGAAAAATATAATTGTTCAAAATGCAAATGCATTTTCAACAGGAAAAACAATCCATAAAATTTAATTATTTTTCTAATTTGCTACATCACATGATAAAATTTATAAAATTATTAAAAGTATTTGACAACAGCACATTTTTCAACAAAAATTTAGCTAAAAATAAAACAAACAGGTCTTTATCGTACTTTTCTCCTACTAATCATTTTTTCAAAATCACATGTGCATCGTATTCTTAAAACGCAACAATTGAAAATCACTTCTAAAAGTGTACTATCGAATGCTAAAAATCATGTAGCCTTTATATTTTGAATATCCGGACATAAATATATGTGAAGGTACTAAAAATGAGACAAAAAATAGGAGCCCATGAAAAACGAAAAGTAGCTAAAATTAAATTAAAAAAGAGCCAAAAAATAGAGAAGCCAAAAATACAAAAATAGATGAAAATCAGCGTTTATGAAATTTCAGAGAATTGTAGGCCCTTTTTCTTCAAGAAGTATTTTTTTTAAATAAAATTCTTGTAACACACAAGGCTCTTTTGTTCATAAAAAAGTTATTTTCTTTAAACTGTCAGTGAATTCAACGCCCATTTTCTTCTAGAATTTTTTTTAATAAATTTGTTCTAACTCAAAGGGGTCTTTTTTATGGAAGATTATTTTATAAAAATAAAGTTTTTCTAATTCAAAAGAATTGGTTCTTAAAATATTTTCTTCCAATTGACCGATTATTAGAATCCTTTTTTTTTCTGGAAGTTTCTTTTTGAAATTATTTTTTTTAGCTCTTAAGGATCCCTTTTTAGTAGAAAAGTTCTTTTCTTTAAATTGTCATAGAATTCAATGCCAATTTTTTTTTATAATAAAGTCTTCCGGCTCGCAAGGATCCTTTTACAAAAAAAGTTGTCTACTACTTAAAATATTAAAGTCCATTTTTTTGGAAGATTCATTTTTGTATATAAAGTTCTTGTAGCACACAATGCTCCCTTTTATATATAAAAGTTATTTTCTTTAAAATGTCAGAGGATTGAACGTTCCTGTTTTTCTAATACTCTAAAATTCTTCTGACCTATAAGTATCCTTTTACAAAAAAAAATTCTGCTACATGTTGGTCTATTAAAGTCCTTTTTTATTTATAACCCCTGTTCCTAGATTTTTAACGTTTTTCTAACTCACAAGAATATTTTTTTTTATTATAATTACTTTTTTCTAGTTTTTATTCTTGAAAATAAGTTCTTTTAACTCAGAATGTCTTCTTAATAAAAAAATCCTTTTCTAAACTGCTAGGAATTAAAGACTTTCTTCTAGTTTTTAGTTTTTTATAATAATATCACCGATCCTTTTCTTCTAATGATTAGAGTTTTTTTGTAACTCACAAAATAAATTGAAAATAAAGCTCGCGTAAATATAAGTGTTTGGAAGAATTCGGATATATTAAAATATGTAGGATGAAATAAAATTAATGTATTTTAATGAGAATTTTATATAGTTTTAATAAGAAATTACAAATCTTTAGCTGCAATAAGTTTTCACATTACATTTTTCATTTGAAATACTTTTTAATTATTTCTACTAACTCATTGACAGTCTTTCTTAACACTTCTAGTTCTTCAATTTTCTGTTCGTTACAATAACAAATATTCTTGTCCTTATTCTTGTTTATCATCAATTTTTCGAAACAGTTGCTTTCGTCTTTTAAGATTTTTCCATTTGAAAGAACATCTTCAATATTATCTATAAAAAAATTGTTTAACAATACTCTTATTAATATTATAATTTGGCGGATATAATAACTTACCTTTCTTAATTTTCAACTCAGTTAAATGTGAGTTTATCTTAATCTGCACCTCTTTAAGAGTAGCAAACAACAACGCAGAAGGTATAGCTTCTGTACTATTATAAACCAAAATTAACGCTCTGAAATCTGCAATTAATCTTCTTGTAATTTTCGAAATGTCCAACGTTTTAATTTGTTTGTTCAACGATTCCACAATGTACCCGATCATTCTTAGAGTCCTTTTAGGCAAATTACTTGATATCTAAAAATGAAGATAACGTTAATTTTATTGTAAACAAATTGTGTCGTATTTACGTACTTTTGGGAAAAATATAGTCAAAAATTCGTAAATTATATCGACGGTTAAAGCAGATCTGTCGTCCAAAATCACAGCATCCAAATAATCCTCGAAGGCGGTACAATTTTTCAGTATGTTTATGTATTCCCTGTCGATATTCTGAAAAATATATGAACACATATTTAAGTAATTAATAAAAAATTAAATTAATTCTTTTAGCGTTTAAAAACCGTGATAATTTAATGAAATAGTTAATTTAACTCAAATAAATTCAATCTAATTACTTGAACCTATTTAAACTGAAAATTTATTTGGTTGTTATACTTTAGCGATCTCTGTAGACCCAAAATATTTAGAGAATAAACATTGTATAGCAGATTTTAAAAAATTTATAATTTTTATTAATTTACTAAAAATTTTCTTAGTTCACTAATTTTAAAATATTAAGTTTACTAAATAATTTATTAACAGAAGCAAGAAATTAAAAACTTATTTATTAGTTTATATAAATTAATAAATTTCAAAATGAAATAAAATATGCTGGTTTTAAATTAATATTAATTAGAATCAAATAAATTTTGAGATTTAGCTCAAATAAGGAGGTAATTCAACCATATAATTTGAACCTATTCAAACTAAAAATGTATTCGATTAGATTTAAAGAAATGATTTCTGTCAACCAAAAATATTTACAGAATAAATTGAAAAAAATTATAGACCAAATTTTGATCTTTATTAAATTAATAAAAATCATTTGAGTTCACTAAATCTTAAAATACTAAATTCGCTAAATACTTCATTAGTAGAAACAAGAAAATATAGACTTACTGGTATAAGAATTTGAACCACATAAATTTTAGATTTAGCCCGAAGAGGGAAAAAATTTCAACCAAAAAAATCTATTCCAATTGAAAATGTATTTAATTCTAACTTAACAAAATCTTTCGGTTCACAAAATTTTAATATGTAAAATTTACTAAATACTGTATTAATAGCAAGAAATTATAAACTTACCGGTGGTAAATGAGGCAACGTTTCGGGTTCAGGATCTGGTAAATTATAATATTCTTCCACAGTAATATCGTCGAATACGTCACCGTGATGAAAAAACATGATTACAGCACTATCAATTTCACTAATTACAAATAAAACGATACTTTTTGCGTTTATTATACTCGTACAAATGTTCGAAGTACACTAAAGAAATAATTACTTTAGGAAATATATATTAGAATCAGGTAAGTTAACTTTGTTTTGAACCCTTTTTAATGGCGTTTCGAGTGATAAATAAGTGTAGACTAAAAGACGATTATCCCAGCAATAATTTTAATGGTAATTAAACATTGAGACAGATTAAGGGATAATTGATTGGTCATTTTTAAGAATAAACAGGATACTGGTAGGAATAGGATGCAATTAGTTAATTTTTAAATACTTATTTTTATTTTATAACAAAATCCGTATATACATATAGGTCCTATAATTATAAAAAATTATGTACCAAATTTTTGTATCCCTTTCTAAGTCAATAATTATGAAAAACAAAATGTACTTTAAAATTTGTATTTTTATATTAATCCTGTAAATATATACTTAAATGTGACCGATATTATAATGTTTTTTATATTAACTCATTTACTGAATTTTACTACAAACTGCATTTTCTTATATCGAATATAATTGTAATTTATATTTGCATTAATAAATCTACAGACCTGTTCTTTTTTTTTTTTCTAGTCAATCATTTTTGAAAATAAAGTTCTTCTAACTGATGAGAATCTTTTCATAATAGAAAATTATTATTTCTATTAAATAGCTAGAGGAATCATAGTCTCTTTTTCTCTAGTTTTCGATTTTTTTTAAAAGTTGTTTTCTTCTATTGTCAAAGTATTAAAATCTTTTTCTTTTGAAAATAAAGATTTTCTGTCTTCAAGAATCCTTTTTTAAGTCTTTTTCTTATAATTTTAAAGTTCATTTGTTTTGATAGCCATAGCTTTTTTTCAGTTTTTGTTTTTTTTGTTAAAAGTTATTTTACTTCTATTGTCAAAGTATTAAAATGATTTTTTATAGAAGTTTCCTTTTTGAAAATAAAGAAGCTCTAATTCACAAGAATAATTATTTAATTCGTTTTTTCTAGATATTCATTTTTGAAAATAACGTTTGTCTATCTCTTAACCGACTTTTTTTTATTAGAAAAAGCCCCTTTTTTAAATAGCCAGATAACTCAAAATAATTCTTTTTTTTTTCTTGAAAATAAATTTTGTCTATCTATTCCGCATTCAAGTAAAAAACAATTAGTTAAAGACTCTACTATTTAATAAGAATAAAATAGCGATTAATTTTCGTGGAAAACATACAGGGTGTGCCCTTTGATTAATTAAAATGATCGCAAAAAGAGACTTTAACGCGTCATATTCAGCTCCTCGACTATTTTGCGCGAATCGTATGACAAGAGGGTGGCTGACGGGACGCCGTCGACGTCGCCCGAAGGCGCCGGAACGCTTTAGCCGTGACTACTTGTACCGGTCTCCGGCTCCTTACGTGGCGACATCACTCCGACACCGGGCCTATTATTTATTGTTTCGCTGTCTACCCGTTTCTATCGATCATTTTCTCCTTTCTATATTTTCGTTAATTACATTTCCTGAAATAAACAGCTAACAACAGGGTTAATTAGTATGCGGCAGATGAATTTTTTGACTCGGAGGTTTCTTGTTTCTCTCTCGTTTTAAGGGGGTGAAATATGGGTTCTGGTGTTTTGTAAACTGTTTTATGTTTAGTTGAAATGAAAACCGTTTTGTTTGGAGCAACTAAGAGCCGCGTGTTGTATTTTTAAAATTTTCCATAAGTTAATTGCGTCGTTTTGCAGTTTGTTCTATTTTTATCTTAATTCAAGATCCAAATATACCCCGGCTGGTGATTACACGCTTCCGGGAAATATTACTCGTATTCCCTTTATTATAATTAAGGATATTGTTGGCAGAATTTCCTAATAATTTTCCAAAGGATTATCTACGTTGACAAACAATGAGGGAAACTAAAATGGAATGTGGGTGGTACGATTACAGATCTAATTATCCCGAATATTTAGGATTTGCACTATAATGAGATTCAGTGTGCTCTCGAAATTAGGATTTCATGCATGTTTGAAAAATAAAAGACGTTAACTTATAAAAATACATATTTTATTTTGTTATGAAAGAAAAAATTGTATTTTTAACATTAACCAATGCTAAAAGTTGTCTTACTTTTGAAATATGTCAATCATAGGCGGAAAAATTATTCACTTTCCTTCCCGATAAAATCATGGTTATGAACCAGCATCAGCGTGAAGACTTAAAAATTCTTGAAAATATTGTTTTCTTATCAATCAAGAAAATCCATTCATATCAAGCTTAGAATTTTAACTAATTTTATGTTACTGTTATTCTTTGTTTTCATAATATTTTATGCACTTAAAAATTGTTTGTCCTTTTTTAAAGTTATGAAAGTTCCATAAAAATTTAATTCATTGACAATGAAATATCTCTAAAGGTTTTATCAAACAACAGGAACAACTTAAAAACAATTCGAAGATCACCATCTGGGGTAAGTCACTAAATTCAATCTATTTAATTTATTTTAATTCAAAATACATATTTTACAATTTCACTTTTTTCTAGTTTTCCATGCATTGTACTAACTTCAACGATTCACTCTCTAGACAAGTGAAAATTCGAAGAAAATTGTCAAAAATCTTTATTATTTATAATTTTGTGTTGCACAGCTGACTATTTTATGAAAATTTGACGTTTTTTAACAAATATGGTAGAAATTTCAATAAATTACTAATTTATAATGCTAGAATATTCTTAATTACTATTATGATTATTTCTAATAATATTTGATCTTTATTCTTTAAATTTTGTAACACAAAACTTTGAATAATAATTTTTTATATGAAATTTCATTACATCTTTGTGAGTATGTTTTCGAAGTATTATCAAATATCAGCAAAATTTCTTTCCAAACAAGTATTTTTTCGTAATTTTAATAAATAAAACAATTTGATTTTAATTATTACAAATAAAATGAACAACTTTTTATTTAATTTTGACACATTAATGACCGAATTCACCAACGATAAATAAATCTCTAAAAAATAGTTATTCAGTGAATAAGTTTTATTCTCTGGTTAAATATTTTGACATTTCACCAACGCTTTTAATCCTTGGTTAGTTATTTGACAATTTATTCAAATATTTGTATAAATCAACCTTTAAAATGCAAAAAAAATAAAAATTAGATGTTGTCAATTAAATTGTGTACACGTTTATTATTGTGGTTGTTATTATTCTGTTTGGTTAAGTTTTGTTTTATTTTTATCTTAAAATCTTTAAGAAAGAGAAAGAAGCAAAAATTGCTTAAGAAAAGGAAAATTTACTTATACTAACTATTGTGAAGGAAAATAAACATATTGTAAAAAATAAAAAAACAGGTGCTATTTCTTTTAGAGCAAAAGTAGAAATAATAAAGGAAAGGGAAGAATACGAATCAAAAATAAAAAAGTTACAAAATGAAAGAAAAATATTTGTAAACATTTATTAATAAATTATATTTATCTTATAAAAACTGTATTTATTAAAGCTGTTCTTACAGAACATTATCATCATTCTGGAAATAGTCAATATCTGCAGCATTTTCAAATAAAGGGAATTTTGGGTCTTCATTTGGCTCATCATCATCAAATTCCATGGCAAATTTGCGCAAAACCGAGTTTACTCTAGTTATGCCTAAATGAAGTAAAAATAAAATAAAAAATTTAGAACCTCAAAAAAGTTCTTCATATAAAATTGTCCTTTTAGACGCAATATCCTAAGCATATTCTGATCTTGTTTGTGCATTTAATAATGGAGTGAATTTTTTCTGCATCCATACCCATTGTGTCTTAAAAGTAAAGTACCAGCGTACTCATCATTTTCAAAAAGTATATATTTCTATTGAATGAAGAGTAACAAAAGTTACGTGTTGGTGCGTACACACTTTGTGATGAAAGAAAAAGCCAAATTTGTATTATAAGTGTGTAAAGATTCTTTAATGAAGATTAGAGTTAAAGAAATTTATATTTTTCTCAAGTCAAAAAGTCGAGCGCGTATATTACAGTTATACGTCCATTGTTGTCTTTTAAGTTAATTTATATGTATTGTTACTGTTAGAAATGTTCTAAAAAAGAATTTCATAACTAACCTTTGCCGTCAAGTTTTGCATAATTTTTTTGTCCTGATGATGGCATTGTATTGCCGAAAGCGCTCGACTTTTTGACTTGAGAAAAATATAAATTTCTTTAACTCTAATCTTCATTAAAGAATCTTTACACACTTATAATACAAATTTGGCTTTTTCTTTCATATATTTCTATACCTGGTGACTATATACGAATATGTGTGCATTCAATAACTCCAACAACTTTGGGAAAACTGCTTATTCTATAAAATTCATTTTGAATCTGAACAACCTCATTAGTATTTTGAGGCATCCTAATGACTGATGGGCTTATTTTTGTTACTTAAATAACCTAAATGGTTTCTTATCAAATTCAAATTTTGGCTAATCTAAACCTAATCTTAAAGTCCACATCGTCAGTGATGAAATTTCTTCATTCTAAAACCATTCGAGGTCGTCTATAATGTAAATCTTCATCAGATATATTGAAGAGGATGATGATGTTAAAAAATATAATAATTTATAAATAATTATTAAATATATTGAAATGCACATAAGGTATTGTCTTACCTATTATCCTTTATCCGCCTATAAAATTTTCAATTATAAAAATATGGAAACATTCAGTATTGAGGTTAGAAAATTTTAAATTGACGAAATTTCGTCAGTTAATTTAAACGTCAATTTGACGTTAGTGAAATAAAATCGTGTATTTTTATTGAAGAGTTAAATTTGTTCGTCAAATAAGGTCTTATTTATCGTTGGTGAAAACGGGCATTTGTAATTTTATATGCTAGACTTCCGAAGTAATACAAACATTAATTAGAGAAATAATTATGTTCGATTCCCAATGTTACGTTTATACTGATCACTTTAATATATTTTACATTATTGTACACACATTATTATTAATAAAATATTATGTATATTTGTATAATTTTAATTAAATTTGTTTATTTATTGATAATTTCCATTATATTATTTTTATAGTCAAAGATCTGGACTTTCCTGCAATATAATTTGAATTTTTCTAATCTGTAATATTATAGTATTTTATTCCGAATAGCGTTTTTGTAAAGATAATTTCAATTGCAAATTAGATCCAGTTGATAACATTTTTCGGCATTATAATTCAGCCTAAAAACTAACATATTCGAATAGTCGGTTTGGCACCGGCGAATTCTTTGCTCCGGCTATCGATCAGGATAACATTGCATGCCTGTGCATTATAATGGTAGCCCTGACACACATGTCCCGATTTCATTTTCCCAGAGCCTCGGCTTGACAAATTACTAAATTTTAATCTAGGCAAATATGCAAGGGCTGATCCGTTTGACGAAATGTGCATGTTTTTCGGTATCTGCTCCAGAAAATTGCAAAAAGGACGTTAGAAGTTTGGGACAATCGGTATGTTTGGTATTGAAAAATCAACAATATCAAACAAGGATGTAGAAATATTGAAAAAAAACTTGCAAAAAGAACGTTAGAAGTTTGGGACAATCGGTATGTTTGGTATTGAAAAATCAGCAATATCAAATACGGATGTAGAAATATTGAAAGAAAAATGAACATTTACTCCAATAAATAAAAAATATAGAAAAAAAGTGAATCTGTAAATCTATAAAAAAACATTATTTAATGTTAAACCTGTAAAATGTGGAAATCATTGAAAAATTCCTGCTATAACAGTAAATTTTGACAAAAATATTTGATATCTACGTTCATTTGTGGATTTTGTTCCTTGTAAAGTTGTTTTGTAATGTTTGCTGAAAATTTCTTTAAATTTTGTTACTAAAGACGAGAATTACATGAACTTGAACTTAAATGTCAGAATTTCTTAAATTAAAAACGGAGTTTACATAAATTTGGACTTAAAATGTCAGAATTTCTTTTCATAAAAAAAATTATAAATTTAGACTTAAAACGGCGAACTATTTTTATATTTATATAAAAATTTTTCACTAAAAATGGAGTTTACATAAATTGGGACTTTAAATATCGATATTTCTCGCAAATTTTGCGATTACAGACATAAATTAGAAAAAAATGAACTTACAATTCTATAGTTTTAACTTTTGTCATCAATGTCAAAATTTACACAAAATTCGTCTAAAAATGTTATAATTTTTTTAAATATTTTCAGCAAAGATTTATTTAAAATAAATTTGGACTTAAATATTGAAATTTTTTTAAAGTTCCGCAATTAGTTAAATTTGGTCTTCGAAAGCCAGAATTTCTTTGTCACCAAAGTCGGAATTTACAATAAATTGAACTTAAATATGTCTGAATTTACTTAAAATTTTGTTATCAAAGATGGAATTTGCATCTACAAACCAAAGTTCTATTAAATTGCGAAATTGAAAATTAGAATTTTCATAAAGTTGGACTTAAAATATCTGAATTTGATTCACGGTTTATATAAGATATTATATAAGATCCTGTAGATATAAAAAAGGAAATTCCTTCGGAATTGCCGATATTAAGTATCTCGTCCTTGTTTACGACTTCATAACAGGACTTAATTAAACTAAGAAAATTTATGTACCGCTATATTTCGGAAAACAATAATTAATTTCTATGTTATTAATTCTTAAATATTCTACAAAAAATTGTAATATTGACCTTGTATAGGCATTTGACTAGGTTTAACATAAAATTATCTATGACATCATAAACGCAAAGAACTTTAAACAAAACTTCTTAAAATATTTGATTGAAAGATTTTTTGTTAACAAATTAATTAAGTTTAGAATTGGTTTATATTAAATATTTTTTTTAATTATTCTACAAAATTTTAGTATATGTATAAAGATTAAAAAATTGCCAGTGTATGATTTATATTTTCTAACTACTTTTAATGGATTCTACGAAATTCTGATATACCGTGTATTCATTTAATGATATAACAATATATTCATTAATGGTTAGTCCGAATATAGATATTTCTTCTGGCTGTTTAAATTTAAAAATCTTTGTGTTGATAAAAAACCTAGATTTGCTATAACTGACATGAAATCCATTAACGATAAGTTTTTTAAAATAACCTTTATTTTTCTTGATAATTAATTAATTAAAAAGGTGTATAAAACTTAATTAGAAATATCATTATTATTACCACAATAATTTTTTTATTAAGTTTTTACAAATATTTGAAAGTACACATACAACAACGCAGATTTATTTAAAAAATATATCAAATTTCTGTGCAAAACTAGCAGAATGTTTTTTAAAATCAGCAATAAAAAGTATCTCTTCATAAAAACACCAAAAATCCTGGTGACCAAAACTTATATTTTTAATAATTACGTACAATTAGAAAGCTCAAAAATACTCCGAACTTTTTATTCATTCGAAATAAATTCTATACAAAAACGATTGAACAGAAATGCTTCGCCATTAAAAGAACCAACTCCTACTTATTGAAAAAAGTTAACCGATAGATTCTAAATTTGCCATTTAGAAAATTAAAAGGATTTCTTCACTCAAATATATATTGTTGTAGCCTGAAAGATTACTGACGATTTTCCACCCACGTTCACAATTTTCCTTAAGTTGGTTTTCAATTTTATTTACCAACGTAACAAAATCATTATTTTACTATATTATTTTAATATTTTATTCTAATGTGCTTCTACGTAATAAATAAATATATGAGGGCAGTTTTTTACAACTTCTAATAGCTCAAAAATAAAAGACAAAAGAATATATAAATATCGTATTGAAATTACTCAACGTCCAAATTTATCCAATTTGCAACTTTAATAACGAAATTTAAAGAAATTTCAAAATGTTATGTAAACTTTAGTTTTTGTGAAAAAATTTGAAAAAATTTTGCCGTTTTAAGTCCAATTTTATGTAAAATCCGTCTTTGATAACAAAATTTAAAGAAATTCTAGTAATGTAAACTTATCTTTTGAGAAAAGATTTAAAAAAATGTTTCTTTTAAATTCAATTAGGTATAGGTAAATTCCGTCAAAATTCAGACTTTTTTATTACAAAGTTTATGTACTTTCTAAGTTTGATGACAAAAGTTAAAGAAATTGTGACATTCGAATTACAAATTTATCTAATTTCCGATTTTAATCGCCAAATTTAATAAAAGTAAAATGTTTTAAGTCAAAATTAATCGTGGACTCCAGCTGAATTAACTCCATAAGCAAACACTTTAATGGTTTCCAAACATGGATCTATATCTTATCTACGATCATGATTGATTTCAAAAAATCTTCTACATCAGCGGCATAACATTCAAGTAATTTAAAAGTTGAAGCCGTTCAGTTAGTTTTGTGGTGGCTTTCAACATTCCAAAGAGAACAAAGATTTGATAACCTAATTTTTCCGTAGCGATAAAGTACAGAGAAGATCTTGAAACTTCTGTTATAGACACAGCGTTTTTGGTGAATCAACGATGTTTTCTAAGCACTTTTTCCACTCTTTGAACATAGTCATCCGTAGCGAAATGCTTAACTCCTTGCCCACATTCATTTTACTAAAGTATTTTACTTACACTCGACTCATTCTTCGTTTAATTATTGCTGCACTTTTCCTTTCTACTTGCAGGAAACCAGTAACACTTCGTAATTCGTACTTGGTGGGAAAATGAACTGATGACGCCATGGTTATGTTACCGGAGCTCAAACTGACTTCTTAAACTCAGTAGTGGTAGAGCGTGTAGTACAAAAGAAGCGTAATTGTCTACTGTTTAAACAACTCTTCTAGTTATCCTGATATTGTGCTTCTTCGCTCCAGTTCAGATTTGCCCATGCCACGAAGATAACGCCATGGACTACATGTTATCAATTTACCACTCCATTTTTCCTAATTCCTCACCACAGCTCCATTTCAGACTTGCAATTTGTTGTTCAGTCTCTGATCCAATTATTGGTCTTATGATTCATTCTATAGATCTTTGGTTAACTCTAAACTAATTTACGTTTCTTTTTAAATCTTTTACATCAGTATATGCCAAGATACCTAAAGCTTATTACTTCTCCAAAGTGGTGGTCTCCTATATTTTTATAACTCTTGATTCTTTGTTCTATTTTGGTTACTTATTTTCATGTATTTTGTCATCTTGGCATTAAATTCTAGTGCTATCTTCTTCGCGTCTTTATTTATTTTATTTCTTTCTATGAAATATTCTTTTCCTATATCTACTATATTTTTATATTATTCTTTATTTTTCTTATTATAACTATCTTCGATCCTTCTAATATTACTTTAACCATTATTCTCTACTCCTACATGTCAAAGTTCTAAACCGTATAATACTCTCAGTAGAGTGGATGACAGTATTCTTATTAATTGCCATCAGTACATCTTCCGAAGTTAATGGCTTAGTTCTAACATTGTTCTCTCAGTCGGATCAAGATTTTCAGTGCAAAAAGCACAGCAGTGTTCCTTAATATATAAATCTCAAACTGCGCAAAGTCATATTTCTGGTGTGGACAAGATAAATAAACTGATTTTCGTCGTTATACGATAACTTCACATTCTCTTCCAAGAACCGGGATATAATTGGATTTTCCTAAACACCCACAACCGTAACATTATGGTGAATGGAAAATAGAATATTTTCTTGGAATCAAACGGCGAAATGGAATTTTTTTCGGATAATCCCGTCGTTGGTGGTCGGCCAAAGAGGACCGTTACTAATATATTCGACGAAGCCATTAATATCAAAATATGCATTTATCACTTGGAATATTTATAGTCCGGACAGATTTTCTAGTTTACAAAGAAACGTAAATGTTTTTTTATTCCGTTAAAACCCACGGATTTTTATGAATAGGTAATTCAAAATTATTGAGGGGTATTTAAGAGGCTCAAAGAAGACTAAAATATTTTATAAATTTCTTTGATTCACCACTGTATGGATTCAATTTAAATTTTCTAAGTAGGTGGTTTTAAAATAAGTTTCGTAATTTTTTATATGTAGAAAAGTAGGGGAAGATTACTCCTTCAATAATTTACCCGAAGATTTTTACATGAAGGGTAACTTTTTGTTTTTTTAACACATTTATATAAATAAATAAATGAAACAAATAAAAAAATGTATTTTCAAAAAATGAGTATCGTTAGAATTGGGTCAAATTTTTTCTGGATAGCAAGAAGAAATCTAACGAAGAAATCTAACACTTGGAACTTTAACAAAAAAAATTATTTATATTTTAAAAACTCATGTATGTTATTAGGATTAATGAAGTTTAGAAATCTGTTCTCATCATACCAATAGCCTACAATTATAAAATTATTGATACTTCAATATATACAAATGATAAAAGTGATAAAAAATTGGTGGAAATAGATGTGAAGATTTTTTTTTTCACAAATACGGTTCTATTTAGACAAAAACGAACACATTTTATCATTTGTCAAATTAAAGAAATTTTTTATACAAATTTGCTAAAGAGTTAGGATTTCCTGCGAAAAAAAGGAAATTTTAATAAAATCCATAAAGCGGCTTGGATTTCATTAATAAACAAACCCTTAATATTGAAACTGCTAATCGATTAATTTAAAGAATAAAAAAAATTATTAGCTAACCAAAGTTTTATTTTAGTTATAAAAAAGATAAAAAAATTATAAGTGCTGTGTAGAAGACAACTGAATTTTTATTGATTCTTAAGGTTTGTATCTCGAACTATGATTATTAAACTTCATTAATACAGCAAATCATTAGTAAATTTTATTTGTCGATTTTCGGAAATAACTTAAAAAAAATCTTAATTTTAATCAGCAAAAATTTGAAAAACTGGTGATATCTATACAACACTCTTTTACAAATAGTGGTTTTAAGCAAAATTCACTCTTTTTCACTTTAATATATACTTACAAATTATAGTTTATAATTGTTGTTACTTACTTTGTTGGTATTTTGATATTATTTACATTTAATATAGTTTTCGGGTATTTTAGACAAAAATATTAGCGAGATGTTACTGGAATTTCTTGGTTATATCGTGATTTAAATTTGGAAAAATCGCAACATTTTTGACCAAAAAACGATATAAATGTTAAATTTAATATATATAGTATATAGTTCATTAATATTGATTTTTTTTCGAAAACGGTAGATTTTTTTGTAAATAAAGAACTAAAACGATAATCTTAATGGAGAATTAATATTATCGTGTCTTTTTAACAGTTGGGTATATTATTTGATATACCTTTTCTTTCTATTTGGAAAATAAAGCTTTTGTAACTCACAAGGATTGTTTCGGAGTTTTTTATAGATTGTTTAAAACTCTTTTTTTTTCTAGAAAATTCTATTTAGAAAATAAAGCTTTTTACCTCGCATTCATCGTTTAACAAGAAAGTCCTAGTCCTTTAAAAATCAGAGAATTCAAAGCTCCTTCACGTTTTCTAAAAGATTCCGTTTAGAAAATAAAATTCTTTTAACTCGCAAGGACTTTTTTTTAAAAAAAACCGTATATTTTTACAGGTTAATTACTTAACTTATTTTCCTCTAGAAATTTCTCTTTAGAAGATAAATAAAGCATTTCTAACTCACAAATATTTTTTAATAATATAAAGTTGCTGTTCTTTTAATAATCACAATATTCAAAGGTCCCTTTCTAAAAGTTTTTCTTTAGAAAATAAAGTTATTCAAATTAAACAATAATTTTTTAACAATAAAATTTCCTGCTTTTTTAACTGCAGAAGTATTCAAAACTTTTTTTTCTAGAAAATTTTCATTAAAAAGGGCTTTTCTACTTCACAAGTATTCTTTCTTTATATGAAAAGTAATGTTCTTCTAGCGCAGAATATTCCATTTTTTAAAAACTCCTTTTCTCGTCAAATCCATGAAGAATATTAAAAAATATTTTAACACACAGAAAGTTACTTTCATCAAGAAATTTCTGCAAAGTATTCATAATTATCTTCTTATATAAATATATAAAAGCTGAATATTTTTGAGTTCAAATATATGAAATTAAAAGCAGTTTCATTGTAACCCTCATTAATAAGTTCATATGACATATTAATTTTGTACATATAGAATAATTTCAGTATTCAGTGATTAATTAGAATTTAAATAGTAACTCTAACATTGTGTAAGGTTATTAATTTTCAGTTAATACATACATAAAAATGAATAAAAATTACAACGTACGTTATCGAACTCGTCTTCATAATATTAAAAAAGTCGATTTTTTTTAAAACTTAAGTACTAACAATTTTTGGTGTTAATCTTTCACGATACGGAAAAGCTCCCACAATAAATATCTTCGAATATCACCCTCGTTTCCAAGAAAATCGAAGTTTTAGTGTCGCTGCGGTGAACTTGTCATTTTCCGAAACGGCGTCTTCTCGTCCGCACGTGCTTTTCGCACTTTTCCCGCCCATAGGTATCCGCTGTCGTGCCACAGGGCTCTAATTTCATGTCGACGTGTCGCGACAAGTTCAAACGACGCCAGGAGCAATATATAACCGACTAGGTACATATATTTTGGGAATATGAGGCACTTACACACTTTCCAACAAAAATATGCACCATTTTTTAGTAGTTCACTTAGTTTGATTAATTCTAAGAGCTTAAAAATTCAGTAAATAAAGTAGAAACGTTTGTTAGATGTACTAGATGTTATATATTTATGTATATATTACATTAAATAATTAAAAAAATAGCTACAGTGATATTAGAAATTCCAATCTCTCTGTTCCTCTGGGTGGTTCCAATCTTTTTATTTTTTTTAACGGCGATTAAGTGAAAGAGGCTTTTACCATTTCCAATCTTTTAAAATTAGTAAATAATTAGAAAATTTTTTTATAAGAGCAGAACTAAATTTTAAAATATTTAGTAATAATTTGTATAAAAGTGCAATTTGTAATGCAATTGCAGATATGCACAAAAATGCTCTTATATCTCTAGAAATAAAAAGGCAATAATTCACAACATGCTCGTAAAAATGAAGTAACCCTAACTGATGTAAGCGTAGAATTTCAATAAAAAATGGTAAGGCATCCAAATTGACGAGGGGAAAAATTTTACATTCTGTTTGGGAAAACACTATTCCCGACGCAAGATCGAGATAAGATTGTTAAATACAGAGTGGCGTATTAGGCGTGGTTATTTATCAATATCATCTACACTTGTGGACAAAGTATAATTCGAATCATAGAAAAAGAATAAAAAGTGATTTTATATATATACGAGTATAACCAACATTTTTTTTTTTTCATTTCAACAAGCTATAGAACTATAGAAACTATAAAAAACGATTTTTGTTTTATAAATTTTCAAAGATAATAATTTATAAGAAGATGAATTCACTAAACTTACAAATCTTACAATTTTTTGTATATTGTTGCCTCCCCTTGTAAATCACAAGTAAAAATCTATTACTTCTGGGGGAAAAACAATTGTTTTGACATGAAACACAATAAAATTAACGTTACCAAAAACACAAACTTACCAACAATTAATTTGATAATTTCAAGACAAAAATACTTCTACTTGCTCCAGTGCTGCTCTTTCTAAATTTCTCAGAGCAATCCTTAAGTTTATAAATGTGATGGTTCATGCATTTTAGAATGTTCGTTTTATTCGTAAGTAATTTGATTTCTAATATTTTCTTTCATTTCCACTTTCTCCAGTGTTTGTCGACATGATCACAAAAGTTTTCTGTCTTTTCAAATAGGTTTTTTCTTGCTCGAATATATGTATTTTCCTTTCCTGTTTCCTGGATCAATCGCTATATTTTACTGCATTATTTCTTCTGTCCTCCACTTTTTCTTGCGATTTCAACCTTTCTTAAGGTTTTCTTCGCCTTCTTTAAATATTTATTTTTAGTCCGGCTTTTCTTCTCTCTTCTGGTGTTTCGCATTTGATTAAAGCTTGGTTTTTTTCTTCCTTTGATCTGTTCTTGTTCTTGAGTCAATTATTTATTCTTTGTTCCTTAATTTTGTTTACAATGTCTCCCCCTTTTAGCTCGTCTTATATTTCTTGATTAGTCGTTTTTCTAAATGCATTTTTAAGACCTTTACTGTCTTTAGTATTACTCTTATAAATTTTCTCACTACGATCCTCATTTTTCTTCATCATGGTTCATGCTTTTCAATATTTTTTTGCAAGTAATTTACTTATTAATATATTCTTTGATTTGCTTTTCTCTTTCTCCATTATTTGATAAAATTATTTCAAATGTTTTCTATCTCATTAAATAATTCTTCTCTTAGTTGAACGTCTTTTATTCTCCTTCCTTTTGCCTCTTCTCGTAATTCTTGTTTCAAAGTATCACTTTTTATATTTCACTACATATTTTTTTCCGCCTCTCCATCCGAGATTCTAATTCCAAAAACTCTTAAATTTTTCTTTAAATTCTTTAACTAATTTGATCTAAGTCCAGTCCTTCTTCTCTCACCTGATTTTATTAAAGTTTGATTAAGTTTTCCTTTTTACACACCACTCACATGCTCAAGCCACTTATTTATTCTTTGCTCTTGAATTTTGTTTATAATGTCTCTTCCTTTTAGGTCATCTTTTATTGCTTGATTGGTCCGATTTCTAAATTCATTTTCAATTTCGTTTATTGGTTTCAGTATTGCTTTTATACATTTTCTCAATGTCACCTTTAAGTTTCTTTTTTTCATGATGAATCACGTCTTTCAAAATTTTTGTTTCCTTTTTAATAATTTCTTTAATCTCTCTAGATTTGCAGAGTATTAATACTTTATTATTGCTTCCTTCTTTGCTTTGAAGACGTAACTGAGTAATTTATTTATTCTTTGCTATTTATTTTTTTAGCTCGTTTTTTTTTCTTGTATGATTCGTTTTCTATATTCATATTCAGTAACTTTAAGTAAGTCCAGTATTAATTAATTTTTATTATCACGGTTCACACCCTTTAAAATTTTCTTTTTCTTTGCAAGTAGTTTGCTTTTTTGTATTTTCATTAATTTTCTTTCCTCTTTCTATAGTAGTAATTATGATTTCAAAGTTTTTCCTTTTAGTAGAAAGTCAGTTTACTAATTCCTTTCCCTTTGAAATTAAATTTAAATTTATAGAGTTAACAATTGCTTTAATACCTAAACATAATTTTGTAATTCCAATTAGCAAATCTGTAAATTTATTTTCATTTATGTGCTTAATTAAAATTATAATTATATTTATCAAAACGTAACAGTAATTATCTTTTGTTTAGCAAAAACAAGTTATTTTTTCTAGAAAGAGGACAAAAAAGCGGTATTTTTAGTAGAAAAGTCCGCAATGATGTATTTTATTAAATAGAATTAAGGTCAATATTAAATATAAATCAGGATGAATGGTTCAGTCCAAAAAGTCACGTTTCACTTTCATGGGTATTGAGTTTCCCTGTTCTTTTCTTTATTTATAGGAATTAACCCGTCACATTCTTTTAGAGGTAAAAATAAATCTCGTCATATATATGTCGCAAACTGTGTAATAACTGTATATAAAATATTGTGTTATTTTATACCGAGCGGGAAAGCAAGTAATTCTTGCGATCTCAGAAACTTTTGTGCTAGGTGTTATATAAAACCCAATTCTCTGTTTTTTCTAGATTCGTTCATCCTGTGGTTCGTTTGCGTTTAGAACGGCTGATGGGTACACAAATTACCAACTTGACGGACAGAAAATTCATGTTAAGATTCCAGGAACGCTTATTGGAAGACTATGTGGATAAAATGGAAAAGCGGGTCAAGGCCCGAGAGGTAAGTTTTCAATACATTATATTTTGTCCTGATCTAAATTAGTTGTATAAAAGTTTGCTATTTATTTATTATTTTTATTCCCGTGTAGTATTTTCTCATACAAAATATTGAAAAAGCTGTTTTATATGCATGAATAAATCAAGGTGGGTGATAAAACTTTTTAGTAACATTGAAAACTAACTTCTGAATTGTGTACGAAGCGTATATTTCGATGAAACCGTAGAACAACTTTTCCCTCAACTTGGTAATATTAGCTGGTTACAAATTTCTGATATTAAAAACTTAAATTAAACATGATATTTTAATCAATATCGTTTAATTCTTGTGCGTGCTGATGACGTTCTAATAAAGTTTAATTACTAACTTCTAAGAAATTTAATCTGTGCTTTATGTTAACATGTCTTTGCAGATAAGCACGGTAAAGTTTGTAATCTCTAAAAATAAAAGATGTTGCGAGTTACAATAAATAAATGGGATATTTTCAGATTTAATATGATGCTAACTCCGAAAAATTTTTGATCGAAACCCATCACCCTGTGTATAACATTAGTAGCTCCAACTTAAGCAAATAAAAGTATAATTGTGAAATAAGAAGTTTCATAGTGAGAATTGTGCTTTTATCGATTATTTGGTATTGATGAATGGAAATCTACTTTAATTGTTAGTAAACCATAAAATTAAAAGGAACTTCTGGATTTTTTATTTCAATTCTAACTGCTAAGAGAAGAATTTATCAACAATCTCCTTGTTAGATTAGGTTTTCAATAATTTTTGAAGTTCTTTTATAATTTTTTTATTATTTTTTACGGGGTTTAACAAGTTTTTATCATTTCATACTTTTTTTTGACAATTTTCAATCACTTTTTAGTTTTTTTACCATTTTTAATATTTCTTTGATAGTTCTCCTTTATTTTTTATAGTTTTATAGATTTTTGATAATTTTCAATAATTTTTTATGGGTTTTGACAATTTTCAATTGTTTTTTAAAAGTATATTTACAGTTCTTTATTATTTTTAGTTTTTTAGCTCTTTTCTCACATTTTATGATAATTTTCAATAATTTTTTCGGGCATTTTGCCGAGTTTACAGTTCTTTGACAATTTTCAATTATTTTTTACAGTTCTTTCATAATTTTCAATTATTTTGTACAATTTTTTGATAAACAATTATTTTTGCAGTTTTTTTTGACAATTTCCAATCATTTATTACAGTGCTATAAAAATTTTCAATCAGTTTTTTTAGTTTTTTACATTACTTGACTGTTTTTGGTTTGTTACAATTTTCAATCAGTTTCTATAGTTTTTTAACAGTTTTTCGCTATTTTTACAGTTTTTTTGGCAGTTGTTCTTTTACAGTTTTCACTATATTTCACAATTTTTAACAATTTTCAAATATTTTTTAGTTTTCTTTTTTCTTCTACTTCTTTTTGTTGATCTCTCCATTTTTCTTGATCTTCCCCTTAGTTTTCTTTTTGAATTTTCTGTTTCTGATATTTTTCTTGTCTTAAGCACCAAGAAATAAGCACCTGTGTAGTTAATGAGTCCACAAACACCGCATTATATTTTTAATCATTGATGGCCAGAGTGTTTAAGATCCCAAATTAAATAATTAATCTCTACAATTATTTTTTATTTCGACTGCAACTTCTAACATACATTCAACCAAGAAACTATTAATCAAAAGGAATTAATTGGAAAACGTCATACTTTTCCTTTTTTTGTCCTTCGAGCTGCATTTAGCAAGAAATAAGTTAAAGGAAAAAAGCCCATATTTGTTAGAAAAATTATAAATTCCATACCTTCATTATTATTAAAATATTGCTCAACAATAAAAACAGGTTACTCTTTCCTATAGCCCTCCATTATTAATATCCTTGATCTTTCATTTTATGCTGGCAAAACAAATTTTGGAACTCCCATTATTTTACAATTAAAAATCTCTGGAATTTAAAGTTCCACCTCTGGGTGGTTACCTTATCCATTCTAATATAAATTTGTTTTAATGGGCATTATTTTTCAGTTCGACGAGTTAGAAAGAATAAAAAACCTTGTACTCAATGGCACCATTCCTATTACCAGCGCACCAAAAGAAATGGCGAAACATCCTGTCATGCTGATCGACGCATATTGCAACAAATTAATTGCTGCTAGAAGAGCAAAGGCAAGTGTACTACTTTAAAACAATCTCCTTCATATGTTTTACTAACATCCATTACTAATTGCACTGTTTTACTTTTAGATTAAGATACCAAAGGTGAAGATCCCGACGTTCCTCTACTGGGACGATACTCCGGACCAAATATCCGGACTCAATATAGGCAAAGGTCACGTATTTAGAGGTCCAGGAGAGAGATTATGTTTGGGTACAGAGACCTTCCAGACGTACACCGAATTAGATGAAGAAAAATACTCGATGCCTGATGAAGAATACGATAGACTCGTCTACGAGGATCCGTTGGTCAAGGCGCTTTTAGGATGCGACGTAAGTCGAAAATTTATTCACTATGCCATTTTACTTTCATTTTTTTTTTGCTACTGCTTCTCTGAACCACATTTCTTCATGGTGCCTTTCTTTAAAAAATGTCTATATTTATCATACTCGCACTTGAGTTGTTGTATTTTAAATTCTTGTTTCATCAACAAAGAGTTTTTGTTTGATAAATCAGACATGTGACATTTTTTGACTATTGACAATGTTTCCCTTTATGATTCGAAATGTCACGCCGGCCTCACACAATGATTTTCTGAATTTCTTTAAGAAATTTCTACAATTTATCACAGTGTTACTTTAGTTGTTGGATTTTTTGTTCATTCAACAAAAATTTGTTTTGTTTTTTCATCAACAAAGAGTTTTTGGAGCATTTATTAAATCAGACATTGGATATTTTTCTGACTATTGACAATGTTTCCCTTTATGATTCGAAATGTCACGCCGGCCTCACACAATGATTTTCTGAATTTCTACAATTTATCACACAGTGTTACTTAAGTTGTTGGATTTATTCATTCAACAAAAATTGGTGACGTAGTCACGCTTGTTTTATTGACAAATATTTTTGTAACACTTAATAAATTAAACATCAGATTTTTGTCTTATTACAAGAAAAACCTGCAAAAAGATACATATGAAATTGATGAATGCACGTCATAGATTTCAGGCAGTTTTATTCCAATTAAAAATCATCAATAATTCTCTCCCTTTGAACGTTTACATCGGAGCAATTTTATAAAAATATTTTAACGCCTCGGTGACACTAATCAAAATAGATAAATCCTGAAAAGTAATATTTCTTGTCTTATGTGCGTGACGACATTCTCGATGACCTTAAAATAAATCAAATCGTATCGTCTATTGGCATTATCGTTTTTCTGAGGTTCTGTTGTCCTTTCTGTGCAAACAACCGGAAAAAAGAATATCCTTAAATTTATACTCTTTTGTGTGGAGGTGGTCTTTAGCAAAAAATAATCACAAAAAGAGGGTTTTTATGTGTAATATAATAAAATATGTTGTCTGTAGACAAAACATGTGTTTATTATTGCAGACGAAAATAATTAAGGCTCTTATAAACATAATTATTTTGTAAAACCATAAAATATTCTTGATGGAAGTGAATGGCGTACAAACAATCTAATTTGTAGGTATGAATTTAGTTAAAATGTTTTCCAGGAATAAAAATTAAACTTCGTATCCATAAAAAATATAGTCCTTTATGATTTATAATCGAATTTATAATTGATTCTAGAGGACACTTATATATATATTTTTTTTTATTACTTTTAGACTGTCCAAGAAATGTACAATTTGGCCAACAAGATTATTGGCGCTCTGAGGGTCGTCGATGAGAATATTCAAAAAATGTACGAAGATACCGGCTCAGATCAGATGCACCAAATTGGATAAAATAACAGGAATCCTAAAGCGTACCATTTGAAAATTACTCAAAAATATTTAATATTTATTGTCTAAGAATTTTCCCAATGCATTTGCGACACTTCTATCTAATTATTTAAGAGTAAATAAGATTATTTTACTTTTGCAGTTCAATTAGAAACGTTCATTTCTGTCAATTAGTAATCTTTCAGGCGTTCGGAGAGCGTTTCAGCATTTAAGGAATTTTAAAATACGGAAAACATTAACGGTAATTGGAATAAGAAGCTTGAACAAAGAAAAAAGTTGAAAACAAATGTAAGAGAATAGAAATATCTGTGTCAGATGTTTTTCGAAATTAGAATTTTCTTTATCGAAAACGCCGAAACAAAAATACAATAACTGAATACCGATTGTAATGATCTGAATGAAAAAAAGATATTATGGTAAAAGTTTTTTACAGTCATTAATATTCTAGTATTATTGTTTTTAAAAGCAATAATAATTATGTTTACTGTTTACTTTTCTATAAAACTGTAAACTAGAATTATGTTCAAAATGAAAAGATCCATAAAATGTAATAGAAATATTTACATATTTATATTAAATTGAAATAATTTTAGAACAAATCAGAGTTGAATAGATTATAGGGCATCCCGAGGAAAATTTATAAATGTATAAAATAAATCAGAACATTTATAAAATAATCAGAACATTCACAAAATGAATCAAAACATTTATAAAACGCAAAGTTTATAAAACAGTTTTAGAACAAATCAATGCATTTTTAAAATAAATAATTGTGAAAAATCAGAACAATTATAAAATTAATCAAGATGACTCAGAAAACTTAGAATTTCTATAAAATGAATCACAACATTTATAAAACATATGGAAGATATATCCGCTTAAAACAACTATAAAATATAATAATAAATTTTTAGAACAAATAAAAATAGACAGTCGAAAATGACATGGGCAAATAAACCAGAACAATATATAATAAAGATTACAACATTATTAAAATGTGAGATAAATCTTTCGTACTAATCCAACATTTATAGAACTAATCAGAAATACTAATCTATTTAATCCAATTCGTCTTAAAAAATAAATAAAACCTGTAATAAAGCGATAGAATATTATAAAAAATTCAGAACATTTATAAAACGAATAAGGATACCTTGAATCTTGGCTGGAACATTTCAGAACAAATCCGAAAAAAGGAATAATTTATAATTATCAACTGGATGTAATTTTTTTTCTGGCAAAATCCGAACCAAAAAATATTATTATACCAATTGCTAAAAATGTTTTTTCCCCAGTTGTTAGCAAAATATCATTATTTATCGATAAATTTTTCAAAATTAGATAAATTTGTACAAAATTGTAGGCAATTAATTCAAAATTGGCGCGTTTAGTAATCGTTTGATTCAATATTGAAACATTTTGAATTTTAGTATTTTCTGTTTTAATTTGAAACACTAAAGGCTATTTTCTAGACGTGGCTGCTTGGGAAAGTTGTTTATTAAGTTGCAAACATTGTATCGCTGTTATTACTTGTAAGAAGATAAACTATTTACTCTGTATTTTTATTATTTCACAATCAACATTATATTTAATAAATTGTTAAACTGAAAATACCTTTTTATTTTTTATTTCACACTTTGTGTATACAGTGGTAACCGTTCATTAATATTGCACTAAAATTTAAGTTATTTGTTCAAAATATAAAAATCTTTCGTTTGCAAGGTTCAGTGTGTTTTATAAATATTTTAATATATAAAAAAGCCTTAGATTATTTTATTGACATTTGTAGTAAGTATTTTTTTTTGTAATTTTATCCAAGTAATTCGACTTCATATTGTCTAATATTTTAATGAACAATCCTATTTGTTTTAATAAAGGAACACAAGCTCCAATTTTTTCTAATGAATAGAAAACATGACGAAAGAATAAAAATTTAAAAATCTGCGTTGTTCACTATTATCTGATTGTCTAAATTTCAAAATAACCGTTAATTAAAATTTAAAAAGCGAGTTTTATTGGAATATGGTAACTACAAAGCTATTTCACTGATATTCATAAAAGACAAAAAAAAAACGAACAGAATTTTCATTTCCAGTGGTGCATTATGTTTAAAATTCAAACTGAAATATTTTTCTATGGAGAAGATTCTATATACCGATAAATACGAATGTACTTTAAATTAGTATAAAAACTAGCAAATTATAAATATAACTCTGATTTGGTTAGATAATAAATATTTTTTAATAATGTGAAAATATGAAAAATTGACGATTTTTATGACCTTTTTATTAGTTTAAGTAACCAAAATTTTTAAAATTGTACAAAATCGCTACTATAAACTATAATTACTTGACTTATCGCATGTATTATACAATTGTGAAAACAGGCTTTTCGAAAAAAAATGTGGTTAGTTTCAAAAACATTTCTATATAAAAATATTTGAACCATCATCTTTCTCCACCTTCGTCCCCTTTCTTTTTATTTTTAATTTTTTTAATCTATCACATCCTTAAATTAAATTAAAAAAAATATTAACAAAAATAGGTTAAAAATTCCTATATGTACAAATGTGAAAAATATAATAATTCTTTAAGAATAGGAAATTATCAAATGCATAAAAAAGTTTCCACTAATACACTAAATTCCATGTCAAACAAATTTTGTCTATTTGATATAATGGTGAATATTTAAATGTCAATATCCAACCTAACCTAACTTAACATAACCTAACCTAATTTAACAAAACCTAACCTAACCTAACCTAACCTAACCTAACCTAACCTAACCTAACCTAACCTAACCTAACCTAACCTAACCTAACCTAACCTAACCTAACTAAACCTAAGCTAATATAACCTCAAAATAGAGTAATTAAACAAAATATAAAAAATGCACATAATCCACATATTCTATTTCATGTAAAATACATCATTTTTGTTTATACAACCTATATACAGGATGAAATTATAAACGGCAACCTACATACATAAATCAGAATCAGAAGAATCTGAATCTTGAAATTATTATAACAAATAAATCTAACTTGACGTAAAACTTACATAAAGTGAATCGAAAATAATTTTCCTGCTACAATTCTCAACTTGAAAGCTTTCAATTACCAAACGGCTTTGCGGAAAACCAACTCCGCAAGGTTTTTCCACAATTATTTTAATAATAAAATGAAAATCGTAAACAAACAACCTTCATAAACTAGGTCAATACTTTCACAGAATTATAATTTATAAAATAAAAAAAAATATATATGGGGGAATTGATTTTTGAAGAATTTTGTTAAGCAAATCTTTTCCCTTTCAAATAAATAACTGGATTATTTTTGTTATTTGGCGCAAATACAAAACTGAATTATTTCAAGATTCGATTTTACAAGATGTTCGAGATTATGGTTTGCCTTAAGCAATTTCAGGAAAATTTAATTCATAAATTTCACTTATTATTCATTGTTTATTTTTGTTTTTTTTCACAATATTAAACGTAAGTTTATGATGAATAACGGGAAACAGATAATCCAAAAGATATTTGTCGGTTATTATCAATTTTTTTGTTGACCCAGCGCAATATTATTTACCTAAAATCCCCGAATTGAGCCGGTGGAAATCGAAGAGAAAATAAAATAGAGATCTGATTTCCCTCAGGCGTCTCTTAGTATTTATTATTTAATATGACACAAATAGGCTAAAATTGCACTACTTCTTTGAGTGTATTCTATATAGATCAAGTACTACAAAAAAAACTTTCAAATATATACTAATAAAAAATAAATGGATTTTCTTCCGACTCAATTTTCAGTTGACCCAAAAAGAAAATAGCAATTGGATAGAAATAAAATAAGTATAGCATTCTCAATGTAAATTTTCTTCTAAAAATACAAATTGGTAGAGACAATGGCGTACAAAATATAATCAAATATTTGCTCTTTTTGTATTTTAGTAAATAACCTGCAAGATTTCCCCCAAAAAAGCAAAAATAAGAAATAAGTAAGAATTTCAGATAATCTTAGCTTTAACATCACAATCTAATTATTTTTATTAGGAAAAATAAAATTTTTTATATATTTTAACTATAAAAAATACAATTATAAGTAATAACTTATAGTTATAAAATCAGATAGAGGTAGTGCAACCGTCATTTTAAATATCCAAAGTAAACGAATTTATTGATTCAAGTAACTTAAAAATTTCCTTTTTAATGAGTATGATAAAAAACATATAACGTAAAAAATCCTCAAGCACCAAAATTATATGGTACGATTAAATAACAAATAGATTCAAAACCAATTAGGCCTGTGATTTCTTATGTCAATACACCGAATAATAAATTAGCAGAGGTTCTTAACGAAACTTTAACTATTTATTTTAGTAAGAAAATAAATGTCGTATGAGTATTCTCCTGTTTTCTGTTATCCGCTTTCCACGTCAGTAATTCTTAAAGTGTTCGACACGGTTCAGTGCTTGAAAAGATCACAAACCACTTAAGAATTGCACTTGAGGTCACTAAAAGATTAGTTAGTAACGTTATCAATTAGTGGAAATCTCCCACGTATACAGGGGCTAAAAATATCAAAATATCTATAATTGAAAGTTAATAGTATAATTTGTAACTCTTTCTTTGATTTCCTTAGAATCAAAGATTAGTAGATAGAATTTTTATAATAATTAGCTTCGTAAAAGGCTATACATATTTTTGATTGGTTTCAATGTTTAAATACACAGAAGCGGATTTAGGAAAACATAATTATATGTATTTACAAATTTGTTATTTTTGTATCATTAGGCAATATCGCAATTATTAATAACTCTGGATTTTAACAGCAAAATCTCTGATACATCTTCATGGCTTGTTATTTTTATGAAATGTGGCAACGTCGTATCTCTTAAATCATCTGAAATTTATAATAAATTTTAATTTTTTGCGCGTTAGAAATGCAGATTTGGCTTTTTTTAATTTGTATTTTTTATTTTAAAAAAACATTAATGAAAAATAAATGAAAATATGAAAACAAAAATATATATGTAAAGATTTATTAAATTTTTGAAAAACAAAATTTCTATACTTTGACAGGGCGTTTTTATTGAGAAAAGAAAACAATTTTTTGGTGAACTGAATACACCAAAGCGCTATACATATTGAAAATCCAGATCCGCATTAGTAAAAAATTAGAATTTTTAAAATTTATAAACACGAAAAGGATATTTTTTACTAATTTGCATATAATTTGACTTGTTAAATTATGTTTTTATATTAAATTATGATATTATAAACATATTAAAACACTGAAACATGTAAGAAAAAATATTTTATTTTTTAAGTTATCAATTTTTATTATACTAATGAAACGAAAAATATAAATTTACAAGAAAGAGTTAACCAAAAAACCTAATACAAAAAATACATTAATTAATGCCAGTTATTTTATTTAGTCCGAAATTAAGAATTAGCTAAACATCCTTTTCAGCCACATTTTCCTTTTTTCCTGAAATTAATAATAATAATAATAAGTAAAAGACATGAAAAATTTTATTGGGGTTATTCAGAGTGAAATGAAATATTAATTTAAGTGATAGACGATATTACATATTTTTTTTTGTTGAATTTAGGTGTAAAAATATTACTGAATTTTTGACCACACCTATTTTAGGACTCATTTAAAAGGTAAGACTTCTATAATAAAAAAAAAGTAAAATGGAAAATAATAATAATAATAAATTGGAATAAAATATCCGTACCCTAGTGAAGAAACATGTTCACTTCTTTTCTCAATTTTATGTTCATCTTCGTGTTTTGTTGTCATTTTTTCTACAGCATCTGGTTTTTCTGTAGAATAAGCAGACGTAGTTTCCTCAGCTAAAAATAAAATCGTGACAATAATTCAATTAATCGCTAGCAAAACTATATATATATATATACAAAACTATTATTAGAAAAAAAACTTGATTAGGAGAAATTACGAAGTACAAATTTAAGAAACAAGCAAAAGAAAAACGTCTTGAAAAAAATATGAAGAAATAAAATCAACAAAAAACAAGATAAATTAAATTAAATTCACATAAAAAAAAATATAAATCGAAAAAAATTTAACAAAATTGTTAGACCAAACCAAAAAAAAACGTAAAAAAAATAAAATTTATAATAACACCAAAGATAGTCATAAATAGAAGAAACAAAAAATAATAAAGACCAAAGAGAGTAAGAGAAAATTAAAACTATGACTGCAAATAACAAGAATAAAAAAGTGAATGAAGAATGAATAAAAGAATTTAGAGAGAAAAAATCTCTGTAAAAAAATACTTACCATTAATCACAACCAACAAGACCGCACACAACAAAATCCCGAAAATGATACTCTTCGCCATCTTATCCTGAAATATATTTTTTTTAAACACGCTATCTTATTTATACACACTTTATGAAAATTTAGGTAAACAAATTAATATGTAATTGCAATTGCAACAATGAACGATCACAGCAATAATTGTAAACAATTAAGTATACTTTTCGAGATCGTACATACAGATCCCACAAAACAGGATTTAATAATCAAATATCAGGATTTAGATCCCTACAACATATGTTCCTGTTTCTTTTTTTTGAAATTTTATAAAATAGAGAATGCAGTCTCAAAAAAAAATAATTTAAGCAGAACCTAATCAAACCTAATATAACCTGACGTGACTTAACCTAACCTAACCTAATTTTATCAGTAAATTCAGTGTAGTGGTAAAAACCAACACCGTCTGTTGTATCTTGAGCAAAGAAATTAAAAAATCAGTAGGAAAACTATTTAATACTTGGCCATAACAAAACAGCAATTCTTCAATATTCTAATGGAGTGACTACTGAGTACTTTTTCTGCCTGGACAATAAAAAACATCAATGAATGTATTTAGCTTTAAGATCGTAGTCAGTTTTAAGGTTTTCATAATAGAAAAACAAAGAAGAAAGAGAGACCATTCCCAAATCAACAGTTTTAATTTAGAAATAATCACTCAACCAACGTAATTAAACATCACTAGAAGAAAAAAACGAATGTGCTACCATTTTTCTTAAAGTAGCACAAACTTTTGATACAGTCCAGCATGAAAACTTAAACCACAAGATGAAACTTTTCCTCCCCATACAGTATTCAAATAGCATTGAATTATACATTTTAAACACAAACAAGAAGAATGATCTGAAAGAGATTAAAACTGGAGTATCACAAAGAAATGTTCTAGAACCAACTCTACACTTAGGTACGTTCTGATATTCCTTAATAAGATAACAATATTTTTGTAATCTTCTGTGGTAACAATTGCTACTTTAGCAGTACACAAACAACAATAAAGAAGCCACCAACAATTTATAAACCATCTACCACTCGACCAAAGATGGAAGATCAAACTTAATGGAACAAAAATAGTCCATAAAAGACCAAACAATAATTTGATCCCATATTCAAACACGCAGAATCACTCTGGACGCCAAGCTTCTCTGTAAAGCACATGTCAACAAAAGTACTTGGACTAAACTATAGAAAAATCCACTTGCTTTTTGGAAGAGACTCGATTCTATCTCTACAAAATAAGATTATTCTCAACAAACAAATACTCAAGCATGTTTGATCTTAGAGCTTCAAACTTTAGAGGTGCATCAAACAGGACAAACTAAATATCATCCAAATGGTTTAAAATAAGCAGCTAAGATTCCTTTTTGTACATCAGAAATAAGAATTTCCTTCAGGACTCGGAAAATGGAAACTGTTGGCCAATCTATCAAAAATTTGCTAAGAGTTACAAAAACTGACTCCATCATCAAGTGATTATTGAGGACATGCAGACTCTTCACTAAAAACAAGACTATTTAAAAAGTAGAGCTTGTGAATTTTACACGCCAAGATTAGTACAACCTAAATATCAAAACATCCTGAGGAATACTAATGAATACACCTTAGTTTAAAAATTTAAACCTTACATATATTCTCATCTCTGTAAGCCAAGAAAGCTCGTGGCTTGATAGCATACTTTTCTCCATTGTTGCTTGTTTTTCGCTTTTCTTCGCTAATTTCTTACTCCCGATTCTTCTAAGACCTTCTACACCATTTTCAACCACTTCACTCGAGGTTATCTTCTTTTTCTTCTTCCAATTATTACTCCTGTTCAAACTCGTTTCGTTCGTCTTTAATCTTTTAATCTCATCACGTGTCCCAACTACCTCATTCTTTGTATCTTTACTATATTAATTTATTTTTGTCCTCCAAAAAGTCCCTCCAATTCTGAATTAGTTCTTCTTATCCACGTATCGTTTGTTTTCCCTCCACCATATATTTTGTTTGGGACTTTTCTCTCCAACATTTTTAATAAGCTACTCTCTCTCTCTGATTCTTTTCCATGTCTCAGTTCTATATGTAACTATTGGTCTAGTTTTTTTGACCTTAGGGTGTGCAACATTCCTCTCATAGAATGTATCCCTTTAGCTAATTCTTATTTTTGTTTTATTTATTATCAATCTCATACTGATTGTTCTAAATTCGCTGTTATTAAATTCTATTTTTTTCCGCATATACCATCAGTTCAACCTCAATTAATTTAGATTATAATTAAATTGCTAAATGGTAATTACGATCATATTATAATTACAACAATACCCTGCCAAAAGTATTTCCAAAAAAATAATCAAAAACTAATTTTTGATCAGAATATTTTTTGAACCTACTGTATAAAACCGCAAGACCACACTAATAATTACATTATTCGATAAAATCTACAATTTTCTATGACAAACACGTCATGCTATGGTACCAAATTAACTAAATTAAAGGTTTTTCCGGCCGGCTTTTCCAACTAATTTTGATTATTCAAAATTCACAAATCCTATTAAGAATTGCAAATTCTATTGATTTTATCTACACATGAAATGATTATTATATACAATAAAATTTGTATGAAAATAATAGCAGCAATTAGTACGAAGGCGACAAAAATAACAAACACATGATACTTACAATATCACAATTAGAGACACATTAAGCGAATTTAGAAATAAAAATAAACACATACAAATAATCACCCAGGCATAAATCAGGAGCTTCTAGAAGTGTTGCTAGATAAATTTTAATAATATAAATTCCATTAGAACATCATGACCATTTATTTATACAGGATGGAAAGTTACTGCACTTTACAACTTGTTTATTTATTTCCCAGAATCTACAGTAATAAAAGTTCCTGTAAACTGCAATAAAACAAACTACGTCAAGCTAAAACCCGTGTGAGCTATAAGACAAATTAAAACATTACCAGGAATATCCCTAAATTTAGGAGATCAACAATCGCCTACAAATACAAGTTTCTATTTTAGTTAAAATACATGGAGGTAGTTGAAATGTGCATTGAAACGGTGTTAATAAATAAAAACACGTTTCTAAAAAGAGTTCCTTTGAATGCAAATTGGAATCGTTTATATTCAACGCGTCCATTGATTATCCAGAGGCTTAAATTGCCTCAGACTAATTCAGAATTTCAACGTAATGTTGTCGCTAATACCAATGACAAATTATTTTTTTAATAAGAGTGCAAGCAAAAAATATGGAAATGTAGCAGGAAATTTAATGTGAAGTAGATTGCATTAAAAAAAAACCATAACGTTGGTATTTTGTTATTTTACAACTTTATCGTCATTATCATTAACATCATCGTCATCATCATCATCATCATCATAATCGATACTCAATTACCAGCAGATTCCCGTGTTGAGTTGAAGTTTCTCAGTCTTCGGTTATTTTGTTTCTCCATTTGCAACCTAATTATTATTATTATTATTGTAAGTTTGGTGAAAATGGAATAATTTTAATAAAAAAAGACATATAAATTTGATGAAATCCATGCATTTTTGGTAGAAATTGCAAACATTAACGGAAATCTAGGCAATTTTACTGGCAATTTTAATTAAAACCTATGCAACTAATCTGGAAATCATAATTTTAATAAAACCATTGAAGTCTGGTAAACATGGAACAAGTTTACTGATCTTACTCCTGCAATTTTTCTTAAAGTTTTCAACAATCTAATTTGTTTTCTTCCTCTTTGTAGTTTGTTAGATCTTTCTTAGTTAAAACACCTCCATGTTCTTTTCTCTACTACTTTTGTACCATTATCCATTACAACACCAAAACTGACCACCAGAGCCAATTTAACGAAAACCAAAAAACCAAATTTCTGGATCCCTTCGTCCTTCCTCGAACTCCATCTTTGTGCGAACTCCTTCCAATTCTGTCGGAGTTGGTGCGTTCACGAGCCAACTCCGCGGGGAGTCCGCAACCTTAATCTCGCAAAAACTTGTTGCTGCACATTTACTAGAACCACTTGTGGCACTTCCAGACTCCCACATCGGGGGTGAGTTGCGCGAACTTTCGATATATAAGAAGAGCGAAACCGCCGTCGCCGAAACTCCGCGTACAATTGAACTTCACGTCGGAAGTGTAGAAGTTGCGTGAAAAAGTGTTGTTTTCGCGGGTCATTCGTATCCGAAAGTTACTGAAGAAGATAATAAAATAGTGGGTAAGTACTGGGATCAAATGTTGTGTTTTTAAGAAAATTGGATTTTTTTACATTTTATGGAATACTACTAGATGCATTGGGATTAAAAAAATAAAAAAGTAAACAATATTTAACTAAACATTTTATCAGAACGTGTCTCGTTAAATTGGATTTGTTAATTGGAAATTTAAATGAGATACTAAAAAAGACAATTTCGATACATGTTTGGTCAAAATAAGATTTTAGTAAAAGAGTAATTAGTGTTTCTATTGTATGATGAATCAAATTTTTTATTGTGAAATTTAACACAAAATAATTATTTATTTATTTTTACATATAATAAAACAAATGTTGCGTTAAGTGAAAAAATAATTTTGTTGATAACTTTAATAAATGTTTGGTTAAAATAATTTAAGACGTGGTAGTTAGTATTTCTATTGTATTATAAATCAAATTTTTTAATGAGAAATATTAATATGATATTAAACAAAATATTTATTTATTATTAAATATAATAAAACTAATGTTGTTTAAGTGAAACAAGTGTTTGGTTCAGTGAACTAAATATTTTACTTAAATTGAATTTTAACATTATAAATCAATCATTGAAAACCAAGAACATTTTAGCAAAAATTAGAGAAAATCCCATACACATTGTTAGCACTCTACCATTTTTTTTTTTTAATTTAAAATTATAACATTTATCATATATCGTACCATTTCAATTGAATAAGTTCAAGAATTTTATTAACAAATAAATCTTTAGATGATTTAATCTAACAGCCAATAAAAGTACAACTTTTTTATTAATTGGTAACAAAAAACATTTCAAGAATTTTATTACATAAGGAATCAATTAAAATATTCATTTATTATCCAACATCTCACACATTGAAGCGGAAATAAATTCATCACGCCCACGTACATCAATCAGATATTCCAATAAGAAAATTACGTTTAACGGGAAACTCCATGGAAAAGTAATTTTTCAGTAACAATGAATCGGTTCTTTGACACACACCCATTTAATTTTCACATAGAAAAAAAATAAAACTATACATACATCGATCATAGATATCCTATGGTTTCCCCCAAAATAGTTATCCTTGTAAAAAATATTTTTCAATTACAACAAAATTTACCTGGACATTAAAGTAAGATCTCTATTTATTATAAATGTAAAAGATAAAATAAACTTATCTTAAAATATCAAGATTTTCCAAAACTTAAAATGTCTTATGACAAGGAAAGGGTAGAAACAATCATTAAGATATCTATTTATAATTATAATAAGTCTTAAAACATCCATAGTACATTTGAATATTAAATAAATGTATTTAAAAGATCCAACGACGGATAATTTTTTAATCGTAAAAATATCAACCCCCGTATTTTTTTAATAAACTAAAATTCAACTTTGTAATATAATTTAAATTTGACGTGAAAATATCTTGTTTGGATCATGATTTTAATTAGATTTCAAAATTGTGAATAAAAAAAAATGCCAAAATTGGAGTTTCATGCATGAACAAATTTAATTTTCAACTCATTCACGTCAATTTTGGTCATTAATAAAGTTATTGCCATTTGTTTTTAATAATAAGGTGTGTTTGGCTAATTCAGTATCCAACAACACAAGAGATATGTGTCATTTATCAAAAAATTAGTTAATTTCGTATAAACTTGTTGAAACATGTTTGGCATTTTTGGTGTCTGCGTGCAACACCCACTTTATCTCACATTTTAGCAAATGATAAAAATATTTCAAAATTAATGGATGAATAACGATGTGGTAATTAAATTAATATTTAACTACATTTTTGGTTAATATAGCTATTTGTTTTTTGAGGGAAACCATGGCGTTTTAATTGAAGGAAAATTAATTGAAACTGTATAATTTTGTTGGAAAGTTATTCTATGTATATGGAAACCATCCAATTTTATTCTAAAGGTTAATTATTGTGAAAATTTTATAATATCAATGAAAACCGCTTAAATTTGATGGAAGTCTTTACTGAAAACATTTTGTTGATCAATTTAAATAAACTGATGGAGTCTTGTTGGAGATAACTTTATTTTATGTAGTAGTATTTTAAATCGTAAAACAACTTGCTATTTTTAGTTAAAATTATGCAAAATTCATCAAAACTAGGCACTTATTTTAGAAAATCATTGAAATTTGGTTGAAATTTTGCAATTTGGCGAGCACTACGCAATTATTATGAAAAATATCATTTTTTACAAAAATCATTAAAATTTGGAAATCTTCTTGAAAACAACGCCATTTTTTTGTGAAAATTATACAATTTTCATTAGAAACTCGGTGACTATTGTAGAAAACTATTGAAATCTAGTGGAAAAGCACCATTTTAGTCAAAAGATCATAAAAATTTGGGAGAAATGAAGACATTTTAATAGAAGCAACTGAAATTTGTAAAAAATAGTCCAATTTTGTTCGAACAAACGTTAATTTTGTTCAATATTATGCAATTTTGACCAAAACTAACAATTATTCTGGAAATCTTAATTTTGGTGATAAACCACCATGGAATTTTGGTGAAATCCATACATAATCTTCAAAAAAGTATAGTAAAAATGGAATAAATTCACGAAATTTTGGTGGAAACATTATAATTTTACAATTAACATTTGTTGAAAATATTCTAGTTTTGTTGGAAACAATATCAATATTTTTGTGGAAATTTTAATTTTGATTGAAACCCTTCAACTTTGGTAAAAATGGTACAATTTGCATAAACAAATCATGGAATTTTGGTGAAATACATGAATTTTTAGTGGAAATCTATACAATTTTGGTGAAAATTCATGTAATAGTGAAAATCCGTGCATTATTTTAGAAATAATCTTGAGGAAACCATTGTAATATAGTGAAACTGTAACAAATCCTCTAAATTTTGATAAAAATAAATCCTTTTTCGGAAAATCCATTGAAATTTGTTAAAAGTTTGTTCAAGATTATGTCACTTTTGGTGAAAATTATACAGTTTTGATTAAAACCTTGCAAATATTCTAAAAATAATAATTTTGATGAAAACCATTGAAGTTTGGTGAAAATGGTATAATTTTAATAAACAAACCACAGAATTTTGATAAAATCCTTACAATTTTGTTGGAAATCCATGCTATGTTAGTGGAAATCTACGCAATTATTTTAGAAATCATAATTTTGAAACCGTAACTTTGTAAAAAGGGGACAAATATGGTGAAAAAGGAATAAATTCACGATATTTTGTTGGAAACAATTTCCTTTCTCCATTAACATTTGTTGAAAATTATGCAACTTAGATTAAAAACAGGCAATATTTTTGTGTAAATCTTAATTTTGATGAAAATGGTACAATTTGGAGCAAAAAAATCACGAAATGTCGGTGAAATCCTTGCAATTTTGGTGAAAATTCATACAGTATTAGTGAAAATAGTTCAATTGGACTGGAAACACTGTCAATTTTGGTGAAAATTTTGAAATTTTGATCAAAACCATGCAATTAATCTGGAAATTTTTAATTTTGATGTAAACAATTGAAATTTGGTAAATATTGTACAATTTTGATGAACACAGAATTTTGATGGACGTCATGAAATTAGTTTGGAAATCATAATTTTGATAAAACCTTTGAAGAAAATGGAATAATTGAAATAAAAAAAGGCATAGAATTTTGATGAAATCTACGCAGTTTTGATATAAATTGCAATTTTGATGGAAATTCTTTCAATTTTGGTGGACATTCTCATAATTAAGTAAAGATCTATGGAATTATTCTGAAAATTAGAAATTTGATAAAACAATTTAAGTTTAGTGAAATTGGAATAATTTTGATAAAAAAAGGCATAGAATTTTATTAAAATCCATGCAGTTTTGGTGAAAACTATAAAATTTCAATAAAATTCATTCATATTTTTTGAAAATAATCTAATTATTTTGGAAACGAAGTCGTTATTGATGAAAATAATTCAGTTTTGATTTAAAACATGTAATTATTGTGAAAAACCTGCATTTTTCATACAAACTATTTAAACTTGGTTGAGATTTTGCAAAAACTGTCAACCTGATAAAAAATAATAAAATTTCATAGAAATCATCCTATTTTGTTGGAAACCATTTCATTTAGGATGGAAACAATCTAATTTTTATCAAAATCATTAAAATTAGGTGGAAATCTTATATTTTAGTCAAAAAAAACTAAGGCATTTTGGCTAAATATACGCATGTTTTACGACTGTGATGAAATCTACTGACATTTAGCCCAATTTTGTTGCAAAAACAATAATTTTTGGTGAAAATGATTTAGTTTCGATCTAAATCAAACATTTATTATAGAAAACAATTTACATTTTGTTAAAATTGAGCAGCGTTGATGAAATAAATAACGCTATTAGAAAGCATGTGTTTCTTTTTAATAAAATGCAATTTTTATGGAAATCACCTCATTTTTATATTGAAATTAGAAATTTTCACAGAAGAATTCATAAAAATGTATTAAATAACTTATTCCAAATTTGGCATATTTATTTAAATGCATTACATAATTATTGTATTTTCCAACAAATACAAATGTTTGTTTACATTTGAATTATTAAATTATTCACATTTTTCCCATTTACAATAATTCTGCTTTAATTCACAGCCCATGTAAATTCATTCATTATTCAGCATTTTGAAAGCACCATTTTTTCTGAAGTTAATTTTATGGAAAAACAATGGATAACAATTTTCGGAATAATAAACATATTTACTTGGGCTGGTTAATGAAGTATTTTCTAAATCTCTAAAACAAACTTTTCGTAGAAAACTCACCGGCTGTAGACTTTGAAAATTCATGTTTATATTTATGACAAAATGTGGATTATTTTAGTATTAAATAGGATTAAAGGGATTTTGTATTTAGTGCATTCTCGGATAGTGATAAGGCGATTTGCTGTAACTAAATATTATTATCCTTAAAAAGGATTTAAAATTGGATTCCCCATATCTAGAACGATATTTAATTTAATTTGTAAAAAACAAATTTACATTTACGTTAAACTAATTTCACTCGATTTACACGACTTACAGGGTTGGAACCTCCATAAATATAAATTAAATTAATCGATGTTTTTTCTATAATTTTAATAAACTTTTCTTAAAAACATTTCGATCTTTAGGCAGAAATTAATGAATTACTTATACGTAACTTTGTTTGTTATTTTGTTTAATATTTCCATTCTTCTGTCACATTTTTTTTTATCTAAACTGATTGATCTTATTTTTTTCTGTTTGTAGAAAATTTCAACAATGCGATGTGCGATCTCGACACCGTTGATAATCCTTTTGGCATTAGGAAACTATACAAGACTAGTGGCAGGACTACATCTTTCACTTAGACAACCAGAAGATCTCGAAGATCCTTTTTATTTTGATAAGAATGCTTTTAGAGGTCGGTACAAAACAAAAATAAGCAAAATACTTCTTTGTCTATTTAAAAATAAAAACTTCAATAGTAAGAAAATAAATGTTCATTTTGGTGAAATTGGTTGAAGTGAGTTTTTTAAAATTGATCTTTTTATAAGCAATTCCACTTTGAAACAATTTCAATTTTTTTTTCGTGTATACTCTTGAATTTGTTTAGAAAAATTTCATTTCTGTTGAAATTATTTATTTCAATGAAAACGGTTTCTTTATATATAAAAAAATTTCATTTTAGTAGAAATGTTTGCATTTTATTAAATGTAATTCCATTTTTCAATGACATAGTTTCATTTTATTTGAGTTGGTTACATTTTGTTAGAAACAATTTTGATTGATTTTTATTTTAGTGGAAATGGTTGCGTTGTGTTACAAATAATTCCAGTTTTGTTGAAATGGTTTCTTTTTTTGTTTTGTTTTGATGTACCCCTTGCAATTTTGAGAAATGATTCCATTTTAGTTGAAACCATTTTATTTCAATGAAAACAGTTGTTGCATTTTGTTAGTTAGAAGCAATTCAATTTTGGTTGAGATGGTTTCATTTTAGTGAAAATGGTTGCATATTATTAGAAACAATTTCATTCCCGTTGAGACGGTTTAATTTTGATGGTTTCATTTTAGTGAACACTAATACATTTTATAAAATCATTTTAATCATTTTGATTGGAAACGGTTTCATTTTAGTGAAAATTGTTATATTTGGTGGAAACCGTTTCGATTTGATTCTAAACGATTTCATTTTGCTGAAAACAGTTAAATTTTAATAATAATGAAAAAATATTGGGGAAAACAGTTGCATTTTATTATTATTATTAATGTAATAATTAATTCAATTTGGTAGACACACTTTCATATTGGTTGAAATAGTAACATTTTTGTTATTTTTTATTGGAAACGGTCATATTTTAGTAAAACTTTGGTATACTTTGGTAAAAATGGGTACAATATTTTAAAATTGATTAATTTTAGTGTAAATGGTTAAATTTAAGAAGAAACGAATAAAACTTTAGCGAAAACGTTAGTGGACTTCTTTAGATTTTAAAAGAACTTTGTGGGAAATAATAAAATGTTTCTGATAATTTTATCATTTATTTATTTCTCAGATAAAAAAATCATACATGTGCTTTTAAAAGAAATTAGGTTTCGTCTACGTTCCAAAGATTGATTACGGTATGTGTCATTACTGGGTACCATTTCCAAGTTAAAATAAATTGTAATTAGTGGTTTTAGTAGTCACTTTATTCGTGTTTTATGAAGCTTTTAATTGTAAAAACATAATAAAAGACCCATGATAAATTAAGTGATAAAAAAGGAATATATATTTTATTTGTTTTTTTTTATACTCTTGTTCACTTACACACAAGTCGGAAATTTTATATACTTCAAAGTACTCTTACACGAACCAAGACGTAATAAATTTCCCAATAAAAGAGTAACACAACAAATTGTTTTATTATTTTACGAGTATGAAAATATAGTAAATATCCCAAAATTTTCCTCGAATTTAGCATAACGCTATAAAATTCAGCTTCATTGACTGCAGTAATTCTAAAATGTTTGTTTTATGGCCGAAGAATTATTATTACAACCTTCAGCCGCTAACTGACAGGCTAATAATAACATATCAATCATTTTGACGGCTATCTCGGAATTTTGAATATATTTTCCTAATTCTCGAAAATTCGTTTATTCAGAACTGGGGGCTTCCATATATTTTGTCGATACATGACTGGGATACGGTTTGTACCTAATTATTAACCAAATTAAGGAGACTTTTCAGAGTGAATACTTCCCTTGTATTGAGATGTAACTTATAGAAAAAAATATTAATAATTTTGTAACTTTGCCGAAAATAATGCAATTGTGAGTGAAATAATTCAAAATTTTAGAAAGAATACAATTTGTTAGAAATAACTCAAATTTGAATAAAAATATTCTCAAATTTGGTGGAAAGAATGCAATTTTAATGGAAATAATTTAATTTTGTTAAAAAATGTAATTTTCATGAAAGCAATACAATTTTGAACAAAACAATGCAAATTTTAATGAAACTATTCAAATTTGTCGAAATAATACGCTTTTGGTGAAAATGATAAAAATTTGAATGAAACTATTCTCAAAATAGATGAAAAAGAATGCAATTTTAATGAAACATTTCAATATAAAAAAGAAATATAATTTTTATGGTGACAATGCAGTTTTAGTGAAACCAATACAAATTTGAAAAAAATAATCTCAAATTTGGTGGAAAGAATGCAATTTTAATGGAAACAATTTAATTTTGTAAAAAAATGTAATTTTCATGAAAGCAATACAATTTTGAACAAAACAATGCAAATTTTAATGAAACTATTCAAATTTGTCGAAACATCCAATTTTAGTGAAAACGATGAAAATTTGAATGGAACTATTCTCAAAATTGTTGAAAACAATTAAATTTTATTGGAATCCATTTAATTTTGTTATAAAAATGTTATTTTCATGAAAGAAATATAATTTTGAAAAATGCAATACAAATTTTAATGAAACTAATAAAAATTTGGAAAAAATGCAATTTTAGTGAAAATGGTGCAAATTTTAATGTTACTATTTTCAAAATGGGTGAAAAGAATGTAATTTTAATGGAAACAATTTAATAATGTTAAAAAAAAACATTTTCATGAAAACAATATTATTTTGAACAATATAATGCAAATTTTATTGAAACTATTCTCAAAATTGGTGAAAAGAGTGCAATTTTCTTGAAAATAATTAATGTTTATTGAAGACTATTAGAATTGCTAGAAATTCTAAAAAAAATTGATTAGTTCGATGACTAAGTCTCCAGGAAAAAATTAGTAAAATTTAAAAAACACCCTGTATTTCAATTACAAATGTCGTCAGTACGAATAAATGTGGTATATTTAGAACCGTATCTGCGACATCTTTTCCTCGTTTAAGTATTTTCCTTTTCCAATGGAGTGACCCTACGACATTTAACATTTTACGTCTAGTCTAGTTTTTTTTTTTCAAAATGTGCACAGAGCTATCCCCGTCCTTTAGTCCTACTTACATGAGGCAGCATTTAAAACAAAAGGGAGTATTAGCATAGCGAGATTACTTCTTTTGACGTACTAATTTAATTTGTCTTCTACAGAAAAAGTATGCATATTGTTACACTGGCGTTAATTATAGTTCATCTGTTGGTTAAATTAGATTTTTTAATTACAAAATTTCGATTAAATATTGTTAAAATATATTGCACAAAGGTGTAGATCTTCGAGTAAATGAATAATATAGTAGAAATTACCAATAAATAAACAAATTTCGTTAAAATTATACAAATATAAATAACTTTTCATGCAGTAGAATAACTCATGGAAACATATTTTTTTTATGAGTAATATTGTGTTTGTAATAATATAAAACCTATTAAAGTGGTTAGTATAAGCATGTAAAACAATAATTTCTCCAAGTAATGTTTGTAAATTCGAATTTGTATTATTTGTGAAGTATCACATATAAAACTTGTATAATTACAAATCTAAACGTTATAAAATTTCTAAAAAAATTAATCATTTCATATGTAATAGTTTGAATTAAATTGTTTTATTCATTGAAATTACCAAAAAATATACTTCTGTGTAAAAAAAATAATTATACCAAAAATTCGAAAACATGCTCACAACGATGTAATGAAATCTCATTTAAAAAGTTATTATGTAAAGTTTTGTTATACAAAATTTTAAGAAAAAAGATCAAATTTTATTAAAAAGTAATTATATCCTTGTAAATAATAGCAATTAAGAATATTCAAACATTGTAAATTGGAAATATTTATTGAAATTTTTACCATATTTGTTAAAAAATGTTATAAAAGCGAAATTGCAAAAATTTAATTGATAAACTAATAAAAAAATTAAATGAATTGAATTTATTGATTCATCCCAAATGGTGATTTTCGAATTGTTTATAAGTTGCTCCTGTTGTTTGATAAAACCTTTACAGGTATTTCATTGTCAATTAATTAAATTTTTATAGAACTAAGCATAACCTTAAGACTAATAATTGTTAAGTGCATAAACTTACAAATAACCGTGATATAAAATTAGCTAAAATACTTAACTGTGACATGCATAAATTTTCTTGAGTGATAAGAAAATAATGTTTACGCTGATGCTGATCCATAGTGATAAGTTGTATCGGAAAAACTTCGAGGTGACTCATTTTCCCGCCTATGGTTGACATATTTCAAAAGGAAAAAAAAATTAATGTTTGTTGTTTAATTAGTTGAAAAAAATATTAAGAGTAAAACACTGTGAAAAATTATGTCTACAATAAATATATTGGATTGTAAATATCATTAAATGAAATCTGAACTCACGTTGAGATCATTTTTGAACAAACATGAATCTAATAGAAAATATTATAAGTGCGCCCACCAAAATTTATAAATTTCCCTTTATTCTTGATAATTGGTATTAAATATTAAAAATATTTTTTTTAGTTAATAAGAAAATGTAATATTACAGTATATTAACATAGTAGTTCCTTCAATCATTCTATTATTAAAACATTTTTTTTTATTAATTTTAATCATTCGATTTAATTTTTACAGATTTTCAATATTCCTCTTTAAGGAAACTCGAAGACGAACGACTGGAAGAAGCCATTAAGGCCTTAAACAAAATTTTAATTCTGCCTTGGCCAAATGGAGAGAGTCCTTTAGTTTACATAGAAAATCCAAGGAAAGAAATAGATATTCCGGAATCAATTGATGTTGCTGAAGAAGAAATTAATGAAAATCAATTTAATCCCGTGCCATCTAAACGGATGAGATATTATAGAAAATATCCTTGGAAGAGAGAAAATACGGGGTTAGTATATTTTATCGATTTTTTTAAATTTCTAAATGAATTTTAAATAGTTTTTTTGATCAGGAAGATTTTCCAAATTAAAAATTTGAGTCAATTTTTTAAATCGATTTTCAAAATGTTTTTATCATCTGTTCAATCATCTTTATAACTTTTGTAAGATTTTTCAAATAAAAATTTTTGGACGATTCATAAATGTATTGTTTCTGAAAATTTTTGAAAAATTTTTACAAATGGAAGTTAATTTAAAAACAGTTTAGTAAAAATTTTGGACCATTTTCGATATTTCTAAAGGATTTTTAAATCATTTTTATCAACTTTTAAAAGATTTTTCGAAAGTTCTGTACGATTTTCGAAGTTGTTTAATAAGATTTTAAAGATTTTTCGAATGAAAGATTTAGAGCGATTCGTAAATAAATTATTTTGAAAATTTTATAAAGATTTTTAAAAATTGTAGACAATTTAACACATTTTGGATTTTTAAAGATTTGGGACGATTTTTGAAATTTCTAAATCATTTTCCAAGTGTTTCTTTAACTTTCAAATCAATTTTGACAATTCTGGACTATTTTTGAATATGTTTAAGATTTGTAAATTCTTTAAATTAAATATTTTTGAAAATTCTCGACGGTTTTTAAAGTTGTTGAAGGAATTTTTAGACTTATTTTTATAAATTTTGGACAATTCTATATAATATTTTATTTATTTTCAAAGGAATTTCGATTGTTTTGAAACAGAATTTTATTTAAAAAAATTGAAATCAGTTTTAAGAATTTCAGTCGATCGAAGGCAACGATACCGCATGAAATTGTAAATTCCAAATATTTCGAAAACGGATTGAGATAATGAGACGATTCAAAAACTGAGAGATGCAAATTCTTAGACCAAAGGGAGGGTCGTATTTCTTTTTTACAAATATTTTTAAAAACCGGAGAAAATGACAAAAAACTATCACAACAAAAAAAGGAATACGTACGTACCCCCTCATGTAGATTTTTTAATTTCAATCGCTTGGGAGTAAAACAAAATTTCAAATACTGGAAAAAATTAGTCAGTAGATCACGCCTATACACTAGAAATCTACAAATCTATAATTATAATATACAGGTTTTCGGGAAAATTTGAATTTCTGTTTGAACGTTAATAGTTAATAGTTAATAGTTAATAGTCAGATATATTTTATACCCCATCTATTTATATGTGCACTAAAACAATTATATCCATTTTCTATTCAAACCGGGTCTGTGCAGTATTTTAGTGGAAAAGCAATGTTTGTAGGTCTATATATAAAGTTATAATACAAAATACTTCTTTGTAAAACTTACCTGTATCCATTCATCAGCTTCTTCCATTCCATTCACCATTTGGTCTATAATCCATTTTTTATCACTCCCGAATTATCGCGTTTTTTACATTTTCGACCACATTTATTCTGACATAAAAAACATACCATCGTACTTTAAAATTCCCACAGACCCGTTATCTTAGATGAACTTTTTTGCAGAGCATTTAAGACCCCGGGACTATGTTGCCACAGCCTCAGTCCAACTAAATTATGTAAATTCGATACACAAAACCGATCAATAAAATCGAATTTGATATCTACAAATGCATAACGTAGCTTGACTTTATTGTTTCAGAAATTTTACCGTACGATCCACTTACACGAATATTGCAGGTTTTGATCACATTTCCAAGAAAAATTTGAATTGATATTTGTAATTGAAGTTATTTATATAAATAATTTTATTTTTGACTCATTTCTTTTTCTAAATAAAATTATATAAATTGATTTCTCCATTAAACCACTGTTAACATCCAAAAATATTTAAACTGAATTATTTTTGTGACTATTAATTTATCAATTGAATCTATTTACTAAGAAAAAGGTTAAATAATAAAAAATTACATAAAAATAACTAAAAATTTTGACAATCAAATATTTTTTAATGCAGTCAGTAATCGTTTTATATTTCAAAAAAAACTTATTGAAATTTGTTACTGAAGTTATTTTTATAATAAATTTGATCTCCCAATAAAAATTAAGTAATTGATTTTTATATTAAAAAACTGCTAAAAGTCAAAAATATTTAAAGTAAATTATTTTTGTAAATATTAATTAAACATTTAAATCATATTTCAAATGCGTCTAGAATAAATTACATATAAAAAATGTACGTAAAAATGACTATAAATTTTCCATAGATTAAATAATTGTTTTATATTTTTAAAGAAAAAATATTGAAATTTGTAATAAAATTATTTTTAAAATGATTTTGTCTTTAAATTGTTTTCCAGATAAAAATGATCTAAATTGATTTTTATGTTAAAAACTAAAAATATTTGAACTGAACTATTTTTGTAATTATTAATTTGTCTCACCAAAATAAATTAAACAATAAAAAATTACCAAAAAATCATACATCATACATATTCTTTATTTCTCACACATATATATCCATACCTACCTTTTACCGATACCGATAAAATTTATTACGAAGCGAACTATCTGAAAAAAAAAGAAATTTATTATAGTAAAACAATTCGTAAAATGAATGAAAAATTAATGTAATGGTGGTCCCAACATAAGAAAAATTGTAAGTTTTGATATAACTTAAGTTCATTCTAATCAATTTTTTTTGCATTTTTTATATTTCTAGATGATTTTCAGAGAGTTTTTATTAACTGTTCAATGATTCAAGTATTTATGAAGATCTTCAAGAAGATTTTAAAGATTTTGGAAGATGCAAAAGTACATTATTTTGATTTTTAAAATGTTGGGGCGATTTTTAAAAAGTTTTTATTATTTTTTTAATATTCTTGTGACAATTCTGGGAGATTTTCAAAGATGTTCAAAAAGTTTTTTCTAAATTTTAGACCATTCATAAATATATTATTCTCAAAATTATTGAACAATTTTTAATAACTCTAGGAAATTAAATATATTTTAGATTATTAATAATTCCAGATAATTTTTAAAATATAAATATTTTTGACGATTTAAAAATTTATAATATTCAGATTTTTACCATTTTGGAACATTTTGGATTATCAGAAATGAGTGCCAATTTTTAGTCTGTACTATTTCTAAAAATTTTGGACAGTTGATGAAGAAAGAGATTTTTAGAAATTTAAAATATTTTTCAAATTATATTTTTCTTTTCATTTTCAGAACTAATTTAGTCTTTTTTAAAATTTCGATATTTTTAGATTTTTCAATATTACGATACATTTTTGAACATTAGTAATTTCGGTCCACTTTGAATAATTTTTCGATGAGTTTCTAATGAATGTTCTGCCCTGAATTTTATTTAAAAAATTGGAATTGGTTTTAAGAATTTCAGACAATTTTTGGCTCGATCGTCAAAAGATTAATGAATCTTAACTGATTTTACAAAATCACAAATACTCAATTTTGAAAATTTTAAACATTTTTTCTAATATTTTGATAATTAAACGACTATTTCCAGATACTATAAATAATTTTTACGGAGGTTTATATAATTTTATTAGATTTTTAAGAATTTCGTGTTGATTTTAAAGACTTTTTTTTATTTTATATAGGTACAACCCGGAAAATCCATTTGTGTGCTATCCATCAAAATCAGAAATCCATCGTTTGCTCGTCGCGTTACATGAAACCCGCTACACCGGATTCAAAAACCCGCCGGTGGATTTTTGCAATAGAAAACGACCCGCGCACACCATCATGACGAACATGCACTTTGGTGGAAAATAAACACAGGAAACAACAAAAATAAAAAAAATAGATTTGGATCGGTGAGATTTTTATTCTATTTTTTGTCGTATACATAATACGAGAAAATTTGAAGCGGGAAATAATGTCACCGACAAATTTAAGATGGAAATCATGCGTTTATTTTAAATTGTTCAATTACAGTTGATGATGTAATAGTATTTCTATTCTAAATTAAAAAACCTCCAAAAAAAACCACGAAATTAAAAAGTTCCATGGGCGTAGCTGCTTAAGTATCTACATAAATTTGATATTCATCTAAATAATAAGATAAAGACCCTATACATAGTGTTATAATCCACTTTTAGTTTTTACTAATGAATGAAAATTTTTTGCAATTTTTTAGTTTTCTAAAAATTGTCCTTTGTCAATGATTAATTTTTAGTGATGTATTTTTTATATGTATTTCATCACGAAAAAATATGTTTAAAATGATTTAATTTTATTGAGTACCAATATTTCTGGACAGTTTTTTGGTTTATTTATAAGTTTCAATAGTTTTTTGGATCATTTTAAACTTTTTTTAATTATTTTATTACAGTTTTTAACAGATTTTTGGATTTTTTGGAACATTATTTTCGTTGATTTTTGCATAAGTTTCAACAGTTTTAAATAATTTTCAACAGTTTTTTGGATTATTTTGAATAGTTTTTGTTTTTGGATCATTATAAAAAGTTTTAATTTTTTTTATCATTTCTCGACAGTTATGAATAATTTTCCGGATCTTTTTGAATAGTTTTTTGGTTTTTTCTTAACTTTCAACAGTTTTAAACAGATTTTTAATCATTTGGAACATTTTTTTACAATGTTCATTAATTTCAACACAAGTATTTTGCTAAATTACAAATTTAACTTAACAACAACCTCAGATCTTGTTAAAAACTATTAAAAGCAGGTTAAACTAAAAATGAACTTTAACACAATATACTCATCTTCTTTTTTTATGACATGCTCATTTATTTTTATTAGTTTTGAAATTCTTTTAATTATTTCATTGTCCTATTTTACACTATCACTATCACTATCACTATCACTCGAACATATTTAAAATAACTTGTTCTGTTTGTATGTGTAAATCTTTATTTTTAAGTTCATAATTGTTGTGACTTGTTTGTGGAATTTCATGATCTTTTGATATTTCACTATTTAGCTGTAATGCCATATATTTAAAGAAAAGCAAAATTAAAACATTAAGAAACCAATCACTCACACGCGCTACTGCCTGAGAACTTAGAAGAGAAATGATTTACGAAAAGAGAAATTCAGTCAAATATTTAAAAACTGAACTTCACTACCTTAGATATCAACTGATTATACGCGGTATACATAATATTTATATGCCCATTTCTTATATAGCTCTTAACATTAACAAGTACTTATATTGGATAAACCTCGTAAATGGAGTTAAAGTTTATGTTTTACAATTTAGAATATTTATACTATACTGTTAATGCATATTAAAAATATACAGAGTGTCTCGGAATAAAACAAAAAAAATTAAATGTAACTTCCTTAACAAAAGGAAGGTTTTTAATATTGTTACTCCAGACATCCTGTATAAAAATGAGACATATCTTAATTTACAATTATTATTATATAATAAATATTTTAATGTACACTGTTTATGATTATTGACAGGAAACAGCGAATAAATAATGTATATATTTTTTTGTGTATTATTTACGAATTTTTCCAAAAGCTGCACTGTACCTTCCTATTTTCTAATAGTAAGCATACTTAATTTTTTTGCTTATTTTAAATCGAATAATTCTTTAATATATGCATCTAAAAATAAGAATGCATCACCACCAATTATTCTTATGGTAATTGATTTTTTAGATAATCTAATAATTATCCGTTAATTTATAAATCCGAAGGAAGTTTTTCTTTTTTTAAAATAATTTTGAAAAACAATATTAGTTTCTATCCAAAAAAATTTGTTTTGCTGTAGGTGCCATTTCGTTTATTCTTAAATCTTTAAATGTATCGTTTCGATTTTATGTATAGTAATATTAACAACAATTTCATTATTATAATGACTGTTCAAATAATTCTAAAGCCAAATTTTAATATAGTGATATAAATATACTCTTCCTACGACCACTCTTGCAAAAACATTATTTTTTTTTTAATACCTGTGTTATGTTTTTGTTTAATATTGTCTATAAACTAAAAAATACTGAAACTGAAAATTTAAAAAAAATGAAAGTTCATAATTTTTTTTGTATCTTCATACACAGATTTAAGAGGGAAAGAATTTTTGCAAATCTTGTGGTCTTAGGAAATATAATGTAAATTAGTGTGAAAGTGGGTTTGGCACTCGTGGGATTGTAGCACTCAGCTGAAGATAGTTCCACTCGTGTGCAAAATGCCACTTTAAAAATATTATGTATTTTATCTTTATATCGATGTAACTCATGTTTACTGAAATGTATTCTAAATATACATTTTATCCAATAATTGTAACCTATAGTTATTTTATGAGATTTAAGAAATAAAAAGAAAATATTTATATTTTTAGATTTTTTTGAAAATGTTTTATTTAATAAAATATATTTATTTTTTACGTCGAGTAAAAATAATAATTGTAACAATATTTTCTAGAAAATATTACAAAATTTAATTTGGATTTTCATAGATTTTCTTTTTAATAAACAAATTAAAAATTTAAAATTAAAAAAAAGTTTTTGCAGCGTTCACGAATATATTGCAATTTTTTAAAAATCTATGACCGAATTTATAAAAATAAAAATGTAAATGATTTTTTTTAGATTTATGTAATGTATTAATTAATTTAAAAATTTTTCAAAATATTAAAAAAATGTGGAACTATTTTTTTTTCGAAGTTTTCAACGATTTTGTATAATTTTTTGAATTATTTTGAAATGAATTTTGATTGTTTCGAAACAAAATAAATGTTTTAAACATATGAGTGATTTAAAGAAAATTAAACCAATTTGAGCGATTTATTGATATTTAAAAATAATAACAAACTATTTTTTTTTTAATTCTAATGATTTTTTTTAGATTGGATCACTTCTGGATATTCTGGTTCATTTTTAAATATTTTGGATGTTTTAAAGAGATGGTACTATCTATTTGTAAAAAATGACAATTTTCAAAATTTTAAATAATATTGAATCATTTTTAATGTTTTAATTTCAAAAATATTATGAGTAATTTAAAAAAATTGGAGTCGGTTTTAGTGATTTAGCAATTCTCAAAAATAATTAATAATTTTTTATTCTGGATAAATATAAAATATTTTCTAGAGAAATATTACAGAATTTAACTAGGATTTTCATAAATTTTGTTTTTAATTAATAAATTTAAAATTTAAGTGATTTTTGAAATTAACGTTGTTGGAGAATTTAGAAATATATTCTTTTTAAATATTATGAAGTCATTTAAAAGAAATTTTAAAATTGGATCACTTTTAATATTCTTGTTTCTATATGATACAATTTGTTTCAAAAAATGGTAATTTTGAAAGTTTTTAACCATTTAGAATAATTTTTAGAAGTTTTTTCTATTGTTCCGAAACAAAATTAAATGTAACAAAAATATTTTGAGCTATTTAATAAAATTGAAATCGGTATAAGCGATTGAACAATATTTTTAAAGTAAAACATTTTCAAATATCCTTTTTAATTTTTAAATATTTTGAACGATTTTTAACCACTATTTGTTTAAAAAACGATCATTTTCAAAATGTTGAACCATTTTGATTAAATTTTGGATGTTTTTCGATTATTTGGAAACAAAATGAAATATTTTAAAAACTTTATGAGCGATTTAAAAAATATGAAACCGGTATTAGCAAATTAACTTTATTTTGAAAGTTTATTAACTATTTTCAAAGTTCTGGCCCATTTTAAATAATTTCAAATGAATTTCGATTGTTCCAAAATTAAATTCAATCTTTTAAAAATGTTATGAAAGGATTAAACAATTGGATTCGTTTTAGGGATGTAACGATTTAGCAATTCTTATTACTTTGGAAATTATTAAAAAATTACCTTAAATTTAATTTTTTTTAATAGTTTTAATATATATAAAAGATTCATATTTTTTTTCCATTCCTAAAAAATACTTTTATTAAAAAAACGTTCTTTAATAAAATATGTCTATTTTTTACTTTGGATAAAATATATAAAAATAAAATAATAACACTTTCTAGAGAAATATTAAAAAAGCTTTGTTTTTCAGAGAAAACAAATTATAATAACACTTAAATAGCACAAAAATATCTAATAAAGGATATAATGGTGTAATATGTATACTATATAATACTTTATAAAATGTTTAGCGTCATATCAATTTAAAAGTAAGACTGTTAATTAAGTATTTCTTCTCCCATAAATTGTATTAACATTAAAATAATGTAAATTTTAAATGAATCAATACTTATCCAATAAATGTTTTTTCTGTTAACTATCGAATTGGGTTTTATTTAAAAAAATTAATCAATAACTTTCAGTTTTCCTTAAATATATTTGTGGATTTTTTAAAAATTATTTACTTGAAAAATTGAAAGTGAGAGAGTAAAAGCTGGTCATTATGTCATAAATAAACCAATATTATTCTTGAGACAATATAATTAAGTATGGGCATTTTGTCCTTCTTTTTGACCACATTAAGCCAAACAAAAACTTCCTGCAGGTGTTAAGCCGAGTTTATACTTAACCGCGTCCTTTATGAACTCGAAAAATAAGATTTAAATTTTGATAATTTTCTATTTTTTTTTTCCGTAAAATAATAAAAAAATTAAAATGTCAGTTTTCAAAGAAACTTTTAACACATTTTGAATGAATTGCAAAAATTACCCCAATAATAAAATACTGGTGAAACAAAAATTTCGTGGAAATTTTAAAGTTGATCAACAGACCTTCAATTTTTTTTCAAAATAATGAATATCTTTTGATTTTACTGTAGTTTTAAATAGAGTGATTCCAAGGGATTGTTATTAGATTCCTTAATCCAGAGGAGTCAGAAAATCTAAAAAAATTTTTTATACATTTTAGACGATTTTTAATGAGTTTCAATAAATTTGAAAATATTTAATCTACCTTTTGAAAACTTTAGACTCCTTTGAGAAATAATGAAAGATTGTCAATTTTCAAACATTTTGTACAGTTTTAAAAATGTTAAGACTATATTTTTTTAAATAAATATTTTATAAGATTCTATAATAAATCTGAAAGTTTTTAAAGATTTCAGACTTTTAAAAATTTCTGCGAGATCCATAAACCTTTCAATTTTAACAATTTAGGGAGATTCTGGATCTTTTGGAAATTTTTGGACGATTTTAAATCATTTTAGATGATTTTAATGAATTTAAATAAATTTGGAAATATTTTTAAAGTCTTTCATCCAACTTTTGAAAACTTTAGACAAACAATGAAAGATTTTTCGGATTTTTTTTTTAATAATTGGGACAATTTTCAAAAAATTTATACAATTTTCAAATTTTTACGACTAAGTTTTAAACAATAAATATTCCTAGGAGATTCTAGACAATAAATTTCATAGTTTTTAAAGATACCAGACTTTTCAAAATTTCTGAAAGATTGGTAAATTTTTCAAGAGATTTTTATTAATTTTCTATCATTTTTTTTATTTCTGCTAGCACTAAAATTCTAATCTCAAGTTCTCTCCTTTTTTCTAGATTTCAATATATTTTCCCTTGATTGATATTATATTCGAAATCCCTATTTGTAGTTATTAATCTTTTTCTCTACTTTTATTTATTTTTTAAAACTCGAAAATTTTTAAAAATTGCCTCAATTATTAAAAAAAAATCCGAAAATCTTTCATTTTTCTCAAAGGGGCTTAAACATATTTTTAGTTATTTTAGAATCATCGTAAGATTTACAAAATGATCCAGAATTTCGCCAAATTATCAGAAATAGTGTAAAAAAACCTCTTGAAAAGTTTAATACAGAATATTTTAGAAATATTTATTTTTTTAAATTTAGTTTTAAAACTCGAAAATTGTACAAAACTTTTGAAAATTGCCCCAATTATTAAGAATTCATTCTCAAGAATCCAAAGTTTTCAAAAGTTGTATTAAATACTTTAAAAATATTTTTAATACCATTAAAAATCGGCTAAAATATTTTAGAATTTGTAAAATAATCCAGAATATCCTAATTTGTCAAAAATAGCGTAAAAAATTGTACAAACTCATTAAAAATAATGTATGTACATAAGTTTTAAATATTGTTAAAATCTCTTGCATAATAATAGTCGACCATGGTATTTCCAATTCAAAGAATTCGAAGTTTTCTTAATGATTCATTCTTTATTTCTCTTATTGCAAATACCGCATATCTTATCTTTAGAATCTGTTTATTTTATGAATATTCTAACAACTGGAAAGGATATATTACAAGTCAGTCAAATCTTACCAACCATCGTACACACTACAATGAACCTCTACATTTTATTTTTCTTCATATTTTCATCAACACTTTTCGACCAAACAACCCAAAACAACACGGAAAAAATTATTTGCGGCACGGTTTTCACCGAAAACAAATTTCGCATAAAATCCCCGAATTATCCCGAAAACTACCCCCCTAACGTTTCCTGCGATTACGTCCTTAAAAATCCCGTCGAATGTCCCACGTACTTCAAATTCGATTTCGTCAATTTTCTTCTGGAAAATTCGGTGGGTTGCGTTAAAGACAGGCTGATAATTCAAAATCAAGATGCGTTATGCGGAACGGGACCAAAAAGTCCCGAAGGAAAAGCTTATTTCTCGAAGAACGGCACGTTGAACGTGACGTTTATGTCGGATGGAAATGGGAGTTCCACAGGGTTCGATATAGTGGTGACTAGAAGGGATTGCCTGGATTATGAAGAGGGAAAAGAAAGTACTACCGTCGATTTTACTGAAAATGTAAGTTTAGTTTATTGAAAATAATTATTTTGTTATGATTGTATTATTTACATTTTTCCATTTTTTGTAAAAATTTCGAGATATTGTGCATGTATTATTGTAAAAATTTTAAAAATATTTGGAAGATTTTAACAAATCTTGTATTAATTTGGATTATGAAAGATATTTTATGGTTTTTAACAATATTTTAAAGTATCCCGAAAATTTTAAACATTTTTTAAAGATTTTTAAAATACATTTAATAAAAAATATCTTTCAGATGTTTCGAATATTTTGTATTAATTTGGAAAATTCTTAATAATTTGTTGAAAGGTTCAGTTTAGTTTTTAAGATTATTGAAAAAATTTAAAATTATTTCGACAATTTTGAAATAATCTCATATTATTTTGGATAATTATTAAATCTTTTAAAAAATCTGGACAACTTTGAGTTTTTAGAGGATTTTTAAAAGTTCCAGGTTTTGAAAAATTTCGAAAATAATGAATAATTTAATTTAAAAAATTATGAAATATTTAATTTCAAAGTTTTTAGTTAGATATTCAAAGTTTATGGACCGTTCTATAATTTTTTTAAGAATTTGAAATCCTTTTTAGATGAATAAATATATAAAAATTATGAATAATTAAATATTTTTTAAAATTCCTAACAATTTTAAAATATTTTCGATTATTTCTAAAATCTTAAAGTAATTTAAAAAATTGGGGAAAATTTATGAAACGCTTTTAAATTGAACAATAATGAAAGTTTCCAGAAAATTATAAAATATATCTCAAAGTTTCTAGAAGATTTGATAATGTTTCTTATGATATTGGGAAATCTTAAAAATTACGGAAAACTATATTTAACAAAGTTTTGATCAAGAATGACAATTTCTAGAAAATTATTTCATTTTCAAAATTTTTGAAGTCGTAAACTTTTCAACAAGAAGTTTGGACAATTTTGATTTTTTTGATATAACATTTTGGGAAATTTGCATCTATTTAGAAGTTTTTCGATGATTCTAAAACATTTCTGATGATGCTAAAAATTTTGAAAGCTTTTGATCCATCTTTAAAAACATTAGGCTAGTTTAAGAAGTAACAAAATATTTAAATTATCGGAACAGTTCTTAAAGATTTTGAACAATTTTCAAAAGTTTCTAAAAGATTTGAAATCCTTTTAACACATTAAAAATTCCGAATAATTTCAAAAAATCCATGTTTTTTAATTCTTAGATAGAAATATTAATACATTTTCAAATAACTTTTAATAATTAAGTAAGTTAATTCTTAAGAGTTTTAAAACATTGTGAATAATTTATAAAGCTTTTGGAAGAAATTTATAAATATAAATAGGATCTTCAAATTTTTATACTATTTTGTGATTGACATTATGATAATCCTCAAACGCTTTGGACGATTCTGAAATATTCGAAAAAAACTTTTACAGTTTCTACGCTATTAAACTACTTATTATTAATTTTGAATCCTCACAGAATTGAATAACCCATATTTTATTTTAGCTCGAAACATCAACATTACAACCCGAATTTTCAACACAACCTTTTCACCCATTCCACCTCCCCATTCTCCCATCAACCGAAACACAACTCCCCCACTGCTGCCAAAACACTTACAACGCAAGAAGATTTTTCATAACAAGTCCCAATTTCCCTACCACCTTAAAAACAAAAACCGAATGTGCCATCAACATTCAAAAATCACACCAAAACATTTGCAGGCTAAGACTGACATTCCTGTATTTCCATTTGGGTAAGAACAATCACAATTAAATTTATTTTTTATTAATACTGATGAACCAAAATAGTTGTAGACTTCAAGGTCGAGCAAGAAAAGAAAGTCGTCTGTAGTCAGATTTCCGTTGTTCCATATATACCAGTAATAATAAGTTGTTGCTGATTTCGCTTCAAGTTATTCGATAAATTAAATTATTAATAATGATATTCTAAATATTCTTGTGATAAATGTATAATGTTTTTAAGAATATTTTTACTTGAATGTCAACAAATCTATTTTTATTTAAACAAAGGTTATTTTGAAAGTACCGATGTCATTAAATAATAATGTTGAATAATCTTTGTCAATATTTTCTTTTAGAATCAACCAGTTCAAACTCTTGTCCGTATGGTTACCTTAAAATCGATGGCAAATTAATCTGCGGTTGCAACTCGGCGTTGAAAGTAACTACGACTTTCGAAAACGAAAATGTCAAAACATTAATTTTTAAATCCGAGGGAGTAAATGTTGATTTTCAATCTGGATTTATTATAGAAGTTATTCAAGATCAATGTCCTACTAAATACTATCCGGCCTATAGGAGTTATATTAACAGATCTACCGGAGTAGATCAGAAAAAGAGTGCGCCTATAATTGTGTACCAAACTAATATCGAAAAAGCCAAATTGATCCACCAAAACACAGAAATTTCAAACGATAACAGATTTTTGAATCTACCAGGATGGATTAGAAGTTTTTACTACTTCTCAGAGCCTGATTACAATGCTTTAGAACCAACAGACGACGAACCCACTTTTATAGACACTTCAACTTTGAATTCTGTTGTAACCAAGTTCAATTCGAATGAATGTATAAATTGGAACAGAATTCAACTTTACAATCTATACAATCGGTATGGCAGGAATCTGCAAACGTGCACCAGGACTCAGGAAACAGGAAGGGAGAAAAGTAATTGCGTTGAATTGGATTATTTGAATGGGTATTTCAAGAGTCCTGGTTATCCGTTTTATTACCCAAAACGTTTGAATATTTGCTACAGGTAAACAATTTCGATTTATGGTGGGAAAATTTATTATATCATATTTTTTTTGTATGATTTAGATTTAGGAAACAAGCAGGATATTGCGGCGTTCGAATTTTTATGGCAGATTTTCAACTACAAAATAGTTATGGATGTCGTAAAGATTACGTTTTATTTGAAAATGGAAATAGATATTGCGGTAATAATCTATTTCGTCAATACTGTAAGTACTTCTTAGAATTTTTTGCTAATGTACTAAAATTTTTAAAATGCTTCCAGGGACAATTGACTTAACTTACAAAACTTTCACTGATATGATCTTCAAAACCGATAAATTCTTCTGCGGACGAGGTTTTTATGGGACTTACAGTCAAATAGCCTGCAACCCTGGGACTGATTATCCCTATTATCCTCCCGATCGTCCCGATTTTAGAACTACCACCACAACTACAACTACGACTACGTTAAGGCCTGTTCCGATCTGCGACAGATATATTTCTGATCAGTACTTTGCATTCGAAGTCAATCAAGATGCGGCGGAAAGATGTTCCTTCCAAATTAGGAGATTCACTAAAGTAGTTAAATCGCCCAATATAAATACTAATCTAATTTGAAATGTTATTGATGTTTTAGGATGTTTGCAAGATCAATCTGTATTTTGAAAATTTCGATCTGTTCTGTGGTTCTGAGTCTTTAATAGTGGACAATATGGCGCTTTGTGGACACATGGCGGGAAGAAGAAGTAAGTCAATTTTTTATTTATAGAATTTTTGAGATTTTGTACAGTAAATGGTTCGGAAATTAGCAAGATTGTTCGATAGTTTCGGAACTCTCTTAACTATTAATTAGATATATCTAGGTGTTCATTTATGAGGTGACTCAGAAATGTGCTGAAAAATATCTGAGAGTTTGGTCATGCGATCGCTTGAGTCATTTTTATGTAACTATTTAAGAAATTTTGAGCTTTTTCTCAAACTGGTATTATTTAAAAAAAAATCGAGTTATTGGATCAGATATTTTTCTGAATTCAGTCTTATGCGACAATCCCTAATTTCATAAGTTCGCTAAAAAATTCAACATTTAATTTATTTGCTCAAGCATTTCTGAGTTCTCCTTAAAACTGAGCGGTTTTTGAGCAGTTTTCGTGAGAAAGAAATTCTAAGTTTTTGTGAATTTTGTTTAAAATTGAATCAACGTTTTTGCAGGAACTCAGAAATTACTTGGTTCAAGAAAACAAAATCCAAAAACTTTTCTACTAGAGACATCTATCGTGGAATTGCTAAATTTAAAAGCTATTACTAAGTTTTGCTATAGTACACTTTATTTTTGAATTAAAACCTGTCAATAGTGAGAATAATCGTGATATAAAAAGAAAACATAGATGCGCCATTTTCAAAATCCTATTTCTATTAAAATAAAATTGGGAAAAACAATTTATGTTTAGATGATATTATAATATAATCACTCTAGTATCTGGAATATTCGTTTTTTATCACTCTATTTATTTTAATCTATTAAATTTGTTTCATATATGAGCTCGATACTCAATTAGGCAAAGGCCATCTATTTCTGAGTAGTGCTCAATAAAAAAGTTGGTGGAATGAAATATCTATAACAAACAAGCTCTAAGTTGTGATGTCAACCAAAAGGTGGCGCCATGTATCTGTGATTCTAAATTATTTTTTTTATTTAAGTTGGTGTACTCGTAAATTTAAATTTTTTCCGTTAGTTTCAGTTAACTTTGTGGAAAATAACGATTTAATACAGATTATATACAGAAGCACTTTGGCAAATAAGTACGGTGCTTTTAAATTCAGAATAACTGGGGAACAAATAACTGATGATTGCTTGTGTAAGTAACAATTTTCGTTCTATATATTTATTTTTGGTTTTTAACTGGAGTTTTTATTTATTTTAACTTTGCTATTTTTAGATCCAGAACCTCCAGTTCAACGTTTTATAGTAAAATCCTAAAGTGGATTGCCGAATATTTTTGGTTTTATTAGAAATAATCAGTTTGTTGTATTTTAAGTGAAAATAGCCATACTACACTTGACCTCAAAATTGAATTGATAATTTGTTTTACTTAATTACAAAAAAATTATCATTCAATAGGTACTTTCAGTGGTCATTTTCAGTTATTGTATTTTTAGGAAGAGATAATTAGTACAAGGGTGAGATGGGGAAAGTTTGTTTTATTTTTGGCTGTACAGTTGAATTTTCTACTAAAAATGTTGCACTGTTGTCAGATAGTTTTAATAAATAAAAAAAATTGTCAATAGAACTAATGATGTTGCCAATAATTTTAATAAATAAGAAATACCTGCGAATAAATTTGATACATTAATAAAATTTCCTTGTTTACACTTTATTTTAATTTTAAGAAAAGATCAATATTAATAATTACCTGATCCTAACAATGAAACATTCTGGTGAATTTTGCGGTTCAGTGTAGTTCTAATCATTTTATTTAATTAAGTTACCAAAACCTAAATCGATTCTCTTCTAGTATAATTGTTCTTAAAATAATCTACAGAATATTAGACATATTAGTATTATTAGATACAAATATACAATATTAAAAGAAGCCAAACATTTGAACACGTTGAAATATTCTTGATCCACACGTGGCCTACAAAAGCTCTGTTATAATCCCAATTAGTATTTATTAATTTCATCTTCATGTACATTTTTTTTTTCAAAATAATATGTAACAACATCTTATTATCTTATTATAATGTTTTAATGTTTAATTATTTGAGTTTAATTATGCCATTAGTAATCACTCTTTCATATTTAGTTTAATATTTCTTTTTTTATTTAATTAGGACAGGTATTTTAATATTTTCTTCTGAATGTATTCTGTGTTAAATAAGTTAATATATTAAATGTTATATGCAAGTTAGTTTACTTTTTTTTTGAATAAGTTTTATTATTAAAACGTTCAAGTAATGTTTAATTGAAAATTTAGAAAAATATATTTTCAAATAATGTTTCAGATAATATTAAATATTTTTAAAAAAGTCAGTTAAATATTTTTGGCGAAAGATTTTTAAAAGTCCCGATATTAAAAAAATTACATTTTTTTTGTAAAATCCCATTGATGAAATCGAGATTATAATAAATCTTGATTTTAAAGCGGAGATTTTAAAGAATGAAATTTTTTTTGAAAACTTTACTTTTCTTTCAAAATCTCTACTTCGATATCGAGATAAATTTCGACATTAAAGAACAAATCTTAATAAAACTCAATTTTAATCCTCAAAAATATATTGTGTATGTTCAAAATCTCGACTTTAAAGTTAATATTTATATAAATGTCAATATTGTTTCAGAAATCGAAAAAATCATGTTTTATATGTCTTTTTAAATTTATGTTGTAAAGGATTGCGACTTTAAATCTAAAATCTTAAGAAATATCGACTTTAAAACAGAGATTTTAAAAAAATTCGTATTTTTAAAGTCGAGATTTTAAAAAATGTCGGTTTTAAATACCAAATATAAATACATTTTTATTTTAAGTAAAAACTATCAAAAAATGGCTGTTTTTTTAGATCTCGATTTTGAATCTCGGCTTTAAACAGAAAATTTTAATAAATTTCAATGTAAAACCAAAAAATCTTGACTTTAAATCTAGTATTTTTCTTTAAAATTTCGATTGAAAGTCGAGATTTTAAAGAACTTCGATTTTAAACTCCAAACTTGAATAAGTTTTGATTTTAAAGTAAAAATAATAAAAAATAGCATTTTCTTCTTTAAGTTTTTCATTATGAAGTCGAAATTTTGGTATAACTTTTAATGGACCTCTATTTTAAATCAAAAAATCTTTAAAAATCTCAAGTTTCGCTTCGAAATCTCATTTTGAATGTTATAATATTACAATAAAAATAAATTTTAAATTTTAAGAATATCGCCTTTAAATCAGAGAAATGAAACAAATGTAGTGTTTTTCTATAAGATTTAGATTTAAAAAATCTCGATTTTAAAATAAAAACATTTTAAATTCAGTTCTTTTAAAAAAAAGTCTGGATTATGCAGTTGACATTTTGATAAATCTTAATTATAAAGTCGAGTAGAGTTTCACAAAAATATTTAAAAATTTTCTTAATTTTTTTTTCGAGATCTTTACTTTGATGTCGAGCTTTTATTTAGTGTCAATTTTAAAGAGACAAATTTCAATAAACCTCAAACCTCAATTTTAAACCAAAATATCTTTCAAAATCGTGTTTCGACTTTTTGAAGTCAACATTTCTATGGATCTTAAATCTAAAATCTTAAGATATTTCGATATCGAATAAATTTTTTTTTAAATCTTGTGTTTTTAAAGTTTACTGTTTTAATTGAAATTTATGGATCTTAATTTTAAAAGAGAAATCTAAGAAAATCCAAATTTTGACTTGTCAATGTTAATTAAAAAATCTCATAGATGGGGTGAAAAAAATTTCCAATGTTAAATTTTTATTCAATTACAGTTTTTATTCTTTATTTAATAATTATACAATATAAACATTTCCTATACGTAAACAAATTAATATTCACTGTATAATACGAGTATTTACCAAATATTACTTTGGAAAGATGTAAAATATATTCATTAAATATTTGATTTAAATATTGTAAATATTGTAATATTTAATTTAAATATTGTAATATTTAATTTAAATATTGTAATATTTGATTTAAATATTGTAATATTTGATTTAAATATTGTAAAGCAAATATTTAATAAATACTTAGTTTGTATAATAAATATTTAAAAAAACATATATTTTTTTATATAAATAAAATATTTATAATATATTTGGTGCTATTAGGGTTGTTTTCATATCATTTGAAAATTATATTAAACTTATATTTTTTGGGACATTAGTTAATATAATCTAATATTCCCGAATATTAATCAGTTAATATACAATTTTAACTACTTTATAGTAGCATAAAACCAGTATTAATCAATTAATTAACGAATTGATTAACCGAAAATCTCGTTTGCCCAAATTAGAAAGTATTTTCAATGAAACAGTCTTTTTTATAACCCCGACGGTCAATTTATACGTTTGACCCTAGGCATAAATTTCCTTTCATTAGGAGCTATTTTAATTTTCTATAAAATTTTTTCCTCGTCCTGCCGACCGAGTTGAACGTCCTTTTTACAAGGTACTAATTAATCAGGCCCGGACTAGCCCACGAAAAATAGAAAATGAAGTAAACCATCAAAAGCAAATTAATTTAACGTTTATTTGATGATTTTACCTAATTGTAGGGATAGAAAATATATTTTCATTAGTGCTACTCAAAAATGATAAATGTTTGCTTAAATTGAGTTTTGAACTTTTTTTCCAGAAAGTGTAGGAAATTAGATTTTTATGGAGTTGAAGAATTCAGTATTTATTTTTTTTAGAAGTGTGTTTTCTTAAGGGGTATTTTATTTTGGAATTTGGTGCTGTTTCGTCTCTGTTGGATTCTCTGGGTTATTTTCATTTTCATTGTTTTCATTGCTGAGGTTGTTAAAGCCATTTCGACTTAGTAGGTCTCTGCCATTGTAGATAATTTATTTCATAGTGTTTTTCATACGGATAAGGTCAATAAACTAGGCATGAAAATCATCTGTTACATTTATTATTCATAAGCCATAATTGTAAGTTTTTAATTTAGTTATCAATATGCAAAATTTTTAAACTGGTTATTTTATAGTTTTATACATTCAAATTTCGGATACTAAAGTTATATTATTAATTATTCTTAATAATAATCAATAATTTGTTTACATAGTGTCTAAAAATTCATAGTTGTTATTTTTTTTTATAAACTTCCCCTTTGAAAATTTTTAAATTATTCCCAGTGGTGTACTGCAAGTGTTAAAAGAACCATAACCCCAATATTTTCTACGCTTCTGGCTAAAAAGAAATAATTTTGATTTCATATAAAATGTATATTAATAAATAATGGATAAATTAAATTATCTAAAAATGCACTTATTTCATAAATGAGGTGACCCATATGTAATTTTCGAATATTGTTTTTTGTGAAATGAATTAAAATAGTTTTTATATGATTAATATTTTATAGACTATTTAATCAAAATTAAAATTAATTACAATTATTGACTTTCAGTCCAAAAGGAGGCAAAAAATTACCCTGAAGATTTAAAAAAATAATTTTGGAATATTATGAAAGGGTTTTATGATTCATGAATTAAATTAAAATGTTTAAATGTTAAAATAACATGATTTAAAAAAATATTTTGGACAATATAAAAAATATGTATCTTTTAGACATTTCCAATATTTTGGAATATGGAAGATTTTTAACTTGAAAAATATTGGACTACAAAAAGTTAATTTTAATGTTCCAAGAGAGTTTTAAAAATTCTTTAAGACCACAAAAACAATATTTTGACCTATTTTAAAAGTATCTTTTCACTTATTAAAATATTTTATCTAATAAAAGATTTTTAACAATTTAGGAACATTTTTGAAATATTCTCATCAAATTTAAAATATTCTGAATAATTTTAAAAACCAAAAAAATTATTTTAAATTATGTGGGTGATCTTAAAATATTTTTATATTATTTGGAAAGCATATGAAACACTTTTGTTAAATATTTTGAAGAAACTGGACAATTTTGAAAATTTTTAAAGGATTTTAAAATATTCCAGGTTTTAAAACATGCTGATATTTATAAATTTAAAAAAAAATATTTTTGAAAATTATGATAATACGTACTACTTACAATTTTTAAAAATATTAAAATGTTTTAGTTTGTTTTAAAATGTTAGAGCCGGTTTAAAAAATTTTTGAATATTTCAAAAAAATTAAATTTAAACCGTTTTAAAGAATACCTTTTCCTTTTCAGATATTTTGTATTAATATGAAAGGTTTTTATAATTTCTAAAAATTTTGGAAATTTACTGGTTCCAAGATTGAGGTCAATTTTTAATATTATTGGAAGAATTTAAATAAATTTTAACGATTTTAAAATAATCTCATTATTTTGGAAAATTGTGAAAGATTTTTGGATGATTCTTTAATATTTTAAAAAATCCAAGAATTTTAGTTTACAGTTTTTTTTATATATTTGGACAATTTTAAAAAATCTAGTTTTGGAAATAATTATTATTTATATATATTATTGTAGTTTGTTTTAAAATGTTACAGTTGGGTTTTAAAAGTTTTGAAGATAACAAAAAAAATATTTAGAACCATTTTAAAAACTAACTTTCATTTTTTCAGATATTTTTTATTAATATGAGATTTTCATCGATTTTTGAAAATTTTTTAAATAGTCGAAACAACTTTAAATGATTCAGGTTAATTTTTGAAATTATTGGCAGAATTTTGAATTAATTTGACTATTTTAAAATAATTTTAGAATATTCCGAAAACTTTTCGGACGATTGTTAATAACTTTAAAGAACTGGATAATTTTGAAAGTTTAAGATGATTTTAAAAAATTCCGGGTTTTGGAAGATTCTCAAAAATGAATATATTTGGGCAATTGTTACAAAATGTACTTCAGAAATTATGAAAATACTACTATGATTCTTAAAAATATTGCACAATATCAAAAGTTTGTTATAAAATGTCACAGACGGGTTTTAAAAACTTTTTATAAGATTAAAAAAAATATTTAAGCTCATTTAAAAAAACTCAATTATTAAAATTAAAGATTTTAAATAATTTCTGAAAATATTCTGGTCATGTTTAAAAGATTTTTAATACCAATAGAATTTTAGGAAACCCTAAAGATTTTTCATGTTTCTTATTTATATGGGTTATTTTTATTATTTTTTGATGAATTTAAAGATCTTTTCAGAACAAGTATATTAATAAAATTTTATTTATTTCAAGACATTAGTATATGGTATAAGTTTGGAAGCCAAGCTTTTAATCACCTTGTGCAAAACAAGGTACACTAAAATTATATTTAAAAAATTTTAGTCTCGAATATTTTTATAAAATTGATATTTTGTCAACAGATTCAGTTCCAATTATTTCCTGACTTTATTTTTTTTCCAGTGACCTAAAGAATTTTTTTAACCAGAATACAAAAATACCATTATTCAAAAAGTAACTACGAATCTCGATAAAAAGAATTACTAAAAATTGTAAAGCGCCTTGTATTATATTAGAACTGAAAACACATCTGTGATTTACTTAAGTACACGAGAACACATTTTCTTTTCACTTCTAATCCTCTGAAATCCGTGAAAATTATCGACGGCAAACAAACGTGACTTTGTCATGTGACTGTCAGTGAAATCAGTCCTGAAAGGGCTTCATTTCAGGGTGTACTTTTCAGACCCAACGAGTTACCTCAGTTAGTGGCCCGACAAGGTCCTTTTTTAAAGTGTCGAAACGCCGTGAAACGTTCGTCAACCATTAAAAAAAAGTTTCCTTCAAAAAAAAAAATAACAAAAACAGGAAAACAGGAGAAAGGTGAGTAGTTAAATGTAGTTATTGTAGCAAGTTGCGAAAATAATATGAAAAATGAAAATAATTTTGCTAAGATTATACTTTTTCCAGAAAGGAAGGAATTTAGTTAAATATTTGTTGCAACAGATTTTTAAATAATATTTACGCATATTAGCAAAATATTAGTTTTTAAATATTATATAAATATTTGTGGGGAGAGATTTTTAAATATTAGTTAAATATTTTCTACGCATATTCGTTAAACATTAGATTAAAATATTTATGTACTATTATATTTATATTTTCTTTTCCATTATTATTACCAACATTTATTCTATATTAATATTAAAATGCTTTTAAAGAATTTCTCAATTTATGATATATTAATAATATGATGATATCCCAACCATTTTTAATGTTGAAAGTTTAAATTTTATTGAATCTCCATTTTAAACCTGAAATTTAAAAATATAGAATTTTACTTCTAAATCTCGACAATAAATTATCTTGAGTTTTTTATTGAGTCTCGATTTTAGAAATATTAATATCACAAATTATTACGAAAGTCCAATTTTTCCAAAAACCCTAGATTTTTATTTAAATCACATATTACAAAAAACTCAATTTTTAATAATAATTGCAATATTTAGAAAATCCTAGATTTCTTGCTAAAATAATAAATTCTTACAAAATTCTAATTTTTAGCAAAATGTTTTTAATAAAGATTTAATTATTATTTTTAAAATCCCCGATTATTAAAAAATCCCAGCCTTTTGCTAAAATCATAAACTATTCAATTTTTTCCCAAAAAATACTATTTTTTTTTATAAACATCCAGTTTTTCCAAAATCCCTCACCGAAACTTTAATTTTATACTAAAATAACAATAACAAATTATTTCAAAAATCACAATGTTTGCAAAAATCATAATTTTTAGCACTCTTAATTTTTTTAGAAAAATACAGACCTTTATTAGAGTAATTAGCTTATAAAAAAAATTCAGTATTCAAAAAAGTCACAATTTTTTTATGAAAACATAAATTATTGCAAACATTCACGTCTTTTCTAAAATCACAATCTAATAAAAACAAATATAATTTTTTTTTATAAAGATGCAGTTTTCCAAAATTACCAATCATTACAAAAATCCTAATTTCAATATAAATAGCAACTTTTAACTAAAATTGCAAAATTAAGTTCGATGATCATCCCAAAATCAACTTGAAAGGAAGAGAAACAAAAGCCAATAAATAATCATTAAACTGAGGTTGGGGAACTGGAACCAGAGGAAAACGGTTAGGGTGGGTGGCTACAGAAGTCATACAACCAATAATAAAGGCAGAGACCTGTGTAAAGATCATCCCAATTAAAAAGGGGAAGTAACAAGTATCAAAGAACCTTATATATCAAAATTGCAGAAAACGTCAGTCAAACAATTGACTTCCAATAATAATGGAAGAGATATGAAGGGTATTCAGTGGGCTGAAGGTCCAAAATCATGAGGGACTGAAGAAAACCACCCTCCAAAGAAGTGGAAAAAGGAAATCCACAAATGGTGGGGAGATACGAGTAAACAATAAAAATGAAATAAGACAGACTGGTAGGATTTCACTTAGTTCGATAGACAAAATGTCGGATGTTTCTACTGTCAAAACCCTCACTGTTTTGGGCTTTGAGCCTACTTTCATTACCATTATTATTGGAAGTTAGCTGTGAAGGGCATTTGTTTCGCTGACGTTTTCTGCAATTTTGATATATATGTCTCTTTGCTCCTTGTTACTTCCCCTTTTTGAATGGGGTGATCTTTACACAGGTCTCTACCTTTATTATTGGTTATATGACTTGTGTAGCCACCCACCTTAACCGTTTTTCCAACACATGTTGGTGTTTCCTCTGGTTCCTGTTCCCCAACCTCTGATTAATTTTCATTTATTGGCTTTTGTTTTCCTCTTCCTTTCATGATCATTTTGGGTTGATCATTCAACTCGAATTCTACTTGTTTGGTCTAAAACTATCACTCAAAAGGTGAACTCACTTTGGTTTTATTTTAACAAGACATGTTTTTACTTTTAAATATTAAATGAGAATTTAGTTATGTTAAGTTTACTATTTAGTTGTTCTTATTATTGTAATTAACTTTCACGTGTAATTTGGAATATATTTTAACTTCATATGTTAATTTGGATTGAATCTGTAATTTTGCTGTGTTTAAACATTTTTTGGTAAATTTTACGATGTTTTGATTATATTGGTTATTTTCATATGAGCTACCTTTGTAAACCTGTTAACAGTCGAAATTAGTTGTCAATTTTATTAAAGATGATGTGGTAAAGATTTGGAGTTTTCTTTGGTTCAATCTTATTGTCACTAAATGACACAATTAAAACAATTTTGTTTTATCTTCAAGCATTCATTATCCACTCTATTAAATGAAATGAAGCGTAACAAGATTCAAGTGTTTAAATATGCATACATCAAATTCACTTTCATACAGTGAACAGCTCTATTAAGTAAATAGGCCGCTGGTATTATATTTGGTAACAGCACTAATGGTCAATTTATACATATCAACACGTGGCTAAAAACGTTATTTTCAGCTTAAGTTGTGTAATCGCCAAGAATTTCGTATTTAGGAGAGTTTTAGAAGGGCATTCTCCAGCAATTAGTAATCTAGATGGTATTTTATGAATTTATATTGAGAAAATATTTGTCTTCTAATTTAGTTTATGTAAATTTATAGGAGTATTTTGTGTCCTAACAGTAAAAAACAAAAAAAATCGCTAGAAATGATAGAATAAGGAAAAATAAAAACAATAGAATGAAATAAAAAAATCGAAATGTGGTAATAAGAGGGTAATTTTAAAATTTAAAAAAACTGAGAAAATATATTTTAGATTAAATTTATACAACCCGTTTTTTACATATTTTTTTTAGTTTGTTTTAAAATGTCACAGGCGTCTTTAATAATTTTGTAAAACATTATTTTGAATCATTTTAAAAATATATTTTATTTTTTCAAATATTTTTTATTACCTAATATGTAAAATTTTTAACAAAATTTTAAATATTCTAGCCACGTTTAAAGGATTATGAATAATTTGAGAAAACGTTAAAAATTTCAATTTTGTTGATGATTTAAAAATAATTTTATATTATTTTCGGAGGTTACTAAAGATTTTCGAATAATTCTTAAATATTTTTAAAAGTTTTTAAACATTTTTAAAATATACCAGATTTTTGGAAGATTTTCAATAATTCTGAAAAAATTTTAAATAAAACATTTAGGAAATTATGAAAACAATACATACGATTTTTAAAATTATTGAGCTAATTTGAATGTTATTAGTTTGTTTTAAAATAGCACAGTTTTAAAAATTTTTGGAAATCAGAAAAAAAATACTTTGTACTATTTTAAAAAATATCTGTTACTTTTTTGGATATTTTGTACTAACATATAAGATTTTTAACAATTAACAAGAATTTTTTAAATATTCAGGAAAAATTTAAAGGACTTTTAAAAATTTTAAAAATTGCGGAAAGAATTTTAAATTTTGCCGACGATTTTAAAATAATTTTATAATATTTTGAAAGATTATTGGATTATTTTTAATTAATTTAAAGAATATAGCCAATTTTAAAAGTATTTAGAGGTTTTTTTAAATCATTTCTGATTGTTTTTATTTTATGTTAAAAAAACATCTTTTACTTTTAGATATTTTATATTAATATAAAAGATATTTAACAATTTTTGAAATTTTTTTAAATAATCTGAAGTTTTATAAAACTCTGTTGCACTAATTTTTTGATATTTTATTAGAAATTAAAATACGGCTCTGTGCTAACAGTAGGGAAATTCGTTGTAAACGCATTAAGTTCTTGACTTTCGACAAAGTCAAATTAGGTCAAATTTAAATAGTTATTGTTCCATTTTAACAAAAAGGGGGAAAAGATTAGATTGTTAATAATTAAAGCTCACCTTTTTCCAAGACTTGCAGATATTATGAAAAAATTATTCTACGCGTTAAATTTTTAATGGATGGCAGTTAAGTAATTGCACTAATACTATGGTACGTTATTGATTTTAAGCTATTAAATTTGTGCCAAGTTGAATTTATTCAATTATTAATTATAAAAAAAATACTGGTTTTGAAGGTGAAGGTGAAGAACCAGCTTTTATAAAGTTTTCTTACACATTATTTAAGCTTGTTTATTTTACTTAAAACCGAATCAAGAATACTTTTTATACTAAATTTTTTGATACTACACTAACACATTAAAAGAATTAATTTCTTATTAAATCCAATCAATGTTATTCTTTCTTTACACACAAATCACATTTTATTTGTTCATGTCTGAATGGGCACTTTTATTTTTTTCCGTCAACATGTGCGAGATCCGTCTGTTTGTTGAACTCATAAAATTTGGGTTTCCTTTCAGACACTTTCCGTTTTAATATTTAACGATTATCAGAAAGGATTAGTTTACATACATTATAAGAGATGTATTATTAAAATAATAAATCAAAAGATGACACAAAAGATTTCTCAAAAACAATTAGGTATAAAGAGGGAGTGCAATTTAAAATATTTTTTAGTCAGGTAACTATACAGGGTCATACAAATCAACACCTGTTTTGTTACAATAACAGGCGAATTAATTATACTGTTAATTGGTCCAGGCATATAAATATACGTTATTAGACCTATTCGAGTAAAATATATTGAGGTTAAAAATCATATATATTGCTCAGCGTGGGCTTTTAGCAATTTGAACACAATCACCTTGATACGAAATTACTTAACTTTAACGAAAACTAATAAAGCCAGTAGATAAGAACCATAAATCATTAGTACCAGAGATACTACCCGAAATTTCGAAAGGCCCTAATACCACCAAATATTTGCTTGATATAAAAGAAATATTAAAAGTTTTTTAAATATTTAACCATTTAATTATTGATTTTAAAATCACCTTACCACCCCTCAGAATTTCTGGTTCAGCCGCAGCAGTTTGGATCCTACATTTACTGCAGTTCCAAACAATGTAGTATCTTTACCGGTGAAGCATTTGCCATCCTGCAAGCCCTAAAAAACTGCAAAGAATCTTTTTCAAAAGAAATTCTAATTATTTCCGACTCAATGAGTTTTCTTATTGGCCGGCAAATATATGCACAGCACCGCTTCCTCCAAAGTATAAAAGAAGAACTGCACTACCTGAATATTCACAACAAGAAAATTGAATGTCTATGGAAATGAGAAAGCAGCAAGACCCGCCTGTAAAATTTCTGAGGCAGAAATTTTTGAAAAAAATCCCTCTCTCCGACCATAAATCTAAAATTAAGGAATACGTACAAAACGTCTGCGAAGACCAATGGACCCAACAACTATTTGAAATAAAGCCAAAATTGTCAAATATTTTGGAGCTGCCTCTAAATAGGAAAAACCAAATGATTATTAATAGGCTTGGGATTGGTCATACTTAGTGAAGAAAGAACCTCATCCTCAATGTGAACACTGTGCAAAGACACTCTCTATCAAGCACATACTTGTTGAGTGTCCATCCTGCACAGAAGAAAGGAAAACCGCAAAAATTCCTGCTGATATTTGGGGGGTTAGATAAGAAAAATCACCACAGATTGAATTGTACCAACAAAAGGAATTCACGTAGAGTCATACGAAAACAATTTATAAGGTACAGGATGTTTCATTAATAGGCTAATTAATTGTAGCAGACCTACAGGGTGTTTTATCATTTCCTTCTTAAACTATAACCAAATCTTAATTCTGCAGTTATTCTATTTCTTAATGTTGCTCAGATAATTTGGAATATCGCCGGTACTATATTGAATTCGCTTTGAGAAAAATCTACGGCCTTGAAGGTCCTTAGCTCTCTAAATGAATCATTTTTTGTTGTCTTGCGCCAACCTGTCTTTTAATGCCTTTCCTCACGCCACGCCAACTTGTAAGAATTCAAAATCAGGCGTGGGAAGACCGCAATCTTTGTCTTTTCGATGAAAAATATGCAGCTGCTTCCTATCGTTTTGTTTTTGCTTTTTGTTGCTTCAATTATAACCGGCTTTTTTGACACACAAAGGACTTTTCGAAAAGTTATTATAAGCAGATCGATAGTTGCTAGAATTTTTTGTGTTGGTGTCTACTAAGAACGTTGTAACATCTGAGATATCGGAGATGTAAGAGTTGTGTTGCAATATGAATAAAATTTAAACTCGTTTTGTAACGTAAAATTGAAGAAATTAAATGCCTTTTTTGGTCTGATGGTTAAATAATGTTGAAATCTCAAATACAACATCCAAAATAATTCGGTACAGGATTTGTTGAATGTTTTTTTATTAAATTTAACTTGTTTGCTGTATTCCTCTTTATTTCCAAAATAGGTAGTTTAACATCTTTACCACACACAACTAGTTTCGACTGTTACCAATCATCATCAGGTGTACAAATAGAAGTCATATAAAAATAACAAATATAATCATATCTTATTAAAATAAAACCGTAGTGAGTCCACCTTTTAAGTGCTAGTTTTAAACATAGCGACCAACCAAACAAGTATAATTGCAAAATTAAGTTCGATGATCAACAAAAGCCAATAAATGAAATTTAAAGTGAGGTTGGGGAACAGAAACCAGAGGAAACCCCAACATGGGTTGGAAAAACGGTTGGAGTGGGTGGCTACCAATAATAAAGGTAGAGACCTGTTTCAAAAAGGGGAAGTAACAAGGAACAAAGAACCATATCAAAATTGCAGAAACCTTCTCTAGATCAAATAGTTTAACTGGGTCTCCTCCAGAATTAGAAATGAAAAAAAATGTACTTTATGATGAAATAGAATTAGACAGCGTCAAATGATCAAATAACAATTCAAAAATTAGCCATGATAGCAGCTTCTTGTTTTTTTTTCTGGTTCATTTATCGATTCTTTTTTCTTCATCTGATTTCTTTATTTCCGGTTTAGTTTTTATTTATATACATACATAATTGCCCATTTTGCTTTCATAACCATTTCATGTTTCTATTACATCATACTTATCGCCAGTATTTTCTTTGTTTGAGTTTTTCTTCTCTATTTTAAAATTCATTATTTCTTCCATTACTTCTGTTGCTTATTTCTTTAAATTACTTCTTTTTATGTTAATTTTTTTTGCATTAAAGTCATTCTATACTACCCTCTTTAAAGGTTTCTATTGAAATTATCAAAAAACATTTGAGGGAAAGATTCCTTATTTAATAGAAGGTTTACAACGGCAGAAAATAATTATCATGGGGTGCTTCTGGGATCTATTTTAGGTCCATTGCCTTGTTTAAAAATGTAACTTAACCTAATCTAATTTAAGCTAACCTAGACAATAGATACTCATATTGTTTTCCATCATTTGCTAGACACAACTTTAGTTTTTTAATGGAATTTCCTTAACTTTTAAAATGAATCACACTTTATATATACGGGGTGACGCTTTAGTATGGCAAAGCTCAATTAGTCTGCTATTATTGAAGTAACGAAAAAAAAGTATTTACAAAAAGTGTAGGCAGTCTTGAGATTCACATTTTAAAATTAAATTAGTGCCAAGTATACAGGATGTTCCGTAACGTAGTGCCAAAGTCATTTTATTTTATTTTTAAATGAAACACCCCATATATTTTTATATTTTTATAAACGTCTTGCCGAGCTGAACATTCTGTATATTTGGGACTAATTTTAAAATGTGAATCTCAACACTGCCTTGTAAAAACTTCAATAATAGCGGACTAATCGAGTTTTGCCTCACTAATGCGTCACCCTGTATATAAACACGCTTTTAGATTTTTTCGTTTCAAAGAGTCTTTTATAACATTATGCTGTATTATTCCATAAATATCAAACAGGTTTATTAGTGATCTCCTTTTTTGAATTCTCTAATCAACTAACTTTAACTATTTTTTATCTTAATAGTTCTTTCGATTGTACTCCTAATTATACATTGTGTATCTTCGTGCAAAAATTACAGATATCAGCATACGTAATAACCCTGACTATTTTTTTCACGTTAGAAGGTAACGTTTAGTAAAACTCTTCCTGTTTATTCTTTCTTCGCGCAGTCAATATTTAGCGAAAACAAATTAAGAACATCAATTTAGATTAAACACTTCGTGCCTTAGTTCCATTTCGCGAATTAAAAACATTAATAACTTCAATTTAAAAATTAGCATAAATAATTTTGTGGGTATTATTGTTAATGAAAAGGATTAATTACAAGGAAGTTTTTAGTAGAAATAATTTATTTCATCAGAAAATGTGATTAAGTAAATGAAAAATGTAAACAAACCAAAAAATTTGTCTGAGAAAGGAAAAATTAAATTAAAGAAAAATGAAGAGGATTCAAGAAAAAATTACTTTAACACGGAAGTAAAATTAGCAAAAAAAAATAGTAAAACCTAGAAGAATCCCATCATAATTTATTTCTTATATTGATAACATTTAAAGGAGATAATCAATTATAAGAAGTAATGGAAAAAAAGTAAATATTAAAGTAGAGATAAAGAATCTCTCATAAACAAAATATGAACGGTGAAATAAAAAATAGAGAATGTATTATAAAAACAAAAAACAAATTAATTGAGAAATAGAAAAGAATGTTAAATAAAACTTATAGACAGTCAAGCTTCACATTTCAAAATTATTTCGTAATATACAGGGTGTCTCATAAGGTCACAGCATATCAAAGTTATGTTTTTTTGAATAGAACACCCCTTATGTTTTTACATTTTTATAATATATTATTATTATATTTCATGACTATGTTTAATAAAGGATCTACCACCACCTGAAAATCACATTTTTTTGAATATAGATGTTGAAATCGTTGAAAATCAATAAAAACAAAAAACAAAAATTTAAAATACCATCTGATTTTTAACCATTCTGTATCAAAAAATTTTTAATACCGTAGCATAGAACTTGAAAAGTTGGGTAAACAGTTCTTATTGATTTTCAACATTTAAATTCAAAAAAATTGATTTTCAGGTGGTTGTAGATCATTTATTAAAGAAAAAAAATCAGGGAAATAAAAAATATAGATAAATTATTAAAACGTACATTTGAAAAAGAAAAGCGTAAATAAAATAAAAATAAACAAAACATAAGAACAAATAATTTTAATGGAAAGAAAATTATAAAAAATGGAAGAAATAACAAACAACGTAGCTATTTGTTGCTTAGAAATAATAGAAAAAAATAACAGTTAAAGTAGAAATAATACTTTTTCAGGCACCTTTTATATTACAAAATATTTTAAGATTTTGTAAGGTTGTTGATTTAAATAAAATGCAAATATGCCTCCAAAAAAGGGAGAATAAGAACAAATCACATAAATTCCTCCAACTTTTAAAGAAATAAAGAAGAGAACGACAAAATAATGGAAATTGGAATTCCAAAATAGGAGATGCAATGTAAGGAAAACAAAAATAAATAGTAATAAGTGGCGTGGCAAATAACAAAACAGAGAATGCCTGTTTATTCACCTCACGTAATTCGTAACACCTCCTTTCGACTAACAGAGTGAAAAAATCATTTACCAGAAGGTAAATATAGGATTTTTAGTACAAATACCGTTGCACGTCAGGAGTGACGTACCTCTTTCGTCATAGTACTGCCAACTAATTAAAATTTCCCTAACTAAGATGAATCATACGAAACATCACGAAAATTCACGAGGACTCATGAACGTAGTCACAGTACTAAAAAACCGAAAAAGTAATCGTAATTATTTTGATAATTTTAGAATTATTTCAATTATATTGGCTTATATACGTCTTATTCTTTATAATATAAAGTTTATAAATCATTATTATATGTTTAGTACTCAAAAAACCATCATTTATGTTAAATAATTTTGAAATTTTCTACGCCCATGAGACTCGTATTTATGATGAAGAAATGACATTGTAGCGATTGGCATGCCTTGATGCGACGTTGTCGAGTATTTAGATTGAAATATTTCAACGATTTCTGACGTCCGGCCGTCAACCAGTTGTGTGTTTTCACCACGTTTTCGCTAATTTTATAATATCGTCTTTATTTTTTTGCTTTGCTAGATAGTTAACTTATAAAAAAAACTGTTTTTTTCAAAACAAACATAGTGTGAATAAGCTGATTACTTATTTCTACAAAATGCCAAAAAAACTAAATAGTCGTTGTAAAGAGCTTGTATATTCATTAATACAGTACTTTGAACGGGAGCGTGACAACATAACCTAACCTTACATTTTTGAAACTTCCTACATTCCTCGACAATTTAGACAAGCCGACAACACTGCAGGGTCGTGATCTCATAATTGATATATGACATGCAACGGGATTTGTATTAAAAATCCTATAAATCATTTGTACAAACACCGTCGAGATCGATCGCCTGGTATATTCTCACGCATCAACAAATTAGAAATCAAGCTGCGACAATGTTGGCAGATTGTGAAATTTTAGACATCCTTTCTGGGCTACGTAGGTTTCTGTATAATTAAACATCTGGGCACAGTGAACCCAAAAGGTGAATCCATTCTTATGGCTGCCAAGGAAAAAAATTCTGCCTACATGGACCATAAATAATGTGCCGATGCAATTTGTAATAAGATATATTTTTACGTACAGTCAGGGGATTTTTAAAATACTAAAATATATAGTTTTAAAAATAATAATCACCCAAAAGAGCAGTCATTTGATAAAGTAGTGGATAAATTCGTTAAAAATTTGAGGAATAACTTTTTTATGAGCGTGGTGTCCTCGGGTTCATATTTAAATAAAATGAGTGAATTGACGATTGGCTCAGTTCCCGCAGTCAAATCAAAACTTAAAAAGACAAACTTTTAGGAAAATTACGAAATTGGGAATTTTTTGAATAAGGTTCTAACATTTGTGGGTGTTTAACGAATTTTATCTACATGAACACTGCACAGCTACTTTTTACAAATTGCAAAACTTTAATTCGTCGAACTTGACACTTCACTACTTCTTACTGACCGTTTTTTCGCGTTTATCTACTCTTCTTAGCTTCTGAAACATTCCAAATGATTATGGAAACTTCAAAAAATCTCAAGGATAGAATAACTCAGTTTAGATCAAAAAGTGAGTGTAGAAAGCGAAGAAATTAAAGAAATAATAAGAAAAACAAAAACAAAGAAAACATTTCTTCATGATAAATTAACGAACCGTTCGTTGAAAAACCTCCAGAATAAACTAAATAAAACCTACGAAAAGAGGAGACAGTAGATAATTGTACTAAAGAAATTAAGATAGCAAGGAGAATGAGAGAAGAAAAGACCGAAGGGTAAATGTTGAAATTAGCATCAGAAAAGTAATAAAAGTTCCATTGACCACGAAAAAACCTTTGAGCAGACCAGAAAGGTGATTTTTTTTTAATTAGAGTAATTAGATTTCAACGAAACTTTTTTGACTTATAAATATATTTTTTCTACTTTAACCTTTACGTATTAAAAAAAATAAAAAATCATGATTATTAAAAAATTCTAAATTAAAAATGCACCAAAACCGGATATAAACACCGTTATTTGCTTGACCTTCCAACTTCACATTTATCTTCAGAAATTCGTGATATTTTTAAGGATACGCTATCTTAATAAAATAATTACTTTTCTGAAAATTAATGATGCGATAAGTAATAACGTGTTAAATAAGGTAAAAATACTCATTATGCATACAAGTGGCATATCACAAGGATTAAAATGAAACATTTTTACAATGTTATTAGTATCGATAAGCATACATTTTTCAGGTAAATGTGACTAGATTAAAACAAACATTATGATAATGCAGTGAATAATAATAATAAAATAATTATTAGTCATTGTTCGGCTAATAATTAGCAACAAACGGTTTCATAGATGGTTAAAAAAAATGTTGCAAAAAATGGGTTCAACACACTCCAGTTATAACTGTAAAAAGTCTGGGCTGCTTTAACATGTTTTAATTTTGCGCAACCATTTGAAATCTTAAATCATGTGAATTCGGTAGTATAACAAGCACCGAAACTTAATTATCTGATCTATTTCTTATTAAGGAGAAAATAAATGCAAGTGCACCACAGGGGTACGTTTTGGGCCCATACTTTACAAATTGTTTATTACACCATTATTTGCCATTGCATTTGGACAAAATATTAAAAGAACTTAAATGGATCATTTTCTATAATGAACCCCAGAGAGTCCATATTATACCGGCACCCCCACGCCATTTTTTTCTTTGGTTGAATATTTATTGATTGGACAAAGAAACAGAAAAATTTGTAGTAAATAGTATTTTTTTTTGGTTAACCTTCAATTAGGACTGATATTAGTAAGTAAGGTTATAGTATAACTAAATATTAACATAAATATATATTTTTTTTGAGGTCTCATGATAATGATGAAGGTTGTTTTTATAACTATATTTCTGGTTGTAAATAGGCTTTAAAATATAAGTTTCAACAATTAAGTGCTGTCAGGTAAAAACTTTACTATTTCAAAATTATTGATTTTCAGTTCCCTTTCTCATTGGATCAACAGTGTGATACATAAATGTTGTTGTTCCCCGCCCTTGTAATTTTAAGTTTAATTAACTAATAAAGCAAATGTAAACTTAACTAAAAGCCGATAAATAGAGCATTAAAAATCCTTTCAAATGAGCTATCACTGGACTCCTGTTGCTATTTCACAAGGGAGTAGCTGATATATTTTTAATAAAAGTATGCATCAAAAATAAAAAGTTAGTTTATTAAGAATTATTTCACTTTTTAAATCTGACTCTATCATAACATAACCTAACCTAATTGCTTGAGAAATAACCCTTAAATATTTTATTATTTTGTCTCTTTTAATTTATCCGAATTTGTATCATCTTCCTCCGCTCGCTTTACCTATTTTTCTGGTTTTATTCTTTCCACTATTTTTTATCTTCTCTTACTTTCAATTTGGACGTTTTCTTTTTCATATGCTTCTTGTTTATTCTCTGATTTTTCTTTATCAAATTTGTCTGCGTGGTTCTCTTTCCAATCTCTTGGAAATCTGTTATGTTTGTTTGTATTTGTTTTCTTCTGCCTTTTATTACCGTGATCTAACCTAACCTCTTAGCTATTTAATTAGTTTATATGTATTTTTTCCACGCTTGTTTCTTGTTCTTCTTTTTGGTTCCATATCCTCGTTTTTTGTTTTTCGTTTTACAGTTTTTACCCTGAAGTGTCTAAATTGATTATACAATGTAATTTTCTTATCTTGACGACAAATTGCTTCTGCGGTTTTAATAATAAATAATAATTTCAATACAAGTTTTTTCTTATCAGTTATTATTATCTTAACGTCTATAAATTACCGGCAAAAAAATGCAAAATAATCGCCTGATGAATCGCACTATATTTGTGGCTGAGATAACTGCCTTATTTCCTTAACGACTATTTCATTTCGATTGAAAAAATTGTACCACATTCAAAAAAAGACTATCTCTAAATCTGAATCCGCCCAAATGTGGTCGCTGAGGCGATTTAAAGTTCTGTTATAAATTGTAATCTTTTTGAATCATGAAACATTTTTATGTGCCATACATTATTTAGTAGGTTTATAAACAAATTGTGCTCATGTAGTGCACAAATCTATTATTAGAAAATAAATAGTTACATCAAATAACGAGATAATTAGATTTTTCAAAAAGACGGTTTCTAAAATGTATACTTACAAGTATTAAAAAAATAATAGTAATAATTGAAGAAGAAGAAGAAGAAGAAGAAGAAGAAGAAGAAGAAGAAGAAGAAGAAGAAGAAGAAGAAGAAGAAGAAGAAGAAGAAGAAGAAGAAGAAGAAGAAGAAAAAGATGGTTTCTAAAATGTATACTTACAAGTATTAAAAAAATAATAGTAATAATTGAAGAAGAAGAAGAACAAGAAGAAGAAGAAGATGGTTTATTGACCACTATACGTACAATTGATTGTGTTTCTAGTCATTGTCACAAATTACAATACAATTTAAGTTACAAAACACAAATACATATTAATAATAATAATAATAATAATAACAATAATAATAATAATAATAATAATAATAATAATAATAATAATAATAATAATAATAATAATAATAATAATAATAATAGTAGTAGTAGTAGTAGTAGTAGTAGTAATAATAATAACAGTATCTCAAGCTTATACAATGTGGTTTTGTAACTGAGTCTTCTGTACATTTAAATTATTAACCCTAACCACTATCAACAATAAATTATAATATTCTACTATCGAAAGAGTACCAAATTTCCAACATGATTTCCGTCAAATTTGTGGAACGACGAATCCTCCAAAAACGATGACTAAACCGAAAACCCGAAACGTCGATATCAAAACGCAGTAGATTCTAATAGCAGCTGAAATTCCCCCACATGGAGACTCGAATTCAAACTCCAAGTGAATGATCTACTATCAGTGTCTACTACAAAGCAGTCAGTCAACTGCAGACGACGGTTCGGAGTAGAACCGTGCTACAATTTCGAACGGAATCGCTACATCGCTAGTCAGCTGTTTATGGTTTACGTTGTGTTTTTGTCATGTTCACAGTGTCAAAGTTGCTCTTGGGGTAGCTAAAGAACCGTTTATTTGTTTTTCTTCTTCTTTTTCTTTTGGAATAAGTGGCGGAAATGTTGGTGTTCGAACAGGTCAGTGCAATTGTTTTTTACTAGTTACATATTTTTTAATTGAATCTAAATTAATTTTATTCAAAATTATAACTCGAAAGATTTCCGAAATAGTTAGAGTAGCTTAACAATTAATTTTCCAGTAGTTAGCTCCCAAATGAGGAGAAATTGGGGCTATTAATCACCCCAAAAATTGTGTGATTGAAAATTTAAGTACAAGATTTAAACTGTTCCAATGGTCAGTTTTGAGCCCTGCATATTTATTAAAAATTTCAAGAATAAAAATTGTACCCCCTTTCTCGTATATAATTAATAATAAGTTTTTTTTGAAAAACGAGATTGTTTTTAATTCATTCTCCGTATAATTATAACCAATTATGTGAATAACCAATGATATAACTGGTCGCAGTGCAGTGAATTCTCACCCACCTTATTAAATAATTAATAATGATGATAATGATAATAATAATAAATATAATAAAATACCCATATAATTCACTTCTCAAACCTCAAAAGTTCAGCATAATAAAATTATTATTACTTTTAGTAATTTTATTATTATTATTATTATTATTATTTACAAATTTAAAAAAAATATTTCAAATATATCATTTTTTTAAATGGAAAAACAAAATCTTTGTAAAATTATTAATATCCAATCACATAAAAAGTTTTAATACATACTTTTAAAATTTAACAAAAATAGTTCAAATAAATAATTCTCAATTATCTAGTTCCTATATGACAAATATTAAATTGAATTTAATAATATTATTATTTTTTATATATTTACCTCCCAAATGAGGCGAAATTGGGGTACGTAATTCCCAAAAATTGTGTCGATGAAAATTGAAGTACAAGATTTGATCTGATCCAGTTACTGATTTTGGGCCCCACTAGTTTATTCGTAATTTCAAGAATCAAAATTGTACCCCCTTCCTCGTATACAATTAATTACAGATTGTTTTTAAAAAAACAAGGCTGTATTTAATTTTCAAACGACAGAATTGGTCAGTGCAGTCGTTGTAACATGATCTTGAATGATCAAACAAGACCCCACTCGAATGGTCGATAACGTGGGCTCAACATAAATTTGATCCCAAAAAAACACTTGTCTGAGCCTGCATTTTCAAAGAATTTTAAAAGTGTATTATTTGCTTGGTATTTATGGGGGCACAGGGGGTTAGCCCACAATTATATTCTCTTTTGTTTGTTTTAATCTTTTTTGCTCTTTCGTTATCCAGTCTCTTTAACTCTAATAATATTAATAATAATGAAGATAATGATGATAATAATAATAATGATAATAATAATAATAATAATAATAATAATAATAATAATAATAATGTTGATGATGATGATAATGATATAATAATAATAATGATGACTGTAATAATAATAATGATGATAGTAATCATAATAATAATAATAATAATAATAATAGTAACGATAATAATAGTAATAATCATCGAGAAGTACATATATGTTTCGTGGATTTAAAAGAGGCATTCGGCAAAGTAAGAAGACAAAATGTATTAAAAAAACCGAATAGAAATTATTCATAAACAACAAACAACATGATTTTTCAATATGATTCATTAATTAACGATAACCGAACGTACAACCTAGACAAACATATTTATTGTTGTTTAAAATATAGTGAACAAACCGCTAATCAAAGAAACTTCTGTCGTATTGCGAAAGTGTCACTTATCGAAGCTAGAAACAAAGTTTGAATGGTTTAAAATATGTTCTAGTATTACCTAATATTTGCGTAATGCATTCAAGGACCGAAAATAAAAGCCATTAGCGAAACTTCTAAAAAACGTAGCCGAATATCAAATGTGGGACGTACGTAGATCCCGATTTATAAGAACGTTGACATTGAACTACTGTTAGTTCGGTAATTAAATATCAATATAAGTGAATCGTAAACCGCTTAATTAATTCAATTTTAAATTAACCGAAGTGCTATGTTTTTTAATGAATATATTAATAATATTCTTCAATTGTTTCTTCTGTTATTCTTTGGTCTTCTTCTACTTCTTCTTTTTATCCTCGATTAGGCCTTTTGTGTAATCTACTTATAATACATTTATAAAAAATTATTACATTTTAATATAAAAATAGCGAGTTGTGTAATTGAAAACAAAATGTATTTTAGTAACTGATAAAAATATTTATTCCAATTAGCTTGTTTTAAATGATTTTTAATCAAGCATTTTATTTACTTTTCATAGAATTTGACTCAAGATAAACATTATTAAAACAAACAAATTTTAATAGCAGTAGTAGTAATTATCCTAAATTTCAATTTGGCTGCCAATTTAACACTGTTTATTCGTATTTGGTTATTAAATACGATTATGTAAACATTCAAACAATTTACATATTTAAACATTTTTAGCTGAATAGTTTAAGAGTCTAAAGCAACAAGAAGAATAAGAAAATAAGTTTTGAAATTATTTTTCGAAGTCAACGTAAAATGTTTCCTCTTTCTTATGTCATAAAAATATTTTACACTCAATTTACTCTTGGAATGCATTTAGAAAATATTAAAATGCCAAATATTTCATTTCTTTGAACATTTATCAGGTAGATATGAATGAATTTCATCGTAAATATAAATGTTGTGGTGAAAGAAAGATAAGAATAATACCACAAGTATCCAGTATCCAGTATCGTATATCTTCGTAAAAAAATTATAAAAATATACGAAAATAAAAAAAATCCAACTCTTTAAGTATAATTTTCAAGAACTTTGTGGGCAATGGGGGAAGGAAATCCAATTAACTTTTATCTTAATTACCTTCTAGAAAACGTTTTTATAATTTTTATAAGCAACATTACATTTATCAATTTAAAAAGGTGATAATGATAAATGCAGCTTGTAGGTTTTTAAAACTTTGCAAATAATTATTCCCCGAACTGGATGTTCGTTGTCGTTTCCACGATAAAAATAAATCTGATTTTCCCGAACGCTTTCATTTTGGGGAGATAGATCGGGTTGACAAGCATTTAACTTATCTGTCACCAGTAGGAAAAGGGGTTCGCTAGTCACGAACGGATACCACACATTTTTTCTTGTTTTGCTGGTTTTTAGCCATCGATTTCCTATTGTTTCTCGCATTTTGTATGCAACTAAAGGATCGCCGAAATTTAGGTATTTATGACTCTTAAAATAGAATGTTTAAGTGCCTGTGGAGTTAGAGAAAATATTTATTTAAATATAAATTTAGAATTTTAATAATCGTTATTTTTTTATAAGGATATTGGAATAAAACACTTAAATTTCTTGTTAAATTGAAAATGAATAGTGAATAGTATCATAAAAAAAATTTTTTTCAAGTACAGTAAACTTTTCGTAAAAAGGGTTTTAAAAATTAACAGGCAGATGTATTTTATTAAGAAGGATTTATTACTAAAATGTAAAGTTGAAGCTTAAACGACAGCAAAGATTTGTTATAATTATAATTTATTTAGAAATAATGAACATATGTTTTCGAGGTTTTTTCTACTATAAAAAATGTTCCGTTCAGTATTGTGTCTCAGTTCTTATTTGTAAATTTCTCTCTAATTTGTCTAATTACGAATATCATGCTTCTTAAATTACTAAAGCTACATTGTAATCCTCTAAAGTTACTTTAACTTTGTTACTTATTCTCTTTTTCATTATTCTTACCAGGAAATTCCACAATTCACAATTCTTATTTCTGTTTCAAGAGATAAGTAAGTTTCCGAATTAAATTGGAGAGAAATAATAATAAGAAGAAAATTAAGGATATTCTTAATTATTAACTCCATTTTTTTTTATTAAATTTAATTCTAAACGAGGTATTTTGGAAAAATATTACACCAACACATTCATTGCGAAATTAGAATAAACGTAAATGGTGACTAATGAAAGTATTATTTCGTTCAATAAGATTTTACATTTTCGGTTAAAAAAACTACAATAAAGGTAATCCTAACATTGCAGCAAATGGTTAGTCTCAAATTTCTAATTCTATAAGATTTAATCTTAATATCAATTATTAAATAATTTATCATTTGCCAGCACAAATCGTCCGAAATTTATCCAGGAACTTCCACTTCTCATTTCTGTTTTAAGTACAAAGTAACTTTGCGAATTAAATAAAAACAAAATAAAATTGTAAATCTACACTAAAGGTAATTCTAGCATTGAAGCAGATGCTTTACCTCAGGTTACAAAGAGGATAACAATTTTTCTGAATATCACATATTAAACAATTTATCAATACTCCCAATTAAAGGATATTTTTCAGTTTTATAGAGTTGAAAATTTGTAATATTCCGGAAAAAAAAACAGTAAACTCTTGCCTAAGTTATAAATGAAAAGTACTGTCATCCCGGACCAATGAGAGCATATCTAGATTTTTATAATTCTAAGTATATCAGAATTTTAAAACCAATTTCACTTCATTTTATATATTATCATTCATATATCAGTTCAATGAATAGATTTCAAATATTTGAAAAACTATGAGATATCGTATTTAAAAAAATACATTATATTGATTTGCTAAATTTTTACGAGACTTGCTGAATACTACAAATTATTTTTAAACTATAAGGAAACTTCAAAACGGTCGGCACCCCATTTTAAAATAAAGCCTTCCTTTTATGAAGTAAACTATATAAATTTGACGAAAAACAATCAGTTGTTTAAATCACCTTGTAAAATTTTATGTCGCGACATTAGTTGTTTTATCAATATAACTACATTTAGTGGCAAAAGATTTTCTATTTACATACTGAAATATTCACGCAAGCTGTCATCTTTGCTGAAAAATTACATGCAACAATATCGAATTTTATATTCTTAGTTTCCCTAAATGGATGAATGTATTATAATTATTAAGAAATAATATACTCTAACGAGAATTTTGATATATGGAATATTTTGAGACAATTAATATAGTACATTATTTTTATTGTTAGTAATATTATGAAGTGCTGTCAGATTTTAAATAAATATAATTAAATAAGAATACAACTAAAAATTCAGAACTAGATATCATAATTCTGGATCCCTTTGAACAATTTAGTTTAAAATCTCAAATGACATCATAAGAATTATAATATCACTAAAATTTATTAAATATTGTTATAAAATTTCAAAAATTGAAATGTTTTTACATAATTTTATTAGTAACAAAAAGAGGCATGCCCAGATTTGAAAATTTTTCATATTTATTTGATTTTTGTTTTAGGTATTTTTTGCGTTTTATTTAATTTGTATTACTTTATTTTACAATTAGACGCCAAATTGCATTTTCTAATTCCTCAAATTATTATATAAAACTTACTGTTCTCTGTATCGGCTATAATACAGATTATTTAATTACACGTAAACATTATAAATTATTTTTTTAATATTATCGATAAAATTGATTGACACCATTCTACAAAGTATCGCTTTGATACGATAAAAACCGAAAATAAAACAGTTCTGATAAGCAATTTCGATTATCGTATCACATGTTGATTTTTGTACACATTGTGTTCCAGTTGCAATAATTTATTATATTTTCACCATTGTGTTTATTAAAAAATCATAAACATAAATAAAAACTAGAAAAATAAATTAATTTAAGATAAACATTTAAGAGATCAAAATAGATGATATAACTAACATATATTTTATTGACACGAATAAGGCATTTGACTTGATCACCATAGAAATATTCCTCTTTTTCATTCTGTTAGTTGCAGCGTATATTTTTTCTTCGAGCTTTTTTAAATGACTGCTATTAACATAATTGCTGCAATGAAAATTTAAAGAGAGCTAATTTTCGTAACAAGTGCTGATTGCAGCGGCTTATTATATTATGCAACAAAACAATATTGCTGGCACAAGTGTACAAGCTAAATTAGACAAGGACAATCATCTGGTACACGAAAATAGTCGCTTGTAACATTAGAAGGTCTATAATAATAATCCGCACAGAATGGGGGCTTGATCATAACAAGAGGATTTCTCAGTGCCATTCAGGAAACTAAAGTTCATCCAGGAAATGCCACAGGTCACAATTTTTATTTATGTTTCAAATAGAAAAACATGTTAAATTGCTGGAAAATAATAATAGTAAGAATAAAATTAAAGGATTGCCAATCGTAAACTTGTTTATTTTTGTACGCATTTATTGTATTTTCAATTTTATTCATTTTATTTTTTTGAATCATGTGAGGATTTTTCTCTATCCACCTATCCACTTCTTTTTATTCCTTGTCATTTCCCTGATTCCTTTCCATGTGTACCATTTCCTTTTGCTTTTGCTTTAACGTTTTCATATGTTTTTTCGGCCTATCTCTGTAATTTTTTCTGTTATCTTTGTCCTATACTCCTTTTGGGTTTTCTCTGCAAATCATCTACTACTTTTATTTTTAACTGGCTTGATCTTTAGGCTTCCTCTGTATATTCTCTTTCGTATCTGATTCCCAAAACATTTTTACTGCTTAATTGTTTTTCATTACATATTTTGGCATTTCATTGCATTAAACCTTTTACCTACTGTTTTTTGTTGTTTTTAAATTTATCTTCACGTCTATTGTTTATTTCTGCATTTTTTAGGTATTGATTATCTTGTAAATCTTCTTCTAAATTTGCTATAAAGATAATATCATCCGGAAATATTAATTTTGTTAAATGCGTTAATTCTATCCTCCAATACCTTAGATATAACTTTTTTCTTTTTTTGCTTCTTTTACTATTTTTGTCCTATTTTTCTGATAAATTTTCTATACTCCTCGTTTTTTCTTCGAATTACGTTACTGTTTTTGTACATTGTTTTTAATATTCCTGAGGTTTTGTATATCTCGGTTTTTTAAGAATTTCTTTCCCATATATCTTTTCTATTTTTGTTAAAAACTTTCTCTAAATCAACGAAGCATAGGTGAATACCTGTGTTCCTATTTATTAATTTTTCACTAATTGTCTATTTACGAATATCAAATCATTTATGCTTCTTACATTGCCAAAACTACATTGTGAATACTCTAAAATTACTTCAACTTTGTTTTTTGTTCTCTTCTCCATTGTTCTTATCAGGAAATTCTACAATTCTTATTTCTGTTTCAAGAAAAAAGTAAATTTTAGAATTAAATTGGAGAGAAATAACAATAAGAACAAAATAAAGGATATTCTTCATTGTAAACTTCACTTCATTCAAGGCGAAATTACAGTAAAAATAGAGACTAATTAAGAGTTTACTTTTTCGGCTAAAAAATCAGCAATAAAGGCAATCCTAACATTGCAGCAGATGCTTTGTCTCAAATCTCTAATATTATAATATTTTATCTTAATATTAAGCATTAAATAATTATCAGTTGATCGCACAAATCTTCTGAAATTCTCCAGGAACTTCCACTTCTTATTTCTGTTTTAAGTGATAAAGTAAGCTTGTCAATTAAATAAGAACAAAATAAAAGATATTCTTAATTGAAAATCTACAATAAAGGTCAATTTAACATTAAAAAAGATGCTTCGTCACAAATTTCTAAAAATATGATTTTATTTTAATATCACGTAGTAAATAATTTATCAGTTAACCGAACAAACAGGAACTTTCACTTTTTATTTCTGTTTTAAGCGACAAAATAAGTTTGTAAATTAAATAAGAATAACAGAGGATTTTCCCAATGGTGTAGTTTTCTTGTTTTTAACGAAATTGATTATATTTTTTATTCTATTCAAGATATTTTCAATAATCAATATCATGCACAATTTGGTATCTTCTTTGTTTCTTTATGTAGGTTAATCTAGGATATTCTATGGAGATTAATCCTTATCTTCGATCTGTATACTTGCTCTAGACAGTGTTTGTTTAAACTAACCTTTAAAAATGTGCCAAATAAACTGGGTCATTAGATCTGTAATCGATCATTTTACACCCAAATTACACATTGTATATTGTTTTTTTCCTCGACCTTCATACGACCGAAGTGTCTCCTTGCAACACACTCGTTTGTTCTGATTACGAAAGTTAACGGAACCTACGTATAAATATTTTCGGATGATACAATGAGTAAAATAATAACAAATGTATATATTTATATATTAAAGAAGATATTAGAGAGGTATCTTATATTTGGCATATGTCAAACTGAGTTTTGACTGTCGTGAAATTTTGAATTCAGGCAGAAGAATTAATAAAGTAAGACAAGAGGATTAACAATTATAAAGAAATAGTAAGAAGTAAGAAAACATCAATAATCTCATGATAGTTTGACAAAATTGTTTAAAAGGTACTCTGACAGACGTTTCATATTTGATATATGTCAAAATAGATTTTAAGTATCGTGGAATTGTTTTAATTCTAAATTTAGGCAACGAAATTAATTAAATAAACCAGAAAATGAAGAAACCTCGTAAATAAATGTAAGAAAATCAATCAAAAGTAAAAAAATATCGATAATTTCACAAAATCAGTTTTAAGAGTCCTTTTACACATGCTTTATATTTGACATACGTCAATATGGGTTTTGAATATATTTAAATTATTTTAGTTTTAAATTCACACAGAAGTAAAATGAATAAATAGACAATACGAGAACAGGGCAAATACATGTAAAAAACAAAAAATAATGGGTTAGATTTTTTGGGTTTTTCTCATCTAGGAAAATAGATTTCACCATCAATTACAAATAAAAATTCCAACGAAAGTTCTGCTTTCAGGGGTTTTCTCGTAAAGGAATGAATTTTATATATGTTTATTATTAATATATTAAAATCTATTGACAAATTGAATAAAGTTTCATTTTACCTAGTTTCGTCAAAAAGCAGTGACTCTTTAATGACTTGCAAATAAAAACATTGGCATACATTTTAAAAATATTATGGACATTAATATTAATATATATATATATATATATATATATATATATGTTATAAATAATAACTCCTCTGCAACAAAAATAAAATATGACTTAAAAAAATAACCCAGTTTCTTTGTTTCTCTTCAACTGGAGTGGGTGGGTGTTAATATTTCGCATATTTACGCTAAATTTCTTTCCTATTCCCATTCAGAGCTAAACGAACTGAAGATTTCTTTCTTCCTTATTGTCTGACTCATTAACGCTTGAATGTTTTCGTAAGGCGACCTTAAAAACCCGTACAATGGGATTATTCATGCGGTGCATTTATCTCCGGCTTCCGGAATGGTTAAACACGTTCTAAACGAGGCATTTCGGAAAAAAATTACACCAACACATTGCTTATATCGAGGCGGAGTTACGGTAAACACAGTCGCTGATTAATGAAAGTATTGTTTTGTTCAATAAGATTTTCGGTTGAAAATCTGCAATAAAGGTAATCCTAACATTAGAGCAAATATTTCGTCTCGAATTTCTAAGAGTATAAGATTTTATCGGAATATCAAGTATTAAATAATTTATGAATTGACCGCACAAAGCTTCTGGTTTTGAGTCTTCGATGAAGAAAAACTGACACCTACTCTTTCCGCGTAAGCGTACATGACCTGGATTCTTGATTTTACTGATTTATTTCTAATAGACACATGCTAACGGCACAGTACTTTACTGTCAGATGTTGAAACGCTGATTAAGATTTCTTTATGTTCACTGCCTCGTAATTCTCAGAATTTAGCAGTAGTTTTACAGTAAGAGTTAAAACAAACCAACAACCGATGAAAAAGTGTCGACATATTTGGAGAAAAATGCATGAGCAGGATTATTGGAAATATAAATGATTTTTGTTAATTATTGCTTACATGACCTCAATAGTGAGTTCAATTAATATTCAATCAGATTTTATGTAATACTATTTGCTACATAAAAATGGATTTAAATATTGATTCAATACAAATTTTGTTCCATTTAGATATTAATTGCGTTTTTATTTGGTTGTTAAAATGTCTGAAAACTTCCAAATGATCTGGGGAAATTTAGCTTTTAGGGCTTTTACGAAAAGCTGGATCTAATTCTATTACTTGCCAAGTATTTCAGGGAGGATTATGAACTTTGGCAGGTTTTTAAAAACATTTATTAATTCTCCTCATTAATATGATTCCCGCGTTATTTAAATTGGGCAAAAAACATTCGATTTCTATGAAATATGTTTATATTAGGAGCTCTGAAATGTATATAATTCGATTAGGTACTAAATTCTATCTAATAAATTGTTTACATTCATAAATTTAAATATGGATTAGTTGTTTTCAAGGTATAATGTATTTTTTTTTAAATAATGAGAATATAACGAATTTCACGTATCCAGTTTACAAAATAAAAGCTTTAGAAACAAATAAATTGTATGTAAAGCAGAAGCAATATTTTAGATCATAGACATAGACCATAAATTTCATGAATACATTGAAAATAATATAATTTAATAATATTTGCTATGAGGTAACAGGTTTTATAAGAGTTAAGTGTTTGTAATACTAATTAAAATCGAAAATATAACTTTTTTACTGTAATATGTTAAAATAATTTAATTTTTAAGATATTTCAGTACAATTTAAGATATAATTATATGATTATAAAATCAATAAAATATGTATTTCATATAGTCTATAGTCTATGAATTTTTAATAAAACTTTAAATAACATTATTGGAAGATATTTAGCACATGCAGTTTTAGAAGAAAGATTTCGAGAATGAAATGTTATCAATTTTTAATATAAAGTATAATCCACAGTTGGAATATATTAATTTAAAGGTTAAGGTTTTTTATAAAATTTAATAGTAATTGGCAATTTTTTCCAAATTTTATTATAGAAAGTATAATCTGGTTGCCGAGATTATAAAAGATTTCAGTTAATTTTGATAGGACTTTTTAAATTTTTAACCTGCTAAGAGAAAATATCGTTTTAGATTAAGAAAATCCCAGTCCTATTTATTAAATTATAAAAAAAATATTTGAATAATTTTTTATAATCCAGAAATCCAGTTATGTAAAATATAAAAGGAGTTTTTAATGTATCAAAAACTTCGTTATCGTTAAATTGACAATTAGGAAATGTTTACTTAATATGAATTCTATAAAAAAAAACAATCTTCTGTAAATTTGAATTTTTATACCCTAACATTTTGTATGGTACCGTTTGCAGCGGTAAAAAATAAACATAAAATCGTTGATAATTTCCAAAATTTTGAAGAATTCTCAAGTATGATATTTTTTAAAGTTCCTGGATGCATCAATAACTAACTTTTCTCAAATTTCTCAAAATTATAAACTCTCAGTGGCATTCACCGGTTGATTCACTCGAACACTCATAAAACATTGAATAATTTTGAGTCTAACGAACAATTTGCTTAATCATATCATTAATATTTTTTTATTTCATTTAAATTAATAAAAACTAACATTATCACTAATTACATTAATACATGTACACATATACACATTTTAAATGCAAATAATACTACAATAAAGGTAACCATAACATCCAAGCAGACGGTTTATTCAATTTTAATAACCACGAAAAAATTATTAAATATACAGGATTATTAATTAAATTGCACGAAAATGTAAAGTTAGATACCTTGAACTGTTTTCTATAAAAGTGAATAATAAAACAATATATGAATAATTACAATTGTAGTTTAAGAACTTAACTGACATTTGAAAGCAAAATTGCATAAATTCTATAAAGATTCCTCTGAATCATTCTACTACCTCATTTTTGATCATTTTTTTAAATAGTACAAAAGGCCAATGACATAAAAATGTTTTTATTTCAAGCCGTTTCGTCATTATGACTTGTTTCTTTCTATACCGTCATCTTTTCTTAAGATAAATGTCTAAAGCTTAAGACCATTTATCTAGAAAAGCGTTACACGTTGTTTTTGCATCCTTGAATATTAATGCTCTTTACACTTCCAAGCTGAAATCCACCAACTGCATACTTAATGATGAATTTCTATTTAAATTCTAGAAGAATACCCGGGAAACAAAACAAGTCTCGTTAATGAAGATTTGAAATGTATGGAATGCGCTGTAAAGATTAAATTCAGTTAGTTATAAAGTTTTGTTCTTCGTTCAATGTATTAAACGGTTTTGTACGTGCAAAATACCTATGATAATTAGCCATTTTTATATCAATGAAATAAAAGATTCAAACTATTAATAGTGTGTGGTAAACAGTTTAATCTAGGTGTAAATAACTTCTTTATTCAAGAGTGTGTTTGCTATAGTTGCACTGTTAAGATACTCGGGAAAACTTATCTTAGAGATAGTATTGGTCGGTTATATTTTTATTATTCAACAATTGGAACTGGTTCAAGGCCATGAAACCGATACAAAAGTATCGAAGCATGTTTGTAAATTGTCAAATATTTATCATCACCTTGAGTTATATGCGAAGTTTATTTAAAACAATTGTTGGAAAACGCTTTTTTATTTTGTTGGTCATCATAATTGAAAATTTTTCCATGCGTTATTTTTTAATTCAAATGAACTCTTCACTTTCGTTATATTAATAAAATACGTTTTTAAGGTTTAATCAACGTAGAAAAGTCGAAAGCTTTTAGCATTAAATTCCTGAAGTAAAATTATTTACGATGCTCTCGTTTTATATTCTCGGTTTTTCCTTTGAAATGTTTTTATTGGATTTTAACAGTAATTTAAAATAAGAGGTATGGCATTTGTCGGATATAGGCTTTCCAAAATATTACATCGAAATAAAATTTGTGACATTTTATACACACAAGGTGTAGCAAAGAAATACTTGCTCCGCTTCTCTTAGAGATATCGATGTCATAAATTTATTTTTGTTTTAAAGAGTTTCTTTCAACCTCTTTCAGTTGGAAAATCATATTTATCATTTCTCAAAAGATTATTATTATTATTATATCAAATTATTGCCAAGAAATTTGACAACAGTAAATTAATACCTAATAAATTAATACCTAATAGAAAAATATAATCTATTTGTATTTTTTATTTTGGTCTGATGTAATTGGATTACGATCGACCTTTAACTATGTATAAGAAACTTTCTACCAGAAGTTGCATGGAGTGTAAAAAATATTTCGGTAAAATCAGGAAGCCCATATAAGGATAATGAATTATCCAATTGGCGTCAAAAAGTCCTTGGTTATAGTAAGTACATTTTCAATTGTAGTATCTCTGAATACGGTCACAATAGGAGTTCTTGTACGTAAGAGCATTACAAAAAGCCTGACCTCTAATTATCAATACCGTATTTGAATCTGTTTGTTTCATTAATATTACAAACAAATTTATGCATTGTTATTAATATCAAATATGTAATATTAATATTTTTATTTATCATAAATTTTATGAGTAATATAAGTACGCATTGCTCTTAGTGCTGGAAAAAACAAGTTATTGTTTATTAAATTTAAAATTGATCGCAGCTGGATTACATTTTCTCATTCATGAAAATAATAATGTTCACCTTTGCTCAGATGAGATGTTGACTTTTGTACACTCAAATAAAAATAGAATTCGTAGTAATTCCAATACATATTATTCTACAGCAAATATTTAATTAAAAATAATGCGTACAAGTAAATTCGTTGAACTAGTTAAGAACAAATTCTATATACATTGTTAATATATTGCTAAATTATATTTGGATAAGTAGGACGTCTCATCAAAAAGTATTTGTTATTATTTAATTATAGACAATTAAAAATAATAATTATTACTATATATACTAAAATTCTGAATCCCAAAAAGAATACAAAAATCTATAATTTACAAAAAAAAAATTGCATAAAATATATTTTATATTAAATAAGTTAAGGTACGATTTTAAATATATTCCATACAGAAGCAGAAAATGTATTAGTTCTTTCATAAATAATTTTAGATAATAGTTATTATTTTTTATAATTTGGACGATACACAATTGCTCTGGTTGTCAAATAGTTATATTTATTTATTCATTACATTATTAAATAATTAAATTGAAGCCAACATGACATGAAAATATTGTTCGATGTTTGTAATTCGCTATTCTATTGTTGCCTCACCGTTTACCGTTAGTTTAATTTTGAACTATTTTAAAAGGCCATTGTTCATAATATTGTATCCTTTTAACTGTTGTTTTTATGTCGTCGAGTTTCCTCCTAAAAATTTGGTTTCCAAAATGAGTAAAAAATTGTTTATCGGTGTCATATTATGGAAGATTATTTTAATATTTTTCCGTAAGGCTAAAAGCTAAAAATTTAATAGTTTTATATTACCCTTACACAAAATATTCATTTTCATTTAGAAGCAAATCCCATTATTTTTATTCAATACGTGTTTCTGGATCTGTATGAGAGAAAAAAATCTAATAAACAAAATAAATAGAAGAAAGGCAAAGGGCCAAATATAATTATACAAAACACGAAAGAGCAGAATGGAGAAGAAAAAAACATGAGAGGAAAGTAGTATAAAGAAATAAGAAAGCTGCAGCCATATATGAAATAATAGGGAGACTTCATAATGAAGGGCAAGAGGAAAAAAGAGTGATTTTTATAAGAAAAATTTCATGTATACAAAACTTAAACTTTAAATGAACGAAAATATTTAACAAAAAAAATCATCAAACGATCTATAAATATTTCTACTACCAGCATACAGAATGACTACTTTTTAAATTACTATCTCTAAACGGTAGAAATTAGAAAGTCAATTAGAAAGAAATAAAACGAACATTCTGATATTTCCCGAAAACATATTTTCAAATTTTTAAGTACCCTGTATAATTTATAAGTCTAGAGGGTTCCATAGGCTGCCTAAATACTACGAAAAAAAAATTAAAACTAAAAAGAAAAATTATATCCATAGTTTAATTTGTACAACTTTATCTTGCATTGTAACATTCATCACTCTGTAAAATAACCACAGCAGAGAAAAGGGAAAAAATAAATACAGGTAATTTTCAACAACGAACACATTTAATAGTTGTCCTGAAAAATTAAAACTTTTTAAATATAACAGATCTTTCTCAGGAAATATAACGAGAATATTTAGTTTAAAAGTCTAAGCACATGTTGGAATATTACTGGAACATACAAATTGACCCCTTAATACGTCGATCAAATAATTTGTTTAGTAGCAGTAGCTCGTATAAAGAAGTTATTGAAGACGTTACTGAACGATGATAATATATTAACAAACAACTAAAATGATTTGTCTTAGTGCATTTTCATTGAAAAGTCATTCCTTTTAAAAGAAATTTAGGTCCGATTGAAACAATTGCTGTTAATTAACATGGCCTGAATTAGAAAATAAGAAATTCGCTAAAACGGAACGGATGTCGCACAAAGACAATAATTAGTAACTGTAGGAGAGATAAATAATGTTTTAATCGTTGTTTTGTGGAACGCTAATTTATATTTATTATTCAAGCGGCGGGCGCCTAGTTTCAAATTATTTCTCAATTTGGACAAGTTTTAATTTTTTATTTATGAATGAAAAGTTTTTAACGTATATTAATTGGTTACACATCTTAATGCATTAGTTTCGACTTTGAGAAATGGTTGACTGTTTTGGTTTGGGCATAATTTATGTAAGGAAAAAAATAATTTATATTCTACACTACTTTCCCCTAAACGGGTCTGTCAAAGAAAGCGTAACAACGTTTTTAAGCTACACTAGTGTGCTTGTACCGACACCTTAAATTCGGGACACCTTGTATGCAGGTACGTAATTCGGAAGCAGCCTTTCACTATGAGGAATCGCCTCTATTAACCACGCTCTTCATATATACAGGGGTAAACGACACTAAACTACCAATTATCCACGCTGGTTAAGTTCACAAATTTACAAATGAGTGCATATATGTATAAATAACTTCATTTTCGCACTCAAGGTTACTTTTATTGTTCAATTTCTAAAAACAAACGGTGTATAGAAAATCGCCAGCCGTACAATGAAATTCTAATGATACATACACAGCTGGAGTGCTGGGTGGGTCACAAGGTTTTAAAAATTTAAATGAGAAATAAGAGACATTTATAATATGTCCTTGAAGTTTGTGGGTGGGTGTCAATATTCCGTTAAATAGTTTGTTACAATTTTTCCAGTCTAAAGACGTTCAAAGTTCCGGGCAGTTCCTCAACGCTCCGTTTTAAGACCTTTTTCTTTTTATTAATGAGTCTCAATATAATTACATAAAAAATATTCAAACTAATGTTACACTTCCAGTATCCAGTGATAATAAAAACTTAGTTACATCCTGATCTAGTAATTCATATAATCAATTTTTTTCTAGAATCAATAAATATAAGTCCAGAACAGAACTTCAATTTCGAAAGATTACCTTATACTTCGAGTATCCAGTGATAGGGAAAAATATTCAGTGAGTTCCTACTTCTTCATCGAAATATTCAATTGATCCAGGTTTTTCCGGAATGCTGTTTAAATATAAAAAAATCCAGAAGAGAACCTTTTAAAGCACAATAATACTTGTCTGTCATAAAATAATTTTAGTTATACATGCAGCTAAAAATGAGTACCCTCTAAGAGTTTTTTAAAATGTTTTCCTTGTCTAACCGAAATTTTTAAAATTATTTTATGTTAAATATTGATTTACTATTTTAATTAATTATTAATTAATAAACCTAATAAAATTCACTAAATACAAATGTATTGTTTTAATTCATGTAGAATATATATAACTACAATAAAGGTAATAATAATATTGAAACAGAAACTTGGTTGGTCACAAATTTCTTTTTTACTACGCCCTTGTTACTTAGCTGTTTACTTGTGTTTTAGGAGTCAATAACATTTTTGTTTTATTTGTACCATCTCAGCGGAACGGGCACGTTAAAATTTTGAATAGATTTATTTATTTTTCAACATATTTCCTTTCGATTGGAAATATGAAGGGATATCCTGTCTTTGTTCAACATGCGTTTTATGATATTTAAAGATAATATCACAAAGGTTATACGCGAGGACTGTTATTGTAGATAATTGTAGTTTAAATAATCTACTACAAAGTATAGCTTTTTAGAATGTCAACTTTGTTTAATGTAGTTTTAAATAAGTTTTACAGTAAAGAGTGGCCTCAATTTTATAAGAAATAAACAATAGTATGTTTGAATCGAATTTCCAAACTTGACCTTAATGACAATTCTCGAATATACATACCTACAATAAAGGTAATCATGATATTCAGCCAGATACTTTATTTTGTTACAGTGATGTTTTGCTCATACCGTATTACCTATTTTATAACTATGTATCTAATTAAATTATTCATATTATTATCATCGAGATTGGTTATCTATTATCTACCTACTAAAATTATAATTAAGTCTTTCTAAGTAGAATTGCGAAACGTCAGAATCAATTCCAAATATGAATAATGCTAAGCAGAATTAATTAAACGTTATAAAGAAACTTTAATCACTGGACTTAGTTAACGAAACGTATTTTTTATTATTATTCAGGTGTAAATATCTTCCCAAGAATTTTAATACATCTAGTTAATTAACTGTACTGTTACCGGTTTTTTTAGAAAAGCTCTCTCATATTTTAGTCATCGCTATTCTAGGACATAATTTGTTTTCAATTAGTTCAAAATTATCTCTGCAGTATATTATATAAATATATATGGATATCATATAATCTACAATAAAGGTAATTCTAATATTCAAGCAGATTCTTCGTACCATGTTGTTATTTAAATAAATACTATAATACTGTAATAATTAGGACGAAGTTTATATAAGAATAAATGCGTAATAAATAAAATGAAGGTTTAGCATGGTTTTATTTTACTTTGTTGTTACACAGTCAAATATTAAAAAAATGCAATACAATAACAAACACTTAGAAAAAGGAAAGTTTGAGACAATAGTAAGACTTAAACATTTGTAATGGACATGTACATCTTCAAAAAAATATTCAGCACCTTTCCATTCCGAATGGTTTATCTTGTTTTCAATATTTTTGCTACATGGGCAACATCTGGCTTACGATTCATTTAGTATCACATTAATGTTTTATAAATTAATATTTTCTCAACTATAAATAAATTTTGAACGGTGATCTCTCCGCTGTACTTAATAAACATATGTATAAATGTCAAAAATAAAAAGATTTTAATCAAAAGTGAAAGTTCATTTGGCAGTCAGCAAAATCTCTAAGTCAAGGTCTTGGGAGAAAATTATGTATGCAATGAGAACACCACTTTACAATATATCGTTATTTTTGCACTTGCTGGTAAATTCGAAGGGAAAAGTGATATGAATACGAACGTTGTTTTTAATTAAACAACGCTTAATTTTCGATACAACAAATTAATTGGCAACAACTGATAATAATTTAATCTAAATAAACTATTGTTATATTTTTTTAATTGGAAAATAATTTTATTATTAAATATATTCTGACTAAATTTGTTTATCTAGTTATTTCTTGCGTTAAAAATGAATAAAAACTACAATATTTTTTATGAAGAAGATTGATTATACCTTTAAAGTTATAACATTTTTATAAAGGTAAGCTAGTTATAAGTATAACTTTGATTTTATAAATTATAATCAAAAATATTTTAAGTGTAGGATGTTTTTGTATAGTCGATACGACTAAAGTTGTCACAAGTTAGCTAATATGAATTTAAGAAAGTTAATAATGCAAAAAAGGCATAACATATGGAAAAATATAGAATTATATGTCAAATGCATTAAAAAATCCAAAAGAGCTTTAAAATTCAAGAAATTGTATTATAAATTTGACAGGAGATAATTTTAAAAATAGAAAAAAAGTTTAAAACTTTAGTCAGGGGCATGTACATTTAAAGAATATTTTTCAAATGTACAGATTTATTATGTATGTTATTTAAGCCTCGTGTGCATTATCAAATAATTTTTAACCTTTGTATAGCTAAAAGATTATCAACAATTTAGGAATATTTTGACATATGCATTATCAGAAAATTAATTTAGAACATTGGTATAAAGGGCTGAGAATTAATTCCAAAAATTGTACAAAAATATATGTAGTAAATTGTTTTCTTCTCACTTCAACTAAAAATGATGTAATTATATATTGTTGTGTTACCGTTTATGGGTTAATCGGTTTTAGAAAATATTGAAAACTTATATTTAATTCAATAAAATAATTACAATTCTTATAATTACTTTGCTTTTTATTAATATCACAGTTTCTAGGTGAGTTCTAAGTAGATTTTTTCACATAAAAGTACATTCACATTAGAGTTAATAGGCAAACAAATTCTTGGGGGCACAAATAAAAAATTAAAAAAAAAATTATATTCTCTTCATTTATCAACCATTGTTCTTGAGTTCTGATTTTAATTTAAAAAATAAATTAACCGACTAAAATTGAAAATCCAAAACCACATATTATTACAATACATATACATATAATATACACAGATATAAATATTTAAAATGCAATTAATACTACAATAAAGGTAACCCTAACATCCAAGCAGAAGCTTCAACTTTAATAACCACGAAAAGTTATTGGATATACAGGAGTATTAATTAATATTGCACAAAAATGTAAGGTCAGAATCCTTGAATCATAAAAGTGAATAATAAAAAAATTTATGAATAATTACAATAAAACATTAAGAACGTAACTAATATTTCAAAGCAAAATTGCATAGATTCTCTAAGAATTCCTCTAATTCATTCTAGTACCTCCTGTTTGATTTTTTTCAATGGTACAAAAGGCTAATGACATAAAAATGTTTTTATTTCAAGTCGTTTCTTCATTATGACTGGTTTCTTTCTATACCGTCATCTTTTCTTAAGTGAGTTCTAAGTAGATTTTTTCATATAAGTAAATTCATTAGAGTTAATATGCAACCCAATACTTGATATCACATATAAAAAAGTAAAAAAGAATTCTATTCGTTTCATTTTTCAACTATTGTTCCAATTTTATTTGTATTTATTTAATTTGCCAAAATATATCACAAAAAAATAGCAAATTAATAAAATATATCTTACGAAAGTGTACAGAAGTCAGGTAACCAATTTTTGATGGAACAACTAAATTTAACGTACTATTGTTTTTTTTATACCTAGTTGTACAATGTCGGTCTCTTTAAAATTTTAATTAGTTTCAATAAATACATCATATATAAATTAATGTAGTTATTTACTATTAACTCAAAATTTCCTATAATTACAATATATTAAGACCGAGTAAATTGTTAAAAGCAATTCGCTTCAAATTGCGCTCCGGTCGATCTAAATTAAATTGTCTCTTGAGCACATCGTAAAACACACCTTTGGCTAACGGCTAGTTAATTTAAATACTCGTTTCCATATTTGATACCAAATGATTGATTAGTTTTCCAGTGAAACGGTCTAACACTTCGCATTCAATTAGCTGCAGAATTCAATCGATAGCGGTTCATGGATTTTTTATTTCATTTAAAAGTAAAATGTAATCAATTTGACTGTGTTTAGAATGTTGGGAAGAGCTCGATCATTAGTAAAACTGTGTCATATATATAAATCATTGTATTCCCCGGCTTTTAAAGCCAAAGTTCATTTAATAGTGTTTAGCGTATGGACAAATACGAGAACGTTTACAGTTAGAGGTGGAGAAAAAATTTTCAGTAGAAGTAGGAATGTTTGTGAAAAGAAAAAGAAAGAATAGAGTTGTTTGTTTTTAAATTTTATTGTAAATAATATTATCATTTCATGTGTAAAGCGTCCCGTGATGCACTAATAAAAATTAAATCACTGTGTTTATTTACTTTTACAGTATTTTTATGTGGGAATGTCGGTTTCATTAAACAATGAAAAGTATTTAAAAAAAATCCTCTATAAGCTACTTTATAAGCTCTATAAGCAATACAAAAAAAAAGTTCAAAATATCTATATTCATTATGTTAAATAAAATTAAAGCTCTTTGAGCTAATTTTTTAATGAAAAATACGATTAGAGGCTAAAATTAATTAAAATTCTTCCCTTCTAGATAAATTTTACGCAAAACAGATCTATTTTGCAACTAATTTTTAAGTAAGCCCTCTAGAAATAATTAAAAAATTTAAAAATTTGACCAGATCACATTAATAGAAAAATCTGGAATATTTCATAGAAAAAAACTTTTTGCATTAAAAATCTGTTGTTGGTGTTTGTTAAAACTGACTCCATTTTTTCAATAATTATTGAGAATCGTATTTTTTAATAAATATTTATGAATTGCCATTTTTCTAGAGATTGGTAATCTCGCATTCAAAAATCTAAAATTTTATACGAAAAAAAATACTTTTTTTATTAAAATTCGTCTTTTTGGTACGACAAAAATCAACTTTTGACTTATTTAAAAATCTAAAATTTTAATTAAAAAAATTGTACATTTTTGAAACGTTTACAATAAATTTGGAATTTTTAAATTGACATTTCAAATCACAAGTATTTTTTAAATAAATTTTAACTTTTTATATTAGAAATCATAAATATGGTATATTTTTAAAACTAAATTTGGAATTTTTAAATTGAAAATTGTATTTTTTTAAATATACTTGTAACTTGTTACTTATTTAGAATTTGACAACATCGCACGTATTTATAAATGTTAAATTTTAAATAAATAATTGTTTTTTCCATTAAATTTTATTTTTTTGCAATAAAGATTGTATTTTTTGGTCGCATTTGAAACTTTTCAAATAAATTTCGAATTTCTAGATTGAAAATGGTATTTTTCGAAAAATGATGAATTGGTACTTCTTGAATTTAGTAATAAAATCATTCTTTCAGAAATCTGGTAAAAAATTACTTTAGACGTTAGTATTTATACTTTTTATACATATTTAAAAGGAATTAAACTTTAACAATAAATTTATAATTTAATTTGAAAACTTGATGATTTGTTATTTTTCCAGAATATGGAAACATCGCATTTATTCAAAAATCAAAATTTTTAATACCAATTCATCTTCAACAAATAATTTTGAGAATTTAGATTTAAAACCGTATTTTTAAAATATTTATAATTTTTAGAATGTGCCAATCTCGTACTAATTTAAAAATCTGAAATTAAAAAAAAATATTTTTTACATTAGAAATCGTACTTTTGGTAAATTTTTAAAACGAAATCAATAAATTTTGTATGAAAAAAATAGTTTTTTAAACTTGTGACACCTTTTCTTTTTCTTTTTCTTTGTCTTGTTCTTGAATAGAAATTTTCCCACCTCTATTTTGAATTTAACTTGAAATTAGACAAGAAGCGAATACCGTTAAGTAGCAATAAGGAACTTAGGTGCGCTTATATTTTTTTGCAACATTATATGAAGATTCTTAAGTGTATATCGAACATAAATATTTGCAAATTTACTGTTAAATCCCATGTTGCTTTTATCGTCATAATAACCAATTTACTAACAAAAAGTTGTATAATCGCAAATTAGCCGTGTTTTTATTAATCTCATTTCATAGTATCGTTAATAGATTTACGTTTTTAATGATTACTCACGCAAAAGGAAAATGAGCAAAAAATAATTATGAAAATCGTGTCCTTCCTGCTATTTTACCAGTCGCAACATCAGTGAGTTTTGATGTCGAAATTGTAAAAAATTTTACTTTAAAATCGGAATTTCATAAAAAATTGCGATTTTGTATTAAAATTTCTTAAAATTTAAAAAGTAAATTCATTTTTTTTTTATCTTTTTGGTTTGAAGGCAAAATTATAAAAATTTTATTTTAATATCGAAATTTCATAAAAATCGCGTTTTTTATTCAAAATTTCTTAAAACTTTGAAAGTAAAATCGATTTTTTTAAAACATTTTGTGTTTTGAGGTCGAAATTGTAAAATAATGTTATTTTAATATCGAAATTTTATAAAAATCGCGCATTTTAAACAAACTTTCTAGAAAGGTCGAAAGTAAAATTGATCTTTTTAAAAAAAATTTCGTTTTGAAATCAAAATTATAAAAAAATTATTTTAATATCGAAATTTAAGAAAAATCGCGTATTTTATGGAAACTTTCTTAAAATGTTGAAAGTAAAATCGACTTTTTTTAAATATTTTTTGTTTTGAAGTTAAAATTATAAAAAAATTTATTTTAATATCGAAATTTAAAAAAAATCGCCTATTTTAAAGAAACTCTCTTAAAATGTTTGAAAGTAAAATCGATTTTTTTTAAATATTTTTTGTTTTGAAGTTAAAATTATAAAAAAAACTTATTTTAATATCGAAATTTAAGAAAAATCCCGTATTTTTAAGAAACTTTCTTAAGATGTTGAAAGTAAAATCGATTTTTTTTAAATATTTTTTGTTTTGAAGTTAAAATTATAAAAAATTGTATTTTAATATCGAAATTTAAGAAAAATCCCGTATTTTTAAGAAACTTTCTTAAAATGTGAAAGTAAAATCGATTTTTTTTAAATATTTTGTTTTGAAGTCAACATTATAAAAAAAATATTTTACTATCGAAATTGCATAAAAATCGCGTTTTTTAATGGATAGAAATATCTGCAATATAAAATATATATAAATACGAATTTCGATTCGTATTTCGTAAAACCAAACTTAATAAATAATGGAAACGCTCTGGCCGGCGACCAAAACGTATCACGGAAATTTTTACGTCACACTCGAATGAATAAATCTTATGCAACGACATATTTTATTCGACCTCTGTGCTTGATTCCGATATTTTTCCTGAAATTGTCCGAATTCCACTGCGAGATTTGTTTTTGGTTCCGTCTATTTTTAGAACGCGTTCGAAAACATCCTGATATCGGTGACAGTCTAATCGGAATGTTTCGATATCTGCTCCATTGACAATATGAAGACGTTTTTATCATAAAAGAACACGATTCAGATATTTCTCAATTGAATAAATGCAGTTTTCATGTGCGAGCCTTCTATTTTTAGGAAAATGTTCTGCAGCAGGAAAATTGCTTGTTTCACGAAAAAGGTCCTGTTGCAGTAAAATGACATTGCTCCTGCAATATGTACTGTTGCAGGGAGAAATATTTTAGTTTTCACAGTTTTTTTTTTGTTTAAACTTTCATTTCTAACTACACTTTATTCATCACTGTATTTTTTTAGCGTTACGGACAAAAATTTCTGCTTCTTTTTCAATATATTAACGAATATTCGGCTATTAACTAATTTCAAAAAATAGTTTGGAGAATTTTATATGAGGTTACAATACTGAACAAAAAAACTTTTTATAGAAGAGAAAATCTCAAAAACACCCAACTTTTCGTTCAGGTCTCACTAATTTTTCCCCAATGTTCACTCATTTAAAAATCTGAAATTTTAAATGAAAAATGTATTTTTTTTAACTTTGTTAACTTGATATATTAAAAATCGCAATTTTGGTACAATTTGAAATTAATTATATTTTACATAACAAATTTGAAATTTTGTTTAGAAATATTCAAAAAGAGAATACTTTATTAAATTTTTGTTTTTGCATTATAAATCGGGTTTTTGGTACATTTTTAAACGAAATCGAATATTCCTGAAAGTTTGAATTGAAAATTGTGTTTTTCGAGAAATTTAAAAAATTTCCCATTTATTCAAAATTCTGAAATTTTAAATGAAAAATATATTTATTTTAACTTGTTATATTAGCAATCGCAATTTTGGTACAATTTTGAAATTCATTTACAATATATTTAAATTGAAAATCATATTTTTCAAGAAATTTTCATGACTTGCTTTGTTTCAAGAATTTTATTAGAAACCGCATTTTGAGTACGTTTTTTAAAACAAACTCAACTTTTATAATAAATTTTATACTTTCAAAATGAAAAATCATATTTTTTAGAAATAATTATGACTCGGCAATTTTATAGAATTTAGCAAACTCGCAATCTTTCAAAAGATTGAAATTTTAAAATAAAAAAAATACTTTTTTCATTAAATTTTAGATTCTGCTTTAGAAATTGTGTTTTTAATAGATTTTTAAAACGAAATCGACTTAAATTTGAAATTTTAAACCGAAAATTGGATTTTCCAAAAAATATTCATTTTTTCATAGCAATCTCTCAATTTATAGAAAATATCCTGCAGCAGAAAAAGGTACTTTTGCAGGAAAACAGCGTGCGCAGAAAATGTTCTGCTACAGGAAACCCTCATTTTGCAGAGGAAATGACATACTGTAGAAAACTTGCAAGATAATAACTTATTGCAGGAAAAATGCGGCGTACATTGATCCTAATTTTATTTTCTATTGTCAATATTTACTTTTGTCAAATATTTCCACAGTTTTTTTTTGTTTAAACTTTCATTTCTAACTGCACTTTCTTTATCAGTGTACAAACAAATGGCCTTTATCAGTCCATTTTCCGAGCGTTACGACCGAATCGTTCAAGAATTTCCTGTTTCCTGCCACAACCGATAATGCAGTTTACTTGACTTGTTCTACATTATTATCTATTAACTAATTAGCGCGATCTTCTTTATTGGCTTTCCTAACGTTTCAAGTGACGCACCATAAATAGTCAGTGCACCTAAAAAAATAGGATCGAAAAGGTATGAAGCAAATGGTTATATTTGCAAAGTTTTGGTGTTCTGACGCTTGCACTATCATTAAATTAGCTAAATGTTTGTCAAGTCTACATTGCGCTTATTATCACCGATAGTTTGACAGACTTAGTTTGAGATCGTGTTAATGAAGGTTTTAATTCCATTCGAATAAGTCTTTTAATTCGGTGAAATTTTTTAATTGAATTGCTTTGTGCCAAAAGTCATTTAAAATCATACTGAGGATTAACTTAGGTATAAGGGAAAAGTCTAAAATTATTAAATAAACACATACAAACCGTAATGTTAGGTTAGGTTAGGTTAGGTTAGGTTAGGTTAGGTTAGGTTAGGTTAGGTTAGGTTAGGTTCAGTTAGGTTAGGTTAGGTTAGGTTAGGTTAGGTTAGGTTAGGCTAGGCTAGGCTAGGCTAGGTTAGGTTAGCTTAGGGTAACTAATATACTGCGCGAAATAAATTAAGGATCGTCACTATTAAAAATTATACTATATAATCTATAGTATAGATGAATGGTGATGGTAACTTTATCTCAAATTAAAATATAATATTTCCAGTCCTATAACTAAATAAACAAATAATTTTGAAATTGAATTGAAATTAGTACTAAAATGATTTGTTTTTAGTAACTTTAATGAAAATGAGCAAATAATGCTTTATAAATGTTTACAAAATAACCAAATTAACAATTAAAACTTTACAATTCTTCATTTTTTTTAACTTTATAAACTTGAAATTGTAAGAACTTTATTTAACAGAAGCTTATTATATAATAAATTTAATTAAATCAGAGTTATCGAGAATTAAATCGACTAGCGCTGTTATTGATCTAATACATAAACGTTTACGAAAAAGTCTTCCTGGTAGTAACATCTAAATATCTGTTTGAAATGCAAATATACAGCGGCGGTGCCCAATATTACTAAAAATACATTTGTAAATATTAACGTTTTTTTGACTTGTAACATACAGAAAGAAATACTCAGAAACATTTTATTTTAGACAAGAATTTACTACTTCTTTTTCAAAATATCAAGGAATTTTCTGGTTCTTTAAAAATCAGTACAATATCCTTCAATTTGGAAAACTTATGATGAGGTTACAATATTGAACAAGAAGCTTTTTATTAAAGGAAAAACCTCGAAAACCTTCAACATCACCAAACTATGTCCATTATTCCCTCATAAAAATTAAAATCGTAAACTAATCTTTGCGGTCAACTTTACAGTGCAGTAATAAATCTTTCTTAACTCAATTCAAACTTAAGTTTCAAAATATCTTGTATAATTTTTTCCTAAACATCCCTTGGTTTAAAACGATTTGTACTCGATTTCAACTCTAAAATGAATTTTAAATATTTTATTAAGTGTCGTATAAACATATTTTTATATATTAAAATTGTTATTTAATTTTTCTATAAATTCCTACAAGTTTAACAATAGCACGAATTGTCAACCTATGATCAGACTGGATCAAATTACGGATTTTTTTCAATATTTTCAATAGTTTATGAAGTGAAAAAGCGATCTGGACGTAAATCATCTTACACTTAAACCACTCAAAAATATTAATTTCCAAATACTTCTTTTAATATAAATATCACAAATTCTAAGAGGTTTTATTAAAACATCAGTCTCGTTATTTTACATCACATCTTTTATTTAATGTTTTCTTAAAGACATATTGTTAGTTCTACAATCTATGGAATGTTGTAAAATTATTTCCCATTTTGTATATTTTTTAACTTACGTGATAAGTACAAAAATAAAAAGGTTTTGTTGCAATTTAACGGAGTCTATACAAGTCGACTGCGCCATGTAGCTTAAAGGTAATAAATTAAACGAAAAATTGGATCTTTGCCACATTCACCAGTTGTGAGAAGTGTTAAATAGAGGAAACATTTTCCGCAATCTTATATAAAACTTTTATTACTATTTAGTTTAATAATAGTGAAATATGGTAGAAAATTATGTAGGTCAGTAATCAAAGTTCGTTTCAGTGTAACCAGTAGAAATTTTGTCGCTGAAAAAGTCAAATTAATAATTAGGTTTGCTGTGAGTCGCCACTGTAGAAATTAAGTAGATACTAAATTAAAGATATTTATTGTTTATTTTGAGTAGAACCAAACAGGCGTCTTCCACGCAATTTTGATGTTCTTCATGACAATAAAAGCAAAAGCGCATACTTTAATCGATTTTAATATAAATCTAGATTGTGTCCCCTCCTATTACCGTTAATCTAAAAGTAAAATTCAGTTTAGTAGAGTCGGTATACAAAAAATCTAAAAAAATGATCATTTCTTAGCGCTTGAATGTTCTGTGTTTTTTTTACTTTGAGGTTTAATAATATTTTTATCAATTCTTATTTGTCCTTTAATTTTTCTACTATTATAAATTTGAAGTCAAACTTTTTTAAAATCTCGAATTTGTAATCGAGGCTTTAGAAAATTACGAGTTTATTGTCGAGATTTTAAAAAATTTCGCATGTGAAGCAAAGATTTAAAAAAAAAATGAGTTCAGAATAGAAATTTTGGAGTAAAAAGTCGATCTTTTTAAAAAATTATAGATTAGAAGTCAAACTTTTTTAAAATCTCGAATTTGTAATCGAGGCTTTAGAAAATTACGAGTTTATTGTCGAGATTTTAAAAAATTTCGCATGTGAAGCAAAGATTTAAAAAAAAAATGAGTTCAGAATAGAAATTTTGGAGTAAAAAGTCGATCTTTTTAAAAAATTATAGATTAGAAGTCAAACTTTTTTAAAATCTCGAATTTGTAATCGAGGCTTTAGAAAATTACGAGTTTATTGTCGAGATTTTAAAAAATTTCGCATGTGAAGCAAAGATTTAAAAAAAAAATGAGTTCAGAATAGAAATTTTGGAGTAAAAAGTCGATCTTTTTAAAAAATTATAGATTAGAAGTCAAACTTTATTAAAATCTCGAATTTGTAATCGAGGCTTTAGAAAATTACGAGTTTATTGTCGAGATTTTAAAAAATTTCGCATGTGAAGCAAAGGTTTAAAAAAAAATGAGTTCAGAATAGAAATTTTGGAGTAAAAAGTCGATCTTTTTAAAAAATTATAGATTAGAAGTCAAACTTTATTAAAATCTCGAATTTGTAATCGAGGCTTTAGAAAATTACGAGTTTATTGTCGAGATTTTAAAAAATTTCGCATGTGAAGCAAAGGTTTAAAAAAAAATGAGTTCAGAATAGAAATTTTGGAGTAAAAAGTCGATCTTTTTAAAAAATTATAGATTAGAGGTTAAACTTTTTTAAAATCTCGAATTTGTAATCGAGGCTTTAGAAAATTACGAGTTTATTGTCGAGATTTTAAAAAATTTCGCATGTGAAGCAAAGGTTTAAAAAAAAATGAGTTCAGAATAGAAATTTTGGAGTAAAAAGTCGATCTTTTTAAAAAATTATAGATTAGAGGTTAAACTTTTTTAAAATCTCGAATTTGTAATCGAGGCTTTAGAAAATTACGAGTTTATTGTCGAGATTTTAAAAAATTTCGCATGTGAAGCAAAGGTTTAAAAAAAAATGAGTTCAGAATAGAAATTTTGGAGTAAAAAGTCGATCTTTTTAAAAAATTATAGATTAGAAGTCAAACTTTATTAAAATCTCGAATTTGTAATCGAGGCTTTAGAAAATTACGAGTTTATTGTCGAGATTTTAAAAAATTTCGCATGTGAAGCAAAGGTTTAAAAAAAAATGAGTTCAGAATAGAAATTTTGGAGTAAAAAGTCGATCTTTTTAAAAAATTATAGATTAGAGGTTAAACTTTTTTAAAATCTCGAATTTGTAATCGAGGCTTTAGAAAATTACGAGTTTATTGTCGAGATTTTAAAAAATTTCGCATGTGAAGCAAAGGTTTAAAAAAAAATGAGTTCAGAATAGAAATTTTGGAGTAAAAAGTCGATCTTTTTAAAAAATTATAGATTAGAGGTTAAACTTTTTTAAAATCTCGAATTTGTAATCGAGGCTTTAGAAAATTACGAGTTTATTGTCGAGATTTTAAAAAATTTCGCATGTGAAGCAAAGGTTTAAAAAAAAATGAGTTCAGAATAGAAATTTTGGAGTAAAAAGTCGATCTTTTTAAAAAATTATAGATTAGAGGTTAAACTTTTTTAAAATCTCGAATTAGTAATCGAGATTTTAGAAAATTTCGAGTTTGTTGTCGAGATATAAAAAAAATTAAAATTAAAAAAACATATTAGAAGTCAAATTTCTACTATAGTCACGTTTAGTTTTAAGAGAGACGGAAATTTAATAAAATTTTTCTCTTATTTGAAAATATTAATTGTCATATATTTATTAGTGAGATAATTTTTATTAAAAATATTTCTCCACAAACATTAGATTTTTTTCAAAAGTCAGTTGAAAGTAAACATTGTTGTGAAATAAAAACGATACCTGCATATTTTTTTTAAGAACTACCTTCTCGACTACTCTGTAAGTTATCATGACTGAAACCTGTTATGACAAGAAATAAAAATTATTACAGTTCCATTGCAATTGCGAGTTATTTAATAAATGCAGCTCATTATGACATGAGGAAACAAATCCGAACACAAACTTTGTGTATTTATTATCTAGAAATAAGTTAACCTCGAACTGCGAACCAGATTACTTTTTAATCTTTGTTCCTTTGTGACTAATATTGAAATTGCTCAATATAAAATGATTTAAGGTAAATGTTCTAATAAAGAAATCCGTTTTCAGATTAAATATTTTTATTTTTTTATCAAGAATAAGTCTTCTTCTGGAAAAAATTAAGACTACATAAATATGGGCTCTTACAATACAGTCTGTTAGTTTTACAGAAGATATTTAGACATTTAGACTGCCTGAATTAATTACGTCTCTGAGACTTTTAGACCAAGAACTGGCCCTAGCACAAGACCTTGGATTATACCAGCTTTAATTACTTTAAGATGCAAATATTCCTCCTCCTCTTTTATGGTGAATACAGTAGCTTCCAATAATTTTGGAGATTATTTACTACTATTGGAATTAATGATATTTTTGAGATTTTTAGGCGAAAAACTGACCCTAACACAAAACCTTGCGCTGTGTCAGCTTTAATTGCTTTCATTTATTAATATTCCTCCTCCTGTTTTATTCTATGATGTAAGAATCAAGAAAATCAGCATACTATTTTGGCAACAACTGATTCACCTCATACAAGATTCCCCCACATTCCATCGAAGTCTAGAAACATTGCTGAGTATTCTTATTTCTTATTTTCTTAGCTAGTCTTTAAAATTCTTCAACCCTCACCTAAATTATCCAAGTACGTAAAGAGTGATGTAAGACCATCGATCGGTTGTAATTGAACTTGTCAATCTAGAGGAAAATTATAGCCTTAACAAGAAAACCGAAATACAATAGGTCTTATCGTGATGCTGAAATATATTACGTTAGAAAATGTAAACGTACCATCAACATTTATTATTAGTAAATAATGTATTGCACAAAAAATAAAGAATGAAACAATGACAAAGTGCAACGCGAGTTTAACGACAATTACGTTTGTTACGGCTCTTGGTGTTGATGGTGGGAAAATTCGAATGATTAACAAGTTTTACAAGTTTAGAACGAGGTGTCAATATAGTTGTTAATGTTATTCAACTAATTATTAAAGAAAATGGTTTTTGCAGCGGCAAAAGTTCTACATTAAAAAAGTTAAGATAAGTTTCAATCTTCACCAGACATAATTAATTTTCTTATTGTACCTGTTGAAAATATTGTATTTCGATTCTCAAAAAGTAATAAATTTTATAACCATTAAGTGAATTACCAAAGACCTCAATTTTAATCAGTAATTTCTAAATGAAAATTATTTATCATTCAAATATCGTTAAAATAAGTTGAAGAAACGGTATAAAACTATGGTATCGTTAAAGAAAATGATACAATTTTATTATCATAATATTATAAACGACAAAAAATCGTTTTGCATAAGAAAGTGCTTTAATTATAAAAAAATTAATAACTATTAGTTTAATTAATGAATCTGCTTGGATCAATTTTTTCGTTTGTTATCAAAAAACTTTCACAATGTAAGAATATACATTAACCGAGAAAACATTTTTTTTTCTATTTACGACCATAACACCCTGTCATTTTTTGATTGAATCTCGAAACTCGCATTCGAAAGTCCTTTCTTAATAGTTTTAGAAACCATCATGTATCGACATACATCCTTCTTCAAATATCAATTAATTAATTATCTTAAATTTTGATCTCATCTCGAACCATCGCACTTTCTATTCATTTAATTACAAAGGAATATTTTTAATTATCCAACGATTAACTTCAGCGATAATCTTAACATCGGAGTCGAATCAATAATATACTATTAAAAATGTATGGATTATTTAATTTAATTAGATTATGGAAATTAAATCTGAAAATTATAAACAGTTACGTTGGACAAATTGAAATATTTAATAATACTAGAGTTACGGAACATTTAACTCGTTTAAAGTGTACCAGGCGAATTAAAGGAATGAAAGCTTGGAAATAATTCATTAAAAGAAAAAAAGACCATGTATGCTCTCTAGATTTTTATTTTCTTTTAAAAGTAACGTCAAGTTCACATCCTTATTTGTCTACGATTGTTTATATGAGGAATTGATACTTTTCAAGTAAGTAATCAATTATGATGCCTTATTTGTTAATACGAGCTCCCTCTTGCTACAGACTACCAAACTTGTACGCAATTAGTTAACTATACTTATGGTAAAATGGTTCGGATTATTAAATACGCTGTATCTACATACATAGATATAATTAAATCGAACAATAAGTAAAATATTCTAATATTTTTAAGCCCAATTTCCTTAAAAACCATTGAAATTAGTCATAAATAAAAAACCGTTGACTTAACTAAACAGCACGTACAAGTCAGAATACGAAGGTGTTCTAGTCAACCTTGTACAATAAAACCACATTATTCTATTTTTAATTTCGCAAAGAAAGTAAAGAATCACATTTGAACAGTTGTTTGTTTTGGTTGCCGTGAATACTAATGAAGCTAACGAATTTTAACGGTTAATGAAAAAATCGCTTAGTTCGTCGTCCATTTTAGATTGAGTAGCGTGTTAGAAAGTGGCACTGATTTATTGTACCACTCGGTTTATTAAGGAAAACTAGATTCGAGGAGGCGAGTCATGTAACACACACAAATAGGTGGGTTTGTGGAATTTTAAAACGGTGTTTTATTGATTGATCTTGACTATTCACTAACATAATAATAATAATACGTTACACCAGAAGCTCTGCAAAATTTTTGCTATATTGATATTCGTAGTGGCGCTCCGGGGAGATTTAGTGATGATTAGTGGTGCTATTTATAGGAGAAAAGCCCGGAAAACCTCACCTGTTATCATTTCCATCCCATTGGGTTAAAGCTTTAATGTAAATTGAAATGTGGAGAATTTAAATATCATATAACCCTTAAAATTCGCAATTCTTATTGTCCAAATTAAATTGAAATACGATCCCAATATCGAAACCGTTTACATTTCATATTTATCAAGTTAGCAACCTCAATATAATTTAATTTTTTCTTTCTTCTCCTCCCGCGATATCTCTGACCTACATATCCTCCAACTTGTTGATTTTCCTCTGCCTCCCCTTTCGGATACACCCGCTATAATTACACCACACGAGTCGGAATTTAATTTCTCTTAGAAATGTAAGACCGTCTTGGGTAAAAAGTAATCATTTTGTTGATGATTACTGTGTCCTGAGCGATATTTATATTTTAATTTGTGGTCGAAACGGTGAAAGGGCTGTAAAGGGGAACATGGGGCATCAAATGAAATGTTTTCGGACCATGCGCAAGGTCGAAATAGATCCGGATCCCCGAGAAAGTGCTCGGATACTGGGACAGGAAACTAATTTCCAGGGATGGGTTCGAACTTCCATCCGATCACAACTCAGGTCATCGTTTTAAGTATTTATACAACTCAAACTGAGTAAATATAACGTAGCAATGAGGAACTTATCCTTCAAACATCACTTAAAACATATTGTTATTGGCAGTTCTTTGTTGTTTTGTTAATAGTTGATTGTCGAAACTGTGTAGATCTTCAGTACACCATTTATTTTTATTTATTTGTTTCATTTAACGTCTCCTCCAAAAGACGGCATATCTCCACTATACCTCGTGCTCATTGGTATATACCGTAACTAATAATCGTTGTGTCTTTAGTGTGCTCAAAAATAAGATCAGTCTACGATCTGATTGAAAACCACCTGTTCAATTGCTGCTCAATCTTTGGCCCGATTGAAAATCAGCTGTTAATTTACCACTCAATATTCTGTCGAGTTGAAATACCGCTCAATCTTCTATTCGATTATTATTGCGTTCGAATTTTCACAGAGTTTGCAATTGTTTTTCGTTGGGTATGTCCATTTTTTTTTATATATAAAACAGCAATTAGCTTCAAGTACTGTATTAAATAATCGAACATGTTCAATAATTAAATAAACAAATCGCATGGCTAATCTTTTAATTGAAATTGTATCACATTTACATTACCTTGCGTGGATTTCTTCCTGTTACTGTAATTTAGATTTAAGTACTAAGCTCAAATTACATACTGAAACGTTATAATTACGTGGATCATTTTCTTTTAAGGTCACAATATACAACACCAATGTCAACTGGTGCAAAAGTCTTTAATTTTACATTTAGCCGAATAGTTGGAAATCACGAAATACGTCGGAACGGTAGTTAGTAAAACTCTAATAAGTGTGATTTTCTTTTAACTAAAACAAGCAGAATGTTGTTACGGACATTCCTGCGATTCTTCAACAAGGATATGTGTTAATGTTTGACATACAGCAAGATTTAATATAATTATTAATCGAATTAGACCGTAAATGCGTAGTTTAAATCACTATGAGGCAAAGACAAACCTTTAAAACGTATGATACGATATTTACAAAGCACTTAATTTCATAGAAAACATTACTTACAGTTTTTGGTTTCAAGAATTTTCCAAACGAAATATTAATTACATTCAACCTTATCCTTAATACTTAAAACAATCCCTAATCAGCATGAAATTGTTGATTAATGAGCATTGGTACTTAAATCGTTGCCTTATTACCAATTCAACAGTTTTCCTATGTTAATAATAATTTAACAAATGAATTAAATATTCGACCAAATAATGAACAATAATCTAGTTTTATAAAGGCAATTTGACGTTTTCTTCTCCTATTCTGGTTTCGGTGTAGTAATGTATTATAACCTCGTAAAATATTTGTATCCAATCCTATAGTAAGCTTATTAATGTTAGAACTTAATTAAAAGTAAACGCCACGGTAAATTAGGTTTCAAAACAAAATAAACACGGTGCCTAATTAGCCCTTACCGCCTACTGTAAATCAAATTATCGCCCACGGAAATTCAAAAATACCCCTTCGACATCACTTTAGCTGTACAACCCCTTATTTCATCTCTGTTACCAATTATTGATCCGCCTCCGCACGGTGCAGACCCCAGCATCGTAAACTTGCTCTCAGTCCGCGAGATCATCTTCATGGTCTAACAAGTTATAACACGCGACGGTATGGAAATATGGGATAGACCTCTTCGCGAAAGTGTCACCTCCAACGGGCACGTGGACATCATCTTGTTAGGAGGACCGACCAAATGTGAACTTTATGTGAGCTAGAGAGAGTTCAGTATAAATTACTCCAAGGAATCTTGACCTAGGACCTAAGATCCATTGGAAAGAACACTTTTATGAACATCAGTTGGCTCTAGAGTACTGACTGGAGAAGATACTGGTTGATACTGGTTTAAATTGGAGAACTAATATTAGCAAGAAGTTATGTGTGCCTACCACACCTACCCCAGCAGCAGGGGAACTCGAAGTTCCATGACTTGGACCACCAATGAGGAACATTCGGTATTTACTACCATTGTTAGTTAGAAATATTTTTAACGTTTGCTCTGTGTAAAGAAAGCAGGTTACGGATTGCTGAATTGTATTTGCGTATAATGGCACGATTGTTTTTGTTTAGAGAGTTGTTTAAATTTAAACAAATGTTCTGAAGTTCGTGGTGTCGTATGAGTTTGTAGAACTTTTCCATAATCTTCATTATTTAGTAATTAATTGAATTATAAATGATACTTTTGCTCTTGCAAGTCATAATTTGTTAGTACTATTAGTTTTAATTTAAACTAGGTGTGCATGTGTAAAGTAACTGAATATCCCTTTAGTTCGGACACCAATGTAATGTAGATCAATCTACTACGATATTGGAATTAGAATACTTTGAATTCTTGTCTCTCGTGTCGAACTAAAGATTAATAGGTCATTGAAAATGTGTACAGAATAAACTAGATTTAGGGTTATGTGTATATTTCGTTGAAAACAAGGTAAATTATTCATTCAAGAATTACATAATCTTGTTTAGTAATTTAATATACTGATTGTTTCGACCATAATGGGTCCATTACACGTGTTGTTTTAAAACCGGCCCTATATTGTTTGTTCTTTGCTTCAGGAGACTAAAAAATGAGCCAATTTTAAATAAAAAGTATTAATTTTCAAGTGTGTATAATTAATAAATTGATTCAATTCTTTACTTTGTGGAATCTATCCACTACAAATGTAAAAGATAAAATATTCTTAAATTCCAAAAATTTGCAAAACTGTTTAAATATTCTTATATCAATTTTATTGGTTAGAATATCTATAATACAACATGTATTCTGTATGTGTAATGTTTGTCAATTTCTTTAATCTTATATGAGGATTCCACAAGGTGAAATAATTATCCATAAAAATATTTAAAAATTGTTGGAAAATCGTAGTATTTATGATAAATGTATTTTACCTTTACATTTATATTAATAAATCAAATTTTTGATGAAATCACAAATGTTTAATAGAAGAGATTAACAAATGTTAAAAATAATTATATGATTCACTACAGACACAATGAAGCTTCTAATAATTTAGTAAACTAACGTGTTATTAAAATTTAAGTTAATAAAAAATAAAGTCAATAAACTAGACAATAGAACGTGTTCAGTTTTTTTATAAAATAACTGTACAGCAATTATCGGGAAATATTTTTCTATTTATTACGGTACAAAATAACTATTGAAAAAAAAATTAAAAAATCCATCGTTAAATTTTCTGCCCACATGTTGTCAATTACTGTAACATCTCAAGTGGGACTATATAACTGTAGTTAAAATATATGATATCATCTCCGATTTTTGGAATAGAATCGATTTCATGTATTGTGTAAAAAAAATACGGAACTCTTTGAAAAAGGTTCAAGTACATTTCAATAAGTTAATGGGCCATAAACGGTTTTTTTACATCAAAAGAAAATTCATAAAATAAAATTGAAATCATCTAAAGTGCTCGTAAAATGGTTTTACAGATGGTTTATAGTTTGTTTAACAATACATTTTAACATTTAAATTTATGATTTTAACTGAAGATACAAGTAAAAGTAAAATTAATATCTTAATAATAATACCCTCTGTGTCATTATATATTTTGGGACTTATTCCCTTCTTAAAGTCCAATGAGAACTATATAAATAGAAACATGTCGATAAATTCAAAAGAGACAAACATGACTCCTTTGTGAATTTCGTGACTGAACCCACATTTATTGTATACTACTTTCATCAATGGAGCACTTTGAAGTTTTATTTCCAACAATGCTTTACATCGATCGGGAAATTGTTTTTCTGCTATTTTTAGCCGATAATGCCTTATTATCTGAGACCTTTGTGCTATTTTCGTCGCTAAAGTTTGGAAACGGGGGTGTATCGTCATTTTCTCGCACTATTTTAATATATTTGAACGAAAAGGGGAAGGTCATTTTAACAATTTTCCAACACGGGGTGATATTTTAGAAGCAATTTGCCAAGCGATGCTATAAATACCAACGCTATTATATATATTATATATCAGCCAAACATGCTAATGGAATTCGGCCCATTTTTGCTATTCTTCTGCTTTTTCAGGTTATCGTTACTCTTCTATCTACCACTTCACTCTATTTCTTCCCCTCCAACTTCATTATGTCTTCCTTAAATTGATCTTCTCATTTTAGTTTAGGGCGTGTTGTACTTTTTTCCACATGTCCATTCTATCTCAGTTCTTTTGCCTTCATGTTTCTTATTATATCTTCCACTTCCTCTTATCTCAATTGTATTTCTTAGTAGCCTTTCATAGCTCCAATACGGTCAGTTCCCTGTTTGTATTATTTTTTAGATTTCTATACTTTTATCATTCATTCCATTAATTATGACTCCTAGATATTTAATATTTTCAATGTTTTCGAATCTATATACTCTATTTTATGTCTGTTTGCTGTTCATTATCGATTAAAGATCATCTTCAATAGAAATTGTATGTATTATCTCAAATAATAATAATAATAATAATAATAATAATAATAATAATAAATTATCTATCCAGGACATGTTTTATTTCTCAATTGTATGTTTTCTTTGATTTCCATATTTCTAACGTTTTTTACATTAATTATGACTCCTAGATATTTAAACTAATTTTTCGAATTTGTTCTCTATTTTTATTTCATGTCTACCTTTCTTTTTGTCATGTATTTTGTCTTGTTTTTATCGATTTCTAGGTCTTCTCTTTTTAGTGTAAAAACCAACTCTAATAATTATTTTGTTATTATCACATTAGAAGTAATTTTAGATACTACTAAAACAAAACTTAGTAAAAACCATTGGGTAAACAATAAAATAATATAAAGTTAGCATGTTCATGTAAGTAAATTTCAGTTCTTCCAATACTTTCGTGACTAAGTTTTAATGTATGGTTTACCTGTAGCTATTAAAACAATTATACATATCTAAAAGCACGTAAACGTATAGTTAGGGCCCATACGAATATTCGTGTATTATATTTAAAATCGTTTCAACCTCACATTTTACTTCACAATGCATTACAATCGATTTTGTCATTTGCATTCGGTGCCTTGCATCACAAAATTGTTCTTAATAATACATAAGAGTAATCCAAAGTATCACACTGTATATTCATACTATTATCCAGTTTTAGTAAATTTTTTATAAACTTTATAGAGATATCTAATCGAAGTACGTAATGGCAAATTAAGATTTTATCTCGATGTATTTGTAGGCCATTTAAGAACTTTATGAAGGTATATACACTTTCATTTTAATGGTTATTAGAATAGATATATATCTGTATATGTGAAAATGAAAGTAATGATTGAGATATACAAGTAATTACAATTTTTGAAAAAATATAAATATGACTATGAAATAATGGAGATCGAAACGGAATTGAAATAAATATTTATCGAAAACAAAATTATTCTCCGTTTTCCTTATTCGGTTTGAGTGAATTATGCATTGGTTACGATTTAGAAAATTGTTAACGTTCGTATTAGGACGTGATATAAATATTTAAATTGTAGTTGATTTAAATTTATGAATATTTTCGTTACATCGATAAAGGTTCGCTGACATTGATTTTCTGAGCTTGATCAGATCATAGATAAAATCGTTAATACAGAAAAAATAGATATTTTTCTAACAAGAGCAGAAAGTGATACTTTTCCACACCCCATTGAACCCCCTCGAAATGTTAGTGCCAAAAATGTCATTTTCCTAAATTAAAATGTAAAAAGCTTATTATATCTTCTATATTTTTCTATATTTTTTTTTAAGTATAAGTTGAATTTATTAGTTAGTTTAATCTGTAGTTTTCTTGTGACTTTACTTCGTAGATTCCTTATTTTCATTTTACAAAGCTTTTAAAATGTCTTTCAGACTTTTTCCTTAATTTCGTTATATATTCTTTCTCATTTTCTTTCTTATTTGTTTTTCCCTTTTTTCCATGTAATTGTATTTGTAATTTTATTTCTAAAAATCTTGAGCTTTATCAGTAAACAGTAAAGCTTTCTTTTTACTTTTTTTCTTAGTTACTTTATTTTAATTTTTCAATCGTTCTTATTTTTCTTTTCTTCCTCTTTTTCTTAATTCATTGTTTTTGATTTTTTGTTTTTCTGCCTGCTCAACAATTAGAAGTAATTATATAATCTAAAGGCACAATCAAAAATATGATAATTTTTATTCTTCTCTCTGATTTTTTTTTGCTTTTGCTTTTGCTGTAGTTATATTTTTGCTAATAAACTCAATTTATTAGTTAACTTTAAAGCTGTATCCTTTTTCTACTTTTATTTTTAGATTCTTTATTTTCATTTACATTCTTTCTTAATTTCTTTCTTTTTTCTTTTCGTCTTAATCTTGCTGGTATTTTTTTTTTCTATATTTGTAATTGTTTTCGTAGTTTCATTTTCATACATAATTTGAGTTAGTTTAATTCTGTGGTCGTTCTTTGATTTTTTTTTAATTTCCTCGGTTTCATTTTACCTTCTTTCTTAATTTATTTCAAACTAACTATTCTTATTACATTCTATTATTTTCTCTTATTCCACAATCTCGCAGAACAACAATTAGTAGATACATATACATTTTTAATCTTCTCTCTATTTTTTTTATTTTTATTAGAATACTAATCTTGAAAAATATCTTATACTCGACACTTTATCAAACTATATGAATTAATATAAAGCCATTTTATTGATACTAGTGTTATCAAAACAAAAATTGGAGCCAATTAATATTCTAAACTAGGAAGTCGTTACGTAATTTATCTTTACTTAATAACAGCGACATTGAATTATGCTTCAAGAATTATTTTTAGATCAGTTCTATTTTTGGCACGTGCTTCAGATTTTTTATTCAGTAACTATTTATATAAAAATTGCAGTCCCAATTTTGGTTGCGTAAACTGGTACATTTACTCTTTAAGATTAAAAAAAAACGTGATAACAATGTATGTAATAAACAATACATTCACTTTTCTAAATCAACCGCAGTTAGTACTTAAATAAAACTATTACAATTGGATTTGACCTACAAATGCAAGTCGTTAGTGAAGAGCGAGCAATAAATTATAGATGTTATTAAATAATTTTCACTTTCGTACTGCCGTAGAACAGTTTCTCTTTCTTATGAAAAATAATGGTTCACTGCATTTTACGCCGATGTAACTGACATTTACTGCGTGTTCCAAAATAGAAACAGATCCATTAACAAAGAAAAGACGGTAGATACACTGAAAAAAATATAACTTTAATTTTACTCGTGATCAAATAATTGAAAAATTAAGCAAACGTCCTTAAGCATGCACTTTTTAAAAACCAAAAGACCATGGGTACAAGGTCGTCGAAAAAATAATGAATTGACATTATTTCAAGCAAAACTTTTGGTTCTAATGATATGTTATTTTTCTCAAGGTGATAATTTGCTTAGTATAAGTAAGTGTTTACAATTATTATTAAATAAATCCGAAAAAAATATTTATAATCGTAAAATATCGGTTAAGGTTAGAATAATTTTTTTATCGTAAAAAATGCACAATATATTAATTTTAGTAAATATTTTGACATTGTTCCAAATACATTTCATTCTTCAAACAATTAATCTCTGTAATAGTTGCTAAAATAAATGGAAAAACAATAGAGAAAAAAATAAAAGAACAGGGTATGAAAAACTTAAAAATACAAACATGAAAATAAACGAGAGCTGCAAAACGTAAGATAATTGAAGAGAGAAACAGAAGAACAAGAAGAAAGTAAAAGAAAGAAGAAAAATAGATGGTTGAACACGAAAAAAAATACAAAAAGGAACATGAAAACCTTGAAAATAAAAGTAAGCTGGAAAAAGCAAAAGACAACGTGGAAAAGATGGAAGAATTGACTCAATGGGAAATACAAAGAATTTTTACTTAACAAAACATAAAAATAAAATAATAGAATAAAATTATAAAACCGATAAATAAAAGCTAAAATAAAGAATAAAGTGAGAGTATAGAAAACTTCCCTAAAAACAAAAACATATCAAAATAAAAGAGAGTTACTAAAGTCAGAAAGTTTAAAGAGACAAACAGAACATATGTTAAGAAATAAAATAATCGTAGGGAAAATAAAATAATGCAATAAATGGCAGAACAAACAAAAAACATATAAGCTTCATGGACCTAGAAAACTTCTTCGACATAGCAAATCGTACAGTACAAATAAATAATAATAATCATAAAATGGCCGAAAGTTTGAAAATCGCAAAAATAATTAGATCTATATGTAGGAAGAAGAGAAGAAAAGCTGATAAAAATGTTCAAAAAGAGGGATAAAAAACAAAAAGAGATTATTATTAAAAAAAGTTCAAAAAGTCATAAACAACGTCCTTTGTCGATTAAAGATAATTGTCAATGAAAAATTGTAACCACTATCTCGAATGACAATAATAATAATAATAATAATAATAATAATAATAATAATAATGATGAAGTTTGTTTTTTAACGACAATTTTAATATAAATCATCTACATAAAAGGTACTATTAATTCTGTTACTGATTGTCTATCCAGGATATTAATACAGTACGTAGTAACACAACTATGCATTGCCTATAATAAAAATTTATAATTTCATTCAATAAATCTCGAAGGAAATCAACTACAAAAAAATATGAATAACTCTGTTGCTGATTGTCTATTTAATTCTTTTATTATAATTTCGTTCCAGAAGTGGCAACAAATGTTCAAAAAGAAGGCTATAATATAAAAACAAATCATTAAAAAAGTTTAAAAATCAATAAACAACGTCAAAAAGATAGTTAAAGGGACAAAACAGAAACTTAACTTAACCTAAAACCGAAATATAAGACAAAAGCAGACCATGAAAAACCTAAAATTAACAGAACGTTTTTATTAGTACCAAAAAATACAAATTTTTGTTATTTGTTTTCGAGGAATTTACCCAAATGAATGTTTTATATCAAAAATGTAACATTCCTTTTATCATTTATAAAAAAGCAGATATTAGAGCGTCAATGCCTCGTGGTCTGTGTAGATTATGTAACTTTTTCCCGGGTTTTTCTACCTTTTTCGAATTTTTTGGAGAAAATAATCAAACCAAATTAATGTATTGTTCGCTTTTAATGATTATAAATTCATTTGGTCTATCGTGATCCATCTGCGTTAAAGTATTTACGAGGAAATAACAATAGTCGGAAACATAAGAACCAATTATTAAATGTAATTTATGGATCGTGGAAAATATTTCGAACATTTCTCAAATCGACTGTTCCACATGCACGAAAACAAATAATAAGAAAAATATGGGATTTCATGACGACAAACACGCGGAATAAATGCACTCGAGCGATATAAGGAAGCTAAAAAAGTAATTCGTTATCAAAATTATTATTATAATACTTCCTAGTGAAAACTAGACTTGATATCAATAAAATTAATATCGATTGAATTCAGTGTTGCCATCTGTAAATTTTAATTAAAAATATTAATGGGTTTTATATCTATAGTAATTGCAGGAAAAATCAAAATAATATTGCTTTAAATTTATTATAAATAATATAAACAGTTAGTCAAAATATTATTACATACTAATAAATTTTATTACAAAAAAAATAGGATAATAAATGACCTTTGAACATAATGAATTTATTATTATTATTATTATCAGGGTATACAATCAACAACAATATTAGTAGTACCTTTTATGTAGTTGAAATCCATTATAATTATCGTTTTTAAAAGAGAAACTTCGTTGTTATTATTATTGTTATTACTATTATTATTGTTATAAGAGTGGCACTACTGATTGAATTCAGTGATACCTTTTAATGTCACCGTTTCCAATCTGTAACAAGAAGGTTGGAAAAATGAGGGACTTCAACTCCGTTTCTTGTACTCTTTGCGTGATGGATTTTAGTCTCATTAACTTTGAAGATATGCATTTTCTAGTATTAGTAGTGAATTAGGAAAGTGAAACAAGTACTTGCGAGTGAGAAGAAGTGAGATAATTTATGTTGTCGTACTCATCGAACTAGTTCTACAGGATGTCAAGATGAAAATAAAAGATGGAAATATAACCTTGATATTATGAAATATTGTATTTTAATATGTTAATTCCAGTAGCGTTACTTATTTGTAGCTTCAATTACTTTTATCCGTCATTTATTATACAGGATGTGCCAAGCATTCAGTATATAAATGATTATAAAGAATTCATATTTCGGTATAAATTTGTAATTAACAACCAAGTTTTTACCGAGAATAAGTTCGGGAAAAGGTCCAAATAAATTTATAATTAAATCGATTTGAAACTTTTGACTAATTTTATGAAGCGTCTAATTGTTTTCATTTCCAAATAATTGGGTCGGATAATCGAATACAAAACCAGCTCTCAACTTCGTTCATTAACAAACTTATTGGAAACTTTTTGCCCAAATTATGTGGTCTTTCTTAAAATCAATAACACCCGAGAAACACAAGCGTACCAAACATTTCATTTAAGAAAGAAACAGATCGACAAAAAACTTATATAATCCCTTTTCGTATTTCAACGAAATCCTTATATTATCCCTGGCTCTCCCGTGACGACATTGCAGATTAAGCAACGTCTGGAACGTAGGATAATTAAATGACACCCCTTCGATAAAGCGTCGCGACGCGTATCTTCACCCTATTGACATTATTACCGGGAGTAACAAAACGGTTCACGTGGGTGTTTATGTTTCATATTCTTTGACATTTCGCGAATTTAATTTAACGGTCGGTTTGCTCGAACTTTACTCTCCGAAACGGAAGTTGTAGTTGCCCTTTTAGATAAATTATTGCTATATTTGTGTCGAATTTAAATATCAATTTATTTTTTACAGAGTCCTGCGAACCACCATCAAAAAGAAGTGTTGGCTTCTAAACCTGCTCAACACCTGGTAAAGGTATCTTCCAGAAATGGACCATTAACTTCAAAGGCTTCTTTAACGTACCTAAAGGTCAGTTTTCTTCATTTTAATTGCCTGGTTAAAAAAAACCTGTATACTATTTAGTTTTTTATCAATAAAAGCACGAATTTGATTAGATAGCTCTAATATTAATGGCCTGCACGTTACCAGAGATTAATCCATTTAAATCTGTAATATTAATGGCCTGCGCGGTTTCCAGAGATTAATCCAGTTCAATTAAACGTCTATAGAGTGTCACCTTTTTATTTATATAATTTAATAATATTTTAATAATAAGAAAGATAATGTAAGAAGAACTATGAATTAAATGGCGGCAATTATGGGTTACTGTTATAAATATCGCAATTAAATTTAATTAGTTTTCAATATTCAATATTTTTAGTCTATTGTATTGCACATGTCGAATATAATGGTGGTGTATATATATATATATATATATATATATATTCCAAAACCAATTTCGATGATGAATTAGGGAATACACTTTGGGGTATTCCAACTGTCACACATATTCAATAATGCTTTTGTTTGTTTGGAGAATTATTGCTTTCACTACATTTAACCTCATTTTCGTCGTCTAGACGTTTATATGGAGTTGTAAAAGAAAATTTATTGGCTTTTCATAAATAGACATTTAAAAATATTTTAATAAAATTTATTGCACAAGTGACAAGAGACAGAAACAATGTTATTTTTCTGGTATTTCTCTAAAACTTTTTACTAATTCGAATAGTCCAACAACTCCAACAATTTAATGAATTTCATTATCCTACACACGAACTAAAAAAGGTTCCCATATCAACCAATAGATTATATTTATTACACAAGGAAATACTGTAGAAAACTTCAATATTGTAGTGTAACAACCAAATTTTTTACGGTTTTGATGTGTGACGTATTTCCCAACGATTTGCAAATAATTACTTATATAGATTTCGATTTAATAATGGTTACAAAATCATATATTTCAATTATTATAATAAAAGAGAGTAAGTGTTGAATATTTCGTGGGAGACCGATTTGCTTGCTGATGGATCTATTTAAAGATTATTGTACAATTTTTTTAAATGATTTATTATTGGGTGTAACTTTTTTCATTATTCCTTCGGGCAAACTTAGCGGTTAACCCAATTTTCCAAGATTGCGGATATTTTTTTCGGTATATTTTATTTTACCGCAGTAAATAATAATTTACTGGATATCAGATATAATTGTCGAATTTGTTACATTTCACAGTTGACATATGACTTTTGACAATAGACAGATGACTTACAAACCTCACCTGTCAACTGTCACCTGTCAGATAGCACGTGTCACGTGTCAATGATCAAATGAAACTGTCAGGCCGAATAGTCCTGATATATAAAAGCTCCACATTGAAAAAGAAGAAGAAATAAATCTGTCAATATTAAAAATTTTGATTTAATTATTTTTTATAGTATTTGAAAATATCTTGTTTTATTAATCGAATCATCCTGTATATTTCTTGGGCCGATAGCAATTTTTTTCGCATCATATTTTCACGTGTAATTTTCGCTCGTGGGTTGTCTACTCTGATTCTCTATTGATTTATTAGGACCCGTATAAGTGGTTGTGTAGGCAGAACAATATCGCTATCTAATACACAATTTTTCCTGTCAATCATTGTAATGAATGAAAGTTTTTGGAAACAATGTTTTTTTTATGTGAGTTAACGTTATGCTAACGGATGTTAGTGAAAAAAATTATACCGTTCAGAAAACCATTATTTTTTATGTGTAATTTGTATTAGCATAAGTATAGTGATGATATTTTTTTTTTTTTTAAAAACCCACTATTTTTTATTGTTGCAATTTGCGAACTAGTGTAGGAAATATAATGTTTTCTAATTATAATGTGCGGTTCAATAGTTTTATCCTGTCTTCTTAATAACCCTCTTTTGTCTGAAACTTTCTTTTTTCAGTGAACTTACAAATTTTTCATCCTTAATTGAAAATAACCCTTTCTATTTTCTCTTTTTCTTTTTTCTTTACTGTTATTGTTCCACTTCTTTGTAATTCTACCCTGCTCTTATCTTTACTGTAATTGAAGATCGTAGATAGAGTGCATCCCCAAAATTAGAGAGGCAGCTACTACTGATGCATTATGTACTTTCTTAAATTCTTAACAATTTTTTTCTGTAAAATGCGACAAATATTTTATATTTTATATTTGGGGGTGTTTTTTTAAATGGTCGCAAAAAGAACTTTCTTTGGTTTTTTCTTTAAAAATAATAAAAGAAAGCCACAGAAAAGAGGCGGCTCCAAATTAGATTATTTTTATAGTATTTTGTCATAAGAATCTGAGTTTTAATAACAAAAATGTAGGTATTTTCGTGTCAATATTAGAATACAACGCTCTTCAAGTTTAATAAATAAAATAAATTTTAAGATATATGTATAAGTTTCTTTGAAAAAAAAACAGAGTTAAATTTAATTTTACGAATTTCGTTTTTTTTATCTGAATTAAAGAATCCAATTTTTGTTAAAAATCGAGGATTTTGTATCAAAACAATTACATTTCTTCTAAAAAATAAATAAATAAACTTCATGAAAAGGTAAATTTAATTCAAAAAACGAGTAGTTCTTTAAAAACTCGTTTGTTTTGTTAAAAATAAATCATTCTATTTTTATCAAAAGTTGAATTTTTGCGGATCGCAATAATTTTTTGAAAAATTAAATACCTTTTAAAATATTTTTTTATTTGAATTAAAGATACCAATTTTTATGAAAAATGGAAGTTATCTGTCAAAACAACATTTTTCTCAAATTATAAATATATTTCATGAAACATTGTTATTTTTTATATTAAATTAATTATTTCAACTCTTAATTTGTAAAATTTATCTTTTTATATGACATTTAATAAATAATAGAGTAAAATCACCATAACACAAAATGTTTTAATCTTGGTTGCCCCTATTGTACGCCCCTAAATTGGATCGTAGAGTTAGTGCATCCTCAAAATTGGGGAGGTCGCTACTTATACCTCTAATTCGTTTAATATAAAAATTTTAATTTTTTTTTATGTAAAATACGAAACGTATTTAATGTTTATGTTCTTTTAAATCGTTAAAAAAAATTTCATTGACTTTCTTCTTTAAAAAAAAAAGAAGCCCCTCTATAGATTGTTTTTACAGTATTATGGTTAAAGGCGAATGAGAAGTCGAGTTTTAATCACAATGCACTCGAAAAAAATTACGGCATAAGGATAAATTAAAAAAAAACAGTTTTGTTAGTTGGACCAACTTCATTGAGACAGTGTTTACATTAATTAATTAAAAATAACTTTTTTGGCTCATATGATGTACAGAATTCGGAATTCCAGTTCTTGATCTCCTAAAAGAAATAATTTCTTCATAATCAACAGCTTTTAAATTCTAAATCACTACTTATATCACTTATATTAATTGCCTTATTTGCTATTGTCCGATTTCATTGATTATACCAATTACAATATTATTGTTAGATCTAAGAAAAAAATAATAATAATAATAAATACCCGTTCTTTGTATTTTGTACTTTAAAGCACACCTTTGAAAATGATGAATTTCTTTTCTTACAGTCCGTACACAACAACAAAGACTTTTCATCATCGGAGTATGGATCATCCCATTTACATCAAACAAGTAGTTCCTCTAGTAAACATTTGAGCTCCTCCTGCCACAACGGGATTTCCAGGACCTCTTTGATTCACGCGGACGTAAGTTTTTTATTGTAATTAATATTAGTATACAGGGACAATGATTATAACTAAACCATGAATAATATTCTTAGCAAACTGGCAGAGAAAGGTGAAATTTAAAAAAAATCTGGTGTAGTCTATAGTATTCCCTGCCAAAATTGTAATAAATATTATATAGGTCAAACATCTAATGTTCTAAAAGATAGAATTACATCCCATAAACTTTCAAATTTTTATTAAATTCTTCATCAAAAATTCTATTCCCTAGTACAAAAGCAATTTTATTATTTAATGTGAAAAGATAAATTATACTTATCTGAATTTCCATAGTATTCCCCCAGTATCAATAACTTCATCATACTTTTTGATTTCATTTATATTATTAATTTTTTCTTCACCTGTTTTGTTTTCTTTATCTATATCTTTAGTTTTTTTCTTAATTCTAAGTTTGTTTTTTCCATTTATAATTTTTGTTACATAACCTATTATTTGCTTTTCTAAATTAGTCTGACCCTCTCTGATATTTTCAATTTTCCTTCTACAGGGTTTTCCATTTCTTTCATATTATTTCTCTTTTGTCTCATTTGTTGTTCAATCTCTATTATATTTTTTTTGGTCATTATTTTATTCTCCAATTTTTTTAATATTCTTGGTATTTTCACCAACCATTTCTTCCGTATTTCTTTTAATTTCTTCGCTATGGTTTCTCATTTCATTTTATAAATCATTATATTATAAAATTTCATCATAATTTCTGCTGGAAATTCACTCCTATAGACTTTCAACATCTTTATTAATTTCTTTATCAAATCTCATAATAATACTTCTTGACATCCATAAAAAATATATTTTAACATTTCACCAACAATTTTCCTAGTTACAAAAACGATTTTATTATTTTTCATTATGAATTTTAATTCGTATATTTTTCTTTTTTAAATTTTTGGGACAACACTCCGTTTTTTTTGTTTAGGATAAATTTATAACAATTCGGCTTTCTCCATTGTTGTAACCTCGAAAATAAAATTAAAGATTTAAGAAACTGTTATAGAAAAATTGTTTCTATTATAAGCAGATCTATTCAGCAAATTTATTTGACCTTTCGAACACGCTGTGTTGCAACCCAGTTTAATCTATTCAATATTTATTGTGTGGGCTAAGTTATCATTAATAAATATAATTTTTTTTTTTTCGAAATGTACGTACTAGTTTTTTTATACGAAACGTAGGTAGAAAATTATACGATTAGTAAACATTATATTTGGAATTAAATTCAATTTGTGCTATTTGAATGCAAAAAATACGCTGGAATTCAAAAATTAAGTGCTTGCTAGCATAAATTTATTAGAAATATATTTATTTATTGTAATAAGTGGAGGTAATTCTAATAATTGTATATTTTTTTTGATTATGTAGAGGCACAGGTGCAAATAAAATGAGTGAAACTTAGAAATAGGTAGAAAAGTATTTTTACCATTTTGGAGGTTTAATTGATATTTGATTATGTTAGGTTAGGTTAGGTTAAGTTAGGTTGGGTTAGGTTGGGTTGGGTTGGGTTGGGTTGGGTTAGGTTAGGTTAGGTTAGGTTAGGTTTGGTTAGGTTAGGTTAGGTTAATCGTAAATTGTAGATTTTTTATAATGTATTTTAAATATTGGGCTATTAGAAATCTTTTCAATGTTATACCGATAAAAAAGTATAAATTATAAAATTCCATAAAGTAGTAAATAATGAACTTCAATATATCAAAATGTATAATAAGGAGCTTGAGATGAAGAAAAAGAAGAAGAAAACAAGGATTAAGAATAAGAGGAAGAAAAAGAACAAGAACAAGAAGAAGAAAAGGATTTTTATTACTCGTAATCCTCACCCGTAAATTACAAAATTTTTATGACATTATTAGAGAAATGGGAAATTTTAAATCTTCTAAGCTTTCGCCTATGTATAATTAGAGAATCAAATAAAACATTCAATGAAATTATTTGTATATGGGGTACAAAATATTGAATGATTTTCAAAAAGAAAAATTTTTGATCATCCTGTGAAACAATGAATATCAAAACAAAAAACATAAAATTAATGTTCACAACGATTACCAATTAAAAACAACGCAAAAGCAAAACCATTTATTAAACACGATTTATATTAACACAATTATCATAGTTGCATAAAAATACCAGAAGAAAAATACAAAGTTCTCTTATCTATTATTATTCTCATTCCTTTCGATTGCGTTCATACCATCTGCATATTTTTCATCGGTCACTAATTGTTTATGAAATATCAGACATCGATAAGGCACAATTGTCGCTGTTATTGCTTGATAAAAAAATTCCCTGATCCGCGTCCGACGTAAATAAGACACACAAAGTTTTTAATACAGGCTGATGCTTCATTAAAGTTATTTATTGTATCGTTTGACCTCCAGGACGCCTTATCCTCCGTGGGAATCAGATAATTTAAATACATACAATTGATATTTTACATTTAAAACTTGTATAATGGATCAAATATAATATTATTACATTGATATATCCGTTAGATATTCGTTAAATGTATCCGGTGGATATCTGTAACATTCAATATTTACCATATGTCCTTTAATATATACGTTCTGGACGTCCTGTATATGATGATCTTAAGATATACTGAAACAAATTATTTATTTTATGTTTTTTTTTGTGAGTATTTCCCGAATGTTTTTGAGTGATCCTCGTATAGTCGTTACGAAAATTGTAACTCAATTAGCAAGTAAAGCGAAATGGTATTCGAAGGAAAAGTTAATTGCATATTTTCTTTTATTTATTTACATTCCGAGCGAGTATACCTTATAATAAAAGTGAAAATTGTAAAATTGTTACTTTTTCTTTCTAAGTAAGCCATTTATGTAAGAATTCCGGCTTTTTAATAGAGAGAATGCTTTTTCGCTTTTTTCTCCCGGGTGTGAATAGAATAAAAATGCTAAAATGATAAAATATTTACCAAATTTTATGAATGTTTAAAAAATATTGTTTTGATTGATTTAAACGCTTATTTTTATTGGAAAACTTGATGATTATTGTCTAATATTTAGTATGTACAGAGTTCGGCAAAAGTAATGTATTAGTTTAATTTGTCAGTAAATATGGATTAAATATTTATAAGAAATATTTTCTATTATTTTCTAGTATTTGTGAATTAGTTCTATTTTATTTTATTTTTATTTTTATTTGGCAAATTTGGAATTTTTATAAAAGAAGATAGATTTTTTTTAAAAGACCAATATTTTTAATATTTCAAAAAAATTGTATTGTTTTTGTAAGAGAACTTCAATTTTTCGCAAAAATTGTATTCTTTAATTTAAACAACACTGACGTATTTCCTAAACAATACAATTTTTTGATAAAAACTCAATATTTCGTGATAATTATTTTTGAAAAAAATGAAAGTGTTTTAACAGAAAATATCGTCTTTTGACGAAAAAATTGAATTTTTAAGAAAATAAACAAGACGACTTATCTAAAGAATTATTATTTTTTGAAAAATCAATATTTTCATTAAAATCTTAATTTTTCATAAAAACTAATAATATTTAAACTACTTTTCTTCGATTTATTCTTTTTCTTTTTTTATGCTCCTTCTTATATCTCTTCGGGTGTTGAATTTGATTAATTGTTCCTTTATCCAATTTTATAATTTATAATTTTTTATAGGTAAAAACTTAAAATTGCCCATTATTTAAAAAAATGTTTTAAAAATTATGCAATTTACAAGTAAGAATTATTCTCTTTCTTCTTTTTTTTTCAGGATCCTTATTATATCTCTTCGGGTGTTAGATTTGATTATTTACTTCTTTATCTTATTTTTACATTTTCTCTATGCTGTATTAGATCATTCATTCCTTCTATAACTTTTCCTCTTTTTCCACCTATTCAATTTATTTAATTAATCCACATACGAGTATGACTCTTTTATTTCAATTTTTTCAATCTCGCCTCATAAATTCTTTTCATTTGTCTATCCTTCATCATTTCAATGAGTCCATAAATGTCAATTAATTATTTTTCTCAAAAACTGTTTTCATATTTCTGTGTCGGTTTTTTCTTCCCATTTTTTCATCCCCGCTCGCTTTCCTGTCTTTTTTTAATGATTGCTGTCTCCATTTTTTCTTTACTTATACTGCACTAGTTATCTTCTTTCTTCTTTTCTTCTTAATTTTTAATAGCTTGATGATTGTCTTCATCATCGAAGTTAAATTAGTTTTGGTAGTATTTTTTCCATATTTTTAGTAAATTGGTTTTGTTTATTTTTAGCTGATTTTTTCTGTCTTTTCGTTTCAGTCGTTTTTACCCCCTTAATGATTGTATTGTTCTCCAAAACTTTTCATTATTTATCATGTATCCGTCATGAATTTCATTATCCAAAGTCTGCTATTTTTACTGCATTCTTTGATATTTGTTTATATATTACTTTTTATCTTTTTTCTCCTTTATAAATTGCTTCGAGGTTTCCTTTTTCCTCTTTACTTTCTGCTTTGTTCGCCATTTTATTCTTTTAAGATCATTTTTTAAATTTCAGTGTCCACAATATTTGAGTAGAGCCTCCATTCCATTCTTTTTTATATTCTTTTAATTTCGTCAATTCATGGTTTACTTCCCTTTGATACCATTTCCTCTGTCTTTTTGGTTATTCAACTTCTTTATATTTATTACTTTTATCTTTAATTCTTCGAGTTTTTCCACTTTTTCTTTATTTTTGGTTGTAACAAGTCGTGTTTGCTTCTACTTCTAGCATCACTTTGGTTCAAATTTTATTATCCTTCTGTTTACTTCCTCATTTAGCACCTTCATCCTTTTCACGTCTTCCCATAAAATACCATGTATCCCAAAACAAAAGTTTGACGTGTCTCATTTATTTGATTCTGCGCTTTTACGCGTGAAACATTCTGTGTTATTTATGGTTGTTTTTTTGCAGCTGCCACTATTAGAGACAAGCAGCAAATCGTCTTCCAAGATCAATCTGAACCAGAATAAACCGACGATCACACCAATGTCTCCCATGGTTGACGCCGGTTTTCCGGCCATCAACAATAACACGAGAAGTTCACACGAACACACTAACAATAATAAGGAAGAAAACGGTTTCCCCATGACGCCGTCAGGTAAGAAAAATTAGTTCTGGATGTAAAAACAAAATTAACCCTTCGTAATAGTTTATCACTATCACAATAGCTAAGTTTGAACTTATCAGCATGTTTTGAGTAATTTCGAGTAAAGACTAAACATTTATTTAAAGAAAAAATGCTATATTTAAACAAATATCCAAAAAATGATATAGTACACAAATCGTATCACTAAAAGTACAAAGTTTGTTATGGTTAAAATTCCCGTTGACCCTCCTACTAACCCGCCTTTGGCGTTGTGAGGCGGTTACGATTAAATTTGATTTGAGACTATTGCATTTGAACATTACAAAACTTAAACGATTAGAAACAATAAAAATTATCAAAAACTACAGACCGCACACGTTTTTACATGGTCCTTCGAGCCGTATGAATTAAATTTCATTCAAGACAGCGGATATACAAGAAGAAATCGAAGTGAATCGATCGGTTCTATTTATTTATCTCTATCGAGTTAATAGAATTTAAAATTGGTCAAAAACTGAAACGATTAAAAAATTACAACTTGTCAAAAAAACTACAATTCACAAACGTTTCTACGTGGTCCTTCGAGCCGTATGAATTAAATTTCATTCAAGACAGCTGACCTACAAGAAGAAATCGAAATAAGTCGTTCAATTTTATTTTTTCATCTCTAATTGAATGAATATAATAATTTGGGCACACCCTTTTTTAAAAATCTTATTTGCGTATAAATCTTTTAAACTGTTACTAATTTATTGTGATTTTGCTTTAATACCAACTTCTTTTTTATCGATCTCATTTTTTAAATGTACAAAATCAGATTTTTCTTCTAATAAACGTTCATTTATTAGCAGGAATTACTTAAAAACATTTGGTTTTGTTTTCATGTAAACTATTATAATAATTATTCCACACTGTTAAAAACTACGTACTACATAGACACAACCGATTTTTTTTTGTTGTTGACAGATGCTGTTTTATTTTTCGTCGCCGTTTTAAAATATGTTATTAAACCAAATGGAAAATTAATGTATAATATAAACATTTCATGTAATTCCGGTGAATTAATATTTTTGAGTAGGTTTTGTTGAAAGGAAAATTAACGTGACGACAAGTAACGAATACGTTGAAGTCGAAAGTGTTTAAATTTCACTAGAACAAATATAACGGTATTCGGTGTAGCTTTTTAAATTCTTATTTATTTTGTTTACGTGATTTTTCACACCGCGCTTGCAAATAGTCTTTATTGACATGCTCTAGTAACCAAATAGAAGTATAAGAAATTATAAGTTGGTTATAGATATTTAATAAACGTATTTTAGTGCATTGTCGCTATCAAAGTTACCTTAAAACAAATATTGATGGTGGTTTTATAAAGTTAAAAAAATCCAACAAACGAGTATCCATTATGAAGATGAAAATGATGATGATGATAATGATAATAAATTATTATATTTCTCTGTACTGTTTATATTTGGCGATACTTATACCAATTTTGTTTTCTTGAGAGAAATACAATAAAATTTGTTTAATAGGTATACATTTTTTGAAGATTTTAAAAAGACACTTCATAAAGCACTGACGTATATTGATTGAATTCAGAATAATCTTATAATTCTGAAGTAGCGACACACATATTTAAAATTTAAGATTGCTTTGTATTGAAATCATATTAAAGCACACCATCTTCTTGCAAATAAATACGCCCATTATTTCTTACAAACATCTAGAGAAGAAAATGTTTTACAACTCCGCGAATTCGGATAAAAAAATTCATCCATAACTCAAACTATAAACGCTTGCGAATCTTTACATTCTTTTCATTCGAGTTTAAATGCATCCTTTTATTCTACGTATTCTTTCGTATACCGAAAAACTCAAAGAATTTCAGATCGATTGTTGCAAAGTATTCAATTTCCAATAAAAAGAACTGTTAAAGCTGAATTACTATCTTTAGAAAAACTTATAAAGCATTTTGAATCTCGACAAATGCTCTGCTTAGATTATATTATTTATTAATTAACCTTACGAAAAAATTTTATATGTAAATATTTTCGAGTTGCAATGTAATAAAGATTTAAAAAAGAAGAGGTCCTTGGTCCTTATTTAAACTGTTCTTACATCTGTAAATTTTTAGAGTTTTGTACAAGTTAACAATCATTAATATTTCTAATTAAATTTAAATTATCTAGAGTTAAGAACCTTAAGGCTATAGGAGGAAATGAGGTAGTTTTTCTGGATGAATGTGACACTAAAAACAAGTTGATAGCTTGATTGATACAGGTCCTTAATAAGTTAATAAAAAACCCTTTAGTTAAAATGGTCGTTAACATCAAAAGGAATCTTTAAAAAATTTATCGCGTTTCTGATTCTTTGAAATTTAGATGAAGTGTTAGCAATTCTACAATATAGAACTATATTGCCTTCTCATAGATTTATTTATATTTTACGGTTAAAGGTTTCTAGGTTACCAAAATTATAGATTCTCGTTTTATAAAACGTGAACAAATAAAGAAGTTACAACATTTTTTGCTGAATGGTATAGAATCCTGTTTTTTGTTGTCTTTTATAGTGTTCTCCAAGACGTATCGGGATGAATTGGCCTAAAAGTTAGTTTTAGAATACACTAAAATCGTTATAAATTTTAAAGAAGTTTTCTGATCTTGTAAGGGATGCTCTTGGGGGGACTCATGGCCCTTATGGGACAATTTGAATCCCCAGATGGGGACCACTGAACCCCATGATGAGAAGTGACTCGCTTTTTAAATTATTAGGTTTACAATTTAATTAGTTTTTTTTGTTCCAAAAATTTTAGCTTGAAAGATATTTTCCGGATAATTTTCAAAAGCGCAACTTTTCCTTTGTTGTTTTTATCGAGTATCCTTCATTTGTAAATATTTTTACTTTTCCACTAATACAAATTACTCCATTTATTTTTAAATTAAGACTATTTTATGCAATAATTCAGTACAATCCTGTTCGAAAGGAATGTTCGTGTCACTGCAATTCGAGTTTACAAACCTATAGAAAAGGCAATACTTACTCATCTATTTTTAGTAAAGAACTAGTTTTATAAAACAAAAGAAAAGGAACAAAAGTGTAAGACTTTAAAGTACGAAATTTTAAATGACACAATCTTATGTAAAACAAATACAAGTATAAATATGTTTTCATTGTAAACCATTATTATTATTCCCTCCTGGAAATTGCATTCGTAGATTTTATGTTTGTGTTTATTATGCTGAAGTGCCCCTAATACAGTTGCAGGAAACAATAACCATTGATTCGGTTACTATTACAATAATTATTCTATATTTTGGTTTTATTTATTTTCAGAGGCGTTGCGCGTATACGGGAACCGATTGTCTGACTACGAAAAGACTGAAATAGAAAAATATTCGAAAATATGGTACCTGGGACTGTCTTCCTGTAAAATTCACGGAGAACATAATGGAAGTCAAAATGGTGGTTACGATGACGACAGTGGAAGTTACAACAAAGTAAGTTTACAATTTCAAGGTTTTCTTTAAAAATAAAATTACTTTCAAAATATTAAATTCTTTTGTTTCATTTCAAGAAACTAATTTTTCGGAAAAATCGAGGCTTTCATTCAAATTATTGATTTTTTTTGTCAAAAATAGTAATTTTTTAGAGAAACCTTTTGTTTTTTTCTTTTTAATTAAACAATTCAATTTTTGTCAAAAGTTAAAGTTGTCTGACAAAATAATTGACTTTTTTGGGAATCTTAATAATTTTCTTAAAAAATCAAATGACTTTCAAAATATTAAATAATTTTATTTGAATTAGAACAATGTTTTAAAAAGCACATTTTTCTCAAAAATAATTTTCATCAATAGTTAATATATTTAATTATTTTCAAAAAATATTAATTCTTTTGAAAAGCCGTTTTGGAGTTTCAATTGATATTTGATTATTAGGTTGGGTATGATTCTTCTAATGATTTTTCTAATATTATAAAAACTAAATTCCAATAAATTTGATTTCGAAAATAGTAATTATTTAGAATAGTCATTTGTTTTGCATACATTAAAAAATCCATTATTTAAAAACATCAATGTTTTCTGTCAAAACATTTTTTTCCAAAAATATTTAATTTCATCATTTTTATATCAACGCTATTACTTTCAAGTGCCCAAAAATTAATTATCACTGTATATTTATCAATATTACGAAACTAAAGGAAGCGACTCAAACGTAGTAATTAATATTTTAATATATTATTTAAAGTTAATAACACGCTACGTAACGGGGAAACCATGAAGATAATTTTTATTTACAATACGAAAGAAAAAAAGATACGAATTGACCTTGCCTGAAATTGTACATTATTATTGTTAAAAATATTTATATTTATTCTTCTAAAAGCCACGACCCTGTATTTGTACGCTCATATTTACAGTTTCTAAAGTAATTTTCATAATCTACAACAATAGAATAAAATTATTTACATACCGTTCGCGTGAAAGCAATTTTTAACCAACGAAAATAGAAAGTATAAATAAAGTGAAATATATAAATAACACGTTTAAAAGTCCATTGCTTTTTTTTATCTTTCAAATACGAAGGCTGTTAGAAAAATCCTCTAAGTCATTATGTAAAAAAGAAACTCAACCCTAGTATCTATTAATTGTCTATTATCATCATTATAATCAACACTCATTTACCTGTAGAATCCAGTGTTGAGTTAAAATTTTATCAATTTTAATTATGGTTTATTCAATTTCTTCGCTTGTTTTGTTTTTCTCGAATTCTTTGGCCTTTCTCCTCTTCCCATTTTATTCATGGTCTCTTAGTTTTCCCGATTTTCCATACCATCTTGGTTAGTTTCATGTTGGGCATTCTGAAGATTTGTCGAAACTATTTTAATTTTATTTTTTAGTCCCCCTAAGTTGGAATTATATGGAAAACTTTTTTATTATTAATTTTAGGAAAAAAAGTTATTCTTTATAAAAAGTTCTGCATTATCTAAAACCTAGAATACGGTCATCAAATATAAAATTTTTTCAGTGGTATACGAGGTTTTTAAAAAAATATGAGTTTTACTCAAGAGTAAAGTACCTTTAAATTTAATTTAATAAAATTATTTTTAAAACGTATGTCTACAATAATGCAAATTCAACTGTAGTGCACTTATTACGCGTTTTAATTGAAAAATTATTAGAAACCATCGAAAAACTAAAAGGTTATCATGTGTTTTGTAATCACAAGAGATAAATGTTCATTCAAAATAGAAATATTAGTAAAAAATAAAAGAATCTGAAGTTTTCATTTAAATGGATGTACTTGCATATTTAAACGTAATTTTTAATTGTGATCAACTTTTTTTAGTAACATTTTTCGATATTGTCAAATTTAAAGGTACTTTGCTCTTGAGTAAAACTCATATTTTTTGACAAACCTCGTATACCACTGAAAAAATTTGATATTTGATGATTGTATTCTAGGTTTTAGATAATGCAGAACTTTTTATGAAGAATAACTTTTTTTCCTAAAATTAATAATAAAAAAGTTTTCCATATAATTCCAACTTAGGGGGACATATTGTATATATATTTTTGAGTATACCTTAGATTACGTTGAAACCCCAGTTAGTTTAAGTTAGAATTAAATTGCTCAATGGTCAGCATTGACCAAATTGTAATTATAGCTAAATACATATTAAGGAGTATTTCTTAAAAAAAAATCTCTTGGTTGCAGGTTCTTCACGATCACATTGGGTACAGATACGAAATTTTGGAGGTGATAGGAAAAGGCAGCTTCGGCCAGGTGATCAGGGCTTTGGATCACATGACCAATAAGCACGTCGCTATTAAGATTATAAGAAACAAGAAGAGGTTCCATCATCAGGCGCTGGTGGAGGTCAGGATTTTGGATCACTTGAGGAAAAAGGACAAGGAATGTAATCACAACGTCATCCACATGTTGGAGTATTTTTATTTTAGGAATCATTTGTGTATCAGCTTCGAACTGCTCAGGTATAATATTAATTAATATTCATTAATGAAATATATGGGATTTATTGATTTATAAGTTTTTATTTGGGTAGAGTTTGACGGTCGTTTAGTAAAAGAATATCACAATTTATTCTAGCAAAAAATAAATTCAAGTATCAGTATCTTAATAAACTTTTACCATTTTCTCTTTTGGTAAAATTCCACACAATATTTTACAAATCGAATTTGCAGTGTTTAAAAAAAGTATCGGTTTAAAGTTCAAATTTACAAACAACTACTTAAATTTCGCTTTCAGAAGTTAAAAATTATTTTTTAAAGATTTTACAAAGTTGGAATTTGAAAAACTTTTAAAAAATGAATTATTAACAACCTGTATAGCAAAAATTAAAAAAATTATCAATCGTATACATAATTTTAAATTAATAATTAACTCACATAAGAAATTGTTATTATTAACAAATAATATATTAAATCCTTTATTTTTTATAATACGGTGTCTTTAAAAACTTATTTCAGAAATTAATAGTTTATTTAATTCCCACCCTGTTAAAACTTCTTTCTTTCAATACATGTTAAAATGTTGAAATATTTTAAATTTTTCATCTAAATCAACATTTACAACTCTTTTAAAATAATCTTGATATTTGGAAAATTTTGTTATACAGAGTGTTGTTTTTGAATTAAAAACAAATAGAAATAAATAATAAAATCTGGATTTAATTAGGATTGTATCGAATTTGGTTTCTTTTTTTTTATTTTTTTAAATGGATTTTTTACATTGATATTTTCAAAATGAATATTTAGATGTCCTAGATAATGAAAAATTTTTTTGAAAACACCCTTTATTTAAAAATTAAAAAATGTCAATACAAAATACTGAAACAGTGTAAAACTAGGAGATTCCTTGATTACATACATAAAAAAATATTTTCGAATTATTTTTGTTTTTGATGTTAGTAGTAAATTTGTATATACTGCATAAGGATAATCTTTCATAATTTATAAACATTTTTGTTCATAAACGCACATGAATTTCACAATTTTCAACAAACTACAAATTACTGCAATTTATTTCTCCACATTTTCAATTAAACCAATTAAATAAATCGCATCAATTAAGGAAATGTTTTTAAAAAAATGTAATATGTACGCTCTAATTCGTACAAGCATTTAAACATTTGTCAATGCAATAATAATAATAAAAATATTAATAATAACTAATACTTTTAATGGGAGGAAAAGTTTTTAATAACGTTAAGTTTCACTATAATTCATTTCTTTACATGAATTACCCATAATTACATAAAATTTTACGACAGATGTTAAGATCAAATATTTTTTAAATACATTTGTAAACAACCTGTAGAATAAAAAATAATGGAATATGAATTGATAATACACATTACTTTAAATTTGAAATTCCCTATTTGTGTCGTACTATATAGTATTGAAAAAATTACATTTAAAAATTAATATTCTTTCTAATTATTTGCAAAATATTGTTATACAGGATGTTTGTGTGTCTTTGACATAAAAATAATTGGTCAAATTTTAAACTAGACCTGGATTTTAATTAGACTTTTTTTTTTGCTATAATGGAGAAAATGTGTAACTAATTTTAATTTTTATACCGAGTGATTATTAAGTTTTAGCCAAATTAAAATCGATAGAACACCCTGTACGTCTATAATAAGACCTATTGGACCAAAAAATCTTAACTTAACAACACTTTACTACTTAATATAATTCTAATCTTCTTTGTTTTTTTTCTTGTTGCGAAACGGTTTTTATCCTCGGAAATCGCGCTAAAACCTCAAAACGTATTGTTCTGTTTCAGCCTTAATCTATACGAACTAATTAAGAAAAACAACTATCAGGGATTTAGTCTGAATTTAATCAGGAGGTTCGCCAACTCGCTCCTTAAATGCCTAAGGTTATTGCAGAAGGAGAATATCATTCATTGTGATCTCAAACCGGTAAGTTTTATGATTTTTTTTTTATTTCGTCGTAGGTTTAATCTGATTTAAGTGAATTCGATTGTATTTGTTCTTTGCTTCATTTGCACATATAATAAAAACATAATTATAATCATAGATCATAAAATAGAATAATAATACAATACAATAACAGTTGAGATTAACTTTGTTTGTTTGAGTTCTCTAGGTAGGTTTCCAGTCTGGAAAATGTCAGTGAGGAATCTGGCAGTCAGATTTTTTGTGTTTTCCGCAGTTTATTAAAAATTCTGGGTTAATTGAATCCTGGTGCTTTTCTTGGTGTGATGTCTTTAAGTGCTAACTCGATTTAGTCAACTGTAAAAGGATTTTAATTTCAGTCTTCGTCGCCTCATTCCACAGGTTCCTTAGTTCATGTTTAATTCCAGTTGTATGTGCTTTGTCTCTTGGTGTTCTGGATGTTGCTACTATGTGGAAATCTAAAGTGTTTGGTGAAATTTTTACCTTTGGGTGGGTGCTGCTCTTCTTAGTTTTCTTAGTAAAGTCCACCCCTGACGAACTTGAAGTCTGGAATTTCAGGTTTTCTACCGTTTCCCGCCATTTTTCTTGTTTAGCAGTATCTAAGGTATAGAGCAGCTCATCCGCTATCTCTTGATCACCAGTTTCTAGGAAGCTTTGGTAGACATTTTCTCTTCGATATCCTCTAGGTATCCACTTCTTAACGATGCTTTTAACTGTATCAAGGAATCTGCCGTAGCTTTTGCTGTTTGGTAGTATCCAGTCTAGGCGTTTATCAAGATCTTTAGCGAAATTTTCCCATTTAGCCATTTTAAAGTTCCATCTAGGGCGGGGTACAGAATTCATGAATGGAATTTGGAAGTGTAACATTGGTCAGGGTTCTATTCCTGCCTCTACGTTGCGATTTTGAAAGTACAGCGATCTTTAGCTTCAAATATGAGGTCGAGGTTTTTATCTTCAATCCATTTTACCAGAGATTCGCCGCCATTAGTATCACAGTATCCGTATTTCCATTGTTCGTGATGGCTTTTAAAGTCGCCCAGATATATTGCGAGATGTGGTTGTATTTGAATTACTAATATTGACCATTGGATAGATGGTGGTTTATAATTGTTGGATATCGCCAATTTTGGATACGACATTGTGGATTTAGTTGTCTGCGATGAACGAGATGAGAGTGGAATTTTCTATATTGTATCTGATATAAATTGCGACGCCATATGCATGATGGTATCTAGCACCAAGTAGTTCGTATCCAGGAATTTTACCTCTCTTACGCAATTGTTCCTCTGTGTTAAGATGTGTTTCCTGAATTACGACCAGATCAATATTCTTTTTCTTTAGTAGTTAAGAGGGTCCGAGATTTCTTGTCGAGTATAAGGACTATTAGGTTCGTTCGGAAGCATGATTTGCAGTCTCTAGATTTGTGTCTCGCTTGCCTAACCTAACCTAACCTAACCTAACCTAACCTAACCTAACCTAACCTAATCTAATCTAATCTAATCTAACCTAACCTAACCTAACCTAACCTAACCTAACCTAACCTCACCTAACCTAACCTAACCTAACCTAACCTAATCTAATCTAATCTAACCTAACCTAACCTAACCTAACCTAATCTAACCTAACCTAACCTAACCTAACCTAATCTAATCTAACCTAACCTCACCTAACCTAACCTAACCTAACCTAACCTAACCTAATCTAACCTAACCTAACCTAACCTAACCTAACCTAATCTAACCTAACCTAACCTAATCTAATCTAATCTAATCTAATCTAACCTAACCTAACCTAACCTAAGTTTGTCTGACTGCCAGTATTTGAATATCCCAGTTTGTATAATTTAATTGTAGTAATCTTTGTGGCTGACTAAAGTGATTGATCTCTTGTCCTTGGCCAACAAAATTGGGACACAAAGTCTTGAGTTGTTTTCGTCGAACTCCCTTTTTTGCGGCAAAAATATTTGTTAGTGTGGATCCAACTTAAGCTATAACTTCTGTATAATCTCTGTAAACCTATCCTAATAAGTATAATTACCAGTTGTTATCGATTCGATATTCAAAACTATTGATTTATTGTTAAGAAACCGTTTTAAACGCACGAAAGTCGTTTCTGTTCCCAGACACAAAAACATGACCACTACAATTAATTATTTTTTTGTCTACCGGCACTTTTATGAGAAAATTAGCGCGCTCGGACTTTTCCTCAGACGTTAATTTGGGACAATTGGTTCCACCCACGGGGGCACATTTTCTTTGTCTGCCGGCGCACAATAGACACTTTGATATTCCAAGATACATCAACGTCTTATTAAATGTATTCATAATTCGAGGTGATTGACCTCGAGATTTATCGATGTCACAATGATGTTATTGCGTTTTACTGATTTCCCGATTAATATTGGAATTAAAAGTCTAGTCATAAATAATATTAAAAAAGAAATGAACATTTACACCCTTCAAATTTCTATAATATAAAAATTTACAGCAGATATTAAAATGTAATAAATAGTCTTATGTTGGCATTTTTCGAAATGTGAAAGTTCTATTTCAACTAGTTAAATTTAATTCTTATTGCTAAATTTAAGATAAAATACCGTTTTCTTTACTAAGATTCGGGGTGTTTGATTGACATGTTCAGATGTTAATTCTATCAATTATTTTAATCGCCAACGGTGTATTTACAAGCAAAAACTTTTACATAAAATTATATAATCACGCGAGTAATAAAAGTTAAAAACGAATATTCGCTTGAATAGTAAAAAACATCTTTAGTAGTAATAAACACATGTTTTTACGTTTTAATGTATGCCTCGGTTAAGTATTCATAGACGTAATTGAAAATAGAGTGCACTGCCTTTCTACAAAAACATTATAATAATTTACCGATTTGCTGAACATTATTATAACAACCGTAATAGCGATTATGTTCTTGAAATTAATAAAATTCGCCTTATAGAGTAGAAAGTTTACAGATTTCTATCTATCTTGATCCAGATGAATATGGGTTAATATTTTTTATATTACGACTATAATAGCGTACAGCAATCATATTAACTAAAAATTTATGATGGCTGCAATTATTAGAAAGTTTTATCCGTATCGTACAATTTATAGAGAGCAAACAAGAAACATGAATTAACAAAATTGAAGTGTAATATCATTTTTATGGATTATTGGGATTTAAATATTGTTTGAACCTCAACAAATCGGTTATTTATTGCTAGAATTAATAAAAATACTGACCTGTTTGTAATTTTTTAGTAAAAAGTGTGAAATAAAATTAATTAAAAGTATAAGCACGAAAGTAAAAGTGTAAATAATGAAAATAGTTTACTTAGCAAATCTAGATCGTAATCTATCAACCATTACAAAATATTTTATTTATTTTCTACCAAGAAAATAGTAAATAATATGTTTTTAATAATATACAGGGTATTCTATAATAATGTTTATAAAAATTTGTTAGTTAAAAAGTTAAAGGATGTCAAAATTAAGTTAAATTTTAGCTGTGATTTAGAGTTAACTCACCTTCTAACTTTATAATTATCAAAAAGTTGTAAATTGTAATGTTGCTCCTTCAAAATTTTTATTAAAAATAGGGATTTTTGTAATACATGGTTTTAAACAAAATAAAGGATTTTAATAAAAACAGGATATTTGTGTATGAAATAAATTTAAAAAATTAGTATAGGATATAATTTTTTTTAAATGATTTTTCTAAAAATCAATAGTTTTTAAATTATCTGCAAGATTTAACGAAATTGAAAAAGTCGAGATTTCGAGGTAAAACAATATAAATTTAAGAATTCTGCTTCAAGATTTTGAAGAAAAACGCTAGTCTTAAAATTCTTAATTTAATATTATAAAATTTCGACTTCTACATTGAGATTCATTAAAATATGAGATTTTAATAATTCTGCTTCAAAATCGAAATTTATTGAAAATCTAACTTTAAACGAGATTTTGAAGCAAAACACCAGAATTTTATGTCGAGATTTAGAAATAAAATTCGATATTTTTAAATTTCCGATTTAAAATTCATATTCAATAAAATTTCGACATTCTCTAATGATAAATATTAAAAATGGTTGGAATATCATATTATTAATTTAATATAAATTGTGAATTTTTTTAAGCGTTCTAATAATACTGAATAAATTGTGGTAATAATAAGGGAAAAGAAAATATAAATTTATTACTCTCATGTTTAACGAATATGTGTAGAAAATATTTAAATAATATTTCTTGCTATTTGGGCAGAAGAAGATAATAGAAAATAATAATATTATTATTGGTATTATCTTGCACATTAAATTTTCATATTTTAGGTTAATTCTTCCGTTATTCTTTGGCTGATTATTAATGAAACACTTTGTATATTCGGTTTCTTTGTGGCGTCTTGTTTATATTTTGGTGTTTATATTTGGAAAATAATATTTCCTACGCAGCTGTTGCTCGATTCTCTTCATTATCATAAAAGGGAAATGACCTTTCCGAATTGAACAGGTCAAGTAACTTGATAACTTGATTTTAAACTACTGTTACTTATTTTTCTTTTTTTAATCTAAATAACAACGTTTATGGTAAAAAGTGACAAAGAAAAAAACGATTTTTTTAAGAGCTACGGTTTTTTCGAAAAATGGCAATATGGGATATTTGTATTATAAGGAATTTTATTAAACATTACGTACATTTTCATGTGGGGGAGTTCCAATAAAACTCTCCTACTAATTATTTTATTAGGAATAACTTTCTCTCACAACGATTGAATTAATAATTCACAAGACCTAATAATTAACAATAGAATTGGAATATTCTACAAATATACAAATTGTAAAGTACCCACTTATTTTATCAACTAATAAATTCATCTTGTTTTCAACAAAATAATTCAAACCCTTGTTGTGGTTCAACACGTTATCAACGATTTATTTTAAAAGGATAATTAATATCTCCCTAAGAATGGCGCCATTCGAGAAAACAAAATTTATAATCTTAATGATTGTAAATAACTTTCTTAAAAGATAACAAGATCAGTTTAGTTTAGCATAATGCAGAAAAAATAAAGATTTTATTTCCAAATTCCAAAGAGATTAGTCACATGGCCTTGGTTATAGGTTCTTTTAAGGCTTTTTTCTCTAGTTAGTGATTTGCCCTGTTCTGCGTCCCTTATAACTTCATTTGCTTTTGATCTTCCCCTTTTCTTTTTTACACATATTTCCCTTTCGAATATTTTATTGGGGCTATATCCACATTTATTCTCATAAGGTGTCTTACCATCTAAGTATTTTTCCAATTATATTTAAGAAATGTATACAGAGTGGACCGAAAGTCTGGAAACTTCTGGAAAATTCTACAAAATTTGGGATAAGCCTATTTTGGGATACGGAGATTCCAGATTTGACATCATAAGTGTTACATATGGTGGAATTCATATTGAAGAGAAGATTCAAAAAATGACTGAATATACAGAGTAATGTATTAAAAAACAAAGTGACCAATAATATCAGAGAAACGGCAAATCCAGCATTATTGCAAATGTCAAATCTGGAATCTCCGTATCCCAAAATAGACTTATTCCAAATTTTGTAGAATTCGAACTAGCAATTTAGGAGATAATTGGCCGTTTCCAGATTTTTGGTCCGCTCTGTATATGCAATTCATATCCACATTAGATTAGATTGGTGTCAGATGTAATTAGATATTAAGTTACATTACAAAGCAATTCGAAACAAGCTAAAAGGTATCATTTTAAAGCCCTTTCAGTTTTCTTTGCAACAGTCTTTAAATTTTAAAATTCGGCCTAATACTTTTTAATAAATTACATTTTAAAGTTTAAATTATGTTTAGTTGTTTACTTACTTCTTAATTAAATTAAATATTCAAATTCAAACAGACGGCCTTTTTTCTCGTGTTTTATTAACTACATTTCCAGTCTCTTGAAATTTTTTCACTTACTCTGGAACAAAGATCCTACTGACCTGTTTATCTTGATATTTTTCATTAAATAACTGAGCCGTTACATTTGCACACTTATTGTTCATAAAATAAAGGGAAATAATATCTACTCTTTCCGCAATGGAATAAATCATAGTATTTAATTTTCATAAACCAATTAAACAAACCTTCGCTTCGATATACGAATCCTCTAATTTCACGTTTTTTGTGTGTCCGTATCGTAACCATTTTTTTACAAATGTGATAAAAAAATTACAAAAACCAATGCGAAACAAAAAATCAACATTTAAACCATTGGCGTACTCAACGACCCACGTGTAATTTTCACTATTTTGACAAAAATGAAAAAAATTCCAATTTTAAAAACATAATTTTAAAAACATGTTATTTTTTTAAAAGTATCAGGCCGAATTTTAAAATTTAAAGACTGCTGTAAAGAGAATTGAAAGGGCTTTAAAATGATGCATAACTTGACCCCTAATGTCATTTAAATATGTTGGGGTGATTGTTACCCTCGCTTGGAGGTGTAAGCAGCGAAGTCGAAAATACCGGAAAAATCAAAAATTGACGGGCCTCTGCGTTTTTTTAAAACGTTGACGCAGTTCCTGATAACGGCTCTGTTTCGTTTTCGTTTGGCCACCCTGTATTATTTTTTACACGAAAGCACCCGGTGATACTTACAAATTTGTTTTTGTGTTCCAGGAAAACGTTTTGTTGAAACAGCGAGGAAGCAGCTCGATAAAAGTTATAGACTTCGGAAGTTCCTGTTACTCGAACCAAAGGGTTTACACCTACATCCAGTCGAGGTTCTATAGATCCCCGGAAGTTATTCTCGGCCTCACTTACGGCACCGCCATCGATATGTGGAGTTTAGGTAAGAGCAGTGAGTTTCTTAATGCCGTTGGAAAATTGAGAAATTTACATTTACAGTGATGCTATTAAATTCAAAAAAAATTTTTAAATGCAAGACACTGTCTATAATGCTTTTGGAATTTAGAAATAACATAATGCCGCTACACTTTTAATTATTTTTTCAATAAAATATTCGCATATCATTTAATTAACAATTAGATTTCTTCAAATAACAGCTTAATATAATTGGAAAATAGAAAATTTATTATTGCGGGAATATTTACAAGATTGACCTTAAACTAAAGAAAAATGTATGTGTAAAAAACACTCTAAAAGCTCTTACACATAAATTTTTCTTTAGTTTAAGGTCAATCTTGTAAATATTCCTGCAATAATAAATTTTCTATTTTCCAATTATTTTAAGTTATTATTTGAAGAAATCCAATTGTTGATTTCCTGATATTCTAATATTTTATTAAAAAAAAATAATTAAAAGTGTAAGAAACACTCTGAAAGCCTTTTCGAATTTAGAAATAACTCAATCATATTACACTTTTAATTATTTTTTTTTATAAAATATTTGCATATCAGGAAATTAACAATTAGCTTAAAACGATATTGCACAAAAAAGTATTTGACTAAATTTTATTACCAACAAGCTTTATTGACAATATTTTTACTCTATTATAATAAACCACATTCTATCATGGCGAAAAATCAGGCTGATATACCGATCTAATTGGAATTAATATTAATAACTATAAAGATGTTATTCTTATATTATATGCTTAGATTGTTATACAGGATATTCCTGTCGATTTTGGTATATTCTGAAAATAAATAAATGCTGATTAAACGTATTAAGATTTTCGCTGGTGCTCCATTTTTTTTTTACTTTTCAATCGATTTTAATTTTTGCACAGGGCGTTTTAACAATTTTTCCATTTTCTTTAGCAAATTAATGAATTTTTTAACTTCAATCTCGTGATTCCGAAAAACAATTCTTCTACTTTTCAATTATTCGTTTTTGTAAACCAATTTCTTTTTAATCAGTTTTTGAAAATATATTAATTTTTAATCATTTCAATTCGTTTAACACGCTGCATATTATTATAAATTGGCTCAAGTAGTGAAAAAGTATTGAAATTCCAATTAATGTATTGTTTTTCTTACAAAGAAGCCAATTTTCCAAAAAGATCTTCCTAAACTTGGGGTCCATTAAATTTTTCCAGATTTTAACAGCTTATAACTTAAAAAATGTTGAACAAACATCACTTAAAGTATAACTTAATCGATTTTAAATTTGTTTTTACTTACAGGGAATCTTTCAATAATTTAGCCATTTTTCTTTGAAAAATAAAAGAATTTTTAAATTCAATTATTACCAATCGGAAGAACAATTCTTCGAATTTTCAAAAATTTTCAAAATTATTGGTTTTTGTAAAAAAATATTTTTAATTATTTCAATTTGTTAATAGTTCGAGTTTAACTTGTTGAACAAAATTTTATAACACATGAGATATAAATATAGTTTAAATTTCCAAAATATTATTATTATTTAAGGTTTGCAGACATTGATTGAACTTCCATTGACTTAATTTTGATAACTTTTCCAGTTTTTGAATTCAAAAAACATTTTCTCTTTATTCTTCTCCTAATCTTATGATCCAACACCCCCTCGGAATTCTTTTAAATGGTTTTTCTTTTTTTTGTTTCTATTTAATTATTCATGATTTCTTCTAAAAAGTATTTTTCATTAACTATGATTTTTTGGTGATTTCATGTATCTATTTTTATTGTTCATTATAATTGTTTTAAACTTTGTTTGTGGAATTTATCCAATAAAAATAAATATCTTAAAATGCCTGAAAATAAAACAATTATAAGAATATTGAAAATGTTTCTGAAAATCGCGGAATTTTAATATAAGTGTATTTTATGTTTTACATTTATTGTTTTTTTTGTTTTTCTTATTTCGTGAGTTATTGGCCCCATAGAAGTGATCCATAATTTGGGATAAATCTTGTGATAAAACAAAAAATTTCGATTCTAACTTAAACATTTTAAAAATTGTTAAAATATAGAAAATACCGTTATTCTTGTGTGGGCTTAACAAGTTTATTTAACAGCAAAAAAATACAAGTAAACTGGCACTACTACTCTTAGGTCAAACTCTAACACTTCATTAAGTTTTTCCTGTCAGTTTTCTTCTATTTATATCCTTTTCATACTTTCTAGAAGGTTCTAGAAATTTTTTTATGTTGGGAAAACCGCCATAGTTCTCAGAAGTTAAGTTAGGTTTCTGGTTCTTTACCCATGGCGAACCGTTACAATATAATGGGACACTCGGTATATTTTAATGAAACTCGAGTTAATTTCTAACGTTTATTTTCAGGTTGTATTTTAGCAGAACTGTACACAGGTTATCCTCTTTTTCCGGGAGAAAACGAAGTCGAACAATTGGCTTGTTTAATGGAAGTCCTGGGACCACCGCCCGATGAACTCATAAGCGGGGCTACAAGAAGAAGACTATTTTTCGGTAAACCAATATATCGAAATATGTTTCTAATTCTGATAAGTATTTATCGTTTTCAGATTCTCGCGGAAACGCCCGGTGCATAACAAACTCGAAAGGTCGCAAGAGAAAACCGGGCTCGAAAAACTTGGCGATGGTTCTTCGGTGCAACGATCCACTGTTCATCGATTTCATATCCAAATGTCTAGAGTAAGTTTTTCAATTATTTAATTTCGTCTAGACTAGAGAATTTAAATCGAAAATTAGTTACGTCAAAATTTAATAGCAGCGTGGTGATTTTGTAGGAACAAATTCACCATTAAAAATAGGATACAAAAGGTTATCCACGTGGCTCCATGTGGTAAAGTGGAGCAATCCAATGAAACTCAAAATCATACCGTAACAAATTTTATTGAAAATCCCAAGTTTTTTAAACGACTACTAGTTTCGATTTCTCACAAAAGTCATCATCAGGTCTGTAATGTTAGAAATAATATAAATTAAACTTACCTAATAATAAGGAAGCAGGAACAGTAAAAGTGAGTTAAAAATGTATTAACTAAATTACCATAAAAAAATTAAGTGACAACGAAAATTGAAATGCATTAAACGTAGGTACCAACTAGTGAGCTTTAAAACATTGAACATTTTAAGAAAGAACAACTACAAATTGTTGAATCTGACTTTTGGTATAAACTATGGGTGATTAAACTGTCAATGCATTTAAGTTTAGAGATGAAACGGACTAATATAAGGAGATAAAAGACTGACCTTAAGGGCAATGAAAGGGGAGGATTTGGGAAATGGCCCCACCAAGAACTGGAAAAGGAATAAATGCGGAAACAAGGTAAATCGGAGGGTATCAAACTAATGAGTTCCACTCGTCTAACACCCAATAATAAAGGAGGAGGCAAGTGGAGGTCAATTAACTGACCCTTCAAAATCAAACAGGTAAAAGGACCAGACATCATAAAGATTGTCAAACAAAACAAACACAAGAAAGAAAGTGAAAAAAGACTTACTGAACAAGTGGGGGATTTTATAGCCGAACAAGTAAAAGGTCACCAACCGTGAAGGAAGAGTAATGACATTGATGATTAAAATTGATAAGTAAACATGGACTTCAAACTAAAAATAGCTTAACAAGGAAAGCGGTTCAAATTCAAGAAAATATATGGTTCGTGGGTTAATAATTGCTCATTGTTTTTGTATCTATTGCAACGTTGTTATTATTTCTAACATTACAGACCTGATGATGACTTTTGTGAGAAGTCGAAACTAGCAGTCGTTTAAAAAACTTGGGATTTTCAATAAAATTTGTTGCGGTACAATTTTGAGTTTCATTGGCCGATATAACTAATTTTTAAAAACGACGAATTCTTGCTGAAATCTATTTCGGGACGCCTCTGAAGACGTTGGTCAATAGTTGAAGAAATTCATTAGAAATTATGCACAATCCGACAGGCGATATAATAAACATGAATGATTACAAAGTACCTCATGTTAACTAATAGTCGGTATGAATTTGAAGTGTTGATCAAACGGAAAAAGCATACGCTGACGCTAAAAATGTCGGAACAGGATACGTGTCATAAATTTTGAACACTCCCATGTCTTGTTCTGTACGCCGGGTGGGTTGACCTCGATAACATAAGCATTTTCCAACAATTTTTCAAAATAAGACCTACAATGTGGTTTTGGTACAACTGTGGTTTTTATAATGATCGAGAAAATATATACAGTATTCAAGATCTTCAAGATCCATGATTTAGAGTGCTTTATCTTTTTGTTTTTCTATTATTTCAACTACTTCTCTCCATCTGTTATGATTGGGTGGTGTCCTCTTTCAATATCCTTCAAGTGTTTTAACATTTTGTAGAAACTGCCTCCAGGTATTTTTTCCCATGACGTTATTTTTAGGTTTTTTCCTCTCCCTTACAAAACGCTTTTTTGCATATCTTTCTGCTGACATTTATTATACTCAAACCATCTTTTACCCTTTAAAAATGTTCCTTAATACTTTTCTCTCTCAAATATCAAGCTTCATCTCGAGCTTTCTTGTTGGACAAATTACTGTTCAATATTTTCTTTTTTTACTGCTGTAAACAGATCTTTTGACTGTAGTATCTTATTAATTTATGGTTCCTACATATTTACTTTCTTTCATTTCCCTCTATTTATTTCGACTTTTTTCTCGTTTTATCAGTTATTATTTTGTAATAACTTTAATAATAATTTAAAAAGCTTTATCGTGGTTTTTAGCTTTATAAACTGAAAAAATTGTGAGACAATTTCACTTGTGTGTGGGTGATAAGCAACAACTTTATTTAATAGTGGAGTATAAGTATCTTAACTGTTGAGCTTATGGCGATCAACTGCGGAGAAGTATTGGAAATTGGAGAAAATGTGAATAAATTTTAAACAGATACTAATATTTTCCGAACATCCCGTATATAATTGCAACCTCCAAGTGCTAAATTTGACGTTTCTAGTTTCTCTAATCGAGCATCTCTTAGAATATTTTTAAATCAGTCACTGTTCTACCCAAAAAATGGGATAAAAATTAAGCTTTATTGAAACAATTTTTTTTCATTTCAACTGACGAGATTATCTTATATAATAGTTTCGGAATGTTGCGAAAATCTGGAAATTAGCAACATTTATTATGTTAAGATTTCTGTCTAAATGATCATAATTTCCCTTATAAAATTACGGTTTTATATTTAAAAACTAAGAAGGTATATCCTTGCAAACTAATTATTAAAACTCATGACGGTTATTACAAAATACAAACGTAAACAAAAGTGTTGAATATCATCGTATTTATTATTTAAGCACTATTAACTATTATAACTAAAAATTAAGCTCATGGTGATCTGAAAAAACAAAACGTTTAAATAATAAATCTCGTATTTAACATAATAAATACCAAATAATTGTTTACTCTGTTTAATAGTAATAAAATGGATTTGCTAAGTTTTAGTTCTCCCTGGAGATATTTTAATTTTTTATGGCAATTTATTGCTTCTTAAATGCATCAGGCTTTAAGTGTTAGTTCATGAAAATGCTCTACCAACTCAAGGCATAAATTTAGCAGAAACTATAAAAAAATTTACAACACGAGTCGTAGGCGAGGGCTTAAATAAGTCGAATAACCTATTGAAATCATTTTGTACTAGTAAATAATCCATAATAACCTCACGCTAATCAAAAATACTAGTAGCTCAGTTTTAAGCTATTTTGAGAAAAATCAAAAAACTGCCTTATTTCCATACCTTTAGTTTTATCAATCGAAAATATTACCGTTAACAAAAACTAGTAAAAATTCTGACTTGGGATTTTACAAAAATAGACCAGGGTCGATAATTTTTGAAACGAAATAAAATAATGGTAGGATGAAACCCATTGGAAAATGAAGAGAATATAAAAAAATGAAAGGAAAAATAATTTACGGGCGATCTGAGGTCGGGAAGTGGAAGGGAGTGAGTTTTTAAGGCTAGAAAACTGTTTATCTCGATTTCCAAGTTTTTGGTTTTTTATTTTTCTTTTACAAATTTTTTTTTTAAAACGATTGAAAATTAAGGTGCTTTTTTGATATTAAGTCAAAATAACGTGAAAAAATAAATATTTTAAATCAAAACAATGTCATTGTGTTTGGGACATAAAAAGGTAAGTATTCACCAAATTTCGTGAAAAAAAATTTTTTTTTAAAACAAAAATAAAAAACCAAAAACTTGGTTATTTGAATTTTTCACATAAATTTTGTGGTTGTAAAAAAAGTGTAAAAAATACAAAAGTTGTAGATCTTTTTATTACCTACAACTATGCCATTTAACTTTTTTCCATAGGACATGTAGTATTGCCGGAAATCGAGATAAACAATTTTCTACCCTTAAAATCTCACCCCCTGCCACTTCCCGGCCTCAGACCGCCAGTAAATTATTTTTCCTTTAATTTTTTTTAAATTCTCTCCCTTTTCCAATGGGTTTCATCCTACTATTATTTTTTTTCCACTTTTTACCATTTTCAAAGGCTTCAGCCCTGGTCTAAAAGTTGAGTTGAAATTCTAATTAATAGAAGGAACCAAAAAGCAACTTTCTGAGTAGGATGACGACGTTATTATTATTACTATTATTATTATTATTATTATTATTATTATTATTATTATTATTATTTTTACTGAATAAACTGATATATAACGGACATTTTTTTTAGATGGAACCCCAAAAAGAGACTGGCTCCTGACGAGGCTCTTCGCCACCCGTGGATCCTTTCGGGCATCTCCCAGAAATCCGGCGAACTACGTCACAGTCACTCCGAGGTCAACGTTTCGCACGACAGCCATTCATCATCAAGCACTTCGGGCAGCAGCCATTCGCGTGGGCATTACAAGTGCATCGTACAAAAAGGTGATAAACTGAAGGCCAAAATCGTAGAAACTAGATTACACGACAGCGTCGCCAAGTTGGATTCAAATTTGAATGATTCAGGCACGTTCTTGCCCCCAATACTTTAGTTGGTTTATTCGAAATTTATTTTTAAGGGATAAACATGTAGGCTTTTGAGTATTTTTTTTTTATATTTTTTATTATGTAGACCAAGTTTTACGGACCAATAGTGAAATTGGTCTTGATGTTTATTATAATTGGTGCTTTTGTGTTCAAATATTCTGGATTAAATGTTCAAAATTTTTTATTCGAATATTCAGTGATTGGATGGAATATTGACGATGATAACTTTAAATTACTGTCATTAGTGTCAAAAATCCGACCAATCACAGGATTTTAAAATAGAAATGTCTATGTCACATGTCATTTTCTGTAATGCCAACTTAAACTTTTTTCACATATTACCCACTGAAAATATGTTAGTCTTGAACCCTTAATCTAATAAAATTTGAATATGTCAGTGCTAAAAGAAAAAGAATACAGCGATTTGTAGAATTTCTAGTTAGAAAACTGAGTATTCACAACGCCAGATGGCGCATTTAATGCAATTATGCAAAACGGATCAAAATTAAAATAAAAACCCAAAGGATTCATTTCTGTTTAAAAAAAATCATTTTCGCCGTCCGTCATTGTGAAAAATTAGCTTAAAACGGCCGACGACTATATAAGACCAATAAAATTGCTTTAAATATATATTTTAGGTAAAATAGATATTTGTTACCCATTCTATATATTATCGTGAAAAAAAATGTTCTGACTGAATATTGCCTAAATATATAAGTAGATCGAGTTTGGCCAAAGCAAATTCCTTATCTGCAAATGTTTGCTCCATACCTTACCTACGGTTTTTTTTTTTACTGATGTTACAAACATCTTATAAATTTTTATTTGAGTTGTATTTTTGCAGTCGAATTTCAATTTTAACTGTGATTACTTATAAAGAAACTAACTTGGATATATATAGAAAATAAGTTAAACTATTGTAAAATTCTATTGACCAGTTCGTTTTGCTGCTTAGCCGTTATTGAATGTTATACTATTTATAATGTTTGTTTCTCTCGCAGAGTATTAACGAAAAAAACTCTCTTTCATGTTGCAATAAAACTTGAGGTTTAAACAAACCAATAGTATCCGATAAATGGGCAGTGAGACCAACAGTTCGATGCATGTGACTGGAATAATTAAAGAACAGATTCTCAGGCATGGTTACTCACTTTAAGAGCATTTTGTCATAAGCATACACTTGGGATATTCAGTTGACAACAATTATTACATTAGTTTTCTTATATGAACATATTCGACTCTCATGAAATGAGAAAATTAATAAAACACATGTTGTTTAACAGAATATATATACCAAATACACGCCTATGAATAAATGGGTTAAAATGGGTGACCTTGCCTGAGAATCCGTTCTTTAGTTATATATTTGTCAAACCGAGTTTTAAGCATATAAAAAATCCTGTTTTTAATCTTAGAAAAAATGCTTATAGAGCAAAATGGGACAATTGTTTAGTATTAGTTGATTAAACACCTTACGTTTTTTAATCTTTTTTTATTTTTCTTCTTTTCGTTAAATATATATGTTTCCATATAATATGTACAAATTTAAATTTCTTTAATACAATAACGTATCTAAATTGGTATGAAAAACAACTTTGACATTTTGGAGTTCTTTGTAAAAGTCTTTAAATTCAAAAACAGTTTATTCCTTGTCGATCCATTGAATAAACATTCAGCTGCGTTTTTCCTACGTGATTGAAGCTTCGTTTTGTGAGTGAAACCGTTGGATAATGTACAGGGTGCGTTTGCCCTTTATCCATTTATTGGTTCTTAATTAAAACTCCAAGATCAGAAAATGGTACCTTAACTTCAGAATTATTTCCTGAATCCAAATTAAATTAATTTCCTTTCCTGTAGTTACTCAACAATGTATGTAGTTCTTTTAATATTCATACTACCACTTTTAATAACAAACTTTAACTCTCATTTTTATAAAAAAAATTGATAAGTTAGACATATAAATTGCCCATTGCCCGTTTATCAAACTTTTCTATAAGTTATTAATTTGCTCAAGGGAAATTAAACCGTTTGTTTTTGAATTAACAACCCTAACTTAAGTAAAATCAAATGTGAAATTAATAACTAGTAAAGTTGTATCAATAATTGATGAGTATATCATTGTTGGTTTGTTAAACAAGCAATAAATCGATGTTAAATGCTTTATAAAGAGAAGGAAATGTTAATACTCGGAGAAGAAAGTATGTCTCAATGAATTAAATAAATTTAGAGTATACAGTGGTAATAAAAAAGCATGTTATTTTAGAATGATACGTATAATTTTATACTTCGCTGAGACATCCTGTACGTTAGTTAAATACTGAATTAATGGATTAAGTTTCGCGTATATTACTAAATAAATGTGTAGTTTTCGAATGACATGACTGTTTCTATTCAAAACTTACATACATGTTCATTGGATTATGAGTATTCATGAACTAAACTAATTTTTATTTATAACTTTTTATACCTAGATTAATTTTTAGTGTATATTTTTTTTGATTTCATAGAATTTTAGTAAAAACAATGTGTATTACTGTTTAGCAACGCACCTACGAAGATTAATTCAATTGCAAAAGTATATAAAAAAAATAATGTAATATAAATCATTTTTAAAAATTTTAAAAATGGGAATTTAACATTGTCAAAAACAATTTTTATAATAAATAGTGACAGTTGTGATTTTATTTTAATTGTATTTAATTCTCGTATGTGCAAAACTAGAACTTGCTTATCAATAAACAGGATGTTTCAAAAATAAAATTGCGAAATTATTTTCTGGTTTTACAGAAATAACAACGAATAACAAAACTAATAAACTAATAGAACATCCTGAATGTTGGTGCGAAGTTGTACATCCCAATGTGATATATATTGATAATATTGTAAACTTTAAAAAATAGCTCTTAGAATCCCGGCCTATAGTTGAATTAAAAAAAAATACAAGGTACGACATAATCAACAAACTATTTATTATTTTGTACCACCAAAATGCACTTTAACTAAAAATCTTCATAATTATTTTACACTAATATATCATAACACTTTTTTGCTTAAATATTGTAAACTGTAATAAAATATTGTTGTAAATTGTTAAATAAGACTGAAAGTATACAAATTGTTTTTTATTCCTCCCTAGTGCTCCCGAATACCTTCATGAGTAACCTGTGATGAAAATCTATTGTTGGTGCTCTTACAAAATAATACTCTCTAAATTAAAAACGGAAACACCGCAAGACCTCATGAGTGGAATAATAAATACTTTATTCGGATGCAATTGTGTATCCATTATTTGTAATGTCCTAAAGATGGCCTATTAAGACCGAAACGTCGGCAATGAATTAAATCCCAATTTCTTGTTTTAATTTTCTGGACCCCAACCAACAACCTCAACTTTCTATATCTATCGAGGTCGCAAAACACAAATATTACTACTACTTCTAACCACAGTTGTAGTAGTCTTAATATTATTACGAGTGAAACAAAATAAAACTTACATTCACAATGTCAATTTTTTCTTTAATACGTAAACAGAATTACAGTAAATTACTATATAATAATTTTACTATGAGCAACAGAGGAAATAATATCGCAAAATATCAGGAAAAAATGTATAAATGCTAAATGCTAAATCAATATCGCCTACCAAATAGAACCAAAGGAAACCTTAATTCCACACTACGAATTTAATACATAACAAATTCAATTGATAAAAATTCAACGCTGCGTGCCTAGTACAATAACAGTGAAAAATGCTATAACATTAAGAAATTTATTAATGTTTTAAATAATATCTTCCCTGAGCACATCCACAATTCTATATTTTTCAAATTATCCATAAAAATCATGACTAGTCACATGATACTTTCACTTTTTAAATATTTTTTAGGTTTGTTGCTTAAAATTACTAAATTGTTATCGTTTTCGTTTGTACTTTTACCACATGTGAGTCTCTCTGATTTCGCTGATTATATGTGAAGCCCTTTGAAGTGCCTAAAAAAAATAATAATCAACAAAACAGCAAAACTAGAAGTGATGAAATCACAACATACAGAAGATGTACATCCCTAACCTCGGGAAATATTCAAAATCTCGGTTAACTTAACAAATACAATGAAGTTATTAATATGAATTAAATATACCTGTAAGCTATACTTTTAAAAATTATTTTGTCTTATTAAGTTGTAACAGCACAAAGGTAACTTTCTCTTAATGAAACACCATATATTTAAATTTAAATTCCGCTTATTTTTCCTATTTCGACAATGTAGATATTTACTAGATTATACTGGGCTTTTAGAAGATGGATCTACTTTTATATGAAAAAATATATTGTATTCAACATTCTATATTGTAACATATTTTTTTAATACTCTAAATTATTATTATGACATTCACTGGTTAGTTAATAGTAGGTGAGCGAAAATTTTGGGGCAAGGTCGCAATCGGATAAACATTTTTATTAGAGTCATCAAAATTAATAAACACTGGCGTCTTCTTGGTTTAGAAAATAAGAGACGAAAAAAGTCAAGTTTAAGTTCTCGGATAATCGAGAAGTTGATGGTGCCTACCCCTGCGATTAAATGTATTAGTTATTTAAAGATGTAAGTTGTCCCTAATGTTTTGTAAGACATGTTTTTATTTATAGATAAATAGTTATTGTTTGACTCAGCCTCTTTAATTTCTATTAACAAAGTTACTTAGTAGGTTAAAAACCCCTGAAAATAGTATTTAGATTCTTTCATATTTTTGTTCAGAAAAAACCCAACACGTTACAGTAGCGACCACTAAGATTGCTTCATTTAATAATTAATAACTTTTCAATGAAACCGTCAAGAAAACGGAGATTTTAAAATTTTCCACTAGTTTGGAACATCCTATATGTACATTTATTATCAATATTAACTTCACCCAAATTGCCTTACTAGGTTTTACAAAGAAAAACTTGTGTTAATTAATTTCAAAATGGTATGAAAATGCTGAGATAATTTAATTTATCAAATAAAAGTGTTTATAGAGTTGTACTAACCTTTAACATGTCACCAGCTTCACGTCGCCTATGTGCTATATGTTCAGACTCATCCAGCAGCTGATCTGCATTATCAGCTTTATACAAGTGCGTTACAAGTTCAGACTGTAAATTATCTTTAACGAAATTAACTAAAAAGTGCATAACAGCCTTTGGTACCGTATCCTGAATTGACTTCCTCACTATGTAAAAGTAACATTTGATCAATCGCTCTGTAACAAAATCCGAATTATACAATATCCAAAATAAAACAGCTAATAAATATATACCTATAATTTCACAGTCGTGCTCCTCGTTCTCCGACAATTTTCTAAAGCTATTGCTGTTTACTGGAACCTGCGGTAAAAGGTTGACGGGTTTTTGTGGGCTCAGAATATTTCTAATTTCAGATTCAATTCTGGCGTTCTCCGGCAAATTATTTACATGGTTCAAGTCGTTTTCTTTGCCGTTTGCGTTTTGAGCCCATGGTGATGGAAATGACCCATCTTCGTTGTTCAAGTGAGGATTGCTTGAAGAACGAGACTAAAAATTGAAAAAAATAGATTAATGGATGAAAATACGTGAGTTATCGGAAATTTACTCTCGGTCCAACAGTCTAATTATAAAGGCTTTTCCAATAAGGGCGGGTCGATGTTGAAATGGAATAAAACAAGATGTGTGTGAGCTATTTACGAAATTCGCACCAAAAATTTTGTTTGTAACTTAGCATAACCGAAGGGTCATTTCCCTTTTTATTCTTGTTACTATGTTTTGCAGTTTTATTCTTTTTTCTTTATTTTTTGTGGTGCATATGTTAATTTCCCGTTCATTTTTACTCTTTTTTAGTAGTTTTTTATTGGTTTAATCGGAATTATTTTCTTGGTTAATTACTCTCAAAATCTATTACGAAAATTTATTAACACCCACTGATTATTTTTTTAAATATTCATTTGATACATTTTTCTTCTTCTAAAAATGTTACCCTATTCTTTTTTCATTCATATTTATTGGTGAGGCTATATTTTTAATAAATAATTAAAATATTAGTAGCAAAAATATATAAAAACCATTAAAGACTCCTTTATTAGTATTTAAAACAGGAAAACTACTACTATTGAACCACAATTCAGTACCTGAATGATTGAAATAAATTCGTTATAGCTAGTCATTGGCAAAATTCTGAATAGATAGTTTAAGAAATCCACTTGCTCTTCCTCAGCAAGAGGGTGCTGACCCTATAATATTTAAAATAATCAAGAATATAAATGTATAAAAAAATATTTTAACTGCAAGACAGTTAAACTTTTTATTTTGTTATTCAATTATGGCAAATAAAACAATATTTTTTTATTATCATGCCTTGTTTTAACTAATTAATTTTATGTACCCATTTTGTCTCAGAGCCTATAACGTACGTTGTTGTTTTTATTCATCGATAAATTAATTGTTATTGCTTCACTCACTTTCTTTAATTTCCATTAACCAAGTTATGTTTAGATTCTTTCAAATATTTATTCAAAAATAACCCAATACCTAACCGTATGGCCAAACCGACATAAAAAAAGTCTGACGTCAAAGTTGTAAAAAATAAAACATAAAAAGTAAAAAAGAATATAAACCAAATAAAAATACTGAAATGATACGGTACCTTACTTACCAGTTCTTGCGATTCAGGTTTGTAACCGAAGACGCTTTTAGGGCGAATGGCTGACGGTTTTGTGCTACATTCGCCAGACGATTTGATAACAGAGGGTACCATCTGGATATCTTTATAAAAATCTGGATGTTTAGTGTTGATGTAAGCTAATTCTATTGCTACAAGATTCTCCACCATCGTATTAGTAGTCGGTAGTCTTCGACGCAATAACTGAGTGACTACGTCTACGATTTTTTCATACAGTTTAGGAAAACGCAGCATTTCTTGCTGAACTTCGTTTCCGCAATGCTGAATTATTCTTTGCATTTCTTCGTGGATTAATTCCACGCAACGTAAAGACGGTTCTTCGAGCCTTCGAATTTGTCTCTTCACCAACAACTCGAAAGATACTTCTGGCACAAAGAGCGCAGGGCGAGGTCCGTTAGCGTTTCTAATTGCTGTCAGAATGTCCATTTTTGTCAGACCAGCTAATGGATGTATCGAATCCAAAGTTCTACCAAAAGTTTCGTGGAAAATGTAACAAATTCTAGCACCTCCGCATAATTCAGTTGTTTCGATATTTCTCGCCGTGCCTTCTATAGTGGAACAATAAGCAGAAGCGAATTTTGTAATAATTTGTAACAAGGTTTTGCTTTTGTCTGAAATATCTTCGCCGTATGAACTCAGCAACGAATGGTATTGTGACATCATTAAGTTAACACGTGTCTACAAAAATATATAATATTAATATTATTTAACAATGTTTATTCTAATATTTACCTTGAGATCTGGAAGGCAGTCTCTTATATGGTGCATTAAAAGTCTATTAAGTGTTTTAGCTAAATATGGCGTCCCATTTCTTCCAGCTAAAGTGGGATATTTACTTTGTATGAACGAAGCTTCATCTTTTAGCGAATCTTTAATAGTTTTATTATTCAAAATATCTTGTTGCGATCTATTGACAACACCAATGATTCCTAATTTGACAGGTATCACTCTACCACACAGGATGTCTATAGCATCCGTCCCTGTAAAAATTTTGTTATGATAAATTCTATTAAAAATCATTTTGATTAGTATAATTGAGAAAATTTAATTGTGTCACTTGCTAATCCGATAGTAGCAAGTAGATTTACAAGGATTGTATATTATTTAACAGATATGGGACTAAACCTCTACCGGAAGTTATGTTTTAAGATTAAGTTAATTGGTGAAGATATTTGGTATCTAAAATTTTGTAAGAAATTTAGTTTCTCCAAATTTCACCAAGGTAAATTTACCAACGTATTCTTCGCAGTTACAGAAAAAGTAATTAGTTTTGCCAAACAAAAAACTAACTTTTAATTTAAGCAACATAGATTATCTATAATATTAGGAAAAAATGTTTTTAGTTACTGATATTAAATGCACGAAAAATATTTTATCTATTAATAAAAAATTTCAAATCGACAGTTAATTTTTGATAAACATAAAATAAAACTCTTGATTAATGGTTTAAATTTTGCCATATCTAGGAGAAAACATTTTTGGCCAAATATAGTTGAATATACTGAAGCCACAACTTTCTTTTTTTACGTCAAATTTTGCATTTAATGCACAAATACCGGTTTACCATACCTGTATTCATTAAATATAAAAGCATCAATTAAATTTAAATCTGAATGTATTGTGCATTACCCTCGTAGAACCGATACATTATAGCCGTTATCTTTCTTTTCAGTTTGTACAACCCCAAAAGAAAAAATTAATTTGCTAACCTATTCTTAAAACTCATTGAGCCGCGTTAAAGGCGATTACATTGTATAGAAAATCTACCGGCAAACAACCAACGAAAAATAAATGCTAAAACAAGAACAAGAGCTAAAAACCATTGAAATATCAAATTGGAAAATAAACAAATAAAACAGGGAGAAATTGAGAAATATTGTTGAAAAATACACACAAGCAGTTGGAATTTTCACTAAAATGTGTAATTCAATTTTTCATACCCTGATAGTCATAAATAAATAACAAATAACTTTGGTTCCCATTTAACAAGTAATCAATTAAATTATACTAAAAAAAGCTTATCTAGCTATTTTATGAATGTTTACTTTATTTCAAATGGGCAATAACCATAAAGTTATTCACAATGAGCTAGTAACTATATTTTTAAAGGAACTATTATCTATAATTTTTTCATACAGTGTGAAAACCACTTACAGAATAAATTTATTTTGGCAATTATTTGAGATTTTTGAAAAACACTGAGGTATGTTATCATTTTAACACAATTGTTAATAAATCAAAATATACACGGTGATTCATGTAAGACCAAGACAGCTGGTACCTTGTTTTCTAAAAACGGTAGAAATAATATTATTCCACAAATAGTTTCCACAGTGAATAAATATTTTATATAATAAATTTCTTACCAGCATCCATTAAATCTAACTTTGTGACTACAGCAAGCGTTCTTCTACCATCAGGGTCTACATCTTTAGCTATAGCTATGCTTTCTGATGTAGCCATGTCTGTGTTAGCGGTAACTACAGCCAAAATAATTGAATTTGGGTTAGAAATGTATTTCAAAATTAATTCCCTAATTTGCTGTTCAATATCTGGAGGTTGATCACCTACAGGAACCTAAAAAAAATTATAAAATGGAAATATTCACAAAATCTTTTATCTATCGTGGACAAGAATGTAAGGAAATAATAAAATACCAATACTTAAGCATTTACAAAATGCAACAAAACATTGTTTATTTGGAATGTATATTTAATTTCTGCTATGACTCACTTTTGTTATTCCAGGTAGATCAACCAAAGTCAAATTGACTACCTTGGTGGAGAATATTTTCAAGTTAATGGGCTCCACGCATATACCTTTATTATTACCAGCCATTCTGTTAGTTTCATCTTCGATTTCAGCTCTAATTTTGTCAAATTCTCTAAATACTTTACCTTGGGCGTGTAAAAATATACCCCAATCTTCAAGTTCAATAGTTCCTATAATAATGAAATAAGATATATGTATATATATATTGAGATAATTTAACAAAAATATTTGCATACCATCAATGGCATTCCGATGCTCCCTATCTTCCTTAGGACAATAAACTAACTGAAGGATTAATGGCCTTCTGGTAACAATTCCTGTGCCTCTGGGTAAAAAAGATTTCCCCACCAAGCTCTCAATAACAGAGCTTTTCCCTGAACTCTAAAAAAAAATCAATTAGGTTATGTCACACCTAAAAATAATATCCTAATTTACGTACCTGGGAACCTAGAACTACAATTTGTGGTAAATGGATGGCATCTGAGCCCACCGTATTAAAAACGTTCTGTAACTTATTTATCACTGGAATAAGGGCCTCCATTATTTCAGATTTTGAAAGGGTCGATTCCCAAATGTAATATTATTTCAACGAACTTTCTTTGTAGTTTCAACTTACAAATTCATTATGTGAGTTAACCGTTTGATATTAATAATAAGTTATGCGAGAGGATTCTTATAAATTTTCTTAAAACTCTTTTGTAAGAATAATAAAACGATGATTTCAAAAATGACAAATGATTTGTGTCAATGACATAACAACAATCGCATCCTTCAATTCGATTTGCTGCACCCGAGACAAACAGATCGATTGACATACAAATCGAAATCAGTAAAACGATATTTATTTATTTTTTTTAATTCGCAAAAACGTTTTATTATCACCGTAGAATAATATAAATATAGAATAATTTGACCTTGGCGTTTTTGAGCTTCACTGTAAACTAGTTTTCCAAAATGAGATAAAATTCTTCACCAATTTGACATAGGGTATTATGTGTTGCATACATTTTGGTGCGTTTTTTTATTTTTGACTACATCATTTACTACTCATAATGTGGTTACCATAGCAACCGTTAACTTCAGTATACATTGCTCGATAAGTATAAACTGCCCAATACTTGCTTACACAATTATAAATGAATAATTATAATTACTAATTTGTGTTGACTAAAACGAATTTCGAAATAAATGAATTTTAGTATGTACAGTTTATTTAAAAAATCTAACGACTCTGGACAACCCTTAAACCACATATTGCAATAAAATTCTAGAAATCTCCGATGGTATGCAGGGAGAATAAAAGATATATTTTTAGCAATGCCTTTGTTATTTAAAACTATTAATACTTTAGGGTGCTAATGTTTTCTACGTACAATAAGTTCCCCTACAAAAACTAAAATACACAAAATATGTGCCACCAATAAACACTCAAAAATAACTACAAGATTACCAAATTTAATAGCTACTAATTCCTTTAGCATTTCTCTATCGTAGATAATATTTTCTTTTTTCTGGTAGAGGAGATCCTTTTCCCATTTGGATATAAAACCGGCATTACTAATTCTGTCTATAAATTTCTGAAACGGTTCGTAGAGTGGAAAACCTTTTCTCATTATTAAGTTTATAGGGAAATTAACAACTTGCTCGTTTAGACAATATATTTGGTGTTTCCTGCGGTAGAAACTGCCTAACTGGCTAAATAAATACTCTTTATATAAATTTGGTAAGCAGAATGCGTTTGGTTTGCCTTCCAGAATTTCTTCAATACAGAACGTTACATTGTAGCAGTCTCTCCAGTTTTGTAGAATTACACTTAATGGTATGCCTTGTATGTAGTTTTCCTCGTTGTCGTAAGGCATGAAATAATGTATAGAAGCCGGGATAAAGTAAGTGTTCAATTTAGAGTTGTAGATGGTTTCTATTTTGTTGTATTTTTCTTTAAAGCTGTGACTTGATAAAGTGCTAGTAAGGTAACTAGTGTATAGTATATTTAAATGAAGACTAAATATAATGAAAATACCGATGAAAAAACGAACTCCTTTTGATCTAGGTAAAATATTAGCCGCAAATCCAATTAGTATTAAAAAATTGTTCAATAGTACGTTTCCTAGTATTATATAAACACTTACTTCTCTTTTGGATTGTTTAGCGAGGCCCCAGGAAATTAGACTAACTGTAACATAAATAAATGCCAGTCCGATCCATATCTCCTTAGAAAGAATATTTATCATAGGTTTTAGTCCGAAAAGAATTGGATCATGTGGCACACACCACTCTAAGGTTTCTTGTATATAAGACCTACTACAATCAAAATACAAAGCCCTTGTGTATGTTTTCATGTAACCACCTAACACCAAATCAATTTCGTCGTTAGCTAAAAGGGTCAAATCGCCAGTAGTAGTACCATTATCATAAACAGCGCTCCAAGTATCTTCAGTACTTTCCAAATATGTTACAAAGAGATTCAAATACTCCGCAATCATATTTAAAAGGTTTACTTCGATTCCCTGAGTTGCTTGAAGGTCGGATTTTTCAAAAACAGGTTTACTAGTCGTTACAAATGGTGGCCATATTGTAAATGCAACTTTCAAAGTACAATTATTGAAATTATTGGATATTTTACTGTTGTACCAGTCCGTATTGAATTCTGCGATTCCATAAGAACAACTGTCTATGGGGAACGTGTTGGAAAAATCGTCCCCACAGCTTTTTTCACTGTATGGTTCCCAGGAATAAACGTTAAAGTTTGTCGTGTTGTTTGGGTCGTTTAATAAAATCGCTGCGTCTAAAACGTGTTGTTTCCAAAGTACCTAAAATAATTTTTGTTAGTTTACTTCGTGGGAGAGAGAGCGAACTAAAAATAGTTATAAAGAATATCAAAATACAGAGACTTTTATTTATCAAAATCTTAATAAATGCAACTTAACATGGCGCAGTTAGTAGTTAGGTATTAAATAGTTTTAAATTATCTCATTGCCAGTGAGTTATATAATTCGGTTATCTTAGTAAATAGTGAATATTAGTGAGTAATCTAGAAATTGCAAATGTAAAAAATAAATCCTATGAGTTAGAGTTTTTCATTATAAACTTTATCATAGAAAATATTCTGGTCCTCAAAGCTTCCTGCGAAATGGGGTTAATTCTAAGAGTAGATTTAATTTAGGGGATTTTAATGATTCTTTAATAAATAAGTATAATGAATTTATCTCAAAAATAGCTCAAATAAAAAATGAACCATATTATATTGAGGTAAATCCAAATGGTGCAGCCTATCAGGAAATAACATTGCCCCTTTAGAAGTACTTTGAAAATACATTAAATGAATTAGAACAAATGAAATTGGATAAATACTGTTGTTTTAGGTAAAAAATCAAACCACAAATTTCCCATATATTTGAATTTCCAGATTGAAAGGAGTTCTAGAAATTCCAAAAAATAGTGGGGTAAAAGTCAATATTAATAATTGAACATTTGGACTAAGTTTACTAAAAATCTATATTTCAAAATAGATTTCCCTGTGTAATTGCTTCAAAAGCAATGACTGAAACTCAAAAAAGATATGTACAAGTCGAAAAAGAACTATTAGCAATATATTTTGGTTTAGGTTTCGTTTATCCAAATTACCTATGGAAAAAAAATAACTGTAGTGACTAATCATTTTCCTCTAATTTCAATTTTTTAGAAACCTCTAAATAAATGTATACAAAACTTCAAAAAATGCTCTTGCAAATACAAAAATTTGAAATCAATCGCGTCTATCGCCCTGAAAAGAAAATTCTCCTTGCAGATGCTCTTTCAAGAACTTTTTCTGAGGAAAATAAATACATAACTAGTTTAGAAGAGAATTTTTAGTCTCACATTTGTTTGGTCCAATACTAAAAATTTAAATTTAAAATTGAAACTAAAAAAGACCCACAGTTGTAACAACAAAAAAAAATATCTATTATGGTTGACTTAACAATAATAATAATAATAGTAAAAAAAATCCCGATATTCCAAAAACCTACCTCCTTTACAAAAGTGAGTAAAATGGCACAAAATCACTTTTAAAAAGCACATTTAAATAAAGAGAACCTCATTACATATCAATTTCCTAAAATGAGATAAAACTGTTTTGGTACAGGGTATTCTGTGTTGCATATATTTTGGTGCTTTATTTGACATTTAATTGACTCTATTATTTAAAATAATCACTACTAGTTATAATATCTATAACAGTTTCGATTTTTAAATTCTTTTTCATATTCTACAATTAATACTTTAACTTCTTCTTATTTAAAGCAACACCAAATACACATGTATCAAAATGGCGGACATTAAATACCTCTGTTATCTCTTTAGCGACATCTTCAGGGTTACTGAACAACGTAGGAGAAACAATAAGAAATTTTGCATGCGGATTCCACGACAACGACAATTTTAATCTTTTCATATTTTTGGCAAATTCGCCTCTTTGTCTGAACTGAATTATATAGCTCGAAGGTTTTCTTGGATGTTTATTAAAAGTATTAGTATCGTAATTAACATTTTTTATTAATAAAGTCCACTGGTCGTGATTCTGTAATCTCCCCAGTACAAAATTGCTGATAACAAAGAACGACGAAATATTACTCGAAACTTCGACAGAAGGCAGGATGTAAGTAATAATTTCAAAATCGGAATTAAAGTATTTTTTAGTAGCTTCCACTATGCAACCACAAAGAGACACTCTCGTATCCACTTGGTCAAGATGAATCGGTATTAAAGATTTTAACTGAGTTACACTGAAAAAAAGTGTACAGAACAGTAGCAGCAACATTGTAAATGTGCTGGTCTTTAATAAAAAAAACTCTTAATTAGAGCCGTTTACAAGGGCGATAAATCATTCCAGAAAATATAAATATAGAGAGTGAGAAAAATAATTTATTTTTTCACTGTTGAAATGTAACACAAAAAGCAGTAATTAATTTGCGCCGTTATGTATCATTTAAAGGTTGTGTTATCATTCAAACAAAAGCAAACAAGTTCGGTTAATAAATTACACAAATGATAAAATCGTTGACATTAAGAGAGTAGCAAAAATCGATACTTATAATAATAAAGGGCGTCAATTATAAAATAATTATTGGCAAACAATAGGTACAAGGTACAACCTTCAAGTGGGACATGAACGTGAAAATTTGAAGGGCAAAAGAGAAATTAACAAGATGCGAACAAATTATACAGTATGATTCTTGATGAGTCTCTATTAGAACTTAAACAAACCAGAAACCTTTGATACACGATAATCAGTGGTATAATAAAAAGAAAAAGAAAAGCTAGAGTAAAATGGATGAAAACTAACGAAACACGCGATTAAGAAAATTAAAATTAAATAAGGAACGAATGGAACAGATTATTTAAGAATAAAGAAATTAAATCGTCAGAAGATACAATAGATGAAATAGAAGAAGATAATAATAATATTAATAATACTAATAATAATAATAATAATAATCTTTACTTCACAAGTACATTCTATAAAATACAGTAAAATTATAGAACAAAGAAGAAAATAGTTCAAACAAAAAGTAGTATAAACTAGACTTTATTAAAATCTGATAAACTGTATGGTTCAATTTAAATTAATGATACCTTAATCTCTTTTTTAAAAGCAAAGATCTTGTTTTCTTCTATTATATGAATGATCAATAATTTTTGATAATAAGAATCGTACTAAGTTAAACCGACAAGTAAAAAAGCAAAAAAGAAGTTACGATTGAAAAAAGAAGTGAGAGCACTATTTAGAAAACTAATCAAAGGCAGAAAATGAGAAATATAAAGATTATAGAAAAGTAGTGAAAGGACTTTCACTGGATGAATTTAGTGATATTGAAAATATATAAGATAACGAGAAAATTACAGAATTTGTAATGAAATGATAAAAAATGGAGGAGAAGAATTAAACGTAAAGGAAAATAAGACAAGAAGAGATAATAAAGGAATTATAGTACCAATTCCAGAGGTAGAAAATGAAGATTATAAAGAAGAGAAATTACAGAATAAATAATGAAGGTGCGGAAAAAGGGACTAGAAATTAATGGAATTTTGTATACATAAAAATAAGTGACAGAAATAGAACAAAGAATTAGAGTGACAGAAATGAAACAAAGAATCAGAGTGACAGAAAGAAAGGAGAACACGATATGAAAGAAGTAAAAGTTTTAAGTATCTCGGTACAATTATAGCCAAAAAATGACAGAATGGAAATTAACTGAATAATTCGATCCGGATATAACGCTTATGACAGGTAAAAAGAAATAATGAAAAACAAAAAAATAAGTAATAAGAAAGTGTATACAAAACAGCAATAAGGCCAACAGAGGCAGTAACACTTACAAAAAAAAAAGTAGAAAAATTCGAGGAGAAAAAAATAAAAATTGTCATCCCAAAGAAAAAAAAGAGAAATATTAAATATGTTATAAGAAGATATAATCAAAGTAGTAAAATCAAAGAGAAATGGATACAAACAAAAAAACAGACAATGGAGTTTCAAAGGCAAGAGTCAAAATACAGTAGAAAGAAAGTAGGATAACTGGAGAAGAAAACAAATCGAATAATACAGTTACACAAGAATTGTCAATAAATACGAATGAGATGAAATTACTCAAACAAGAAGTGGCAAATTTTATAAAACAAATATTGCAAATAGACACCAAATTAGAATCTGTTATAAATTGGGAAATAAGACGTGTTTAGTAGAGGAAAATAAATACATAACCAGTTTAGAAAAGGATATTTAGTCTTACATTTGTATGGTCTAATACTAAATTAATGCCACTCGTGAAAGATTTCAACAATTTAAAATTGAAACTGAAAAACACAGTTGCAACAAAAATTCCGATATTCTAAAATCGTTTATCCCCCAAAATAGTGAATTAAATATACAAAACACACATGTATCAAAATGGAGGACATTTCTATCTGCTGTTATTAATCACTTTTAAAAAGCACGTATAAATAAATAGAAAGACCTCATTACACACCAATTTCCTAAAATGAGATAAAACTCTTCACCATTTTAATCCAAAGTATTATTTGTTTCATATATTTTGGTGTTTTATTTGACATTGGACTTTAATCTATCATTTACAAAAATAATTATTAAGTTTATTTTTCAATTATTATACCAAAAACAGTTAAAACAGTTTATTTTTCAATTATTATACCAAAAACAGTTAAAACAGAGTGTGGGCGTTGATTATTTGGGTCATGGTAAAAAATGACCATTTTTTTTAAATATTGATCTAATTCTATTTAATATACATAAATTTGAAAATTTTCCAGTAAAAAATCAGTACTGAAGCTCTAACTCTGACTACAGATGTTTAACTAAATATACTACTAACTAAGTTTTTGTTCAAATCCAGAAACTTTTACTTTGTTCAAATTTGACATGAATTCTGCTACTTCTATATCACCATTTTTTTAGATAAAATAATGTATCTTCATTCGGAATATGGTGGAACCTGGACACGACAACACCCTCGTGCCACCCAAACTTAACTCCAGGCAACCGCGACTTAATCATTGATCAGAAGCAATAGGAAAAACGTGGAATAACGAAGCGATCACCATTGACCCAATAGCGTTCCTCGTCCTCTGCGCTCCCGCACGCTCCGTCCCGACGCCGACGCGCCGGCGGGAGTGGTGGGAGAGCGCCTCGACGGAGATGCTCTCACTTAGTGGAGAGCAGCATGTGGTGGTGGCTGCTGCTGGTGGTCGCTGTGGTGACGGCCGCTGACGCGAAGCGGGCCTCCGCCTCGACCCAAGAACCAGTCATAGAAGAGGTCACTGCCAAGCAGCTGGAGCGCATCCTCTCCGAGAAGGACTACGTCGCCGTCTTTTGGTGTAAGTAGCGCTTTTGAGTTGCGATGCCTAAGTGTGGTGTGCGCGCCGGCCTACCGATTCCACTCCAGTGATCGTATTATGTGTCCATTGCCCGATTTGGCTCGGTCTGTGATAGAGATATGGTTACTCCCGCGCTGTGTTTGCGTGCAAATGATGCAACTCACCTTTCATTTTGTTGCTCGCCGTTCGTTCTTCTCTAACCCCGATACCCAGACCTCGAACCTTGATTAAAACCTAACCAGAACGGTGCCACACTTTTAGTTATTACCGAAATAAACTCACGGTACATCTCTAGCTAATAGCAGCGGCGGTACGTCGAAATGTGCATATCCCTAGTATTTACACCAACGAGGCTGCTAATTATTTTTATTGGGTTTTAATGGTACTGTTGCATCCCTAGAAGGGCCTAATTCAAAAAATGAGGAAAACAAAATTATTACAATGATTTTTATTGCGAATACTTATAGAAGCAATTTTGTGGACGAAATGGTATTAAATTATGGTCGGGTTACCCAGTAATTATTACGTAGTTTAGGTGTCCTAAAATTTTTGTTATATATAAAATACAGGTCTTGTAAATTTTGGGCAAGTGTAGTGATTCGTAGTAAAGAAAAATTTCGAGAATTACGACAGCACAAAAAAAATATGTTTTTATTTGGGTAGCAATATTTATTTGATGCTAACGATATATTCGGAAGCCTGAAGATGATATAAATTGTCTTTCCAAATAAGTCCTAGTTCCTGAAATTTTCTTTACTATTGTTTCAAGAATGGGCGTTACCCGAGAAAATAAATTATATTGATTTGTTTTCATTTTTGTCTTTTCCTTCCTTGCTCTTTCTCTCCAGTCTCTAATGTTCAGCTTTTGTAGACCTCATTTTTTAAAACTTTTTTTCTTTTTTCTTATTGGCATTTATCTTCATCTTTTGGCATTCTTCCTGTTTCCATCTTTTCGATATGCTCTAATCATCTTATCCTTTAAGCACGTACTATATCTATTATTCCAGGTTCTTAGAATATATTTGTCACTTTCTTGTTTTTTTTTTCATCTGCCTCCATTTTCAGTATGTTTTCCTTCATAAATTCTCCTAAGCATTTTTCTTTTCAATGTTTCTTTGATTTTTTTGAAGATCCATATTTCACTAGTGGCCTTGATGATACTTATGTATGTTCTGAATTTCATTTTTCTGGATATTTTTTCATTTTGGAAGCGTTTTTAACGTCGCTTGTTTCTTATTTTCTTTCGTAATTCTTTATTTTATTTCTTCACTTTCTCGTCGTGTTTGATTTATCAGTTCTCCAAATTATATTAATTGTTTCAACTTCTTCAAAATTGTATTGTTTCTCCCATAATCTTCTTTCTAATTTACTACTTCTAATGCTGTCATATTTTCTTTGATTGCATCTTTAGTTGGCCTTTTTTTTCCACATTCTATTCGTTCCATAATTAAATTCACTCATCTACCTTTCCTCATTCTAATTATATATTATTTCTACATTAGTCTCTGTTTTTTAATTTCTTGCACTATTATTGGGTTTTTATACAGTATTAGTAATTCTTCATTTGTTCGATTTATTCCTCTATACCTTTTCTATTTTTAACTCCTCTATAAATCTTTTGGTAGGATTTTTTCCCACGCTGCTAATTTTCATATTCTTAACAACAATTTTTTGAAATACTTCATGTTTATGGGATGTTTTCTCTTACAAGTTGCACAGGATATTTTTAAATAATTTAAAGGAATATTTCATTTAATAAAATATATATTTTATTTAATCTAACCTCTATAATTGATTGACGTTAAAAATATCGACATGTTCAAATATTAAACTCCCTGTAGTTGGATGAAATCCAACAAAGGAGAATTACAAAAAATTTTTTATTTATGTTGTGAAAATTATTCTGGACAAAATAAATAGTTTTTAATTAGAATTTTCTTAATTTCAAAGCATTGAACTTATGTCCTTTTTACAAATGTGAACCATTCAAAATATATTATAAATTAATCTTATTTGTTTACAAAGTACAAAGAGTTTACCTCCTTTTTTGTTAAAGATTTTTTATGTAACAATTTTTTGGATAACTTTCCGACTAACTCAATATAATTCACAAAAATATTTTAGTGAAATATTTCTTGATGTTATGGTTATTTTAAAATTAAAATTAAACTTCACGTCAACAAGTAATAAATAAACTATTTTTCAAAATCTAGGAAATCAATTCTGTGATTATTATAATATACAGGGTTGGCCAAAATGACCGAGGAATAATTTAAGGGGTGATAGTTCACTTAAAAATTAAGGTACCTTTTTATACACACATTTTTCAAAAGCTCAATAAAAAGGGAGATTACGTCATATTTTTTTAAATACGCAAGTGTTAAAAAAGTTTTTTCGGTAATAAAAGTGTATATAAAAAAGTACCATTATTTTTAGGTGAACCATTACGTCTAGAAATATTGCTCGACAATTTTGGACAACCCTGTATATGTACACAATAACAATTTATTTGAATATTTATTAGAATCTTTTTTGGATTTTCGTTTATTCCGCTCCCACTAATTTTTTTAACATGAAAATAGTGTCTTCATTTTTCCCATTACTGACCTTTGCTGGTCGATTTAATAATTTTTTTTCTGTATGTTATAAATAATTGGCTGGCTGCTTTCAGGACTGAAATAAGTACCGAAGTTTTTTTTGTTGTGTTTCGAAAATAGAAAGTGAACTCTACTACCAATCCCGTTTTTCTATTAATATTACAGACACGGAATTACTAAAGGCCAAATTTTAAACTAACAATCCCGAATGCCCCGTTTTATTTTTAGTTTAATCGGCGTTTAATTGGTGTATGGTTTTGTTTAAATATTTCAATTGTGCCGGGTTGGTTTACACCATGTCAATTTCACCGTCTCGATGATTTTATTTTCGGTTTTTCAGCTGCGGGCTATTGCCAAATGTCTAACATAAATTCTACTAGAAATTACAGATTTTTAGCGACTAAACAGGGTTTTCTATATTAAATTATATTTTTTTCGTATATATTAAAGGTACTGTCAGAAATATGACCCTGTATTTTATTTTTAAATTCGAAATGTCCCCGATTTTCAACTAAATATACCAAATAATATATGAGAGTATTTAATGATTTTTTAATCACCCTATATTTTACTGCATGCTAAAAATATTTTTTTATATTATTTATGATGTATACATATTTATGTTGTATCAAATGTTTAAATTTTAATTTAAAAATACAAATATACATTACAAAATAACAAACTTAACATAAAAAATAAAAATAGAAATCACAAAATCACTTTATTTAAATTAAAATATTAAAAATGTAACAGATAAATTTATGCAAACTTAAAACGTAAAACCACAAACTTACCATAGAAAATACAAATAGAAATCGCAAACTTTCACTTTATAAGAATGAAAATTGCATAAGAAAATAAAAACAATAAAAAAAACACGAATTCAATATAGAAAATACAAAAAAATATACAATAAGAAAATGTAAAACGAAAATCTTAACATAGAAAGTACAAATAGAAATCTCAAAATTACAAACTTTTAAATTTTAAGAATGAAAATACAAATACAAACAATATAATATACTAAAAGAAAACACAAAATGACAAACTTAATATAGAAAATACAAACAGAAATTGGAAAATCACAAACTTAACAGAGAAAATACAAAAAATATACAAAAAAAAATGAAAATCCACAAACATTAAAAATATAACTAAAATCACCAAATCACAAATTTTTAATATTTGAGAATGAAGAAAGCAGGACATAAAAATACAAACAAAAGAACAAATTAAACGTAGAAAATAAAAAAAATATAACATACAAACAAAAAAAGCAAAACGACAAATTTAACATAGAAAATACAAAAAAAATCACAAAATCACCAGCTTTTAATATACAAGAATTAAAATAGTATACAAAAATACAAAAAGAAGAGCAAAACCATAAATTCAACATAGAAAATACAAATAGAAATCACAAAATTACTCTTAATTTAGAAGAATGAAAATTGACTACAAAAATGTAAACAGAACAGCAAAACCACAAACACACAAATTCTAAATTGAAAATAATAATAAAAAATATAATAAAAATGATAAGCTACAAGTAAACTGAAAAAAATTAAGTACACAAGAATGAAAATAGAACTGAAGCTGTCACCTGTCAATTATTATTCTTCTTTTTAAAAATAGTTCGGGTAGATCCGAACTATTTTAGCAATATTAACACACCCTGTATAATAAAACGGTGTGAAATGTTTGAATTCGAAACGTTCTCTCATTTTTGAAATTCTGTATTTTTTTCGTTTTATTTTGGTTTGTTAGTATAATCCTTTTGCCAAATTTTCGTAAAATAACTTCCGTCCGAATTTATGACTTATAAAACAATATTAAAAAAAAATACAAAACAAATCTATTAAAAGTTTATGAGGTTTTGATGATTATAAACGAGTAGAACTTTCAAGTGTTCTAATTAATCCAGTCAACTTGTGGCTTTAAAATATTGCTTTTTAGACTTATTTTAGATTTTATAACCTTTTGAGGCTGTGCATGTTTCACATTATGTATAATTAATAAGTATGAGGCTGATCTATTTACCTCATTTATTATAATTTATTATTGATCATTAAATGAGTTAATTTAGATAATTTAGCAATATTATTTTGTAAAAATCAAAAAGAAATGTGCTTAAAAGATTAAATTAAGAAGAAATCTGATTAGGAAAGAATGTCACAAAGAAAAAAAAAAGAAAGTAAACAAAAGTGGGACAAAAAATACAAAAAAAAAAATCGAACTTAAAAAGTGTGCCTAAAAAAAATAGGATAAATAAAAAATAAGACAAATAATATGACCATAAAAATATAAAAATGGCACTAAGAAACAAACAGACTAACTAAGAATTGAATTAAAAATAATTAAGTTTAATTAATAATTAAGTTTAATTAATAATTAATGCTGTAAATAATGTATTTTGTGTTATTTTGTTTAATCCGGTAGAAAAGACAACGTTTCAAACTTTGCCCTCTTCAGTTGATGCAATTCCAAGTGAAAAAATTAAATTTCCTACTTACGGATTTTGTTGTACAGTTGATAACGTTTTATTTCCCGTACTAAGTAGGAATTTTCAAACACCCTTCAAAGGAATTAAAATCTCATGTTGGCAACATTGAACCCTCAAAAAGTATATAAGTCGCGAAACATTCTAAATAAATTCGAATCGGCTGTCAAAATTAAATTTTTTGTTATGATCATTTTAAAGCTAAAGTTTTCACTAAGAAATTATTAAGTTTGGAAGTTTAAATCTAACTTAAAAGTTTGTCAGTTTGATATTTAAAAATTATCCGTGAAAATCTGTTTATGAAACTTGCATTTTTTTCGAAAAATTTTTAAATTAAATCTTCGATGGCAGGCGGAACCGAAATCGACGTGGAAAAAGCAAGAGATGCAGATGATGCGGAAACTGAAGCAAACAACACAAAAGAATAAGAAGGAAGAGGCGCCGAATCAAGAAAAGCGAAAACTGGAAAAACGCACGTGAGTCCTGAAACATTCTGACAAATTCGAAACAAACGTCAAAAATATTTCTGTCATCATTTAGAGATTAAAAATTTCTCGAAGAAATCACTGAGATTAGAATTTTAAGATAAATGTTTTAATGGCGGCTTGATATTCAAAAATTCTATGTGAAAATCATTTCGTGAAACTCATTTTTCAAATCGACGATGGTATGCCAAAAGGAAATCTTTGAAGGCCATAAAGAAAAAACGGCAAGAGATGCAGATGATCCAAAAACTGAAGACAACACAAAAGAGCAAAACGGGAAAGACGGCGAATCAAGAAAAGCGAAAATGGAAAAAGCACGTGAGTCCTCGTAACACTTTGACAAATTCAAAACAACTGTCACAATTGTTTTTTTCCCCCAATTTTATTACAATTCTCGAATCCCCTTCAAATATTTTTTCTTGGCTAGGAGTCATCGGTCCTAAACGAGCCCGAACTCTCGCTTCGTATGTTTTGTGTTCTTTCTCCAGTTCCATGTACTCACTGTGTGAAATATTCTTGTAATGTAACTATAATACACTTCAACATCGATGATCTTTTTCTGGACGCAATCTATTTATCACTCGATTTTGATTCAAGTTATTTGAGCATAAATGGGACATGGATCGATTCTGAGCTCGTTGTTGCTTGAGTTTTTCGTCGAATTGTTTTTTTTCCTTTTTTGGGTTCCAAAATTATCATTAGTATGACATTTTTCTCTTAGATGAGCGATTATGGCTGTAGCTGCGGCATTGTGTCTGTCAAACATGTCATCATTTCAAAACTAAAGATTTCCCGAAGAAATTATTGTAATTGGAATTTTAAATCCAACTTAAAAGTTTGTCAGAATATTTAGATATTCTGTGTGAAAATTCCTTTATGGAACTCTTTTTTCCGAAATATTTGTAAAATTAAATCAACGATAGCAGATGAAAGCGAAGCGAAATCATTGAAGTCAATGTGGAAAAAGAAGCAAGATCCAGAAACTAAAGACAACACAAAAGAAATAGAAATGAAAGGCGCTAAATCAAGAAACCTGAAAAAAGCACAACTCTGACAATTTAGTAAATGTTTTATTGGCAGTTTGATTCTCAAAAATTCTTTGTGGAAATCTTTTCATGAAACTTCTATTTTTCGACCTTTTTTAAATTAAAATCAACTATAGTATACCACACCAAAACCACTAAAAACGATGAAGAAAGAAGGGCAAGAGATGCAGGTGATTAGGAAACTGAAGTCATCAACTTAAAAGAACTAGAAAGTAAAGACTTTGAAGTGGAAAAAACGTGACAGGAAAAAAGAAAACATTGCTCCTGATAAGAAGATTTGGATCTAATACTGAAGAATACTGTTCCGACCCAATAGAAGCCTGCAGTAAAATAAAACGAAAACATAATAAAGAAAAAACGGGGAAAAGGAGTCGTAATGGAACGAGCCAACAGAGAGAGGTAAAAGTATAAATAATTTACAAATTTTTTCTCATAGAGACCATGGTATTGCTTTCGAAGTTTTTGGGAATATTAGAGGTGACATCTTTTTTTCTCCTAATTAATCGTTATGTAGGAAGTCAAGGAAAGCGTAATAACAGAACCAGCTGCAAAATAAAAAACAAATTAGCATCTAATAAAAAGAATGTTCATTTAACGAAAAGCACAGTTTCCAAATTGATAAAAGATCTGCTTCCATTAGCAATTTGAGGGTACTGTGACTACTCAGATACTGTGAAAGGTTCGATTTAACATTCTTCTTTCTCCGCAGTAGTATTTGTTACACTTTCTGCAGAAAGTAAAGTAAATCTTGCCGCGGAGGAACAAGAAGATGGTACATCGAACCTTTCACAGTATCTTTATAGTCGCAGTACCCTCAAAATGTCCAATGGAAGCCGATTTATTATCAATTTGGAAACTCAACTTTTCGTTAAATGTACATCTTTCCTGTTAGGTCCTAATTTATGTATTTATTAAATTGCGGTTTATTCTTTGCTGACTGTTTCCTTGTCGATTTCTTGCATTATGTCTAACGAGGGGAAAAAAAGCTGTTGCCCCAAATCTTTCCCAAAAACCTCGAAATCAGTACCATTTTCTCTCTGATAATTAATATGTAATTAATTTTTGCTTTTACCTTCTCTTTTGGGTCCTTCCATTATCAGTGACGTGGAGAAACAAGGTCAACTCCAATTTTCCTCAAAATTTCCAAAAACCGTACCATTGTCCTTATCTTAAAAAATGTGCATTATTAATGTTGTTAACTGTAGCAATAATAAAAAATTAATATATTTATTAGTGTTATTAATAACGGAGTACAACTATTCATCAATCTATTTTAAATAGCAGAAAAGTACTCGATGCCCTTGTAAGACTAAAAAATCTAAAGCTGAATAAATAATTTCTTGGATTATAATATGTCGTAGGTATGATATTTTTCTTATTTTAATAGTTTCAAATAGTTCACGAACGAAATTTGCTCTATTTAACAATGTTTCGTTGGTCTACATAGTTCTCCAGGGTATTCTAAGCAATCGTTTTTTCCCGCTCTTTCGATATTTCATTATTTTTACAATCGTGCCAACGGAAATGATTACGTCATGAAACGTCAAACGTCATTCTTCTTTTATTTAAATTAAGTAATCTCTTACATCTTGGAAAATAAGGCACTACCCACGGCCTCATAAAAATTTTTTCTCTGTAGTTAAATAATGCATTTACACACCCACTGCCAAGGTTAGACATCTCGCACAATTTTTTATTTATATCCAAAGGTAAAGAGTAGACGGTTTAAAAATATCGCGAAAAGTGAATGGCAGTTAATAAAAAAAATGCTTTTTATAACATTTCATTTAATCTGAGTAAACTTCAAGCTTGAATCAGAGCTTAAAAATAAATATATTTGAAGGAGATATACGCAAAGATCTGTCATATGAAAACAGGAAATTCTTACACCAGTTTATTTTATTTTTTAAAAGCAAAATGAATATTTTTTAAAATATACAAACAAAGTGAATCAATAAAAACGAAAGATCAAATAAATAATTAAGTGTATAAATTTAGTATATACATTTTTGTTATTGTTTTTATAACTTATAATAACTTTGTTATTGTTTATAATGTAATTTAAGGACTATTTTGTTTATATAGATTGATTTTTTTCCAACAAGACAGAAAATAAGCACCGCGGCAACATCGGTATTTTGTCCTATTTTTAACAAAATAATAAATAGAAGTTATGACGTTTTTTTTAAATCAGTTCAGGGTAACCAACACTCAAACGACGTCACAATTAAAAACGGTTACAAATGTTATTTTAAATTAAACATTATTATTTATTTACGTACAGAATTGATATGCTTTAGAAAAAATAAAAATACAGTTTTCATTTGATCCTAGTTATAATTAGATTTGAGTTGCCATTGATAAAATCTTGATTTTGAGGATCGCCCAGGAAATTTTTGGCGAAAATAATGAATGAAATGTGATCAAATTAAAGCACTCAAGCATTTGATTATCTAAGCGTAAGGAGTTGGGCTGCGCTAAAATTGTCGCGTTCAATGTAGTTTCACCGCCTTCAAATTCCTGCAACGTTGTCATTATTTCGAATATTCGCTAAAAGCAATTCAAACTGTATATAAAAATATACTATAGTGATCCCTCACATGAATAATTAATTTAAAAATTAATTAGATAATCTCAGTAATTACAACAAAGTGCCAAATTTATGAGTCAGTCGCTTGAAATTTATACGGAAATAAAAAATTAATGAAGCAGGAATTTTAACAATAAACTCATTTTGGCAAAGTACTTTTTGGCGTGGACATAAATAAAAATCATTGATGCAATTCTAGCATTGTTTGAAAAATACAACATATTCCCACACATCTAATGAATATCCAGGGCACATTCACAAATATAAAGAGTTCATAAAATATCCATTGATTAATATAATGATTGATGTAATATTATTTCCTTTTTTGTCTCGTAAAATATTTGGCATGATACATTTAAAAATAGTAAAGGAATAAAATGAACATCTTTTGCCAACAATGTTGCCAGTTCCGTGATATTTTCGAGATAATTTGAGACCTAGTTACTGAATTAAACAATTTCAAATTGGTCGAATAGTTCCAGCAGCTAAAGCCATATACAATAAAAAAGAAGTAGAAGAAGAAGCAGCCATTTTATTTTATAAAAGAGCGCTGAAAGGAAATAAAAGTTTTCGGTCTCAGTAATATCTATAATGTATCTCAGAAATTTCCATACGATTCAAAGATGTTTGACTCCGAAATTAGGCATACCACATATTTTAATATATGTTAAATACGTTCAAAACTAAGTATATATAAACTCCAACTTAATCAAACATATTTCTTGTTTCTTATACAATTTGCACTCTTATAACCTGATGTTAATATGAACAAAACAACAGAAATATCCATAGGATCTATGAGATATCTGTATGATATCAATAAATATATAATAATAATAAATATGTATTGGATATCAACAATATCCTCAAAAACCTTTATAGAAAACTGTATAAAAATCGCAAGTAGCACACAACGTCCAATAGATGTCCCTGTCTGAATTAATAATGCCATCCATGGCAGCAATATGGCTACCGGAAGTGCAAATTCTTCTTTTTGAATGTTAAACTAGGTCTGGAAATGTGGGTTATTTAGTTTCATATGATTTTTTTTTCAGATGCCAGGAGCTGCACCACATGCGACAAGGTGCTACATGAATTAGAGCAAATCGACGATGACACCGACTCTTTTGGGGTGGATTTTGTCAAAATCAACGATAAACGACTGGCTAAACAATATGGCATTACAAAGTTTCCGGCTCTCACTTATTTTAGGGAGAAAGAACCAATCATCTACGAAGGTAGGAAGATCTTTAAACCTTGTTTCGGGGAACTGAGAGATTCTTTTTAGGTGACTTAATGGACGAAGAACAAGTGCTTGATTTCTTAACCAGTTTGGAAGCCATGGATCTGCCTGATCGTATCGAAGAAGTTAACGCGAGGATTTTAGATAAAATTGTCGAGGAGACTAATTATGTTGCTGTGTTGTTTTGTAAGTATTTTGTGCTTTTAATTTGTTCATTTTATATATATTTTAATAATAAAAATAGTCATAGGACCAGACTATATCAATTTGTTTCGGGATGTATCTGGAAGGGTTTTATGCTGTATGGAATTTTATATTAAATGAACTACGATTCATTCGGTGCTAAATTTGTTAAAAGTTCGACTCTGGCATATCCTCCTACTTTAATATAAGTTAAATATTTGCAAAACAAACGTGTAAACTCCAATATGTTCAAACGGATTCTTTATTTTTTAAATTCATTACATTTTTGTAATATACCTAATAAAAATTAACTTTCAAAAAAATTACAGAAGAAAAAGAAGAAGATTAGTAGAATAGGGAGGCAAAATAAAAGGAAAGTGATACATACAATTTCTATTAATCTAATGAATCAATTAATTAAGCAAAAATTAAAACTTCTTTATACATCCCCTGAAATATTAATTAACCTCTAACTATACAACAAATACACAATCCAAACATACTATAAAAGTATTTAATTTTTATTCAAATACAAAAAATTTACTGAAACTCAATATTAGCTAACGTTATTTTTAAAGTTGTTTTCGGGACCAATTTCTTAAGTTCTCATTGGTCCACATACCTTAGATCCGGTCATTGCGTTGGACATAAAAACAACCCAATTATTTGAAAAAATACTTCATTACACCCTGTATACAATTCAAAGCCGCCTATTTATAATTCTGATTTGTATATTACAACACAACGTACACACACACAAGACTCTGTGTTTGTATTCTTTGAAATAATATTAATATTTTTAGATGCAATAAACTAACAGCCGTCACCATCAATAGTGTACATAATATTTAATTTATTTCTGTTCTAATTTCGTCCGTAATACTTTAACCACTCACTTACTATATACAGGTCCAGATGCTGATAAGTGCGCAAAAGCGGGAAGCAGTAAGTACTACAAGAAAATTATAATTTTTTTTATTTTATTTATTTTATTTATTTTTCTATCTTCTAAAATGAAGTATTATATTTTACCCAAATGTATCTCCCTGTATGATCGAGTTCGTTTACGAATAATATTACACAGCCTTCAAGAGTAGAAGATTAAATAAAAAGTAATTTGTTCTAAAAATGTATAATTTTTTTAAAATAGCGTCATTTTTATGGTTTTATTTACAACTATTTAATAGTAGTAAATACAAAACGCTGGTTTTATTAGTGCTAACTCATATTACACGCCTAATAACAAAACTCTTTAAATAACGTATGTTAAATTATGAGAAATGAGCAATTAAGAGCTATAATTGGACACTAGTAGTTTATTGATATCAATAAACTTAGTTGGTTTATTGATATAAAATATAGTACAAAAGTTTCACCAATTCTACAGCATATCTTTATTAGTTTTTTGCATTTTTCTTTAGTTTTCTTTCATTTTTATCCGTTATTCAAATCTGATCTTTCACTTTTAGTTTTAGAATCCTACCTTCGTTCTTTTCCTTTATTTCTTTCTTGTTCTCCGAATCTTTTTTTATATTCTCTTCCCCTTTTTGTTAGTTCATTTACTATGGGAATTTTCTTTTGGTGTTTTTTCAATTTATTTCTATTTTTCATTATTTTGTTCGAATTTCTAAAATCTAGTTCACTATTGTTGAGGCATTTTGGAATCACCCTATAGTGCTTATTGAAATTATTTTCTGATTTCTAACTTTTATGGGCTGTGTAATACAATTTGAAACATCTTTTAAATTAACTCTATTAGTAAAAAATATATTTTTTACGACAAAATTAATTTAAAAAAATTTTTTTTGCTTGTTCATTTGTACAAAATTTCTCATGTTATTTTCATGTATTTTCGTTTTTTTCTTAGAATTAAACAGAACAATTTTTAAATAAGTTGAGTTGTTAAAAAAAGTTCATAAACGTTAAATCCGAAAATTTTCGTTTTTGAGATACAGGGCGTTAAAATTTATGAAAAAAATTGTATTTTTTATTATATAGAAATTACTTTTAATGGTTTTAATGACATTTTTAAAATTTGATAATGAGACCTTTTGGATCTAGTACAGTTGAATTGACAATTCCAGGGGCGTGCCAACGGGGCAAATATGCACAAAATCCTGTTTTTACAAATTTTTATTATTTCTCAAATAAAGCAACTAAAAATAAGACCACGCCCAGATAATTACTGAATTAATTGTAATATTTCCAATTATATTAAGATATACATTTTAGAAATTTCATTAAAATCGTCCAAAAGATTTTTAAATATTATTAAAAAAAACGAACTCTTTTCATCGCTTTCAAGAACATGTTTAAATAAAATTTGTTGAAGAAAGTGACTTTAATCCAATCTAGAAGTTATTTTGTACTTCTAGAATTAATCGAAATTAACTTGACAGAAGAAAACTTGCTCAAAGAATCTTCATAAGGAAGAAACAACTACGTATTTAAAATAGTCATAACAATATTAATTTTTTATATTCATTAATTAATATTCATTAATATCCAAGAAAAACTGCTTTAAAATTGATCTTCTCACAAATATCAATCTCTCTTTCTCTCAGAGTAAATTTTCTTCTTCCATCTTTAACGCTTTGCACTTTTCCCAAATTCTTCTGATCTAAATATTTTAAGTAGTATAATACAAAATAATTCATTAGTAGTCTCCTTGTATTGTAAAGCTTTCAACGTTGGACATTTTGCTTTCACCTTCGAGATGTGGTACCCCCGAATAAACAAAAAACCCTAGTAACTCAGAGATGAAAATGAAAATAAATTAATAACCGATTGTATTGCAGATAAACCGGAATGCAAGAAATGCTCCAAAGCGTTACAAGAACTGGAGAACATCGATGACGAAGCTGACCAACTCGGCATCGGATTCGTCAAAATCAACGACGAGAGTCTGGCTGAGGAATACAATTTAGGAACGTTGCCAACTCTTGTGTATTATCGACATCAAATACCAATCATCTACGAAGGTTTGTTCAAATCTTCAAACTCCAAACTTTTTCTTAACACCTTTTTGAATCTTCCAGGAGAATTAACCAAAGAAGAAGATGTCCTCGAATGGTTAGTACAACATAAAAGCACTGGAGATGAAGACGATGTTATTGAAGATGTTACCCTGAAGACTCTTTCTACATTGATCAGCAGCGTTGATCACTTAGCAGTACTGTTTTGTAAGTATTTCTTTCTTGTAGTAGCCCCCCAACCAGGTTTTTCATTGTTTACTTGTCCAGATGACCATGGATCCGAAGAATCCACCCAAGTTCTGGATGACCTGGAGCACATAGACGATGATTGTGACAAGTACGGTATACAATTTGTGAAAATAGATGACATTAACGCTGTTAAAGAATACGGTTTGGACTCGCTACCAGCAGTTGTGTACTTTGAAAAAGGAATACCAAACATCTACGACGGAGATTTAGAACAGGAAGAAGAGATTTTGGAATGGCTCGTAGAACAACTGGAAAAGGACGAAATTGAAGACGTCACTGACGAAATGTTGGATAAACTCATACACGATAGCAAATTTTTAGCCGTCCTGTTCTGTAAGTAAAACTGTAGACCGAGGTGGACCAAAATTATAAATATTTATGTTGTAGATAATGACGACGACAAGAAATCTCAAAAGGTCCTTAACGAACTTGAAAATATCGACGATGAATGCGACCAGCTCGGTATCGTTTTCGTGAAAATTGATAACGATGACGAAGCTAAAGAATATGGCATCGAAAAAATACCTTCCTTAGTTTATTTTGAAAACGGAATTCCGACACTTTACGAAGGCAATCTTGAAGAAGAAGAAAAAGTTCTGAAATGGCTCGATCATCAAGTCAAACATGATGAAATCGAAGATGTCACTGACGAGATGTTGGATATCTTAATCAAGAGAAAGTCACATGTTGCAGTATTATTCTGTAAGTATTTAAATTACTATATTAACAAACACTAAATTATTTGTTTTAGATGACAAAAACCAAAAGAAAAGCCAGAAGGTCTTGGTGGAATTAGAAAACATCGATGATGAATGTGACCAGAATAACATAGCTTTCGTAAAAATCGATAATCCCGAGGAAGCGAAAGAATACGGTATAGACACCATTCCCAGCTTAGTACTTTTCGAAAAACGTATTCCCCATCTTTACGAAGGAGACTTAACCAAAGAAGAAGAACTTCTAGGGTGGCTGTTGCACCAAAAGAGGCACAGCGAAATTCCGGACATCACCGATGAGATGATGGATTTACTTATCGATTCAGAGCAATATCTTGCCGTTCTATTTTGTAAGTAATTTCGTTGAAGATACGAAATCCTCCTAATGATCCTTTTTTTTTAGATGACAAGGACGATAAACAAGATATCAGGGTCCTTAACGAACTTGAAAACATAGATGACGATCTAGAAAAAGAAGGGATAGTAATCGTGAGAATCGATAACGATGCTGAAGCTAAAGAGTTCGGTATTGACCATCTACCGACTTTGGTTTACTTTGAAGACAAAATCCCCTCCATTTACGAAGGAGATCTTATGAATGAAGACGAAGTGCTCAAATGGCTCATTGAACAAAAAACAACGGCTACAATAGAAGAAGTTACAGATGAGATACTTGAAGATTTAATCCAAGAGCATGAATACGTTGTGGTTTACTTCAGTGGTAATTGCGAGGAAGGTCAAGAATGTGACAACATCCTGAATGAATTGGAAAATATAGATGATGAACTTGATGAAACCGGTATTATCTTCGTTACAACTGAAGATTTGGTTATAGCTAAAAAATACAACATCAAATCCTTCCCTAAGCTAGTTTTCTTCAGAAATAAGGAACCACTGGTTTATACAGGAGATATTGAGGATGAAGATGAGGTTTTAGCTTGGCTTACTGATGAAAATACTTTAGAAATCCCGGATCGCATTGAAGAAGTCAACACAAAGATGTTGGATAAAATCCTCAGCGAGAATGAACACGTCGTTGTTTATTTTTGTAATAAATAATTAATTATATCCTGATTATTTTTCTAAAAAACAATTCTTTCAGATAAAGAAGGAGATAAACGATCTCTAAAAATACTCCAAGAGCTCGAAAATATCGACGACGAGTGTGAAGACAAAGACATAGATTTTGTTAAAATATCCGACGAAGGTATCCAAAAAGAATACGATCTACCTTCCCTGCCAGCCGTCGTTTTTTACAGAAATAGATTCAGAGAAATCTACACTGGAGATTTAATGCACGAAGAAGCCATTTTGGATTGGATCTTGAATTTACGTGACTCCGATCCTGACGTTATTGAAAATGTTGATAGAAAAACTTTACAGGTAGGTAGGTATTTGATGTAATATTTTATTTAAACTCATAGAAATAGAAATAGTAGATATGCAAAGCTGGTCCTACTTAAAGTATAGGGAAAGTGTATTGATAAGAGAGAAAGGGAGGCATAAGGAAATCAATGAGTGCAAGAAAGAGAGAGATCGGTGGCTAATGAGTGTGACGTCAAAAATGTAACGCCCGTTTGTATTAAAAATAAGTTCATTTATATGAATCCCCATAATTGGATTTGACAAAGAGATTTTCGAAACAAAACTGACTTTCATTGGATTAAATTGAAATTACTTTTTCGCTAATCTATATTTCTTTCTTTCTTGTGCTTATTGAATTCTCCCCTCCCTCTCATACACATTATTATTCCTATATTGATAGTTGTAACCGTCATAGATATCTACTGGGATTTTTTCTTTTGCTAAGAATACCATTTTTATTATTTTTCTATAAGCTATGAAACATTTTTCATATTTCACTAATTACATTAATTACTATTTACACTAAAGATTTTATTTAAACTCATAAAAATAATAGAAATAGTAGATATGCGAACCGGTTCTACTATAAGTATAGGGAAAAGTGTATTAATTCGAAAGAGAGAGAGAGAGAGAGAGAGAGGTATAAGGAAATCAATGAGTGCGAGAAAGAGAGGAAAAAAGAAAGACCGATGGCTAATGAGTGTGATGTCAAGAAAAAGTGTGTTTATAATTTGTTTCAACGTAGAGATTTTCGAAAATATTTTTTAATTGTACTCTTTCAACAAAAGTGACTCATAGGATTAAAACAAAAATACTTTTCGAGCACCAACACTTCCCTTTTTCTCGCACTCATTGATTTCCCTATGGCCTCTCTCTCTCTCTTACACATTCTTATTCCTATATTGATAGTAGCAACCTACTTGGATATCTACTGGAATTTTTTTAAGACAACCAATTTCATTTTTTCACCCGTTACATTAGCCACTACTTACATTTGAAGATAATTTGCAGTTTCTAAACTTATTTTTTGTAGGTTCTCATAAATGATGTTGAACATTTGGCCGTTTTATTCTATAGCAACGACTGTGACGATTGTCCGCAAATTTTGGAAGAGTTAGAAACCATCGACGATGATACTGACAAACATGGGATTCAATTTGTGAAATCAATGGACGCGAAACTAGCAGCCGAAATTGGAATATTCAGTTTCCCTGCTTTGGTTTATTATGAAACCGGTGTACCGATTATGTACGATGGTAAGCCGATTTTTTTAGCTAGCCAAAAGTGTGTTTCGGCCAAAGTTCGAAATCAGTTTCTCAATTTTTCAATGTTATAGGCAACCTTAAGAATGAGGACAAAGTTTTGGAATGGCTAGTTGAACAGAAAAGTAAGAATATAATTACGTAATTATAATAATATCATAATTAATTAGTAGTCTTTCTATATTTTTTTCTTTAAAAATCTGGGGAAAATTCTTAATTGGCTTTTACAAGCGAGGTAATGCGAGGTGTGATGCATGATCGGCCTGCATGTTGCTCTAATTTCATAGGTATCGATGATGATGATGATGACGACGATGATGACGACGACGACGACGACGATGATGATGAGGATGACGACGATGAGGATAATAACAATAACAATGATTATGAGGATGATGACGATGACAATGATGATGATGATGACGATGATAATGATAATGGGAGCGGATTGGAACAATTCACTAAATTGTTTAAAGGAAAAACTACAGGTAAAAGTGGGCCTTCTTGGTTCACTGGAGCTAAGATACTTTTAACAGTGTCTAAATCAGATAATTTCTCTACGGCCGATCTACTAATAATGTGGAAATAGATGACTATTTATCTGGTGTCTTTAAAATTGTTATTTATTTTAATTGAATGATTTAGATGTTGATGTAACAGCAATAATAACAAAGACGAATACATTTTTCAATATTATTTATCGGGTTTCTTTGGATCTAAAAATACATAGGAATAAGATTACATAGTGAAATACATATTTAGAATTATATCAATATTTTATGTATTTTTGGAATAGAATAGAAAATTAAATTATACACGTAATAGCTTTGTTACTGTTGAAGATAAAGCGGTTAAAAATTCGTTGTTTCCTTTTTATTATATTATACGTTGAAACGACAACAGAAGCACTAAAAGATAGTGAAACAAAGTGTTGTTATAGATTTTCACAACTGATAAAACCAGAAGCAACCTTTAATATTATACAAAGTGATTTGATTATACTGGATAATTCGGTCTTTGAAAGGGTACTAAAAATAATTTTATACAAAAATTATGATGAAATTTTTGCATAACATTTTTCAGTTCTGTTTTACTTCTTGTAATAATTAATAATAATAATATAAATTCTTCTTTTGTAGGCTCTCTTGTGGTGTTTCTATTATTTGTAACTTTTTTGGTTCTTCTCTGCTGCTCTCATTTGGTAGTTCACGAAAATATTCTCTCTATATTTCCCTTGTTTTTCCTTATTTCCTATATGGTTATCTTCTTTATTCTTGAGGTAGGTAGCTGGGTTGGATTTCGTATTTCCTTTCTTGATTTTGCGATAAAAAATGTCTAACTTCTTTCCTTTTATACTGTTCTTTCATTTCTTCGCTTTTTGCTCATTGTATACTCTTTTTTGTCTATTTATCTTTCTAAATTTTGCCCTCTGGTCCTTGTACCTTTGTTTATTTTCTTCTATTCCAGTTTGCTCTGCTTTCGGTGAAAGTTTTTTCCGTTTTTCTGTTTCCTTGAGACATACTTCATCCCACCACTTTGTCTTGTACTTTTGCTGGATCAGACTGATTTCTCTTTATTTTTTTGTTTGTCTTTTTCATCTCCTTCCTGATATATACTTCAATCAGCAAAAGGTAATTTTTAATTCCATATTACATCTTTTTGCTTGTATTTTTAGGGTTTTTACTGTTGCTTCATACACACCTTACAGATTTGATATACCTATCTTTATTTAACTCTTCCTTTTATTATCTGTTCATTTTCCTTTTGTTTCCTTTCCATTGATTTATTCTCATCTGCCGTTTATATGTATTATTATATATATATAATTTTGAATTTAAGCGAATTCACCAAAAACCATCACTTGTAGTTTTAATAGTTTTATAAATTTATTCATAAAGACTAAAATTAGTAGCTCAAGATGAAAAACAGGGAGCTCAATTAAAAAAACAGAAAATTATTGGTTTGAATATTGGACTGAGGCAACTAGGAAGATGATTAATTGCAACATGATTAAACCATGCCAATAGAAAAATAACTTCTTAATATTAATTTTAAATAATACACAAAATTCCCTTTAAATTCACAACCCTTACATGTTCTGACCATGTACAGTGGTCATAACATAAAACTTGACTCTACTAAATATCCAGAAATTCTCTTTAAAGAAAAATTAAATAAATCAATTGAACCGCTTATCACGACATTTAAAAGATCTTATTTAAGTAATTTCAAGAAATTAATGTAGATAATAATATTATTTAATATGAATTTGTTTTGAAGTTGGTTGAATTAAACGGATATTAGACCGCCATCTTTAAAGAGCTATAGCTCGCTTAGAAAGCGTTTTTTTGGATGAGGTGATTTGTGACTAAAAATCAGCTCTAGATTTTGTAGTTTTTTTCCTTTGACGAACGTTTCTGGACACTTTGCATAATCTTTTTGGTAATACCTCAAACATATCGGTTTCTGGAGAACAAATGAATTATTCTGTTTATTCCAATTTTGTTTGGCTGATGAGTTAAAAGAGTTATATCTGATTTGGGCGCTGAGAAGAGTGGTTCTGAAAAGAAAGAGAATCCTCCGAAACCCTCACCTAAGTCGAGAGAGTCCGGCAGTCCTGGACGGTAGTACCCAGCTTCAGAGTGGCCATACCTGCCTGTGCGAGTGCATGCTTTTTCCTGGCATTGCATGATTTGGGCATAGTGTCAGACTCTCACAATGTTCTCACCAATTTTTTTTACTTTACTAACAGTTAAAGCTATTATTTTATTATTTCACGTGTACGCACCACGCGGATTCTGACATTATGTTTTCATGCTACAGGAGATGGATGCTTCTACATCGGCATGGGAGGTAAAGGGCCCGTGGCCGCCCCGTCGTCGTACCAACCGTTCCAGTGCTGCCCCAAACAGCCCCCGGCCAAAACCAGCAAAGTTGCCAAGCTTCAAGCGAAACCGGCAAAGCCCCAATCCACCAAGATCGCGCCAGCAAAAAAACCGGATCCGGCTCCACTCAAACCGGCGTCGAAGGCCAACCATCCCATTAAAATGAAAGAAGAACGAGGAAAAGACAAAGCGCCGGTTAAAGGAGAGAAAGGAAAAGCCAAAAAAGCATTTTTCGGTAAATATATCTGGTGGTGGTAGGTTTCTAACTAATCGACAACTTTTCCATGGCAAGATTGATCTCGATGGTGAAGACTCTTTTGGAATAATGAAGTCTGCGACTCTAAACTGGCGTTGTTATGGTTTAGAACGGCTCACTTTTTCGTTTCGCTTTGGTTCTAGCTACGCCATATTATTTTTTTCACATTAACTACATACCTGCGCCAAAATTCAATTCCCTCGTATATCTTTAATAATATACCGAGCAACCACTGCTAAAACTTTTTATTGTTACTTGGTGTATTATTACATTAATTGACCATTAATTTAGCGTCTACACTACAGGGGTTGTCAATAATAAAAATACATTTCTCCATTCTCGTAATTCGTCAAAGTTAATAATCACCACAGCCCGTTACTTGTTAGTACTAATTTAAAGTTGTAAAGACCGACTAGTTACTGGTTCAACATTTAGCAATATATACAGGATGATTTACATTAAAGAAACATTCTTTTGTAGCATCACTTCAAATACATTTCGGAATTATCCTGTATATTTTAATAAATTAATTTGACGAACCTCGTATTTATTTTGCATATTTATTTTTTGCTTTAATTTTAACTGGTTTTCTTTTGAGTTGTAATTTTTTTAAAACAATTAAGTTTAGACGTTTCAACCGAAGATGCTCAAGTAGTAGATTAAAATCTAGCTTAGTTTAATCTAAACTTTTCTGTTGTTTTCTTAAAACCTTCTAGATCATAGGCTTTTTTATGATTTTAGACTAGATTAAACATGTAAATATTGTTAAATATTGTTACATTTTCAAGATATCAGCATTTTTAAAACATGTACAATATCTGTAAATACCTTTTAATGAACTCCCGAGTATACCTACATCAAAGATGGCTTTACGTGTTTGCAAAATTTCGGAATATTTATGTACATCATCAGATTTAGCTGTATTCGGGAACGGACACTGCCTCACACCTCGCATGTTCAAAAAACAGCACTTGTACATTTTTGTTTGAGTTAAAGAATAAAAAATTGTTACCTTTTCATGTATTTATCATTTATAAACATTTGGCAACTTCAGGATATCACTACGAGGTAATAGCTTTCCAAAACTTTATACTCAAGACTTAAGGTATGTAACAGTTTTTCGAATAATTTAAAACGAAACTTATTATGTAATCGATGCATATTTTTTTAGGCAATCTTTTAGACGAAATTGAGGTACTAGAATGGATGACTGATCAAAAAAACGATCAAAGTATTGAAGAAATAAACAGAGAAAAACTGTTTCATTATATCGATACAAAGGAATTCCTAGCCGTTGTTTTTTGTAAGTATTCCACATCTTCTTCCAAACACAAGCATTCTTATCACCAATTTTACCGTTAAAGACAAAGAAGAAGACCCGGACAGTCCAAGAATCCTCCGTCACATCGAACTAATTGACGACGAAGCATCCGAATACGGAATTAAAATCGTCAAAACCAAAGACCGATTGATGGCCAAAAAGTACGGCTTCAGAGATCCCCCAGGAATAACGTACTTCAGAAAAGGAAAACCCATCAACTACGACGGAGACATGGATGACGAAGAAGAAATTCTGGACTGGTTAAGCGATCCAGAAAACATGGAACTCACCGATCATATCGAAAGAGTCAACAGAAAAATGTTCGACAAAATTCGACAGAGGTCTGATTATCTCGCAGTGTTTTTATGTAAGTATCTCTTATCTAAACCAAAGGTCAACAATTTTGGATCCTTACTAGTACTACTATTGTTATTACTATTACCGTTATTATTACTACTAGTGTTATTATTATTATTTTATGGAACGTATCCTTTAAGTTGAATGTTTTAGACAGCAGCGACTGTAAGCAATGTCCAAGAGTACTTACTGAAGTCGAGCACATCGATGATGAAGCTGATAGCGCTGGTATAAATTTCGTTAAAGTCGAGGATAAGCAGATGGCCAAAGAACTGGGGGTGTTCGCGCTTCCTGCAATTTTGTTCTTCAAGTTGGGCTCCAAAGATCCGGTGATTTATGCTGGGGATCTGTTCGACGAGCAACAGATCTTGCAATGGTTGTTGACACAAAAAGATCCTTCCGGAGATGTTATTGAGGCTTACGATGGAAGCGAGTTGTTGACTTTGATTGATAACGAGGAAGCTTTGGCTGTGTATTTTTGTAAGTTGAATGTCGTTATTGGTAGAAATTGCTTTGTAACAACTCTAGTACGGAAATTATGTCGTTATTGAATTAATATTCGCTCTCGAAAATTTAAACAAATCTTTTTAAAATGTATTGTTTATAATGCTTCTTGATAATTCTATTATTTTTACATGAAAAAGAATGAAATAGTATTTACGTGGTAACTTAGGGCCAATTGTAGCAACGCATCTTACTAGTTAAAGTTTACTTTAATAATTAAAAACCACTTAGTGACCAGAATACAATCCTTAAGTTATTAGAATTTTTCTTAAATTAATGTTTAAATTCTTTACAAACCTCAATCAATTCTTTGAGGACATTAGACCATTAATACCCCAACCTTAATTAAAGTCAATTTTGTGCAATTAATCTTTATAAAATATAGACTTTATTGTATCAAAAATTTTGCAATGCGATTCGTTTAATCAAATTTTGATTTAAAATATTAAGAATCGAGTAGATAGTTAATATTTTCTTGGAAATATAAAACACAAAAGCTTTACCACAACATTCAATTTTTATTACTTTATTAATTAGATAAATTATTTATATAATTTTGAATTATTTTTATAATTAATTTGATCTTATAATAAAAATAAATAATAAAATATCTGAATGCAAATTCCTATTAAAAACAATATTATTGATATTTAATATTATTAATATATCGTCCATTTATTTCAAGTATTATTTAATCTAAATTTCTTTAATTTAAAACAGATTTTGAAAATACATTTTTAGTAAAGTAAAACATCAGATTACTATAATACTATAATATCGAGTGGCCAAAAGTAACGAAATATTTACATTAAACTTTTTTAATGAATTTTTCTATATAAATATAAAAAATAGAAACTTTTTTGCTTATCAATTTATAGGTTAATAACATAACCTCACGTTCTGACAAAAAACTCAAAGTTACGTTAGATTATGACTAAATTATTGCAATTTTCAGGCCACAATATTTATTAAACCTAACCTAACCTATGATACAACAAACCTTAATTATCTTAATAATAAAAAACATAATGATAAGTAATATTTTAAGTGGTTTTCTGGCTCATAAATACACAATATATCTTCTCTTATATTTCTTAAATTATTGTACCGCCAAAATTCTTCTTGTTCTTCTCTTTCAATTTGGAGGCCTTAGTTGCCGAAGTTATTCGACTTCTACCACCAAAATCAGATATTGACTTCTGGTATGATATTTCTTTTAATAATGGCTTCTTTTATGAAGACTTATAGTCACCACTATAATTTATCAATTTATATACCAATTTATCTCTAATTTCTCATATATATATATTTATTGTTTTTTGGTAATACTAACATTAAAATAATCATTTTTTAAAAATGTTTTGTGAGTGATGCTAACATTTATCCAGGGAACAAGACATTGTGCGATATATGCAATGAACAAGCACAGCAGCATCATTCGAAGAAGGGCCAGAAATCGAAAAATGTTTCCGAAGAAGATACAGAGAGTAAAAATTACGGTACTATTGTCCCTAGTCGTAGCACAGAGTAGTCGACTTAAAAATTATTAGAATCAAATAATACATTTTCAATTTTAGATTTAAATTCAATTCGTGTTTCAAATAGTTTATAAAAAATTGTTGCAGAAATAAATGTATTATTTGAGGGTTATGTAAATACCTAGAGCTACTCTGTTGTTGTTATTTACAAGTACTTTTACGTCACATCTGTTAATGTCATTTGTCACATTTGCAACTCACGTGTCAAAGACTTGTCACTTGTCAAAATTCCAACATCTATCGTTGAACAATGTTATAATACTTTTTGTGTAAAATTACTTGTAAAACTTATCGTCGCATGTTAAAATTAAAACATTTAATCGAAGAAAGACTCGCACGTTTACAGTGAGGACCAAAATTCCCTCACCCTCTCCTTCAACTTTTGAATGGTTAAAACATAATTCGGTGTGGCAATATTAAAGTCGAAACACAAAATAATGACACCAGAACATTTGGTGCCATTTTGAAAATTATTATGGAGGTCTCATGATAAATCATTTGAAAGATGTTTTTCAATCTTAAATCAATTTTCTTTTGAAAAAATTGAGTTGTTAATGGATACATGATAACCAATTCTGGTATTCCGCTTCATTTCTTTTTCAAATGGCTTTATTCCTAATTGAAAGTTAAAGGAGCGAGCTAAAGACTTTTGGTTCTCACTGTATAATATTCCGTAGACGAATTTTTACACCAATATCTCTTCCTTACAACTGCACAACGTATTTACTAAAATACTCTACAATATGTAACGACTTCATTACAGTCTAAATTAAATACACAACTAAGCTGCTCATTCAACTTCGTAGTTGGTTGATCCTGGTTATCCTGGTGTTTGATTTCTTGTTTTTTACACGTGCATCTTGAATCCCCTTCCATCATTTTCTTCCAATGTAAATCAATCATTTTTTTTTCTATAGACAACGATGAATGCGAACAATGCGTCAAAATCTTGGAAGAATTGGAAAACATAGATGACGACTGCGAGCGCCATGGTATCAAGTTTGTTAAGACCCAAGATTTAAGAATAGCAGAACAATACGGTGCTACGGATTACCCAGTTTTGATGTACTTTGAAAGCGGAGTTGGAGGAGTATTCGAAGGAGATTTGGAAGAGGAAGAAGAGGTGCTTCAATGGTTGATTCAGCAAAGGACTGAAGACAGAATTGAATTAATAACCAGGGTAAATATGTCTTCCAAGTGAAGGAGCAGTGCTTATTTTGTTCATTTACATAGGTAATGCTCGAGAAAATGGTAGAAGAAACCCAATACCTCGCGGTATATTTCTACAAACTCAATTGCCACATTTGCGAAGAAATTCTGGAAGAACTCGAGCAAATAGATGACGAATGCGATGTTTACGGCATACATTTGGTTCGAATTCAAGACCCGCAGCTCGCCAAGCGATACAGTATCAAAACTTTTCCAGCTCTAGTCTATTTTAGAAACGGAAATCCGTTATTATTCGAAGGGGATCTTCAGAACGAACAATCCGTACTAGAATGGTTAACCGATGACGACAACAGAGAGCTCGAAGACCAAATCGAATCTGTCAATGAGAAGATGCTAGCGAGACTTTTGAACACTTCTCCATTTTTGGCCGTCTTCTTTTGTAAGTATAAACTTCGTTAAAGAAGTATTTTTGAAAATTACGCTCACTTCTAGATGACGACGACTGTCCAGAATGCGACATGATACTAGAGAATTTGGAAGAAATCGACAACGAAGCCGATCTTTTCGGTATAGACTTCGTGAAAATTTGCAGCGCATCTGCAGCAGCCGAACAAGGCCTGCACACTCTCCCGGCTTTGATGTATTTCAGAAAAAAGAAGCCCATGGTCTACGACGGGGATCTCAGCCAATCTGACAACGTTCTGGAGTGGCTAACTTCACAAGACGTCTTCGAAATTAAAAACGAGATCGAGGAGGTCAATAAGAAAATGCTCGAGAAGCTGTTAGAGGAAAACGAATACGTCACTGTTTTCTTTTGTAAGTAATAAATAACTGGTGAAGGGGTTACGGCTATATTGATTCTTATTTCAGATGAAATAAGTTCTGATGAAAGCAAAACCATCTTAGAAAAGCTCGAGAACATCGACAGCGAAACCGATAACTTTGACATAACGTTCGTCAAGATGGCGGACGCGAGATACGCTAGAAAATGGGGCGTCACCAATCTTCCGGCCATCGTCTACTTCCGGAAACGGTTCCCCAGTATATACAGGGGCGATTTACATTCCGAGACCGACGTTTTAGACTGGTTAAGAAAAAACAGGTTCCGACAACCGGAATTGAACCTTTTTATGTACGCCCTCTTGGCCATTATCGTGGCTTTCTTGATTTACACCGCATTTTTACTTCAGTGTTTCAAGGTCACTCCTACTACAACTGTGGTCGCGCATACGAAACAAAGTTAGATTTTTAATTTTCGTTGCGAAGGGCTTAACGTTTTAAAACATATTTCTTGAGCTCATTCCGATGGCGATAGTGAAGCTCAAATTTACGTAATAGAGAGAAACATTACTAAACAAGCTGCACCGGTTCCCCCGCACAAATAACAGTTTATTCACGTAGATGCCCATAAAGAAATCGAAGGTTCATTCTGGCCATTTTTGTTCGGTTCAAGATCGCCACCCTGTGCATGGATTACGTCATCACATTTAACCTGTCAACGGTCATGTGTCATCTGTCATGTGTCATGACCTTGAATACAACAAAAATGGCCAGAATGAACCTTTGATTTGTATGGAAAAAACAGTGGTGCAGCTCATTTATTAAAATTAAAATAGCTTTATTTGCTTATTATATTAAACACGAGACAACAGTTTTATTTTTAGTACACAAACGTGCTTTTATGCCAATGTTTCCATTTTTTTAATATATAAGTTTATTTTTCTGCAAGTACGTAGTAAATAGCTTAATTATCTTATCTTTTAATTGAAACCTTCGTTATATTGAAGCAAAAATACAATTTTTTGCTTTAGTTTGGAATAATTTTTTTACTTTGTGTAGAAATGTGATATCGAATACTCTTTTAGTTAAGTATTTAGTTAATTCTGCAGCCCTTCTCGGTGATTATTAACGGTTAATATGTAGATATATTAATCCTGGACCAATAAGATACTTATCGTCAACAAACAAAGTGTTCATCGTTAAAAAATTTTATTTAAAATTTACGTACGTATTGTACTATCATTCCCGGATTAGCAAGGACTATCAAACGGATTAAGTACAGTTCTTTTTTTGAAGATTGTGTGGGTAAACAAAGGAATGTAAATCTTGTAAATAAATATGTAAATGTTGGTTAAAATACTGTTTTATTTATTGCCTCTTTTTTTCATTTTAACAGTTCCTCTTTCTTCCTTTATCTGTTTTTATAATTTAACTTTCGCAAGTTAGGGTTAGGTTAGAAAAAAATTAGAAGAGAATGGGTTAAATTTGGTTAGATTAGGTTCGGGTAGGTCAGGTAGGGTTAGGTTAGGTTAGAAAAAAAAAGAAGAAATAAAATTAGATTTGGTTAGATTAACGTTAGGTTAGTTGTTAGTAGTAAGGTTAGATTTTTGGATCTTTTTCTGTGATCTTGACCTATGCAACCAAACTGCTACAATATTATAGCGGACTATTTTCTTCTTCATTTAGCAATTTTATTATTTCATTAACGTCTCGATTCGTAATAGAGGGTCTTGAATTTATTAAAATCTACAAAAAAACGTGCATTTTTGTCTGTGTGAAGATATGAAATATTAGTGGTTAAAAACAAACTGCATATATCAATATTTGAAAATTTAAACTTTTGCTCTTATTATTAAAATATATTAAAATATTTTGTAATATTTTGCACTTAGACAGTATTTATTTGCATTATTATAAAACTAAAGTAATTTATAGGATTTTTCATTGCAATAAAATAAAATACCTATGAGTTATAAATGTTTTATAATAAAAATAATGTATATAAAATGAATATATTTTTTTGTATTTCATCCATATTTACATAATAAGTGGCAATCAATGTGTTTAACAAGCGAACAAAATGTTATCTAAATAACTATATTTTTAATACGGATATTGCTTTAAAAATACCAAGTGTTTATTATTTACTGTTTTATTTATTATCGTTTTTCTTACTAGTTCCTCTTCTTCATTTTACCTATTTAATTCTGCATATTATAACTACCTATTTTCTTATTGATTCTGCCATTTTATTATTTATATTATTTCAGGTCCAGTTTTTTCACTATTAATATATTTTTATATTTTAGGTTTTTCCCATTTCTTGTTATTTTGATTCATAAACAGATTATTTATTATTTCTTGCCTGTTCTCTTTCTTGTTATTATTTGTCTGTCTAATATTTGTTTCTATTCTAATACTATTTTTGAAATAAATACAACAATAATAATAATAACCATAATTTCATCCTTTTCTTAATATTTCTTTTCAACACATATATTTTTTTCTTTTTGATTTTTTGGCGGATTTGTATGTATTAAAACAAATCAAATAATCTGCAACGATGTTTTGTCTCCCTGTAATGTATGTAATTAATACTTCTGCAAATAGGATTAGAATGTAAGTATTTTTTACCCTATACCGTTATTTATACTGAAATCTAACCGAAACCTTTCAAAATTAATTCATTGAACCCAGTGGACATTCAGATAATTTTTTTATTGAAATATAAAGAAAAAATGACTGAAAACAGAAAAAAAGTAATCGTTATTGGAAGTGGTTTGGTAACGACATTTAAAACAATAAAATATGTTTTTTTATAAAATTAGAAAAATGATTGTAGGTTGGATCAGTGTGTGCATGTTTTATGGCAAAAAGGGGATATGAGGTTGAAGTTTTTGAAAAAAGAGATGGTAAGTACCTTCCATCGTCAGTTTTTAAACAAATTTTATTAGAATTATAGTTGCAATGAAAATAATAGATGTGCACCTTAAAAAGTAAAATTCCACCATTTAATACATACACAAATAAGGATGGTATTATTTCAAAGGGAAATAAATTAAAGAATAATATTGATTTAATATTCTTTGTCCTATTTTTCTTCTAACCAATCTATTATTTTAAGTTAAAAATTTGATTTTTTTAGATATAAGGAAAGGAATAGACATACGAGGACGGTCTATAAATTTGGCCCTTTCTCATAGAGGCCGAAAAGCATTAAGGGCCTTAGACTTAGAGGAAGAAATCTTGAAATCCGCGATACCAATGAAAGGTAGATATTTGCATAGTGTTTCAGGACAACTGAAATCAATCCCATACGATCCTTCCTTCAACCAAGTACGTAGAAAACAATTAATAATCAAAAATATTTCAAAATCGACCTTCATTTCAGTGTATTTATTCGGTCGGAAGGAATTACCTCAACAAGAAATTACTAGAAGGTAACATAACCCATTTAATTAATAAACTAATCATTTTACTGTAATTCGAAACATTTCAGCTACTTCCAAGTTTTCTAATATTAATATCAATTTCAATCACCTATTGACTAGATCGAATTTCAGCGAAGGAAATGTAACATTAATAAAGTAAGAGTATAAAATATTTAGTAAAAATTTCCACATAGTTAACAAAAATCGGTCATAGAAGGCGTACAGGGGGTTCAAAATAAAAATCAATTTATGAGTGTTATTAGTGGGCCTAGATTGTATCATTATTACAATTTGTACTCTTAATTCTCTATTTCCTAATTTATTATTTCTTATTAATTTAATGAGTGGTTTTAGGTAGATCTTTGTTTCACACCTCCGTATTATTTCTTCGTTTCCTGAGGATTTTATTTGTTTTGCCCTTAAAATAGTCATATTGGGTGGGGGACGAATCTGGTTTAGGTTTAATTTCAAATTTTCCAAATTTTGCGTTTTTCATTCTGAATCTCTAAAGAATTGTTTCTACCTATAAGTAATATTTCTTAGTATTTTGCCTATTTCTGTACTGGATTTCTAATCGGATATAACTAAAGGTTGATAGTAGAACTAACAGGATCTTAGAGTTTATCACATTTTCATCAATTTGGTGATTAGGTGATTTAATGTATGCACTATGCTTTCAATTTTTTCAATGTGGGAATTCATATTTGCTTCTTTTTTATATGTATGGCTGTAAATTGCAGACTGGCTCAGCGCTGATTTTTTTAAAAATTATCTTAATTTTGCTAAACATTTCTTTACTCATTTAAGAATTCATTGTGTGCAATATATAGAAACGTAGACATAACCAAAAACATCCACCAATCAGATAAAAACTAGTTCACTTCTTGATTGTACTTTTTCTTGTATTCGCGTATGCCACAAGTGACTTACAAAAATATGAAGTATTGCATAATTATTTTTGTGAAAATAAATTACTTTTAAAAAATAGTGTTCGTGTTGGTAAATATAATTATATATTTCTTGTCGATTGAAGTAACTATTAATTTTTTAGCCTTAGCATCATTTTTATTCCGTTTTACTGTGTCTTCTTTTTGTATGTACCATCTGTACTACTAAATATTACAAGTTACAAGCTTTAAAACTAATCTCCTACTGAAATTTCCTAATTAGGCACAGTAGAGCCACCGAGAAGTGGATGCGCGGTAGCAAAATTAGAAGTAGATCTGGTCGTTTCGTTGTTTAGCATTCACAATTGTTTACTTCTAACTTGACGTAATGTCTTCCACTTTTCTTTGTTTATTCGAAGATTTTTCCAGTGCTTTATTTCTTTTCGGCAACACCTTGCTCCACTTTTTCCTTCTATTTTCTTCTATGTCTTCCCCGTTTTTTCCTTCTTTCTGGTATTCTCCTGGTTATCTGCTTGACATCCCTTTCGCCTACTTTTAGTACCATCGATCGTATTATTGTTTTGTAGGTTCTTTTCTTTGTTTTTCATAAGATATCGTTATTTTGTTTTCGATTTGAACTTTTAGCTGCAACGATTCTGGTTCTTCTTTTTTATAGCGGAGTACTCTTACATTTCTTGACTTTTAGATATTTTTAAGTTTGCAGACTTGCGAGGAATTCCAAAAAGAAGCGGATTTAATAATTGGGGCCGACGGGGCTTACAGTAAACTGAGACTTGCAATGCAACAAACCCCCCATTTCCAATACAGTCAAGAATACATTGAACACGGTTATTTAGAGTTGAGCATTTCAGCTGAAAACGGACCCAGGATGGAATCGAATCATTTGCACATTTGGCCCAGGTAAAAAGTTTTTCCTCTAAAAACATTTTAAATAGAATTTCTTTTAGAGGAAAATTCATGATGATCGCTTTGCCAAACCAAGACTCATCTTGGACGGTGACGGTATTTATGCCGTTTGAAAAATTCGAAGAACTAATGACCTCGGAACAAATTTTAGAGTTTTTCAAGGACACTTTTCCGGATTCTATTGATTTAATTGGAGAAGAGCAGATTATCGATACGTTTCTAAAAACCAGACCTTCCCAATTGGTATCGATTAAATGTTCCCCGTATCATATTGGATCAAAATTTCTGATAATTGGCGACGCTGCGCACGCGATGGTTCCATTTTACGGCCAAGGTTTAAATCTCTCATTTATCATTCATTATTTATTTATATTTTTGGCCGAATAGTCCTAGTAACTAAGGCCAAATTAAATAAATAAAGAAGAAGTTATTTTTTAGGTATGAACGCCGGTTTTGAAGATTGTTGCCTTCTCAACGATCTTTTAGAAAAAAATAACGACGAATTAGAAAAAACGCTACTCGAATATAGCGATCTTCGGGTTCAGAATGCGCACGCTATTTGCGATTTAGCGATGTACAATTACATTGAAATGAGAGATTTGGTCAGCAGGATGGGATTTCAGTGGAGGAAAAAAATCGACCATGTTTTATTTAAAAGATTTCCAAATAAATGGATACCCCTGTATAGTTCCGTCAGTTTTTCGACTATGGATTATCATGAATGCGTTAATAATAGGAAATGGCAGGATCAGGCGAGTAGAAACATTTTTGTTAAACCATTAAATGAATGTTAATAACCTTTTTTTCAGATTATTTATAAAATAATATTGACAGCAGGAATCATTATTGGAACATTCGTAATTATTTATATCAAGACTATTTTTTTCTAATGGTTTGTATACTCTTATTATTTAAATTAAGTAGAAAATATGTGTATTTGCTTATACTTCTATATTAAATATTTTATTACGCAAATATAGAGGGTGTCCGCGAAAATAATGCGCATATTTATTATGTATGAAGTATAAAAACGTATGCAAAATAAAAATGTCTTAAAACATTTTTTCTAAAGTCAGCCGTTTTCAAAGAAATAAATATTAGTATTCTACATCTATCGAAATATTATTTACCGAAAAGCAAGTAAAGCCGGCAACACCGAAAACTCAGTATAAACAACGGTTTTTTAAGCGTTCTAAAAATAAGTTTTTATTTCACTAAACCAGGATATTTAGAATGGTCGATTATAGGGGATGTTGAAGAGTGAAAAATATATTTTCGGCAATTTTTTTAGGTAATTTATTACACTTTCCAACAATCTTTGAGACACTGATACAAAACATCGCGGATTAGATTAATTAACATATCGTGATATTCAATAAAATGCCATTTTTCGGCGAATTATTAAAACGACTTTACCAATCGATAAATGTAAAATGATTAAACGATCCGAATCTTCTGCAAACTAACACAATTTTATGATTCATCAGGTAGAAATTGATTGGTTACATGACATATATTTTTATTAAAAGTGTGAGGTGTTGTCAGGTATACATTTTCGAGTAAATATTTAAAGTGAATTTTTGTGTAAACTAATGATGTTAGAAAACAAATTTGTAGAATATTTTGTGACAAATGACACGTTCTACATACCATTAAAAAAAATATGCATTATTTTGGCGAACACCTTGTATAACCAGTTTTTATGTATTGGGGATAAATATAACTATGATTTTATTGGCCTATTTTTGTTAGAACCCTTCAAAAAACGAGATCGATTTCGGGATTTTTCGAATAAGAGACTGATGCTTTGCCACAGAGCTACTTTTTCTCGTAGAAAATCATCGTTTCTTTTTATAGGTAAACTTAATAGTTTCGGCGTTAAGTATATTAAAAACGGATGTAGCATAATTTATACAAGAAGTAATTTTGGCACAAAACACAAGTTTTTAATGAAAAATTGTAAATTCTCTTTGTACAAACATAAAAATCTATAAAGGTTATCCTTATTTTAAAATTAGACAGAAAAAATTATTTGACAATAAGTGTTGTTACTTTAAAAATTTTATTATCTAATACTTACTTATAGTAGCAATTATAAAAATATATAAAAATTATTAAAAATTTTCCAAATTTTATTTATACCAAAAAGAACATTTTATAACTTACTTTATAGCGTGATTTTTCTAATTAAATTTTTTTTATCTAGAAAAATCTGAGAAATTTTAGAAAAATTGTTTTTTTTTCGGAAAATTATATATATTATTTATTTGCAAGTAATAGCAAAATTTAGATTTGGGAGGTCAAAATATAAATGAAATAAAAAATTTTGGACCTGGTTTTATGTCAATTCAATTTTTATCCATTTGCCAGCCAAAAGTCAAATATTTTGAGAACTTTTTAAACGCCCGCGATAAAAAAAAATCGCCAACAAAAAAATACAAAAAATATCGGTCTCGAACAACATTCAAACGATAAATCAAAGATGACTCTGATTATAAAATGATATCGGATTTATTTATTTACAAATTTGTAAAAGTCATTAAGCTTTAAAGTAGATGAACAATTTTTTGCCACGTTCGTTCATTTAAAAAACCCCAGCAACTACACCACTGAAATGAAAATAATAAAATTATTATAATTTTAAAAACAAATCACTATGTCATTCTTAGAAAAAAAAAACAGAATGGCCATATATTAAAAATTATTAAAATGGCGGGCGGTCAAAGTTTAAATTTAAAAAAAATACAAACGAAACAAAAATTAGATATAGAGTCAAGGAATTCAATGAAAATATTAAAAACCACCAAAAAATGTTAATATCTAAAAACTGTATCGTGTTACCTCTATTCATTTTATCCAACTCGCTGCGCAACAATTACAAAACAAATACAAAAAAATTATTATTTTTTATTTATTTTAAAATGATGTGTGTCAAAAAGCACTTAACATCTTTTTTATTTTTCACCAATAAAAGACAACTTTATTACAATTTTTTTTATTGCCAATATTTTATCGCAAAACTGGCGCCAAATTCAAATCTTGCATGAATTTTGTTACACCCTATATACATATATAACCATGGTAATACATTTTTACTATCACAGTCATTATTCATCTATTAAATACTTTTGTAAATAAAAATAACTTTATATCACATTAGGCCCAACCAATTTTATAACCGGTTTTATTGAATGGATAATTATTTACTAGTAAAACTGGTTTTTTTTATGTGATATTGTAACTCGTGTTAGGAAAAACATTTTATTCAACCATATCACAAACTTAGTATATTCGATATACTAATAAATATATAACAGGATATAACGGTGTATAAAAAAATTTAAACAATTTTTCAGACTTTTCTTATACGATTAGAATTTCAATATAAAACGACGAAAAGTTAGAAAAACATACTTTTTACGGATACAACCAATTCGGATTTTTAAAATTAGAACATTTCAAACAAGGGTTTCTCAAATTCCCAATAACTAAATCTTAACTATTCCTATTCTATGATAAGTTGCTTTTCTTCAGGCTTTTCTAAATAAACGAATTTTTGTTCTTCGAACATTCCAGTCAAGTGTTTCACGAATTTCTCGTGATATTCTTCCACGATTTCTCTTGAAGGATTCTCGATTTTCGGGACTTCCAACGGTTGGCCAACTGAAAAAAATAAACGAATATCACTAAACAATTACTAATCGAGGCTTTATAAATTATAAACAAATAAAATAAATATAAAAATAAAATTATTCTCAATCGGTTATAGTAACCGTAAGAAAGTTGGCAACCCTTAAAACATAAAACAATAAACGATTTTGATATAATCAACTTCATGACAACTTTCTCATATTTTTAAATATTTTAACTTTTAAATTCAAGTTCATATACTTCATATATTGAAGAAATATTTACATATTACTAACTTTAAAAAATCGATATAATCGTTTTTAGGTTGGCATTAGATACATTTATATGTCAAAACTGTCAAAAATTATTACTTCTTCTTCTTTTATTTTATGGGCTATATCCAAAAGGACGGTTTACCCAGTATTTCAAATTTATTACTTAAAAATTGTAATTTATTCAAAATGAGTGAGGGTCATTGAATCAAATCATTTCAAATTCCATTAATAATCAAAATGAGTTGTTACCAATCCATAGATCAATAAATTATGAAAGTGGATATTAAATATTCATAAAGTGTTTAAAAATAAGTACTATATGGATAAAACGAAATATATTATACAGGGTTGGACAAAAATAAGGCATCAGACTAATGTAAAAATATTAAGTATAGAGCAAATTATTTGTTATTTCATTTTAATTACTATTTTCTAATTTGTTGCTACATTTTTGAAAGAAAATTTGATGAAAGCCAGTTTTAATTGTTTCCTTGCTATTATTATTAAGTTATGACATTTCTAGCTTAAAAGTAACGCCATTTTAACATGTCATTTTTAGCTCCAATTTAATGCTTTTTAAATGGATACAGACGGATTATACAGAGTTGAACAAAAATATTGTACCAAACTAATGTCAGCAAAAATATATATTATACCTAGAATAAAATCTTGTAGAACTACATTTTGTGTGGTAATTATAAGTAAATTGTTGACGTTATTAATTGATACAAAGTTTAGTGTAATTAGAAGCAAATACGGAAAACTACAGGATAATTTAAAGCAATAAAATATGGTATGAGTGATTTAGGTTTCTTCAAACTTTCCCAATATTAAAAAGTAAAAATTACAGATTAAAATACGTCATTAGTTACAAATTTGTAATAAAAATCAGTTGAAGCAACGTTTTATTTATTTATTTATAAAAAATATAGAATTATTGAACGATATAAATTTTCGGGTCACAATACTTTAATTAAACTTAATGTTTTAATATTTCCATAAATAATTAATTAAAGACAGTATTTATAACCATAATAATTTCTTGTATTTCTGATATCAAACAAAAAACTGATAAAAATACATAAATACGTAAGTAAACAACTATTGTTGGATACAACGGAATTTATTATTATCAACTAGTAAATATACTATTTTTAACTAATTTGCTGGTAGATTGGTTCGGTTAAAGTCAGACGAACGCTCCTATCGATCTGTCAGCTGTCATTCGATCTGTCAGCTGTCATTCGATCTGTCAGCTGTCATTTTATCTGTCAGCTGTCATTCGATCTGTCAGCTTTCATTCGATGTGACACTTGTCATTTTATCTGTCAGTTGTCATTTTGTAAGTAGTTAAGTATGATTTTGGTGAGTGGTGAAACGGTAACTTACCTACAGTCGTAACTGGACATCTTCTGGGTATGATTCCAAAAGAATATTGGAAGAATCCTCTGCCAATGGGCAAAACCGGGGCCAACCCGATCCATTTCCTTATCCTCTCCTGTACAATCCTCAACCAAGACCCTTCCAACTGATCAAAGAGATCCGTTTCCCCGAAGGACAAAACCGGTACTAGCGGCGTACCGTTTTTCAAAGCGAGTTTGATAAACCCCTTTCTATTTTTTAAAATCACTTTGTAACTACCTGGTTTACAAAAATAGGCCTCTACGGCTCCTCCTACCAACAAAGCGCAAACGTATCCACCTTCCGGTCGGCTTAATACGTAATCTATGGAGGCGGAGGAAGAGGCGATACCGCCGAAGCCTAAGGCCAAGTCTCTGAAGAAAGGCATCTGATAGTGTTGAGATAGCGTCACTATTCTAGGTTCGTGTTTGGGAAATAGGCTCCGAAAGGCGCTGTATTCCGTGCCGAAGTTAAAGGCACCCGTAGACAGCATTCCGTGCGGAAAACAACAGAACAAATAATTCTTCTTGGGGTCCAGTTCGACGAAAGGCGTTCTTTCCAACTTCAACGGAAAGTAGTCTCTGGTGTACTTCCAGATAGTCCAAGATCGTACCCATTTACTGGGTCTACCTCCTCTTTCGCTGATATCTTTATCGATGACCCAAATGTAGAAAAGATATATGGTTGTTAACCACCAAAGTCTTGTAAAGAGGACCAAATAGATGCTGATCAAGAATCCAATGAAACCACCAAATGCCATTGAAATGAACCATATTGCCGCAGATACAGTTTGTAAACGCCTTTGTAATGGTACGTTCAAAGGGGCGAAACGAATCCCCAATAATTCCATCTGAAACAAAACCAAAGAATAATATAAATTTTCGAAAATAAGCCGGATATTATAAAAGAAACGTGAATTAAAAACACTTGAACCGAAGCCTTTTCTCAATTACAAATGATCATTGCAAAGATTATTTTTATTTTGACACCCTGTAAATTTTCAATTTCCTTTCTGTTATTTTGAGGTGAATGACAAATTCTAATGAGAAATGAATTGTTCAACAATTATGGAACGGATGTACTGACTGGAAGCTAATAAAAATTGATAATTTGATAATGACCTTCAGCACTAAGTCCAATAACATACACAATTTATTAATTATGGACTGCGTGATTAGGTACTAAAAAGAAATGATACCACGCGTTAAAAAAAACATATTTACAGTAAAAATGATAAAGTAATGTATGGTTATCGAGTGCAGAAATTATTTTGTTATAAAAATGATACTATTCATTAAGTGTTTTCTAAGGAAAATGTGATTCATCATTTTCATATTAATTTTATGACTCAAATATTAAGAGAAAACTAAATTTTCTACAACTGCAAACTCTTTTTCCTTTTTGGTCCGGAAAATTTGATCATCAAAAATGTAACATTAAATTTGTTACTAAATGACCCAAAAAAACTCTTTAAGTCCAGTTTCTTATTAATTTCTCATTTTGTGGTTCAAAAATTTCCAGAAAACTTAATTTTCTCCAAAACAAACTCATTTCGCATTTAGTTCGAAAAATTGAATTCCTCATTTTGAATTTCAAAAAATTTAACATTGAATTTGTTACTAAATGACCCATAAAAAATCCTGAAGTCCATTTTCTTGTTAATTTCTTATTTCGCGATTCAAAAATTTCTGGAAAACTAAATTTTATCCAAATTAAACCTCTTCGCATTTTCGTCTGGAAAATTGGATTCCTCATCTTGAATTTATAAAAATTTGACGTTGGTTTTGGTATTAAGTATTTAAATACTCAAAATTTTCCAAAATATCGATTTTTTGTAAAGCAAACCGTTATTGAGTTTTTAGTCTTGAACTTTGGACTCCTAAAAATTTGGAAAAATGTTGGATTTGGTAGAAAACACCGGAAGGCCCAATTTTTTATTTAGCTACACAAAATATCTCCATAATATTCATTTTTACCATTCACTTAGAGTTGCTAACATACCAAATTTAAAAATTTGCCAGAAATATTTTTTTTATAAAATTCAGAAATTAAAATAGTAAAACGTAATAATTTTGAAATTTCGCAACAATATTGGCAAAACTATGAAGAAAATCTATGTGAATAATCAAATATTTTTACAGTTCTTTAAATTTGACGTTAATACATGAATTTTTTCAATATGCAGAATAATTTACTAAATATGAAATGTAGGTATATTTAAAGCAAAAATGAAAGGTTTAAAAATATCTCAGAATGATGTAATATTTTATGTTAGAAAGTGAACTTGCCCATGACATAACACCAACGACCTTGCACTTCTACAAAGTATTTTGTTATATAATCAGTTAACAATATTACTATTAGTTAACAACACGACTATATACTTTGTTGTTCAAATAACGATACACTTATTTAAATCTGTAATTATCTATATTTAGACCTATAACAATAAAAGCAGTTCAACGTGTACTTTAACACATGTTAACAATATTACGGAAAGGTTAACAATAATCAAATTGAAGTTAGTTAATGGTATAAATTTTTTTTTTTTAATTTTCTGATTAAAGTTTTACTTGGCTTGTTTTGTATTCAATACGCATTTTTTATTGTTTACGCAAATGCAATAATTTAACACTTTACTATTTCGCTGCAAATGTATGGAAAAATTTCACTTTTTATTTTTTAAAATAAACGAGTTTTTAAGAAAATTGTATAAGAGTCAATTTTAATTTTTGAAGAACAATCTCGTTGAGTACATGTAAAAGATGTAATCGACGATTAAATTTTAAACTTTAAATTAAAATTGAAGAAATGTGCCAAATTGAAATATATCAAATAACAAAATTAGAAATATTTGAGAACCCCAATTATTTAATAAGATGCAGCAACCAAACAATTCGGAATACGGACCTGTGATTGTTCTTATTAAATGAAGAAGGGTATATTTTAATAGAAAAAAATCATAGCAACTTGAAATTTAACTTCTAGAAATCTATCAAATTTTAATATATTAATTAGTAAAATTTTAAATTTTTTAGAACGCCTTTATTTAAAAAATTTTAGTAACCAAACAATTCGGAATACGGACCTGAAATTAATCTTAGTAAAAGAAAAAATGTGTATTTTAATAGAAAAAAAAATTAGAGCAACTTTAAATTTAAAATTATAGAAATGTGCCAAATGGTAATATATCAAATAATTAAAATTTGGAATTTTTGGAACATTCTTATTCTAAAAATTACAGTAACCAAACAATACCGAATACGGACCTGCAATGAATCTTAGTAAATGAAAAAAAGGTATATTTTAATAGAAAAAAAAAAATTGAGTAACTTAAAATTTAAAATTATAGAAATGTGCTAAATTATAACACATCAATTAGTAAAATTGGAAATTTTTGAGAACTCCCTTAATTAAAAAATTACTGTAACCAAAGATATCGGAATACGGACCTGTAATTGATTTAAATTATGAATTGACCTTTTAAAAATTAAATATGACGTGTTTTAGATTTTGTCAAATGTTGCTTATTTGTGAAACAAAGAAATTATTCCATACATTTGTACGAGTATCGTGCACAATAGCATTAAAACGGCTTCATATCTATTTTTACATTATTGACTTATTTCTCCAATCTTGAATACAGTCAATTTTAAATTTACTTTCATACAACGATTAAGGTAAATACATGAAATAAATTTACTGATAAAAAGAAAAGTAAATACATTTATAACGCTTTTTTCTTGTTTGCATCAGTGTAATTTCGTAACAATTTCAGTTTTGTTAAAAACAATTTTTAATCTCGTTAGGTAACAATAATTTATTACAGTTTTCTCATTTCAAACATTTTTTGTATTTATTATAGATAATTGTGTAAGTACCTACTTATTTAAATTTCTTTAAAACACAAAATTAGAGTTATATTTTTTCAGTATAATGTCTCTTGTTTCCATTTCTCAATTACTCAATTCCATCAACTCAATGATAAACTGAGTCGTTTTAGTAATTTCATTAAAAGAGAATAAAAATAATCACATCTTTTCTAGCCAAGAGCAAAATTAAACTTTAGATTGGACAATGTTTGATTGCGAATAGGGTTTTAACTTTAAATCGTTGATTAGTTAAATCTTAATCACATTGTATAGCTCCCATGAAATCTGAATAGATCTATCTAAATATTTCAAAAATTATTAGCAAATAGGAGACATTTAGAGTGATTAAGAGATTTTGGCAAATCATTAATCAATGCAGGAAATAAAGGAGGACCTAAATTCCTACCCTGAGTTACCCCTGATGTACCTACATATAAAAGATTCAGGTAGATTTTCCTCACTTTAATTTGACTTAACCTAGCTGCTTAAATTTTTAATTCGTATATAGAGTGATCTATTTTATCAAAGAGTTAGTATCAATATGTTTAAGACCTTCTGCCATTGATTTTTGTAAAAACATACAGGTTTAAGACATTTGTGGTACAAGGCCATGCTATCTTTTAGTGTTTCTTAATTATTTAACTTAAGCAAGACCGTAAATATCTACTTACCTCTTCCACATCCTTCATTTTTGAACAAGGTAAGTACAAATTAATTTAATGTAAAAATGTGCACTTTATTTTGTTAAAACCGAACTAACTTTTGAAACTGAACTGATAATCGCTTTATAATTGTTCGAAGTTTTTCAACCTATTAATCGAAATTGTAAGATAAAAATAAGTGACCTACGTTAGAAATACAGGGTGTTACAAGTTACAGTAATTTGTATTTAAATAATGTTTAGTAAGTCAGATTGTTAGAAATATTGCTTTAAAGTGTTATTATGAGAGATTTTTAAATATTCGTTAAATTTTAAAAAGAGATTTTAAATAATCTTGATGTTACAGTACAGAATTGAATAATACTTTCTTTCTTTAAGATCTCGATTATAAAGTTGAAATTTTGAAAAATCTTCTGTTTTACTTTAAATCTCGACTTTATGAAGTCAATATTTCAATGGATCTCTAGCTTAAATCTGAAATCTTAAATATTAAAAAAATCTCGGGTTTTTAAAGAATCTCGATTTTAAAGTCGAGATTGAATCTTACAAAAATATTTGTGAAATCTTCTGTTTCATTTTAAATTTCGATTTTAAGTTCGATATTTTAAAGAATCTCGATTTTCAATGAAAAATATTAAAAATTAATGTTTTTTTTTCGATTTTAAATGATTCCCAATTTTAAAACAATAAATCTAGGTTTAAAAACAAAAATCTCAAAAAATCTTGATTTTGATATCGAGATTTCAATTAATTTCGACTTTAGAAACAAACACCAATTTTAATCTATATCGATTTTAAATAAAAAATGAGGTGAAACAAATTTCCAAAAACAAAAAATTGAGGAATGTTAAATTTTTATATTTTGATTCGATTACAGTTTTAATTTTTTATTTATTATTCTTATATCTTGAATATTTTGTGTACATATAGAAACGAATATTTACTAAATGCTTATCTTAAAATTAAAGTACACTTATTTTACAATTTTATGATAAGTATAGTTATTTAATTCGGACAACAAATTATTTAAAAAACATATTTCTTATACATATATAAAAAAACTACTTTCAAAATATTTGTTGCTATCAAGGAAAATAAGAACAATAATTGCAAACAATTAAAATAAATAATAAATGCATTTATTAATAAAACCATAAAATATAATAACCATTCAAATCGAAGAACATATACAGGGTGAGTCCACTTGCAACAAGTTTATTTGTTGCAAAACTCATAAACCACGAAAATATTCATTTATTCGACTAAATTCTTAATACGCAAATACACACCTTGGAACGCTAATTTAAAATTAACCAACACACAAGTTTACTCACCTTTTCATTCAACTTTCTACTGGAACAAAAAATAAAAAATATTTCTATCGCCAACCACCACCACCACCACGTGCTTTTATTCGATTTGTACACAAACGCAACAAATGTTGTTTACAACCAACAAATCTGAGCCTTCACATTGTGACAAACTCAACTCGCGTATAAAATACTTTTGAAACTTAGAACCGACATTGGCCGCACCAAGATCCATCTCCTGCTGTCATTTTCACTGTGACGACGAGTCGGTTATAAAAGCGTTTTATTGTAGGCCGAGAGCGCGTAGCAGGAAAACGGCGACCAGTGTTGATCGCAGATTTGGGTTCATTTCCGAGCCGAGACCATCGATTTGTGGGGAACGTGCGCTGCAGGAGACGAATCAATCTACGAGGGGACTTGAATTTTTTACGAAATTGATTGATCCTGCTGGTGGAATGGGTGGTAAATTGGGAAAAGTAGCAGTAATGTTTTTTGTTTTAACAGCTGCTTTAGATCTAACTAAAAGAAATTTATATCAAATGAGTGGGTGTTGCCGTGTGTGAGTAAATAATAGGTCCATTAATCTCACAGTTCTTTTTTTTTGTAGTTATTATTTATTTATCTAAACAAATTTTCCCAACTATTAGACATAATTAACATATTTTTATAGTTTTAAAATCGTTAAATTAGATCCTTAATCATTGTATTTCAAACTTCTTATATTATACCTAATATTTTGTTAAAATAGGAAATTTTTGTCAGGAGAAGTTTAGAAGAGTAGCCTGATAGCACCAAATATTTTCTTTGTATAAAATAAATATATATTTTTTAATATTTATTAAATATTTGATTTACAATATTTATATCAAATATTTAATGAATGTTCTTTATATCTTTGAAAAGTAATATTTGATAAATATAGTAAATATTCGTTTCCTTACATATACAAAATATTCAAGAGCTCATATTATATAAATATTCTAATAATAAATAAAAAATAAAAATTTTAATAGTATCAAAACGTAAAAGTTTAACATCCCTTAATTGTTTTTGGATTTTTTTAACCTCATCGATAAAATTTTTGTTTAAAATCGAGGTTACTAAAATTTTCCTCTGTAAAATCGACATTAATAAAACTCTCGATATCAAAAAAATTGTTTTTAATATCAAGATTCATTAAAATGCAATAAAATCATTTTAAAACCGAAATTTAAACTAAAACTGGAATTTTTTAACAATAATGGAAAAGAAAATATAAATATGATAGTACATAAATATATTAATCTAATCTAAGTCAAATACTTGTATTGTAAATTACGATACTACATAAAAACGCTAGTAAAATAAAAAATGATTTATTACAAATAAAACAAAATCTTACATCCCTAAAATAAATGTTAGATAACTTAATTTCACTTCTAAAAAATTGGAAGAAATTATAACACATTTTTTTCTCAAATATTAAACTTAAAGTAGTATAAAAAATAAATAAAATAATATTTCTATTAACTTGTAACGCCAAACTGCGCTTCTTCAATATTCTGTGTACATCCTGCTTCTGAATGTGAAGCTTATGTTGAAAATACACAATCGTCCTCAACTTGTACCAAATTGCCGTCTTCAACTACATCTAAATCCCGAGTTTCCATTATTTCCGATGTTCTGTTAAACAAATTGGCAGCTGATGTTTCAGACCCAGAATTCCCTGCAACTTGTACCAAATTTTCATCTTCAATTACATCTAAATCCGGAGTTTCCATTATTTCCGACGATTTTCCAAACAAGTCGGCCAAATGTCGCAAAGTCACCCGACTCTTTTCCCAATTAGCGGCGTTAGAAGTTGTCGCATGTTGAATGTTTTCCTCGATAGTGTTTGAAATGAAAAATTTGTGGATAAACGTTTCCCTAAAAATAAATATGATTAAATCTTTCGCTGCCTATTTATGCTTTGTACATACTTTGTTTGACCGATTCGATTAACTCTTCCGATAGCCTGAAGTTCATCTGCCGGATTCAAAACTGGTTCTACAAGGATAACGTGAGTGGCTTCAATAAGATTTAGTCCTTTGGATCCCAAATTGATAGGCAGAAGTATTACTGTAATATTCTTTGAAGGATCCTAAAAAATGGTTTAAATAATACAATTAGTTCATTTTTATAAAAATATCACTTACTTTGAAGCTGGTAATTTTATTAACCAAATTTACCGATTGTGCTAGCTCACAAGAAATCGAATTTTTGTCTAAAGCTTCCTTCAAACATTTTAAAACTGTTATCCAAGAAGAAAACAACAAAACTTTAACTGCGGAATCTTTATTTTTCAAGTCCAGCAACAATTTGATAACCGCCTCTATTTTAGTGGAATAATTTCCTTGGATGTTTTTCGTATCGTCATCGTTTATAGTGTTACCGGCTTTTATGTACGATATATCTTGGTACTTTTGTTTATTTCTGCAAATCGAACAGTGTATATGATCACCAGCAGTCTAAAAACAAATAAAAAATTATTTTTATAACTACAGTATGTAAGGTAAAACTTAGCAATTATTAAAAAGAGTGGTAACTTCTTAAATTTGAGTCCGGATGCTCAGAACTCGAAGAAGTACATTTAATAAAAAAAAAAAAAAAAAAAAATACAGCTTGTATATTCCATATCCCATAAATCTCTTAATTACTATTTACGACATTACAAATACAAATTCATACAGAATTACAACACTAAGTCCTTTCTTAATAAATTATTAATTGGTCAAAAAAAAATAAACAAAGTAAAAATCAGTCAATCAATTTAGATATTTTTTTATAGCGAAATAAATGTAATAATAACAATAATATCCGTTAATTAAAGCTTACTTGTTCTAACAAAACTTGTATACATTCCAAACAGTAACTGTGACCGCAAGATAAAATGCTCCAGTGTTGTTCTAAGGTATTTTTGCATATAGGACAAGGGTCAGGACTTTGTCCTTCATATTGTTGCTTCATTAGTGTTTCCAGATAACTTTGGGTGCCTAATAGTTTTTCTAATTGTGTCGAATTTTGTTTAAATTCGTTTTGTAATAGCGACATCTGGTAATCAAGCTGAAACATTAAATTAGCGTTAAAAATCAATCAAGATGTTAATGGGGTGGATGTACCTCATGTACACTCAATAAATGAATGGTTTCCGTTTTATTTTCCGGTTGGTAACTAAGATTTTTTAATACTTTGTTAATTGTTTGCGTATCCTCTTCTGTTTTTAATTGTAATCTAACTTTGCAGATATCTAATTCATCTTTAGCGTTAATTTGCTTGAATAAAAACGTCCACAAACGTCTGATTTCCTAAAAACAAAAAAAAAGGAATCATACTAGCAACACTTTATTCTTAATTTTACCTTAAATTCTTTTTTAAACTGCTCAATAATTGATATGTATAGCTCGCCGTCTTTGATAAAATTCTTGTTAGAATTTTTCGCCTTCAAAACTGATAATATCGCTAAAAAATAAATACACAATGACGAAATTATGTAAATTACCACCAAATGAACTTACATTTTAACACCGCTTCTTGCAAAGTGAGTTTCCAACTGCCTTTCAATGACAATTCCTCCAAAGTCTGTCCTCTCTCCTTCATATCAAACAAATGTACCTCATATTTCTTCAAATAGTCGTTCGCTATACAAACAGGACACTTACCTGCCTGTTTGCCTTTCTTTTGGGGCCTAAGGTGGCAATTCATAGCTTTCGGGACCAAACTTTCTTTTACAATAATTTTAACCTCGTCTTCCGAATGACAATCATAGAGCATTTCAATGGCTTCGAAAAGTTGAGCTCTCAAATCCCATAGGCCACTGTCCCACTTGTAAATAAATTGGAGCATAGTACGTTCATTAAAAACCCTACAAACGAATAAATAAGTAAACAGGATAAATCATAATTAGAAAAGAACTGACTTATTATTTTCAATGGATGCATTCTCGCAGGAAATTCTGATTTTATTTTGTAAATCAGCAAAATGGTCGGTAATAAAAAGCCAATTCAATCCGTCTGAATACCATTGGCCATCTTTAAGAATGAATTGGCCATGCATTTTCTCCACGATTGACATTATTACGCTGAAACTTTGAAAGGCACTGGTTGACTAAAATGAATAAAATAAGAATTATATTCGCTATTGGTATAAATTCAGTTTCAATAAATGTATAAGCAACAAGGATTTCAATTTAAATGGCTTCCAAGTCTCTTTCGTGAAATCAATGAAGTGATAGATTCGGTTTTTTGGAGCTCCCAAGTGTTAAATGGGTCAAGACTCAAGGAGGTGAGATAAATTTAAAATTCCAGTCTCCTATATAATAGGTACAGTGGCTTTATACATATCAAGAGGCAATTGATAAAAAATGAGAATAGTTCTATTGAAACACGATTTATAATCGTAACTATAATTTCTTTGCTATAGCAATGGAATGTACTTGTTGATATTTTTTACTTAGTACTGACGTTTATGTCAAAATTGTTTGCAGTGTACTCTTTTCCAAGTGTTGTGATTTATTAAAAAAATGACATCCACAATAGAAAATCCGTCCAAAGAGAACTTGCAAAAAACCAATATTAATGGACGACTAAAACTAACAACCCACACAAGACGCCATACAAACATTAAAGCAGATCGTGAAAAAACCATATGAAACCATATGAAATTTCCAAGATTTGACTCATATATGTGATACACAAGGAAAGTATGTAATAAGAAAATACAAAAATAAGAAATGACATCGCGAAAAATCCTCAAGAACGTAGAAAGCTGACAAGCTACGTAAATAACACTAAAAAAACAATTTCAAATTACTTGAATAACCTTTGTTCCAGAATCCCTGTTGCTTATTTACTTCTATGAGAAATACCTCGGTTATGAACTTTTCCATATATTTCTTTTCGAGTTCTTGGCAATTTTTTCTCAGATTATCGTCCCTCAAAGTTGGATGGTCAGGTGGATGGAAATCAAACACTTCCGCCAAATTATACATAGCATGTATCACTTGCGGTTTGTCGATGGTTAATTTCGTTTCAGCTCTTTCTCCTGAGAATCTCGCCTCCAATTGCAAAACATCCCTATAATTACTGATTGCTTCTTGAGGTTGTTGGAGGAGTAAATGAATACCCGCCATTCCATTTAAAGAGGATATTATTATTCTGAGGCAATCTTCGCTGACGTTTGTATTTTTTAAAATCAGAGCGTTCAATAATTCTTTCATAGATTTTACTTTTTTTTTTGTAGCCAAATATCGACCCCTTACCGTATTCGGATGCGTGCATGCATGTCTTAAAGTCAACAAAGGAGAAATGAGCTGTTTTAAGGTACTTTTATCTAAATTTTCAAGTGAAATGGATAAATTGTATTTAGAAATTTTAGAAAGAAAATCGTGGCAGATTAATTCGTGTTCTCTTTTGTAGAAAAATTTTTCTACAGCAGAAAATTCCAGTTTATGTTCTAAATACGTCTGCTTAGGAATGTTTATTTGGTCCGTAACATCTTTTTTGGCAGTTCTCCATAAAATATTGGAAAGGAAATCCAAAAGGGGCCCCTCATCTCCATTCATGTATGGTTCATATAAAATTTTTTTCCAAGTTGTTACATCATCATATGGGGTGATTTGCAAATAGTCAATTAAGCCATGTATATCCGATACGCTTTTGGAAATAGGTGTTCCGGTGACCGCCCATCGATATACAGCGTCGATTTTTCCTGCCATTTCAGATACCATCCGACTTGAAACTTCAACAGTTTGGGCTTCATCAAGACACAATCGCCACCATTTTAGTCTTGTTAAAGGGCTTCCTGGGCTCGAATATCTTCGTTCGTTTCTTAAATTTCGTCCCTAACGAAGAAAAATAAGTTATCAATAAACTGATTTTGGACTACTAGGCACAATCCTCCTCATAGTCAAACATAATAATAAACAACACAATAATAAATAACAATTTTTTTCACTATTTTTAATTTTTAAACCATTTAAAAACCTACCTGTGTTCTCTCAGTAAGCCTCAATTCGTTTTGCAACACACTATATGTAGTTAAAACTATATCGTAATCTTTTAATTCTGTTGGATAAACTAGATTATAATTAGATCTTTCATACTGCAGAACCTGAAAATTCCCTCTCAAATGTCTGCATATTTCTTTAAGCCACTGGGTTTTTAAAGCCATTGGAGTGACAATAAGAGTAGCTTTTGATTCCAAAAGTGGTTCTTCTTTCCAACATTCGGGACAAATGTATTTACCTGAATAAAAAAATTGGCTTTTTACATGTGGTGGTGGAATCAATTTCAGATACTATCAACAATAAATGGTAAAAATAAAAAACGAACTGAATCCAAACCGAACAAATAAGCAAATAATTCCATAAATAGTTTTAAAACTAAACCCTTATAAATTATTATTATTATTACCAACATACATACCTAAAGATTTTCTATATCCAAAACACTCTTTGTGCTGATATTTGGAACATTTAATGCATTTTATTTTATCCTTTTTGGAAGTACTGCCGCAAATGCACTGAATAATAATTCTATTTTGATCATTAGAAGCAGATTTCAGAGGGCTCATATCTGAGAGAATATCATCATACCACATTTCCAGGGCTAGTCTGTTAGTGCTCTTTATTCTTGATTGTTTTACCCAATTAGGAGATATTGGTAATTGTACAATTGCAATACTTTGAGCAGTTGTTTCAACATGCCGTTCCCGTTTTTTTCTATGCTTTTTTATTACAGGCACAATTTCTGAGTCTAGTATGTATCTTCCTTTTTGGTTTTTATTATTTGTATCGGAATCATCGTCAGAATCCTCAATTACGTGCTTTTTCTTTCTTCTAGCAAATGATTCACGTGGTTCTTCCAATTTGTCATCATCAAGATCGGAATCTTCTATTACTTGCTTTTTCTTTCGTTTAATAATTTCTTCATCTGATTCTTCTAGTTCTTGTTCTTTCGGATGCAGAAGTATACAAGCTAGAACTTCAACTGTTTTCCCCAAACCCATTTCATCAGCCAATATACCCCCTTTAGAGGATGGAGGTATTAATGGTTTTTCACTGGTGATAAACCCTGAATATTTATCAAAATATATTTCACAGCCAGTTTCTAATTTTACAGTGGTATAGAAGGGATGAAGTCTATCTAAAGAAAATTAAAATATTATTTTAGTAAAAACCAGACTATAATCGAATTTACAAACCAGGACTATATTCATCAATTTTTTCTCTATGTAACATCCATTGTACAGATTTTTCTTGATATAATCTTAACTTCGGTATTAAACAATTATGTTGAACATTTTCTTGATTTATGTCCAAGTGTTTCCTCATTTCTGTCAACTTCTCATACAGTTTTGTAATTTCACTACCTTGGTTTTTCTTATATGAATCTGCATTATCTGTGAAAAGTAAAAATTAAAATATGCATCTAATATGCAGTTTTAATACTTACTACTTTCAGAGGTAGATATATTAAATAACAAAGAAAATAACGTCTGGTTAGTACTACCCAGTTTTTTGTTAAATCTTGGCAGTGGCAATTTCCCTAAATAGATTTTTAAAAAGACACTTTCATCCTTTTGTATAAAATCAAATACAAACACCTTTTGACACACTATATCTGAAATTCAAAGAAAAATAATTTTCTACCTTTGTAAATGTATTCTACCCACCTTTTATAAATTCCATATCAATGTGACTTTTTATAACTATAAGTACCTTATCACATTCTATTAAAATAATGTGCCAATGAATATCTTCATCTGTAGATTCTTCTGCTTCAAAGTCTTCTGGAAATTTAAATGAAATCTTAACTTCTGTATAGTCTTCAGGAAATAAATTACTTGTAGAACCTAGCAATAATTGTCCCAAATAAAATTTCCTAGAACCATCAGCGGGAAGTGAAATTTTGTAAAATTTTTCGGAATTGTTGCTTGGGACTTTTCTTTTAAATCTTTTTTTTACTGGAATGTAATCCAAATAAGCATAATCGGTTTCTACATTGCGTTTCTTAGGAGAACTCTTCTGTCTTCCCATTTTGTCTGTTTATAAATTGTTTAAAATTGTATGTAAACCAGAACAATGACCAATAAACAAATTGGAAGCATAGACTATAATTTTGGATTTGACATTTAAACAAAATTTTATGGTTAGATTCGATTTAGTAATCGATATAGGCAACTCAAAATACAATTAGATGTTTTACTGGTTGCCTCTAGTTTTAGTTATTAAAACAATCAAGTTGCTAATATTAGAAAACATTTGAACTTAGATGAATCTGAATATTTGCAAGTTTCAATTTAAAATATTTCTGTAGATTGTTTTATCGTTACACTGTTAGGTATTTTGGGTTGATCTGTAACTACAACCTCTGCTGGAAATCTTTGCCATAGTACCCATTATAATAAATAAAACGGTCGATTTTATTTGTGTATTGTACAAATTTCTATTGTTTTATCCCGATGTTTCGTTTTGCCACATACTGCTATATTAATGTGATTTATTTGGAAAAATATAATATATAATAGACGTCCAATATTAAAGTATAATCATTCTAAAATACATTTTTATTTTTCTTATAAAAACATGTAGCGGACTTTAAAAATACTGCTGTTTTATAAATAGGAAATATTAAATAACATATTTATAGCGTGAACAAATTAATAAAATCCTTCATCTTCATCCTCTTTCATATCACTAGATTCTATGACACTAAGAAGCATATGTTTTGGAATTTCACTTCCTCTAATCTGGATATTATAGCAAACTAATTCCATTTTTGCCAAACTTTGCCTCAATACATAAGCCTTTCTGGACAATTCTTTACATCCTGGTGCTGAGAGGCCTGCAACAAAAATTACCAGTATTGAAAATAAGAATTTTAATGCTTACCTAGGAATCCAGTGTTGATATGCTTAACAAAATTACACAATTTAAAGCACTCTTTAACATTTCCAACTCCTAAATTATTTAAACATTTTCTCATAAGTTCTCCTGTGAAATCGGCTAAGCCTAAAATGTAATCAACTTGAGGGAAAAGCAGTGCAAAGTCCTCATTTTCCTCGGTTTTGAATTGCATTAAATTGTTCATGGTGTTCCAATCTTTAATATATTCATCTTTAATGTAGCTACAAAAAGCGCAGGCTTCAATAAATTCTTGAAGCCCGCTGGTATAAGCTTTATGATACTGATAACTGTCCTGGTCTTTCAGCTCAAGTGCAACAGCTTTGAAATTATTGTCTATGAGAGCATTAATCCTTTTTTCTGCTTCTTCTATTACCTGCGCTTTCTTTGATTCCCTGGAAAGAATATAAATTGATAAAAAGGAAAATGTGATTCGAAAAGATGCTAATTTCGATCTGAACTTAAATTACAAAGTACTTACAGATCCACGTTGGTGTTGTGTAGTAAAAATATTATTCTTTTTGATTCTATCGTTATATCTCGACTCAATTTTATTACTCTTTCATATCTATCATGCTTTTCGTCTAAAGCTTGCCCATACTGTTTAAACATTAATAATACTGGGTTGTCTTCAGCTAAATTTTCTAAAGTTTCTTTGGCCTTATCACCCACAGCAAACTTGCCTCTTCTATTTCTACCTAAAATATTATACGAAATAATGCTATTTCCTAATGTCAGTGCATATTCACCTTTGTCTCTAGACATTTTGATAAAATATTTTTATATTCTGCCTGTTTTATTTCAAAATCAAAACTATAAACAAACGCCAATAAAATAGTATGGTTAGACTTTTTTCTTCTTCTAATTTACTTGTTATCCCGAACGTCGAAGGCATTTCGCCACTCTAATCGGGCTGATCTTACTAAAATTCAACAACACAATCAAATAATGGGAAATTTTTACAAGTATAGATACTGAAATTGAATTTTTATTAACCATATTTAAAAGAAACTTTTATAAATTGGGTAAATTGTCTAATTGAGAATAGCTCCTAATGTGTGAGTCAAAGGTGAGATGATCGCCTATATGAAAACAGGCCATTGTTCGTCTTGCCACACATTTATCTGTCATTAATGTCTGCATATCTGTATAACTCAGTCAAAATTGTTGAAAATTAAATATATGTATACAATTTTTAGAAAATTTTGTGTATAACGTACTTATTTTTAAGTCCAGATTCATCAAAGGCTGATTAAAATGGTAACAGTAAAATAAGGAAACATTAATATCGTATTAGGCTATTCATTAAGACTCTTTCAATTGAATATTTCTTATCAAAACTCAGAATACGCCTCCTGTGCGGACGTAATCTAATCGGTATGTTTATTGCAGATTCGGTTCATCCTTATACAAAATAGAGCTGGTAAAACACGATTAGCTAAGTGGTACATGAATTTCGACGATGATGAGAAACAAAAATTAATTGAAGAAGTTCATGCAGTGGTGACTGTAAGAGATGCCAAACATACAAATTTCGTGGAGGTATTATTTATTTTCATTATAAATACTGTTGAAATTTAGTGTTTTAACAATTTATAATGCCCGCATTAACCTTTGACATTTTTCATACTTTGTAACGTATTTGCATATTTTTCAGTTTAGAAACTTCAAGATCGTGTATAGGCGTTACGCTGGACTCTATTTCTGCATATGTGTTGACGTTAATGACAATAATTTGAGTTACTTGGAAGCAATACATAATTTTGTAGAGGTTCTTAATGAATATTTTCACAATGTGTGCGAATTAGATTTGGTTTTCAACTTTTACAAAGTGTACACAGTGGTTGACGAGATGTTTTTAGCTGGTGAAATAAGAGAAACTTCACAAACGAAAGTTTTGAAGCAGCTTCTTATGCTAAATTCATTAGAATAATTTATCTCTTGTTGATGTGATTATAATGAAGATAAATGACAATTTGGGGCAGTTCTTAGTAAATGTTAATTTATGATTATGTATTGAACGTTTTTGGTGCATGTATAATTTGAAATTATTGTTGGTAAGAGTAGTAGAACGCCCCACAAGAGTGTCACGAGAACATGAGTAGTTATAAGAAAATATTTCATATCTTCAAACCACAAATAATGTTTAAAAATTTTGAATTTGGGTGTTCCTTTATTGTATATCAGATAAAAATGTCAAATTTTGATAGGTGACATTTAACAAAAGGCATTCTAGTGGGAACGTTTGTTTTTGTATACTAGAAGTTGGTTGATATATTTTTTTTAAATCACTATTTGTCCACCAAATGATAAAATCTAGTAACCGAATTGTTCAATTATACAAATTACTTAAATGATTGTAATTAAAACAACATTCCAATAAAATGCTTTATATCAGGGATGCACAGACTGAGGACTACAGAGTTTTTGAAAGTTTAGTTCAATGTAAAAAAATACAAAAAGTAAACGAATTGCTATTTTATTATTAATTAGACATGGCATTGCATTGATTTAACCACTACTTTAATAATTGGTTCAATCATTCATTTTGCTTATAATTTTGGAGATCAATAAGTTCTAGTTTGACTATATCAAGCGTCTTTTGAGGCAGAATGGCATAAAGGGTTATTAAACAAATGTTTTATTTTTTAAAAACTGATTTTTGAAAGGTGATTCTACATCAATTTTGCTAATATACAGTGACTTAAATCTGCTTTCCAGATTTTTTGTATTTAGAAAAGCGAATGTAATTCTTTGATTTTAATTGAGCTTTGAATTGACTTAATTTTCACTGAAAGGATAAAATATGGCCATATAGTTGAATAACCATATGATATATGACTTATTTTATGAACTTTTTAGTTGCCCCTGTATATCTATAGAGAGTACAGTAATTCTTCTTTAGATAGTTTTTTATTTAACTGAAATTTTTCAAACTAGTATTGGGCGAAATATTTTCAGCAGTTGTTTGCTAATAATCTTTAATAAAATCGCTATCTGTAAATGGTCGACAACTTTTTGTAAATAAAGTAGATATTTTAAGACTTATTTCCGTGATAATTTGATACTTTCCATTGAGTTTTTTTAAATATCATTTGCTTTTTTCCAATTCTCCATGTAAACATAGAACTTAGTTTTTTTCTAAATAATACTTGAGCTAATTTTGTAAATGTCACATACAGACTTTTAGTATGTCTTCTTATATTATATTCTTTCAGTCCAGCTATCTTTGAACTGTATATTTTCGTACTGAACTCTACCCTGTTTGGTCCCAGTTCTATATTTTATTAAATAGGCTTTATTAAATCCATTCAATTAAAAATGTTCATATAGTATTAAAAGAAATTGCTAAAACTTTTACTTACTGATCTACTTGATATCCAACCAAATTTATCAAATAGTGTGATCATAACACAGCAAAATCGAAACAGGATACTTATCTCAATAAGCAACATAATTGTCTGATTATTTGCTTGAGGGCTGGTAAAAAAATCAAATAATGGTCTAATGGGTCCGGAGGTCCGAGGTCTTTGCATTCCTGAAATATAAATTTTAAGATTAAAATGATACTAACGAAATTTGGTCACTTAATACCACTTAATTGCTCCGAAAAATTAGATTATAATATCCATATCATATTTTTAGTTATATTTATGTTTAAATCATAAGGCATATACAAGAAACAATAATTTACAATTATTATTTTAATTTCATTTGTGTCTTAATTAGAAAGAGGGTTGTTGCTTTTTTACAATACATTTTTATGCAATTATAGAAGTGGAATTGCCCTTTTCCCTCTTTATTTATTAAGAAGACATGTTCAACCTGAGATATTTAGTTAAAAAATGGTGAACAAATTACTTGAGCTTTATTCATCTTTAATACTCAATTATATTTTATTACATTGCAAATATTTAATTTTACTTAGTTAAATGCTCGAATTATGCCATTATTATGCAAAGAATCTATATTCAAAATTTATATTAAGATTTGATTCCTGTTTCATGTACTGACTCAAGTCGCTATATATTTCTGAGTAATAAATAAATATTAGGTTTGTGCTGTTAAAAATTATCTCAAAAATTTAATTTTAGCACTTATCTTTGTATGTGAAATTAGGAATATGGTGTACAAATTGAGAAACTTTTGGGGTAAAAAACAATGCTCTGTTGTAGTTCACGTGACCCAAACTAAGTTTCTCTTGCTGTATAAATAATTATATATGTATATGAAAGTATTAGAAGGAATGAATATGTAAGTAATAATTGATTAAAGAATTGCACTTGTAACTATTAAAATGATGTATATATTTTATATTATTTGGTTTTGAATCGAAATTATATAAGTATTGTTGCAAATATAATTTCATTTTTTGTTGGCAATAATTTTAATACATTTACTGCAGTTGGAAGCTTTATTTTTGTTTAAACAAATTCTTTAATGTAAAATAAAAATTTTATTTAAAATTAACACTAAAAAGTATTGGTAAGTCTACAGTTACCAAATATCGTCCACTAAAATTTAATATTATCTTTTTTTAGGTCGAGTTTTATTCAATTTTTTTGTATTTAATTTTTTTCAATATCAATAATAGTTTTTTTTATTATGAATTGAACCTATGTAATGCTCTACTACATAAGTAATTTGTAATTGTTCCAATAATGGAATAAGCAATATTACAATGTAAAACTACAAAATATTCTTTTGATTTATAAATAAAAATACATTTGCCAAAATAAAATGTTTACCTATATTTATTATTATAAGAATTAAAGTGAGTTTTTTGCGATGGGTTTGGTGCCATATAGAACTCGATAAAGTGAAATTGAATTTGGAATTTTATAGAAAATGGGGGTAACATGACATTTCTGTTTGTTTTGAAGTAATTTAGTACCTCTTTGTCTCTTAGTTAGTACTCTCAGCGAATAAAGAATATAATTTTTTTTATATTATAACATAAACTTCCTTGTGTATTTTTATATGCATTTTTCTCATTGATTATCTGTAAATATATTTGCCTAATTAGGCTGATAATATAGAGTTCAGCGATTATGACATAATTGATTAAAAAGGCCGACGAGCCTGTACAAGGAATTAAACTTTTTAGCTCCCACATAAAAGCACTAAGAATGAACTGAAAGTTCTTTCCTCTGAAGTAGTACTAATACTTCCGTCAAACAAATTTGACAACGTAGAATAAGATGGGTGTGGTATCTTATTTTTTCTATATATTTTTGCCTCCATTGTATTTGGCACCAATTAAAAGATATCTACAGAAAAAGCAATAAAAGGAATAATTCGAATTTGGTATTAACTAAAATACGTGAGGCATAAAAGTAACCTTATTATTACGATTTAATTATAATCTACAAACAAATTTTGGCAAAAAACTGAACGAATGGTTCCAAATAAACGAAAACCAACCTTTTCACTCCGTTCATTTTTCATCTAATTAATCGAATATTTTCCAGATTTGCGCTGTTGGCGAGATTCTCTTCCGAGCAGACAAATGATACTTTTAACGTCGATTTCAATCAACATTTCATGTCCCGTTTGTAATTTACAAGGCACATCGTCCTCTTATTTGCTCGGCGATCAGCAAGTGTGACGGACGCACGAGCTTTTCGAAGCGCCCCGGCTCAAATTGGGGCCACGTGGTTGCAACCGGGCGAGACTTTTCAGCCATGCACGACGGCTCGGTTACGGTATGCAAAGTTTGATAGACAGGGCGGGCAACGGGACCTCGAGGACACCTTTGCGTACGTCCGTGTGTCAACTTGTCTCTTTAGGCCAATTGAAATATGCGGTGCTTGGAAGATATGGTTTTCTTTTACCTAAAATGTACGAATGTATGAAGACCTTCAACACTCACTTTATACGAGGTTGTATCAGAAAATAACGAGACTGTAATGTAATAAAATGCTACCTGTGAAGGAGTTACAGCACCAGTCTCGCTATTTTCTGATACACCCTCGTATATGAGTGAGGTCAAATTTTACAGTATCAAATAGAAAAACATTTAACAAACTAGCTTTGGAATCCTTCCTCTATTTCGAATCTTAAACGGTTGTATCTAATTGAGACTATCTGATATCAAATTTTGTTTTCCTGGTCTTTGTTATCGCTAAAAAAAATAAAAAGTAAGGAATGTTACAGTGTTTTTTATAAATTTGCTACTATACTTTGAACAAAGTTAGTTTTGCAGGAAGATGACGGATTACTCCGATTTTCCAGACTCATATAGTATAAAGTTAGTTTTGCACATACGAACAAAAACTTAGAACAATTTTCCCCACTTTGACCCTTAAGAAGTTGACCAAAAGCTTAGTTTTAATTTTTGGGTAGTTTAATAGAAACCTACAATAATCTAGAAATCACTGATATTTTAATCTTTGAAATATGACCAAGTTTAAACTAACAACTTTGCAGTTGATCGCCATCAACTCGAAAGTTAAGTCACACATACTATATTCTTAAATAAAGTTGTTGCTCATGGCGAATTTGAAAAGCCGGTAAAAGTTTATTATAATTATATTAGTTATATTATAAATTATTATAATATTATAATATTAAAAAATTCTCAGATTTTACTTTGAGATCTCGTTTTTAAAGTCAAGATTTTAAAAAATTTTGATTTTAAGAGGGACGTTCGAATTGCATTAAAAACGTTTCAAAGCATGAATCTAGTATTTTGCAATTTTTGAGATAAATACTGATTTTATTTCGTTGATATTTTCAGGGCTTATAGATTAACATTAAATACGTATCGATGATGGACTCTTTTTATTTTATTTAAATCGAAAAAATTAGTTATCCGCATTAGGTCCTGATGATGATTTATTAATCGAAACTAGTTGTCATCTTTAAAACCAACTAAAAAAGTTAAAAAGTAGTAACATTCAAATAATTTCATCTCTAAATTATAGATATTTTCACGATTTTTTATGAATTATTTGTTTGTAAACATATTAGTCATTATTACGTAAAGATGTCGTGACTAAGGTATTAATGGATCGAAATAAATTCATTATTCGAGTGTCAGTCACCGCGATCGGTCCTAAAATCGAATAATTCTTTTGATTTTTATCAATAGTTAAAAAAGTGTAATCGTTTTCGATTTTTTCGTTTCCGATGAGGATCTCGTGCGGTTTTAGATCTGTTTAATCGTACGCGTGTGAAGTGCCCTTTAGGATTTAAAAATTTACGTTTGAAATCAGAAGGTTAGTTTAAAGTTTTTATTATTAAACCCTCTTAAATTTATTTTAAATGGAATTAAATTGAAAATTGAAAAAAATTAGTCTCCCGCATTAGGTCCTGATGATGATTTATTAATCGAAACTAGTTGTCATCTTTAAAACCAACTAAAAAAGTTTAAAAGTAGTAACATTCAAATAATTTAAACTCTAAATTATAGATATTTTTACGATTTTTTATTAAGTATTTGTTTGTAAACATATTAGTCATTATTACGTAAAGATGTCGTGACTAAGATATTAATGGATCGAAATAAATTCATTATTTGAGTGTCGGTCACCGCGATCGGTCCTAAAATCGAATAATTCTTTTGATTTTTATCAATAGTTAAAAAAGTGTAATCGCTTTCGATTTTTTCGTTTTCGTAGAGGATCTCGTGCGGTTTTAGATCTGTTTAATCGTACGCGTGTGAAGTGCCCTTTAGGATTTAAAAATTTACGTTTGAAATCAGAAGGTTAGTTTAAAGTTTTTATTATTAAACCCTCTTAAATTTATTTTAAATGGAATTAAATTGAAAATTGAAAAAAATTAGTCTCCCGCATTAGGTCCTGATGATGATTTATTAATCGAAACTAGTTGTCATCTTTAAAACCAACTAAAAAAGTTTAAAAGTAGTAACATTCAAATAATTTAAACTCTAAATTATAGATATTTTTACGATTTTTTATTAAGTATTTGTTTGTAAACATATTAGTCATTATTACGTAAAGATGTCGTGACTAAGATATTAATGGATCGAAATAAATTCATTATTCGAGTGTCAGTCACCGCGATCGGTCCTAAAATCGAATAATTCTTTTGATTTTTATCAATAGTTAAAAAAGTGTAATCGCTTTCGATTTTTTCGTTTTCGTAGAGGATCTCGTGCGGTTTTAGATCCGTTTAATCGTACGCGTGTGAAGTGCCCTTTTGAATTGGGCTTTTTACTTCTGGAATCCTAAGGTAAAAGCATGTTATTTATTATCAATCACTTTTAAATTTATTAAATGAAATTGACTTGAAAATTGCAAAAAATATTAGTCGCTTATTTTTAAAACTTTTAAATGCTCTTCGCAATTTCAAATTGTTTTATAAATACAATTATAATTTTTTAAATTTATTTCTTGCAGTAACAATGCGTATTTTTTTTATTTTCAATAGTAATTGCAACCAATAAATTATTTTACACTTTGTTCTTTGCGTTAATGTACAGAGCGCTTAAACTTCTCTATAGACAAATATTTTCTTACTTCACAAAATGAATACCTAAATAAAAAAGGAGTCATTAAAATTAAAATTCAATTAAAATTTAAACAATTTGAGAATAAACATCGAATAAATAATATTTTCTCTTTGTTTCAGAATGTTGGGTCATCATCATCAATGTATGAATTTTATCAGGCAAGGTAAGAAAGCTGGGGAATTTGCATGGTGGTCTTTTATTTTCTATTTTATTAAATTTAACTATTCTGAACATTTTACATTCATACCTACCATCAATTTTCTAATAGGGATTCATATTGAAATTGATTAAATATTATTTTTTTCAGGCGAAATTCTACGCTTCTCTGGACTACTCATCGTTTCTATTGGTAAGCAAATTCTCTGTTTATCTATCTATTGAGTGGTATATTTTGTTTTTGTTTCTTTGGAAAGGTTGTTCCTTCTATTACATTTCTTTCCTTGTTTGAAGTTATTTTTTTCTTTTTGAAAGATCTTCAATACTTTTCTGTTTTTGGTTGAAGTTATTTTCGGTTTCTGTAGGAATTTTTTTTCTATTCCCTATTTTTCGTTTAAGATATTTTCTCTCTTTTTGGAGGGACATTTATTCTATTTCCCTGTTTTTGTTTAAACTTATTATCTCCGTTTCTGGAACGAATTTCCTGTTTGCCTGTTTTTAGATACAGTTATTTTCTCTGATTCTGGAAGGAATTTGCTGTTTTTGGTTGAAGTTATTTTAAGTGTCTCTGGAGAATCTTTTCTATTTCCATGTTTTCGGCTGGAGTTAATTTCTTCTTTTTCTGGAATGAATTTCTAGGTTTCCTGTTTCCGGTTGAAGTTATTTTCTCTGTTTCTGAATGGAATTTAGTGTTTCCTTGTTTTAAGTTAAAGTTGTTTTCTCTGTTAGTGGAATAAATTTCCTGTTTTCTTGTTTTGGGTTGGAGTTATTTTCTTTGTTTCTAGAAGGAATTTCCTGTTTCCTTGTTTTGGGATGAAGTTGGTTTCTTTGTTAATGGAAGGATTTTCCTGTTTCCTTGTTTTGGGTTGGTGTTGGTTTCTTTGTTAATGGAAGGATTTTCCTGTTTCCTTGTTTTGAATTGAAGTTATTTTCTCTGTTAGTGGAAGGATTTTCCTGTTTCCTTGTTTTGGGATGAAGTTATTTTCTCTGTTTCTGGAAGGAATTTCCTGTTTTCTTGTTTTGGGTTGAAGCTGTTTTCTCTGTTAGTGGAAGGATTTTCCTGTTTCCTTGTTTTGGGTTGAAGTTATTTTCTCTGGTCCTGTTCTTCTATTTACCTCTTATTCCTCGAAATTTTGTTGTATGTTTCTGAAGAGGTTATTCTTCTATTTGATTTTTGTTCGTTGAGGGGCGCTCCTTCTTTTTCCCTGATTTCCGTTGAACAATAGTGCACCTCTAGCTGGGGTCTCTGCCGAACCCGCATTGATCAGACTTGTGTCCAAAGCAAGCAAATGCGTTAAAGGGGGAGGCAGTCGGATTTGTTTCGGAAACTTGGAAATTGAAGTTTGATAGGTTAATTATCATCAGTATCGTAGTCTCCGTAGTTTTGGGTTGAAGTTGGTTTCTTTGTTAATGGAAGGATTTTCCTGTTTCCTTGTTTTGGGTTGGTGTTGGTTTCTTTGTTAATGGAAGGATTTTCTTGTTTCCTTGTTTTGGGTTGGTGTTGGTTTCTTTGTTAATGGAAGGATTTTCCTGTTTCCTTGTTTTGGGTTGAAGTTGTTTTCTCTGTTAGTAGAAGGATTTTCCTGTTTCCTTGTTTTGGGTTGAAGTTATTTTCTCTGGTCCTGTTCTTCTATTTACCTCTTATTCCTCGAAATTTTGTTGTATGTTTCTGAAGAGGTTATTCTTCTATTTGATTTTTGTTCGTTGAGGGGCGCTCCTTCTTTTTCCCTGATTTCCGTTGAACAATAGTGCACCTCTAGCTGGGGTCTCTGCCGAACCCGCATTGATCAGACTTGTGTCCAAAGCAAGCAAATGCGTTAAAGGGGGAGGCAGTCGGATTTGTTTCGGAAACTCGGAAATTGAAGTTTGATAGGTTGATTATCATCAGTATCGTAGTCTCCGTAGTTTTGAATTGAAGTTGTTTTCTCTGTTAGTGGAAGGATTTTCCTGTTTCCTTGTTTTGGGTTGAAGTTGTTTTCTCTGTTAGTAGAAGGATTTTCCTGTTTCCTTGTTTTGGGTTGAAGTTGGTTTCTCTTTTTCTGGAAGAAATTTCCTGTTTTCTTGTTTTGGGTTGAATTTGGTTTCTTTGTTAATGGAAGAATTTTCCTGTTTCCTTGTTTTGAATTGAAGTTGTTTTCTCTGTTAGTGGAAGGATTTTCCTGTTTCCTTGTTTTGGGTTGGAGTTATTTTCTTTGTTTCTAGAAGGAATTTCCTGTTTCCTTGTTTTGGGTTGAATTTGGTTTCTTTGTTAATGGAAGGATTTTCCTGTTTCCTTGTTTTGGGTTGGAGTTGGTTTCTTTGTTAATGGAAGGATTTTCCTGTTTCCTTGTTTTGAATTGAAGTTGTTTTCTCTGTTAGTGGAAGGATTTTCCTGTTTCCTTGTTTTGGGTTGAAGTTGGTTTCTCTGTTAGTAGAAGGATTTTCCTGTTTCCTTGTTTTGGGTTGAAATTGGTTTCTTTGTTAATGGAAGGATTTTCCTGTTTCCTTGTTTTGGGTTGGTGTTGGTTTCTTTGTTAATGGAAGGATTTTCCTGTTTCCTTGTTTTGAATTGAAGTTGTTTTCTCTGTTAGTGGAAGGATTTTCCTGTTTCCTTGTTTTGGGATGAAGTTATTTTCTCTGTTTCTGGAAGGAATTTCCTGTTTTCTTGTTTTGGGTTGAAGTTGTTTTCTCTGTTAGTGGAAGGATTTTCCTGTTTCCTTGTTTTGGGTTGAAGTTATTTTCTCTGGTCCTGTTCTTCTATTTACCTCTTATTCCTCGAAATTTTGTTGTATGTTTCTGAAGAGGTTATTCTTCTATTTGATTTTTGTTCGTTGAGGGGCGCTCCTTCTTTTTCCCTGATTTCCGTTGAACAATAGTGCACCTCTAGCTGGGGTCTCTGCCGAACCCGCATTGATCAGACTTGTGTCCAAAGCAAGCAAATGCGTTAAAGGGGGAGGCAGTCGGATTTGTTTCGGAAACTCGGAAATTGAAGTTTGATAGGTTGATTATCATCAGTATCGTAGTCTCCGTAGTTTTGGGTTGAAGTTGTTTTCTCTGTTAGTGGAAGGATTTTTCTGTTTCCTTGTTTTGGGATGAAGTTGTTTTCTCTGTTAGTAGAAGGATTTTCCTGTTTCCTTGTTTTGGGATGAAGTTATTTTCTATGTTTCTGGAAGGAATTTCCTGTTTTCTTGTTTTGGGTTGAAGTTGTTTTCTCTGTTAGTAGAAGGATTTTCCTGTTTCCTTGTTTTGGGTTGAAGTTGGTTTCTTTGTTAATGGAAGGATTTTCCTGTTTCCTTGTTTTGAATTGAAGTTGTTTTCTCTGTTAGTGGAAGGATTTTCCTGTTTCCTTGTTTTGGGTTGAATTTGGTTTCTTTGTTAATGGAAGGATTTTCCTGTTTCCTTGTTTTGAATTGAAGTTGTTTTCTCTGTTAGTGGAAGGATTTTCCTGTTTCCTTGTTTTGAATTGAAGTTGTTTTCTCTGTTAGTGGAAGGATTTTCCTGTTTCCTTGTTTTGGGTTGAAGTTGTTTTCTCTGTTAGTGGAAGGATTTTCCTGTTTCCTTGTTTTGGGTTGAAGTTGTTTTCTCTGTTAGTAGAAGGATTTTCCTGTTTCCTTGTTTTGGGTTGAACTTGTTTTCTCTGTTAGTAGAAGGATTTTCCTGTTTCCTTGTTTTGGGTTGAAGTTGGTTTCTTTGTTAATGGAAGGATTTTCCTGTTTCCTTGTTTTGAATTGAAGTTGTTTTCTTTGTTAGCGGAAGGATTTTCCTGTTTCCTTGTTTTGAATTGAAGTTGTTTTCTCTGTTAGTGGAAGGATTTTTCTGTTTCCTTGTTTTGGGTTGAAGTTGTTTTCTCTGTTAGTGGAAGGATTTTCCTGTTTCCTTGTTTTGGGTTGAAGTTGTTTTCTCTGTTAGTAGAAGGATTTTCCTGTTTCCTTGTTTTGGGATGAAGTTATTTTCTCTGTTAGTGGAAGGATTTTCCTGTTTCCTTGTTTTGGGTTGAAGTTGGTTTCTTTGTTAATGGAAGGATTTTCCTGTTTCCTTGTTTTGAATTGAAGTTGTTTTCTCTGTTAGTGGAAGGATTTTCCTGTTTCCTTGTTTTGGGTTGAAGTTGTTTTCTCTGTTAGTAGAAGGATTTTCCTGTTTCCTTGTTTTGGGTTGAACTTGTTTTCTCTGTTAGTAGAAGGATTTTCCTGTTTCCTTGTTTTGGGTTGAAGTTGGTTTCTTTGTTAATGGAAGGATTTTCCTGTTTCCTTGTTTTGAATTGAAGTTGTTTTCTTTGTTAGCGGAAGGATTTTCCTGTTTCCTTGTTTTGAATTGAAGTTGTTTTCTCTGTTAGTGGAAGGATTTTTCTGTTTCCTTGTTTTGGGTTGAAGTTGTTTTCTCTGTTAGTGGAAGGATTTTCCTGTTTCCTTGTTTTGGGTTGAAGTTGTTTTCTCTGTTAGTAGAAGGATTTTCCTGTTTCCTTGTTTTGGGATGAAGTTATTTTCTCTGTTAGTGGAAGGAATTTCCTGTTTTCTTGTTTTGGGTTGAAGTTGTTTTCTCTGTTAGTAGAAGGATTTTCCTGTTTCCTTGTTTTGAATTGAAGTTGTTTTCTCTGTTAGTGGAAGGATTTTCCTGTTTCCTTGTTTTGGGTTGAAGTTGTTTTCTCTATTAGTAGAAGGATTTTCCTGTTTCCTTGTTTTGGGTTGAATTTGGTTTCTTTGTTAATGGAAGGATTTTCCTGTTTCCTTGTTTTGGGTTGGAGTTGGTTTCTTTGTTAATGGAAGGATTTTCCTGTTTCCTTGTTTTGAATTGAAGTTGTTTTCTCTGTTAGTGGAAGGATTTTCCTGTTTCCTTGTTTTGGGTTGAAGTTGGTTTCTCTTTTTCTGGAAGAAATTTCCTGTTTTCTTGTTTTGGGTTGAATTTGGTTTCTTTGTTAATGGAAGGATTTTCCTGTTTCCTTGTTTTGAATTGAAGTTGTTTTCTCTGTTAGTAGAAGGATTTTCCTGTTTCCTTGTTTTTTGTTGGAGTTATTTTCTTTGTTTCTAGAAGGAATTTCCTGTTTCCTTGTTTTGGGTTGAATTTGGTTTCTTTGTTAATGGAAGGATTTTCCTGTTTCCTTGTTTTGGGTTGGAGTTGGTTTCTTTGTTAATGGAAGGATTTTCCTGTTTCCTTGTTTTGAATTGAAGTTGTTTTCTCTGTTAGTGGAAGGATTTTCCTGTTTCCTTGTTTTGGGTTGAAGTTGGTTTCTCTTTTTCTGGAAGAAATTTCCTGTTTTCTTGTTTTGGGTTGAATTTGGTTTCTTTGTTAATGGAAGGATTTTCCTGTTTCCTTGTTTTGAATTGAAGTTGTTTTCTCTGTTAGTAGAAGGATTTTCCTGTTTCCTTGTTTTGGGTTGAAGTTGTTTTCTCTGTTAGTAGAAGGATTTTCCTGTTTCCTTGTTTTGGGTTGAACTTGTTTTCTCTGTTAGTAGAAGGATTTTCCTGTTTCCTTGTTTTGGGTTGAACTTGTTTTCTCTGTTAGTAGAAGGATTTTCCTGTTTCCTTGTTTTGGGTTGAAGTTGTTTTCTTTGTTAGCGGAAGGATTTTCCTGTTTCCTTGTTTTGAATTGAAGTTGTTTTCTCTGTTAGTGGAAGGATTTTCCTGTTTCCTTGTTTTGGGTTGAAGTTGTTTTCTCTGTTAGTGGAAGGATTTTCCTGTTTCCTTGTTTTGGGTTGAAGTTGTTTTCTCTGTTAGTAGAAGGATTTTCCTGTTTCCTTGTTTTGGGTTGAACTTGTTTTCTCTGTTAGTAGAAGGATTTTCCTGTTTCCTTGTTTTGGGTTGAACTTGTTTTCTCTGTTAGTAGAAGGATTTTCCTGTTTCCTTGTTTTGGGTTGAAGTTGGTTTCTTTGTTAATGGAAGGATTTTCCTGTTTCCTTGTTTTGAATTGAAGTTGTTTTCTCTGTTAGTGGAAGGATTTTCCTGTTTCCTTGTTTTGGGTTGAAGTTGTTTTCTCTGTTAGTAGAAGGATTTTCCTGTTTCCTTGTTTTGGGTTGAACTTGTTTTCTCTGTTAGTAGAAGGATTTTCCTGTTTCCTTGTTTTGGGTTGAACTTGTTTTCTCTGTTAGTAGAAGGATTTTCCTGTTTCCTTGTTTTGGGTTGAAGTTGGTTTCTTTGTTAATGGAAGGATTTTCCTGTTTCCTTGTTTTGAATTGAAGTTGTTTTCTCTGTTAGTGGAAGGATTTTCCTGTTTCCTTGTTTTGGGTTGAAGTTGGTTTCTCTTTTTCTGGAAGAAATTTCCTGTTTTCTTGTTTTGGGTTGAATTTGGTTTCTTTGTTAATGGAAGGATTTTCCTGTTTCCTTGTTTTGAATTGAAGTTGTTTTCTCTGTTAGTAGAAGGATTTTCCTGTTTCCTTGTTTTTTGTTGGAGTTATTTTCTTTGTTTCTAGAAGGAATTTCCTGTTTCCTTGTTTTGGGTTGAATTTGGTTTCTTTGTTAATGGAAGGATTTTCCTGTTTCCTTGTTTTGGGTTGGAGTTGGTTTCTTTGTTAATGGAAGGATTTTCCTGTTTCCTTGTTTTGAATTGAAGTTGTTTTCTCTGTTAGTGGAAGGATTTTCCTGTTTCCTTGTTTTGGGTTGAAGTTGGTTTCTCTTTTTCTGGAAGAAATTTCCTGTTTTCTTGTTTTGGGTTGAATTTGGTTTCTTTGTTAATGGAAGGATTTTCCTGTTTCCTTGTTTTGAATTGAAGTTGTTTTCTCTGTTAGTAGAAGGATTTTCCTGTTTCCTTGTTTTTTGTTGGAGTTATTTTCTTTGTTTCTAGAAGGAATTTCCTGTTTCCTTGTTTTGGGTTGAATTTGGTTTCTTTGTTAATGGAAGGATTTTCCTGTTTCCTTGTTTTGGGTTGGAGTTGGTTTCTTTGTTAATGGAAGGATTTTCCTGTTTCCTTGTTTTGAATTGAAGTTGTTTTCTCTGTTAGTGGAAGGATTTTCCTGTTTCCTTGTTTTGGGTTGAATTTGGTTTCTTTGTTAATGGAAGGATTTTCCTGTTTCCTTGTTTTGGGTTGGAGTTGGTTTCTTTGTTAATGGAAGGATTTTCCTGTTTCCTTGTTTTGAATTGAAGTTGTTTTCTCTGTTAGTGGAAGGATTTTCCTGTTTCCTTGTTTTGGGTTGAAGTTGGTTTCTCTTTTTCTGGAAGAAATTTCCTGTTTTCTTGTTTTGGGTTGAATTTGGTTTCTTTGTTAATGGAAGGATTTTCCTGTTTCCTTGTTTTGAATTGAACTTGTTTTCTCTGTTAGTAGAAGGATTTTCCTGTTTCCTTGTTTTTTGTTGGAGTTATTTTCTTTGTTTCTAGAAGGAATTTCCTGTTTCCTTGTTTTGGGTTGAATTTGGTTTCTTTGTTAATGGAAGGATTTTCCTGTTTCCTTGTTTTGGGTTGGAGTTGGTTTCTTTGTTAATGGAAGGATTTTCCTGTTTCCTTGTTTTGAATTGAAGTTGTTTTCTCTGTTAGTGGAAGGATTTTCCTGTTTCCTTGTTTTGGGTTGAAGTTGGTTTCTCTTTTTCTGGAAGAAATTTCCTGTTTTCTTGTTTTGGGTTGAATTTGGTTTCTTTGTTAATGGAAGGATTTTCCTGTTTCCTTGTTTTGAATTGAAGTTGTTTTCTCTGTTAGTGGAAGGATTTTCCTGTTTCCTTGTTTTTTGTTGGAGTTATTTTCTTTGTTTCTAGAAGGAATTTCCTGTTTCCTTGTTTTGGGTTGAATTTGGTTTCTTTGTTAATGGAAGGATTTTCCTGTTTCCTTGTTTTGGGTTGGAGTTGGTTTCTTTGTTAATGGAAGGATTTTCCTGTTTCCTTGTTTTGAATTGAAGTTGTTTTCTCTGTTAGTGGAAGGATTTTCCTGTTTCCTTGTTTTGGGTTGAAGTTGGTTTCTCTGTTAGTAGAAGGATTTTCCTGTTTCCTTGTTTTGGGTTGAAGTTGTTTTCTCTTTTAGTAGAAGGATTTTCCTGTTTCTTTATTTTGGGTTGAAGTTGTTTTCTCTGTTAGTAGAAGGATTTTCCTGTTTCCTTGTTTTGGGTTGAACTTGTTTTCTATGTTAGTAGAAGGATTTTCCTGTTTCCTTGTTTTGGGTTGAAATTGGTTTCTTTGTTAATAGAAGGATTTTCCTGTTTCCTTGTTTTGGGATGAAGTTATTTTTTCTGTTTCTGGAAGTAATTTCCTGTTTTCTTGTTTTGAATTGAAGTTGTTTTCTCTGTTAGTAGAAGGATTTTCCTGTTTCCTTGTTTTGGGTTGGAGTAATTTTCTCTGTTTCTGGAAGGAATTTCCTGTTTCCTTGTTTTGGGATAAAGTTATTTTCTCTGTTTCTGGAAGGAATTTCCTGTTTTCTTGTTTTGAATTGAAGTTGTTTTCTCTGTTAGTGGAAGGATTTTCCTGTTTCCTTGTTTTGGGTTGAAGTTGGTTTCTCTGTTAGTAGAAGGATTTTCCTGTTTCTTTATTTTGGGTTGAAGTTGTTTTCTCTGTTAGTAGAAGGATTTTCCTGTTTCCTTGTTTTGGGTTGAACTTGTTTTCTATGTTAGTAGAAGGATTTTCCTGTTTCCTTGTTTTGGGTTGAAATTGGTTTCTTTGTTAATGGAAGGATTTTCCTGTTTCCTTGTTTTGGGATGAAGTTATTTTCTCTGTTTCTGGAAGGAATTTCCTGTTTTCTTGTTTTGAATTGAAGTTGTTTTCTCTGTTAGTAGAAGGATTTTCCTGTTTCCTTGTTTTGGGTTGGAGTAATTTTCTCTGTTTCTGGAAGGAATTTCCTGTTTCCTTGTTTTGGGATGAAGTTATTTTCTCTGTTTCTGGAAGGAATTTCCTGTTTTCTTGTTTTGAATTGAAGTTGTTTTCTCTGTTAGTAGAAGGATTTTCCTGTTTCCTTGTTTTGGGATGAAGTTATTTTCTCTGTTTCTGGAAGGAATTTCCTGTTTTCTTGTTTTGAATTGAAGTTGTTTTCTCTGTTAGTAGAAGGATTTTCCTGTTTCCTTGTTTTGGGTTGGAGTAATTTTCTCTGTTTCTGGAAGGAATTTCCTGTTTTCTTGTTTTGAATTGAAGTTGTTTTCTCTGTTAGTAGAAGGATTTTCCTGTTTCCTTGTTTTGGGTTGGAGTAATTTTCTCTGTTTCTGGAAGGAATTTCCTGTTTCCTTGTTTTGGGTTGAAGTTATTTTCTCTGGTCCTGTTCTTCTATTTACCTCTTATTCCTCGAAATTTTGTTGCATGTTTCTGAAGAGGTTATTCTTCTATTTGATTTTTGTTCGTTGAGGGGCGCTCCTTCTTTTTCCCTGATTTCCGTTGAACAATAGTGCACCTCTAGCTGGGGTCTCTGCCGAACCTGCATTGATCAGACTTGTGTCCAAAGCAAGCGGATGCGTTAAAGGAGGAGGTAGTCGGATTTGTTTCGGAAACTCGGAAATTGAAATTTGATAGGTTGATTATCATCAGTATCGTAGTCTCCGTAGTTTTGGGTTGAAGTTGTTTTCTCTGTTAGTAGAAGGATTTTCCTGTTTCCTTGTTTTGGGTTGAACTTGTTTTCTCTGTTAGTAGAAGGATTTTCCTGTTTCCTTGTTTTGGGTTGAAGTTGTTTTCTCTGTTAGTAGAAGGATTTTCCTGTTTCCTTGTTTTGGGTTGAACTTGTTTTCTCTCTTAGTAGAAGGATTTTCCTGTTTCCTTGTTTTGGGTTGAAGTTGGTTTCTTTGTTAATGGAAGGATTTTCCTGTTTCCTTGTTTTGAGTTGAAGTTGTTTTCTCTGTTAGTGGAAGGATTTTCCTGTTTCCTTGTTTTGGGTTGAAGTTGTTTTCTCTGTTAGTAGAAGGATTTTCCTGTTTCCTTGTTTTGGGTTGAAGTTGGTTTCTTTGTTAATGGAAGGATTTTCCTGTTTCCTTGTTTTGAGTTGAAGTTGTTTTCTCTGTTAGTGGAAGGATTTTCCTGTTTCCTTGTTTTGGGTTGAAGTTGTTTTCTCTGTTAGTAGAAGGATTTTCCTGTTTCCTTGTTTTGGGTTGAACTTGTTTTCTCTGTTAGTAGAAGGATTTTCCTGTTTCCTTGTTTTGGGTTGAACTTGTTTTCTCTCTTAGTAGAAGGATTTTCCTGTTTCCTTGTTTTGGGTTGAAGTTGGTTTCTTTGTTAATGGAAGGATTTTCCTGTTTCCTTGTTTTGAGTTGAAGTTGTTTTCTCTGTTAGTGGAAGGATTTTCCTGTTTCCTTGTTTTGGGTTGAAGTTGTTTTCTCTGTTAGTAGAAGGATTTTCCTGTTTCCTTGTTTTGGGTTGAACTTGTTTTCTCTGTTAGTAGAAGGATTTTCCTGTTTCCTTGTTTTGGGTTGAAGTTGGTTTCTTTGTTAATGGAAGGATTTTCCTGTTTCCTTGTTTTGAATTGAAGTTGTTTTCTCTGTTAGTGGAAGGATTTTCCTGTTTCCTTGTTTTGGGTTGAAGTTATTTTCTCTGGTCCTGTTCTTCTATTTACCTCTTATTCCTCGAAATTTTGTTGTATGTTTCTGAAGAGGTTATTCTTCTATTTGATTTTTGTTCGTTGAGGGGCGCTCCTTCTTTTTCCCTGATTTCCGTTGAACAATAGTGCACCTCTAGCTGGGGTCTCTGCCGAACCCGCATTGATCAGACTTGTGTCCAAAGCAAGCAAATGCGTTAAAGGGGGAGGCAGTCGGATTTGTTTCGGAAACTCGGAAATTGAAGTTTGATAGGTTGATTATCATCAGTATCGTAGTCTCCGTAGTTTTGAATTGAAGTTGTTTTCTCTGTTAGTGGAAGGATTTTCCTGTTTCCTTGTTTTGGGATGAAGTTATTTTCTCTGTTTCTGGAAGGATTTTCCTGTTTCCTTGTTTTGGGATGAAGTTGTTTTCTCTGTTAGTAGAAGGATTTTCCTGTTTCCTTGTTTTGGGATGAAGTTATTTTCTCTGTTTCTGGAAGGAATTTCCTGTTTTCTTGTTTTGGGATGAAGTTGTTTTCTCTGTTTCTGGAAGGATTTTCCTGTTTCCTTGTTTTGGGATGAAGTTGTTTTCTCTGTTAGTAGAAGGATTTTCCTGTTTCCTTGTTTTGGGATGAAGTTATTTTCTCTGTTTCTGGAAGGAATTTCCTGTTATCTTGTTTTGGGTTGAAGTTGTTTTCTCTGTTAGTAGAAGGATTTTCCTGTTTCCTTGTTTTGGGTTGAAGTTGGTTTCTTTGTTAATGGAAGGATTTTCCTGTTTCCTTGTTTTGGGTTGGTGTTGGTTTCTTTGTTAATGGAAGGATTTTCCTGTTTCCTTGTTTTGGGTTGAAGTTGTTTTCTCTGTTAGTAGAAGGATTTTCCTGTTTCCTTGTTTTGGGTTGAAGTTGGTTTCTTTGTTAATGGAAGGATTTTCCTGTGTCCTTGTTTTGGGTTGAAGTTATTTTCTCTGGTCCTTTTCTTCTATTTACCTCTTATTCCTCGAAATTTTGTTGTATGTTTCTGAAGAGGTTATTCTTCTATTTGATTTTTGTTCGTTGAGGGGCGCTCCTTCTTTTTCCCTGATTTCCGTTGAACAATAGTGCACCTCTAGCTGGGGTCTCTGCCGAACCCGCATTGATCAGACTTGTGTCCAAAGCAAGCAAATGCGTTAAAGGGGGAGGCAGTCGGATTTGTTTCGGAAACTCGGAAATTGAAGTTTGATAGGTTGATTATCATCAGTATCGTAGTCTCCGTAGTTTTGAATTGAAGTTGTTTTCTCTATTAGTGGAACGATTTTCCTGTTTCCTTGTTTTGAATTGAAGTTGTTTTCTCTGTTAGTGGAAGGATTTTCCTGTTTCCTTGTTTTGAATTGAAGTTGTTTTCTCTGTTAGTGGAAGGATTTTCCTGTTTCCTTGTTTTGGGTTGAAGTTGGTTTCTTTGTTAATGGAATGATTTTCCTGTTTCCTTGTTTTGGGTTGGTGTTGGTTTCTTTGTTAATGGAAGGATTTTCCTGTTTCCTTGTTTTGAATTGAAGTTGTTTTCTCTGTTAGTGGAAGGATTTTCCTGTTTCCTTGTTTTGGGTTGAAGTTGGTTTCTCTGTTAGTAGAAGGATTTTCCTGTTTCCTTGTTTTGGGTTGAAGTTGTTTTCTCTGTTAGTAGAAGGATTTTCCTGTTTTCTTGTTTTGGGTTGAAGTTGTTTTCTCTGTTAGTGGAAGGATTTTCCTGTTTCCTTGTTTTGGGTTGAAGTTATTTTCTCTGGTCCTGTTCTTCTATTTACCTCTTATTCCTCGAAATTTTGTTGTATGTTTCTGAAGAGGTTATTCTTCTATTTGATTTTTGTTCGTTGAGGGGCGCTCCTTCTTTTTCCACGATTTCCGTTGAACAATAGTGCACCTCTAGCTGGGGTCTCTGCCGAACCTGCATTGATCAGACTTGTGTCCAAAGCAAGCAAATGCGTTAAAGGGGGAGGCAGTCGGATTTGTTTCGGAAACTCGGAAATTGAAGTTTGATAGGTTGATTATCATCAGTATCGTAGTCTCCGTAGTTTTGGGTTGAAGTTGTTTTCTCTGTTAGTGGAAGGATTTTCCTGTTTCCTTGTTTTGGGTTGAAGTTATTTTCTCTGGTCCTGTTCTTCTATTTACCTCTTATTCCTCGAAATTTTGTTGTATGTTTCTGAAGAGGTTATTCTTCTATTTGATTTTTGTTCGTTGAGGGGCGCTCCTTCTTTTTCCCTGATTTCCGTTGAACAATAGTGCACCTCTAGCTGGGGTCTCTGCCGAACCTGCATTGATCAGACTTGTGTCCAAAGCAAGCAAATGCGTTAAAGGGGGAGGCAGTCGGATTTGTTTCGGAAACTCGGAAATTGAAGTTTGATAGGTTGATTATCATCAGTATCGTAGTCTCCGTAGTTTTGGGTTGAAGCTGTTTTCTCTGTTAGTGGAAGAATTTTCCTGTTTCCTTGTTTTGAATTGAAGTTGTTTTCTCTGTTAGTGGAAGGATTTTCCTGTTTCCTTGTTTTGGGTTGAAGTTGGTTTCTTTGTTAATGGAAGGATTTTCCTGTGTCCTTGTTTTGGGTTGAAGTTATTTTCTCTGGTCCTTTTCTTCTATTTACCTCTTATTCCTCGAAATTTTGTTGTATGTTTCTGAAGAGGTTATTCTTCTATTTGATTTTTGTTCGTTGAGGGGCGCTCCTTCTTTTTCCCTGATTTCCGTTGAACAATAGTGCACCTCTAGCTGGGGTCTCTGCCGAACCTGCATTGATCAGACTTGTGTCCAAAGCAAGCAAATGCGTTAAAGGGGGAGGCAGTCGGATTTGTTTCGGAAACTCGGAAATTGAAGTTTGATAGGTTGATTATCATCAGTATCGTAGTCTCCGTAGTTTTGGGTTGAAGCTGTTTTCTCTGTTAGTGGAAGAATTTTCCTGTTTCCTTGTTTTGAATTGAAGTTGTTTTCTCTGTTAGTGGAAGGATTTTCCTGTTTCCTTGTTTTGGGTTGAAGTTGGTTTCTTTGTTAATGGAATGATTTTCCTGTTTCCTTGTTTTGGGTTGGTGTTGGTTTCTTTGTTAATGGAAGGATTTTCCTGTTTCCTTGTTTTGAATTGAAGTTGTTTTCTCTGTTAGTGGAAGGATTTTCCTGTTTCCTTGTTTTGGGTTGAAGTTGGTTTCTCTGTTAGTAGAAGGATTTTCCTGTTTCCTTGTTTTGGGTTGAAGTTGTTTTCTCTGTTAGTAGAAGGATTTTCCTGTTTCCTTGTTTTGGGTTGAACTTGTTTTCAATGTTAGTAGAAGGATTTTCCTGTTTCCTTGTTTTGGGTTGAAATTGGTTTCTTTGTTAATGGAAGGATTTTCCTGTTTCCTTGTTTTGGGATGATGTTATTTTCTCTGTTTCTGGAAGGAATTTCCTGTTTTCTTGTTTTGGGTTGAAGTTGTTTTCTCTGTTAGTGGAAGGATTTTCCTGTTTCCTTGTTTTGGGTTGAAGTTATTTTCTCTGGTCCTGTTCTTCTATTTACCTCTTATTCCTCGAAATTTTGTTGTATGTTTCTGAAGAGGTTATTCTTCTATTTGATTTTTGTTCGTTGAGGGGCGCTCCTTCTTTTTCCACGATTTCCGTTGAACAATAGTGCACCTCTAGCTGGGGTCTCTGCCGAACCTGCATTGATCAGACTTGTGTCCAAAGCAAGCAAATGCGTTAAAGGGGGAGGCAGTCGGATTTGTTTCGGAAACTCGGAAATTGAAGTTTGATAGGTTGATTATCATCAGTATCGTAGTCTCCGTAGTTTTGGGTTGAAGTTGTTTTCTCTGTTAGTGGAAGGATTTTCCTGTTTCCTTGTTTTGGGTTGAAGTTATTTTCTCTGGTCCTGTTCTTCTATTTACCTCTTATTCCTCGAAATTTTGTTGTATGTTTCTGAAGAGGTTATTCTTCTATTTGATTTTTGTTCGTTGAGGGGCGCTCCTTCTTTTTCCCTGATTTCCGTTGAACAATAGTGCACCTCTAGCTGGGGTCTCTGCCGAACCCGCATTGATCAGACTTGTGTCCAAAGCAAGCAAATGCGTTAAAGGGGGAGGCAGTCGGATTTGTTTCGGAAACTCGGAAATTGAAGTTTGATAGGTTAATTATCATCAGTATCGTAGTCTCCGTAGTTTTGGGTTGAAGTTGTTTTCTCTGTTAATGGAAGGATTTTCCTGTTTCCTTGTTTTGAATTGAAGTTGTTTTCTCTGTTAGTGGAAGGATTTTCCTGTTTCCTTGTTTTGGGTTGAAGTTGTTTTCTCTTTTAGTAGAAGGATTTTCCTTTTTCTTGTTTTGGGTTGAAGTTGGTTTCTCTTTTTCTGGAAGGAATTTCCTGTTTTCTTGTTTTGGGTTGAAGTTGGTTTCTTTGTTAGTGGAAGGATTTTCCTGTTTCCTTGTTTTGGGTTGAACTTGTTTTCTCTGTTAGTAGAAGGATTTTCCTGTTTCCTTGTTTTGGGTTGAAGTTGGTTTCTTTGTTAATGGAAGGATTTTCCTGTTTCCTTGTTTTGAATTGAAGTTGTTTTCTCTGTTAGTGGAAGGATTTTCCTGTTTCCTTGTTTTGGGTTGAAGTTGTTTTCTCTTTTAGTAGAAGGATTTTCCTTTTTCTTGTTTTGGGTTGAAGTTGGTTTCTCTTTTTCTGGAAGGAATTTCCTGTTTTCTTGTTTTGGGTTGAAGTTGGTTTCTTTGTTAGTGGAAGGATTTTCCTGTTTCCTTGTTTTGGGTTGAAGTTGTTTTCTCTTTTAGTAGAAGGATTTTCCTTTTTCTTGTTTTGGGTTGAAGTTGGTTTCTCTTTTTCTGGAAGGAATTTCCTGTTTTCTTGTTTTGGGTTGAAGTTGGTTTCTTTGTTAATGGAAGGATTTTCCTGTTTCCTTGTTTTGAATTGAAGTTGTTTTCTCTGTTAGTGGAAGGATTTTCCTGTTTCCTTGTTTTGAATTGAAGTTGTTTTCTTTGTTAGTGGAAGGATTTTCCTGTTTCCTTGTTTTGGGTTGAAGTTGTTTTCTCTGTTTCTGTAAGGAATTTGCTGTTTCCCTGTATTCGGTTAAAATTGTTTTTTTTATTCTGGACAGTCTTTTTTAATTCCATATTTTCGGTTGAAGTTCTTTACTCTTATTATGGAAGGAATTTCCTGATTCCGTGTTTTTCGTTTAAGTTATTTTCTTTGTTTATGGAGGGGCTTTTCTATTTCTACGTTATTCGTTGACTTTATTGTGTATGATTTTAAGGGTTCCCTGTATTTGTTTGCAGTTCTTTTTATGGTTTATGGAGGCACATTCTAGTTTTCTGTTTTTGGGCGAAATTGTTTGTTAGTTATTTTCGATATTTCTGTTCCTGTGTTTTCGTTTTTGATTGAAGTTATATTCTTAGTTTCTGGAATGACTTTTTTAGTAAATAATATTGGTAATGAATTTTTTTCGTGTTGTAAATTATTCACTGATGATAGTTTTCATTACTTGTGAATTTCATTTATTTGGGGCAATATGGGGTTATAGGGCTACAGGCGAACCATCCCCTTAAAAATGGTAACGCGCCATGGTAATACCTCATGGGTGGTGTGGAAATTTACCGATAAATATATTATTAGAATTTAGTTGAGGTTGATTGCACTGCTCTGATTAATGCTAAATATCTCAAAACTTTTTACCACTTATTTCTTGGCTGATTTTTTCTGAAATTGAACTCAAAACATTAATGCGCAGGTAATTTTAAAATAATAGAGCCCACCATTTCAGTCTATTTCATCGATAAGAAGATATTACACAGCGCATGAAACTTACTTTTTATATTTTCAAAATATTTTTGTACCTATCACTGATTTTTTTTTTTTTTAATTTACAATTGTTCCCATACATAAGAGCGCGGGTTGTTTTTTATAGAAATTGGGTGAGGAATAAAAATTGGAAGAATAAACTGAGTAGCTGAAAGTGTTTAAATGCCTTTTAAAAAATAAATGAATGTCCAGAATTTCACGATATTTTCTTTTATTTGATAGTGCTTGAAAAGCAGTCAATAATAAAATAAAACAAAAAGAATGTAAAGCAAAACATCCTGTTGGGTTTAATTGAATCTGAAGTTTCATCATAGTTGGAGAAAATTGTTTCTGCGCTGGATCTAAATCTTATTTTTTTAATGGAATTAGTTGGTTTTGTGAAAGTTAGTTCCCATATTAAAATCGAAATTTCATTTCTAAAAAAAAAAACTGATAATATGGTTTTGTCGAAGAGCTCCTCAGATACTAAAAATGAAGAATTGTTATCTACAATGTGTCCATGGATAGAGTTTGGAAGAGGAAACACTTTTTTATTTGTAGATTTAGAAGAAAAAAATCATTCTTTATAAAAACGTCTGCTTGTGTCGAAACTACAATTTCGAAAAAAAAATAATCTCAAAAATAAACATTTCATTCATAAAAACTATAATTATACACTATGTATAGAGTCTTTCATTTATTATTGACACGAATATCAAATTTAGGTAGATACTTAAGCAGCTACGCCAATGGATATTCATTGTTTCTTTGATTTTTTTTGAGCTTTTTTTGGAGGTTTTGCAATTTAGAGTAGAAATACTATAACTGCAGATTTACACCGTTTAATAACTGGCCTATTTATCTGTCATCTCATCTCGTTTGTACCGATCAACATGGTTTCGAAGCTGAAGGATTTATTGGATCGGTTCGTGGGTAATAAAAAACAGAAATGCTCAAACGAGATACGCATGTTGTTACACGAACATGATCGAAAACATTTGGCCTGTTTACATCACTGAAAATAGCGATTAAATTAAAAAAAAATATTCTGTAGGTACAAAATTCAAATTAGAATGTTGGTAAAATTTTGTGGTGCCCAACGTGGGATAATGTACTTATATTTATTATACAATATGTTCCCCTAAGTTGGAATCATATAGAAAACTTTTTTATTATTAATTTTAGGAAAAAAAGTTATTCTTCATAAAAAGTTCTGCATTATCTAAAACCTAGAATACAGTCATCAAATATAAAATTTTTTCAGTGGTATACGAGGTTTGTCAAAAAATATGAGTTTTACTCAACAGTAAAGTACCTTTAAATTTAATTTAATAAAATTATTTTTAAAACGTATGTCTACAATAATGCAAATTTAACTGTAATGCACTTATTGCGCGTTTTAATTGAAAAATTATTAGAAAATATCGAAAAACTAAAAGGTTATCATGTGTTTCGTAATCACAAGAGATAAATGTTCATTCAAAATAGAAATATTAGTAAAAAATAAAATAATTTGAAGTTTTAATTTAAATGGATGTACTTGCATATTTAAACGTAATTTTTAATTTTGATCAACTTTTTTTAGTAACATTTTTCGATATTGTCAAATTTAAAGGTGCTTTACTCTTGTGTAAAACTAAGATAATACAGAACTTTTTATGAAGAATAACTTTTTTTCCCAAAATTAATAATAAAAATGTTTTCCATATGATTCCAACTTAGGGGGACATATTGTATAATAATAACAGGAAATGTTTACAAAAAAAGTAATATATATTTGAAACGCATAAAAGAATCCAAAATGCAAAAAAAAGGTAGTAACAATAGTGATTTTAGTAAAAAACTTTTTCTTGCGTTTTCTACATAGAATGTTTGAGTTGTTCTTTAAACCAGAACATGGAATATGAAAATTGCATTTCGCAATTAGAGCTTCACATTCTATTTCACTTTTTAATACATTATATAAGAAAAAGATGGTTAATAATATTCTTATTGTTCAGGATAGGTTTCAGTTGTTCTAAAACTCAGAAATTTAAAAAACATTTCTCTGTATTCTTTGGATCTGACCAATGCATAAATTTTCTTCTTTGTTTCTTGGACTTTTATTAGCTTTTTTTTAGAGGTTTTGCAATTTATAACAGAAATACTATAACTCCTTATTTAAGAGATATACTCTGTCTATCTATTACGGAGGTTGTATACGATCTCGAAGTGGCGTTAAAAAGAAACTTAACGCCACAGGGGTGTGTCAAAATATCGCCTGTCGCTCACTTTATGAATTGCTGTTAAGCTTCCTGTGACAAAATTAAAAAATACTCGAGACAGTCGGTTCCTTTGATCAAAAAAGATCTGAGGAGATGCTGCTATTTGTTTCGACATTAGCCCACTTTTTAATTGAGAGACAACCCGGCCGCTTTCTTTTGAAGGTGCTCAATTCGCCTTTTATTAAAATAGGAAATAATCATAAACGAACTTTCCACTAAGAATGATTAATTTTCACTTTAGAGCTAACAAAAGCAACATGTGTTGTAAAGAACAATAACTAAGATTATTTATAAATTTATATCGAGAATCCATTTCAGTTTTGGGGTTTTGTTTCTAGTTTGTACAGGAAAATTAAATAATTTTAAACATACTTTTTCATGATGAAATACATTACTAAAAATGAATCGTGGCCCAAGAAAAATTTTTGGAAACTAAATTATGCATAAAGCGCTGCTGTTTGATGCAATGATTTTTAATTTTTTGATCGTCTTATTAAATCTTCTTTCTCCGGGCTTGGAACTGGCGCAAGTATTTTGCTGAATTATCAATTTTATTTAGCAAAAATCTCAGATGATGTTAAAAATTATTAAAAGCAGGTTATACTAAAAATGAACTATAATCTAAAAATAAAATTAAAACATTTTTGAAACCAAATTAAAGACAACTATTTCTGTCGCGCTATTAAAAATAAATAAAAAAATTATTTCTGAAGTATAGTATATAGAACTGAATAAATGTCAAAATCTAAATGTGCAAAGCTATAAATGCTGCTTCACTGTTATGACATTTTTTTCGAATTTTTATTTACCTAGAGACTCACGTCATTGAAGTTAGTACAATGGATGGGAAAACAAAACAAAATGATTGTAAAAATGTATTTTATAATCTAAAACAAATTAGCTGAATTTGATTAAAATTTTAAAAGTTGGTACCCTTATGTTGAACTTGCAAATTGTTCCCAATAGTATTTTTGGAATTTTAAGAGTAGAAAATGATAAATGGATGTGAATATTCTTAACTGCAATTTTTTATGAATGATATTGCTAATAAATGTACAGAAAGAGTCTATAGAATTCTTATTAATCCATTAGTTATCCGTCAATATAATTAAAGAGATTATAAATAGACATTAAAATGTTTATAAAATGTATTTAATATTAAATCAACAAGTATGATAAAATGATAAAGCACATCGTTGAAGTTAGTACAATTCATGATAAACTAGAAATAAGTGAAACTGTAAAAGTTTATTTGATAACCTTATAAAAAATTTAAATGAATTGAATTTAGTGAATTATCCCAGATTGTGATCTTCGAATTGTTTTTAAGTTGTTTCTGTTGTTTGATAAAACTTTTAGAGGTATTTCATTGTCAATTAATTAAATTTTTATGGAACTTGCATAACCTTAAAAAAGAACAAATACTTTTTAAGTGCATACAGTATTATAAAAACGAAATTACAAATAATAGTGACATAAAATTAGTTAAAATACTTGACTTTGACTTGAATGGATTTTCTTGAGTGATAAGAAAATAATATTTTCAAGAATTTTCAAGACGCTGATGATGGTCCTTCCTTAACCATTATTTGTATCGAGAAGAACTTCAGGTGAATAATTTTCGAGGAATTCTCCAGTCAGGAAATTTTTACCGGGGAATTTCCCGTCGGTGAATTATTGTCAGGGAATTTTCCTACTCCTCACTTTTCTACTTTTTAATTAATTCTAAATATTTGCTTTTTTGGTTCAATAATCTTTTCCATTTCCATAAAGCTATAATTAAATTTAGATCTTTTTTTTTAATTTTAGTCTTGTTGTTGATTAAAAATCAAATAAAATAAGATAACTCTGGACTTAGCAAAACTAAAAATTCCCAGATCTTTATAATTTATGCCATATTTCATGGATGCCCAGGTCTTTGAACATTTTTGTCGTCTGCGATGACGCCCATTTCCTTTTGTCCAGCACATGTCGAGGTTTTGTTGTATTACGCCGACTTTAGCTCTAATTGGCCACATCTTTTTCGGCATTTATGATTAACATAAAACCATAAAACTGTAGGGTTTCTCTTAACGCCAGATTTTCTTACGCGCTTCAAAAATAACTGTAGATATTGTTTGAATTTACAATTTACATTTTGCTTAGAAATAATTTAACAGTATTTGTGTGTAACAAGGAATTAAAGGAAAGGGATGGGGTAGGAATAATAGTCACAGAAAAAATAGGTAGGAAAATACTTTATTATATTTTGTTATGAAAAAAAATATTTTTAACGTTTAATACCAATTATCAAGAATAAAAAAAAATTATAAATCTTGTTGGGCGTACTTTGTATATTTTCTATTAGACTCATGTTGGTTTAAAAATAAAAAAATAAAATTAAAATTCTTGAAATTGTTATTTTCTTATCACTCAAGAAAATCCACTCGTAACACAGTAAAGTATTTTAACTAATTTTATGTCACTATTTTTTCTAATTTTGTTTTTATGCACTTAAAATTCTTTATTTTTTTTGAGGTTATGCAAGTTCCATAAAAATTTTGCGTTCCACCCGTGATATTTTTTAACAAGTAGGGCAGGAATTTCAATAAATTGCTAATTTGTAATGTTTCAATAATTGCTATTATTTACAAGGATATGATTACTTTCTAATAAAATTTGATCTTTTTTCTTTAAATTTTCTATAACAAAATTTAGCAGAATAACTTTCTGTATGAGTTTTCATTACATCTTTGTGAGCATGTTTTCGAATTTCTGGGTATAATTATTATCAAATATCAGCAAAATTTCTTTCCAAATAATTATTTATCGATAATTTTAATAAATAAAACAATTTAATTTAAACTATTAAACATAAAATGAATCATTTTTTTTTAATTTCCATGTGTCAAGGCTGTATATGAAATGATCTCAACTTTTTATAACTTATTGGATGATGTCAAAAGGTGAAACAATTGTCATAAGAATTATTAAAAAGTTAACTTTAGAATATCAGCAATTTCAAGAAAATTAAAAGATTTCAAAGAATTCTTACAGAAACTTTTACCACTTCTTTTGACCGATAAAAGCTCATTAAATCATCATATTTTTATTAATTGAAATGGATATAAGTATGAAATAAAACAGGTTTTCTTTAAATTTTTATTTTCAGTCACATTTTTTTAATTTTATATGGATCAATTTACAACCAATCAAAAATTTACCAATACAATTCTTTACACATTATTTTACGGAGTATTTATTCTATATAAGAATAAAAATGAAAATTAGATACTGGGTGATCATATAAATTTCCTCTTTATATGAATTAGTGGGTAAAAAAATAATTGATTTTGAAGAGTAACAAAAGGTTACGTGTTTGGTGCGTACACACTATGTAATGAAAGAAAGGCTGAATAAGTTGTATTTTAAAGTGTGTAAGATTCTTTATTTAAAGATATGTGTAAAAGAAATATATATATTTCTCAAAGTCAAAAGAGTGTCAAGCGCTTTCGGCAAAACAATGCCATCATCAGGACAAAAAAAGTGCAAAAAAGTAGAGAAGGTTGGTTATAAAACAAAAGTAGAGAACATCAACGCAGTAACAATACATCTTAAAAAAATAAAAAAAGTTAATTTAAGATGTATTGTTACTGCGTTGATGTTCTCTACTTTTGTTTTATAACCAACCTTCTCTACTTTTTTGCACTTTTTTTGTCCTGATGATGGCATTGTTTTGCCGAAAGCGCTTGACACTCTTTTGACTTTGAGAAATATATATATTTCTTTTACACATATCTTTAAATAAAGAATCTTACACACTTTAAAATACAACTTATTCAGCCTTTCTTTCAAAAAAATAATTATTTATTCTGCATATTAATTTACAATTTTTGTCAAAACTTCATAATTTTAATATTAGAAAAATACATCGAAGGCACAAATTTTTTTTCTATTTTAAATTCAATTTATTTGATCCAAATATATAAAACATTAATCTTCAGTTCATAAAACCTAAATTCATATAACTGATTCTATAAAATTTTTAACACACACGTACCTATAACTTAAATAGATACTAATAATATTTTATTTACAATATTTTGTAAAGCTTTTAAAGCACTTTTATATAATAAATAAGTAATTATAATTATAACAATTTGTTGGTCTTGTTGTTCCGGTTTAAAAGACTTAGATCAGAAAAACCAACCATTTTCTGTGGTATCAGCTCAAAATTTTTAATGACATACTGTATATTTACTTAGTGCAAAAATAAATAAATAGTGAATAATCTCCCTTAAACAAAAACGAAAAATTCTCTTTATCATTTTATCCTTTATTATTTATATAAAACTGTATTATTTCTATTAATTTTCCAATTGTTTTTTTAATATTTGTTCAAAAGGTTTCTCAAATTCTAAATTTTTTATAAGAAACATAAACCATTAAACCGAAACAAAAACACCAAACTATTCCTATATACAAAGTAGTGCTTTAGTGTTGTGAAGTCCGATATATTTGTTTTTGTAAAATATACTAAAACATTTTGTTGTAGAAAAAGGTGAAAATATGGAATTTTAAAATTAATTTCATTTATACAAGTTTCCTATTGTCTTTTTTAAAATACCCTGTATATTTGCCCAATATTTCCAATATAGGGTTACAATAAGTTATACAGGGTATTTTATAATGATAAAAATAACTTTTCTTTTAAGATTTCGATTACGAAGTTGAGATTTTGATAAATTTTGACTTCAAAGTCGAGATTTTAATGCATCTATATTACTTTAAATTTCGAGTTTGAGCTCGATATTTTAAACTCGATATTTTAATGAATTTCGTAAACAAAAAAAAAGATAAATTTTAATAAATCTCGATTTTAAACCAAAATTCTTAAAAAACCTCGTGATCTATTTCCAAACTAATTAAATGATTTTGATGAATCTCGAATTTAAGGTCGAAGATAATGAATCTTGATTTTAAAAACAGAAATCTTAAAAAATTCTAAATCTCAGTTAATCTCTACTTTAAAGAGAAAATTTTTAACATAATTCGATTTTAAATAACAAATTTTATAGATGGTATAAAAAAATAAAAAATAAAAAATTAAAGGATGTTAAATTTTTACATTCTCATACAAATAAAATTTTCATTTTTTAACTATTCTTTTCGAAATATTTATGAAATAATTTCTAAGTAAACAAGTTGGATCTAAAACAAAAAGAAGGAGTTCGATATTCTCAAATATAATATAAAGATAATATCAAATAATATTTTAAATAAAGGAAATATTGAAATAAAAGAAATTCTTAATATCCTCCCCGAGCGACAAAGCTATTGACAAGAAATAAGGTTGTTAAGATTTACGAAGTCAGAAAATATCAGAATGTACAGTATAATCCTGAAACTCGTGTTGGTGGTCTTTTTGTTGATTACATAAACCGCTTTTTAAAACTAAAAATTTAAGAATCTGGTTTGTCATCGTTCTGTAACATTCTTAAGAAGAAAGGAGCATATCTTGAAGAATATTTTAACAGAGAAGATGGTAGATTAGACCCTTCAAAGGTAGAAATTAATTTTGGTCTTAAACAGTTGGACAAAATTGTTATCAGATCATTCTGGGCGAAATAAGGACAAAACGAAAACCAAACACAAACCTCTATTGTTAGCCAGCCTTCAGTGTTCTACAATATGTTAACAAATCCTTTAATTGATCTCAATACCGTTCTACCTATAAACGAAGATACTCTAATTGTTAATTCGGAGCATATAAAGAGGAGATCTGTGATATTCTTTCTACAGTTAACGACTGTCTCACTACTTATACAAAAACTTCTGAAGCTGTATAGTTATCTTCAAATACTGGGTAATGGGGTTCTTTATTGTGATACGGACAGATTAATTTATAAATAAAAACCGTATATTGTTATCTTGAAAAACTGGATGAAATGGTTCTCTATTGTGATACGGACAGTATAATTTATAAATAAAAGCGGGTATAGTTATCTTGAAAAACTGAATGATAAGGTTTTTTATTTTTAGGTTATTTTTTGATGAGATAACTTGAAGAATATCATGTAGGTAGTTACATAACTGATTTTTTATCCAGAGAATCGAAAAATTATACTTATAAAGTTTATTGAACGAGAAACAATGGATATAAAGCAATAAGTATAGTAAAAAATTTTTTTTTTCCTGCTCTAGATCCAACTGCATTAATTTTGATGAAATCATAAAGATGGTTAATGAAAAGAATTATCTAATACTAAAAAGATATAATACAATATAAAAAGATATATAAGCCCTAAACCCACGAAACAAAAGTTTGGATTTAAAAAGTTAAAATTATATAATTATTTTCAATTGGGTAAGTATCTTTTTTGCAAATAAATAAATGTATATATTAGATACTGTTTTATTTACTTAGTTTTTAATACCTTAGTGGATCTATCACTCATTGGGCTTGTTGGCTAAAAAAAGAGGCGGTGGTGTGCCAATACCTACTAAAGGAAATAAACGGGGGGAAACTGATAGTGGGAATAGTAGTGAAGGGCCAATTTCCACTTGATTTAAGTTAACAGAAAATTGAATTTTTTAAATACTCGACATTCTATGAGTAATTATCCATGGAAAATCAAATAAACTTTTCCAAAATACGAAGCCTAAGCTGTCTACTTTTTCATTTTACTTAACATTTTTTATATTTATATTTATACTATATAATAATACTACATCGGACTTCGTAACACTAAAACACCATCCCGTATACATCGTCACCGTGCACAACCGATTTCATAAATGCGAATTGGCGAGAGGATGCGGACCCACAGCCCCGTTCACCATGTGCATCGCACTGTTCCCCGATTGGAAATACATGTAATAATTCTGCGAGGAGTAATCCACCCCCGGGGGCGAAGCGCCCGACATCAGCGGCGGACCGAGGGGGTCCCCGTGGGACCCGCGGAGGGCGGCGGCGTGCACTCCCGCCAAAATGTCCGTGACGGAATGCGAACTCGGCCAACAGTGGGCGGTGCCGTGGCGTTGCGACGCCGGCGGCGAGAGCTTCTGCTGCGGGTACGGGTACGTCGGGTAGATGGCGTTGTACAAGTGATGAGCGTGGGGTTGATGGGAGTGGACGATCGTGCCGATTTTGTTCCTGAGTATCCTGCTGATCGAGCTCACCGAGGGGACGTTGTACTTGTCGCAGACGCCGTCGGATAATAAGCGGTCCCGGATTTCCCAGGCGAAGATTCCGGGATCTTTTTGTTTCAGTTCTTTGATGTACGCTACTACCTGGAATAAACACGTTTAAATAGTTATAGTTCTGTATGCGTATAAGTCATAACTTTAAATCGGTAAACTAACAATAAATACTGACTTTGATAAAAGTTACAAAAGACTTTTATCTGCTTTTGTTTTCAAAAACTACAACTTCATTTGACTTTTGTGTGGAAATGTGGAGCTACTCAATCTATGGAAATAACACCGTAGCTTAAAATTTTGGATAAAGTGGAAGTTTTGGGTCAAGTCGTTATTTATCCAAACTTTCAAAATTAGACAACAAAAACATGCTTTAACTTCACTACTAATACACAGAGATTCACAAGTATTTTGTTTGATTTGATTTATTTGTGTTTAAATTATTATAAATCTTAAAGGTTTTCATATTAATTCTGCAGGAAACGTGCTTTTAAAAGAGACTGCCTTTGGAAAATTTTCGTTAAAAATTATTATCAATATACCCCGATAGATTTACAAGTTTCTTTGTTTTATTTTGTTTCGTTTTTTTTTGGTTGTTTATTGTGTCACGAAGATTTTCTCCTATAGTTTTGAAGAAAATATATTTTTTCAAGAGACTATCTTTAGATAATTTCAATAACGAATAATACTCAATTTATTTAAGTTTTTTTTTGTTTATTACGATCCTAAGATTTTTTCACATTAGTTAGGAAGTGTAACTTTTTAAATATTTTTGGATAATTATTTTCTTAAAGGATTATTAATGATATTTCTATAGAGATAAACAATTTTATTTGTTTTATCCCTAGTGATTAACAATTTTCTATATTTTTTCTTGTAGACCTGATGATGACTGATAACAGTCAATTTTATTAAAGTGTGTGTGGTAAAGATTTACAGTTTTCTTTTATTTAATCCTACATATCATATTTGAGATTTTTGACGAACCTTCTCTCACTTTTTTTTGTTGATTGTTATGACCATAAGATTTTTTTCTATTTTAGTTTTTCAGGAAACTATATTTAGATAGTTAGTTCCTTTTAAGAATTATTATGAACATATTCCGAGAAAATAACAATTTTATCTGGTTTTGTTTAATATTTTTATTTTTATTATGACCTTAACGTATGTATCTTTCACATTAAATTAGAAAGAAATGTATTTTTTTAAGAAACTATCTTTGGACAGGATTATTTCAACAAACCTAAAGTAATTACTTTCTTTAGTATAAATAATTAATTATAGGTAAAATTTATATAAAAAAGGTTATGGAATGTGATTCTATTAAACAAAAAAGGAAATTCTTACTCACTTTTGGAGTTGTCACCCGAGGTTTTGATCCGCCTATTGCACCGGGTAGAATCGAACCAGTTTCGTGGTATCTCGCTAAAATTTTTGAAACGCATCCATGGGACACCCTCAATTGCCTAGAAATATCGCAGGGCCTTATACCAACTTGGGACAACTCTACAATTTTTAACCGAACAGCGTTTGGCAACGGTCTACCGTTCACGAAAATCCCTCCGAGTTGATTCACTTCTCCATATTGTTGGACCTGATTTTCTGAAACAAAAAAGTTTAAGATAGAGAAGATTCTCAATAAATCTCAAATGTGGTATGCGGGATTAAACCAAAGAAAACTCTAAATCTTTACCACGCACATTTTAATCGGATATTCCCAATATTTGTGGGTTTTCTTTTTCCACCTCTTTGGAGGGTGGTTTTCTTCAGTCCCTCATGGTTTTGGACTTTGAGCTCACTGAATAACCTAATCCGTGCCTTCATACACGTCTCTTCCATTATTATTGGAAGTTAGATGAGGAGAGCAATTATTTGGCTGACGTTTTCTGCAATTTTGATATGGTTCTTTGATCCTTGTTACTTCCCCTTTTTGATTGAGGTGATCTTTATACAGGTCTCTACCTTTATTGTTGGTTGTATGACTTTTTTGTGATAACTCGAAACTAGTTGTCTTTAAGATCACTTGGGATTGTCAATAAAATTTGTTGTGGTACGATTTTAAGTTTTTTTGGATTATTCCACTTTACCACATAATAGCAACATGGAGAACCTTTTGTATCTCTATTTTTATACATTTTGGCATAAACGTTATAAAAAGAGAATCGTATAAATAGAGCCAAACGAAACATTAGTGTCTACAAACTCATAATTACACTGGCATTAAATCGTGGTGAAAAATATGTAAATAAATAATCAGGTAATTGTCTTGTTATTGAAATTTACAACAAAACCTTCTCAGTACTAGTGCGCGCCTCTTTAAACGTTCAACCGGCCATCACTTTATAAGATCTAGATACGTAATTTAGTGAGCAATGAGTTTCAACAAGTCGTAATGAAAATCACCGCCATTGTAATTTAGCCGTGCATTAAAAATGAGTAGAGACCACTCTCTATTTTCGCCAAATGATTCGGGAGCTTCGCAGCTGGCCCCGTCGCAACGCATGTTGGACGTCAAATTACCCAAACACGAATTTAATCAAGAAATTTCAACATTCGTATTATGTCTGAGGCCATCGCGTTATTACCATTTTTTTTTAGTTTGTTGTGTGTTAATGAAGGTCTTGGAATTGTGGTGCGTTTTACACCCACTCACTCTCCAAAATTAAATGTAACAACTTGATTAGATGATTCGTCGAAAGTATAAATAACTAATAAGCATTGCTTTTGTTTTTAAATTGGGTGTATAAATGTAGAAATTAATTTTTTCGCGTTTTGATGTTCGGTATTCGATGTTTTGTATCTTCCTACATTTACGAGATTATTAATAATTTTAATACATTCTTTTTAATACTTAATAGCAATTATCGAAAAAAAAAATTGTAAATTTTGTTGGGCGCACTTTGCATATTTTTTATTACGTGTATATTGGTTCAAAAATGATTTCAAGGAGGCTTCAGATTTCATTTAACGGCAATATTGATATTTACAATCAATATATTTCTTGTACATAAGTTTTCACAAGTGTTTTACTCTTAATATTTCTTACAACTGATTAAACAATTAACATTAAACTATAAAAAAATTCATGTAAACAACGAGAAATATAAAACTTGGTATGGTCCGAACGCCAATGCTAAAAATTGTTTTACATTTGAAATATGTCAACCAGAGACTCGAAAATGACCAGCATCAGCGTGAAGTCTTGAAAATTCTTGAAAATATTATTTTCTTATCACTCAAGAAAATCCATTCAAGTCAAAGTCAAGTATTTTAACTAATTTTGTGTCACTATTATTTGTAATTTCGTTTTTATAACCCTGTATGCACTTAAAAATTGTTTGTCCTTTTTTTAAGGTTATGCAAGTTCCATAAAAATTTAATTAATCGACAATGAAATAACTCTAAAAGTTTTATCAAACAACAGGAACAACTTAAAAACAATTCGAAGAACAACATCTAGGGTAAGTCACTAAATTCAATTCATTTAAATTTTTTATAAGGTTATCAAATAAACTTTTACAGTTTCACTTATTTCTAGTTTTCATGAATTGTACTAACTTCAACGATGTGCTTTATCATTTTAATCATACTTGTTGATTTAATATTAAATACATTTTATAAACATTTTAATTTCTATTTATAATCTCTTTAATTATATTGATGGATAACTAATGGATTAATAAGAATTCTATAGACTCTTTCTGTACATTTATTAGCAATATCATTCATAAAAAATTGCAGTTAAGAATATTCACATCCATTTATCATTTTCTCATCTTAAATATATGGATTTTCTCCCTTAAAATTCCAAAAATACTATTGGGAACAATTAGCAAGTTCAACATAAGGTTACGACCCTTGTTAGTTGCACCCTTGACAAGCACAGGAAAAGATCAGTTACACGTGTGCTTTTCCGGAATGTTATGGTCCTCTAATAATTGACATTTTGACCGCGTGTGCCCTTAGTTGACAACCCACATAAATAATGAATATTTGCTTAACATTTCTAAATTTAAATTAATTATTTCAACCCTTACTTTGCGGAATTTATCCATAATAAATATAAAAAATTAGTTTCATTTGACGTGTTTTCAGAAATTCCTCCATGTGAATTCTTACAAAGGGAACACATTAACCAAATTTTAATTTTAATGATAAATTTTATATCAAAAATGAAGGATTGCCAATGGGTAGTCCAATATCACAAATTTTGGCAAATATTTTTATGAATAACTTTTCGATTCAAATATCTCCAAAAATGTATTCTGACAAAACCAATTAATAACATTGTCCAATAGCAATAAGAAGTGCTGTGAAGAGGACCAAAAATAAATATTGCGAAGTGAATTAGACTTCTTGGATTTTTAATCAATTATCAACAAACCAGTGATCTGAAAGAGTACACCTTAGAAAAAAAAAATAAGAAACCTCAGTTCTTCTACAGCGGTGTTGCTAATTTATTAGCGAAATACGGAGTACACATCGCCGTACTTTTACAAGAAAAAAGTAGAACGCGCATAAATTTAAGCCAGCAGCACGTTTGTACAGATCAAAGGGACCTTCTGGCATTCATTTTGTCGGTTGTTTCGTTGTCCCGACGCTGTCAACACATGTTAGATCATGCATCAAGCTGCGATCTAGACTTAAGAAACCGAATAGATTTGTAAAGAAAATTTATGGTCCAGTAAAATCTTTAATTTTGGATAATTAGTTTACATCGTTATGTGTCGCGTTCGCCTAAAACATTTATAAATCGTTTCCAGAGAGCTTTTTTTTTTTACTTTTGTCGACGATCGTATTTTTAGTTTGTGCGAGGGAAATGGTTTATTAAGTTAAGATGATTGGAATGGAAGAGATTGTTGCCATGCTATAAACGATTTCTGTAATTATGTTGCACCAAATTGAATTTTTATTAAAAATGTGGTAAACAATTTGGAAAATGAAATCTCTAGCAACTGAAATGTAGATGGCCAAATATCATTACGAGACATTTTTATTAATTTTTATATAATGTAAAAGGCCATAAAAAAGAAGAATTTTAGGTGTCAATACTCCCCTATACAATAATGGCTTCCATTGATATGAGTTCATTGCATATAGTGTAAGAGACCATAAAAGAAGAAGAATTTTATTTGTCAATTCTCCACTATGCAATAACTAGTTTCCATTGACATGCATTCATTTTATATAATGTAAAAGACCCATAAAAAATAAGAAATTTAGTTGCTAATACTCCACTATACAATAATGGCTTCCTATGAAATGCGTTCATTGCATATAGTGTAAAAGACCATAAAAGAAGAAGAAATTTAGGTGCCAATACTCCGCTATACAATAATGGCTTCCATTGATATGTATTCATTGTATATAGTGTAAAAGACCATAAAAGAAGAAGAATTTTAGGAGCCAATACTTCACTATACAATAACTTGCTTCCATTGATATGTATTCATTGTATATAGTGTAAAAGACCATAAAAGAAGAAGAATTTTTGGTGCCAATACTGCACTATACAATAATGGCTTCCATTGATATGCGTTCATTGCATATAGTGTAAGAGACAATAAAAAAAGAAGAATTTTAGGAGCCAATACTCCACTATACAATAATGGCTTCCATTGATATGTATTCATTGTATATAGTGTAAAAGAACATAAAAGAAGAAGAATTTTAGGAGCCAATACTTCACTATACAATAACTTGCTTCCATTGATATGTATTCATTGTATATAGTGTAAAAGACCATAAAAGAAGAAGAATTTTTGGTACCAATACTCCACTATACAATAATGGTTTCCATTGATATGTATTCATTGTATATAGTGTAAAAGACCATAAAAGAAGAAGAATTTTTGGTACCAATACTCCACTATACAATAATGGTTTCCATTGATATGTATTCATTGTATATAGTGTAAAAGACCATAAAAGAAGAAGAATTTTTGGTACCAATACTCCACTATACAATAATGGTTTCCATTGATATGTATTCATTGTATATAGTGTAAAAGACCATAAAAGAAGAAGAATTTTTGGTACCAATACTCCACTATACAATAATGGCTTCCATTGATATGTATTCATTGTATATAGTGTAAAAGACCATAAAAGAAGAAGAATTTTTGGTACCAATACTCCACTATACAATAATGGCTTCCATTGATATGTATTCATTGTATATAGTGTAAAAGACCATAAAAGAAGAAGAATTTTAGGAGCCAATACTTCACTATACAATAACTTGCTTCCATTGATATGTATTCATTGTATATAGTGTAAAAGACCATAAAAGAAGAAGAATTTTTGGTGCCAATACTGCACTATACAATAATGGCTTCCATTGATATGCGTTCATTGCATATAGTGTAAGAGACAATAAAAAAAGAAGAATTTTAGGAGCCAATACTCCACTATACAATAATGGCTTCCATTGATATGTATTCATTGTATATAGTGTAAAAGACCATAAAAGAAGAAGAATTTTAGGAGCCAATACTTCACTATACAATAACTTGCTTCCATTGATATGTATTCATTGTATATAGTGTAAAAGACCATAAAAGAAGAAGAATTTTTGGTACCAATACTCCACTATACAATAATGGCTTCCATTGATATGTATTCATTGTGTATAGTGTAAAAGACCATAAAAGAAGAATTTTAGGAGCCAATACTCCACTATACAATAATGGCTTCCATTGATATGTATCCCTTGCGTATAACGTAAAAGGCCACAAAAAAGAAGAAAAAGAACAATTAAAACATCACATCTCATGCTTTTTGTCTTACACATGTCATTTGTATGAATTTTTATGACGATACTTTTAATGGCGAGAAATTCAATTCAACGTATGTTTATTTAAAGCACAATTATCGTAACATTAAAAAGAAGCTGGCCATTACATATTGAGCGAAAATTTGGAGATGAGACTGTTCTGTCCAAGATGGATGGCGTTCTTATTAAAACTAGAAAAGTGTATTGAGGATGTTACAATCGAGTGTGTCCTAATATTTGACCTTTTTGTGTTTAATTTTTTTGTAGTATTAAAGATTCATTGTTACTACATTCATATAAGTTGAACTGGCTTAAATTTTGTTAATTAAAACGTTTTCTTAAGATGTTTAAATTATTATTTAACGTTGATCTCTCTTATAATTATCCATCCAATGAGTGAATCCACAAGAAAAATATATTTCTACAATTGTTGGTGGTTAATCAATCAATGGAGGGAGAAAACGAATCCAATGTTGATGTTGAAACTAATAAGAACGATAATGTTAGAGATGTGTTATTTCAGGAATTACTTCAAATGAAATTAGATGGATTTCTTTCTCTCTTTCAATGAAGGCTACAACCAATTTTAACTCAATTCCTACAATGACATTACCTTTAGAATTCAATAGTATTGGGAAAACTAAAACTGCTGCAAGTATTTTTTGCTAATAGTAAAACTAACTGAACTATTATCAAGAAAAAAAATTTGTTCTAAGGAGGATCTACCCATTCCTAAAAGTACGATCCTGGTGTTGATGGTATTTGTCACAAATTAACAAAAAATCATTTTGCTACAGTTTGTCAAAGTAGAAATACATCTAATGCTATTTTCACCGATTTGGAAGAAGACGTTTCTGGTTGTATCATAGCAGCAGCCCCACATTCTTTACAAAAAGCTGATAGATCTGCTTTTATCAAAGGAATACGAGCAGAAGCTCTTGTAAATATTAGCAGCTCTGTAAATTTTATAAACCAGTTTTTAAAAATGATACCAGCTTGAATCAATCTATCAAATAGGAAACCATACATCAACTTACTTAATACCAAAATGTATATGCAGATTTAATTGTAGATCGTGGCATTCTGGGAAAATATTCATCTGTAGAAATTTCTTTTGGTTGTCCCAGAGAAACATTTAAACTTTGTGGTGCATCCAAAGTATCTCTTCTCGTGTCATAATATTCCGAAATGGTTGGGAGCCCGGCACGACCAGAGCCGCATTTTGTGCGGAGCTGAACTTCAATTATGAACAAATAATGAGCAAGAGGGTAGTTTTCCTCATAATTTACGACAATTTGTACCAATACTGTTTTGTGAGAAAAATAACCCTAAAGTTTAAATACAGAGTGGACTACATAAAATCATAAGTGTTACATATAGTTGAACTCGTATTGAAGAGAAGATTCCAAAAATGACTGAATATATAGGGTGATGTATTTAAAAAACCAAAGTGACTAATAATATCAGAGAAACGGCAAATCTAACAACATTGCAAATGTCAAATTTAGAATCTGGGTATTCCAAAATAAGGCTTATCCCAAATTTTGTAGAATTTCTAGACTTTTGGTCCCCTTTGTATATCCAACTGGTCGTTTGCGTTGCTCATAAAATATGATAAGAATGACCATGTCCAAAATAATGTTTAAGTTAAACCAAATGAAATTATTTGCACATAATTTCTGATACATTTAAGACCGAGAATCCACTTTGTTACACACAAAGTCTAGTTCAAAACCTGATCCTGGCGAAATAATTTTGATAATAATAAAAAAATGGACCAGGTAAAAAAGTATGAATAGATTGTTAGTATTAAAACGATTGATTAATTTGGTTAAATGTATGTAAAACAATTTGTAAATTGGACATATTGATACGTTAGTTGATAAAAACTGTTGTTAAATACGACACTTACATTTATGAAAACCGGTGTATACTGCTTCGGCCTTAATACAATGTTAATAATCCCGGAGAACAAAGAGCTGTAATATAATTTATTATATTAATATTATATTGTTAATGGTTTCTTGTATGTTATATTGGCAATAAATAAGGGGATCTCGTCTTACAAGCTGCCAATGATATCTAATCGTCTGAAACCAAAACGTTTCGTGTAATCAATTAAATAACGTTCTGAAATTGTACTCCGTTTTCGGCACTATTCCCATATTAGGTTCTCGTACTTTATTTTTGAACGTGCCCAACGCTCGGTCCATCCATTTTTACGAGCATTCCATTATCGTGCATATGCACATTCTGCTGTGAGAACATTTTAGTCCATAGAAAGCGGGACTACGTACTCACATAATGCAAAAAATTATATTTTTTTAATACAATATTTACTAAAACTGTACTCAAATGCGAAAGACGAGCAGGAAACTCTTCTCGAACATTCGCTGCAACTTCCGGAGTTATTTTTGCAATCTCAATCCGTTCTTTGAGTTCATTAATAGTTTGTGGTCTATTTATGTACACTTTACTTTTCAAGTAGCTCCATAGAAACAAGTCGAGAGGAGTTAAATCAGGTGACCTTGGTGGCCACTTAATTGATCCTCTTCGACCGATCCACCGATTTGGAAAGACTTCTCACCAAGAGAGCATAGAGCTGTGGGGCACCATCTTGTTGAGTTATAAAATTGTGTTAGTTTGAAGACGATTCGGATCGTTTAATCGTTCCAAGTTTATCGTTTCGTAAAGTAGGTTCAATAATTAAGTGAAAAATTGTGTTTTATTCAAATCAAGAATATATAAAAAAATTGTCAAGAATACATTTTTCACTATTCTAGGTACATCCCCTGTAATCGACCATTCTAAATATCCAGGTGTTCTAAAATAATTTTTTTTAGAACGTTTAAAAAACCATTGTTTATAGTTGACTGAGTTATCGGTGTTGCCGGCTTTAGTTGCTTTTCGGTAAATAGTTGGATAGATTTAAAATATTTTATTTTTTTGAAAACGGCTGACTTTAAAAGATTGTAGATATCTATCCATTCTGTTGATTAAATTAATAGTCTAAACATCTTACGAAAATGTTTTAATTAACAAAATTTAACGAAGATCAACTTATATAAATACAGTAACATTGCAAATTTAATAATGCATCTAATTCAAATAGAGGATTTCCGTATATTACGAAACACTCGACTGAAACTTCCTGAAGATACATTTTTTGTTTTAGAAAGAGCAGCACCCATCTTGGACAGAACAGTCTCATCTCCAAATTTTCGGTCAATATTCAATGGACAGCACTTTTTTAAGAATTAAATTTCTCGCCAAGTATTATACAAAATGACACAAATGACAAGTGTAAAAAAAATCATAACATATGACGTTGTAATTCTACTTCTTCTTCTTCTATTTTGATAGTCTTTTATATTATGTGCATTTGAAGCCATTAATGGCAACTAAAAGTCTTCTTTTTTTATGGCCTTTTACATTTCCAATGAATGCATTACAAAAGCTGATTTTAGAAAAAAAAATTATCAGACATTTTTATTTGACATACGTTTTTATACCATCCATAAATATACACATTATTTTCGCGGACGCACTGTATAATTGTCCAACGTTTTAAATATCCAATAAAACATCAGTGATTTAGAAGGCCTGGATTTTATTTGCTATTCTACAGAATGAAAAATTATCAACAAACCAGAGACCTCAAGTATTTTATTATTATCAATCTTGAATTTGAATGCACTATTATCGTTTACTTATCAAATCCTGAGGAATATTATTCCATTCGTCTTGAAGTTTCGAAATTAGTCTTCAATTTTTTTTTCAGGTCTTCGCAATAACAATCTTTGTATGATAAATATAAAAATAAATGATAAAAACAGGATAAAATTGAAACCAACCTGATTCGTAAATGGGATTTTTGGTCATTTTTTCTGAAATTTCATTTTTACTATTTACTTGAGTTTCCATGTATATTTTAGTATTTAAGTGGCTCAAATTTCATAATAATAATAATAAAACGTAATGATTTAGTCGTAAAGTATAGACGCGGTTAGATTTTGCTTAAGAACCAAGTTTAAGTTTGGTTTTATGTTATTTAACGGATTTATGCAAAGCAAAGGCTTTAATTACAGGATGTACTTATTAAAATGCTGGTTAAGATATCGCGAGACATCGTTTAGAATTTAATTACTTTCTATTATATTTCATACTTTATATTTATATTTATTTGGTAAGTCTGAACAAAAACATATATCCAATAAGGTTCGTTGAGGCTATTTGAACATTTTTCTTAGTGTAGTAATAGTTTTATTAAAAAAGTTCATTTTCTTGACAATTCTTCTCGGATGTCGTATTTATTACAGGGTGTTCCATAATAAAAGAGACAAACTTAGTATGTTAAAAGGTTCATCTCGATCATTTTTTTAGAATTTTTTTTGACTGTCACATAATGTATCTACAGGATGTCACATAATAAAGGATATAAACTTATATAAATTGTTTCAAAATTTGCTTTTTAACCAATTAAGTTATAATTATACTGATGAGAATTGGGCTCTGTTCAATTTAATTTCTTTGATAAATGCTGAAAAAAATTGAAATGAGCAGGACAAATCGATTTTTGGCTCAGTTACAAACTCAAACTTAAGTTAGTTAAATGTAATTTGTTTGTTAGTTAAATATAATACAAGTATTAGATTAATTGGAAAATAATCCAGAATTTTGTTGCCATGAATTATATTATAGTTTTTCAGAAAACCTGTCAAATTATTTTTAATTTATTTGTAAAATTTGTAAACAGCGTTTAAAAAATACCATAAATGTCAAAAAGTGTCTCAAATTTTTGAAAATTTTCGTAAAGTTTTAGAAAATTTTTGAAAATTTTCGTAAAGTTTTAGAAAATTTTTAAAAATCGTTCGAAATGTTTTTAGATCCTCTACAATTTTCAAAAATAATCCAAAAACACTCAAAATATGATTTTTCTGAATCGTCCAATACGTTTAATTTGCCAAATCGTCTTAAATTTTAAAAAATCGGTAACAATTGGGAAAATCATTCATAATTGTTATTATTTCAAAATTTGTGAAAAAATCTTAGAAAAACGTTCAAAAAATTAAAAATTATTTGCAATTTTTAAAAAATATGCCAAATTTTTAGGAAACATTCCAGACTTTTAAAAACCATCCGAAACGTTTCGAAATCGACTACAATTTTTAAAAATAACCCAAACATTTTCAAAATAATGCTTTTCTGAATCCTCCAAGATATTTAATTTGCCAAATCGTCTTAAGTTCCTATAAATCGTCTGACAACCTTGAAAACTATCTAGAATATAATTTCAAAGTTTTTAAAAATCATCTCCAATTTTTAAAAATTGTACTAAACGTTTAAAAATCAAGTATGTACAACTATTTAAAAAAAAATCCCGATTATTACATCATTATCTGAAAACATAATAGTGATAATTGAGTTTTTTAATTTCATATTAATTGCTCCTAAAGCGTTACAATATTTCGAAGCGAGCCAGGCACGACCAGAGCCATTTGATTTAATTTTCGAATTTTTCTTATTTTTGTTTTGTTTGGGGTAAAAATTTCGTTAAAAATTTCAATCAAAAGTACAAACACATCGATTAAACAAAAGAATTACAACTTTTTGTCGCTTAAAATGAGACCGACAAATTATTAGCACAATAATTTTTTCAACCATTTGTCAACGTCGAGCATCGAGTTTGTTACACACAAACTAATTTACAGCGTTGTCATATTCCAATTTAGTTCAGTGATTGCATATCAAATTGTAAGCTGACCAAACAATTCAATGTTAAAGGTCATAAAATACATTAATAAAAAGAAGAGATTAAATTGTGGAACACACAAATAATATGAATATAAACAGTTAAAACGACTGATTAATTTGGTGAAATGTATGTAAAAAAAATCATAAAAACGTCGAATTGAATAAAAGATTTAAATAAGAAACTTACCAAATTTAGTTATATCAGAGTAATTATGTAATGTAAGAATAATTTTCCAAAATAAAAGAGGCTTACTTTAAGTTCCTTTATCACGCCGTATATATTTTATTTTAAATTAATTTGACTAAAGATATAACAATTTTTAAATCGAATTTAGACCGTCACTTGTGATATGAGAATATTGGCTGAATAGTCCTGGCAGCTGAGGCCTCCAAATTGAAAATGAGGAAGTAGAATTAAGGAATGTAATTTTCAAGACCCAAAGTCATATTGCGATTTGTTGTTCATTTAAAAAAAAATCATTTTATTGAGATAATACGTTAATCATTAATCTGTTCTATTTACAGTCAAAACACTTTACTTTGACAGCTGAATGTGACACTTCTTTGTTCTTCTTATTTTTTTCTTCTTTATTTTATGTGGCCTCTTATTTCTTGGTTCAACGATTAAAAGTGGCATTTCCTCCAAATAGGACAATAAAGGCCCAAATTTTATGTACTCTCTTTTAAGGGTTTTGAAAAAATAATTGTTTATTTTATTTTTGTTACAGTTCTGTTACTCATTCTTAAAATATACATATATTTATGTCACGCAGCCATTAAATCAGACGTATAACGAGCGTTTTTTTTGCCAGTACGCGAACCTAATTCGCGGAAAGTTTCCACACCAATTATTCCCAATTTGCGACGGTTTTGAAATTTAATCAAGGTGTGAAATACAACCTCGAACTTGTTATAGTCCGGTACAAGTAACGACAAATGGAAGAATTATCTAAATGAAAAACACAGCAAAAATACTCGAACAGTTTTATCGTGAGGTATCCGAAATATTTCGTCTAGTAGAAATAATTAAGAAAAAAATATTGGCAGAGCCCGTTCATCTAACTTATATTTATACCACGTTGATAGCTTTCTGGTACTTATCGCTTTAGAATGACAATTTTAATTTAAACGCAACATGTGATGGTCGTAAATCAAAAGCGTCGACTTCAAAAGTGCCGACGGCTTTATGGAAATTTTCTGAACCACAAAGCCTAAAATTGTGAGCAGCAAATTATCCATGGTTCCCGCCTCGAGACAAGATCCCTCTGTAAAACGGGGAAAACCTCCAAATTAACGAGACTAAGTCAATAAAAAAAATACCAACGTTAGAAAAACACACTTCAGACGAGATTCAGTTGTAATGGTTTCGTTTTATTTAATTTCTAGAAATTGTAGTGCATCGAAATCAAGGAAAAAATATATATTCAAACGATGTAAAGGGTGTTTCAATAAGACAAATCGGTGGTCAAATGATTTTTAACATTTGATAAGATCATCTTTGGTGATTTCAACCATGGAAAGGTTAGTTATGCAACAATAATGCAAATATGGTTTTATTGAATGAAAAGTTTCTAGGTGCATCATTTCTCGAAACAGTGAAGTCAGTTGGCCACCAAGATTATACGATATGACACCTATAGACTTTTTCCTTTATAGTTATCTTAAGGATAAGATCTATGGCAACAAACCAACAACAATTCAACAACTGAATGATGAAATTATGAAGAATATTGGTGAAATCAATGACAATTATGCAGAAATTGTTATGTACAGACATACAATATGGGTTATATGTCAAATATACATAATTGAATAAGGAAATTAACAAATAACATTGTCTTATTTACTGGAGGAAAAAAGGTAAAGAAAATTAGAAGTAAGGAGTCACCAATAGAAAAAAAAACCCTACGAGAGATCGAATTTGGCTAATTTCTTATTTTTAATGCTTTAACAACAGCAACCAACCAACAACCAAATATTTATTTTTGAATCTTCTAATCAAAGAATTCTAGGACAATTGTGGTGTCGCGAGAAACTGATTAAAGATTCTGACAAACATCAGTTAGCAAAAAAGAAGAAGAGTGTTTAGGTTTTCCTTCGTATCTATAATGTGTTCGTTTTAAAAATAAAGATGTAAACACAATCTTCTCAATTTTTATTGTGGATTTAATTCCAATATATAACAAGAATGTTTTCAAAATATTGGTAAATAAAAACCTAAAAGTCCAATTGGAAAACCGACGATCAACCAATGTTGCCTTATTTTTGTACCATGGCACGTTTTTTATTGGGCCTGACTCTAGCGTTGTTCATTTCCCAGAAACCATTTCACTAATAAATCTCATTTGCCTCTGGACATACGCATGCATTTTTACCTAAACCAATAATCTGTTAAAAAATGGTAAATATTTGCCGAGTAAATTTGTTCACTAAATGGATTCGAACGCTGGAGGTGTCTAGTGTTCCGCCTCCGGTAACGCAGCTGCTGACTGAACAACCACCCAACGTAAACATTTGGAAGTACTAATAAGGCATTAGTTAATGTTATTTATGCAGATAAACCGCTTCTGACTAACTCTACTGTTAGTGTCTTTGTTTACAATGAAGTTGGATCTTTATTTAGTTTATCGCGTTCCTTTAGTTCGGACACAATTCCGTTTTAAAGTGAGGTACCAGGCGCGGACTAGTACCCAAAAAATATAAAAAATAAAGTATACGTTCATTTGGAACCGCTTAATCCGAAGTGCCTCAAGGATGTGTTTTGGGTCCACTATTATTCTTGTTGTTTACTGTAATATCACGAGAAACTGATTAAAGAATCTGTTACTAAAAAAAAGAAGAATTTTATGGTTTTTCCTTTGTTGGTAAGATACTTAAATGTGTTCGTTTTAAAAAGAAAACTATAAACATTTTTACAGTTAATCTATACATTTATTTATTATTAGTATACTGCTAGGAATTTTTAATTTAATTAATAATTTAGTTTAATTAAATCAGTTTAATAAAACCAAAGATATTTGTAATTATTATTACCTACAAATTTTCTTCTTTAGCAAAAAAAAATTCCTATTTATTTATGATTAACAAATATTTACTTGTGGTTAGTAAATTGCTATTAATTTGCTCAGTTTAATGGAATTGAGAATACTGGTTATTATTAAAGAGTTTTATGAATATTAAATAATCTTTCCCGTTTTATAATTTGATTTTTCTTCATGTAATTCAAAATTTCCGACTTTTGTTTTAAAAAACTGTTCAAATATACTTAGACAAACAGTTACTTATGTTTATTAAACTGGTATTAATTTGCAAAATAGAAACAAATAAATCAGTTTAGTAGAAGAGTGAACATTTATGATTATTAAACAATTTTTATTGAAAGAAGTAGATACATTAACCTTCCTCCGTTTATTATTTAATTTGTTGAGGTGGTTAACGAACATTTATTTGTGGTTAGTAAACGGCTTTTAATCTGCTTAAGAGGTACATTAAAATCGGTTTATTAGAACCGAGAATACTTATATGTATTAAAAATTTTAGTAATATTTTCCATTAAACAATTCATTAACTACAGCAGAATCAATTTAATAGATTTACTCAACTATTTAATAAATGTTTGTTTGCATTAAACATGTGTTTTGCAATGCATAATTTTTGTGTCGATATCGTGTTTTAATTTAGTAAAATCTTGACTGCCGCAAAAGCCGATAAGATGTTAAAATTAATAACTAAATTCTCTCATGAAAATAGATGGGGTAACTTAATATTCCCGAACGTCGGTATTATTTACTAACCTAGGGTCGGCTTCGAAGTTTTTGTAACACGAGAAACCTGCTTAAAACCGACCTCGGCCACGTCGGAAATGCGACGTGTATTTCTTTGAAATTCGGCTCTTTTATTTTCCCTTTTTTTCTCTGTTTGATTATTTTACAAATTAGCCCGTATGTCTTTTGGAACTCCCTAATGAACAACACATGTGGCAATTGGTGACTTTTTGCACCTCTTTTCGAAAATTTTATAAAACACGAGTAATGGTATTTATTGAACGCGACTCGTTGAAACAAATACGGTAAAAGTTAAATATAATCGAAATGATGATATTTAATGCGACAATAGATACATTTTTCTTAGTGTAATACTATTTTATATCTTTATTTAATTGCATTTTACATTATTGTTTTCTTACAAATTTCTTTTGTTTCTTTCTATTTCCCGCCTCCAGTTAGCTCCAGACTTCTTGCCTTTTATTGTATTATTTTCTCCTTTTGTTCCTACCCATAGTTTTTATTTTTCAGAGTTTTACCTTGTCAATCTTTATTAGAAGTCCAAACTTTTTCTTGTACTATTTCTTTTGTTGCCTAATTCTTTTCGTTTATCTTCACTTATACTCTTATTTATTCTCCTTGCTATTAGTAGGTACTTCTCTATGATTCTAATTTTATTGCTAGATTTATTTTTTGTTCTCTCTCACTCAAATACCAATTTTCTTTTACTTTTACTCGTTATTTTTCCTGTCATTTTCTTTATTCTAGACTTAGATGTTGTGGTTTCCTTTGAATTCGTCGCTTTTATGTTTTCTAATTTTTTGGCACCATTCCTATCTTATCCTGTCATTTTTTCTATTTATTTAATCCATTTTTACTTCACTTAATGTACAAATAGTTTTGGATATGTTATCACTACTTTGTTATTATCTTCTCTGTTCTTCTTTGCTCTTTGCTTAATTTTATATTTGTTTTCAATCTTTTTTGCTATGGAAGATATATTTCTACGTTTATTTCGTTTTTCAAAATGTTCATATTTTTTTTAAAGCTTTGCAGTTATGTTTAATGTACGTTTATTCTCATTTAGGTTATTTTCCTTGTACATTTGATCTTATTTATCTTCCTTGCTACTACTATTGTCCAATGGTACTATATTATAGTAACTTGATTTATTTTTGTTGTTTCTCATATACCAGTTTTCTTTTTGCTGTTAGTAATTATTTTTCCTATTTTTGCTGTTACTTTCCTTATTGATATTGTCATTACCTTTGTATTTGTCGCTTCTTTATTTTTTAGTTTTTTTGGAGTTGCTGTATTTTTCTGTAATTTTTCAATTTTCTGTGGTAATTTAATTGTTTTGAAAAAATTGAAATTATAATTTTTTGTAAACTACCGATAGATAAAATAAATGATTTTGGAATTTGCAAAATATTTTTTTCTTTAATTGGCCAATACATTTACAAAGTGCAATATTCTTTTAAATTCAAAGTACATTTTTTTCAAGAATAAGTCACCATTGAAATCCAGAGCCAGAGTTTGGTGATAATTTCACATTAAGATGAGAATTTTAATAAATTTAGTATTAAACCCTACAAAATTAAATAATTATATAATGCAATTGGGGTGGGACTGGGTAAGGTTATTATTTTAAGATTAGGTTAGGTTAGGTTAGGTTAGGTTAGGTTAGGTTAGGTTAGGTTAGGTTAGGTTAGGTTGGATTATGTTAGGTTAGATCAGATTACGTTGGGTTAGGTTAAGTTAGGTTAGGTTATTCAAAAATAAAAGCAAAATCTACTATTTTGCAGTAAAAACCCTCTTATACTAAATATCATATTGTAATTTTCTATTTTAACAACATACAATTAGTTATATGATAGAAACCAGTATTTTCACTAAAATATTTTCGTTTTGCACAAATTCTTGAGTCACATTGTACACAATTTCCACAATTTTTAGAATCTAGGTAAAATCTTAAATAAACACTATTAAGCAAAATTATCATCTAATTTTAAGTAGAACATTCTTAACATTTGTCCGTTTCGTGCTAAATGCAAATTGTGACATCAGGACCATAATAAATGAGATTATTTGTAAATGCAGATGAAATAAGCAAAGGAAATAAATGTTTACTATTAATAAATACCGAGAGACGCTCATAAATATCTGGTCTACGAAAATAAAAGGAGCGAACGCAATGGTTTTAATACGTGCAAACGACATTGCTGAGCACAGCTGAGTACCGAAATGAAAATAATCACTTTCTCCATTTAGTGTACCGGAACGGAGCGACAGACCGTCCCGAATATTATGCCAGTTCCTGCCTTAACTTTAACGAATCACGGAAAAAAATACGCACCGACGGCTTCAGTTTAATGGAAAAATATTTTCGGAACAAAAACTCCCAAAGACATTACCGTAAATACTCGGATATCGACCGTGAAAATGGAAGAAAACTCGTTAGAAAATACAAAGAATAACTATTTGCAAATGTCACTATGAAGGCGAACGTCCGTATAAACAATTCTAATTTATGTTGATTCCTGCAAGAATATGTCACAATCTTTTTTATTATACAGTGTGGAACAGCCAAATAAAATAAATGACACCCTATTGGTTGCGCTAATGGCTCACGTGACTTCTGTAGGTGCCAAATGGTACAGAATTTGAAAGAGAAATTTCTTGATTTTTCCAAAATCATTAGATTGGAAGGTGAGGATAGCTAGAATGGCCAACGAGGTCACCAGATCTTAATCCGCTAGATTTTTTCTTGTTAAGATATTTTAGGACCACTATTTACAAATCTAAATTTAATAGAATCATGAGTTATAAGCCAAAAAAATGGCAGTTTTTTAGAAATTCTGATTTTATTAATTTTTTACTAATTTTATTTAGTAGGAATTCCGAATGATAATTCAAAACGTCATCTTTTTAGTAGATTCAAAATATAAATGGAAATATAATTCCGAATTCTATATCGACATGGAATTTTTTTTAGCAGAAAATTCTAAATCGACATTTCATTTTTTTTTAATAGAAATTCCGATTCCGATCGAATTTACTTTTCAATTTGAATAAAAAACAAAATTTATATTGAAATTTCTATAAACTACGATTAAAAAAATGAAATTTCCTTGAATTTAAATAAAAACTTGAATTTTCTGTAAACTTGAATGTAAAATATGAATTTTTTTATATTCAAATTGGAATTTTGCTAAACTCGTGATTAAAAATACGGATTTTATTTATTATTTTAAATTTAAAATGAAAGAGGTAGAATTTATGTCAAATAGATGAAACTAATCCAAAAATTAAATTAAAATGACAGAAGTTATTTAAATTTCAAATGACATAAATGGGGACTTTCTTAAATTTTATCCAAATAAAACGATTTTATTAAAAATGTTGAGTTTACTAAAATTTAAATTAAAGCAGTCGGAATTTTTAAAATGAAAAAAAAATTAAATTTCTTTAAATTTGGATTTAAAGAGAAGGACTTTATTCAATATTAAATTTAAAAACTCTTTATAACGACTTTAAAGTCGATTTTCTTTACATTTGGGCTTAAAAAGCCAAAATTTATTCTATTAAAATTAAATTTCAGAAGTCTTTTATTTTAGAGTAAAAAACACATTTTTTTTTATTTGAATTTAAAATTCGGGGAACATTTTCTTAAATTGAAACTAATAAAGACGAAATTTATCTTAAATTGGAATGAAGAACTTTATTGAATTTCGACGGAAAAAAAAATGAAATGACGTTAAAAATATGTTCAAAATAAATTATTTTAATTTAAATTTGGACATAAAAAAATGAGATTTCTTTAAATTAAAGACAAAGACGGAATGTTTTCAAATCGTAACCCTTTCCGTAATTTTTCATTTTAAAGAGCAGAAATTTCTGTAAAGCGATAAACATTTTCGCCTGGATTTTTCGAATATTAACAAAGTTCACGTATTAAATAAAAATACTAATTCCAAATGAACACTTTTATTATAACTATGAAGAGTTTGAATTATATAGAACCTAAAAAGAACCGTTCTAAAATAATTTTAGGATTTTGAGGCTTGGTCAAGTTAAAATTTGAAATACTTTAAATAATTTATTATTTCATATAAATAAATAATTAATTACACTATTTTCAAAATTAATACTTATTTCAGTCAAATGAATTTTGAGAGTTGGCCCTAGTCAGTCACATTATTTGAACGTATCAAATCTTATTTCAAACAAATATTTTTTTAATCCAAAGAAAACTGTAAATCTTTACCGCACATACTTTAATAAAGTATATTCGTGAAAATAAATTACAATGATAAGAACAATTGAGTAGTAAACTTAACAAACTAATAGTTATTTAATATTTAAAAGTAAAAACATGTCTTGTTAAAATAAAACCAAAGTGAATCCCACTTTTGAGTGCTAGTTTTAGACATAAACCCCAAACAAGTAGAAATGTAAAATTAAGTTTGATGATCAACCCAAAATCATCATGAAAGGAAGAGGAAAGCAAAAGCCAATAAATGAAAATTAAGTAAAGGTAGGGAAACTGGAACCAGAGGAAATCCCAACATGTGTTGTAAAAAAGCTTGGGGTGGGTGGCTACACAAGTCATACAACCAATAATAAAGGTAGAGACCTGTATAAAGATCACCCCAATCAATAAGGGGAAGTAACAAGGATAAAAAAAAGAAAATTGCAGAAAACGTCAGCCAAATAATTGCAGGGCTCAAGGTCCAAAACCATGAGGGACTGAAGAAAACCACCCTCCAAAGAGGTGGAAAAAGAAAACCCACAAATAGTGGGGAGATACGAGTAAACATATACTCAGAGAAAGGAATCTAGGTATCAAAAATGTTTTAAATAAAGGAAACTCACAAATAATATTGATGAGATACGACTAAAGTGTGCGTAGTAAAGATTTGGAGTTTTCTTTGGTTTAATCCTGCATGCCACATTTGAGATTTTAATTATTTTTTTAGTATAACTATGAAATATGTGATTTATGATGTATTTTTTTGAATTATTAGTTCACGAACATTAATAACAAAATATATAACCGAGGTGATTTATCGTTGGTGTTAGTGTTGCTGGCAAAAGTGAAAATCCAAAACGTCAAAATAAAATCTAATATAATATAAAATGTATTATTATGTGCACGGTTGAAAAGTTATGATGTGCCACAGCTCATTTGAAGTAAGTGAGCCTTGAACAATATCAAAGATATTGGTTTATCTTTGACACCCGGCGATAACCTTTCGACTTTGGTTCACTGAAGAGGATCTCGACCGTTTAACGTATTTTCTTAAATTGTAACATCATAGATAAATTTAGATTTTATTACGTATTACTAATTAAAAAATAAACAATTGTTACTTGTTGTAAATTAACCCTTTTCTATAACTCAACAATAAAATGCAAACTAAAGCCGACAACACCGATTACTCAGTCGAGTATAAACAATGATTTTTTAAAAGTTCTAAAAGTAAGTATTTATTTTAGTTCGCCTGGATATTTAGAATAGTCGATTACAGGGGTTGTAGAAGAATGAAAAATATATTCTGGACAATTATTACACGATCCGAATAATTTCTACTACTACTTTTTTTAAGTAATACACTTTCCAACAATCTTTGGAAAACTGATACAAAACATCGCGGATTAAATCAATTAAAATGTCATGATATTCTTAATTTGAATAAAATACAATTTTTCACTGAATTATCGAAACAACTTTACCAAACGACAAACTTAAAAGGATTAAACGATCCGAATCGTCTTCAATCTAATAGAATTTTATTTTCATCAGGCAAATATTTCTCGGTCATATAGCACATATGAATTTTCAGCTTTTAAATATTGAAAATAATGGAAAAATCTAGCTTTCAATCGTTTAAAATAATTGTCGGATTTTTAATGTGAGGAAAATTAAGAGAGTTGCAAAATATTAATAATTGTTCTGCACCCAAATATTAAAAAATTTAAAAAAATGCGATTGAATTTTTTGTTGATATTAGAAAAACTCAGATGGAAATTTTAATTTCTTTAAATAATTTTCTATTCTTTAAATTGAAAAAGTGTTGAAAGGACTACAATTAAAATTAATAGAGATGGAAATGATTAAAGACAGTTCTGTACCAAAATACGAAAAATTTCAGAAAAAAGAATGATTAGATTTGCCAGTGTGAGAAGTGAGAACTTTAGAAATGCTGGAAAAATCTGGGTGAAAATTTCAGATTTTTGATATAATTTCCTGCTCTTTGAAAGAAAAAACTATAAAAAGTTGATGTTAAAATTAACAGGGTAGCAAAAGATTAAGTACAACTTTGTACCCAAATATTGAAAACTTCATGAAAAATATTTAATTAGATTTTTTAGAACTTAAGAAAAAAGTGAAATGTTCATCTGAAAATGTGAGACTCTTCTTTCTTTTTTTCTGTTCAGAATATACTAAAAAAGATCCGGTTAAAAATTTTGTTATTTAGATAATTTTCTTATCTTTAAATCGAGAAAGCGTAGAAAATGTTGAAATTAAAATTAATAAACTTGAATATAATTAAACACAGCTTTGTACGCAAATATTTATAAAATTCAAAAAAAGATTAATTACGTTTTTCCAGTTCCAAACTTTTAAATATTGAAAAAATCTAGATGAAATTGTTTTTAGATAATTTTTTGCTCTTTAAAATGAAAGAGTTGCGATCAAATTTAATAGAGTTGAAAAGGATTAAAAACATCTCTCTACATAAATATTACAAATTTTAGATAAAAAAATATTATTTAAATTTCTCCAACTCAGAACTTTGAAAACACTAAAAAAATCCAGGTGAAAATTTCAATTTCTTTGGATAATTTTCTGCTCCTTAAAATAAAAAAGTCCAGAAGTAGTTGTGATTAAAATGAACTGAGTTAAAAGGATTAAAATTAGCTCTGTAAGAAAATAATAAAAATGTAAAAAGAAAAAATTGTTTAATTTTTTATAATATTAAAAATACTGGAAGAGGTGAAAATTTCAATTACTTTAAAATTTTTTATTGTCTTTAAAATAAAAAATGCAGAAAAATTTGCAATTAAAATTAATTTAATTAAATCTGAAATTTTTACCCAGATTTTTCCATCATTTTTTAAGTTCTCACTTCTCACACTGGAAAATCTAATCATTCTTTTTTCTGAAATTTTTCATATTTTGGTACAGAACTGTCTTTAATCATTTCGATCTCTGTTAATTTTAATTGCAGTCCTTTCAACACTTTTTCATTTTAAAGAACAGAAAATTATTTAAAGAAATTAAAATGTCCACATGAATTCTTCAAAAATCGTAGGAAGAAAAATCCAATCGCATTTTTTTAATTTTGTTAATATTTGGGTTTCTGCAATTATTAATATTTTGCAGCTCTGTTAATTTTAATCGAGACTCTTACCAGACTTTTCCATTTCGAAGAGCAATAAATTATCTAAAGCAACTTAAATTTTCACCAGAATTTTTTCCGAAGTTCTGATGTGGGAAATACTATCAAATTTATTTTCCTCAATTTTTTAATATTTTTGGTACAGAACAGTTTTTACTCCATCGCAGCTCTGTTAATTTTCCTCACTTTAAAAATCCGACAATTAGTTTAAACGTTTGAAAGCTAGATTTTTCCATTATTTTCAATATTTAACAGCTGAAAATTCATATGTGCCATATAACCGAAGAATATCTACCTGATGAATCACAAAATTGTGTTAGATTGAAGTAGATTCGGATCGTTTAATCATTTTAAGTTTGTTGTTTGGTAAAGTTGTTTCAATAGTTCAGTAAAAAATTGTATTGTATTTTATTCAAATCAAGAAAATCACGACATGTTAATTGACCTAATCCACGATGTTTTGTATCAGTTTCCCAAAGATTGTTGGAAAGTGTATGTTATTTACTAAAAAAGTAGTGATAGAAATCTTTAGGATGTGTAATAATTGACAAGAATGCATTTTTCACTCTTCTTCTACATCCCCTGTAATCGACCATTCTAAATATCCAGGTGAACTAAAATAAAAACTTATTTTTAGAACGTTTAAAAAACATAGTTTATACTTAATTGAGTAATCGGTGTCGCGGACTTTAGTTGCTTTTCTGTAAATAATATTTGAATAGATCATTTCTTTCAAAATAAGTGACTGTTCGCAACCACCCTGTATATAATGAAAAAAAATGTGGGCAGACCGAGTCTTTCGGTGATCGGCGGACGCGTTCTACAAACAGAATCTGAAAAGAGACAAATTCTATGAAAGTAACGAGAGGACAAACTTTTAAACTAATTGTTTTCAGTGTAGTTTGAATTGGTGCCTAAATACATTTCGACTGTTTGCTCTGAGGTTTCGGAAGTGTTTGAGTAACGTTATTAGGAAAGCTGCTTAAAAGGTTGTCCACGTCGTCGCTCATCGTTATCAAAGAGACCGGGAGCCTTCGCAAACAAAGAAACACTCGACTTTCTACCGGACTTCACTTTTCGATCGGGGTTTACAAATTTATTTCGTGTTTTTCGGGTCAACGAGCCAACCGGGCAAACGTTTTGGTTTGCGAGAAAAACTCGCTTGGTGCGCTACTGGCGAGATTATAAGGAAAAACTAATCGGGATTTTATTTCTTTAGTTTCCTTGTCATCATTTTTTAGAATATTTTCTGCGTTTGACAATAAAAACTAAACTAACCTAACCTAACCTAACCTAACCTTTTTTTTTTTTCATTACCAGACACATTAAAAAAGCAATGACGCCGTACAACTTAAGTCAGGAACAAAAAATTAAAATAATAAATAATCTATTCCCAGAAAGTGATGAACAATTGGAAGACGACTTAAAACAACATACTGCTCCTAAATTTACCGTGGAGGAAATTGTGGAAGGAATGAAAAAAGCTTAAAAGTGGAAAGTCCCCAGGTATAGATGGAATACGCCCTGAGACGATTAAAATATCTGCCGAAACGTCACCACTATTCTTCCAAAAGGCACTGAATGACCTCTTAGAGCGTCAAAGTTTCCCCTCTCAGTGGAAAAGAGCCAGAGTTATTCTGATACCAAAGGGTGGAAATAATAAAACCAGCAAAGCGGTGAAGTATAGACCTATATGCCTTACAGATACCTTTGGTAAGCTGTACGAGATTTTAGTCAGGGAACGGTTAGAAAAAGAATTAGGAGATAGGAGAGGAATCTCTGAAAATCAATACGGATTCAGAAAAGGGAAATCGACCGTACAAGCAATTTCAGCCGTTCTTAAATCTGCTAAAGAAAACAAGGAAAAGTGGGCTGCTCTAATTTTATTTGACGTCCGAAATGCATTTAATGAAGCTAATTGGAATATGATTTTGAGAAGGCTAAAAGAACTAGATATAAGTGGGTACCTAATTAACATAATTAAAAACTTTTTTGAAGGAAGAACTATAGAGTCGGGGAAAAAATGGGCAAGAAAAGTAACGGCAGGCGTTCCACAAGGGTCAGTTCTGGGTCCGACATTGTGGAACGTCCTATATGACGGAGTACTAAGGCTAGAACTAGGTGCAAAGTTCAATAGCTTCGCATACGAGGATGATCTTGCGCTAACAGTGGGAGGAAGAGACAAAAAGGAGCTAATAAACGAAGCTAACTTGGCTATGGATAGGATTGAGAAGTGGGTGAAAAATCACGGGTTAGAACTAGCGCAAGAGAAAACGGAAGCAGTAATTATCCATGGGCCTCGAAACAAAGCAGAAATAACATTTAGAATAGGTGAAATTGCAGTTACTCCAACGAAGGAGCTTAAATACTTGGGAATATGGATCAGCGAGAATGGAAGGCTCTGTGAGCATATTAGGAGAACTACAGCCAAAGCAGAGAAGACGGTAGCAGCTTTGACGAGAATACTTCCCAACGTTGGAGGTCCTAAGGATAGTAAGCGTCGCGTAATGTACCAGGCAGCTCAATCTGTGCTTCTGTACGGAGCTCTAATATGGGAGCACACTTTAAATACTGCAAGATATAAGGAAATTATGTTGAAGGTGCAGAGAAGACTACTACTTAGAGTGACCTCAGCATATAAAACGGTTTCGGCTGAAGCTGTACAAGTGCTGGCAGCGGTTCCACCAATAGAGCTCCTAGCAAAAGAAAGAGCAAAATGCGTATCCTGCACGGAGAGGATAATCGAGGAATCTGGTGATCGGGAAAGGGAGAAGGAAATAAAAGAGGAAACCTTGGTTAAATGGCAAGAGCAATGGGAAAGCGGGAGAAATGTAGCAGCATGGACGAGGAAATTGATTCCGCGCATCAGCACATGGTTAGAGTGTAAACACAGACGGATTGACTACTTTTTAACACAAGCGTTTACAGGGCACGGCTCCTTCGGGACATATACCTATAGAATTGGGAAGACACAAGATGAGTCCTGCGCATACTGCGGAGAAAGGGACACTCCAGCACATACTTTATTCGAATGCCAATATTGGAATACACACAGGGAGCAGCTAGAATTGGAGACCAGAGGAACAGTGAGGGAAGACAATATAGTGGAAGAGATGGTGCAAAGTGAAAGGGGATGGAAGGCAGTACATCAATTTATTACAGAAGTTATGAGGAAGAAAGAAAGCGATGAAAGGATACGACAAGGAAAATAGGCAATATAACGCAATTATACCTGGAGGAAGGTCTACACGACGGTGCCCGGGTATATGGTGCGAGGAGAACACGGAGGGGTTTTAGTCGGACTAGCGCCCGACACTACCTGTTGCATAGACTCAGCGACCGGTGCCAAGCGGTTTCCCCTCCAATGAAAAAAAAAAAAAAAAACCTAACCTAACCTAACCTAACCTAACCTAACCTAACCTAACCTAACCTAATTATGGTCCCATATATTTAAAATTCAAAAGATAGAAATTTGGTTAAGTATGAGAAAAATTGAACTGATTATTTTGATTGGCCTTTTAAGTAAATTTTCTGCAATTTCGAATTAAAAAGAGCAGAGGAATTTGCTGTTAAATCTAACGGAGTCGGAAGAGATTAAAAATAATTTTGTATTCAAAAATGCAAAAATTAGAAACAAACATTTATTTTTATAGCCGTTGAAAATGCTAAGAAAGTTTAGCTGAAAATATCAATCGCTATAAAAAAAATTGTGTATGGAAAAGAGCTCAATATTAAGAGCTGTAAACGATTAAAGACAAAGATGTAACAAAACATTCAAAATTTAGAAATAAAAGTGGGAAGACTTCAAAAATTTTGTAAAAACTGAAAAATCTCGTTGCAAGTTTCAAACTTTTATAACAAACAATCTTTCAATCAAATGAAGCCGAGATCAAAATTGAAAAAGCAATTAAAAATTTGGAGAATTTTTATCTTTCAAACTATGTCAATAATTGAAAAATCTGGCTTTCAGTCGTTTAAAATAATTTTTTACTTTTTTGGAATGAGTCTTTGCAATTAATTAACACAGCTGTAAAGTATCACATATTTCAGAAAAAAGTTGGATTAGAATTACCCACCTCCATACTTTAAAAATACTGGAAAAATCCATTTCAAAATCTCTTTGGGATAAATTTCTGCTATTTCAAATGTGGAAAATTGCAACAATTAAAATTAATAAAGCTGCAAAAGATTTAAGACAGCTGCATAGATATCCAAATATTAAAAGTTTCATAAAAAAAAATTCCACCACAGCACTTTAAAAATACTGGAAAATTTCAGGTAAAAATTTCAGAATAAAATGTTTATGAAATTATTAATAATTATTTTTTAATATTAAAAAGCTAATCGTCAAATTTTGAAAATGTACTTGGTACAATTTTGTATTTAATAGTAGATCTCCAAGTATTTCAACTTCTATATATAAATTCAATTTAAATATTATTAAAATTCTAACCCTTTAACGAGAAACATTTATTATATTATAATAATAATTTTATCACCTAACGTCAATAAAACAATGCATTACCATAGCGATTTGCGGCATTAAACAAATACTTTATGTTACTCTAAAATAAAGAACTTTATGTGCCGCTAATATTTATAAATATAACCATAACAATATATAGAAATCACGAGCGCATTAGTACGTGGATAAGTTTCCAACTAAAAAGTTTCGTGACGAATTATTTACCGAAAATAATTATAAATTGTTGCTGTAGGCGATAAAAGTGTGTCTAGTGAGTTTATCGAACTTGTCTGTCACAAGCCTCGTTCTCTTCTCTCATTCGACTCACTCTCAGGTTCATTCGATAAAAAATAACTTTACTGACTTGGTACATGAATAACTAATCATGACTCTTTATAACATTATGTACAAGACATCTACAAAGTGAGAATAGTTGTAGATTGAGAAGAAGAAGTTTCGAAAGACGTCAAAGTCATGTTTTTAAGATACAAAAATGAAGAAGAAGATGTAAACTGATATCGTTCAGGAGTTTTTATGAATAAAAAGACTATCCTCCTAAAAAATACGAAAAGTTCATAATTCCAACCGGAATTTTTGTAGAGTTCGAAGGTTGAAAAATCAACTGTAACTTTTTTTATGAAATTTTTAATATTTGGATTCAATACTTTCTTTAATCCTTTGCTACTCTGTTAATTTTAAGGCAAATCTTTTTGTACTCTTCCATTTCAAAGAGCAGGAAATTATCTAAAGAGTCGTAAATTTTCACATGGATTTCTCCACTATTTACAAAGTTCTAAGGCGGAAAATCCTAATCTACCTTTTTTCTTGTAATTTTTAATACTTGGGTAAAGGACTGTCTTTAAACCTTTGTAGCTCTGTTAATTTTAATCGCGACTTTTTCAACACTTTTCCATTTCGAAGAGCAGGAAATTATCTAAAAAGTCGCAAATTTTCACATGGATTTTTCCAGTATTTACAAAGTTCCGAGGCGGAAAATCCTAATCAACCTTTTTTCTTGAAATTTTTAATACCTAGGTACAGAACTGTTTTTAAACCTTTGTAGCTCTGTTAATTTTAATCGCAACTTTTTCAACACTTTTCCATTTCGAAGAAGAGGAAATTATCTAAATTTTCCTTTCTTAATTTTGATCATTTTGATTCAACTTTGTCTTTAAACGTTTACAACTCTATTAATTTTGAGCGAAACTCCTTGCACTCTTTGGATGCATACATTTTTTATACCAACTGATTTTCATCAATTTTTTTTTAACAAATTTCAATAATTTCAGATGAATTTTTTCACACGTATGTTTATAAATTTTGAATATTTTAAGTACACAATTGTCTTTAGCCGCTAGAACTCTATTAATTTTAACAACAAATCCTTCCGACGTATTTAATTCGAAAATCTTGAAAATTTGTTAAACCAAATAATAAATCAGTAAAATTTTCCTCTACTTTTAAAATGATGTGGCTGAAAAACTGAAAAAAAATTTATCAACTGCCAGTTTTTTTTTTATTTTGAATATTTTGGTTCGCAATTATATTTAATTACTTGCAATTTTGATCTCAATTTTTCCCCTCTATGTAAATGCGGAAAATTTTCTTTTATATTTGAAATTTCCCGCCGGATTAAATCAATATTTATAAAATTCAGAAATTAAAAAAGAACTTTTATTACTAAATTTTTCGAGAAGAAAATAATTTTAGGAAAATCCCACAATACAAGGAAATCGATCAAATAATCCAATTTTTCAAATTTTGAATTATGTTCATTTACATTATTTTTTGATATTTTGAATGAAAATCTTATTGTACGCCTCGGGCAGCAACCAAAAAGTGTTTTTAAAACACTTTAGTATATCCTAAAATATCCAAAATCAAGAATAGCTAAAATATTGGGCAAAAATAGTTTCTCAGTTTTTTAAAAACACCCTATAATTCAGTATATTTAATCTAAGCCTCAAATTCTCTAATTTCGATCTACGGTTTTGCAACCATTTACGAATCACCTTGTAACTAATTTTTTTAAAGGTAGAAAAATAATTGCACCAAATTTGCTAAGAATAATCCACATTTCCCTCCTACTGCACACACCCAAATCCACTAATTTAATACATTTATCCCGCTTTATAAACGACCCAATCTCCAAATTCACTTACCAGTATCCATCATTATTTCACACCCCACAAACACCACAAAAAGTCAAAAATCCAACCAACAAAACCTCCTTTTTCCACTCACTTAAACCTTTCGCAACGTTTTGTAACACCGTGAGATTCTCACTCAGTAAAACTTGACTTAACCGTACCATTAAAAAAAAGTAACTACTAATGATTAGCTACAGCACCGAGTGTGACAAATCTCATTGACCATTTGAGTGGAACTTCACGGTTTCCTTGGAACTCGATGTTGTGGGCAGGAGGCACCGCCTCTTTTCTTATAAAATGGTTTGTTTCGACGAATGGAGATGCGGCAAAAGGAACCGGGGGCGGAGCTTCGGAGTTATTGGCGCGCAATATGGCATGCACCATCTGAAAATCCAAATGCTCTATGAAATTAGGATTTGCTTGGGAAGTTTTAACTGTTCGTTAATGATTCTGTAAGAAGGATTAATTGGGATTCTTTCTTAGATTAAAACGGTTGTTTGTTTGTATATTCGCTAATTCGTGGATATTTACGGACTTGTGGATGATTTTGAGGAATCAGTCAATAATAAATGTAAAACATAAAATGTACTGACCTTAAAATTCTTTTGGGCAAAACAATTGTTATAAAAATATTTAAAAGTTTTTGGAAAACCGTTGAGTTTTAAGATACTTAAGTAGATTTTATATTTTATATTTATCCTTCAAGTAATCTTATACCACATATTTTTCATATTTATTGCATTATATCCGTGTGTATCTAATGGATGTTTTTATGTGAGCAAGTGTAAGAATATTTGAAAGAAATAAAAGAAATAGTATCTTTAGTATATCTCAGAAAGCAGAAAACACATTAAAGGCAAGCAAAATATAGAAGCCGATACTTCGTCATGCTTTAAACATTTGAATTTTATTTTTCCCGAATTAATATAAATAATGATCACTATGGAATTATAGTGAATTGAAGATTCTTTAAATCAAAAATAATGTATATACACATAATGAGTCACTCAAAACTAATTAAAAAATTTTTAGCTTTTTTAAAATTTAAGGAAATAAATTTTACATTCTAAATACAATTGAAAAACATTTTTTAAGCATTCCAAAATACAATCTCTAATAAAAAGAATAAAAATTTGAAGGAACAAGGTGTAGTTTTTAAAATTTTAATATAAAAAATATCAATTTTGTTAATTATTTTAATTAAACAAATGTTAATTTTGTTTAAATATAAAATCAAAAATATTCAGTAGAAAAAACACATTAAAGGGAACAAAATATAGAAGCCGATGCTTGGTCACGTTCTAAATATTTCATTTTTACCAAAATTAATACACTCATGCACAAAATTATCGAATATTATCATTATCATGGGCATTTAAAAATAATTTGAAAAAATTCTACTAAACTGGTCTTTGTTTTATGATGATGGTAATTGAAGTTCCAGGAGGGGATATTTTTTTTTCCAGTTACTATAATAGTTAACTTCAATGTAAATATTCTTCATTTTCGTAACATTTAGCACTCTTTTTTTCACAATGTTCATTTCATAAAACTTTAATATTGTTCACTAAAAAATTGTAAAATAAACTATTTTTACCAGTATAAAGTGTTTAACTGAATTCGTTCATCAAAATATATTTTTTCAATAAATATATAAATTGTAAAATATTAGATATTTTTGTCCATGGGTGGAGAATGAAATAACTTCCAGAAAAATATAAGTCAGACTCAAATAGATCACAAACAATAATAATTGATTTTCCAGTATGAGGCGGAAAATCCCAATCAACCTTTTTTCTGAAATTTTTAATATGTGGGTACAAAGCTGTCTTTAATCTTTTGCAGTTCTGTTAATTTTTACGAAAACTCTTTCCAAATTTTTCCATTTCAAAGAGCCAAGCAACTATCTACAGAGACATAACAAGGATTTTGCCATTATTTTTAAAGTTCGGAGAGGGAAAGCCTGTCAAAATTTCAGATTTTTTAATATTTGAATATAGAGTTACTTTATTACTTTTGTTACTTTTAATCGCAGCTCTTTCCCACTTTTTTGTTTCAAAAAGCACAAAATTATCTAAAGAGACTAAAATCTTCACCCGATATTTTTCAGTGTTTTTAAAGTTCTAAGGCGGAAACCTTAATCAACCTTTTTTGAAATTTTTAATATTTGGGTACAGAGTTGTCCTTAAACATTTGCAACTTTGTTAATTTTAATCACAACTCTTTCGGCATTTTTCCATTTCAAACAGCGGGAAATTCTATCAAGCTTAAAATTACCACCTAGATTTTTCTAGTATTTTTAAAATTTCGAGGCGAAAAACTTGATTAAACTTTTTTCTGAAATTTTTAGAATTTAGATAAAGAGCTGATTTTAATCCTTTGCTTCTCTATAAATTTTAATGACAATTCGTTTTGCTCCTTTTTATTTTAAAAAACAGATGATTATCCAAAACAACCAAAATTATCCAGCGAATTTTCTCAATATTTACAATGTTTAAAAGCGGAAAAATCTAATCTATTTCAAAAGGGAAAATGAGTATTATAATAAACAACATAATGAAATAACGTTCAAGAAAATAGAGCTCACAATCAACTCAGAAGTAACAAAATAAAAGAAAATGTACTAAGAAAAGAAAAACGTGAATGAATGGCCAGATAACAAAATTAAGGCCATTGAACAAAATAAAAGAAAGGTAAAGACGAAAAGTTTATCAAAAAAATAACAAATAACAGCAAAATAAAGTGCTCAAAGGAAAAACAAGTCGCGCAAAGAACAAATAAGCATGAACAATAATCACAAAAGATAGATAATACAATTGATACAATACTTCAGGGAATTATTAATAGAGCTAAAAATAGAGAGTGAGAAAATCATTGAAATAGATGAAAAACAAAATAGGTAAACCTAAACAAAAATAACATATATCTAGGTACTATAAAGAGTTTGAATAATTAAGAACCTAAAGAGAATATTTTTGAATGATTTTTTAACTTTAAACTGTTGGAACCATTCTAAAATAGTTTTAGAACCCTTATAACAATCCTAGAATGGAAAAATTTAAATAGAATCGTTTTTGAAAAACGTTACATTTCTAAACTAGTACGAACTATTATTAAATCCTTCTGAATTAGTTTTAGGTTAACTATAAAAGGTTTGAATTATTTAGAACATTAAGTGAATCGTTCTTGAACGATTTTATGGTTCTACGTTATTAAAAATCCAAACACAATCGTTCATAAATAGTTTTAGAACCGTTATAATAATTTCAGCTTAGTAGGAATTCAAAGAAAACAATTGTTGAATAGTTTTACTGTTTTTGAACAGTACAAAGTATTCTCAAATAGTTCTAACATATAAAATTTCTTATTGCAGAGGCCGAAAAATCTCTAATGAGTACTGAATTAATAAAATTGTTTTTATTAAACCACAATTGAATTCTCAATATAATTTCCATAAAGAGCTCAGGTGATATCTGAAGGTTTGACATATTATTAAAATTTATTCGATAATGTCACATATGGTATTATAATAATTTCTATTGTATTCTTATTCTTAGGAACTAATTTTTCAATAACCAATTTAATCTATAAAATTAAAGAAATAATTGATTTGTTACATGTTTAAGTTCTTTTTAATTAGCATTTGTATAAAATGTTGTAAAATTATAAGAAATGCGTGGCATAATTATAGAACGTACTTTACTTAAATTGATATTTAAAATAATATAAATGATTTAAAAAATTTGGTACCCTCAGGTTTAAAAAAAGGTCTGAAATTTCATAGTATATATTATTTTAAATAAAAACATGTTCTATTATTAAAGTTTGTTATATTATAATATTCCGATGAATGAATGAAATTTTAAAAATCATTGCAGGTAGAAAAAATATTTACATCTTAATTGTCCCTATTTTCAATTGTTAACAAATTTCCTTTTGCGTTGTAAAATATTTATATACAGGACGATTCCAAAATGTTAAATAAAAATTTCCAGTTATGTATATCAATTTCGGGAAAAATTAAATACAAATGTTTAAAGCGTGACGAAGTATCGGTTTCAATATTTTGCTTCTCTTTAATGTGTTTTTTCGGCTGAATATTTTTGATTTTATTATTACCAAAATTAACCTTCTTTTATTAAAATTATTAACAAAATTGATATTTTTTATATTAAATTTTTAAAAACTACATATTTTTCCTTCAAATTTTCATTCTTTATATTAGAAATGGTATTTTGGAATGCTTAAAAAATGTTTTTCAATTATACTTAGAATGTAAAATTTATTTCCTTAAATTTTAAGAAAGCTAACATTTTTTTAATTTCCTTTGAGTTACCCACTATGTGTATAAATTATTTTTGATTTAAAGAATCTTCAATTCACTATAATTCCACAGTGATCATTATTTATATTAATTCGGGAAAAATAAAACACAAATGTTTAAAGCGTGACGAAGTATCGGCTTCAATATTTAGCTTCCCTTTAGTATGTTTTTGTTGCAAAATATTTTTGATTACATTTATAACAAACGTTACACTCTTTTATTAAACTTTAACAAAATTGATTACATTACATTTTTTAGAACTACACCTTTTTCTTACAAATTTTAAGTCTTTATTAGAAATGAATTTTTGGAATACTTAAGAAAAACTTTTTTCAATAAGGTATATAAAATGAGGCAAACATAAAAAATACTGATTTCATTGAAGAAAATTTTAGACAGCAAAGTTTGTTTACAAACGGACAATTGAGCGCATTGAAATGGCCGTTTTCAACTAGCGTATCCGGCGAACAAAATTAAAAATCCATCTTGTTTGAGACGAGCAGTCTACGTCATTAGCGAGTGAAATGAAGCGTCGAAATCGAGTGAAACGCCGCCGCCATGAGCGTTAGCGCCGTCGCCAGATGGCAGCCCTGTCGAACCAACATTTTGACTTATGAGATTTGTATTATTCGCCATTTATCAATGACACTGACATCCGTGCCGGGATTCTCGTTTTTTTATTTCAGTACGATTTCAGTTTTCCGTTCAACGCCGATAATCGAGACCATGTTTAATGCTCCAGTTTAGTTTTGTACTAGTTTTATAACAGTCACTCCAAAATTGTGGGTCACGAATATGAATTGGTTTTTAAGAATGCCAACGGTTTTGATTTAAATATTTAAAATGTATAGTTACAGCGACAGAAAAATTGATTTTTTCGTCAAAAAAATTGTTTTGTAACGGTTTGGTTGCAATGGTGAAGGCCACTGCCTGAAAGAAAATCATTGGCTATATGAACTTACAGGAAAAGACCCAGAAACCTAACCTAACTGCTGACAGCGAAACAGTTTCCCAAATATTCTGGTAAACATCAATACTTTTCTGGAATATTCGAGAAGACAAGAACAGTGTAACAATTGGAAAAAGTAGAATATGTTAGATTAAATTAAAACAAATATCCGTAAATACGATTCTTGTACTTTTTATTATAAACAACTCCACCATGATAGCACAACTTTTAATTTACTATTTCTTGTATTTTTGCTCCATAAATGCTTCTGATTAGTCTACTATTCCCCAAATCTTTTTTCTAGGTTTAACGATTGCCTATATATTTTATATACTCTTGTAATTTTTGTTCTATTTTTTTGGTATTCAGTTTCCTAGTTTATAACTTTTTTTATCTTTTCTCTCATTTATTTTTTTCGTTTATCTGGGTTGGTTTCTTTCTCCTTTCGACATAAAATCATCCCTTCTTATTCGTGGTTTTTCTTGTAACCATAACATCTTTCACAGCTTCGAATTTATTTTTCTGTATTAATATATAATTCTTCTTCTTCGATTTGGAGCCTTTAGTTATAGAGCAACTATTTGGTCTAGAGTTAGTTAGAGTGAAAAGTTGTACTTGAATTTAAACATATAAAAATTGCTAGTGTTGATTCATGTTTAACCATTAATACATTACTCTTAAATCTAAACACAAACAATACAACTACGATAATAAGTACATTATTAATCCTACAAATGGTATCACGTACATTGGAGTTCATGTCAATAGCAGAAACGCTGAAACGAAAAAAATAAAACCAGATCTACAGAGAAAGGAAGCAAAAGCTCTATTGAAGACTTTTAAATCGAAATCGGTATCAAGGAAAACAAAAAAAGATAAATCTGGGTTGGAGATGTGGATCATGAATCAAAAAGAAAAAAACAAATAAACGGTTGTAGAAAACGTACCTACGGAAGAACGAAAGTTGAAAGCTAATAACGGAGAAGATTTAATCAAGAAATAGTTGTAATCCAATTAAAAAACAAAGACAAAGATTAAAAAAAGAAATGGTGGATAGGGGCGATGGAAAATTACCTCGACAGACTGAATGAATGTGAATGCGAAAAAATGAATATACGTGAATGGAAAAGAATAGTAGGAAATACTAAATTATGGCGTATCTCAAGGGTCATATAAAAAGTACATCCACTGTTGTTTCCATTGTGTTATTAAGTGTAGGTTTGTGTTTGATGTCAATGAGTTCTTTTGCGTAATGTGACATTTCTGGTTGTTTTAATCTATAAGCTCGTAAGTGCTCACAGTAGCGTATGTTAAAATTTCTTAATGTCTGGCCAATATAGATGGCCTTACAATTTTGAAAATTTATTAATTTTAGGTTTTGCATTTAATAAAAATGAACCTACATTATTTCTTACTTTAAAAAAAATATAGAAGATGTATGAGATATAATTTTTGATATTATGTTTGAAATATATCCAAAATATGTAATAGTAGAAATAGTAGAAATAGTACAAATTGAGATTAACAATTAAGACAATAGATGACATTTGTTTTAATTAACTCAAATAATTATTCCAAAAAAATATATCGTAATATTAAATTCTAAAGTTTTCTTTCTTTTAATGTAATTCTTTGCCGAACTTTTGGCATCCTTAACTATAGATTTTTCATGTCAAGTTCGGATTGCGCGTTCATTTTAAAATCAACATAATTCAATTTTATAATTTAAATTCCACACAAGAGCCGTAATGAGACAAGAGAAGAACAATACGAATTTCTAACGATCCACCAGATGAGTTGAATTAAACAGACCATTCAAGTTTCAATTTCCAAAATAAAGCGACTCTTGTTCAAACTCACACACTGTTCTTCGTTTATGAAATAATTGTATATGTATATAATAGTCGAATTAACACAGCTATTAACTTAAATCAAGAGTAGACGGTAAGTGCCCATTATTGTAAATATATAGTTGCTAGATGCATCAACTGTAAATGAGTAATTACGTACATATAACACAAATGTTTGTTAAATCTAATACATTTACTTCCAAATAAAATTATACAAATTCAGATAAGAAGTGAAATTGCTATTTTTAACATAATACTTTTACAAACTTTTGGCAACCTAAAGTATACATTTTTCATATCAAATCAGACTACTTTAAATAGATAGTTGCCAGTTGCATGAACTGTAAATTAGTAATTACGTACCTACCTTAAAATCATCATTTAATAGGCAACTACTCGCTCGTGTACTATTTATTAATAATAACAAATGTGTTTTATAAATGTATGCAACTAAATTAACAAGCTGTCACTACATTTGAAATACGTGCAGTTTGTATTTGATATTCATTTATCTTTGTAGTACAAAAGTTATAAAGGAGTAAGCGCCCTTAACTATCTGAAAAAAAAAATAAAAATAGTAAGTACCATAATTTAAGTTTAGGTCAGGTTAGGTTAGGTTATTTTTTTAATACGTATTTTTTAAATGATAATTATTATGAATTTTTTTAAATTTGATGAATATTGATTTGCTACAATTGTAACTTGATCATGCTTTAAGTCATATTTTCCTTTAAAAGACTTCAGTATATAATTTTCTAGCATTTTTTCTTCTTTTTTACTGTAATTACACACAAGTTTGAACCTAAATTAAGCAAACTTGTAATCACAACAGAAACGCCTTCAAAACCCTTTTTTCTAAATGAAACACTCTGTATCATATATTTTTGAAACTGTCTCAATTAAATATAATGCTTATGATCTAGATATATAAGCATAAGGTGAAATTTGAAAATCTTCAGTAGTTCCTTTAAGAAAATAAATGCATGATTATGTTTTATTTAGTTTAGGATAACACACTTTGTGTATACAAATTATTAGGAAATTAAAAAGTCTTAAATTTACCCTATTTACTATAACTTCGTCGTGGTTACAATTTATATTAATTTCGGGAAAATTAAATACAAATGTTTAAAGCGTTACGAAGTATCAGCTTCTTTATTTTGCTTCCCTTTAATGTGTTTTTTACAACAAAGTTAATGTTTTTTATTAAACTTTAACAAAATTGATACTTTTTACATTAAATTTAAAAAATTCCACATTTTTCATTCAAATTCAAATTTGTATTAGAAATGGTATTTTGGAATACTTAAAAAAGCTTTTCAGGAAAAATGAAATTCAAATGTTTAAAGAATGACGAAGTATCGGCTTCTATATTTTGTTTCTCTATAATGTGTTCTTTTTTGCTAAATATTATTGATTGTATTTTTAAACAAAATTAACGTTCATTTATTAAACAATAACAAAATTGATATTTTTCCTTCAAATTCTAATTCTTTGTATTAGAAATAATATTTTAAATTACTGTTTTTCAATTATACTTACCACTAAAGGCAAAAAGCTCTTAGGAGCTATTAGAAAATTAAAATGCGAAGCTATTCCAGATCTCATAGATTTCTTCATAATCAAAATTTTAACTATACTATAAAAATGGCTTTTTTAGAATATATTTCAAATATTAAATTGCTAGGTCAAAAATCAAAATTGAAGCCGTCTGTCCTGAAATTATTTGTTATTCTAAAAATACGTACTCCGAAAAATATATTCCAAGTCATTGTCGACAAACTTCCAATTTGCAGGCCCGTTTGTTTGTTACATCTCATTATGAAAATAACCATCAGCGATTTTACTTTCTTCGATTTTTTGTACCAATCTATATCGTATAATACGTCGCCCACAGTGTAGCACTAAAAAACAGGTAAGTATTTCAAATAATGCCCTGTATATTATTTGTTTGATTGAAATCCTTAAACTACGCAACACTATATACAAACGTACATTTACTGAGTTGTGTATTGTTTTGCATAACTACTAGGTAGGGACTACTTACTTTTGTTAAAATTTCGTTGGCATACCAATAAAATACCGCTAATCTTAGCAACATAATAACAGCATACCCACCAGCTATAGCTCTAGCAAGTATAAAGGTTTCTTCCTAGAAAATCGTAAAAAAAATATATTTCAAAATACAAGCACGACTTAATAATATTGACAGAACATTTTGACATGTTTTCATCATTGACATTTAACATATTTGACAGTTTTTTTATTTGACAGCTGAAATATTTGACATTCCGATGTTTTTCCTCTCCTAATACTTTGAATTCGAGGCCTCGGTTGTCTTGAAACGTTTTCTTTATAGTTTACAAAATACAAGAAATTGAAGTTGAAAAGTAGTAGTGAAGTGTCAAGTTGAGAATCACGTTAATTTATAATTCAAGATTTAATTTGTTAGAGGCAGTTGTGAAATTTTCTTGTAAAAGTTTGTTAATTGTTCACAAGTTAAAATATATTTGACTTTATTCAGGTTTTTCTCATTAACACTTGCTATATTTGATATTTTAGAAGTTTCTAATATTGACAGCTGCAGCATGAAGCATTTGGCATTTTGGCTGGTTTTCATTGTTAATAATTGGTTTATTTGACATTTTCTTATTGACAGTTGACCTATTTATCATTATAACAAAGTGTTTATTATTGACAGCTGAGTTATTTGATATTTTTAATGGGTTTTCGTCATTAATAGTTGTTGCTATTTTTGATTATTGGCTGCTGAATCATGAATCATTTTTCATCTCAACATACTTTCCTTAGTGACAGTTGATCTATTTAGCATTTTTTATAATTGACAGTAGATTTATTTCATATTTGGACAGGTTTTTATTATTAACATTTGATTTATTTAACATTTTTAATTTTCAGCAATAATCGTTGACATTGTTGACCTTCTAATAAAGCGTTTATTTTTGATAATTGATTTGATATTTTTATAGATTTTTCCCAATAACACTTTCTTTATTAAACATTTTACAAGTATTTATCATTGTTTGCTGAATTATTTGATGTTTTGCCACGGTTTCTTATTGACACTTGATATATTTGACATTTTGACAAAGTTTTCATCATTTACAGTTGACTTGTTTAAAAGATTTTCACCATTAATAATTCATACATTTGACGTTTTAATAAAGTTTTTATTATTGACAGTTAATTTCTTTGATAGTTTCCATCCTTCCTGACACCTGACACATTTGACATTTTATAAAGTTGTCATTTTACTATACAGATTGTTGCTTAGTATCTTTTTTAAATAATATTAGACTTACCATTAAAAAAATTGACAGCATAGCCAACTGAAAAGAACTTTGAAGGAAATCAAAAAGCATCACATTTCTCATTGCATTGTTAAAATTATTAATGTACCTAAAAAGCATAAGCGTTTTGTTATAAAATTAAGAATTCAAAAAAAAAATTATTCGCTAGTCGAATTCAGTTTAATGGTACTATTATAGTTGTTCCAAGTAAATGTTCAGTAAAAGTAGATTAATTTAATAACATCTGTGTGTGTGGCTAAATTAATTTAAACTTAAAACTAACAACGACGGCTAGTTTCGGTTAAAATGCCATCTTCAGGTTTAAAAATTGCTATACAATATGCACTAAACAACGTTAATAATATAAACAGTGACCACAACAACTTACCACAAAATAAAACAAAATGTTGCACAGTGAAAAACAGGTTTTTTTCAATCGTAATTTAAATTTGGAGTTTCTAATTTTATTTAATAATTTTGCGTCAAAATTTCATTTATTTTTACCATTACTAAACTTGTTTTTCATTGTGCAACATTTTGTTTTATTTTGTGGTAAGTTGTTTGGGTCACTGTTTATATTATTTACATTGTTTAGTGCATATTGTATAGTAATTTTTCATCTTTTAGACCTGAAGATGGCATTTTAGTCGAAACTAGTCGTCGTTGTTATTTTTAAGTTTGTATTAAACAGTTGTGGTAAAGATTTTGGATTTTTATTAGAAGTTTTATAACCGCATTCGAGAATATGGATAATCTTCTTCAAATTACTAATGTAATGAGATTTTATTAATTATAAAGTCAACCTGCAAAAAATTCATTTAAATTTCGAGGAAACAGGAATTTTTCATTTTGGTTCATCTACATATGGGAGATTGTCCAGATATTCTAGAACACCCTGTCTGAAAACCACGCTTTCCAAAGTACCTTATTATACGTTGATGTTCAAAAATGCAAAGTTGCATCGTCACAAAATCGGCTCTATCCTTATCACAAGCCAATTGTTTACCAATTTTCTTGCTGTAGTTTTCAAAGTTCTCGAAAATATGTTTCAGTACGTCAATTTGGCCTAAAACGTATGTAATGAAACTGTAAAGTAATACATCAGTACCGTAATTGCACAAAAGGCAAGCGGAGCAGCCGATTTCTTCCCAAAGGTACGCACTAAGATGGTACTTGTGTTGATCAAATGGGAACCATGGTTGCAATGGTAGTGGTTTTTCCAAGACGGTTTCGTTGGTTTTTGGATTTACGTACAATACTCTCGGTGAGAATACAGGAAAAATAATGTATAGATACAAAGCAGAATCTATAAAAGAGGAAAATGTATTTTCCAAAAGATTCACCCACAGATTTTTCACTACTTTGTACATTAAAAATAAGCACATTACCTCCAATTTGGGAAATCCAATAATAAAAATTCATTTTAACATTTTTTCGGACATTTTCCTGATATATGTTAATAAGATTCTGATCGTTTGATTTCATTATTTGTTTTTCTTTCGACTTCACCTCCAGAACCAGCTTCTGTACGTTGGGATTTTTTAGTGACACCCAACGAACCAACCCTAAATAGACATTTTTATTAAAAATGGATCCTATACAGGACGTCCCGGAAAAAACAAGAAATTTTTCCTGGGGCACTCTGTGTATATTTTTAATTTTTTACCAATGACATACACCGTAATCGAAGTGAAGTTATTTGTGATAATTTTCAAGTTGAATCTATATAAAAATACGAGTAAGATTTCGATACAATTACAAATTACGAAGAATAATGCAATTGTAAATATCAACCAGGCATAAATCAGGTAACATCTATACATTGTCGATTTTTTATTGAAAATCAGAGGCCAAGCGCCACAAAGAAGATTCGAAAATATTGCCACTTTGAAATGTTCTATTTTTGGAACCTACAAATACAAATTTAATTATTACACAAATCATTTTATATATATTTTACCGGAATTTTCATAATATTTTGAAAAACAAAAATTGTAGCCTCATTTATTTTGGTTAAATCAAAAAATATGACGTAACTATTATTAAAATTGCAAATTGTAAAAGTGTAAAAAATTTTGAAAGTGAGTTGTTTATAATAAATTGAACTTAATTATAACAAAGAAAGGGACTCTGAACCAGTTTATTTTTTATCTTTGCAAGCATTAACAATCATTTAAATAAATTGTTAACATTAAAAATAAAATTATTAAAGGCGCAATTGCTATTAGGTCAAACTTAAATTTAAAATTTGCACCCCATAAAGAACAATTGCAATTTTTTAAAAATATACGAATACGTGTTGATTTATGCTTTAAATTAAAACGCACCCTGTGTTGTATTGCAATAATTTGTTTGCTTATATTTTGAATGTATTTTTGTTTTATGTCGAATTTATAATTTTATTATTTTATTTTATTTTTGTTTAATTTGCGACCAACCTTATTTTCTGTCAAAAAATTTTAATAGTTAATTAATAATTCAATAAATTTCTACACTTACAATTGGCGCCCAACGTGGTGCCAAAACAATTATAAAAAAAAACTTTCTTAATAAAGTGTCAGCAAGAATATTATCCCGATCAGATTTGGTTTATGATAGTTAATTGGAGTTATTTTATAAAAAAATTTCATTTTTTACTATATTTTACATTTTTAATCTAGGGAACCAAAAAATCATTCGTCCTAGAAATACAGAATGTTTCATTAGCAATTTTGAGGTTGGTTAACTATGACTTGGGGTTGATCTTAAAATTATTAAAATTTTGAAAAAGTTTTTTTCAAAATATCTAAAGGATTCTAATACAGAATGTTACAGACTGCTATAACAATTTGTGAGTGTTTTTAAGTGAAATAAAAATTCAAATTAATTATTAAAATTAAGTGAAAAAAATTAATTAGTTGGTTAAAAATTAAAAATGAAATAAAATTAGAAAAATTCAACATAAAATAATTATAAATATTTCATTCCGTTTTCGAAAAAAAATTAAGTAGCAACCATTTTTAGTCTATTCTTTATTTATCCAAGTTCTATTTTAATAGGTATAGAGATGAGCAAATTTATTTTTCCGAAAACGACAAAATAGGAAAAAATGTATTATTCGTATTCAATAAAAATTGAACAATCTATTTTTGATCAAAATATCTAAAATTAATTCTCTAGTCCCATTTTTAAAAACTTTTCCATATTTTGCTCTAAAAAATCACAACTCAAATATTTTTGTGCAATATTGAAGAATCACTCAATCAAATTTACTATTTTTTTCTGTTAAATTAGGAAAAATATTAATAGATTATTCTTACCAACATATTCTTGCCTCTTGAATAAATTTTAGTGTAAAACCCAAGGAATATGTGAACATAATAACGCGTAGAAAAATCCAATCGATTTTTAGTATTTCCTTATTATTAATTTTAAAATAATATGATATGAACATGCAATCATTCTGTCAAGCTAAATAGGGGAATTACCAAACTTTTTTATTAGAATAAAACTTTCAATCCATATAACTTTTTAACTACATAATTTCAAATTAGAATTATTTAATTATATACAATGGGTATACTTATACAAAAAACGGAAACTTTTCTAAAATACTTTTACCTATATATGTAACACGTGTTAAGAATTATAGTATATAATTGCACATTGTAATAATCAAAGATTATAGAAGTTAAGGATGAACGCCTTATTTAAAATTAAAGATTTAAAATCTGATTTAATTAAATTAAAAACACTGTGTTGAAATCGAAAAAATTGGCTAGTATTGCAGTTTCGTACGGAATTAAGGTCAAGTTTCAAACATTGTTTAGTACAAAGTCAAATTGGAGGCGACTACAAAAAATTAGCAATTAGCAAATGTTGAAAAGGCCGGACCAACACAAATAAAATTCAGAGAGAGCGGTCAAAAATATAACTTTTTGGAATTCATACAACATTTTATGAATGACAGATTTTGATAATTTTCTCCAAATAATTTAAATTCAAATGCATTAAATATTATATTTGAAAATATATTCCTTGTTGATATATTTGCATAATTTTCACTCAAATCTGGGAAAGCCAGTTTGCTTTTTTATATAATTTTCATTAAATAATGCAAATTTTTCATGGAAAAAGTTTTTAATTTGCAATATTTATAAAAATACATAAACATTATGCTTGATAACGATAACAAAATATGAGCCTTTCAGTTCTTAATAAATTCTAGTTATTAATTATTTACATTTTTAGTTTTGGATACATTTGAATTGTGTACAGAAAATATTTTTTCTAATATTTTTATCATACTAACGTTATGAATAAAGATAGAAAAACTTTAAATTGTAAATTCTTATCTTTCTCTAATGGCATAGCGTTTGCCAGTGACATTGTCCTTAATTTCTTTTTAATATTTCCAAAACAGATTTAGTATTCTACTAAAATTTTCTATTTTGAAAATAATAATGTTCGTAATGGGCATCTGAAGTGAAACATTTTTATACAAGATGGCCTAGTTCGACATTTTTTGAGTGAGGCAAAGCTTAAGTTCTACTTATTTGTTAAAAAATTTTGTATGAAACACTAGTTTTTTTGGTAATTATATTCTAACAGAAAATGATAGTATTGGAGCTGTTCTACAACCTGTTTACTATTAAAGATGTGACTAAATTAGTTACAATAGAGCAAAGTAACTACCTTGTAGCACGTTATCACATGTCAAAGAATGAATGTCAAACGTTAATAAAGTGTCAAAATGTCATATATAAAACAGAACAGAGAATATCAACAATGTAAGTCAAATAGCAAAGAATGAATGAAAAGAGTCGAACCTTAAGGCGTCGAAAATGAAATGTCAAAATGACATAACCAAAATCTGAGATTAAATAGCAAAAATCTAAAGCAAATGGCTAAAAATGAACGAAACATATCAAAAATGCGTTAAATAACAAAGAATGAACATAAATTAAGAATGTGAAATGTCAACATCACATTTTTAATGTCAATAAGGAACATCATATGTCAAAAAAAAACTTGAAATGTCAAAATGAAAATTTATAGCATACAAGGTGTACTAACATTTAAAGACCTAAAACTTGAAATACAGCATTAAAGTGAATATGAAAAATTAAAAATAAAAGCAAATACTGTAAGTAAATGTCAAAAACTGTATGCAAATATCAAACACTGTACGAAAATTATACAAAAATATGGACATATGTCCAAAATCACGACGCAATTGTCCAAAAACTATAAGCAAATGTCAAAATATGTACGTAAATGTCAAAATCTGACCTCACGTGATATTGCAGTTTGCCGAGCGAAGCAAAACATGGGTTCTTTTTTAATAAACTGATTGACTCTATTATTGATTAAGAAAAGTACCTGCAAATCAAAACTTTCAAAATTTAACAAGACTGAATACACTTTATCGCGAGAGTACTTTTCGAGTCTGATGCTAAACTACAAGAGTTTTTATGACTTACGGTTTATTAAAGAATTTGGCTTTTACAAACTAACCATGTACCTCAGTTCGGAGAATTTATTGGGAAACAATTCTAAAATACAACCTCCTTTATGAAAGGAAAACCCCGAACAAAAAAAACCCTCAGCTGTAATTCAGGCTCTACGAACTATGCTCATTATTTCAAATTACAATCATAAACTCGTCTGTGGTGTCATTTGAAGCGTCAACTCATATTTTTAGTATTACGTTTTTAAAAATGAAATTGAACATCTGTTACTTCACCTTGAAATCCGTTGTATATTTCCGCGAACCCTTGTATTTAAGATTTATAATATTCCGGCCAGTATGTTCTTTAACTATTGAATTTATAAATTTGGAAAAAACTTTTATTGAAACATTCCTAGAAAAATAAAAATTACTAGCTTTATAGAGGCGGGTCTGTTACACTATACTTCATGACGATTTGAACTTAAGGAAATGTTTATCTTAAAAATATTATTTGCTCATAATAGAGGAAATTTCGACGAAATGGCTCTGGTCGTGCCGGGCTCCCAGTTTCTTCCAAAAATTTTGGTGCAGCAAAATTAAATCAATAACTGATATATCAATATTTTATTTTCAAAGAATTTTGTTATTTTTGTAGTTTTATGTCTGATTACTTTTCTTTTTGAGACTTAGTTCTTTAACGTTTCTGTTTACGAATTTAATAGTATAATAAATTTCCCAATTATACACGTATATATAAAAATGTTACTTTTTTTTGTTTGTTGTTAAAATCTTCTAGACAATTCGTACTTTGCGACAGTTTTTCATCGCAAAGTTGTTTTTTGATATTTTCATAAATATTTGTCAGTCGCTTCAATTAATTTTCCATTATTTTGGTACGCCACTGTTTCTACCACGTGTAAACGGGTTGCCCCTATATAAACTAAACTGATCTTGGTTCCTCGAATTTCGACATGAATTATTTAACAAAAATTTTAGTAATTGTCTGCTTGACGCGGTGCTTCGCAGCCGAGAGTCTCCAAGAATTCACAAATTATGTAGCAGCGACTATAAAACAATTGGATTCTTTCAAATTCCCAACGGATAATAAGAATTTGTTTTCTACGTGCGAAGCCAAAATTCAAAGTAAGTACAGTTTCGAAAAAAAAAGTGAAAAAAGTATTTTTTTACATAGTGTCAACTGTTAAAATAGCGAAAATCGTCCAATGAAATTTGTTGTTAAACTAGACCAAATTCGTTCCTGAGGATGGTCGTATATAAGACCAGAACGTCGGAATTAGAAAAATACATTTATGTTTTTTCCTTAAGAACAAGTTCCCACTTATTAAAATTGTTATTTTTAATTGTATATATTGTATATAGTTATACTGATTTTTGTTTTGAATGATACTACAGATAAGTAAAGAATTTAAAATTATTTTTTACATTTAAAATTGATGTTATTACATCTTTTAAAATACTATTCAATTACTATTATCTTGTTTTGCGATAAGTATTTTGTTGTTGACCTTGTGACAAAATCTAAGAAATTTAAAATTTTGGACGCAGTTTAACCGGAAAATCATTAACCTACATCTAATTAAAAATATAAATATATTGTAAGGGGATTTTTATTATTAAAGAATTAAATAATATATATAATAATAAATAAATAAAAACACACAATAATGGAATTTGAGATGGCAGTGATTAAAAAAATTCTTTAATAGTTGGTTGAAACAAATTAATAGTAAAAAAAATAAAATCAATTTTATAAAAAAGATACCAAATAACATGAAATTAATTTAGAAAATTTCAAGGTTAATTGAACGAATAATCGAAATGAACAATTCTTTAAAAAATTTGACGCAAAGATAGATAAAAACTTATATTGGAAACTTTTTATTCAACTTTAAGCATAAAGTAATGTTTTGACTATAAATCAGAAATTAAAATTTTTACGTTTTTATGTTACTTTGCTAGTTCACATCAAAGTACATTAACATTATTTTGAAATTTTAAAATTAAAGCTAACCAAATTTTGAACCACAATAAAATATCAATCATATTATTATTATTGTTATATTGAGTTTATATGGAATTTTCAATGAATTATTAATAAAAATGAAGATATTTGAATCTTAAATACCAAAACCTAAAATAATTAATAAAACCTTAACAAAGAATATACTGTATTAAAAAATATTTTAAAGAATAAAGAATGAGCTTTTTTAATTTGCAATTATTTTTTTCTAAACAATTATGTATGTAAAGATATCAGATTTTAAAATGTAGAAATATTGCAAAATTTTTCAATATATCGAAGAATTTGTTATAAACTAGTTTTTTTAGAGGGCTGTGAAACCAAAAATCTATAAATTAACTGTCACAATTTGACAGAAAAGACCTGAATTTTGACCTGTGAAGGGTCAATATCGTCGAAAATTAAAACACCCCTCGTTAATAATTCTAAAATTAATATTTTTATCGAGTTGGATTTAATTGAAAGTTTCATTACAAAGAATATTAATGAATCACCCTCTACAGCATAGTATGTAGTTGTCGATATATTTTAATATAATAGTGTTTTTGTTTAATTCAATTCAATATTAAAACTGTGGTCATAGTAATTTATTTTTGAGTGAGATTCTAAGTAAAAAATTTTTAAATGAATTTTTTCCATATAAAAATGATCTCATTACACATTTTAAAATGTCATCCAATTGTTAATTACTTTGTTTATTTTCATTTTATTTATAAGTATTTTGTTGTTGAATTGATTTAACTTAAGTTTAGTTAAAAATATTATAAATATAACGTCTTACGATATATTTCCCATCATTTATACCGAGTGTTCTAGTAATCTTACACCAAAATTTTAGGATTTATTGGGTGAAATATGACAAAAAGTTTCTCTAAACACTCATTTTCCTGCTATATTTATAAGTATATTCATTATTATTATTATACATTTATGGGGTTTTCGATATATTTTTAAATTATGGGGCCCTCTTTAATCCGATTCAATATTAAAACTTTTTTATTTTATTAAAATTTTGTTTCTGTTTAAATATCCAAAAATGGTAGCTGCCATGCAGGATTTTCCAAATTGGTTACGAAAAAGAATTAAAGACACATGAAACAATTTTTGAACTGTCATTCAGAAAAATTTTTGTAGCTATAAAAAAATGGAATCTATTGAAAATTAATAAAAAATAGTTGAAAACGAAACAGATATTGGGACAATTTTAAGCCAGAAGAAAATGACAAAAAAATATCTAATGAAGTTGTTGATACTAAACTTGCTAAATTATTAAAATCTCAATAACTAGAGATTACTAAATAAGAGAAGATGAAGATGATGAAAAGGAAGAAGATAATATTTCCAGGGATGATTCAGAGCTAGAGAAAAATTTGGCTCAAACAGTACCATAAGCGAACAAAAATAAAGGGGAACAAATATTAATTGACAACCCAAAGTAGGAAGAGAAAGCTAAAGAAGACAGAAGGAAAAACAGACAAAGGAGAAAAAAAGAATTGTTTAAGGAGAAAGAATCAGGTGGCAGATTACTTAACAGAAAAAGAAGAAGGTAATGATTCTAGAAATGAACAATTTTTAATGATAGACAGTTCCATAAACCGAAAACAAATAAAAGAGGCAAGCTAGAATTGAGAGCCAAAAAAGAAAGAGAAACAGAAATAGAAAAAACAGAGGCAGATGAAGGAAGAAAAGACAGAAAACTACAAGTCTGTTAAACGAATAAAAAAGTAGGAAGCAAATTATTTGGTAGAAATATTTTTTCAAAATGTACTGACTGCACCTGAAAAATGTTTGTTCTTTACGATTTTTTAATAGTTTTGATTTTTTTATACTATTTAAAAAAATGTTTCAAGAATAATTCTTCTAAAGAAAATAAAGATGACGTTAATGACTAACAAATACTTGATTTTTATATATAAAAACCAAATTTAGTGTCTCTAAAATTTGGAACTTTATTTTTATTATAGAAAAAAGATTGATTGTTGATAAAATAATCTTGAATTTTTTTTTTCTATTTAACATTGATGCCATTTTATCCTTCAAAATATCCTATTATTTATATATTTTTTTTTGATAAGTGTTCTCTTGTTGACCTTATATAAATATCCAAAAAAATTTAAATTTAGCATACGTTAACCGGAAATTTCTTTTACTTAAAATTAATTTAAAATATAATTATATTTACAACATACCGGATTTCCTACTGTATATTTCTCCATCATTTATAGGATACTTCATTAATATTATATAAAAATTTAAATGATTTATTAAGTCAAAATATAAAAAAACATATTCTATACACTTTGTTTCCTACATTTAAATTTACTAACGAGTCGCTATTGGTTTTATAACCTTGAAATAGTTTTTCTACCGATCTTGAATTTTGAGAAATAAATAACAACAATAGATAAACATTTTTCAACTTAATTTAACAGGTTTTGTTAATTAAGTTTTCTTCTTTTTGGAATTATCTTCTTATTAACGTATTCAACAGAGCAAGTTTTTGATTTACTACATTTACGTATATTAATTAGACATAATATAATGAGTACGTTAATCTTTATCGTTGACAGGATGATAATTAAAACCGTCTGTTTTTTTTTAATTACCTACATTGTAGCAAAATTAAATAATAATTAAAATAATTTTATAATTGTGTCTTCATCTTTTTTATTTTTTGTTTCTTGATATCGTTCCCAGGCTATTTTTTTTTTCTTTGACTATAATCTTTATTTATTCGTTCCATCATAGTAGTAGGACTAGGCCGATTCTGGACAACTTGCAGAAACTGCCACCAGGGGCGTTGGTGGCGCTGGTGTCGCTGGTGCGCGGTAAATTCAAATTTCGAGAGCGGCCATGTTTAGTCCAATTATGTCAAAGTTCCGCAAAGTGTTAGTAGATGGCGTTGGTGGCGCCAAAGTTCCACAAAGTGTTAGTAGATGGCGTTGGTGGCGCCAAAGTTCCACAAAGTGTTAGTAGATGGCGTTGGAGAGCGGCGGCGGCCATGTTTAGTCCAATTATGTTAGAGTTCCACAAAGTGTTAGTAGATGGCGTTGGAGAGCGGCGGCGGCGGCCATTTTTAGTCCCAGAATACTGGTCTTGAACGTGTTGGCAGTTCAGCCAAAAAAGAAGAAGTCATCTGTCACCTGTCACTAGAAATACTGGTCTCGAACGTGTTGACAGTTCAGCCAAAAAAAAAGAAAGAAGTCACATGTCACCTGTCATCTGTCACCTGTCATCTGTCACCTGTCATCTGTCACCTCTCATCTGTCACCTCTCATCTGTGACCTGTCACTAGAAATACTGGTCTTGAACGTGTTGGCAGTTCAGCCAAAAAAGAAGAAGGCATCTGTCATCTGTCACATGTTGCCATAAGGGCACAAAGCGCTTAACTTCGCTGTTATTGGTCCAATTGAATCGTGGAAAAAACAGACATTATCTATGAGTGACGTAGATGTCAAATTTAAAGAAAAAACATGCGCAATGAACGTTGCCATAAGGGCACAAGGCGCTTAACTTCGCTGTTATTGGTCCAATTGAATCGCGGAAAAAACGGACATTATCTATAAGTGACGTAGATGTCAAATTTAAAGAAAAGCATGCGCAATGACCGTTGCCATAAGGGCACAAAGCGCTTAACTTCGCTGTTATTGGTCCAATTGAATCGCGGAAAAAACAGGCTTTATCTATGAGTGACGTAGATGCCAAATTTAAAGAAAAAACATGTGCAATGAACGTGGCCAAAAGGGCACAAAGCGCTTAACTTCCTTGTTATGGGTCCAATTGAATCGCGGAAAAAACAGGCATTATCTATGAGTGGCGTAGATGTCAAATTTATGAAAAAAATTGCTTGATCATGATTGGATAATTATGTCACGTGATCTAGAGGGGGTTATTATATAATATTTTGCATTTTATTAATAAAAAAGATATAATTTTTGCCAATAGTGTTATAATATTCCTCCGAAAATTGAACTTGCTTAAGTTAAGTAAATTTCAAAAGCTAAACTTCAAAGTGTTAAATTACTCCAAATTCAAGATTTTTTAAAATTTCTTTTTTTCAAACTAAAAATTTTTTAAATACGACCCTGCAATCTACATTTTCTGAAAAAATTTAAAAACATAAACTTTTAATAATTTAAAATTTTTTTCAAACTAAAATTTTTTAAATACGGTCCTGCAATCTACATTTTCTAAAAAAATTTAAAAACATACTTTAACGGTTATACCGGATGAAGCCTCCCGATAAAAATTAGATATTGCTTTAAGACATGCATCGTCAAGACAAACATATTTGGGAAAAAGTCCTTAAATTTGAAGAAAGACTCAAGCAACTTCGTAAAGATATTAAACTGTACGAAGACAAAGAAAACGCTATAAAGCAGTTGGGAAATTTAAATTTGGGCAATACAAGAATACCGAAAAAAGTACTATGTTGCTGTTACCCGTTAAGACGAATTCAACCAACACCAGTTCTTCCGATGACGCCGGCGTCAAGGATGGACAATTAAATGGTGAAATTAACAAGACATTTACAATATCGTGCCTCACGTTATCTGCTATATGTATTTTGTTACTAAAATTTCTTTATAAATGTATTCAAAGAAGGTTTCGATCCTCATGTAATGTTGCAATAAACAACTAAAAATATGCAAAAGGTGTTTCATTAAAACTCAAAAATTTTTCATATCATTTATTAAAAATCAAAAAAATTTCATTTCACCATGTGTAATATTTTTCGAAGAAAAACAAAAAAATTGTGCTGAAAGAGTATATAATAAAGAACGAAGCGTTTAATTATTTTTTTATTATATTCAATTTACTTGGTAGGTACATTTTATTCATAAAAAGATATAATTTTTGTCAATAGGGTTTTCAATTGTTCTTTTAACCCTACGCTGGGACAGGGTATGTTAAATAGATTCCAACTAAATTGTCCAGCTTCAACAACTTTTTTCGTATATTCACTATATTTGTAATATACGTTTAAGTTTTTGTTGAAAAAGTAAATGAAACCATCTATATATCTAAACGCTGATGTCAAGTCCATCGGTATACCGGGAAATTGATCGGTTATACGTCCACGACTAATTATTTCTCCAGGATCATTATTGTATTCTACATAGGAAACGTTGTTATAGAAAACAAAAGTTCTACCACTATTTGATTGAAATAACGCATTAATATAAGCATCTGAGGGCACAGGTAAATAATAATCATTTTGAATATTTAAATTTGGAAATGAGGCTACATAACATTTTCGATTACCAAACGTTATTAAATCCCCCGCTGAATTTTGAAAAATGTGAGAAAATGGGGTCGAGGAAGTCTTAAGTTCATTGGGTAGATAATTACTTAACGGCTCGGGACTTGAAGGTATGAGCATACTATTTAAATCAAATTTCCACAAAGATGTATTAAATCCGACGTACAATCGATAATTAGGAAACGTTGGAGCTGTTGCAAGAAACATGAAATCAGGCGATTTAATATTACATAAATTTTTGTATTGAAGCGAAACAGTCATCGGCGTCTTAACTGAAGAAGAAGAAGAAGAAGAAATGTGTTTTCGAGTGGTTGGAGGATAAATTGTACTCGTTGTCGTTGTCGTTGTTGTCGGCGTTCGTCGTCGTCGTGGACCATACAAGAATTCTAATGCATTCTTATCATCTTCATCTAGAGGAGTTAACTTTTGCTGATACCATGGAAACATAATTGCAGACTCTACTTCACTATGCCCTAACCCAAGGGTGTGACCGATTTCATGTACCAACACCATAAGAAAGCTTACTTGACCATCAGGAACATTATCATCATCATCCCCAAAATACCATTGCTCGCCAGCATCCATATGAATTTCAATACATCCATTAGCACTAGGAAAATGTGCGTGAGCCAATATTTTCCCAGGCCCATCAAAGTTTTGTGGACATCGATGGTGACCTGTACAGCTTTCTCGAAAATCATGTTTTTTGGGTACGACGGTTATAGTAATATCGGGTTTCGGTGTTGGAAATTGAACTAGTTGAAAATTGAAATTGGAATCACGTTCCCATATTGCAAAAGCCTTTTGAGCTGTTAAAAGATGTTCCGAACGGGCTTGAGGAAAATACCATCGCAAACTCGTTTTATTTTGCCATCTTGATATCGTTGTAAATGAATTTTTACCAACAGTACATCTAGGTTTATTAATTAATTGAATAGTGGCAGCGTTCAGAGTTCCATCCACAGGTAGATTATATTTTTCTTGAAAATTTGCTAACACATTTTTAAGGCTATCACCTACGATTTCATTTTGATTAATGTAGCCAAACCGTTGCAAAAATGATACAAAATATTCTAGAGTAACGTTCGCAGAATTTGCGTGGGCTGTTAAGAGAAGCAGTACAAGTACTTTACCAACACACATGTTGAATATAAATGAAAATGTAAGAAATGTGTACGTATATATATTTTGCATTTATTCTTATAAATTTTTTAAAAAGAGAGAGAGAGAGAGAGACTTTTAATTACCATACAGGATGAAGTCAAAAAGGTCACGTAAACGCCACGTAAAACATCAAAAACGTCACACACGTCACGTAAACGTCACACACCTCACGTTTTACGTCACGCACCTCACGTTTTACGTCACGCACCTCACGTTTTACGTCACGCACCTCACGTTTTACGTCACGCACCTCACGCACCTCACGTTTTACGTCACACACCTCACGTTTTACGTCACGCACCTCACGTTTTACGTCACGCACCTCACGTTTTACGTCACGCACCTCACGTTTTACGCCACGTGAACGTCAAATGTTTAACCTATTTTTTAGAGATACACTACAAGTTATTATTACCAATGTAATATAGTTAAATAAAGTGTAAATAAAATTTTATGTGAGATGCTCCTTTGTAAAACCGGATTATCTAGCGCCACAGTTATGCAAATGGGTACCTAATTTGTGCAACTTATAAAATTATTGCATAAGACTTTTCACAGACGTGCTGTTACACGTGTCACCCCCTCTTGTAATAATGAACTCGCCCACGAGCGCAGCCATGTTGAATTTTGAAAACTTAAAAACAATACGAAATTATCAAAACCGCGAATGAAGTGATAACCTAGAAACACGTATTTTATTGAGAACGAGTATTTCTTAAAACATCGCGAAAAAGCCCCTTTTCACGTGAACATACCGTGATTATTAGACCCCCACTCACTTTTTTATCTTTCCATTTGTATATGTGGTAACGAAATAAAACAGAGAGTACAATTAACACAAGTCGTTCGGTCCTAAACAATCGAGATGGAAAAAATTGAATTTCTTATAGGTAAAAGAGCTGTAAATAAAATATTGCGTTTACCTGTAAAAGATCTTTTAATTGAACAATGGAGTCAAGAAACTAGAATATCTTGTTACATCCTCTACATCGGTGATGAAGTTGCAGCGTTCGCCTTATTATCAAGATGTGATTTCGATCCATTAGGACAACATGATGTTCCCAGAATATTAAATTATATATATACATTTGACAAACACAGAAGAAAAGGTTACGCATGCAAAATAGTTCAACATCTAATGAAAACAGGGAATCAGTTTACAACATTTTGCAGCAATCCGTGGTCAGAAGGAGTCTTTACAAAATGCAACTGTACCAATTACGGTGAAAATAATTATTCAATAATGTTTAGATATCCTTAATAAATCATATTAAAACAAAAAAAGGTTTTTAATTTATGAGTAAAAAAGGTTGTTGAATGAAAATTAAACAAACACTCAAAGTGGATTGAAAAATGTTGATAAGAAATATTCTTTTTTATTTATAGAAAAATCCGTTAAATGTGATTGTACCATAAAATGGGAAAGCTAAATACCATTCAGGCCTAACACACTGAATGTGCTATGGAGTTAAGAAATATAGAATCCCCACCCATTTTTTTCATACTAATAAATATTAAGACTTTCTCCGGTGAAGTTAGTCAGGCAGTCATCATGCAGTTTACAGAAGAATCAAAAGTGAAAAATATCTATTTGGGTGAACAAAGGTTCTACCTGAATAAATCGAATACGAAATATGTCGCAGTGAGTCTGTCGCATGATTTAAATTTTGCTCCGTGTGTGAAAATATCTGCAAACAAAGGAAACTGTATCGTGTTTAGTGAAAAAGAGTGGAAGGAGTTTTTATCCTTCAAAGAAACTATTGAAGATTTTATAACAGCGGGAAAGGAGGAATCAATAGATGTTAGCCGGTTTTTGTTACAGTTTGAAAATTTTGAAAGCATTACTGTTTTGAAAGTATTAACTGGACATGCTACTGTCTGGTTAGGATCAATTTCCCTTTCCGAGCTCTGGAGATGCTTACCCTTAATTACGCACAACATTGAAGTATTAAAAAGCCAGCAGTTTGTAGGTTCCTTAAAAATTTTACAAATGGCGGTTAAAAACAAGGAAGATATCATCAACACAGCTCTTACTACAATGGAGCCTATAAAACAAGCGCATCCGATTACATATAGTTTATTACTAGAACTTATATTCAAATACCCCGATGTTCTTAAAGAAAAGATATGAAGAAAGTAACTTTTAATGAAGATTACAATCACGTTCACATATGGGAATCATTAGATGTTGAAACAAGTGATTGGGAATCAAGATATCTTAATCAACGACGTTTTAAACGCCGAATAGAAGAAGCTACTAAAATTATTAATCCCGTTTTAAATATAACTCATAGAAATAAAATGTATAATACTTTACAAAATAAAACATTTAAACAATAGAATTTTTGTCTATCCAAGACTGATTTTGTATAGAATCTTATGGAAAATACGAACAAATTTAGCAATTCAAGGGGCCTTTTTTTAATAACCTTCAAACTTATCGTTGTCCCTCATAGTGGGGGGTATATAAATACAAGTGGGTGCGAACCTACATTTTATTCAGTCGTGTGCACCTACAATTTAAATCAACCAACAACAACATGAGTAGTCAAGATAGTGGTTATAGTTCTTGTGAAATTGTTTTTGAAAGTGACTCGGCATCGTCATCATCGTCGCCGTCGCCAACACCTCCTTCACCTTATGCAGTGTCGCTTAATGATTGTGTTGAGGAAATCGACCAAGCTTTAATTTCATACGAGTATGCTGCTAAATTGGAGCGATACCATCTACTGGAAACGAATTTTTCCCTAAGAAGTTATGCACTTTTGTGCGGAATAAGTCCGACCAGAACCTTTACTCCTGCAATAACGCTAACACCTTTACTTCGACCCGGAAGAATTTCGTTTGGTACATTTGAGTGGACTACTTTTATTGAATTGCTGCGTCAGAGATATGATGACTTTTTTCACGAGAATCTACCGTCACCTCCTGACGAATACGATCCTGTAGTTTTCCCTTGTGGAGACTTTAGTAAAGTTACTCAATTAGTGTACGACGATACCAAGTTTCTACTTGCAAACAAACATGGAGTCGAGTTCTATCTGGACGAGGATGATGTTTCCGACATCCTTGAAGCAAATTGCAATTTGGTGAAGAACTACATTTCGTTGCTAGAAGACTTGAACTTTAATACATTCTACTGTAATTTAATAGACTCTACACGAGCTTATTTTGCTGTTAATTTCAATAGTATTTGTGTCGACGACGACGATGACGCCACTAGTAGATTTAATACTTTAATTTTAATTTGTGCTGTTATGCCAAATTGTTTAGAAAAAAATGCTCTACAAGAGTACATGTATTACTATAAAGATGATGTAATTAATGATATATTAAATCATTGTTCAAATTAAAAAAATGTACCAAGTTTTTTGAAATAAAACACTTCTTTCTTATATTTTATTTTTTATTACCCAAGCAAACTACAAACAATACAGTAAGCAAACATACGAGTATATAACTAATACATAAAAACTATAACTAATACATTAGGCACATAGTTCAGTCTGAAAATCGCACTCGTTTATTTTCATGTAAATCTTTACAACAAAACCAAGCTAATAATCAGTAATCACATCTTAATTTATTAAAATTTTGAAAAACTTTCCTCGTTAAAGTCCACGGTAGAGGCGATTGATAAATGAATCTGATAACATTAGGAATATTTTCACAAATTTTTTTATACTTTACTGCTAAAGAGCATTTTCGGAGGTGAGTACTAATTAGTGATAACCATTTATGTTTATCTGAATATGCAATATTATGTTTAGTTTTAAGGAGGTCTTCGATTTTGTTAAAAACGAGTGCGAAATCCATGCTTGAACTAACCTAATTTTCTATTCTATTTTGAAAAGGGTCCTTGGAGCATAGCTCTTGGATATCTCGTGCAGGCCAATAAAAATTAAACTGAAGTCCCCTTTGTTTAGATCGTCGATGTGGTTCTTGTAAATTTCGGTAGACCTTTTGGGCAGAAAGGTGACGTTCTCCTCCAATTCCACTAGGATGGATTCCCCTCCAAATTTGGATTTGGTGAGCTGAACGTGATAAATTTTATTTGGGATGTTGGGTTGTAGGTCCTTTAGCTTAATTATGGGTTTGTTTTCGGTATCTGTAGATGTGGTAAATTCGTTTAATTTTTCGAGAAAACTCATCTAAAATAATAATAAAAAATGAAATACTAGCATGAAAAAAAACCCCGAAAAAACACTTACTTTAAAAGTTTAAAGATGACGGGAGCAAAAAAATGTAGATCACTGGTACAAATTACTGAAAAAATCAAAAATTTGTACTGTCGGTTATAAAAATTACAAAAAAGTTTTTTAAAAAAATTAACATTAAATGTACTTACAATAACCTCAACTGGAAACAGCTCACTGAATACTAACACTGGTGAAGAGACTTTTTACGATTGGATTGTCGATTGATGTACTTCGACTTTTATAACCCCTCGAGAAAAACATCACATTATCTGTGGGAAGATAACTAAATTCGTTTCGTAGTTGTATTTTTTCGTGTTATCTGTCTTATCTAATTTTTATCCAGGAAGCTACATCCTGTGTGAACGGATGTAGATGTTTGTACTAGAATTTGTTTTCTGTAAATGTGGTTTTATTTTTTCGCGTTATCAGGCTTATCTAATTTTTATCGGTGAGGCTTCATCCGGTATAACCGTTAAAGTATGTTTTTAAATTTTTTTAGAAAATGTAGATTGTAGGGTCGTATTTAAAATTTTTTTCGGCGAGCAATGGTATTTTGGGGATGATGATGATAATGTTCCTGATGGTCAAGTAAGCTTTCTTATGGTGTTGGTACATGAAATCGGTCACACCCTTGGGTTAGGGCATAGTGAAGTAGAGTCTGCAATTATGTTTCCATGGTATCAGCAAAAGTTAACTCCTCTAGATGAAGATGATAAGAATGCATTAGAATTCTTGTATGGTCCACGACGACGACGAACGCCGACAACAACGACAACGACAACGAGTACAATTTATCCTCCAACCACTCGAAAACACATTTCTTCTTCTTCTTCTTCTTCAGTTAAGACGCCGATGACTGTTTCGCTTCAATACAAAAATTTATGTAATATTAAATCGCCTGATTTCATGTTTCTTGCAACAGCTCCAACGTTTCCTAATTATCGATTGTACGTCGGATTTAATACATCTTTGTGGAAATTTGATTTAAATAGTATGCTCATACCTTCAAGTCCCGAGCCGTTAAGTAATTATCTACCCAATGAACTTAAGACTTCCTCGACCCCATTTTCTCACATTTTTCAAAATTCAGCGGGGGATTTAATAACGTTTGGTAATCGAAAATGTTATGTAGCCTCATTTCCAAATTTAAATATTCAAAATGATTATTATTTACCTGTGCCCTCAGATGCTTATATTAATGCGTTATTTCAATCAAATAGTGGTAGAACTTTTGTTTTCTATAACAACGTTTCCTATGTAGAATACAATAATGATCCTGGAGAAATAATTAGTCGTGGACGTATAACCGATCAATTTCCCGGTATACCGATGGACTTGACATCAGCGTTTAGATATATAGATGGTTTCATTTACTTTTTCAACAAAAACTTAAACGTATATTACAAATATAGTGAATATACGAAAAAAGTTGTTGAAGCTGGACAATTTAGTTGGAATCTATTTAACATAACCTGTCCCAGCGTAGGGTTAAAAGAACAATTGAAAACCCTATTGACAAAAATTATATCTTTTTATGAATAAAATGTACCTACCAAATAAATTGAATATAATAAAAAAATAATTAAACGCTTCGTTCTTTATTATATACTCTTTCAGCACAATTTTTTTGTTTTTCTTCGAAAAATATTACACATGGTGAAATGAAATTTTTTTGATTTTTAATAAATGATATGAAAAATTTTTGAGTTTTAATGAAACACCTTTTGCATATTTTTAGTTGTTTATTGCAACATTACATGAGGATCGAAACCTTCTTTGAATACATTTATAAAGAAATTTTAGTAACAAAATACATATAGCAGATAACGTGAGGCACGATATTGTAAATGTCTTGTTAATTTCACCATTTAATTGTCCATCCTTGACGCCGGCGTCATCGGAAGAACTGGTGTTGGTTGAATTCGTCTTAACGGGTAACAGCAACATAGTACTTTTTTCGGTATTCTTGTATTGCCCAAATTTAAATTTCCCAACTGCTTTATAGCGTTTTCTTTGTCTTCGTACAGTTTAATATCTTTACGAAGTTGCTTGAGTCTTTCTTCAAATTTAAGGACTTTTTCCCAAATATGTTTGTCTTGACGATGCATGTCTTAAAGCAATAATCCCTCCAAACGTTATTAATAAATATTATATAATAACCCCCTCTAGATATAGATCACGTGACATAATTATCCAATCATGATCAAGCAATTTTTTTCGTAAAATTAGCATCTACGTTGCTTGTGGATAATGCCTGTTTTTTCCTCAATTCAATTGGATTAATAACAACGAAGATAAACGCTTTGTGTCCTTATGGCCACGTTCATTGCGCATGCTTTTCTTTAAATGTGACATCTACGTCACGTATAGATAATGTCTGTTTTTTCCGCGATTCAATTGGACCAATAACAAGGAAGTTAAGCGCCAATGCCCTTATGGTCACGTTCATTGCGCATGTTTTTTCTTTAAATTTGACATCTACGCCACTTATAGATAATGCCTGTTTCTTCCGCGATTCAATTGGACCAATAACAACGAAGATAAACGCTTTGTGCCCTTATGGTAACCATCATTGCGCATGTTTTTTCTTTAAATTTGACATCTACGCCACTTATAGATAATGCCTGTTTCTTCCGCGATTCAATTGGACCAATAACAGCGAAGTTAAGCGCTTTGTGCCCTTTTGGCCACGTTCATTGCACATGTTTTTTCTTTAAATTTGACATCTACGCTACTTCTAGATCATACTGGTCTTTTTCGCTATTCAATTGGACCAATAACAGCGAAGTTAAGCTCTTTGTGCCCTTATGGCAACGTTCACTGCGCATATTTTTTCTTTAAATTTGACATCCACGTCACTCATAGATAATGCCTGTTTTTTTCCTCAATTCAATTGGACCAATAACAAGGAAGTTAAGCGCTTTGTGCCCTTATGGCCACGCTCATTGCGCATGTTTTTTCTTTAAATTTGACATCCACGCTACTTATAGATAATACCTGTCTTTTTCGCTATTCAATTGGACCAATAACAGCGAAGTTAAGCGCTTTGTGCCCTTATGGCAACGTTCACTGCGCATGTTTTTTCTTTAAATTTAACAGCTACGTCGCTTGTAGATAATGCCTGTTTTTTCCTCGATTCAATTGGTCCAATAATTATGAAGTTAAGCGCTAATGCCTTTATGGCAACGTTCACTGCGCATGTTTTTTCTTTAAATTTGACATCTACGTCACTCAAAGATAATGCCTGTTTTTTCCTCAATTCAATTGGACCAATAACAACGAAGTTAAGCGCTTTGTGCCCTTATGACCACGCGCATTGCGCATGTTTTTTCTTTAAATTTGAGATCTACGTCACTCATAGATAATGCCTGTTTTTTCCGCGATTCAATTGGACCATTAACAAGGAAGTTAAGCGCTTTGTGCCCTTATGGTAACGGTCATTGCGCATGTTTTTTCTTTAAATTTGACATCTACGCCACTCATAGATAATGCCTGTTTTTTCCGCGATTCAATTGGACCAATAACAGCGAAGTTAAGCGCTTTGTGCCCTTTCGGCAACGTTCATTGCGCATGTTTTTTCTTTAAATTTGACATCTACGTCGCTGGTAGATAATGTCTGTTTTTTCCGCGATTCAATTGGACCAATAACAGCGAAGTTAAGCACTTTGTGCCCTTATGGCAACATGTGACAGATGACAGATGACAGGTGACTTCTTCTTTTTTTGGCTGAACTGCCAACACGTTCAAGACCAGTATTTCTAGTGACAGGTCACAGATGAGAGGTGACAGATGAGAGGTGCCAGATGACAGGTGACATGTGACTTCTTCTTTTTTTTTTGGTTGAACTGTCAACACGTTCGAGACCAGTATTTCTAGTGACAGGTGACAGATGACTTCTTCTTTTTTGGCTGAACTGCCAACACGTTCAAGACCAGTATTCTAGGACTAAAAATGGCCGCCGCCGCCGTTCTCCAACGCCATCTACTAACACTTTGTGGAACTTTGGCGCCACCAACGCCATCTACTAACACTTTGTGGAACTTTGGCGCCACCAACGCCATCTACTAACACTTTGCGGAACTTTGACATAATTGGACTAAACATGGCCGCTCTCGAAATTTGAATTTACCGCGCACCAGCGACACCAACGCCACCAACGCCCCTGGTGGCAGTTTCTGCAAGTTGTCCAGAATCGGCCTAGTCCTACTACTCATCATATTGTTCTTTTTAAATTGTTGTTATATTTTCGTATTCTACATAATTACCGTTATTAATAAAGAAGGGGCTTAACGTTTCATTTGAAAATAAGTAAATTTCACAAGAACAAATGTTCCAAAACAACAGGAACAAATTGAAAATCATTCAGAAATATTTACTTAAACTAGTGGTTTTAGAAAAGCAGAAACACAACGGTTATAGAAAATGTTAATAGCGTGGAAACAAACGAAAAAATGCTGTTGGAATCCGTGGCGCCAAAAGAAACTGTAAAAAAGAGAGAAATAGTAAATATAAACATTGCAGGTATAACTGAAGAAGAAATATGAATGTAATCAGCAGTAGGGAAAGACCTGTACAAGAATCAGAAAAAGAAAAGTCAAACAATAGAGATGCAAAAGAAGAAGAAGAAGAAGAAGAAATAAAGGTGGAATCAAAGTTAAAAAAGAGTAACAAAAGACAGAAACTTTAAGGAATCTAAGAACAACTCAAGAACAAAAGAACAAAAAATATTAGCGAAAGTCCGAGAAAAAAATTGAATTAAGCAGAAACAATCGAATATTTTTTAAAAAAGAAAGAAATTACCGAAGTCCGGACAAGTTGCTATTGGAAAATTGTTATATTAAATATTTATATTGGCCAGAATAATAAAAAAAAAACTTTAGTTAAAATACTCTGTATTGCTAGTTCAGGATAATCGAAGGCATGTTCCAGAACAAAGGAGTCAAAAGAGAAAAGTGAACAGGAAAAAGAAAAGAGGAAAAGATTACGTCAGGAAAAGTTAAAAGAAAAACCACTAAAAAGACCAAAATAAACTAGAACGAACACAGAAAATTCTCAATGAAATAGAATGAAAACAGAATAAATATCAATGAGGAAAAATTAGACCGTGAAATAATCGTCAAGGGAAAAAGCAATTAAATAAAAAAATTTCATAGAAGATGATTATGTTATTGTAAATTATTTCATTTTTAAAAATTTCCAGGCATAATATTCGAAATAATTAATTAAGAGCCTATGATATCAACCGAAAATAGTTGGAAAATATTATTTGGAACAAATTTGAGGATATTTGTGAAAAAATAAGCCTCAATAGTAAACAAAAATTCTATAATTGAAAAATTTAGAAATTTTCAGTGATTGTAATTCTTGTTAATGTGTCACAATTAGATTAAATTAGTTTGAGAAATAAAGATGGGATCCGATTTGTATCTTTGAATCAGGATCATTTATTTTTTTTAGAAAACCTTATCTATTTATTTTGTCCAAAGTTACTCAGAAAAATAAATTAAAAATTCGAAAACTTGAATTTAGTTGTTTATTATATTGTCATAAAACTCAATCATATTTAGAAGTAAACCAGCAAAAATACAGCTTAAGTAGTCCAAATTTGGTACATTTACCTCAAAATGATAGTAATACTAATAAAAATCTTGTTAATCACACACATTGTTTTACTTCACTATACTATACTTTGCCCTTTATCTAGATTACGGTCAATTTGACTTCGTTATCATTGGAGCCGGTTCAGCAGGAGCCGTTGTGGCCAATAGACTCTCCGAAATTAATGATTGGAGTATTTTATTATTGGAAGCTGGAGGGGAATTAACCGAATTCAGCGATGTTCCAGCTTTTAACAACTATTTACAACAGACCGATATGAATTGGGGATACTTAACGTCTCCCCAGACGACATGCTGTCAAGGTATACTTAATATTTTCATTTTCATTAAAAAATCAATCAAATAATAAATAATATTCTTGTAGGTATGGAAAACCATCAATGTAGATATCCCAGAGGAAAAGTTCTGGGCGGTTCCAGCACCTTAAACGGTGCTGTCTACGCCAGAGGAGACCCCGATGACTACAAAGAATGGGTGGAACTAGGAAACAAAGGTTGGTCATACGAAGATGTGCTTCCTTATTTCAAAAAATCTGAACGTGTAGCTCTAAAATCTTACGACAAAGAGTACCACGGAACAAAGGGTCTTCTATACGTCAACCACACTTCTCCACCTTCAGCGGTAGCTGAGGCTTTCATCAATGCTAACAAAGAAAAAGGATTACCCGAGGTAGATTACAACGGGAAGCAACAACTGGGAGTATCAAGGATACAGTTCAATATCAAAGATAACAAGCACCAAAACAGCGCACGTGCTTTCCTAGATCCGATCAGGGCCACGAAAAAAAATTTGAAAATCCTAGTCAAAGCAGCTGTTAACAAAGTGATAATTAACAACATGAAAGTCACCGGAGTGACTTTTGTTAAAGACGGTGTTTTGCATAAAGTTAAAGCTAATAAGGAAGTTATACTATCCGCGGGCTCTATAAACACCCCTCAACTCCTACTACTTTCCGGTATCGGACCCGAGAAAGAATTAAAAAAACTGGGAATACCCGTTCAGATTAATCTACCAGCAGTTGGGAAACACCTACAAGACCACCCCCTGTTTGTTAACATGTACTTTAGATCTGATGTTTCAGCTCCTAATCACAGCTTACAAGAAAATTTAGAGCGGTACCGCCAAGGTTTGACGCCTCTTACGAACGGCGCGGGATTAGAAAACCTCGCTTTCCTAAACCTCAAAAATAAATCGAGCTCTAACGTAGAAATATTCACTTTCGCCCCACCGTTCGCGGTACCACCAAACCGGAAAATTTCCTACAACTTCCAGGATAAATTCGGAAAAGCTTACGAGAAATACAACCCAACGACCGACTTCAGTATTCTAGTATCCCTAATGAAACCAAAATCCGAAGGAAGCGTTACACTAAAATCGAACAGTATCCTAGATTTCCCTTTGATCGATATCAATTACTTCTCGGATCCGAACGACGACGATTTGGACACGTTGTACGAGGGAATAAAGTACGTTTTAAGTTTGGAGAAGACAGAAGCGTTTCGAAAGATCAACGCTCGGTATATCAGCGAGCAACCCGGTTGCGAACATTTGAAAGGTAACGATAGGGAGTTTTGGTACTGCGCTTTGCGCCATATGACGTCAACGGAGTACCACCCATCGAGCACCACCAGAATGGGACCATCACCAAGTGATTCGGTTGTCGATGGTGATGGTTTGGTACATAATGTGAGGAGGTTGAGGATTATCGATGCTGGTATTTTCCCTGCGATAACGAGAGGACATTTGAATTCTGCTGTTTATATGATAGCAGAGAAAATATCTGATGCTATCAAAGCAAAATACGGTAAATTATAGGTTTGAATAAATATTATTTTAATTTTGCTTTTTGTTATTTCGTAATTACTAAAACCATTCGCTATTTAACTGTTTTAGGCTTGATTTGCATTCTTACTGAACTATTTTTTCCCATTCTTCATTTTACTGAATGCCACAACGTTTTTTAATCCAATGCTGAAGCTACTTTAATATTATTTTTCAACAAAACTACTATTTCATTAAAGATTTTACAAAAACTGAGGTCAATAACTCATGTTATATCTGACGATGCCAATTGGTGAAACATGTTGTATAAGAATATTTAAAAAAGCTTTGAAAAATTGTGGAAATTTAGGATAAGTATAATTTTTCTGGTAATTCTACATGTATAAGTTTAATAATAAGAAAAAAATAAAATTGATTTGTAACAAAAACGTAATAGAAAATGTATTTTTATTAGATAACAAATTTCATAAAACGATGTTATGAAGTTAAAAAAAATGTCCCTTACGTCTGCAATTTTTCATGTAAAGGAAAACAAATTTTAGCAAAAAAATAAAAGAGAAAAACTAAAAAATGAATCTATTTAAAAAATGTTACTTGTAAGAGATAAAAATGTCATAAAGCAATATTCTAAAACTAACTAAATTTTCCCTTCAATTAACAATTTTTCTAAAAAGTAAAATAATTTGTGGTAGATAAATAAAAGAGGGGAATGTTCTAACCGAAAAATAAAAGAAATAAACAATGTTTTGACAAAAAATGTTATTTTTATTAACAAATAAATTTCAAAAGGCAATATTCTCAAATCATCAAGATTTTTCCTTAAATTTGGAATTTTTCATAAAAAAGAAAATATTTTTTGGCAAAATATAAAAGAGAATATATCCGTTTCTGATAAAAAAAAATTAAAGTAATAATAGATTTTTAACAAACAAAAAATAAAAAATGTTATTTGTAACAGGTAAAATCTTATAAAGCAATATTCTCAAATCAACAAAATGTTCTCTTTCATTTGCAATTTTTCATGAAAAAGAAAAAAATGAACAGAATAAAAAATAGAAAAACGATTTCTGAAAGAAAAAATGCCATTCAAATTAAGATAACTTGGCAAGTAATCAAAAATTGTTTTTACAAATATTAGAAAATAACCTTAACATTGTTTTAAACATAGAAAAAATTTCTTAAAATCCTATGACAATACTTTTATGAATTTTGATTTGGAACAAACGAAATTATTCAAATATTTTTCCTTAATAAAACAGCAAACATAAATAAATCATCTGGTTCGACGTCTACACTAAACGAATTAATAAATCGAGAGATCTCGCCATTTTTATGCCTAATTTTTAAGAGAATGTGATACTTTTCAGGCGGGTAATCATGAGAAATGAAATAATTATACTTTCCATTTTCTTGACGGCAAATTAAAACGAATTTAAAATATTCTCTAGTGACAATAAAAAAAAATGTTTTTTGGATCCTTGAATTAAACTCCCAACTATGAAATATATTTAATCTTGATGGTATATGATTTAGTGCAGTAGATGAATAAGAAAAAAAGTACTTTTTTATCAAATTTTCCAAATCTAAGTAATCAACTTTTTTTTTGCAACGGTCTTCATGGTTCAGTAATTCTGTACTGGAATAAAACTTTCCGCAGTTCCACCTGCAGAAGAAACGTAAAAATTTATAAGACGGCGAGTCAAATAATGTCAATTCATGACTTTCCAAACAACGAAAATTGAACAAATAACACTCGCAACAAAGATAATGGTTAAAATTACATTTAAATATATCGGGATCTTCAAAGTAAGTGGGTACTGGGAAAATAGTCTCACAAAATTCACAAATTGTTGGAAATACTTCTTTCGCATTAGAATCAAGAACTTTTGTACGGCACGGAGATAAACAATGATTCGGATTCATTTTTTTGTATTTATCACTTAAGTATATTTTGCGGTATTGCTTATCTATGCCAATATTTTCAGCTTTAGTAATTTCATTATTAGTATCATTTGTAGATATAATTATTTTTATATAATTAAAAGTAATAACGTTAGACGTATCCAAACAGATCATCAAAGTAAAAAGATTATTTTTATTCGGAATAATAATTTTAAAAGAATCTGCGTTATTCTCGAAAATTGTGCAAAAACGCTTTTTAGTTTGAAAAATCAATATTTTAAAATTTTGTTCTTCGTTCAAATAACATTTTATATATTGCTGGATGCTATTTACTCTTTCTTTAGGACCCAAACATGCAGCATTAAGCCGAAAACAATTTTCCGATAAATCACACCGTAAATAAATAATAAAAATCAAATTGTTTTCTTCGTACATGTAAAAGCTTTCGAATTCTCTTTTTCCGTTTGTAACTATAACAGGTTTTTCTAAAATTTTATTTGCGTGACAACTTTTATAATGTTGGAGCAATTGAAGAGAAGTATGTTGATTTCCTGATGAGCAAATTGGGCAGTTGTAGGTTCTTGAAACACAAACTTTTTCGTGAGCTTCAACTTCTGCATAATTCAATAATTGGGCGCATCCTTCGTACCTAAAAAAAAAAAACAATAAATTCAGATTTTATAATACAACATATAAATTGCTAAGTTCTGTATAAAAGAGATGGAATATAAAAAAAAGTCAGGAGTAACCTTTTTTACAGAAATAAGGAGCAAAATCATTTGTATAAAAATCGGTTTAAAAAATCAGTGGTATACTATTTTATATTTTTCTTAAGGTATGTAATGACTACCCCGTACCTAGGCCACTATAAAATTATTTAGAACTGCGTTTAATCATTTTATTGCCTTTAACTAAAAAAAGATGTACACCAAATTTGATTAAGAAATGTTAATTAATTTAACAGTTATTAAGTAAAAACCTTTTTTAAGAATTTTTAACCATCTGGGTTTAAATTAAAAAGTGATACTTAAAAAGTCGACATAATTTCTCACAACTAATATGCACCTGTTCTGTGGGACACAAATTTGGAAACACTTTGTATAGTTATGACGACGAATTATGATACTGAATAACTTTCTATAGAAATAAAATATTAGAAATTACCTGTTGACACACGGAAACAGACCATTTACAACGATTTTGTTATAAAAGGAAACAATACCATCGTCATTTTCAGCAGAACATCTTCCGCATTTAACAATTCCTGGTCCATAATTTTTTACCGGTTCCACAGATAAATATTTTGAACACTTAGAACAAATTAATTGCGTCAGTATCTTTTCTGGAATAATAGACATTTTCTTTCAAAGTTCTCTTAAAATTTTGTTGAACTAAACTTGGTTACCAGTAAAACGTACCACACCTTGATACTTTTATCACGTGTTTATTATCTTCTGATAATATTAATATAAATAAATACAATTAATCATCGATCTTTAAAAACACTTAAGATTTCTATTAGTTCTTAATACAGTGCCTCAATCAAATTAGTCACCTTGAAGTTTTCATTACCACTAATATCATTTCCCCGGTAGAACGTATTTTAAAAATATATACTACATTTTTATATATAACATCATTCATTTATTAAAAAAAGCTTCTCTAAAAATTTAATTGGCTATAAGTACTTACCCTTCCATAGTTTTAAAAGTATAAAAAACGGCATCTATTAGAATCAGCAAAACAGAACTTACAGCATAGGTAATATATTTTCCTCATAGCGTTCATCCAGTAGAACCTTTCAAGTATTTTCTGCAACGTTTTCTTCACTCATGGTTTCCTCTAGAGGCTCTACAAACTGAAGATGATCTAATATTTCCAAAATTCCTTTTCTATTCAAAATTAGATCACTTTTATACTTCTGACGTTCATTCATTATTGGCAGCTTCAATTTGACAAAGATTAGCTTCTTACTGTTTCTCACACAGAATCAATTCTAATCCTATTCTTGGAGCTTTTCCAACCATCTTGCAACTTATCCTTTATGGTTCTTAAAGTTGATCAACCATTTCAAACTGTCATATATCAAATAGTTGTAGAAATGCTTCAAGATGTAACCAAGAACTCATTTTTAGCTCTCCTGCATCGTTGATAGAATGATACCAATTTATTTATTCATTAATTCTATCTTTAACATTGAGAATAACCAAATAAAAAATATATAATACTAATAATTTTATAAAAGGTTAATATAACAAATAAACGTAAATAAATAAAACACGTGACGCTTAAAAATTATATTTCCATTTAACGTGCGTTTGACATTAGTCGAAATAATTTTACGTAAAAAAATTACAAATTTTCCAAAATGTTTCCTTCGGCTGGAACCACTCCAAATTCAGTAGATGAAACGTTAAAGCGGAATATTAGAATGATTAAGAAGAGAATCGCTAATTTGGAGGCAAGCTTAGACGAATATTTCAGCCAATTTGAGATTTATCTTAAGAACGTCATCTAAAATATTTTAGTGTTGCTATGTATAAAAACAATCTGTAACTATTTAAAATCTGTCATTGTTCAAATCATAGAGATGACAATTACTGTTTTATAAGTTACTACGATCTAAGCAATACGTGAGTTTCAAAGTCTTAAATAAAACAGTTATTTTTTCCACAATTCAATTATTAGTAAATACAAAGATATTTTCCGAGAATATATGGGCAATCAATCTTATCGTTTATAATTGTGAACAATAACTATATTGTTTGTTTTAAGCTTTGATAGTGAATATTAGTGAAATAATATAAACGTATCTATAAACCTGACAATGTGGCGTCCAGGTAATAATGAAGAAAGGGAACGATCACCGATTCATTTTGAAATTGAAAAATACTGAACAAAAAGTTAAGTAAATATTACCAAAATCTAGTGCTTTAAGGTCTTCGAGGTCTATGTACGCAAATAAAAAGATCTGTAGTAATTGATCAAAAGGATTTTTTAACAAAGTTTCTCTTTCAACACTGAACCAGCGTGAAAAAAGAAAAGACACTAAAAACTATTACATAATAGATTCATATTAGATTTAAAAAAAATATATATATATACAAGTATCAAATTAAAAAAAAATATACTTTTTTCAACCACTTTAAATGGCAAATTTATAATCGAGGATTATTCAACCAAATTCTTGTGGTCATTTTTAAAATAGTATGGTTTCAAATATAAAAGGTAGACTAGAAAAATCCCTATTAAATAGTATAATAAGGTCACCACTCAAGAATTTTTGGAAGCAGACCTATACTATGAAAACTACTATAAAAAAGCTAAAGTAATAGAAGTATTGAAAAATGATTATACTCTTCTGCGTTTTTCACTATATTATTCTCTACAATTTAAAAGAAGACATGATTTTTCTAAAAATGCTAAAAATGTTGTAAACTAAATCCAAGAGAAATTAAAAAATATTTCTGATAACTGAAAAAACGAAATCAATCAAGTAATAAAAATCGAGAAAGAATAAATGCAGAATGTTTCAAGTTTGCGGAAAATGAAAATTAATATAAATAAAAGACTATAAATCTGAAGGTAATTTTGAATTAGAATAAGTGTTTACATATAATTTAATATTTTTATGGTTACAAAGAACAATTCTTATTTGTTAGTTAAACAAAACTTAAAACATTTCTATTAATATATTCTCCCTATTAATAATTAACCACTATTACTCTAAAAAATTTTACAAGTTGCTTCGTTGCGGCCGTTTTAATTAATATTTCACTTAAATTGGTTGTGATTTTCTAATCTTGAATTAAATTGGTTTTTTCAAAAAAAAATAAAGTAAATTCCTAATATTTTATTTATACAAAAAAAACTTCAAATTAATCTAATTAATAATAAATAGTCTAAAAATAAGTTACAATTTACAGGAATTATAAATTATATCACAAGTGTGAAAATAAATCCTAAATATTTAGAACAAATGATTAAAAATACTTATAACACTGTTAGTTAATATCTCGCATACTTAAAACTTTCTCTTACTAAAAATCATATTCAAATGGCAAATATTGGTAGTTGGACAGTTGATACCTTTATCAACTTTATTATATTAATTTTTATTCATACTTTTTCGTCTCTTATATTCAATAAACATATAATAACTTAACTTGGAAAAAATTTCATCAACAAAAAGATTTTTTTTCTTATTTAACAATCTGTAGGTGCCTCAGTCGGCACAGGTGGAGCAAACAATATATGCGACCTGGATTTAATGAAATATACTAAAATAAATGAAAATATTAAAGTAATGCAACCAATCGCTACTGACATTTTGCCCTGACTAGCAGAAGGTTTCAAAAATATTCTAACATTGATATCTTTCCAAGTAGATTCTGACCACGAACTGTATTGCCCAGAAGACCAATCATAATCTAAAATAATAATTATAAGATAAGTAATAAGGCAAAAAATTAAACATACTTATACCTTTTATTGAAAACGCTGGGCTGACAGCTTCTGTATGGTCCATTGTTACTTGGAAGCACATAGTAACGTTAAGGTCATATATACTTTTGGACATATTGTAATATCTGAAGGCCTAAAATTAATAAAGAATTAAAAACTGTATATCTATGTTAGTTATTCCGGTAAAATGCTTACATAATTTTTGGGTTTATTTATACAATTGGCGTCACTTGGTCCAACATAATTTCCTGTAAGCCACCCTAAAGTTAACCCAGTTATAGTTGTGGCTATTTGGTTTCCATCTTTAACGCCCACATACAGACTGTACGGAATGTTTGGAAATTTTTTCTGTAAGTAATCAATTGTTAGAAAGCTCAAGTGAAATTAAATATCTCTCCATTTACATTTGTTTTACCTTTGTATAAACTATATAAAATCACAAATCATTCAATGTAAAATATAAGGCTTAATAATAATAAAAAAGGTGCACTTAGCTAAACTTAATCAAGGAAAAATAACTTACTAGAAGATTGGGGAGGCCGTGATGTACTTTACAGTTATAATTCTCCAAATAACAATAAAGTAACTCATTAACTAAAACCACATCAGCTTCAACATGTCCATTATATACAGAACCAGTAATTTCTTCGAAAATACTTTTACCCACAGCATCAGTAACATTTTTTATTAAATATTGTAAACTGTCAAATGGGATTTCTCCAACTTCTTCTAAACTGACATTGTAATATTTGAAATTTATGTTACTTGAGTTGTCGTAGATGGAATTGTAGAAATGGTTTGAATAAGCGGTTCTATGGTCCGATATCAGCAAACCAGGAAAAGTGGAAATATTTTTCATGAAAGTATGGAGTGAAGATGGTGGTAAGCTCTTGGACACACCTTCAAAGTTTGGATTGTATTTTTTTAATCGATTAATAAAGTTAATGGCCTAAAAATCAATAATAATTTCGTTTCAATTTCAACACAACAGTTAATTCTTACAGATAATGGTTCTTCATTCAAATGATGTACATAAAGTTTTTCATTAACATTTCCTAGCTGAGAAATTTCCACAAACAGATCTATATCTTTGGGGCTGATAATGGGTAAAATATCCTTATTATCTGCGAGATCCAACGGAAAATTCCCATTCGACATATCAAAAAATATTCTTTGTGAGCCTATGTAATCGTAAGATTCACCATTGAATAAAATAAAAAGAACATTCTTCTTTGCTAAAAATGGAATAGTTTTTTATGCAACAAGTGTCTAACTTGATACTTTCACCAATTAGAATTCAATCTAATAAGTAGCAAAAGTCGCAAATTGCCTGCAATTTATTTTCTACTATCCTAATCCTAAAATATTTTTAATACATTAATTTATTTGACACTAGGGCTCTAAAGTTAAACAAAAAACATATTTAAGACATGTCTAAAACCAATCCATTATTTTGTATTTATTTTATACCTGCTTTAACATCTTCCAATTTTACAGTATCGTTTAAGAACTTCGCCAAACTAAGCAACGTTACAATCCCTGTGGCGGGACTACTAGCCCCGAATGTTTTTTCGAACATGGATGTTGTGTCCAACCTGGCAGCGACAACGATATACTTATAATCTTTTATGGGTTTTGTTTCGTTTCTTCTTGGACCTTCTGCAAGCGGATGTAAACTCGCCCATACATTGTTACCTCCCAATGGATCGCAAAATTTTTGGGGGTTTAAATTTGATATTATGCTGGACCGTCTGAAATTAGTACCAGTATTGCGTTTTTAATTCTGAGCTACTACAATAACAGCAAATTATAAAGTAAAGATTTGCCTCAAAAAAGTTGAATTGAAAAATAGTTTTTTTAATAGAAGAATCAAATTGTAGTAGATAAAATAGTTTAATAGAGAAATCAAATGCTAATAAAATATTTGAATTTTAATGAAGAAATATTAAATATGAATACCAAAAAGACACATAAACATAACACTTTATCAAAATTTATGATTAAAAATATATAACTACTAGGCGTTCCTCTTCTTGTTATAAAATAGTTTTGAAAATCTATTTCTATTTCTAATCATTAATTATAAAACAAACTCTTGTTTGAATGTTTAGGGAAAAATACTTACCTTATGCAAGTTGGTGTATTAGTTGTTGCATACATAAAAGAATTTAATTCTAATGAACATAATGATCTATCTGCATGTTCTTGATATGAAAAATTGTTAAATTTAGCGAAACAGTCTTTAATAAGCTTGACATCTTCCGTACTTTCCACGTAGAACACAGGAAAAGGTATATCAGTATAAAGCAAATTAGTACCCCAAGGATTCCAGGTTGATTCTTTTCTGCAAGTACCTTCAATGCTAGAATAAGGATTTGGACATTTATTCTCGTGCGTGAAATTTGTTAACGTCTCATTATTAGTGTGAAGAATAAGGCCGGATATTTTATTACTATTTATCATTGTGTGCAAAATTGGAGGAGTAAATAATTTGAATGGTAATATGGGTATGTATGGATATCCTGTTCCATTAGAAATTATTTCCTCCAAATCCTTTTCAGTCTCACAAAAATGTATAATGCCTGTAGAACCGCCTCGCTTTGCTGGAAATCATTTATTAATAATTCTTTGTTAGGCAACTCATAATAAAGAATGGAGGTGTACTCACATGAGCATCCTATTTGGTGTGTACCATTAAGTCTTCTGTAACAAGCACTTCTGCTTGGTATATTTTCATACATTTTATCTTTAATTCGGTCTCCATTTCCTGTAAAAATGCATCCCTTCATTTAAAATTTTGCTCATACAGATGTAAAATATTTGTAGGAGTTGTAAATGATTGATAATGGAATATAATGTTCTACATAATTTTGTTAAATATTTACTTTACCTTCTATAGTAAATTGTAATAATATTGAAATTGTAAAAACTAAAATTATTTTTTTCATTTTAATCATGATTCACAAACATTTACATTTCCAGAGACTGTTAAAATGACAGTTGTTTCATCTTCTTTTTTTCGTATTATTGTCTCGCCTGTTCTTAAGTAAGTCTGTAATTGACTGTTTCTTTTGCTCATTGTTTGATTAATTTCAAAAGTGTTTAATATATTGTACAAACGAGAATGAACATTATTTTTCAGTAGGTCGTATTTATTAAAATAGCAACAAAATTTCAGTTAGCTAATATCATTTCTGTTCTATGGTAATACTGGTTGCATACTTTTTAATGTTGACCTTGACTGCTTAATTTCCGATATTGCAATAAAAACAAGATAAAAAATGAAAATAAACTTTATTAAGTATAAAAAAATATATTTAAAATTTCTTTAAGAATACTTCACTTGCCCTCATACACTGTTGATAACATTTTTCAAATCCTTCAGATCCAGAATCCTTAAAAATACATAAATAAGTGAAATATACACAAAAAAATTAACAACATAAGACATTATTGACCTATGAAACTTACATAATACGGATCTCTAATAATTCTGTCTCCTTCGGGATCGAAATCACCCAGCATTAAAATTTTGGCTTTACTTTCTTTGGGAGCCTTGCAGTTTAAATCTGATATATTTTCTTCATCCATACCGAAGATATAATCAAATTCATTGAAATCATTTACTTCTATCTAGAATTTAAAAGAAACGTGTATAAATGCTAGTTAACAGCTGAACAAAATTGTCTACCTGTCTGGCTTTACCATTATAAGGTACATTGTGGTTTTTTAAAATTTGCCTGGCTCTTGAATCTGGTTGTTTTCCAATATGCCAGGCCCCTATTGCCGCACTATCCACAACCCATTTATCGGATAAACCCTTCTCATTTACCAAATGTTGGAAAACGGCTTCGGCTACAGGAGATCTACATATATTACCTAAAAAAACGTAAATATAACATAAAGCTAAATGTTAGTTAAAAGTAACAACCTAAACACACAAATAAAACTTTTTGAACCATTTTTGTTTATCTATCAATAAACATTAAAGTTTTTATTGAGGTTAATGTGTTAGTTTCCCTTTTTCTTTATTTTTAATAGCTGTAGTAATATTTGGCCTCACAAGTAATAAGGAAAAAAGAAGAATCATCTGGATGGTAACACTGAGAGTGATAGAAAAATGAATGAAATGCTACTAGATTCCAAATGTAACAAATAAAGATAGAACCAATTAAGCGCTGGATATAAAATGACTGCGCATTATTTTTTAGTCAAAGCAACTCCTAACTTCTATATGAGTTACTTATTGTAGTAAATTTATATATTTTTAATATCTAAGAATTCTACGAATTAGTTTAAACTTCCTACGAATTTCAGAAGTATCAGTAATTACGTGTGTGACTGCGATCTTGCAAATCAAGTTTCTTTTTTGATAGATTATTGACTAATGACGTAGTTTAGTCATATCGATTGTTTTGTTTCACAATACGAAAAAGGAAAAACCACACGTACGTTGATTCCCAGATTCAGACGTATTTTTTTTAAATTTTGGTGTTTACGTTAGTGCGATGAAGTTTCAATATAAAGAAGAACACCCCTTCGAGAAGCGAAAATCCGAGGGCGAAAAAATCAGAAGGAAATATCCTGACAGAGTGCCTGTAAGTTTATCTACGTTCAAAACATAAATTTTGACATTTGTCATAAAGAAATTATTTAACTCGAAAATATATACTTGAAAATTGAATAATGCTATTAAATATTTATATTATCTAACGTTATTTTATAATGTGACAATTTCAGAATTTTTTTTACAAGAGTAGGGAGTTCCTCGCAGCAATATTTGTTTTTAAATATGGCGTTTCAAGGACATTGATTGATTTCTTTGTGTTAAAATTTCAACGATTCTTTTACTTTATTATTAATTAATAACAATAAAGATATGTTCAGTAATTGGAGATGCAATAAATAAATAAGTAGCACAATACTTGACAAAAACGCTTTTAAAAAAAATTGTGCAATAAAATGTAAGGGGAGGTTGTTATTAAAATAACAAAATTAATTCAAACTTTCTAGGAAAAACTTATCATTTGGGTATTTAAATATAGTGTTATTTATATAAAATAGTTGACGTTTTGGTAATTAAGTACATGGTTTCTGGGTAATGTAAAAAATGACCCCATTTTTGAGAAAGTTTTAAACAGATTAATAATTATTAGATTTGAACATAATACCAGTTTTTTCTTCAATTATGTTGCACCAAATAGGAAATATTTTTCTTCTTAGTAATATGTTTTTCATAACTTACATAACTAACATTTTTGGCATAGGAACTTCATGACCTTGTTTTATTAATCTGGAAAAAACGTTTATTTTTTAAATCTACATAATCTCTAAAAACATACACTGTATTTAGAAAAATTTCAATCTGAAAACAATTCATTATAAGAATACAGTGCGAGTTAATAATTTAACTTGTTTCTTAATGCATTTTTGTCACTTGTGGAATGATCAACTATCATTCTTCAATTGAAAATTCACTGACATTTTTGGTTTAGGGTTTTCAATACCTTGTTTTATTAATCTGCAAACGTATATTTCTAAACCTTAGAAATAAAATGAATAACAACATTCCAACCAACAACATACGGTTTCAGTTAATACAGTTACATGTAACTTCTTAGTGCATTTTTTATTTGAAAATGCACTTGGAAATGCTTTGATAAACATTAGTACAAAAAAATACATCAATTCTTTGTTATTGCGTAATTATATACAGTCTGTATAATATTTTTATTTGTGTAATAGGTCATTGTTGAAAAAGCTCCCAAAGCAAGGATTGGAGATGTTGATAAAAAAAAGTATTTAGTTCCATCAGACCTGACAGTAGGACAGTTCTATTTCCTTATTAGAAAAAGAATCCACCTCAGACCTGAAGATGCATTATTCTTCTTTGTTAATAATGTAATCCCTCCTACGTCTGCTACTATGGGTTCGTTGTACCAGGTGAGTTTCATAATCGAAAATAGAATTTATTTTTTTAATACAGCATGTTTATAGAAGTTTTAGATATGAATTATAATGATATTTACTGTTATATTCTCTGTTATGGTATGTTATCTATCTGATAACAATATGTTTTTAATCTATTGGTTTATTTACAAAGTAGTTAAATTATAATTTTACATCAACATAAGAGGAAAATCCAGAAATGTTTTTTTAGCTCTTGACAGTGTGAAGGTTGTTTTCATAATAATAATAATAATAATAATAATAATAATAATAATAATAATAATAATAAAAATATGCCTTTATAAGTGTGCTCTTACAACACTTGCACCAGGAAGGCGAAGATTAGCTTAGAGCTACTCTTTAAAACTCTTAACCTTCCTAGCAAACATGAAAAGTTAAAAAATTAATCACTAAAACTTGTGCACCAATAATTTTAATTTATTGAAAATATTTTTGTGAATTTAAATAACAAATCTGTAATTATTTAAATTGCTTGTTTATTGGAATCTTAATTTGTTTTTTCCTTTCAGGAGCACCACGAGGAAGATTTCTTTTTGTACATTGCTTATTCTGATGAAAATGTCTATGGAGTTGATCTGTAATAAAATACCCTTTAACCAGTTTACTGACTGTAATTAAATACAACACTTTTGATGATTCTTTTTCTGCAATCTGATTTTTAATGTATAACTTGATTTATTAGATATATAAACGTTGTGATTATAATGTTTCAAGTTTTTATTTCGGGTTTAATGACATAATAATAAATTATAATGTGGTAATCTTATAGTTTGTAAGTTAAAGTATGTATGTGCACATATTTAATATTAAGAGAGCTATAGCTATTAGATATTGTACCACTCTGTTTTTACAGGTTGGTGGGCGTTAGGTATTTAGATATTGTGATTTAGTTAACAAAAAAAAATTAATAAAATGTTTGGTTAATTCTCGGTTATTTTTAGATACTCCTTATATAAACCCAAAAAGCGAATTGAACAGATTACAGATTGAAAAATTAATTTTGTCACTTTGGGTTATGCAAACCAAAGAGAGTACATGAAATACACCTCAATTTTATACATTTTTTTATTAAAATTTGTACCTTTTGGCCATGGCTAATAAGTCTGGTTTTATTGTATCTGAATGATACTTTTTAGCATTTGGATCATTTTTTTAGCACTAACAGCAATTAAATAATGGATTTAATGCTAAGTTTTACTTAAGTTTGTAGTTCCTCTATTTTCATACTACAATATCTACAGTTAACAAAACTGATATTTGTAGAAAATATTTCTAATTTTTTAAATACAAAACTTTTTTTTTGTAAAGTAATAAAATAGTGCAATTTGCTTTATAATGTCGATGATTTTTACATTTTAAAGATTACAAAATTTATTAACGCTAATCAAAGAGTTTATCTAATTAATGATTAAAAGTAAATTAAATTTTCATGTTTCTGTAAAGCACAAATTTTTGCGCACCCTTCTTTTTTCTTTGTTTTACTGGTCTATTTGAAAACAATATCCGGCCATATGATCCGTAATTACTTTGTCCATTATTTTTTATTCTTATTTTGCTTATTATAATAATATAATTATAACGTGATTTTAATTTCGTGACTTGTTTGAAATCCTATTTTACTGTGTTTTATGAACGGGTAAGGATATCCAAAATAAAAAGAAGAAAAAAACAAGTTAATGCTACAGCGCGTCAATTTGGTATTTGTAAAATTTGAAAGTTTTGTTAACTTCTAAAATTATTTTTATTTTAGATTCTTAAGTTAAACGGCGTTAGTGCTTTAAGAAGCAGTTTTTTTGCATTGCTTTTAAAGTCATTAGTTTCACAAGTAAGAAGTTTGATCAATATATTGATAACCATAAAAAATGGAATCCAATTACATATTAGAGATACCAGATAAATCAAATTTTAATTCTAAAACAGATACCGATTTGTATCCATTAGAAACTAAATTATCCACAAATCTAGACGGATTATTATTGGAATCCAAATCGGAGTTTAAAATAGATACAACTGTACACAAAAAGGAGTTGCCCCAAAAGGATGTAAAACCTTTAAAAAAATTAGAAGAAACATCACAAATTTCTATTAAAGAATTTCTTAATTTTTTGAAAGTAGCTTATCAGGTAAGCCTCATATAGAAAAAATGTTTATAAATAGGGAGATTCAAAATTAAGTACTAAAGTTATACCACTGATTCTGCTCTCTCGATTTAATAAGTATTTTAAGAATTTCAAGTATTTAACTATCCAAGAATGATCTGTTTTCCTAAAAAGTAAGACCCTGCATTTTGTAGAATAAATCAAAATAGTTAAATATTTTATGGCTTATTTAAAATAAATTATTGACTTGGCCAGTATAACGTCAAATATTTGGGGCAAAATAGCCAGGGCTTTATATTACCATAAACAATCAGTGTTGTAACTTTGTTACCCAAATTTTGAGTCACCTTATGTAAAAAATAGGTACAAGATAGTATAGAGAATGTTCTTACTGCAAATGGAATGACAGAAGCAGTTGAGTGGCTAAAACGAAAGGAAACACTTTTTTTATTAAGTCAAAATAGTATCAGCTGTCAAACTTTACCCGAAACCATCACTGATCATCCACCAGAAGAGAAAAAAGGTGAATTTTTACTAAAGATAAATATCTTGGTGTTAATGCTTAGTTAATGCGTTTTGTAGAAATTATTAGACACGAAAGTGCTTCATCGTTGAACTCTGTATGCGATTCTGAACCACTGAAACGAAAATTAAGTGATTTAATCACCGATGGTTTGCTTGACTCTGTTCTCCCTTATTTAGTACATAATACATCATCGAAGAAAAGCTTGGTATCCGTGAAAGTTAACGGTAAGAAAATTTCACCTTGTATTGTCAAGCATTTTATGAACGTCTATAATATAAATATACAAAGAAGAGACAATTGATACTGCTCTCTCTCTTTCTTTCTGCAGTAAATACCAGAAATTTCTGTGCTTTGTTCCATCAAATATTTTCATTTTGTTTTGGCTCCGAGGTTGTCTTCATCCTAAAGATTGGTAAAAAAGACCAAATTCTTTGGGCAATTAGTTTCACACCCTTTCTATTTAAAACATTGGAAAAGATAGTCAATATGTATCTTAATGACCCAAGCATGAAGCAACATCCATCTGACCAAGACCAACATAGATAAGGAAGATCCACCAAAAAGCCATAAAGCTTAAATCAGCAGCTTCATGGTCTCCTTTAGTATAGAGTATTTGGTACAGCGAGACCATCTAGAAACTTGCACTATTCCCCAATAATGGCGACAAGTCTGAGAAATGTGTTTACAGATTTCTTGTATGGCTACTTCTCACCACCACATCTATGGAATTTCATAAGGGGCAGGATTTTGGAATCATGCACCCCATTTAGAATCCTCACAGGTTACAGATTGCCAAAGATGCGAAAAAGAGGAGAAACCCTTCAGTTGAATAACTGCAAAACCTACAAACACCTTAGATTGAAATCTATACGCTCTTTCAGGGAAGCAAGAGAGAGAGAGAGAGTTGGGAAGGCCTAAGAATTGGCCTCAATCCACACCCACGTTCTCATCTAATTCTGTATTTGTTCATTTTTATTAATAGAACGTCCTCCGACAACCCAATCTAATACATCAGTCACACAAAATGAAAAACCTGGTCGAAGAAAATCCAGCGAAGCAGTCTTAAAGACAGTCCCGACTAAAACACAGTAAGTTCGCTTTTTAATACCAATAGATGCCAAGTTTTTGTTATTGATATTCATATATTGTTCGCTCTAATAGGTCGGAAGTTGAAATTCATGTCTGCGACGAAGTTAAAAACGCCAAGAAAACATTTTTTTGCAACCAGAATTTACTTATTACAAAAATGGGTTATTTTGCGGAGGTAACGCAAGGTAAAATAATATTTTAATTAGATAATAATAGTTTTCTGTACGTTTTGGGTTCTCATAGGTCAACGCTTGGAGGATATGGACATTTCAGTGCACTGTGACATTGGAATTTTCGAATGGTTAATGGAATGGGTGAGAAAAGACTCCCTTCCAGAAGCCGAATGGCCTAAATTGGACTCTCAGTTTGTCATACCTATCCTTGTATCTGCTGCTTTCCTTCAGATGGAACCTCTATTAGAAGATTGTTTACGATTCTGCCATGAACATATGAACGAAATATTGAGGACTACCACAAATTTGTCTTGTTTGAATGATTCGGTACTTAGTAGGTAAGTAACTCCTACAGTTTTTGATAGTTAAAGAAAAATATGTAGCCAGACCTTTTAGATTAGCTGCAATGTACACCAACGTCGAAGTCGAAGCGATCAAAGACAAGAAGGATAAAATTCAATCTCGTCTTTTTTCGAAGCTTATTCAATCCCTAGCGGAACCAGAGCCGGAAATGCTTCGAGGCCATTGGTGCTCTTTAGCTCGGGTCTTCAGATGCGAAAAATGTCAATTACTCATCACACCAGAAGTAGCTTCAAAAATACCTTGTATACCACCATGTATGAGGCTCCAACCCGATGGAACCGTCCTAAGCCTTCATGTCAAGTAAAAAATCGATTAACGCAAACTGTTTATCAAATAATAATCTCTGTTAACTCTGATTTTACTTTTAGGGATCCTTCTTGGAATGTCAATGCGTACATTCTCAGGTTATACAAAAAACTCAAGACCTGGCGAAAAGTCTACTGGAGACTATGGGGCGATGCACATTTTCTTTTCTGTAGCGCATGTAGACGATACTTTCCTTCAAACCAAATTGGATGGTGCAGATATCATCCGGATTCTGCGCAGTTCTTTACTCTAGACGCTCAAAGAGCTCCTCTGCCGATTGGAAGGTTCCCTTGTTGCGGTGAAAGAGCCTACAGGTTCCAGCTGCTCGAAAATTTTAACGGGTGTCACTTTAGACAACACATGGTGAGTATATAATTAATTTCAGTGGAGATTTACCAGAAATCCTGTTTAGGTATAACTTCAAAAATTATTTTGAATTCTCGGTAAAGAAAATAATGTTCATTAAATCGGCGACAGCCGACACAAGATCTAATATATCCAACTTTCTCGGCAAGTGGTACAACCACTGAAGACCATGGACTCTTATTACGTTTGTTACAGTATTTGCAACTTATTTCAAAATTCAACTTTTCAGGAAGTTCGTCAAATGGGATAAGCATGATTCAGTGTTGAACTAATTTTATTCACTTTGTATTTGTTTCGTTGGAAATATTTTGGATTTCATTAAGGAAATGTTGGACAATTATCAAGCAATCTGTAATTTTTATGTTCTAGATATATACAGAAGATGTAAAAGACTCTGCGATATTTTCTATGCTGGAGAGTTACAGACATTTAATAGAAGAAGAGCCACCCCAGCTTCTTTTCCCTGAAAAACTGACAAGATTAGTGGCAAGAGGTAAGTTTTCGCGAGACATACATGAATAATTATTTATTGTCTATTAAAATCATTTTCAGAATATCTTATTATTTACTACTTTCTGAAAATATGACTAACTGCGCCAGTTATTTTTTTTGCGTACATGCAGTTTTGTTCTGCATAAGATTATTGAATTATAATTCTAAATAATTAAAAATATCTTTGGAAATAGATTACCGCAATTCAAATAACTGTTAATTAATATATTCAATTTATAATACAATATTAACTTAAAATAAATACATTTAATAATTGCATATTAATGTTTTTTCAAACATAATATTTGTGTTCGCATTTTAGCTCTGCACTGTTTAAGAATATCTTCCACTAAAGTCATTGCCGCTCCTTCTATAACCGGAACGTGCGCTAAAGCTTCTTTAAAGTAGGAATGCGCGTTATCCGATATATAATACTTGAATATTTCCTGCAATGCTTCTATATCAATTCTGGCTTGCTGAGCGCCCTCTTTGCTAAATTTCTGAACGCACGACATAAGTCTGTATAGTTCTTCGGCTATTGTCTCTACTATCTTGGCTAATATCGTATCTAGAAGATTGGTGGATATGTTGTTAATTTCAGAATGAACGTTTATGAGATTATTAATACATTCTTTGGCATAAGGACGAATGTCCGTTGGTGCTACGTTTATATCCCAGTCAAAACGACCCAAGTACATCGAGGGTTCTATAGTGCCGACAAGAGGGTCGCTTTTTTGTTCTAGATATTTATCTAGAATCGACTTTTCCAAAGCTTCTAGTTTAATTTTATTCGCTTCTATCGGAGTGGCTATAGAAGGAAAACCGGTCTCTTTAAACGTCCTAGAAATATCGTTTAGTATTGTGTCTTTACTAAATATGCAGTTGGACAATGTTATCAGCAGCCTATGCTCCCATGTTGGAATGTCTTGTGTAATTCCAATTTTATGTGCTCCCACCGGGGTTCCAATTAATTGGGAAACAACAGGAAAATTATCATCGCAATCATCAAAATCTTCGTTAAAAGATAAATTATTTAAAACGGTATAGAAAGCTGATAAAATATTGTCTACTTGCTTTTCTAATTCTTTTTTAGCAGACGCGTTATCTAACAGAGAACTCTCTCTTTGTTCGGCCGATAAAGCTGATTCTTTAACAATTTGGATCACGTCCTCAATTAATTTTAAAAATTGCAAGGGAAGTTCTGTTACGCCAGTGTATTTACCGCTGAAACTTATTCTCCAGTTTTCTTGCAAATGTTTGATTTGTTCTGTAGCTTGTTGGAATAAAATGCTCATGCAGTAAATCCGCAGATCTATGAGTAAAGCTCCGACGATATCTAGTGCCTCATTAGGCAAATCCAACTGGATGAGCATGGAATATGTCGATCGCACTGATCTTAGCAGTTCAGGAAGATAAAGGGCGACCTCATCACGTTCCAAACTACTTAAAGAACCATACTGGGCACGGTCTGATTTTTCCAGAGTATTTGGTATGATACTTGCACGGACATATTTCGAAAAAGACTCAATTGCAGTTAATACCATATGTTTATATTCCACCTAAAATATAAATATTATTATGGATACGTTAAATGAAAAAGGATCTCCAATACAGAGTAAATTTAGATATTATTATCTACAGTTCTTCAAGCGATCTTCATACATCATCATCATAACTACAATTCTTATAAATAAATAGTTAAGATGCTCCGGTAAAAATACGCTGCCAGAACAGTGTAAGGCCAAAATACAACAAAAAAATATTTTTACCTGTCTGCCAGCCTCAATCTTTACTTGTAATTCTCCGGAGAAATAGGCTTGGCCGATTCGCCAGAAATCTGGAAATAATTCTGAAGTGACAACGCATATTTCATCTGTGAAGTTGACACATGCAGGTACCGCGTTAACTTCAATTTGTGATTTTGAGTATTTGGAAGCGGAATTTTGTTTTTTAGAACTTTCTGGTTTATCTGTGGTTTTATGAAAACTGTATATTTCTTTATATTTTTTATTGATATACTCCCATCTGCTTTTTATACCATCCCATGCGGCGTCAAAGGGACAATCTAGGTTCACTAAGTATCTAATTAATCTTTTTTGCTGTTCTACGGTAACAGGCATAGTTTGTAGATCTGTGTGTAATTTTTTTTGCAGCTCTATTATACGCTTTTCTACTTCATTTACAGCTTCTCTGAATAGAGGTACTTCTGTCTTATCAAACAAATTTTTAACTCTCATATAATCATTAATAACTATATCATATTCCCCCTTTTTTATATTCCTTTCTATAACACATGGAAGACAAAATAGAAATTTATACCTTTGTAGCACATTCAAAGCATTTCTAGTTTTTTCAGCTCTATCTTTTCTAGTTAAAACGTCATCAAATAATTTTCTGGCTTCTCTTTCAGATTCTTTAATGGCCTTTTCGAGTTTTAATGTTGGTGTAGTACCAAAATCCGATAAATCTCTCTCATATTTTTCTCTCAAATTGTTTAAAGTGTCAATCTGATCCATAACACTGTTTAAATTGGCTTTTAGAAAAGATAATTGTCCCTCTTTTTGGCTTTGTACTTTTCGAGTTAAATAGAGCAAGCCAGCTTTTAAGTCATTGAAGCTTGTCGTTTGATGATTTTCCAAGAGAAACCAAGCTGGTGAAAAATTTTGATTTCCGATGTCACCACATTTACCTGTAAACAACGTAATTTTTTTATTTATTTAGAATCATTTGTTTGGTGAGTAGATCATGAACAAAAAAAATGTCACTGGAAGTTATAATAATATAGAAATGTCAGGGTAGCTTTTCTTGAAAATGGAAAAGTAGGCATGTTAAGATAAAACAAAATAATAAATATATGAATAATAAAAAAGCGACTTTCACTTACTCGTTTTGTTTAAACAAACAAGCATGATTAATGTATTTTTATTGACAATTACTCACCAGGAAAATAACTCTGAAGCTCTTCTTCACTGATTTTATTTTCCGTTTCCTCCACTGATAGACCCAGTGGATCTTCCTGTTGAAAGCTACTGGGGCTTAAAGAGTGTCGTCCCCATGAGTACATGGGAGTCTCCTCCACCCAAACAGCACTCTCTTTCATAGGGCCTATTGTAGCAATGTGATAACCTCTAAAAGTTACATTACAAGTACCGGTCCCTCCATATTTTGTAGTTACTATAACTTCTCCCTTTCCTTTAACTGGGCCAGAAATTGCTATTATTTTATTTGGAGACTTCCATTCGGCTGTTAAAAGACAATCCATGCCACAAATTGTAAGTCCTATGAGGTCTCCGGGTTGTTTACCGAAATTTTCGCCTCTTATTTTAATTCTTGTACCCGGAGCACCCTCGTTAGGTGATAAACCTGTTACTATAGGGGGAGGTGCCATAATTTTAATTACATTGAAAATCACTTAAATGAAAAAAATTACTATGTTAAAGAAGTGTTTAAAGCTTATTTATTCATTGATGTACCTTATGTATATTTGGTTGATTTATATTTTTAATCCTAAAATAAATAAAAGCAAAACCAACTTTAATCATCTACTTTTTTAAGTCTATTGTGGCCTTTTGCTAATCAGAGCATTTGAGTGCCGTTTGCAATTGACATGAACAATATTAAAGGAAAGAAGAATCATGCTATAACCTATGAAAGTAACATGTTAAACTGTTAATGATTTTGTCTAAATAAAATGGGGGCTACAAAACCAATTTTTAGAGATCTTAATGCCGATGACCCAGAACCAGAAACTACAGAAATCGAGTCACTCTGCATGAACTGCCATGAGAATGGGATAACAAGGCTTTTATTGACCAAAATTCCTTTTTTTAAAGAAGTTGTGTTAATGTCATTTACATGTGATCATTGTGGGTATCAAAATAATGAAATACAATCTGGAGGACCCGTTAGCGAGAAAGGAGTGAAAATAACTTTGAAAGTTGGGACGAAAAGAGATTTAAATAGACAAGTCGTAAAAAGTGATTACACTAGTGTAAGCATTGTGGAATTAGATTTTGAAATTCCTTCTAAGAGCCAAAAAGGCGAAGTTACTACTGTTGAAGGAATTTTAGAAAGAAGTATAACAGGTTTAGAAATGGACCAACCATTGAGAAAAATACAACATCCTGAAGCTGCTGCTCAACTTGAAGAATTTATTGGAAAATTAAAGAAACTGAGGAACCTAGAAGAAACATTTACTTTAATACTAGAAGATATTTCAGGTAATAGTTTCATCGAAAATCCTCATGCTCCAAGGATAGATAATGACTGCTTTTCACATTACTTTACAAGAACTAAAGTTCAAAATGAAGAACTGGGTATTTTTGATAATGAAAATGTCGATAAAAAAGAAAGCGGCATTTTGCATAGTATTCCTGAAGGAGAATTTACCTTAGAGGATTTAGAAGGAGAAATTTTACAGTTTCCAACAAATTGTGCTTCTTGTAATTCTCCCTGTCAGACAAACATGAAGATGACTAAAATTCCTCACTTTAAAGAAGTTGTTATAATGGCCACAACTTGTGATACATGCGGTCATAGAACTAATGAAGTGAAATCCGGTGGAGGTATTGAACGAAATGGTGTTAAAATAGAAGTAGATATAAAAAATCAAGAAGACTTTTCCAGGGATTTACTCAAATCGGAAACATGTCACTTAAGTATACCCCAGTTGGAACTAGAAGTGGGGCCCCACGCATTGGGTGGCAGATTTACCACTGTAGAAGGCCTCTTAGTTGCTATTAAAGAACAACTCGGGGATCCTAGACATTCACATATGTTAGGAGACTCAATTGATCCAGAATCCAAAGATGAGTTTGAAGCATTTTTGAAAAAGTTTGATGATATTCTTGCTGGACAAATGGTAGTTACTTTAGTTTTGGATGACCCAGCTGGTAATAGTTACGTTCAAACTATGAGAGATGATGATGAACCAGATGAACGGTTGAAAATAACAAGATATCAAAGAAATTTTGAACAAAATGAAGAGCTCGGTTTAAATGATATTAAAACAGAGAACTATGAAAATGACTCTAATTGAAATTATATATATTGAATTTATTGTATACATTTATAATTTAAATATTTGTTAAGAAAATACGTTTTTATAAAACACATTTTTCTATTTTATTTATTTCCCACATATCCAAAAAATAATATATTTTCGATTATTTACATAGCTGTTCTCTTAACAGTTTCTGATGCTAAAAAAATATGAAAATTATACAAATTTTGATATACAGGAGTAGTAAATAATTTTAGAATTTTTACTACTTTTTTATTTAATTGTCCCCAAGAAAAAGCACAGGATGACAGTTTGAGGGAAAACTGGCTTTCTTTTATAATATAAATACTACATTGTAGATCCCAACACTGCAGAAAAGAAATTTGTTTGCAAGGAAGTTTTTTGGTGGGATGGTCTTGAAATAATTCCCCCGCGACCAAAACTAGGATTATTAGGAAATTTCAGCAATCGAAGCATCGAAGAATACCACGGTTCTGAAGAAAGCTCTGAAGAAATGACGGAAGAAGAATCTACTTCTTCAGTTTCCACAGATACAGAAGGAAGTGCTGAAAGCAATCCTAGACCAAGAAGAAAGGTAAGTATTATAAGCAATTTATTTAATAATTGTGATAACGAAAATTTTTTTAAAGGCTATAAGAAGGCGGAAACCAAAAAGAAAATTGGAGACGAGTCTGTGGCAGCAGAATTTGTCGGCAAGAAGTAACCAAGACATTCAACGTGCTTATGAGGAAAAAACGATTAGAGAAATTACAGAATTTTTGAACAGGAATGTAATTCTCGAAAATCTTGCTAGAGGCAGAACTGTTAGCAAAAATGCGACTCCAGCTGGTAAATAATTTAGAGTGCATAATAATAAATTATTTAACAGTGTCAAACTTAATAGCAAAAAATTCCATTCTTTAATATAACCATTTTTAATATAGATTTTTTTTAGGAGGCGTTTGGGTAAGATTAGAAGCAGAATGGCGTGAAAACGCTGCCCATTTAAAAAATATGTTGAAGCCTCCTGCCACAGTAAGCCAGGCTAAATTCAATAGATTCAAATCAAAATAAAGGCATTTATATTCATATTATACATATTACACTTGCTTATTGGCAAATAAAACCCACATCACAATTTTTATATCTATTTTTATTTATTTTAAAGTTAAAAGTAAATACAACAATTATATCCCGCGATTGAATTGTGGGTAAACAAATCTTGAATATAAAAAATCTGTCGATAGGATAACAATCTGTAATGCCATCTTTTTATTCTGACTGATGGAACCAAATTGTGAAATAAATATACAAAATCAAAATTATTCATTTATGTTGATTCAGCTAATTTTTCTGCTTTCTGTACAACTTCTTCAATGGGCCCGACCATGTAGAAAGCAACTTCAGGCAAGTGATCTAACTCACCAGCAAGAATCTTTTGGAATCCCTAAAATAAAACAAAGAAAATACAGTAATTTCCATAAAAATTAAATTTAATATAAATTTACCTTGATGGTTTCTTCAAGTGGTACAAGTTTTCCAGCATGACCAGTGAAAACTTCAGCTACCTGGAATGGTTGGGACAGGAAACGTTGGATCTTCCTAGCGCGAGAGACAGTAAGTTTGTCATCTTCAGACAATTCATCCATACCCAAGATAGCGATAATATCCTAAAATTAAATGAATTAATAAATGAATCGATTTCATAACAAACAAAAAAATCACCAACCTGCAAAGATTTGTAATCTTGCAAGATCTTCTGGACATCACGGGCGACTTTGTAATGTTCAGCACCAATGATGTTGGGGTCCATAATACGGGAGGTGGAATCGAGAGGATCTACGGCGGGGTAAATACCCAACTCGGCGATGGCACGGGACAATACCGTGGTGGCGTCCAAGTGAGCGAAAGTGGTGGCAGGAGCGGGATCCGTCAAGTCATCAGCGGGTACGTAAATGGCTTGTACGGAAGTAATTGAACCCTTTTTGGTGGTGGTAATACGTTCCTGCATACTACCCATATCAGTGGCCAAGGTGGGTTGGTAACCTACGGCAGAGGGGATACGACCCAAAAGGGCAGACACCTCAGAACCGGCTTGGGTGAACCTGCCATACAAATTTAGTGTTTATCATATAGTATAATAATAATGGGGTGTACGAGCATAATAAATAAAAATTTGTCTATTGAAACAATACCTAATTGACTAAAAATAAATTCCAGTCAATTATAAAAATGTTTCAATAATTTTCTGTGGCAAGGTGTCTGAACAATACAACAAATTGATATTGTAAATTGTAATTCTCCTTGCACCGGGAACAAGTTTGTGTTGCATGTTATTACCTGAAAATGTTGTCGATGAAAAGCAATACATCCTGTCCTTCCTGGTCACGGAAATATTCAGCTACGGTCAATCCAGTTAAAGCGACACGAGCACGAGCGCCTGGAGGTTCGTTCATTTGTCCATAGACCAAAGCTACCTTTGAAGTCTTATCTTTAAGGGAGATGACACCGGATTCAATCATTTCATGATACAAGTCGTTTCCTGAAGAAAACTAAATTATTTTACTTATTTCAAGCGATTAGTTAATTACATCACCTTCACGGGTACGTTCTCCTACTCCAGCAAATACAGAATAACCACCATGAGCTTTAGCTACATTGTTAATAAGTTCCATAATCAATACAGTTTTTCCTACTCCGGCACCACCAAACAGACCAATTTTACCTCCCTTGGCGTAAGGGGCCAAAAGATCTACAACCTTGATACCAGTTACAAGAATCTCTTGTTCTACGCTCATGTCAACGAATTCAGGAGCTTCAGCATGGATGGAGGCTCTCTTCTCGGTCTCAATTGGACCCCTTTCGTCAATTGGTTCACCAATGACGTTCATAATTCTGCCTAAAGTGGCTTCACCCACTGGAATACGAATTGGGTAGCCAGTATCGTTAACTTGTTGACCTCTAACAATACCTTCTGTACCGTCCATAGCAATGGTACGTACAGTGTTTTCTCCCAAGTGCTGGGCAACCTACATCAAAAGGTGAGGTAATTGTAAAACGTTTTTTGTAGGGATATTAATAAGTACTCATTAAAATATATTGTTAATTGAAATTTTGACCAATTGGACAAATGAATCCAGCCGATACAGTAAATATTTCAAATATTTTCTTTGGCAAGGTGTCTGAACACTATATAAATTGATATTATAAATTGTAATTCTCCTTGCTATTATTATTTTATTTACAGTACATCTGTAAACTTTACGAAATCGCAATTTTTCAATATTTTGAAATATTGTTTTTCAAAAATGGGAAACAACAAAGGAGAGCAATGAGCTTCTTGTGAAATCCCTAATGTTACCTGTATTATGTTTAAAACAACTTATTCTTATCTACTATGTGTGATCAGTTAAAAAAAAGCCTAAAGAGGAATGATAAATTAAAAATCTTTAAAGACAAATTGAGATTCAAACCATTGTTCCAAAGATTAAAAAATATTGGTAAAAATATTAGGCCAAGAACTATCTTTTGTAATACATTTTCTAGTCTAAAACATTCTACAGAGTGGAAACTACTTATTTTTAATGTTATTTTAGAGAGACTCCTGAAATCGAAAATACAGGTTGATTCACGTGAGTCTAGCACAGCTGGACTGTTTTTTATGGAATACCCTGTAACTTTGTACATTTTTGAGAACTCTTTGATAAGCTGACTTCAACCACTGATGTTACTTAAGAGTTTAAAAGAGTGATTCTCAATCACTGTGCACCGATATCCTGGCACTGTGTTACCACTGTAAGGCAGCGACCCTTCTCGAAAAAAAAAATTATTTATTTTCATATTGTTAGAGCTCTGCTAAAATTTTAATTTATTAAAAGTGTTTAGTGATGGAAGAAGGTTGAGAATCATTGGTCTAAATAAATGGCACTACAAGTCAACTCGTATTTTTTTACATAAACATTGAGTTTGATTAGAAATTGACTATTATTTTATGATATTTACCTCGAGTACAAGCCTGGGGGTACGATTTTGGACTTCCAAGGCATTTAGGATAGGTGGTAATTCTTCCTCAAATTGCACGTCGACGACGGCACCAATAACGGCTACGACTTTACCTTTAGCTTTAGCACCAGCAGCGGCTTTAGCAGCATAATCTCTTTCTAAAAATATTAATACCCTTATAATTTGTCCATTTTCAGTTTACGTAAGTTTCAAGATGGCGAACACACCGATATGTAGACAGTTATGTAACCTGTACCGAAACTATTAAAATACTAAAAAAATACATTGTTCTAAACCTAATGGAAAGTGTAATAACAACAATAATAAACAATAACCAAATTTTCTACGAAAATATATCGTATTTACGCTGTAAATAGCTATTAAACCATGGATATAACCGGACACTAACTACTCTTAAAATTTCGATAATTAATTGTTCAGAGACACTTACTTTGAACATTGTAGGATGAGAGAACTTTTAGGGATTCAGATCCGACTTTTTCGATGGATTTTCCAGCCAAAAGGCTGGACGAAGCTCTTGCCACTGCACCCAACATGGTCCAACTTCGACAAGAAAGCAGACTGACTAAAAAAGTTTCTGATCGTGACCGCCAGTGGCACTTCCTTTATGCGCAATCTAAAAATTTGAGAATGCGCTATTTTACAATGGGCTTTTACTTGTACGGATATTAGACTAGAAATTCTCGTAAATAATATAATAGAAATCGCTTACGATTGTAGAGGTAAAAATACACATGCAGGCATTTATGAGATTTATATTGTGATGTAGATATTGTAAGACACTGTAACAAATGTGCAGTTTCTTTCTACATCTTGTTCTGTTTCGTATAGGCGACTAAAATACAATTAGATATATTAAGGGTTGCCTATAGTTTTAGTTTTATCTATGGTTAGTATTAAAACAATTATTAGTCACATTAGATTCTGGCAGTGTTTTAAAAAGTTGTTAAAATAATTAAAAAGTAATAAGTAATTAATCATATACGAGAACCGTATAAATAATTTTCTTTGTTGTATTACATTTAATTATTTATGCAAGAATTTTTATTATCCAATTTGTGAAGAAGAATAAATATATCTAATTATATTCTTCTCTTTTAGATAAGCAAAATACACTAGGAGAGATATGCGAAATACACTGGGAGTGTCACCAAATATTTGTCATAAATTCGAAAAAAAAAAGAAGAGAATCGTGTGCTGATCGACAAGTGGTGAATCACAGAAATATAAAGAAAAATTGCATAATCATTTTTTTTTAATATGTCCAAGAAAGTTGATTGGGCCAGATATGTAACAGATACAGAGAAAAAGGTAAAGCAAATATATGCTTTGATTATAAAATTAACTACAAAATAAGATTACATTAGGAAGACCTTTTTACTATCTGCTTCAAAATAAATATTTTTTTCTGTGTGGTAATGTTAATATACATTTATAGTTAGATGCTGTGGAAATTACAAAAAGTGATGAACAACCACCGCCAACTTTACCACCACCGCCAAACGAAAAGGATGATGCAGATAAATCAAATCCTGCTGAAGCCTCATTACTAGCCAAAATAATTCGCAGAGGTTTAGTAGAAAACAAAAATGATATAGAAGTGCAACGAAAAGATCCCAGGTCCCCTTTATATTCCGTTAAAAACTTTGAAGCTTTAAATTTAAAACCAAATCTTCTAAAAGGTGGGATTCCTTAATGTTTTTTGGAAATATATGTTTAATTCAAATTAATTTCAGGTGTTTATGAAATGGGGTTTAATGCTCCTTCTAAAATACAAGAAACAGCTTTACCAGCACTGCTGGCGGATCCTCCACAAAATTTAATTGCACAGTCGCAATCAGGAACTGGTAAAACTGCGGCTTTTGTACTGGCTATGCTTTCTAGAGTAGATGTCAGTAAGAGGTATCCTCAGGTGCTTTGCCTGTCGCCTACATATGAATTAGCCATACAAACAGGAGAGGTATATTGATATTTTTTTGTTCTCATTGAATATAGTGAATAATATTGTTTTGTTTAAAGGTTGCAGCTCACATGGCCAAGTTTTGTCCAGAAATAGAAATGAAATATGCTGTAGCTGGTGAACAAGTCCCCAGAGGCACCAAATTAACAGACCATGTGATAATAGGCACACCGGGAAAAGTTTTGGATTGGGGAGTGAAATTTAGATTTTTCGATCTCAACAAAATTGTAGTATTTGTATTGGATGAAGCAGATGTTATGATTTCTATACAGGGTCATCAAGACCAGTGCATTAGAATTCATAAGAATTTGAATGCCTCTTCCTGTCAAATGATGTTCTTTTTGACTTACTATAAACAGGAAGTTATGGATTTTGCTGAACATTTTGTTAAAAATCCCATTACAATTAGAATGAAAGAGAACTTAGATAATATCAGACAATATTATGTAAGGTAGGCAAATATTTTTTAATATTAAAGTCATCAATAATCTTCATTCATCCTTCATCATGGTTCAATAGTAATGGAAAAATATAAATCACAGTGTGATTAGTAGTGGAGAGGATGCGCAGTTATACGTGTCCTCTATAATTTAGGTTTTTAATTATTCAAAAAATGGGTTATTCATAAAATATATAACTGCAATTGGCCATAATAGCCATACATTCAAGCCACGGGTCTATCACCTTTACCTGTATTTTGGTACATAAATAACTATATTTACAGGTGCAAAAACCAACAGGACAAATATACCGCTATTACAAATATCTACGGCACAGTAGGAACAGGCCAAGCGATCATTTGTTGTCATACAAGAAAAACCGCCGGTTGGTTAGCAGGTCAAATGTCTAAAGATGGCCACGCTGTAGCAGTGCTTTCCGGAGATCTGACTGTTGAACAAAGAATAAACGTTTTGGATAGGTTTAGAGAAGGAAAGGAAAAAGTTCTGATCACCACGAATGTTTTGTCTCGGGGCATTGATGTAGAACAAGTTACGATTGTCGTGAATTTCGATATGCCTGTGGACCAAAATAGAAAAGCGGATTGCGAAACTTATTTACACCGGATTGGAAGAACGGGACGCTTTGGTAAAAGCGGAATTGCTATCAATTTGGTGGATTCTGATGCTTCCATGGTTGTATGCAAAGCGATTGAGGAACATTTTAATACGAAAATTCAATTTCTGAATGCTGAGGATTATGAAGACATAGAAAAACTTGGAAAAAGCAATTAAGTCATTTTTTTTTGTACGTGTTAAATACATTTTAAGCTGCATATACCAAAAACCCCTCATTTAAGGGTATTATTTTTGAACATAATTTAAGGCTAAAATTCAATTATTCAAGTTAATATCGTAAAAACTTACTTTAAATAGCATTTAAAATTCTAATTTGATTGGTTTTAGCAATATAGTATTATAAGTTTCATTTATTTTTGTTTAGATATATACATATATGTTCTTCTTAATTCCTTTTTATTGACTCGTGAAACAACAAAATAAATATAGAAAATTTTTGTTATCCAGCAACAAAAGACGGGAAAAATAATGGCAAATTTAAATCGAGAATTGAGCAGTGATTTTAAAATTAAGGAGTTATTTAGTTCTGTTGGATGAAGTTCTAGGAGAAGGATACTTTGAAAAATAAAAAGCGTACTTACTTTTCTTCTAAATATAATTTTAAATTATCACCATATAACAAGATGTAATTTACAAAGGTCTTTATTTAAAAGTATGCCAACAAGATCCCACATTCAAAACTATCTCCTAATTCCTGAAACTTAGACCTAATAACTTTTTCGATTATAAACTTGTCATTCAGATGGGTTAATAAACTGTCCAAATTGAATAAGGTTGAATGCAAACACTTGGTATATAACATCGCTTAGGAGTTGTATTAGATCCTCAGCTCAGGTTTTATGTTGATTTTTTATGTAAAAAAAATAGGAAAAAAGTTGTATATTTTTCTAGAGCCAGCTAAAAGTTTGGAATATGTACTTTTTTTAATTTGATACATTTGAAAATCTAATATTAATCTATTTGTTATGTAATAGCTGACTTTTAGCTAAACGAAGTTTATTTTATTCTATATATATATATATATATATATCGGTTTTAAAAGGTGAGTTTTAATCTTTTTGAAAGTATCACAGTCTTTTTTTCGTCTTTTTTTTCACTCTGGTTCATTGTTGGATGAGAAACTTGTTAAAAAATCCTTTTGATCGATAGCTTCAGATTTTTTTATTTACGCACATAGACCTTCAAAGATCTTAAGCATTAGATCTTGGTAATCTTTATTTATTTTTGGTTCACTAGTTGGTATTGGAACAGGTTCAATTTAAAAATGAATCATTTTGTTGCCTGATAGTAATACTAAAATATTCTTGATGTCGCTCATAAGATAAATCTCATGTTGACTGAAATGTTCATCTAAGCTTGCCTCCAAATTTGCGATTCTCTTCATAATCATTTTAATATTCCGCTTTAACGTTTCATCTACTGAATTTGGTGCGGTTCCAGCCGAAGGAAACATTTGGAAAAACTTTGAATTTCGTTACATAAAATTAATTAATTCGACTAATGTCAAATGCATGTCAAATCGAAACAATTTTAAGTATCATATTGTTTTATTTTACATATTTACATTTATTTCTCATATTGTTATATTTATTTTTTATAAAACTATTAGTATATTATTTCTGTTGTTTGGTTATTCTCAACGTTAAAGATTGAATGAATAAATAAATTGAGGTCGTCTTGTAAAAGTTGCGGAGAGTCAAAAATGAGTTCTTGGTTACGTCAGTAAAACGATTTCCAAATCTGAGTGTAACTTCAAGTCACCAGGTGAGAACTTTTAGCAGTTCTAAAATCCGTGGAGCATTTATACAAATTTATATTTATGCATGAGAGTTTGAAATGGTTGCTCAACTTTAAGAACCCTAACGCGTAAGATGGTTGGAAAAGCTCCAAAAATAGAACCAGAATTGATTCTGGGTGAGTAGCAGTAAAGTCTTGACCTTGTCATCCAAATTGCTTCCATTATATTTGCCTTGAACAGAAAAGAAGATTATTTTTGTCAAATTGAGTTGTCAGCGATGAATGGACGCCAGAAATATAAAAATGACTTCATTTTGAAGAGAACCAGAGGCTCATACAACCTGGTAGAAAGAGGCATTGTCACTGATGTTGAAGTCATACTGGGCACAGTGGAGCTCCTTGATCTTGGAGAATGGTTTGCTTAAAAGAATGATTAAAAATGTTGAAGGAACCAAATTATAAACCTTGAAATCCTGTACCAGAAATATTAGGTCATCTTCAGGATGGAGATTCTCTGGAAGACACCATGAGTGAAAAAAACTTTGCAGAATAAACTCGAAAGATTCTATTAGATGCGAACTGCTATGATGTAAGAGATTGGTGCTGAACATATATCACCTGTGAGGTATTTTCTTAAAGTTTTGTTTTGCTGATTCCAATAGATACAGTTTTCTGTACTTTTAAAACTGTGGGTTGGTAATTACTTATAACCAATTGAGATTTTCGAGAAGCGTTGTTTTTTTAAATAAATGAATGATGTTATGTATAAAAATGTAGTACCTACTTTAAAATACGTTCTACTAGTGAACGATATTGAAATGATAATGAAAAATTCCAAATAACTATTTTGATTGTGACACTGTATTGAGAACTAACCGATATTTCAAGTGTTTTTAAAAATCGCTGATTGATTGTAATTACTTGAAAATGATTAATATTATCAGAAGATAACTGGTGAGCAAACTATAAAGGTGTGGTTCGTTTACTGCCAAGAAGTTTATTATTTAAAATAACTGTGAAAAACAGTGTCCATTATTCCAGAAAATTTATTGACCTAATTAATTTGTTCGAAGTGTTGAAAAATGGTGAGATCTCTCGAATTATTAATTCGTTTAGTGTAGACTACAGACCAGATGATTCATTTATGTTCGCTGTTTTATTAAAGAAAAATATTTGAACAATTTCATTCATTCCAAACAAATATTCATTAAAGTGATGTCATAAAATTTTAAAAACAATTGTTAATTTTTGTGATATATACTTCCTAAAAACATATTTTCTTATTCTAAGTTTTCTTAATTTCAACAGGATTTAGTTATAGGTGTCTCAGAACATGTTATCTTGCGAATAATTCGAAAACAGCTCCAGAGATAAACATCAAATTCATCAGTGACAAACAATCAATGTTTACTTCTACTAAAAAAAAATATGACATTGCATTTAAATTTTAGATTTTAAAATACTACATTCTGTATTTTTAAAACTTGATACATAAAATATCAAATTTTAAAGTCAATGTAGGTACATATAGTATTACTGGAGCAGGAATAAAAAATTTAAAAAAATGTGAATTTAAGTTTGGCTAAATGATATATTGTAAACAAGAAAGTATTTCCTCGTTTATTGTTTATAATTTTTATTAAATATGTATACATTTTATAAAAAGTGGAGGTAATCCAAAAATGTTTACTAATTTTTAAAAATACTGTAATTATATAATAATTTTCAAAAAAAGATTGCTGAATTTTTGTTAAGATAAAAAAATATAACGTTAGATTTGACTTAGGCTTTTTAATATATTGTTATGATAGTATGTACAGGGATTTCGTTAAATATCGCCTTGTACATAGAACCTATTTTTTATTTAATTTTTTCCAAATTATATTTATTATTTAACATTACATGAGCGAGTGTTATGGGATAAGGCCGCAAACGAAGGTTAAATACATATTTTTAGTAGAGTGATCAAAATTAATATGGGGTCTTCTTGGTTAGAAAAATAAAAGGAGATCGGAAGTCAAGTTTGGGTTTTCGGATGATCGAGAAGTTGATAGTCCCTTCGCTTGCGATTAAATGTATTAGTTATTTAAATATGTAAGTTGCCTTTATAATTTATATTAATTGTTTTCTTTCGATAAATAAATTGTGATTGTTTCACTCAGCCTTTTTAATTTTCATTAACCAAATTACGCTTTGGGTTAAATCCCCTGAAAATAGTATTTAAATATTTTCATATATTTATTATTCATAAACTTAAACCAATACATAACATTTTTAAATTTTGTTATCCCTTAATTTATTTGGCTGGCAATTTTCCTTCCATCTGATCTTATAGGTCCTCCCATTAAAGAGATTAACTTATAACAACTGGTCCAGAAAAATATAATTCAACTATATGAACTATAGAAGATCCAACTTTTATCTTAAAATCTGAAAATTATTTTTGTTAGCAGTAATAAAAGAAATTTGTTAAGTAGGAATTGCATTTAAAAAAAGTTTATATATTATATTCTCTTCAAAATGAAGATTAACATTAAATGAGGATTATTAATTCCAAGCACCCATTCTGTAAACTTTTTCAAATATTTTTCGGGATTTGGAAACTGTGTTAAATATTTGAAGAGGTTCTTGTTAGGCCTAAGGATGGAATACAACACTTAAGGTCATATTTGATCAAATATCTGAAATAAATCTTAATAACTAAATAAACTACAAAACTGAAGTCCTAAATGAAAATAGATCTCTATTACATAGCAGTGATTTGATTACCTTTAATTATTAATGGAAATGGAAAATTTTATATTTACTATGCCTGAAGAAAAATTTAAATTTTCACTTGCCTTTTTTACTTCTAATTATTCCTCTCTTTTATATTGATGATTTTCATACCAGCTTGACTATTTAATCAGCAAGGCCTTTTCCGATTCTTTTTTTTATAACTTAAGATAACCTCAAAATTTCTGTCATAGTAACAAAAAAAGAAGAAGAGCATCGGCGGCTGTGAAATAGTGAATAATTAAAAAATTGTAATCTTATCATAAAAATGTCTGAGAAAGTTGATTGGGCCAGATATGTAACAGATACAGAGAAAAAGGTATAACAAATACATGCTTTGATTATAAAATTAACTACAAATCATTGTTTTCTTTGTTTTTCTTTTTTGACTAATTGCCCAGTGTACATAAAATGTAGGTAGAGGAAAGTTCTAAATGATAAATGTAAAATAATTCTCGATTAATTTTTACAACGTACTTCAAATTCGCTAAATTCGATGTGATAGAATTTTACATTTAAAAAGTGGCTCCTCTTTTGCTTCATTTCAAAATAAGATTACATTAGGAAGACCTTTTTACTATCTGCTTCGAAATAAATATTTTTTTCTGTGTCGTAATGTTAATATACATTTATAGTTAGATGCTGTGGAAATTACAAAAAGTGATGAACAACCACCACCAACTTTACCACCACCGCCAAACGAAAAGGATGATGCAGATAAATCAAATCCTGCTGAAGCCTCATTACTAGCCAAAATAATTCGCAGAGGTTTAGTAGAAAACAAAAATGATATAGAAGTGCAACGAAAAGATCCCAGGTCCCCTTTATATTCCGTTAAAAACTTTGAAGCTTTAAATTTAAAACCAAATCTTCTAAAAGGTGGGATTCCTTAATGTTTTTTGGAAATATATGTTTAATTCAAATTAATTTCAGGTGTTTATGAAATGGGGTTTAATGCTCCTTCTAAAATACAAGAAACAGCTTTACCAGCACTGCTGGCGGATCCTCCACAAAATTTAATTGCACAGTCGCAATCAGGAACTGGTAAAACTGCGGCTTTTGTACTGGCTATGCTTTCTAGAGTAGATGTCAGTAAGAGGTATCCTCAGGTGCTTTGCCTGTCGCCTACATATGAATTAGCCATACAAACAGGAGAGGTATATTGATATTTTTTTGTTCTCATTGAATATAGTGAATAATATTGTTTTGTTTAAAGGTTGCAGCTCACATGGCCAAGTTTTGTCCAGAAATAGAAATGAAATATGCTGTAGCTGGTGAACAAGTCCCCAGAGGCACCAAATTAACAGACCATGTGATAATAGGCACACCGGGAAAAGTTTTGGATTGGGGAGTGAAATTTAGATTTTTCGATCTCAACAAAATTGTAGTATTTGTACTGGATGAAGCAGATGTTATGATTTCTATACAGGGTCATCAAGACCAGTGCATTAGAATTCATAAGAATTTGAATGCCTCTTCCTGTCAAATGATGTTCTTTTCGGCAACTTATGAACAGGAAGTTATGGATTTTGCTGAACATATTGTTAAAAATCCCATTACAATTAGGCTGAGGAGGGAAGAAGAAAGTTTAGATAATATCAGACAATATTATGTAAGGTAGGCAAATTCTTTTTATTTCATCCAATGATCTTCATTCACTCTTCCTCTAGGTTCAGTAGTAATGGAAGAAAAGAAATCACAATGTAATTGATTAGTAAGGAGGATGCGCGGTTATATCGTTACCTTAGAGCAAGAGTGTCACAATGTGGCTATTTTGTTTTTCTTGTTTTAAATAACACATACACAACTAGAAATGTGACATTTTTTCCTAAAAAATAGAAGGATGTGAAAGCAGTTTTTGAGTTGTGACACTTGTGCTCTCACGATATGTGTCCTACCAACTGTTTCTATAATCTAAGTTTATAATTATTTAAAATACGGGTTACACAAAAATTAATATAATTGTAAGGGGGATTATGGCCATATATTCACCCTTACTAGTACCTTGGTAACTTAATACCTACATTTCAGGTGCAAAAACCAACAGGACAAATATACCGCTATTACAAATATCTATGGCACAGTAGGAATAGGCCAAGCGATCATTTTTTGTCATACAAGAAAAACCGCCGGTTGGTTAGCAGGTCAAATGTCTAAAGATGGCCACGCTGTAGCAGTGCTTTCCGGAGATCTGACTGTTGAACAAAGAATAAACGTTTTGGATAGGTTTAGAGAAGGAAAGGAAAAAGTTCTGATCACCACGAATGTTTTGTCTCGGGGTATTGATGTAGAACAAGTTACGATTGTCGTGAATTTCGATATGCCTGTGGACCAAAATAGAAAAGCGGATTGCGAAACTTATTTACACCGGATTGGAAGAACGGGACGTTTTGGTAAAAGCGGAATTGCTATCAATTTGGTGGATTCTGATGCTTCCATGGCTGTATGCAAAGCGATAGAGGAACATTTTAATAAGAAAATTCAATTTCTGAATGCTGAGGATTCTGAAGAAATAGAAAAACTTGGAAATGGCAATTAAGTCATTTTTTTTTTATATTTGTTAAATACATTTTAAGCTGCATATATCTAAAACCAGTCAATTAAGGGTGTTTCGAACTTAATTTAAAGGTAAAATTCAATTATGATTTAGAAAGTAACGTAAAAACTTACTATTTTCAATTTGACTGGTTTTAGCAATGTCCATTATAAGTTTTATTTATTTTTGTTTATCTAACAACAATTAATTTGATCTTTATATATATATATATTTGCGTTTTATTTTTATTCTATTGATCCCAAATATCGTTAAACAAAATATATTTCGTAATGTTAAAAAATTAAGACTTTAAGAGCCAAATTTTAATTAATCTTAATTGGAGCTTCCTAACTTTTTGTGGACCACCGCCCTTTAGAAGAAAAAAAAATTTAACTGCCTAAAATAGTTTTATTTTACTTTGGTATAAATAGAAAAAAAATAGGTACCCATAATTCAAAATTTGTTAGCAATTTTTTTGATACGCCTTAACAAATATTTAATTTTTATATTCTATTTTATACAGATTATTTTTTATGAAAATAGTAAGAATTGGTTTAAATTATTTGATTTAGTGGTCTGCTAATGCATGCATAGAATAAAGAAGTTGGTATAATGTGTTTTGCCTAACTGTAATATAAGGGCTGCTGACTGGCATGATTTAGACACTTGCTCTTCTTTTTAAATTGAATCTAACCACAATTTATTTGCCTTGTTTACATATATAGAATAAGTTACTCATTTTTGAATTGTTACAATTATGTTATATTAAAAGATGTTTGAAAATACTGACCCACTAGGAGATGTAAGCATATTTATTAAAAAAAATCCGCATTTCTTCATTTATAAATTTTAGGACGATTTAGAACTGGATACTTCTTTCACTCCGATTTTTAGTAGTACACAAGGATACCAAGCAAAACGTTCAAATGATGTCCCCGTCGAGGAATCCCGAAAGAAAATCAAATTGCAAACTACACCCCATTCAAAAACCATTCCACTTGTTAGAAATGCTAATTTAGATACTTCACAAGAGGATTCCATTTATGGAGCTGATAAAGTAGTTAAACGAATATTCCCGGGACCAGCAGGATTATTTAACGATAGTTTTAAAAACTTTACAAATAACACGGAATTAAACTTTAGGGAAAAAGAGGTGATTGCCCGTAGTTTGTTTGTGAAAAAAGAATGATTTGTTTTTTTTAAGGATATATTATTATGTTCTCAACGGACATTGTCTATATTTGCTGAAGGACCGTGGATATTTATGGAAAATGATTTTAGAACTTGTAATAAAGAGCAGCTTTTTGAAAAATACACTATAGGTTGGATAAAGAAAAAGTTTTCCTATAAAAAAGTCTTAGAAGCCCACAAAGCTGCATTTTTAGCTGCTGTTATTCAAAATTTGGATACAGTGAATGGCAAAATTCCTTCTGTACTTGTAACACTTAAGGATGCTACTGGTAAGAGAATACTTAGAATTATGCCATTCTGGCTCCTTTTTAATATAAAGTCAGTGTCAATTAATAGAAAGACAGTTATAAACACTAAAGTATTATATTGGCAAACAATAATACTACATTTTTATCATCTACCTTTATTGATATAGTCGCCTAAATTAATGACAACAACAAACAATACTGTAACGATATCAAGATGTTAGTTACAATATAATATATTCAGTAATTTTTGGCTAAACTTTCTCTTACCTGCAGGAAAAGTGTCATCTGTTAAAATTAGACACTTATTTCTGGTTTTTACTAAACCAAATATTTTTTTATAGGTACTATAGATGCTACAATTCTACACAGTTTCTATAAGGAAAAATCGCAATATTTAACCACTGGCTCAGTAGTTGTCTTGAAACAATTTGGGGTTTTGACTTCTCCAGAAGGCCATTGTCTGACCATTACCTCAAATAATTTATTAGTTATTTACCATTTAAAGGAAGAAACGGGAGACTCACTTGGAGATTCTGTTGAAAAAATTGTACTACATGATTCCAATGCCAATGAAATTTGGAAAGAAGCAAACAGTGAGGTTCTTGTGCAAAATAATTCGAATACCAAAAACTTTAGCATAAAGCCCCAATTTTCTAATATTTGTGATACCAAACTTATGTCTGTAGAAAAAAATGTGATTCCAAAACCAGTAAATATTCTTTCTATATCAAAAAATATCAAAAAATCAAGTACAAATAATTTTATATTACCTACAAATAAAACGATTGTAAATAATTTTAATAGTTCCATAAATATCAATAACTGTAAAAATATAGCACAGAATGTAAAGAAAAAGTTTGATTTCAAAAAAATTGTCAATGCTGAAAATAAAAATAATATAAAAGAAAATTTTGTAAACTCTAATACATTAAGTAAAAATGATAACGAATTTTTAAAAACAATGTTGGAAGATATTCACACAGATTCATTGTTCGGCGAATTTTGATTCTTACTTAAGTATTAATTATTTATATAAAATTATATATATCTGGAATTGTTATTAGAGTTGCTACTAGATTAAGTAAAAAATTATAAAATGTATCTGTTTGGTGCATTTGAGGATTTAATAACTGAAATTAGAATGGTACTACAGAATTACAGATTTTTTTATAATTTTTTATCTAAATTGCTAGTTGTGCAACTTCGAGATCTATTTTTTTACAAGGATTGTTATTAGGAGTTAAGAATAAGGACATACAGACACATATTTTTTTATTTGGATTTGATATGTATAAATAAAAAAAAATTACACTTCCACATTTTATTTTAAACAACTTATACAACATTAAATAAATATATGTTCCTTCAATAAAAAATAATATTTGCTTATTGTCACAATATTTCTATTCTAAATGCCCTATTAATAATTATAATTTTTCTAAAAATAATATACAGTACTGACATTATTGGAGATCCAAATATTATACAAAGGAAATTACTTAAAAACTAATTCTAAATTATATACTGGCCCCTAGTACTGGCAAAAAAATATATGTCTACAATAAATAATACACAGAAAATAATAGAGTTTAACAAGAAAGATTTCGGTTCATTGAAATTATTAAAAAATTCAAACAGCTATAAAGAAATTTGCAATTTTAGAATAATTATTAATCTATTTTAAAATGTAGCTTTAACAGTGTTTTTTCATATATATATATATATATATATACTACTTTTTTTTATTAACGCTAATAAAATATCTATTTAAACTTAACAAAAAACTATACAGTGAAAAATACAAAAAATAGTTTATTTACGAATAGTGGTATATTTATATAAAAAGGGGTTTTTAGCATAAAAATATAAAAATTGATTTATGAAACGAATTAAAATTACATAGCCACTATTTATTTTGTTTGTTCCATATACAATTTTCATATTTTTTTATTTGGATTTCAAATTTCAGCTTTGACCTTTCTACTGGCACCTGTTCCAAAAACATAATCTTAATATCTACAAAATAAAGGAATGTTTTTACACGTTTCTAATTTTATATACAAATCCAGATGTTATACTTTTTCAAAATATTAAGTTATTTATTTACAAACAAATTATTACCGAGGAAGTCCTTCAAAATTGTCTCAACGTAATTAATTATAAACTCCAATACTTTTTTGTTTTTGAAAATGTAGAGGGATTATTGGAACACACTCGGTATAATAATATATTAGATTAACTTTTTAAATTGGGACAATTTCTTAATTAGAAATAAAAGAGGTAACAATATATTTTTTGTTTAGGTTCCTGCTTTTTTTGTTGTCAGGTATATTTGCCACACCCTGTATATATAATATTGTAAAATAATGTAAATTATTATGCTTCTTATCCCGTGGTTTACGTAAAGAGGGAAATAATACAATGTAGTTGATATGTATCTTTCGTCGAAATGTGGGCGACAAGATTGACGCTTTCAACAAGTGAATGTTCACTGATTGTACGTATTTACAAATAAAATATTCTAGAATTTTCGAATCGGGATGTAGCGTATACCGAGACGAAGCAAAAGAACCACGATTTTAGCACCATTCCGAAATCAGTTGTAGCACCAATTTTATACATTTAAAAAATATATCACACAAACTTATTGGAACAACTAGCAGCTGTCTTTAATTATTAGAATGCAATTAAAAAGTACGTAAGCAAAATCATAACATAATAATAAAATCTAAAAACAATAACTGCAATTTTTTAATGGATTATTATATATTTCTCGAACAAAAAAATTTTTGTGGAAAAATTCCATTTTGTTCCAATTTTTCTGGAAAAACCCACACTTCACTTATTTCTCTTTCATTTTATTTATCTAAAATTTTTGTTTTTCAAATTGTTTTTATTTAAGAAAAACACAAATTAATAAATTTCATTAAATCTAAATGATAGTTAATTGAAATATTGATTAATGTCAAAATTTTTATTAAAATCGACCAAAGCGTTTTTTTTGATGTTGCAAATTTCTCAGAAAAAATCCTATTTGTTCAGATTTCTTTGAGAAATTTTTACAAATTTTTGTAGAAAAATTAAATTAATAAACTCGATTAAGTCTAAATGAATTGAAATATTGATTAATTTTAAAAATTTTTATAGAATATAAAAAATATTTCTTTTTTCTCAAAAATGAAACGAAATAAGAAAAAATTAAAGGAATAAGAAATCGTTCTTTTAATCGTTTTCTTAAAAAAAAAAATTTGTGAAAATAGAGAGTATGACCAATAAATTGGTTTATCAGAAAAATTGTGGAAAACGAGATTCTTTTCTGAGAAATTTATATTTAAATTTGTAACAAACAATAATAATAAGGGGAGAAATTTTTGTAAATATTCTTTCAGAATATATAAAAAATGATTTTTTTATATATTTCATTTTCATATTCTTATACATTTTGATTAAGCTTTTTTGGTTGCATTTTGTGAAGATAACTTGTCTGACTGTCAAAAATGAGACTGTGAATATCTTTCTAACCAGACTTTTTACATCAAAAAAGTTTATTTTCTAGATATGATTAAATAAAAAATTCCTAATAATACAACATACATTTATTGCAAAATGTAGTTTTTTGTCTACAAAAAATCGCACAATTTCAGTGTTGCCAACTGACTTTTTGTATACTTATATGTCTCTAAAACAGTAATATGAAAATAAAAGTATTAAATTCATTTTTAAATAAACAGGAAGAGATAATTCCTTACTAAATATAAATTCGATATCAAAGGAAATATATTGCAATTCAAATAAAGTAGCAATACTGTTTATATTTAGGGGGTGTTATTATGTTGTTCGATTGCGCAGTTTCAATAAGATCAAAAAAATATTTTATTAATTATACAATTGTGTATATGGTTTTTTACATATCTAAAGAAATATCACATAATATGGCAACTGCGCTCGATTGGATCTCGTCAGAAGAGTGCTAACAGCGCCAACGGAAAAAGCTTGAACCAAAAGAAGGCGGAGCACATGCTAATTAATGCGCGGGAATTTTAAAATAACTAATTTCAGAAATATAAAAAATTTTGTGGCGTTACAACCGTTTTGAGAACATTAATGTTATTTCAAGGAGGAAACATTAACATTCTCATAATCTTAGGCCAGTAGTGGATTCAGCCGTCACGTATTAATTTAAATAATAATAAATCTCCACCGCATAATAAATCTATTAAGAACTACTAAGCAAATACCGTTCGTAGTGATTGTGTTGCAAACACACATTCCACGCACGGTATATAATAAATTGGAACTATTGAAATTCCCGTTTTTATCCATGGGAGACACTCTTTCGGTTTTCAATAAACTTAGATCAGGGAATTAATAAAGGCGCAATTTGTGTTAAATTTTTAGGGAGAACGTGCACCAATTAAAAAATTGCAGTTGTTGTATGATAAAATTCGCAAGACGAAGCTTTATATATAATAAAAAAATCGGACTTACATTTATTTCTACGAGTTAGATTGAAGTAGCCAGATAGGAAGAAATGTTAATTAATTGTTTTTAAAAAATGTTTGTTAAATATTTATTGCGAGAGATTTTTAGATATTCGTTAAATATTTTCTACACGTATCTATTGATTAAATATTAGATTAATATTTATGTATTATTATATTAATATTTTGTTTTCCATTTTCCATTTGCTATTAAAATGCGTTTAAAAAAATTCACGGTTTATTATATTAATTGTATTATATCCCTACCCCGTTTAATGCTTATTTTAACAGAATTTTAATGTTGACGTTATATTGAACTTCGATTTTAAAATGACTTTTGCTTCAAAATCTCGTTTTTAAAACTGGTCTTTCAATAAATCTGGATTTTAAAACACTTATTAAAATCTCGTATTTTTTTTCAAGATCTGCTTTTTAAAATCTAGATTACAATGAATCTTGCTAAAATATTTAAAAAATATACTCTTGTGCTTTAAATATCCATTTTAAGCTCCTTATTTTAATTTTAATCCAAAATATTAAAAATTGATTGTTTTTCTTTAGTTTTTAAAGTGGAAATATTAATGAACCTTGATGTTGAAGTCGAGATTTTAATGATTTTAAATTAAAAATTGTAAAAGACTACCGTTTTTTTTTAAATCGCAAATTATTACAAAAAGTCCAGTTTTTACAAAAAATCCCAGATTTTTTAAATAAAATTCCTAGATTTCTCATTAAAACAATAATTTCATAAAAAATTCTAATTTGTGGCAAAAATATTTTTATACAGTTTTGTTTTTTTTATTAAAATTATATATATATAAAATTCATTAAATATTTAATATAAATATTGTGAAGCAAATATTTAATAGACTGTTAGTTTGAACAACAAATATTTAAAAAAACATATAATTGTTCTTTTATATTAAGAAAATATTTAAAGAATATTTGATGCTATCAGGGTATTCTAACAATACTACTATAAAATATATATATCCGAATATTCCTGTGGAAATAAATGTAAATCCATCACATAATTTCATTTAAATGTGTCCTGTGATAGTTTTATCAATGTTTATTTAATAATTTCTTTATCTAATATATATCTGATTTGCTATCACACGACAAATAACGAGTATAAATAATAAATATCCACTTTTCTAAAATATTTACCTTCAAGAAGCTGGCTAGGAAAATTATAATAAAAATTTAGCTAAATTTAGGTACACACGATTTGAGAAAAAAATGTTTGTTAGTTTTAACATATTTTTTTGCATAAAGAATAAAAATAATTGATAACTAAAAACGGATTCTCAGGCAAGGTCACTCAGTTTAAAATTACGAGTTAGTAATCATCAAACCCAATAGTTTAAAAATTTCGACTACAATAACTTATAAAAACAAGATTTTTATAAAATGTCAACTTGAAATACTACATTTCGCAAAACATTTTTTCGAAAAATTGGATTTTTATAAATTGTTACAACATTTTTCTAAAATTTTAACTTCAAAAAAGATATTTTTACAAAACGTTTACTTCAAAAAGAAAATTTTGGAAAATGTTATAAAATCTTTATAATATTTTAACGTCAAAATCCAATTTTCGACATAAAAAATAAAATGTTTATCAATATTGAATTTAAAACTTTTGTAAAAATATAATTTTAAAAACGAGATATTTTAAAAAGTAGACATAAATAAAATTTATAGAATTTCAACTTAGAATACAAAATTTTGATATAAAAAGTAAAATTTAGTAAAATCCAATTACCAAAACGAGATTTTCATAAAATCTTGGCTTTGAAGATTAAATTTTGTAAAATTTTGACTTAAAAATGGTATTTTCATAAAATTGAAGCAATAAAAATAAAATTGGAGCAATAAAAATAAAATTGAAGCAATAAAAATAAAATTGAAGCAATAAAAATAAAATTTCTAAAATATTCACTTGAAGTGCAAAACTTTTTTAAAAGTTTCTGCATTAAACACAAATTTTTTACAAAATTTTGACATCAGAACAAACATTTTGTAAAACCCTAACTAATTAGTTTTTATTTAACGTGAAATTAAAAAAAATAATGAAGAAAAAATATCCATATTTTCGAAAACCATTTTAGGATTTTTAATATTTTCGTTAAAAAAAAACTCAAGATGACAAATTGTAATGAAAGCAAGTGGCCTTGCCTGAGAATCTTTTCTTTATTGGCTACAATTTATTTGCGTTAGCTCATTTCTCTCCCGTTCAAATCGATACGTACCTAATAAAAATTATTTAAAAAAAGCAATGAATAATTTCAGTTAGTGTCTTTTCATGTGTAGAGACAAATGATCGGACCGACTGAAAGATCTCTGACATAAATTACAGCTGAAAGGTTTTTGGCCCGTGTGTTTCCTGTAATGCCTTGTCAGCTCGTCTGATCTCGCGAATTTCCAGGTACAACCTTCCCACGAACACTGATAAGGTTTTTCCCCTGAAAACATACAATAAAACATAAAAAAATCACACCAAGGAACAAAACATTTATTCCAAAAACACGAAGATTGGTTGGTTAATTATGGATTTTGGATTTACAGAAACATTTTTTCTGACTGATCGAATTTATTTTTATACGTGGTGTTTCAGAAATCCTTAGTTTGCCATATACAGAGTGTTAAGGTAAAAATAAATAATTATTTTTTAACGAAACATTGTAGCCGAGTTACTGGACTAATTTTGATGAGAAATAGATTTGTTTGTTGGTATAAAATATGTTTGTTTAGAAAAATCTGTTTGAGTTTCACCTAATTAAAAAATATTTCAAATATTTATCAATCGATTGTCGAGATTTTGCCGACAGTACTTTCCCGTATGTTTAATTCAAAATATATTCAAATTCATCCGAATTTTCGGTGAACATTTAAATGTTTAAGACACACCAATTAATTAACAAATTTTTCATTATTATTTCATTACGATTTTATGTCAGCCCATTAATTTATCTCTATTTGTATGTTCAAAGGTGTTGCTTACATGCTACTTTCAAGGCTTCTGATTAAGTTATCCTTTCTTTTATTTTTCTACCTCCGGGCGAACATTAGCTTTTTTAATAAGTTTACAGATACGGATCTAGAGACAAAACAACTATTTTTATCTTGCAGTTACGAGAAAAAAAAACAATAGTTGTAATAACAATAATTATGCAATTAAAAAGTTATGTTTAATTGCTATGCGATTTTTTCATCCCTGGATTATACAGGGTGATTCTTGTGTAGGCGAAATTATTTCAGGAGCTGATAGTACGACCAATTTTAAGCCTAAATGTTGGATTTACTTCCTAAAATATTTACACGTACTTAGGAAACACCCTGTAAGTGGCCTTAAAATGTCTGTTAACAAAACCTACTGTTATTATAATAAATTCTTTTAGATTTTTTTGTAATATTGTACAACATTTTGCATCTATATTGTTTAATGGATTTTAGTACAAAAACTTAATACAATATTGTTCTAGATTATTGAAAATAATGCAAAATTGTTCTAAAAAGTAGCTCTTTATTCTGATTTACACAAAATCATTATAAGTTGTTCTATGTGTCCAAAAGTTCCAGTTTTTTTTAATATAGTACTCGAAAATAAATATTGTAATATTGTTCAAAATAGTTAATTTAAGAAAAATATTGTTTAATGAGTTTTAATAAAAAAATTAGACAATATTGTTCTATATTATTGAAAGTCGTGCAAATATGTTTTAAAAAAGTATCTTTTTGTTCTGATTTACACAAAATCAACTAAAGTTGTGTTCAAAAGTTCCAATTTTCTAATTCAGATAGTACCGAAAAGAAAAAAAATGAGTTAAATTTCTTTAGAATATCTGTATATTGTTCAAAATAGTTAATCAATATTATTCAATGATATTTATTAAAAAAAAACTTAGACAAGATTGTTCTAGATTATTGAAAGTTGTGCAAAATTTTTCTAAAAAAGTATCTTGTTCTAATTTATAAAAAAATCAAATAAAGTTGTTCTATGTGTTCAAAAGTTCCTAATTTTTTTAAAGTAGTACCGAACATAAACAATGTTAATTACATTTCTTCAGAATATCTCTAATACTGTTCAAAATAATTAATTAATAGTGTTTAATCATTATTAGTACAATCTAGACAATTTTTTTTGTAAATTATTGAAAATTGTGCGATATTGTTTTAAAAAATACTTCAGTTGTTCTAATTTGTCCAGAACCACTTAAAGTTGTTCTAATAATTCAGAAATTTCAATTTGTTTTAAAAATACTACATGGAAATGAATATAAGTAATAAAATTTCTTTATAATTTTCGCAATATTGTCCCAAATAGTTCTAGTTCTCTAAACAATTTTTTGAAAATTGTGCAAAATTGTATTCAAAATTACCTAATTTGTTCTAATTTGTCCAGAACCACTTAAAGTTGTTCTGATCATACAAAAGGTTCGAATTTTTCAAAAATATTACTCGAAAATTAACTAAATTATTGGAATTACTTTCTATAGGTTGGTTAAAAAAATTTGAAGAAAAAGGAAGGAATACAAAGACAACATATAAAGAAGCAATTAAAAAAAATGAAGAAGAACTTCATAGAAGTAGGATTAAGTTTTTTAGAAAGAGGGATAAAACTAAAAATTCTGCAACAAATTGAAACTGTTGGTGTATATTACTGATAAATATACTGAGTCGCTTAAAAAAGTATGTCACCAATAAATATGTTACCTGTGTGAGTTCTTTTGTGCGCTTTTAGATGCGAGCTTTTCGTATAAACTTTATTACATCCGACAACGTCGCATCTGTGTATTTTTCTTCTTCTGATGGTGACTTCGGGGGTTTTTCCGTCATTAAAATTTTTACTGCTGATTGTAATTGTACTCGATTTGCTAGGGGATGATTCTAGAATCGACGTTCTAGTGATTGATCTGAAAATAAACAAAACAAAAAAAATGAAGGTAGGAATAATTTCGATGGACTTAACCTTTTAAAAAACAAGTTTTTAAAGATTTACTGTTACTATTTGGTAATTGTAATAAATCTAAAATTATGCCCGCGTGTGTAATAATAGCAATAAATTTATTAATTATTAATCAAATGTTTGAAGGTTTTGTAGACGTTAATTTTTTATAAAGTAATAATTAATGTTCGGTGACAGGCCTCGTTAAATATTAACGTTAATTGGGTGATTATAAAAACGGATTCGTAAATAATTTAATATTGAGAAAAGACAATGCAATTTGGAAAAATAGATTCTTCTAGAAATAAAAATTATAATAAATGACGGAAAAGCAAAATGGAAATAATAAAATAAAATTTTAAGTGAGAATAAAAAGAGCAAAAAAAGTTGTAAAAAATTAAAAAGTTTAAAAGATAAAAGTATAAAATGATCACGAATAAAACGGTAAAATTATAAAAAAATTCAGAAACGAAATAAAAGTTCCGGAAATTACGAATAAAGAATCATTAAGATACAATTGCTGAAAAATCAACATTAAAAGCAAATAACCCTAAATTATGAAAATTATAAAAAACAAAGTTAAAAAAAGTTTAAAAGAAAATATGAAACGGTCAAAATAATGATTTGTGGAAAGTGTTAAAAATTTTTAAAATATAACAGGTTTTTAAAAAATAAAAAATAATCAAAAATTATAGAAATAATAAAAAGTTTATAAGAAAAAAAAATAAAAATGAATAAAAAATATTAAAAAACAACATTCCAAATTTCGGTTTAATTTATCACAATTTTCTTTGATTTTTCTAGTATAACTTTATTTTGTCATGATCTTCTTTATTTTCTTTAATTTGACTTTGATTTATCTCGAATTTCTTCTATTTCGCAGGATTTTCTAAATTTGTTTAATTTGGAAGGCCTTTTTTTACAACAGCCTATTTTTGCAGGATTAGTCCTGTTATTAATTTCATGATTTCAGATGATTTTCTTAATTAACTGAGTTTTGTAAACTTGATGAGATGTTTGTTGCCATCGTCGCCGCGCTGTGCTTTTATCTTTGACCCAGTTGCAATTCAATTGATCTTAGTTACCATTGTAGCTCTGAGAATCCGCAAGGCAATAATCCAATAAAGCGATCGAATTCTAGGCAAAAATAATACATTTTCTACTTACAAGGATGCATCCTTTATCCTTTGGAAGGCCAACAAAGCTGCGGTTGATGTTAGAGATCTTCTTGGGTCTGATAAACTTAGTCTGATGTCTTGTTGATTTATCACATTGCATTTAGGAATATCTGCAACAAAAATAACTAGATTAATAAAATTTAGCAATTCGTTCGGAAAATGTTGGATAAGGATCGTTAATTTATAAAATGCATTTTTTTACGTCTGTCTTCCGCGAACAACAAAATCACGTTACGGAGACTAAAAGCAACAGTTTTATCTCGAAAATCAGCAGGTTATTGAATAATGATCATGCGATCAGACTCCGGGGCATTATACGATAACAATCAACAGATTTAACGTACGCATACCCGCTTCTGTAATACAATGGATCGTCGATTAGATCTACCAACAGGTAATTAAAACATTTTCAAATTAGTCTGTCGAGAAATAGATTTTTTATTTATGACGATGTAAATTTCATTAACCATAGACCATTAGATCATGGCCTTTTTTTATCCAATCAACTAGCCACTTCACTTATACAATCGCGAAGTTTGCTACTTTAATTTAAAAAATATTATATAAGTAAGTACTACCTACATAATATAAATATTGTTAGATTATGGTAGTAGAAAATGAAGACACAAATACATTAATTTTAAGAAATAACAACGACGCACATTAAAAATATATACAAACTTAATTTGAATTCAAATCAAGTTAATCAACAACTGTCTAAATGTTACCAACCCTACAATATCGCCAACTGCATCCACTGGTGGGTTATGCAACCAGTAATACTTAATACCTTTGGTATTGAATAACAAATACAACAATTAAACAATAAATCTTTTCAATAATCAGAATTTATTCCACATAAATAATATAAGAGCACATTTTACTTGCACAACAAACTATTGTTTTTTTTTTCTGACATCAAACTTTAATAAACTATTTAAAAGTTTTTAAAATTGATAAAGACGAAAATACAAGGTTGTATTATTAATTATACTCATCCAAGTGCAAAATGTCTAGGAATAATGTGACGTTGAGAAACATGATCAATTAAACAATTTTTAAAGCCCTTTTCTATTTCTTCTGTAATTTTTTCCCCTAGACAAACAAATTTATTAGATGCCTATATATAACAGTAAGAGGCCACTGTTCACAAAATTATAGCGCCATCTATAACTGCTTTTCATTACAATCGCTCAAACAACTCTTAACCAACAAAAATAATACAAACCGAGATAATTAGAAATTTGGGTAAATTGGTCCATAGATACAGAATAGAAGAAGAAAAAGAACCTGGATAATTTGAAGTTAGCTGTCAAACGATGACATATGCCACGAGTTACAATTTAAACAGTGTGAACTTGGGTGCTAATTAACCAATAAACAAACGAACGAACACGTATGTTGCCAACTTAAATTCAAGTTTTCAACTAAGATACAGAGGAAAAATATATTGTTCGTTCCTGGTAGATGCGTTGCGTGCGATTACCCCATAATTTCGAATGCATCACTATTTGTTAAACGAGTAAATGGTGCGCAAGCCATCACATCCTTGTGCACGGAATATGAAAACCAAGAAATAGGTTCTAGTTGATGCCTTAGCTCACTTAGTACAAGGCCGCCAGCAAAGATGAGTCTCTGTGACGTACAACAAGTGCAAAACACCATTTAATTGGCTTTCATGAAAATCTTTAATTAACTTATAGCACAGGAAAATCGCAGATAATTCGTCAAGTGAAACAAAAAGGAATATAGTTATAATAATAATAATAATAATAATAATATAATAAAATTGTCAGTGTTGCTAGACGCTCTTACGAGTGAATCCCAGAAAGTTAAAAACTTGATGAAATAAAGATGTAATGAAAATTATTGTAACTAGGTGTAAATTGCGATATTAATGTATTTTTTTCAAGAAGTTACACCGGTTCGAAACTGTATACTAATTTAAGTAACCGAAAGTGGTCAAAACTATTTATGTTATTTCAACAACATTTATATTAGATATTTCACTTTAACTAATGGTTTCTAATAAATAAAGACAACTCTGGCTAGAACTGGGTAAATTGTATAATTAGAATAAGTAATAAATAAATTGGGCAATTATCCTCAAAGGTGTGACCGATTCGTACCGGCATTTCGGGCACAGGGACGGGCTCAATTTATCCAAAATCGCATTTTATTATTATTGGATATCAGATATGTCACTTTAAATTAGAAAAACTTAATATTTTTTTGGGAATTTAATCGAATTTATATTTTTCGCCGAGTGAAATTTTTTTGAAAATTTCATTGAATTAAATAGTTCGTTATTAAGCGCCTTGGGGCGCATCCCTGAAGTGCTCCTTTTATTAGTTATTGCTTGAATTAGTTGGTTTTTAAAATATTTTTGAAGTTAAGAAATCTCCAAAAAAATGTACAACGTTTCGACCGTTTAGGAAAACTTTATTCGAAAAAAAATTATTGCTATTTAAAGTCTCAGATTTAAATGTTTTCTTTATTATGGAGTAATTCAAAAAGAGTTGAATCTATTCATAATTATAAAAGGATTTCTACGAACTGAAACAATTTTGTTAGTTTCTAGAAAAATCTTGCAAAAAACGAAGAAAATTCCGATAAACTAGAAAAATCCTGCGAAACAATGTCAATAAAATATTAATAAAAATCCTGATAAATCAAAGTTAAAATACTAAAATCCTGCAAAATTAAAAGTCAAATTAATAAAATTTAGCTTAAATCTTGCAAAATTAAAGAAAATGCTGATAAATCAAAGTTAAATTAGAAAATTGCTGCGACATTTAATTCATATTGAAAAAAATGCATACAAATTAAATCAAATCAATTAGAGAAATTACTCATAAATCAAAATGTAACTAGAAAAATCCAGCGAAATCAAAAATCAAAACAAAATCTTTCTATATCCAAGTGAATTTATTAAAATCCTGCGAAATCAGAGAAAATCCTGATGAATTAAAGTTAAACTAGAAAAATCCTGCCAAATTAGAGAAAATCCTGACAAATCAATAATAATAATAATATCAAAAATGTATCCCAAAAAGTTTATATTTTAGATTCTTTATGCGAAAAAACTGCTATCCAGTTATATTTTTAAAGTAATAAAATGTCATGAGAAGTAAATGTATGTTTAAAATATTTTTTGAAGTGATTATTTTTTTGTTCAGGTTAGGTTAGGTTAGGTTATGTTAGGTTAGGTTAGGTTAGGTTAGGTTAGGTTAGGTTAGGTTAGGTTAGGTTAGGTTAGGTTAGGTTAGGTTAGGTTAGGTTAGGTTAGGTTAGGTTAGGTTAGGTTAGATTAGGTTAGGTTAGGTTAGGTTAGGTTAGGTTAGGTTAGGTTAGGTTAGGTTAGGTTAGGTTAGGTTAGGTTAGGTTAGGTTAGGTTAGGTTAGGTTAGGTTAGGTTAGGTAAGGTTAAGTTTTTTTTACTAGTAAATGTAACCTTAAAGTCAACTATAAATTAAATATGCATAATTTCTCCTATAAACGTGGTTAAAGAATACTTAAAGTCGATTCATATAAACTTGAAATCTCTGGTTGCCATTAATTTGGTTGGCCTCTAAAAAATTATTTTCTTCTTTTTTAGTCTAATTTTTCCATTTTTCTTGGTCATTGACCAATCTTCTTTTTTCCATTCTTCCCAACAAATCCATCCGATCGAAATATCAAGTTTAGGTGACCGATTCTTTCAAAAACCCAAAATTAATTAAAAAAAAAAAGAAATAAACTTTTCGAATATATGTTTTGTGGGCCAGTCCTGTCCGATAATCTGTTACCCAACCAATGACAAATTATTAATTTAAATTAAAAAAAAGTACGTCTTTATAACTCGTTTTTATCGGACAGGTTTTCGTTAGTGTGTTACGCCTATCGTTGCGCCGGTGTAACGCTTAAAAAATATTATTTATTGGTTATTGGTTGCTGATTTTATCTTGATGGGTGGGTTTCGGACGACAACCGACAATCTGGACCAACAGAATTTTGAGATGAGGCAACACTAATTAAGTCCGTACATGAAGTAAATAAAGTAAACAGTATTGTTGAAATAATACTTCATAGTCAATAAATTGAGTCAATTATTTGCGATCATTTTTGAAATGGTTTTCGAAAAAGTGATATCTTTAAAATTTTCGGTAGTAAACTTTTTAATCAAACTGACACTATTGGTGGATTGGTTGACCATCAAAGTCATTCTCTATGGGAAATTTCGGCCAAATCGAAAATCAATTTTTATTTTTGAAATTTGGTGAAGTTTGACGAACAATATTTTTCCAAAATCTACTGAATACAATCCAATAACATCCTTTTTCTTTGCTGAAATTTCTTTTATCCCTGCCACTGACAATAAGTTAATGTTCATTAAGTGAAATAGATAATATTATTTTATAAACTCACACAATTCATAAAAACGAGTCAATTGTAATAACATTTAGAGAATTTTTATAAAACCGAAACTATTCTTATAAAATTTGGCAAATCAAATATTTGAAACGATTTTTAAACAAATGAGATTATTTTTATGCAATTCAAATGAGACGATGTTTTATAAAATAAAATGATCGAATTTTTATAAAAATTAGAAGATTCATACAGAAATAAGAGTGTTGATATAAAATTCATACGATTCTTATAAAAACGAAACAATTCTTATAAACTTGACACGATTCCTACAAAATAAATTGATGCTTATTAAATGGTATGAGATAATTTTATAAAATTAGACAATTCATAAACAAATGAGATAATTGTTATATAATTTAGAGTATTATTATAAAATTGAAACGATTTTTATAAAAACTGACATGATTCTTATAAAAACTGAGTTGATTTCTACGAAAGTGAGAGGAATTTAATAAACTAGAGATGAGTTTTAGAAAATAACAAGATTTTTGGGGAAACAAATCCTTAAAACAAAGAAAACGTTAGAGATTATTTTTATACAATTGAAACGATTCTTATAAAAATGACTAAATTATTCATAGAGAAAAAACTTAACACGATTCTTATAAAATATGCTAAGATTTTTGCCGAAATGAAATGGATTTTAAAAACTGGAGGACTCTTACAAATTTAATATATTGTTTCATATAAATATTAAACCATGTTAATAAAAATTGAATTAAACAATGTTACAAAAACTAGACAATTCATACCGAAATGATGAGACAATTGTTATAAAATCGAGAGGATTCTTATAAAAATGAGAAAATTCGTATAAAAAAGAGAAGATTCTTACAAAACGGCTACGAATCTTATAAAAATGGTTTCAAAAACATGTCAAATCTAATTTTTTAAAGGGGCAAAAGTTGAAATGAATTTCAACAAAAATATTTGAAACAAAACATCCGGTTGTCTATTCGGTCGGGTTACATCAAAGCGAGAATTTCAAATTTCTAAACAGATAATTCGTAATTTCCATTCTACACAACAATGTTATTTTAATATCGACTGTATGCCAATGAATAAGAGAAACCAAATAATCAAATTAGACGAGGTTACACCCATTTTTTAATTACATATTACACTAATAGTTGTGAGGCTATTCAATTAATGAGTATACATTCCTATAAAAAAATTATAAACCTAATAATAAAATCCAAGAAAACTAAAATTTTGCCACACATTTTTTAATAAACTTGAAAACTTGACAACTAGTTTCGACCTAACACGGTCATCATCAGGTCACAACATAAATTAAGAACGTGACACATTTCAAAAATATAAAATAAAATTGACATCAGAGACTGCAGCATGAAGTGATATTATAATTAAAAATTAAAATACATTGAGTTAACGCTAATAAAAGGCGGTAAATAAACTTAACAAGCCAAAAATTAATATTAAAGTCAAAATTAAAATGAATAGTTGAACTAGAACTAGCATGAGACCACCATGTAAGGGCTGGTTAAAGGAAGGGCCAACGAACCTGAAAGCTTGCAACCAAATGTTGATAATCCACCCAGGAAAAGGAAAATGAAAACTCTTAAATGATATTACCATGGGATTATACAAGTGGAACAAGAAGGAACCTCAGAATGGTTCAGAAAATCAGAAGTATACAATAGTCTTACAAGCAAAAAAAAGCTAGAGTTCGGTGTAAAGATAAACCCAATCACAGGGGAGGGAAGAAATCAGGATCAAGGAAACAAAACATGGACAGAAAATATTTCAGTCAATCAACCACCCTTCACGTCTAACTTCCAATAATAAAGGAAGAGACGTGGTTAAAGGTAATTGTAAGGCTAATCCATGGAATAGAGACCCAACAGCACGAGGTACAATGGGCGAGCACCCTCCAAAGGGGTGGAAAAAGCAAGCCTACAACAAGTGGGGAGTTTCATGGATAACCTTTTATATCTAAACCTAATAACACTTGAAATATACTAACCGCTCGACTAATTTCTAAAAATCCCCCAAACGTGACCTTCTGTGTAAAAAACCAAAGTCATCCGGACGAAAAGAACTGCACCAAAAATTAATTTAATTAATAGCCGTACGTTAAAGAATAATAAATACTTGTAACACGATGATTTGGCATTATTTTGCTTTGATCAAACAAAAAGTTGTAAATTGTAAAGAACCATTAGCGAATAATGGACCTATAGAGATCGAAAATAAATACCGACGTGTTTGGTTGATAAATAAGGCTTATTACACAATCGGTCGTACCCGAAAATCGGTTGTTATTATGGAATTTATTTAATGGAAAGAAAATATTTGTATAAGAGAATTAATTTGAGGTCATTTGTTTAAGCTTCAGGCTACGAGTTAATAGCAGCAAAAGTTTTAAAGAACCTTCTCCAAGAACCAATTCTATTAACGAAAATCTACAACAGTATATGAAGGTTGTTCAAAATTTGAATTTGAATCGATTAATTTCATCAATTCCAAAAATTTTGGTTTTATTCCTGCGAGAAACAGCTTTTGGGCCGCGTTTCATTTATTACAATCATCAAGCCTTTTTTTGGCAAATTTTCTATATGAAAATCGTCCACTAAAAGAAAAGAAGAAGAAGATAACCTCAGAAAATTTACTAATAAAAGAGACATATACCAAATCAACAAAATCTTGCAAACATCTTTTTTGAACTTGACCATAAACGAGTATTTAGACATTCCACTCATAAAGTAATTCGATCACAAGTTACAAAAAAAAAATTATCTTGCAAGACAAACAAAGAAAATGAACTCTTCAGGGCTTTAACCAACCAAGAAGCAGAAGACTGTTAAAAAAAAGTGACCAGAAGACCTTGTCGTTAGACAATTTTATCCTCAAATAGCTGTTTGTGCCATTGTACCTTAATTAAATATTTAAATTTCAAGAAAAAAAAAAGAAGAAAGTGCACGAAGTTGTCACTTGTCAATAAAAATTATTATGATGGTCGTTTTTCTAATTGATAAAAACAAGATGTTTCCTTTCATTATTCTATTTGTGTTATTTGATAATATTTGCTTTTTTATATTCATATTATTTATCAGTATGATAATATTTCATTGCAATGCAAAAATACGTTTGCAGACTCGCTCACTTTTATTTTGTAGGAATAGATTTTAAATTTGGCGTTAATTTGACGTCACAGATGAAATATAAAAAGAAGAATAAGTAAGGTTAGAAAAGGGAAAGAATGACACGAAGAAGGAGGTCAGTGCTCTTATGTTAAATTTTCAAGTTTACAGTTTTCAATTTACTAAAAATGGACTGTTTTTCGAATTTTATTCTGTGATCTTGAACTAGCAAATCGAATAAGAACTAATATGCTACAATTTAAAAACGAACGATTTTAAAAAATTATGGTATTCCTGAAGCCGTAATCGATTATAACGAGATTCGATCGATTATGTATAATTGCCATTAGCAACCCACGAGGCAGCTAACGCGAAAAAATGCCGCAATAACGTCCCATACGAATTGTCAACAGGATAAATCACCGTAACGATTCGCTACTCTGTGAGAACGATTAACTGCAATAATATTGCTGCATAATGCAATCCGGTGAGTGTCACAATCAACAAAAGATGGGCGTTGGACGGAAATCTGCCCTTTGACATCGTTCAATAGAATTTGTACACGCCTTCATTGTCTTATTTAACGTGCAAATACGAGAGGGTCATTTTGTCGAATTGTGCTCTAGAAATAGTTTCGTATTAACAATGAACCAAAGATTAAATTTCGATGATGTTGGCCTAGAAGCTGAACGTAGCAAAAAAGAGGAATGTTTATATAAAAATGTGTTTAATTTGTAAATTATGTCCTGTATGAGTGAAGACCAATTTTATTTATAAAACAAGAAGATGGAATTGTTGACAGGGAATTACAGAGTAAAATAGCGCCATCTCTTTTACATTATACAGAAGTTATAGTATAAAAGTGAGTTTTGGAAGTTTAGGTTTGAAGGATTCGTATTTATTTAGTTACTTTAATTTGTAAATGTTGGTATTTCTATACTTTAGATGACATTTGATAAATTTGACAACAATCAGACATGACGTATTACAAATTTTGTAAAAAATAATAAACAATTTTCATGAAAAATACCGCTTTTGTTATACCTTCTTTATTTGTTTTTCTGCAAATACTAATGATTCTTTTGAATTAAGATTTGTAACTTATATCCTACATTGATGAAGGCCATAATTATTAAAGTAAAAGAGAAGGCGAAGACGAAGAATTTCAGAGCAACACAAGTGTTGTTATGTCTTTTACTTTACATATTTTCACAAAAAAATTACACATCAAATAATCTTTCACTTTTGGAAGTTCAGATTTCTTTAAATTAAGATTTTTGCAATTTATGTCCCTTATGGGTGAAGGGGCATATTTATTAAAAAAAAAAAGAGAAGAAAAATGGAATTGTTGATCACGTAAGATTCCAGAGCAACATAAGTATTATAATCTCTCTTATGTTATATATTTTAGACGAATACAGCTCTTAGATGAAACTAGTCTTTTAGTTTTGGAAGATTAAATTCTCTTATATTTCGATTTTTGTGATTTAAGGCCACATTTATATATAAAAAAAAAGAATGGATTTACTGATGAAGGAGAATTCACCATAGAATTAAGTTGGCAATTTAAAAGTACCTAGTTTTTTTATTGGTATCACTGTTGTGTTTTGTTGTCCCAGTTCTTGTTAGTACTTTTGACTAATTGTCACTTTTATAAGTTACTTAGACGGTTATGTGCTGGATACCAAACTGCTATCATTATAGTGAAAGACGGACTCGTAAACAAAACACAAAAATGTAATTTACAACACTCTCCAAAAAACACCATAAACAACAATGTTTACGAATTAAAATCCGCGCGTGGCAATTGTTAATGTTTCAGGTTAGCCAACTGTTTTGTGACGTCACGACTGTTATGGTTCATTACAGTGTTGTCATGTTTCATTCTTTATATATTTTTGACACATAAGTGAAACTCATTTTTCAGTTTGGGAAGTTTAGATTTTAGATTTTTTCTAATTTGTTGTATTATTACCATCTTTATTATTATTATATATTTCTGATCTGCTACATCCTGTACGATATCCGTTTATTTATATCGATATATATTAGACGATTTATCGATTTTGTAACAATCAATAATATAATTTATCGGTCGTTTTACTTATTTTCAATCGGTTGTTAAATTCATAATAACCAGATTACTCGAAAATATAATTGACACACTCGACTGATCTCGATTGATTTGAAACGATATTCAACCGCTAACGAGTTTGTCCGCAAAACACGAATACTTTGTTAGTTATGCGTTCAAAGTATAAACAATTATTTGATTTGGAAAAAGATCGCATAAGGAAATATAGATAATAAATTAGCTTCGTACAAGTTCTTTTTTCGTCAAAAAAAATATAAAGTAAATGAATAGAATAAGTAGGTCCTTGTATAAAACAAAAATAAAAAGCACAAGTTCACTTCCATTTCCGGTTCGATACAAAGGTATTTAAATTTTTTTAAAGAACATGTACAAAAACAAGTTAACTACAAAGAAGCCTACTAATTACAATTTAAGTTTCCGTATTTTAGTTAATTTTTATTAAGTTCCTTCTATATAAGGAAACCGCAACAAAAACTTAATCTAAAACACACTGTTATCTCGAAAATCTAAAAGTTTTCCTTCGTTAATGCTTATAATAGTGTCCAAATAAGGTAAATGACTATACAGTATTTGTCACATTTAATAGATGAACATTTGACTCATTATCCTTTGCAATAAAAAAAAATAAACGTTGAATAATTCGAAGAATGCACAACAACGTTGACAAAGAAACCGATATTAGATCGTTAGTTAATATGAGGGAATTTGTTATATATTTGTTTTTTCTCTATAGTCCGGTAGAATGTATTTTTTTACTCACTAATAAATAATGCGTTGCTTCAAAAGAACATTTGAAAAACTTATTCTTTGATTAGTTTGATTAAGGTGTAAAGATATAAAAATTTGCCAAAAATGTGTTAAATAAAATATCTTGTTGCGTTAAGAAACAAAAAATATGTCAAACATCAAACGTCAAATGTCACCCTTTTTTGACGTTTGACATATTCTTTCTCTTCTTTTTCATTTAGGATTTGGTGGTATCAGTTAATAGGATTTGGCAAATATTCTTCGACATCTGACATACGTATATAAAAATAAAAATATCAAATATAATAAAAAGCATTGTTATATCCAAAAATCTAACATAACCAATTAAAAAAATGTAAAATCAATTTCAAACAAAAACATGTCAAACATCAAACATACAAAATAAAACGTTAAATGTCAAATATCATAATCTTTTGACGCACGTAAATTAAAATATGAACGTCAAACATGCTTCAAATATAATGAAATGAATTTGTTAAATCGAAAACTCCAATTAAGAATAATTTTTGATATCTAAAGATAATTGTATGTGGAGTTACAAATATTTTTCAATTTAACGTTAAATCGTGAAACAAACGATCAATATAATAAAAAATATATATATTTTAAGGTAAAAAGTACATAAGAAAGCAAATTAATTAAGATTCAAAAATGTATCCAGAAAGAAAACCAAGCAAAAAACTTGCCAAACATCAAACATAAGAAAATTAAATGTCAAATGTTACCATTTTTTAAAATTTGACATATTCTTTTTCTTCTTCTTCTACCAGAATTTTTTGACACAGGTTGATATATAATTTTCGACATTTGATATACGTATATTAAAATAGAAATCTAACAAAATGTATTTGAAATACCCAAAAATCTACGTTGTAGAAATTTTTGAAAGAAAACAAATATGCTCGAACCATAAGTGAAGAAATTGTCAATAGTTTTAATTTAAAAAAGGAAATAATTGTACAATTGCAAGAGAAACTATAAACTAAATGTTAAGTAAGGCAACAAGTATTATATAATTATTAAATAATTCGTTTGCAGTATAAATGTAGAATAGTGGTTCAACTGTATTAAAATGAACAGAACATATTTGGGTAAAGAGTAAACATTTGGAAAAAATATAACGAGAAAATCAATGAAGGAAAGAAAAAAGACGGTTAAAGGAGAAAAAATTGTTACAATCCAATATAGAAACGATTAGCGAAACATATAAAGAAAATTTAACGATCGAAACATTTTCTCAGCCGTACTTTACTGTCTCGATTTCGAAATTATGAGATCCAGTCTATTTAACATAAATCTATTAGTAAAATGGTATTTATTTAACAAGATGAATAGCAATTAAAATATTTTTTTCAATGTTTTCTTTGACTGCACTATTTCGAAAGAAATATCTACACAATCAGCAGCAGTTGCGTTACCTGCCTTATTTATTGCTATCTAATTGTATCAACAATCACAATTACCGTAGTTAAAGAGTTTACTTTTGCCTTCAATGCCAATCTATTTCTTGTAGTCGTAAACTAAGACCCAAGGTAGGTAGAAAGGTATTGCGAAAGAATAAAGGGTTAATTTTTTTTTATGTCATAAAGTTACTCAAAGCACGTGTATTTGTGTTACTTCGAGTCGGACTAATTACAATAAAACTTAGAAAATAGAAACAAATCGATAGGAATTGATGGTGGATGGTTTATAATCGAAACGGGTAATGCAAAAACGAAAATCGGGTAACTGAGTACCAATGAAAACAAACATTAAACTACAATTATTCACAAAATATGTATTTTCCTTTAATATCAATTATCGAATTAATATCAATCGGTGTTAAATTTGCTTTGCAAAGATTTAAAGCTCTCATTGGTCGGAGACTTTAGCCCTTCTTATTTACGATTTCTTAGAAAGTAACTATTAACAAATTTCGGCTTCACACAAAATCTAACATGAAGGACTTATTGGGGGTTACAATTACCTGGTAGGAAAATGATTCTTCAAAAAACCAAAAAAAATCCTTGTCGTCTCCCATTCTTTCTGACTGAACGGTTACTCAATATAAATGAAAAATATTAAACACAAATAAAAATAAAATAATAATAAAGGAGCATTTCTCTAAAATACACGGTATTACTAACTGCAATCGACTAGTAGTAGTAGTAGGGCAGGGAGGCTGATACCTGGCAAATGGGCCTATTCAGCCCTTTTATTCATCCCCAACCTTTCCCCTCCTTATTTCCTTGCGTTTGCCCCTCCTCGAAACGCCTGGAACCTTCCAATCAAGGTTAGAATATCGTTCCACGAGAAGGTTTGTAGACCTTCAGCTTCCATCTGCTCGACACCGAAAATTTATTTCCTCAGATGCCGGTAGACCTCATCACAGTTCAAGTAATGGAGGGCGGTTTCCTCCTCCTCTCCATATTTCTGGCAGTCTGGGTCTTCCATTGACCAAAACAAGGGCAGGTGTCTTTGGAGCCTACAATGTCCAGTGAGGACTCCAACGATCAACCATGGTTGCTGGTTCTTTCCAGCAGCCATCTGGTCCTTGTTGGATCTGGTCCGATGATTGCCTGCTTGTCTTGTATATATCCTCGACTGCCTTCCTAGGCCCTTCTTAACCCCTTTTGTGCCTAACTCGTCAAGTAATGAAGAGGTTTGCGCTTTACTTATTCCTATTATTGGTTCCAGTCCACAGGGCCACTCTATGGCCCGGAACCCATAGTGTTACCTCTCTGTTATTACTTACCTTGTCTAGAATAGAAAAAGCAAACGAGTTTGGGTTAGCAATTAACATAAAAAAAAACAAAACACATGGAACTGAAGAACCAAAGAAAGAAACTTATCGAAAAAGGAAACTTGTACATTCAGATAAATCCTAGGAATTGGAAGAAGAAATGGATAATTTTACGTAGAGGTCCTGATAAATAACAAATGTGAAGAGCGAGAAGAAATACATTTAAGAATAGCCAGAGCAAATAGATGTATAGGAGGAGTTATATCAGGAAACGCAAAATTCACTCATCTGACCAACACTGGCATATCGATGAAAAATTTAGATACCAAGGTGTAGATAACAAACTAAACGTATGGAAAATTATTTGTGGGGGAAATCCAACAGAAGGAGGAACAGAAGACTAAGATTGTTTGGAGAGACCAGATGCAGAAAAAGTGACCAAGAAGATAGCATGGAAGACACCTGAAGGAAAAGAGGATGACCAAGGAAGAAACGGAGAGAAACTGTCGGAGAAGATATCAGATAGACTAAAGAGAATTATAATGAAAAACCGAATAGCGTTGAAAATATTAACGAAACCATGGATCTAAAATGTAAGTATCTGGTTTCCTTTCAAGGATACTCGTTGAAAGGAACGATCTCGGAGTGTGTCGTCCGAAATGCACTTTGAATCGTCCGATCTATCATCCGAAAAGAGGATGACCAAGGAAGAAATGGAGAGAAACTGTCGGAGAAGATATCAGAGAGACTAAAGAGAATTATAACGAAAAACCGAATAGCGTTGAAAATATTAACGAAACCATGGATCTAAAATGCAAGTATCTGGTTTCCTTTCAAGGATACTCGTTGAAAGGAACGATCTCGGAGTGTGTCGTCCGTAATTCATTTTGAATCGTCCGATCTATCATCCGAGTTATGACAACTGCTGCGAAAACTTAATTAAAACGCTGTGATTATGCGTTTCTCCCGATCGCAATTTATTTATTACATCGTGCGACTCGATTCGATCGCTAATTCCAAATGAACTCTTGCATCTGCTTAGAGACCCGATACGTTAGATCTTAATTGAAAGAACCCACCGATTAGTACGGGGGTTCTTTAAAAAATTGCTCGTCTAAATAATAGTTGAAGCAAAAAAATTAAGTGTCACGAAACGGTGTTAGAATAGAATCGAATACAGCTTTCCCCTTCGGTGAATAAAAATGCCGTAAAAGTAGGTAACGGCAGAATGATGATGGGCTTCGAAAATAGTCTTTTGATGCACTTTTCGCATGTATAGTGGGAAAACCGTTTTAGAAAACTAATCAATTTATCACGGAAAAGGTACGAACAAACCAACTATAATCTTTGAAATGCAACGCGCAGTGGTGTGCCAGATTTTTTTTAAAGCGGAAGGTAAAATCTAATAATACCGATGAAAGATCGTAATGAAAATTTGATATGGAGAAATTTATAATACGACTAAAAACATGTTCATCTGGTAATATTTTATTCAAAATTCAAATGAGTTTTAAATAGATTAATTTTATAAATTCGTAAAACTTCGTTTGTTAAAAAAATCTTGACAACATCGTATTGCGCCAACTTATTGCTACACTAGAATTATATAAACATTTTATTGACAAGAATTCGTTAATTTTTTCCTTCAAAATGTCGTTCTCCTGCTGTTTTTTCCAAAAAGGAGCACACATACATTTAATGTCATTTATATTCTTAATCACCAATTACAGTAATTTTAAGTTCTTACGAATATTTCAAGATTTAAGAAATCTAGAGGGGAGATGTCTGGAGATCTTGAGGGCCAAGTAAATTTCCTATTATGACTCTATTGATAAAAAAGTAGTGGAAATAGTTTACAACATTTTTTATAATTATAAACTCGCAGCCTTTCGTTAGATTTGATGATTTATAACTGTAGTAGTATCTCCTCTTTCCCATAAATTATTTTAAAGGGGTTTTTTATTTGTGCAGACTTGATTACTGCTGTTCTTAGTTACTTTTTAAGAATAGCAACTGGTAATTAAAACCGAACAGTGAACGAGGAAACTGATTTTTCCTTTGATGGGACCCAAACCCACAACTCTCCAATATTTTAACCATCAAGTCAACCAACCCCTTCAAAAAGTTCTTAATTCCATAGACCGTATTTATTTATTTAAAACGCGTCTATATAGAGTGCACATGCCACATAGAAAATGATATTCTTAAACAGAAATACTTAACTAGGCTCCACATTCACCTGATTTAACTGGACCAAATTTAATTAAATACCTATTTCTAAAATTAGTTAATTTGCTCCTACATTCTCCTTACTTTTTCTAAAAATGGATACTAGTGACTCAAAACAGGGAAAGAGTCCGGTCCAAGCTCATCTTCGTCTCCCTGCTTTTTTGATCAGAAGGGCGAGGAGAATGGAATTTGCTCATGTAAAGCTCACGAACATATTTGTCTTCTTCGGATGAAGTAGAATTAAAAAAGTACATTTGGTTGTCTACATTTTGGATTTTTTCGTAGTCGTGAAGAATAACTGTGCCGAAAATTGTACTGGAATCTTCATTTTATCTGTTTTATCTTTCTCTGTCAGTACTGATTCTACCTCTCCTCGATCTTAGCAAGATCTTTTTTCTTTTTCTCTTTTTTAATCCGTTCATTATTGTTGCATTAGTTGTTACAGTATTGTAACTTTCCGCTGATGAATCTTCTATAAAATTTGGGTGATAATAATTTGTCATTTTCTTGTCTATAGCATTAGACCCAGTTGTGGAATGACTAAACGATATTGTTACTTGTCTTGGAGACTTGCGTTTCACTACAACTTCAGGAAAAAGATTGTAGTTTCTTGACAATGAATAATTATCCTTAGTTTGACAAGATTTGGCGGAACCTTCATTCTCTTCGTGTGGACCAGAGACATTTTTTTGATGGTTGATATTATTTCCCCCATCTTCTCTGTTTTCTCCACAATCTTTTCTTTGTCAGTTAAAAAATCCGATTCCGTTAACATACGTTAAAGCAAAACACCGAGACCTCAAACGAGTTAACGTTACCCACTCGCCTGGGAAAAAGTACCAAAAGATTTTTTTTCGGATGTCTAATGGTGTCTCGGCGCTCATGGTTAATGGTAACGGATTCAGAGGTTACGCCGGGTATACATATACATCTGCGAGAAAGAGCACAGTCTAGTGGTTTTTGTAGAGTAGTCGACGTCTTCGGCGTGGCCTCCGAATAGCGGGTCACGATCTGAACTATCACACGCTCCAGCCGCAAGAGCACATCTTCAACGTGTCCTCCACCCGGACGACTCCAGGAGGTAGCCGTGTCACGGACTCGACGACGACGACGAGAAGACCAAAAAGACGAGAAGACTCTCACACTTATTACAGATGTCATATACGCGAGCAACAGCAAATCTCTCATTGTTTAAAAACAAAAATAGATCTCCCCAGTCTAGTTGACTCTATCTGTAGATTCTTTTTTTTTAAGAAATTGTTCCGTCTTGTCAATATTTCTAATGTTTATTCATACGGGAATTCACACAACCATTCATAGTATGTCTATGCCCACGCCAGGTTTTCAACCTGGGACCTTCTGAGGATCAATTTTCGGGGTTAGACCACCGAGATCGACGTTCCTTAAGTTAATCGAAATCAAAAATAAAGATTTTGGGATTTGTTGTTACTAGTTACAAGTAGCACGAATAATAATTCCTAAACCAAGCAAGAAATTAGAAGAAATTTCCTTCTCCCGTTCAATTAGCCTATTAAAGTTCATTTCAAGATATTTCGTTGACTCACCATCTGCTTCGAGAGTACAATCGGTTAATCTTGTAAATTCTTAGAAGAACAACAGGATCGTACTTGAATGTCTGCCAGGAATTTAGTGACTAGTGATGCTCAATTTTCAAAAATTTTTGCAAAATAAAACATAATAAATTCAAAATGAATTACTTTCACAATCAAATGTTACAAATGTTAATAATTCGTCTAAAAATTTAAAACTAGAACTAGATCAGTGACGGAACATATCCACCCATCACTGACATACCAGTTGTATCCCCATAAAAAAATTATTTAAATACTATTAAATAAGAAATAACAAATAAATATTCTTTGTTTTTAACATCGAAGATATTACAACCGTTATTTTTATTATTAAAGTCATTCATGTTTTAACTTTGATTGATTATACCCACAAGGATATTCGAATACCTGTCTATAAATTTCTACCTGTTATAAATTATCTAGTTCAAGTTTAATTTCACCACAAATGTTTTACTTTTGTTTATTGCGTTACGTCTTTCCATATTGTTTACAACATCTAATTTTTAACGTATACATTTTTAGCCCCAAGCGACTATCCTTCGATAACAATAGCAACTTACCAAGCAATTAATATCTGAGTGATTTATGTTTGGATATTTGGCAGATAATTACTTTATTTCTTGAAGATCTTTTAAATATCCGTCTATTTTCTAGATTCGTAAATATTCTTTAAATAATTTGTACGAAACAAAACTAGATGTACGTAGTAAATTATTTTCTTTAAACATGTAGCAGTTGAACTTAACGTTAATATTTTTACACAACGATGCGTTCTTATGCAAAGAGAATCACAAATGCAGAAAAACCGTTCTTATGCAAAGAGAGTCACAAATGTAGAAAATCGTTCTTACACAAAGAGAGTTACAAATGCAGAAAAAGCATTTTTACACAAAGAGAGTCACAAATGCAGAAAAAGCATTTTTACACAAAGAAAGTCTCAAATGCAGAAAAAGAGTTCTTATGCAAAGAAAGTCACAAACGTAGAAAAGTGTTCTTATGCAAAGAGAGTCTCAAATGCAGAAAAAGAGTTCTTATGCAAAGAAAGTCACAAATGTAGAAAAGCGTTCTTATGCAAAGATAGTCTCAAATGCAGAAAAAGCATTTTTACACAAAGAAAGTCTCAAATGCAGAAATATAGTTCTTATGCAAAGAGAGTCACAAATGCAGAAAGGCGTTCTTATGCAATGAGAGTCACAAATATAGAAAAGCGTTCTTATGCAAAGAGAGTCTCAAATGCAGAAAAAGCATTTTTACACAAAGAAAGTCTCAAATGCAGAAATATAGTTCTTATGCAAAGAGAGTCACAAATGCAGAAAGGCGTTCTTATGCAAAGAGAGTCTCAAATGCAGAAAAAGAGTTCTTATGCAATGAGAGTCACAAATATAGAAAAGCGTTCTTATGCAAAGAGAGTCTCAAATGCAGAAAAAGCATTTTTACACAAAGAAAGTCTCAAATGCAGAAAAAGAGTTCTTATGCAAAGAAAGTCACAAATGTAGAAAAGCGTTCTTATGCAAAGATAGTCTCAAATGCAGAAAAAGCATTTTTACACAAAGAAAGTCTCAAATGCAGAAAAAGAGTTCTTATGCAAAGAAAGTCACAAACGTAGAAAAGCGTTCTTATGCAAAGAGAGTCTCAAATGCAGAAAAAGAGTTCTTATGCAAAGAAAGTCACAAATGTAGAAAAGCGTTCTTATGCAAAGATAGTCTCAAATGCAGAAAAAGCATTTTTACACAAAGAAAGTCTCAAATGCAGAAATATAGTTCTTATGCAAAGAGAGTCTCAAATGCAGAAAAAGAGTTCTTATGCAATGAGAGTCACAAATATAGAAAAGCGTTCTTATGCAAAGAGAGTCTCAAATGCAGAAAAAGCATTTTTACACAAAGAAAGTCTCAAATGCAGAAATATAGTTCTTATGCAAAGAGAGTCACAAATGCAGAAAGGCGTTCTTATGCAAAGAGAGTCTCAAATGCAGAAAAAGAGTTCTTATGCAATGAGAGTCACAAATATAGAAAAGCGTTCTTATGCAAAGAGAGTCTCAAATGCAGAAAAAGCATTTTTACACAAAGAAAGTCTCAAATGCAGAAAAAGAGTTCTTATGCAAAGAAAGTCACAAATGTAGAAAAGCGTTCTTATGCAAAGATAGTCTCAAATGCAGAAAAAGCATTTTTACACAAAGAAAGTCTCAAATGCAGAAATATAGTTCTTATGCAAAGAGAGTCTCAAATGCAGAAAAAGCATTTTTACACAAAGAAAGTCTCAAATGCAGAAAAAGAGTTCTTATGCAAAGAGAGTCACAAATACAGAAAAGTGTTCTTAAGCAAAGAAAGTCACAAATGTAGAAATATAGTTCTTACGCAAAGAGAGTCACAAATTCTGAAAAAGCGTTCTTATGCAAAGAGAATCAGAAACACAGAAATAATAGCATTGGGATTTCTCTTGTATATTTTACATTATCAGTTAAAAAAATAGTTACTCGTCAAATAGAGAAAAGTATTTATTTTACAAAGTAGGGCGGTAATTTCCTTTACTTATTAAGTGAAGAATTATTTTAAGAAAGTGCAACATCCATTTTTTTGTACAAATATAATTATCTTCTCCTAAATTGTTACATTTTTATTGTATGCATGTAAACGGTGAATTTAGGATGAATAATACATAAAAAATTAATAAAATAAAAATTTGTTTATTAGTCTCGCACATTGCTAATCGATCTAACAATGAATGTAAGAGATAGACGGGGAAATCAACATAAATATTCAGTCATATATATCCTTACATATGGATTGGCAATTACAGAATTGACACATCAACCTTCAGCGATAATGAACCAAATCGAAAATCACTTTTACTGTTATATACAGAATGGCCTGATCGACGTTCTCTTACCAATCACATTTTTAAATTTATTTATCTAATAGTTTTTATTTCTGGTGATTATTCTTTTTATCTAATTTTATAGTTTTCTTAGCTTCCCTTATTGCTTCATCTAGTACTATTGAGAAGAGTAATGGGCTAAGCACACGTCCCTGTGTTACTCCTGTTTTCGTTTTATATTCATTTGACTCTTCGTTGTTTATTCTGACGACATTAGGTAAAGTTTAAACATTGCTTCCGTTAATTTTTATTATATCTTTATTTGTTCTACTCTATTGGTATTTCTACAGTGTGTCCAATTAAGTCGGCACCATAGGGGAAACTTTTTTATTATTAGTTTTATGAAAAAAAGTTATTCTTTATAAAAAGTTCCGCATGGTCTAAAACCTGAAATACAACCATCGGATTTAAAATTTGTTGAGCCGTATACGAGGTTTGTCGAAAAATATAAATTTAGCTCAAGAGTAAAGTACCTTTATTTTTGACAATATCGAAAAATGTTACTAAAAAAAGTTGATCAGAATTAAAAATTTCGTTTAAATATGCAAGTACATCCATTTAAATTAAAACTTCAGATTATTTTATTTTTTACTAATATTTCTATTTTGAATGAACATTTATCTCTTGTGATTACGAAACACATGACAAACTTTTAGTTTTTCGATGTTTTCTAATAATTTTGCAATTAAAACGCGTAATAAGTGCGTATTCATTTATTTTGCAAATAATAAAATTTGCATATTTAAACGTAATTTTTAATTCTGATCAACTTTTTTTAGTAACATTTTTCGATATTGTCAAATTTAAAGGTACTTTACACTTGAGTAAAACTCATATTTTTTGACAAACCTCGTATACCACTGAAAAAATTTGATATTTGATGACTGTATTCTAGGTTTTAGATAATGCAGAACTTTTTATGAAGAATAACTTTTTTTCTTAAAACTAATAATAAAAAAGTTTCCCATATGGTGCCAACTTAATTGTTTTATTTTTAATTGTCTATAATTTTTTCTTCCTTTATTGTTTGTGTCTATCTGGTTTCTCTTTTTCATTTTCTTCCTCTTGCTCTCTTATTGGTCAATTATATGGTCAGTTAGGGAAGTTTTTATTGGTCAATTTTTGAGCGTATATTAGCGAATGGTTGATTGGTTGCAGTTAAAATGAAATACTTTTATAAATGAATTATTTGGAGAATATACAGGGTGGGCTCTTTTAAAATTTAGAATTCAGTCTTACTTTGAAAAATAATAATTTTCATTACAAAGTAATCAGTCATTAAGGCTTAGTGAATGAATATGTAGTTGGAATATTTATTTAACGAGGACAATCGGTATATACGGATTTTTTTCTTTGGCTATCGCCTACATATCAATCGACAATCTATCAAATCGCCCCCGCATTCTGTGATCATAAAACACTTGTTCAACATTGGAAACAATGCTTTTGATACTGAAAGACTGTAATTTATACGCGGAAGACATTTTGCCGCAGATCAGTTACGAAAGCCATATACTTATGGGAATTTTATGACAATATAAAAATGCCGATCTTATTATTTAGAATTTTTGACATGGAAAATCTAGCACAATGAATGGCAGATAGCGAATATCTTCCGCGACAATAAAATCGATGCAATAATAATTTCTAAATTCGAAACGCATCATCGAACGTTTCAGTTCTTGTTAAAGAAATATTGTTGATAAAGGAAACATTTTGGATTGCCCTGTAGATTTCTATTTCGATAGCACTAATAAAGAAAACTGAGGCAACGTACAAATTAATTAAACGGTTCTCTTAAGTAATTGAATTAATTGAATTAATTTTCTCCTGGGTATTACATCTGCAATTCAGAAGAGATTAGTCCTACTCCAGTTTTGAATATGTTAGTAATCTTTCTTCAAAAGTACAAAATAGCTTTGTATTTTGAATGTAGCAATTTATTAGGGTGGTTCAAAAAGTAACAGCTGTCATTTTAGACTCGAAAGTTCCAGGTATCAATTCGGAGTTAGACAACAACAACTCAGACATGATGGTTGTTAGACATGGTTCCATTTTTAATGGGCACACCATGAAGTTGGAACCGTTACAAAAACCAAATTTCGTCTTCTTTACATTGATTTACGTTAATCTTAGTTCCTGAAAAGTAACACAAGTGATTGAAGTATCAATGGTTGTTGAAAAATTCATGAGATTTGCTTTGGTGATATTACTGAGTGAATCAAGAATAACAATAAGAACAACCAGTTGGGGGAAAATTCAAGAAAAGGGTTCCATTTCATCTTATGGTAGTTTTCATATTGGTTTTGGAAATACAGATAAAAGTAAAACATGTATGAACCTGTTTAAGGTCACTCATCCTGTGAGAGGTAAATTTTATTGTATTATTTTGATTTTTGATTCTTTTTTGACTTGTGTCATTTTTCTCGTTAGGAATTTTTTATATTTAACGATTGTATCCTTTCAGTTACGTTTTCTTTATCTTTGTCCTCTAAATTCTAGTTCGACATTTACAAAACATGTAAAGATTCTTTGTTTTTGTCGCTTTTTTTGTTTTTGTTCTAAATTCTTTATATTCGTTTGAAGTTGTGTCATTTCTTTCATTAGTTATTACAATATTTTTTAAATTTCATTTTATCTTTGCGTTTTCTTTATAATTGTCTTCTAGATCGTTGAAATTTGCAAATATAACAAAGATAAAGTTTTGATGCTTTTCCAGTTTTTTTGTTCTACGTTGTTCTTTGTATTTATTTCAAGTTGTGTCATTTTTCTCATTAGGTCTTCGAATAATTTTTTAATTTATATTTTTGAATAGTTTTTTATTCGAGAATAATAGGAACTGGTCTTAAATTGTTGTGAAATAGTTTTATATCAGCGATAAAGAGTTTGATTCGTTTAGAATCTAAAGAGAATCGTTCTAGAGTGGTTTTATGATATCTACTAATGGGAACTTAAATATCATTATTCTAAAATAGCTTTTAGAACCGTTTTACCGATTTTGAGCTATCAAAAGGAATTTAAAAACAACTGGTTTTAAACATTTTTATAATTCTAAAATGGTACGAACTGCTCCAAAATCGTTCTGAAATAGTTCTATATCAACTTTAAGGAGTTTGGTTTATTTAGAACTCAAACAGAATGGTTCATGAGTGGTTTTATGATTCTATACTGATGGGAACTTCAACTGAATCGTTCTAAAAACGTTTTAGAACCGTTTTAAAGATTTGAGCTTGAAATGAATTCAAAGAGAATCGTTTCTTGAATAGTTTTACGTTTATAATATTATAAAAACGGTTCTAAAATTGCTATCAAATGGTTTTAAATTCCACTAAATAAATTGGCTGTTTGGAAGTTTTTAATTCAATTCTGACATTATCAATTATTTTTTTCAAATCTTAGAGTTGTTAAAGTTTAAGCTATAATCATAACGTGGAAGTTAGTTTGGACTTAAACCTCGAATGGCAAAGAATGAAAAAGAATAGAATAAAGTACAAATAAGGAAAACAAATTTAGAAAGTAAATAGGAATTTAACTTAATACATCAGAAATTACTTTAAACCAGATTCACTGCTGATAAGTGTGAAAGTCGATAATTTTTCCCAAATTTTCTTTTTTCACAATGTCCTATATTTCCAATACACAATACTCAAAGGAGAAGGATAAATGAAAGTATGAAGGTAATATAATAAATAGGCAGAAATACTCGTAAAAGTACAAAATAAAATAAAAAACTTAAACGGCCACTTTAATTAGAAAACATCATAACTCCACTTTCAGTATTTTCGAGAGAAGTGGAAAAAACTTCTTTTAGTGTTGTGAAACGGAAATCTTATTACATATTTTTTTCTTAATTAAAGAGTAACAATGATTTAGAATTGGATATTATCAAAAATTGTAACTCCAGTTTCTTCCAGCCAACAGAACCCAACTTTTACCGAATTTATAGTTAACAATTTTTCTGATTATCGTTGATGGTATCAGCAAATTTCCCATTCGTTTTCGATTTAAAGAAATAGAAAAAGTTGCCTTTAGTTTCATCGATCAGAAATTTTACTACATTTTTTTCTTAATTAAAGAGTATCGATGATTTAGAGTTGGAATTGATCAAAAATTGTAACTCCAGTTTCTTCCAACCAACAGAACCCAATTTTTACCAAATTTGTAGTTAACAATTTTTTTGATTACCGTTGGTGGTATCAGCTAATTCCCCATTCGTTTTCGATTTAAAGAAATAGAAAAAGTTGCCTTTAGTTTCATCGATCAGAAATTTTACTACATTTTTTTCTTAATTAAAGAGTATCGATGATTTAGAGTTGGAATTGATCAAAAATTGTAACTCCAGTTTCTTCCAACCAACAGAACCCAATTTTTACCAAATTTGTAGTTAACAATTTTTTTGATTACCGTTGGTGGTATCAGCTAATTCCCCATTCGTTTTCGATTTAAAGAAATAGAAAAAGTTGCCTTTAGTTTCATCGATCAGAAATTTTACTACATTTTTTTCTTAATTAAAGAGTATCGATGATTTAGAGTTGGAATTGATCAAAAATTGTAACTCCAGTTTCTTCCAACCAACAGAACCCAATTTTTACCGAATTTGTAGTTAACAATTTTTTTGATTACCGTTGGTGGTATCAGCTAATTCCCCATTCGTTTTCGATTTAAAGAAATAGAAAAAGTTGCCTTTAGTTTCATCGATCAGAAATTTTACTACATTTTTTTCTTAATTAAAGAGTATCGATGATTTAGAGTTGGAATTGATCAAAAATTGCAACTACAGTGTCTTCCAACCACCAGAATTCAACTTTTACCGAATTTGTAGTTAACAATTTTTCTGATTATCGTTGGTGGTATCAGCAAATTCCCCATTCGTTTTCGATTTAAAGAAATAGAAAAAGTTGCCTTTAGTTTCATCGATCAGAAATTTTACTACATTTTTTCTTAATTAAAGAGTATCGATGATTTAGAGTTGGAATTGATCAAAAATTGTAACTCCAGTTTCTTCCAACCAACAGAACCCAATTTTTACCAAATTTGTAGTTAACAATTTTTTTGATTACCGTTGGTGGTATCAGCAAATTCCCCATTCGTTTTCGATTTAAAGAAATAGAAAAAGTTGCCTTTAGTTTCATCGATCAGAAATTTTACTACATTTTTTCTTAATTAAAGAGTATCGATGATTTAGAGTTGGAATTGATCAAAAATTGCAACTACAGTGTCTTCCAACCACCAGAATTCAACTTTTACCGAATTTGTAGTTAACAATTTTTCTGATTATCGTTGGTGGTATCAGCAAATTCCCCATTCGTTTTCGATTTAAAGAAATAGAAAAAGTTGCCTTTAGTTTCATCGATCAGAAATTTTACTACATTTTTTCTTAATTAAAGAGTATCGATGATTTAGAGTTGGAATTGATCAAAAATTGTAACTCCAGTTTCTTCCAACCAACAGAACCCAATTTTTACCAAATTTGTAGTTAACAATTTTTTTGATTACCGTTGGTGGTATCAGCAAATTCCCCATTCGTTTTCGATTTAAAGAAATAGAAAAAGTTGCCTTTAGTTTCATCGATCAGAAATTTTACTACATTTTTTCTTAATTAAAGAGTATCGATGATTTAGAGTTGGAATTGATCAAAAATTGCAACTACAGTGTCTTCCAACCACCAGAATTCAACTTTTACCGAATTTGTAGTTAACAATTTTTCTGATTATCGTTGGTGGTATCAGCAAATTCCCCATTCGTTTTCGATTTAAAGAAATAGAAAAAGTTGCCTTTAGTTTCATCGATCAGAAATTTTACTACATTTTTTCTTAATTAAAGAGTATCGATGATTTAGAGTTGGAATTGATCAAAAATTGTAACTCCAGTTTCTTCCAACCAACAGAACCCAATTTTTACCAAATTTGTAGTTAACAATTTTTTTGATTACCGTTGGTGGTATCAGCAAATTCCCCATTCGTTTTCGATTTAAAGAAATAGAAAAAGTTGCCTTTAGTTTCATCGATCAGAAATTTTACTACATTTTTTCTTAATTAAAGAGTATCGATGATTTAGAGTTGGAATTGATCAAAAATTGCAACTACAGTGTCTTCCAACCACCAGAATTCAACTTTTACCGAATTTGTAGTTAACAATTTTTCTGATTATCGTTGGTGGTATCAGCAAATTCCCCATTCGTTTTCGATTTAAAGATACAGAAAAAGTTGCCTTTAGTTTCATCGATCAGAAATTTTACTACATTTTTTTCTTAATTAAAGAGTATCGATGATTTAGAGTTGGAATTGATCAAAAATTACAACTCCAATTTCTTCCAACCAACAGAACCCAATTTTTACCGAATTTGTAGTTAACAATTTTTTTGATTACCGTTGGTGGTATCACCAATTTCCCCATTCGTTTTCGATTTACTAATGACAGCGTAATCGCGTTTCAATCAATCGCACAATCACTAATCACTAATTACTGGACTGGCATAGGTACGCATGTGACCTTGCCTAAGGCTGCTGTTACCATACATTTTTTTAATGACTGGCTAACGGCAGCCTCGATTCTATTTTGGTTCACTTCACTTCCCTCATGGGATCACTAACAAAAGACGGGGTTACGCCGCTAACGAACCGCCTGCCACTCGATGGATTTTTTTTCTTCGTGAAATATTAAGGATCAATGGTGAAGGAATTGGTGCTGGGTTTTTTGTATTAAACCAGCAGGAAATCTGTGGCGTAAAGGATTTAAGAATAAATTCGAGAAGTTGGAGAAAAGTAGCTGAATCTATGCAACTTGAATTTATCCGGAGAACCGGTTGTAAAATAGTGACTAATTTTATTATACAGGGTTTCTCAAAAATACCGGGACGGAGCAGTAAGTTTCTAATTAGGGACGAAAAAGATCTGAAAATTTGGTGATCACTAAAGGGCCATAAAAACTACGTTTTTAGATGGTTTAAAAGTTTCATACACTGGCGAGTTTTTTTAGGGGCTGATAACTCCAAATCATGTTTATTTCGATTTTTATAATACATTTTCAAATTGTCCACCTTCCTGGATTTCGCAATGACCCAAACGCTCATAAATGGAATTTTGAACCCTTTGGAGCACATCCCTAGTGATATTGGTGATTTCTTCAAGTATGCGATTTTGTAAATCTTTTATTGTTTCTGGATTTATTGCATACAATCGACTTCTTAGAAACCCCCAAAAGAAAAAATCGAGTGGTGTAAGATCCGGAGATCCTGATGGCCACTCGATTTCACCTCTTCTCCCAATCCAAGGGTTTGGAAACGTGCGACTTAAGAAGTCTTGGACTGCCCCTCCCTAAAATGTGGAGGAGCACCATCTTATTGGAACCACTTTTTGTCAATACCATTAGGGCATACGGCACGAACACTTGGAACCACTTGATTTTTAATAATAAAAGGCTCAATTACTCCATCTCCCATAATTCCAGCCCACACATTGATTTTCTGCAGTGTCTGAGTGTGATCTTCTTTTATTAAATGTGCCGGGACTTTAGGGAAACCCTGTATAAGCGTTTTTATTATTAAAATTCATCAGGTAGATATATTATTAGTTTGAAAAGGATTTTCCAGTTTTTTGTTATCTTGCAGCGAATTTTTTTATTCTCCATTTTTTTATTTTCCCTGATTTTTTGTAATTTTCTTCTAATGTAATTTTTGTTACTGTCAAATAATTCTTGTTGTTTATCTGGATTTTAGAGTATTTTCCAGTGATTTATGTTATTTTTGTGGTTATTCTTGTTGTCTTCCAGTGACATTTTTATTCTGCAGTAATTTTTGTTATTTTTTAGGGACTGTTTTAGTCTTCAGCGAGTTTTCGTTATTTTCAATTATATAGTGTTATTTTTCAGTGATCTTTTCAATTTCAGGTTTTTTGTTATTTTTTTTTAGCAATTTTTGCAATTCTTTTAGGATTTTTAAAATATTTTTTAGTGATTTATATCATTTACGGCGATATTTGTTGTCTTTAAATTAGTTTTTTATTTTTAATAACTTTTTGTTACTGTCCAATATTTTTTTGGATTTTTTAGTATTAATTAGTGATATTAATTTCGTTTCATTTATATTATTTTCCGGTCATTTTGGTTGTCTTCTGGTGAGTTTTTTTATTTTCTATCGATTTTTTGTTATTTTTCAGTGATTTTTGTCATTTTTTAGCGATTGTTTTATCTTCCAATAATTTTAAATAAGTTGCAAAAATTTGGGGTCATTTTCTTACAATTTTCGAATAATTTATAACAAATTTCAACAATTTTTGAATCAATGTGGTTATTTTCGAACAATTTTTATAATTTCTAAATCATTTTCCACAATTTCATTCATTCATTTTTTTTTAAATATTACTATTTCGTCATTTTCAAAAATTTTGGATAATTTCATATTATTTTTAATAAATCATTGTAAACAATTTTGGATAATTTTATAAAGATTTTCGAATAATTTTAATCAACTTTAGGCTATTTTGAACAATTTTGGATCATTTTATGACAATGCTTTAATGAATTGATTAATTATAGTCCAGTTTAAAAATTGTGCATCTACTAAAAAAAAAAAAAAATCGAATAGTTTGAACAATTCAGAACCATTTAGTGACAATTTTCTGCAAATACTGAAAGTCAGTTTCAAAGAATTCTGGAACTTCAGAACAACTTTAATCATTCTTATTGAATAATTTTTGACCATTTTATACAAGTTTGTATTACTTTGAACAATTTGAGATCATTTTAAGTAATTTCAGACCATTTGAATAATTTCAGATAAATTGTTATAGTTTAATTTTTTGTTATTCTCCAGTAACTTTTTTATTTTCCAGTGATTTTTGTTATTTTCCAGTAACTGTTTTTATTCTCCATTGATTTTTTTATCGTCCAATAATTTTTATTCTCCAGGGATTTGTTTATCATTCTCTTTTAATATTTATTATTTTTCCAGTGATTTTTTTATTTTCCAGGTTTTTTTATTTCTTTAGCAATATTTGTTTGCTTTTCCGAAATTTTTAGAATAATTTTATTCCATAACCGGTTTCCTCATTGTAAAAATTGATATTTTTTTTTCAATGTCACTTCAAATGAAAAATAGAGGACTTTATTATCAAAATTGAATGTTCATTCACTCAATTAATTTGAAACTAGCGAATTCCTTCAGCATACAGCTGAAAAAAATACATTGAAACTTCGTTTAAAAAACAATGTAATTTTAAGGAATTACAAAGGTTCTAGCGTAATATTTCAATTATATCGAGACATTTTTTTTTGGATGTTTTATAGTATTAAAAATCACTTTCCTAGATTCATTGTTTGTTGGTATTTCATCAATGAACCTTAATATTAGGTTTTTTAATAAATTAGGATATACAAGGTTTTTTATTACACAGGCGGAGCTCATATGCATATCGTTATTGTTTCTTTATTGTCTACAGGGCACGCGGCACGCCAATTTCATTATAATTATATTAAACTAGCCGTAAATATAACTCTAACTTAGTTACGAAACAACAGTGTTATTTTAATAAAATATTATAGAATGTTAAACAAGTGTTTGTAATGCAATTTTTTCAGTTTAACGAAAGTATTTTAGAAGCAACTTGATATTTATTATTTGGGGGTAAATTATCCACATTATAGTCCTGATTTAGTTCCTAATGATTTACTATGTTCTTATTTAAAGTGAATGAATAAAGTTTTTCTTAGCATGTGGATAAATTTAAGCTCTGACTAATAATAATAATAAAAAAATAACAGGATCGTGCATCAATAATGTTTTCATTTAAATATTAATGTTATATTGTAATTGCATTAGATAGTATCATGATTATTTTTAAACTTAAATTTTCTTAGTTTTAATAAAATTTATTAAATCTTGTTTTCATTGAAAAATGTTTATTGACAATTATTCTGAATAGAATATTATTAAATATTATCAAATATTTTTTGTTTTCAAGGGATTATTAGTATTTTTCAATGATTTGTGTTTTTTTCTGATGATTTTTGTTGTTTTCTAGAATTCTTAGTACTTTTTTTGTTATTGTAAACATTTTTTATTATTTTTCAGATTTATTTAGTATTCATTAATGATTAGTACTATTTTCCAGTGACTTATATAATTTTCCAATAATTTTTGTAATTTTCCTGTAATTTTTTTTATTGTATAATAATTTTTATTATTTTCCTGGATTTATCCAGAGATTTATATTATTTTTTAGTGATTTTTTGTTACCTTCCGGTAAGTTTTTATTCTCCTGCGTTTTTTTATATTCTCTCAGTTTTTTGTTATTTATTTTCTATAGTCATTTTTATTATTTTCAGATGATTTTTTATAATCTTATAATTTTTGTTATTTTCCAGGATTATTAAATATTATCCAGTGATTTTGTCATTTTCTAGTGATTTTCTTATTTGTTATTTTATAATAATTTATATTATTTTCCTGTGATTTTTTATATTTTCTTGTTATTTTTTGTTGTTAATAACTTTTGTTTTCCTTTTTTTTTTAGTATTGTTCAGTGATTTATGTTATTTTCCAGTAATTTTTTTTATTCTTCTGCTATTTTTTGTTATCTTGTAATAATTTTAGTTCTTTTCCGATAATTTTTGTTGTTTTATATGATTTTTTTATTATACTTTCTAACGATTTTTGTTATTTTTTTATTCTTCTGGGTTTTTTTTATACTCCTGTGATTTTTTTATTGTCCAAAATTATTTTTGTACTTTTCCAGAATCTTTTAATATTCTCCAGTAATTTTTGTAATTTTCTAGCGAGTTTTTATTCATTAGCTATTTTATTGTTATTTTTTCGTGACTGTCCAATAATTTTTGTCGTTTTTTATGATGTTTTAATGTTATTTTCCAGTGATTTTTGTTACTTTCCAGTATGTTTTTTATTCTTCTGCGACTTTTTTATTTTCCTGTGATTATTGTTTTCATCCAATTTATATTTTAATATTCTCCAGTGATTTAATAAAATTTTTTGGTCGTTTTTTATGTAATTTTCTAGTGACGTTTTCATTCTCCTGCTGTTTTTAGTTGCTGTTTAATAAATTTTATATTATTTCAGTATACTTTGGTATTCTCCTCTCATTCAGGCTAATTTCTGCTGATTTTTGTTATTTTTAGTCACTTTTTTTTATTTCTTAATCGATTTTTAAAATATTGAAAAATATAGGTCATATAATTGATAATCATAACTACAGGGTGATTCTAAATTTATTCCGAAATATTCTAGAGGGGGATTTTTCCGATCCCTTTATGTGGAATTAATATTAAAGGGAACGACAATGTACAGGGCGATTTATCTTAAAACTGCCAAAGATTCGATCAGTAAAATTGAAAGATAATGCTCAAATAAGCAGAGATAAGTTGTGGCAACGTGGCGAACATTTTTCTTTTCCTAAAAAAATAAAAGATCCGATCGCGTATGCAATAAAGCATCAAGCGAAGAGGAGAAAGAGAAAGTCTTGCGGGAGTGTTAGAAGACTGATCCATCATAGAGACCAAAAACGGTCGGTACGAGACGACGATTTCCACAAAAGATACGTCCAACGTTAAAATCCAATAAATATAAAAGAGAAAGAAAAGCGGCTCAGGGATTATAATGGCCTTTGAGCCGGTATTCAAATACCACAATCTCTTAAATCTGCTGAAAGCTTAGAAAAGATAGTCCACGTCTCTGATTGTATCTTTTTATTAATTAAAGTTCCTATAAATAGAATTACTGCCAAATTGGGAAATTATATGGTAGAATTATCGATGCAGAACATTTAGCTATTTTGAAATCCGTTCTCAGAGTGTACGCGATTTTTCTTCAATTATATTTCGCAGCGGGTACGTGATATACTCGTATATTTAAAAATTCTCGGCTTTGCATAAAGAAATAAGAACATGTGCAGTGCCATCGATAGATAGATTTATTCCATGAAAATGCACCTAAAAAATAACATTTTTGAAACGTAGATTTGCATCTTATTCATACAAAGTTTATTTTCCTGAAACCCATTGAAATTTGGGTTAAATTTAATATTAAGACATAGACTTAAAATCAAAGGTAAATTTTCCTAAAATTTAATAAAAAAAAGGTTTATCTTACTACATTTCATTTGAATAGTCACTTTTGTCAAAATTTATTGACACAAATTTTTGATTAAAAGGTTAAAAAAATAGAATTTCTAATGCATAGGTTTATTTTCTGTAATATTATTAACAAAAAAATTATTTTGTAAAAATTTAATGTTAAAAGCCTTTTTTATTGAAATTTAATGTTACAACATATTTAATTCAAAATTTTGATAAAATTGAATATTGTAAAAGACTTTTATTAAAATTTAGTGTTAAAATTGACTTTAATTAAAATTTAATGGAACAATTTATATTTCCCTTAAAACCTACTCAAAAAATTAGAATTTCTCAGAAACAGACTTAAAATTTAACGTTAAAAGACTTATTTTCTTCAAACTCTTTAAATTTTGTTAAAATTTATTGTTCCAAATTTCTTTTATTAAAATTGAGTGTTAAAATTTACTTTAATTTAAATTGACTTGAACAATTTATATTTCCCTTAAAAATTTCTAAGGCATGCATAAACTTAAAATTTATTGATAAAGTTTATTTTATTTTTATTGAAACAAAAAGTTTATTTTGTTAAAATTTAATGTCACAAATGGCTTTGATTAAAATTTAATCAAACAACTTATACTTGATTGAAAATCTACTCAAAAAAAGAGAATTTGTGAGACATAGATGTGCAAATTATTGATAAAATTTTACTTTCTTAAAATTTGCTAAAAAATAGATATTTTAGATATTAATGTGAAAAACTCACTTTTATTAAATTTAAATGAAACACATTAAATTTCGAATAAGCTGTACAAAAAAAAATTCTAAAACGTAGACTGGCAATTTATTAATAAAAGTGTTATTTTTTTAAAACATAATGCAAAAAGATGTTTTATTAAATTTTTTCTCAAAAAGACGACTTTTATTAAGTTTTAAGTTGAAAGGTGTCGTAATGCCGACACGCCCTGTATGCTAGTACTGTATACATACCAGATAGGTAGGTACTTTGCAAATTGTCAAGTTCTTGTAATTTCCCATCATGCTTCATGTTAAATGCAAACAATTTCAACAAATAATGACCCATTTGAAAGAGACAAATATCAGGACCGTCTTCAAAATATTTACAGCAAACCAAAACCACCAACATCAAATTTTAAAGAGTAGAGAAGAAAAAATACGTCGTATTATGAAATTATTTTGCTTTTCTTTATTTAGATTTTACTATTATGTGTAAAATTTAGAACGTTTTTAAAAATTTATAAAAAACAATTATTTTGGCTAACCTGATAGTCTTATTTTAATCTCATTGAAGTTTTTTAGCCCTAAAATAAATATAAGAATTGTGCTTCTTTATTTGGTCGAGTTTTATTAGAAAACGTATTAAAAAGCCGCCAAAAAACCATGATTGTACCTGAAAAAACAATTATGACTTACAAAATATAATAACTTAGTTTTTTTTATTCAATCAGGTTTTATAGTCACATTTAAAATTGAAACGGTTTCAAAAATTTGACAAAAAAAAAACAGATCGCAAAGGACAAAACACACTGGAAAATAATAAAAATCAGAAGAAAATAAAAAATCATTAGGAGAATAAAAATTATAAAATTACAAAAATCACTGAAAAGTGATACTCACTGAAATAATAACATAAATCAGTGGAGAATAAAATAATAAAATATCCCGGAAAGAAAAAAGTATTTGAGAATAACAAAAAACACAAATCTGTGGAAAATGTTACAAAAAAATCACAAGTAAATAAAAAATGTTTTCAATAACTGGACATATAAGTTTTTTTTGTTGTGTAAAATTGATTCAAGTCACTAAAAAATAACCAAAATCAATGAACACAAATATAAATCACTGGAAAATACAAGAATTGCAGGAAAATACTATACTTATTGGCCAATAACTAAAAATGCCAGAAAGATAAAAAAAGTCTCTGGAACAAAGCAAAAATCACTTAAAAATAACATAAATCCTTGAAGAATACTAAGAAATTCTAAAAAACAACAAACATTTTAAGATAATAATAAAAAATCATTGCAAAATAATAAAAAATCAAAGAAAAATAAAGAGAAACCGTTGGAGCATAAAAAAGTCACTGGAAAATAAAAAAAATCAAAGCAAAATAATGGAAAATCTCTAGAGAATAAAATAGTTACTCAAAAATAACAAAAATCACTGGAAAATACAAGAATCACAGAAAAATACTAAAATATTCTGAAAAACAACAAAAATTATTGGGCAATAACTAAAAATCTCAGGAAAATAAAAAAGTCGTTGGAATACAGCAAAAATAACAAAAATTACTGAAGAATTCTAAGATATCCTAAAAAACAACAAACATTTTAAGATAATAATAAAAAATCATTGCAAAATAATAAAAATCAAAGAAAAATAAAGAGTTGGAGTATAAAAAAGTCACTGGAAAATAAAAAAAATCAAAGCAAAATAACGGAAAATCACTAGAGAATAAAATAGTTACTCAAAAATGACAAAAATCACTGGAAAATACTAAAATATTCTGAAAAACAACAAAAATTATTGGGCAATAACTAAAAATCTCAGGAAAATAAAAGAGTCTTTGGAATACAGCAAAAATAACAAAAATTACTGAAGAATTCTAAGATATCCTAAAAAAGAACAAATATTTTGAGATAATAATAAAAAAATCATTAGAAAATAACAAAAATCAAAGGAAAAAATACTGGAGAATAATATAAATCACTGAAAAATCACGTAAAACAACAAAAATGACTGGAAATAGAAATCAATAGAAAATGATACAAATTAGTGGAATACCCAAGAATCTTAGAAAACTACAAAAATTACTGGACTATAACAGAAAAATCACTAAAAAAATAACAAAAAATCAAAGAAAAGTACAAAAATAATCGCTATAGAAACAATACACTATAAAATAAAAAGAAAAGAAAAAGAAAAAGAATTATAATAAAATATTTTGTAAAATAGCAAATAAAGATATACGATAATCTCTATAAACTAACAAAAATTAGGGGAAAGTAACAAAAAAATTGTCGGAGAATAAAAACTCGCTCGAAAATTACAAAAATCACTGAAGGATATTAAAATATTCCGGAAAATTACAAAAATAATTTTGGACAATAAAAAAATCACATGAGTATAAAAAAATCCCAGAAGAATAAAAAAATAACAAAAATAATTAGAAAATAATATAAAAAACAATAAAAAAACAACAAACATTTGTGCACAATGACAAAAATCACAGGAAAATAAAAAAATCACTAAAAAATTATCAGAAAAAAAATAACATAAAAAAACAAAAATCTGAGGAAAATCACAAGAAAATAAAAAATGTTTTCAACAACTGGACATATAAGTTTTTTTTGTTGCGTAAAATTGATTCCAGTCACTATGAAATAACCAAAATCAATGAACACAAAAATCACTGAAAAATAACAAGAATTACAGAAAAACACTAAAATATTCTGAAAAACAACAAAAATTAATGGGCAATAACTAAAAATCTCAGGAAAATAAAAGAGTCGTTGGAATTCAGCAAAAATAACTAAAATTACTGAAGAATTCTAAGATATCCTAAAAAAGAACAAATATTTTGAGATAATAATAAAAAAATCATTGCAAAATAATAAAAATCAAAGAAAAATAAAGAGTTGGAGTATAAAAAAGTCACTGGATAATAAAAAAAAAAATAAAAAAAATAACGGAAAATCACTAGAGAATAAAATAGTTGCTCAAAAATAACAAAAATCACTGGAAAATAAAAGAATCACAGAAAAATACTAAAATTATTGGGCAATAACTAAAAATCTCAGGAAAATAAAAGAGTCTTTGGAATACAGCAAAAATAACACAAATATTTTGAGATAATAATAAAAAAATCATTATAAAATCACAAAAATCAAAGGAAAAAATACTGGAGAATAATATAAATCACTGAAAAATCACGTAAAACAACAAAAATGACTGGAAACAGAAATCAATAGAAAATGATACAAATTAGTGGGGAATACCCAAGAATATTAGAAAACTACAAAAATTATTGGACTATAACAGAAAAATCACTAAAAAATAAAAAGTAATCAAAGAAAAATATAAAAATAATCGCTATAGAAACAATACACTAGAAAATAAAAAGAAAAGAAAAAGAAAAAAAGAATAATAAAAAAAATAACAGAAAATCAAAGAAAAGTATAAAAATAACCGCTATAGAAACAATACACTAGAAAATAAAAAGAAAAGAAAAAGAAAAAGAAGAATAATAAAAAATAACAAAAAATCAAGGAAAAGTACAAAAATAATCGCTATAGAAACAATACACTAGAAAATAAAAAGAAAAGAAAAAGAAAAAGAATAATAATAAAATATTTTGTAAAATAGCAAATAAAAATATTCGTTAATCTCTGGAAACTAACAAAAATTAGGGGAAGTAACAAAAAAATTGTCGGAGAATAAAAACTCGCTCGAAAATTACAAAAATCACTGAAGCATATTTTTGGATAATAACAAAAATCACAGGAAAATAAACAAATCACTAGAAAATTAGAAAATAACATAAAAAACAAAAATCTGAGGAAAATCGCAAGAAAACAAAAAATGTTTTCAACAACTGGGCATATAAATATTTTTTGTTGTGTAAAGTCATTTTGAGGTCCTAAAAGAGTCAGTGCCGTCCCTGACGGTTGCAGTAGGTGGGAGTGGCGCAATTTTCCTTGTTTTTTTTTTCAAACATTAGGAGTGCCAGTCTATTGTCTTGTTCCGTCCGAAGATGGGCAGATTTGATCGTCGAGTGCGGGTTAAAAAAAGTCGCCGGGTGACGATTTCAGCCCGGAGCGAATTGTCGCGCCTTCGCCCAAATACGCGCCGATATTTCTAATAATAGAAACGGGAAAAAAAAACGATACATACGCCTTCTAATTTCTCCACAATTACGATTCCATTGTTTCGTCGGATTATTCGTTTCACAAACTTTCGGCAATTATTTATTAGCGAATATCGAATTAACCATATGGTCTGTAATAAAAGTAAATTTTTGGGATATCGGGCCACCCTGTTTCACGCTTTAGATCGAAAAAAAAGCAAACAAAATTGTTTTTAAGCGAGTCCGTTAAACAATTTCATTAATGCGGTTCTATTACGCTTTTACAATTCGTACCATTCGGTTCGACTTGAAATATGTCATTCAACGCGTTTGAAATATGAATAAGTACATACTTTACTTGTCAATAATAATCCGCATTTCTTCGTACTTTACCGTTGAAGTGTTTAAAAAGAAAAGAAACACAAAATATGTTCGACGAGTACAAATAAACAAAGTGTATACGGGGTGTTCCGTAAATTATCTAACTGAATTAGTAATGCGTGTTTAGATTTTTAGTTGTGAAATATTTGGGAGAATTATTGTAAAACAGCTAATAAAACAAATAGAAGGAAAAATGCCAAGGAATTCGGAGAGCACAAACACATTTTTCTGTTGTTACCAAAAAACATACAAATTTCCAGATAAACTCCACAAATAAACATAAAAGTTTTAAATCGCTTTCACTTTTTTTATGAGAGTTTGAGGTTATGTCTCACATATGCAGTAATAATAAAATTCTTTTTCTAACATACTTTTTATAACTTTTCGAAATCAGAACCAACTTGTAATTCTACTGAACGATTTGAGATTTCATAAAGTTAATTTACATGTAAAATTAATTTTCAAATACCTTGGATATTATTATAAAACATAAATTTTATCATAATTTTCACTAAATTTTATAAAACGGGCTATTAATCATAATAGAATTAACATTTGAATTATATAAATTAGCTAATCTATCCTCCTTTTAATATCAAATTGATATATTCAATATAAAATTGATATGCAGTTTGAAAATTAATAACTTCATATGACGCTATACGTAATACCTAAATTCTAAATTTAATTATTGACATTATACCATATGCGAAAAATTAACAAACTATATGAACTTAATTAACATTTATAAATTAGATATAATTTTCCATTTTCTAAATTTTTCAAAAAGGTAGTTCAAATGCGGCATTTCTTCATATTTAAAAAAAAAAACAAGAAAACATGAAAAATATAGCATATCAAAAACTTAAAAATGGTTCGAATGTGACATTTCTTTATAATTTTCCTTTTAAAAACTAGAAAATAATAAAAATTAGGACGCAGCATTTTTGAAATTAAAAAAAAATTAAATCAATTTTGACATTTTTCATTTAAAAACTAGACAAAAATTAAAAAATAGAATGTAGTATTTTTTAAAGTTTTTAAAATAATAAATACTTCCTGTGGACTAAAAAAACACTAGAAACTGAACAAAATAATTAGATAAATATATAAATAACTGGAAAATAAAAATCAGAAGACAGTAACAACAAAAATTACTGGAGAACAAAGCTTACTCAAAAATTTCTACGTTATATTTTTTACCTATCTTTGCGTTAAAAACTGCTATTATTATTTTGATATCGTATTTTCGTTGTTTTCATAAAATTTCTCTTTTTCTTCTTCTTCTTTCTCTTTTGTGGTTCGTTTATAATACTTAATTTTCTGTACTTAGTTCTTATTTTTATTTTACACAGTTTTACTATTAGGTGTTTAAATTCTAGTATTTGGTTAATAACTTTTTTTTTACCACACATCTTACTTCATAAATCATATTGTCATTTCCAATGTTAAATATTGCGAAATTCTAAAAGTTTTAGGAATAAAACACACTTTTATTTTGTTTCTTGAACTGCAAGTAGATATGTTATATACTCGTATTTTTTTATAATTTCAGTTAATCAAGTTAATGTGGAATAAAAAGTAACTTTACTTCCCCTGACTGAACGTTTTTTTATTTCCTTTGTTCGTCAAAATCACCCCTAGAAATTCACACTTCTGAAATTTCTGCATTCTGCCAATGTTAGCTTGGCATTGTTTAATATAAATAACTGACTACAAAAAACTGCAGAAATAAAACTAACTAATAACCCTTCGATCGCCCCGACAGTACGGCTATTGTTTTCATCTCTTTTACACAGTTAGAAGTTTGAAGTTGAAACTACTACATCCCCATTTGAGACAAATCCAGCTGTTACATCTGTACTTTCTCTTATTGTTCAATTAAACTATAATTAGCTGTTATCGAACTAATTGCTAACTACTTAAATCTGGATCACACTGTAGAAAACTCTACTTTTTTCAAATTAAAGTTCGGTTCAATACAAATTGTTATTCCAATAAGTGTGTGTATCAAATAAACGCTACGACTTTACATTTTCATTGTCTATATAAAAGATGTTATATACAGGGTGTAGATTAAATCTGCTGCACAGCTGCGCATACATTAATCGACGAAAGGCAACGTGCATATTTCATATTTCCTTTCAAATGTAGGAGTAGCGTTTCATAATATGGACGCATAATATCATCAATAACGATAATAAAAGAATTTATGACAGGTCATGACGAAAGCGTTCTTAATAAATCCAAAGAAAGAGAATAAAGTTGGATTGTGAGATGTGTGAGTGTGTGCGCAAACGAGAATTACTAAATCAACTTAGCTCCGACGTTGTTCGGAAAACAATAGAAATCGTTTGTCTAGTGACTTCTTGATCACTTCCATATAGAAAAAAAATTTATGATACATCATCAGGTGTAATTAGTCGCTTCGTTCAGTTGCGCAACTCGGCTTTGACTCTGCACCCATTCATTAGCGTACCTTTAATTAATAATAATAATAATTTTTTTAAGATACAAAGGGATCTCCATGTACGAGGAGGGTTGATTAATTCGCGGCTTGTCATAGTATCTAGTAACAACCTGTCACAGTTTGACATTAAAATTTCATCCGGGAAAGAAATAAGCTTCAATCTTGGAAGTGACTGAACCGACAAATATTTATTTTGAAGAGTTGTCAGAATCTATCTGAAATCTACCTTGGGAAATCGAAGGACCAAGTGTATTTAACTAGAAGGAGATTATGTTGAAAAATAAAAACAAATTTATTCTTCTAAATTATTGTTTTCTTTGTTAGGCCGCGAATTAATCAACCCACCCTCGTAGCTCCTATGTGGTAAAAGGAAATTCAAAATCGTACCACAAAAAATTAATTTATTAATTCCAAACTTTTTTTTTTAAAGAAACTAATTTCGACTTTTGAAAGTCATCATCAGGTCTGTAATACAAAAATAATAAAAAAGTTACAATAGTAAAACAATAAGTTAACAAAGCAACGAGATTATGAAACATGAAACAATATCACAATTAAAGAAATTATAAAAAGCAACAAACATTTTAAGATAATAAAAAAATCAAAGAGAAACCGTTGGAATGTAAAAAAGTTACTGGAAAAAAAATCAAAGCAAAATAACGGAAAATCACCAAAGAATAAAATAGTCACTAAAAAATAACAAACAAACCACTGGAAAATACAAGAATCACAGAAAAATACTAAAATTATGGGCCAATAACTAAAAATCTCAGGAAAATAAAAGAGTTGCTGTAACACAGCAAAAATAACATAAATTACTAGAAAATTGTAAGATATCCTAAAAAAACAAACATTTTAAAATAATAATAAAAAAATCACTGGAAAATAACAAAAATACAAAAATGAGAGAAAAAAATAACCACTGAAGAATGATATAAATCAGTGAAAAAACAACAAAAATAACTGGAAAAAAATAATTCAAATTACTGGGGAATACCAAAGAATATTAGGAAACAAAAATTATTGGATAATAACAGAAAAATCACTAAAAAAATAACAAAATTCAACCAAAAGTAACAAAAAAGAAAAACTCGTCGAAAATTGGAAAATCACTAGAGAATATTAAAATATTTTAGAAAACAACAAAAACATTTTTTGGGCAATAACAAAATTCATAGGAAAATAAAAAAATGCAGGAGAATAAAAAACATACTGGAAACTAAAAAAATCACTAAAAAAATCTGGAAAACGATCATTAAAACACCAAAAAATTCTGCACCATTATTGGACTATAACAAAAAGTTGTAGCAGAATAAAAAGTCATTCGAAAAATTACAAAAATCACTGGAGGATGATACATATAAATTATAAAAAAATAATATAAATCACTAAAGAATACTAAAATATACAGCAAATTAAAAATTAAAAAAATGACAATATCAAAATACAAAAATACGAGGAAAATTACAAAAAATAAGAGGAAAATAAGGAAAAATCACTAGAAAATAACAAATATTAGATGAAACTAACAAAAAAATTACTGGAAAATAAAAACTCACTGGAAATTTACAAAAATCACTGGAGAATAATACATACAAATTTCTGAGAAATAACAAATCAGATTGGAGAATAAAATAATAAAATACTTGTGAAAAAACATATATCAGAGGGAAAAAATCACTGGAGAAGAAATAACACATAAAAAATCATCAGAAAATGATACACATCACTGGAAAATAACATACATCATTGCAGAACATGAATAAATCTAAGAAAATAAGAAAAACATTTTTATGTAAAAAATCACTGGAAAATAACAAAAATGACAGAGGCATATAACAAAAAATACTGGAGACTTAAAAAAGACACTAGAAATTAACAAAAATTAGAGGAAAATCAAGAAAAACCGCTGTAGAATAAAGTAAATAAAAATTATTGGAAAATAATATAAATCATTGGAAAATAACTTACACCACTAGAAAACACAAAAAATCCTGAAAAATAACACAACAAAATCCTGGAGAGTAAAAAAGTCACTGGAAAATAACAAAAATCAAAGAAAGATAACAAAAATGACTAAAAATTAACAGTAAAGGAGAGTAAAAAATCCAGGAACATAACAAAAAATCATTAAAAATCAGAAAAAAATCGCTGAAGAATTAAAATAAATCAGTGGAGAATACAAAAAAAAATGATGGGGGAATAATGACAAAAAATCATTAGAACATAACAAAAATCAGTAAAAAATTATATGAATCACTAGAAATCAATATAACTGACTAGAGAATAATGATGTATACAGAAACAGAACAAAAAATATTTGTCGATAACAAAAAATCATTGGAAAATAACAAAAATCAGAGAAAAATAAAAATTACTGGAAAATAATATCAATCACAGGAAAACACAACCAAAAAATTGCTGGAAATTATTATTATCTAAAAGATTTGAAAAAACCTTAAGATATGTAAATTTTTAAAAGCAATTATACGTTCTCAGAATCCAAATCTAAATATACAGGGTGAATCATGTTAGGTCAGCTCAAAGCCCAAATAAATAAGTACAAGGTGAAATTTTTAAATATTTAGCATTTCTTTTAAAAAATGAATACACGAAAGTCTTGAATGTGGTTAAAAATTGTTATATAGAGTGTTGGTTACAATTTGACGACAAAAAACACAAAAACGTATATTTTGAAACGTTCTTAAGGACCAATGTTAGCGGCAACAAATCTTGTAGACGGCTTTCCCTGTTCAATTAATTTGATCAATATTGAAAAGGACGTTCTAATTTAGCTAAAGTGTCCGATAATACCGTATGTTGTAGTTTTATCTTTGCCGCACTCGTACGATGGTTGTGGTTTCGCCTTCAATTGAAACCGACGAAAGGTAAATGACACAATAAATGTTTGTTATTGTCAACTGTTACAATGTTACATGTATATACAGGGCGTGTTTTCTGCTTACTCGGATTAGATACGATGCACTTTTCTGATGAAAATACGAGCTTCGACACTACTCGAATTATACAGAGCGATTCGTGTCCACAAAAGGCTTAATCTTGCCTAAAAATTTTAATAAATCTTTAATAATGTTACCAAGAAGTAAATTCTTTATCTAAAAGCTAATATGGTTGAAGAGATTTATAAAAAACTCTTTGGATTTGATACATAAACTAAATACACATAAATTAAACGAAAATACAAAATTAGTTTTATTTGAAGTTAGTAAATATGTTTTCAAAAATTCCTCCGTGTGAATGTGTACCATTAATAACTAAATTCAAATTCAATTCAGTGAAATTAGTAATCTATTTAATGTATGTATCAATCAGAATTACTTTGTTTTTGATGATAAATTTTGTATTTAAAATAATGGGTAGTCCAATATCACCAATTTTGGCAAATATTTTTATGGATAATTTAGAACAAAACAATTTTTGATATAGATATGATGATGTTTTGGCTTGTTTTACAGGTAGTGTATATTTAAAAAATCCTAGATAATAACAAATATTATTAAACAATAACAAAAAATCGCAAAAGTAATAAAAAAGTCATTGGACAACAACAAAAATCACTGCAAAATAATATAAATTACTGGAAAATACCAAAAAATTCTGTAAAACAACAAAAATTATGGGACAATAACAAAAAAATAACTGAATATTAACAAAAATTATTGGAGAATATTAAAAAATCCTGGAAAATTATAAATAAAACAATTTTCGTAGGAGAATAAAAAGTTATTTTAAAATAACAAAAATTTCTAAGAATAACTAAAAACTTCTGAGAAATAATAAAAAAAATCAATTGAAAATAACAAAAATTAGAGGAAAATAACATAAATCACTAGAAAATACTAAAAAATTCTGAAAAACAACAAAAATTATTGGACGAAATAAAAAATCCCTGAAAAATTACAAACTTTATTGAGCAATAACAAAAATTAGCAGGAAAATAAATAAGACATTGAAAAATAATAAAAATCATTAGGAAATACTAAAAACAACAAAAATTATATAACAATAACAAAAAAATCACAGGAAAATCAGAGGAAAATAACAAAAATACCTGGAGAATTTTACAAGAATCCTGAAAAACAATAAATATTTTTATTTAATTAGATAATAATAAAAAATCACTGAAAAATAACAAAAAATATTGGAGAATATTACAAATTGTGGATAATTATTGAACAATTAAATTTGAAGAAATCTCAGTAAAAACGAAGAAAAAAATCATCAAGAAAAAACAATGCAAAAAAGAAAACGATAAAAACACTAAAAAAACAACAAAAACACAAGAAAACCAATAAATAAAATAAACAAGGAAATAAAAAACCCTCAACAAAACAACAATAAATGTACTAAAAATACTATAAAAAAATAATAAAGTCAATCAGAAAAAAACAAATGCCATAAAAAACGTCAAAAGTATCACGAAAACCTAAAGAAAAGCTTCATTCAATAACAAAACGAGAAATGCAAAAAATAATAATAAAAAAAACAGAATCACCAAAAACACGATACAACAAAAATACGAAAAGTCTATAAAAAAACGAAAATTGTAAAAAATATAAAAGTGACAAAAAACGGCAAATGCAACAGAAAAACCCATAAAATTGAATAAGGAAACAAAACGGAAACAAGAAAACGATAAAAGCAATAAAAACAAAACAATAATAAAATCAATATAAAAACTAAAAACGTTTAGCTTTACCTACGGGACGAATCGATGAATCAATAAAGTATTTATTAAATTCGATCTTTATGGCATTTTTGTCACGAGTGCGATAACTATAATTTTACCGCCCTTCGAGAAAACCGATTAACCTTGTAGAAAAATATCTATTAAACAAACAGGCTATTATTACTAATATTCTATTATATTATATTAATAATACGTTGCATATTAATAATAGTCTATGATTAAAAGTATATTTTCGCTCACAGGGTCAGGTACATCATTAATATATATACCGAGTATTAAAAAAAAACGGACCTCTTTGTAATTTATTGTATTATCGATACAGTGTTCGCAATTATTTTTATTTGTTTTATACTCCCACAATGAAATCAGTGTTATGCGTTCCGCAATAGAAGCCGCATTGTATGAGGAATATACAGGGTGGAATTTCTCGTACGAGCAGGTTTCTGGGAATCACATACCGATTCGAAAACTGTCCTAAAACCACTGTAAAATGTTGATATTTTCTTTGTCGTATTGAAAAATATTATTTTTACAAGGGAAGTACCTCTTTTTATATAATAGAGAGGGAGTATAATCAATGTAATTTATTTATATAATTATTTTATGATGTCTTTTGGTATTTGACGTTAGTAATTTATTTATGACTTACACAAGACTAATTAGGGGGATTTTTATGACTTTTCTGATTATAAACGAACTTCAATATTAATGAAAAAGGTAGGAAAAGCCACGAAAGCAACACGAAAATGAAAGAAGTTAATAAGAAAACGAAAAATGTAACACCAAAAGATAAAAGTAACATATAAGAACAAAAATAAGAATAAAGTAAAAAACGTCTACAAGAAAACGACGATTTCAAAAAGAGCATAAACAATAAAATTGATAAGAAAATGACAAATGCAAAAAAAACGACAAAAGAACCAAGAAAACAAAAAAAAATTAGCAAAAACGACAATGCTAACAAAAAAAAGGAAATATGCAAGAAAACTAACAAATCGAGAAAACGAAATAGGCAAAAACAAACTGTTAAACAGAATAAAAAAACAATCCGGCAACATTGCTCGAGCTCTAGTTATTTTCAACAAAGTGAACAGCTCAAAGAATGTCACTCGAATGACCAATGTCACCATTTATTATATTTCAGTTACTGCCCACCCTGAACTCAGCGTTTCAGATATTTGATTGACGAATATTAATAATTATAAAAATTTGCTATAAATTTGGGTGTCAAAAGTAGACAGACCTATATACGGAACTTTTACTAAGTTGATATTTTCCACAAAGACGTCAATAAAATTTTTTCGTATCGATGTCACAATTTATTTTGTTTCAGTTACTGCGCACCCTAAAGTCCGGGTTTCAGATATTTTTTGCTATAAATTTGGGTGTCAAAAGTAGACAGACCTACAGGGAATTTTGTAACTTTTACTGTTGTTGATATTTTCCATAAAGACGTCAATGAGATTTTTTTTCGTATCGATTTCTCCCACGCGGTCTGCGACAATAGGCATCGTGAAATCCGTATAAATGACGATCCGTGTCCCGTCGACGTTTCGAAAACACGTGAAATCGTGCTTCCTTTATCTCCGCAAGACGAGAAGCCAACTCTAGATCCAGAGGTGAGACGTCTAGAATTGGCATCTTTGTCAATACTTTTTGAAGCGGGCATGATCTCTCGTCACGTACACTCTGATACGATCTAATAGGCAAAGTGAAGAAAAGTTATGTTGTTTTTTTTTTCTTAACTGCGGTTTCGTTTTAGAGGTTTTCGAGACACCGGCAGGCAGATATTTTAATAGTAGAAGACGATCGAAGATACAGATTCAGTTGAAACATAACCTAAATGCAAATGGAAGCAGATAATCCATAAATAAACATAAACAACAAATAAATAAAAGAGAGACAACATAACCTGCGAGTCGGTGAGAGACAACTGCGACTTATGGAATTCTAATTTCCATAAAGGGTGTTAGAATCGGTAAAAATCGATTGGTTGCTTTAGTTAGTGTGACTTTAACTAATGTTTCGATTAGTTGGAGCTGAAACGACCGTTGGAACTACGAAGTTAGCCACATAAATGGACAAAATTGTTTAAAAAACACACCAATGGACGAATATTGCATTGAACGGTATTTGAACTCATTTTAAATAAATTAATTTCAACCAAAAATACCCCAAGTTCCGTTTTCTTAGAGGTTTGAAGTGCGCCAATGCGTTCCCGCAGAAAAAAAAAACCCATGGAAATGCAGTAGAGAATGTTGAATGTAGACAAATGATCGGACTTCCTATTGTCTATTTTGTAACGAGAAGTGTTTTGTTGTTGTATTCAGCAAAAACAACAGCGATTAATATCTGTCAATGTACGAATAATAAACTAAGCTCTACCATTATTTATAAAACGGACTTAGTATAATAGCGCACTCTCTAAAGACAAGAAAAACTAACAATTCGCATTCAAATTGTGTATCATAGAAACTGGAATCAATATTTTATCGTACAGGGTAAGTACAGTTTCATATACTTATTAATGTTGTTAGCAAATAATAATTTAATGCTACATGACTTCTACATTCTGCTTATTGTTTATCTCCGTAATTTTTTGTTTGTGGTACTTCTCTTCAATGTTCTACTCCTATTGCCCTAAAATCGAGTTTTTTCTTCAATTTTACAAATCCATACTCCCTTCATCATCTTTTCGAGTATTTCTTTTGTATTGTTAAATCCTGCCACAATAGTCATTAGTGTCCTCTGAGCTAACAATTTACCAACATTAACAAATCTATAGTAACAGTAAATATTGAAACTAACGATGGAAATGATGGTGGAGCAGAAAGAAATAAAAACAGAAATCCAATACATAAAATCAGCAAAACGGATTCAATGAGGAACTGTTGAGACTGGGAAAAGAAAACCGATTTTCGAAGAGCGAGAATGAAAAAATTGGATTGCGAGAGGTGAAAACCACGATAAAAATATTAAAAAAGAAAAAGGAATAAATAATGCAGTTGTGACATAAACACTGACGAAAAGAAAAATCAAAAAGATAGAAAATTAATGGGGCTCGCAACGACGCTTTGAAAAAGTTAGCTCGAACGACAAAAAATATTAACTACTTTTGACGGTAACATTAGTCACACGGCCGTCTTCCGTCATTATAAATGATAGAAACATGTTGCTAACGCTTATTTTCAAATTGTGACATCGAACTGTTAATTCTTGTGATTTATCTCGTATAATTTATCCGGCAAAAAGTAATCGCGGCAATTTTAATTCCGGAAAAGTTTGTGCGTGGTTAAACTCATGTAAACCGATTAGTTTTCCTATTCACATATTAAATTTGTAATTTCGCACAAAAAACTGTAAAATATTTTCGTTATTATTGCAAGGAGTGTTCGAAGTGTATTGATTTACTTTAGCGGTACAGATGGCATTAATGGAAGAAAAATGTACACCATCCATGTGATACTGGTGTTCCTCAGGGATCTATAACAGTTGGAATCGTTTATAAATAACAAAAGAACTAATTAATCGGTGATCTTTTTGAGGCAGAATTTGTCGACAAATTGATAATAATATGACTAAGCGACTTACAAATGGATGCCAAACTTGAAATAATCAATAACGAGACTTTTTAATCAATCATTTATCTCCGAAATCTATAGAGGCGCGATTTTTAATCAATATTATTGTAAATAAAATACGTCATACTTTTCACTGATCGATTATTTAAACTAACGAAGACAATTAATTTAATTCACCGATCTCCAAGTAGTAACCCTATTTCAAATCAGTCAAGTTTTTTTTTTAATTCTCTCAACCGTTTTGATTGTTCTTGGTAGGAATTTTTATCTTTACAATTCGAATGTATATCATACTGATAAATATTTTCGTCTTAACAAAATAAAAGTTATTCTTCTTAAATTCGGTCACTTTCATCCTAAATGTTACTCTTCGAATCTAAGATGTTAGCCGTTTAAAGCTTTCTGAAACACCCTATATATATATTTCCTGCAAATGGAGAGAATAGGACAAATTGTTGATGAACTATTCCGGGGATTTAATTCTTAAATTAAACATTTTTCCAAGATTGAACGATAATTTGTCATTTTCTTGTTTGTTTACATTCTTGTTGCCATTGTTGTTTGTTTTTTTGGTGATTTTTGTTTATTTTTTATTGTTTTTCTTGCATTTGTCGTTTTGTTTTTGATTTTTAATTGCTTTTTCGTTTTTTATTCTATTTATTGTTTCCTTATTGCTTTTGTTGTTTACTTGATTTTTTTTTGTTTTGTTTTCTTGTTGCCATTGTCGTTTGTTTTTTTTTTGGTGATTTTTGTTTGTTTTTTATTGTTTTTCTTGCATTTGTCGTTTTGTTATTGATTTTTCATTACTTTTTTAGTTTTTATTCTATTTATTGTTTCCTTATTCTTTTTGTTGTTTTCTTGATGTTTTTTTTGTTTTGTTTTCTTGTGCCATTTTCGTTTTCTTAATGATGTTTTTGCATTTTTATAGATTTTTTTGTGATGCTTTCGTTCTTTTTTATTGCATTTGTTATTGTCTTCATACATTCATTATATTGTTTTGTTGCATTTGTCGTTTTTTTATATCTTTTATATTTTTGTTACCATTATCCATTTCTTGGTGATTTTATTGTTTTTTTTTGTAGATTTGTTTGTTATTTTTTCTTGCATTTATCGGTGCTTTTTTCGCTTTTTATTCTATTTATCATTTACTTATTGGTTTTTGTAGTTTTCTTGATGTTGCTGTAGTTTTTCTTGCATTTTTGTTTTTTGCTGCATTTATCGTTTTCTTATTTATTTCTTTTATATTTTTGTTACCAGTGTCGTTTTTTTGGTGTTCTTTTTTTAATGTTTTTTTTGTTATTGATTTGTTTCCTATTTTTTCTTGCACTTATCGTTATCTTATTGATTTTTTTATTGCTTTTCTTGTTTTCATTTCTTGTTGATTATGATTTGTCAAATATACATTGCTTCTTAATATTACCAAAAAAATATTTGATTTACTTAAGAGTAATATAGGTATTCCTCAGGGAACTGTTATGAACCTTTTAATAACTCTTAATAGCATAAAACTTAACATTATTTTCATCGATATATTATTTTATCGAATATATTGACGTTCTAAATGTGAAAAGATGGCATCACCATCACCTCGTGCCGATTAAATTTGCTTAAGTAAAACAACATTTTTTTATTCTAGGTTATATTCCTATTTTAGTGTTTTGATAATAAACGTGAGTACCTACTGCGGCAGACAATTGTAGCAATAAATAAACAATAAACCCGCATAACCATGTTGGTCGTACCGTACTGGGAACGCGTTTTATAATTGTATACATATACAATATTACGAGGTACAGAACGTCGAGTTTGACTCAGAAATTATTGGTTTCTATCTTCGCAGGTTGTTCCGTTTGATTTGTATTCTATATTGTTTTTTTGTTCCATATTCTTCTGTAGTCATTCCACTTTCTGTTTCTTCTTTCATTCATTTATTTCTTTCGGCGGTTTCATATACACAATTTTTAGTATGGATTTTGCGTCTAATTGTTTATTTGCCAAGTCAAATCTGTAAAAACAATCAATTTCTTTATACTAGTTTATTTTTAATTATCAATTTGGATTTAGACTAAAAACATCAATCAATGAATCTTTAAGGTATCGTCTTCCGGGATCAATCAATCCTATGATTCTATTCCTGCCAATCTAGCTTTTTCTGTTGTCTTTATTCGTTCCTCTTCTGTTTCCACTTTCTTCTTCTTCTTCTTTCAATCATTTATTGCCTTTCGGGGTTTCATATATATATACAATTTTTACTAATTACGCTTTGAATTTTGGTTGCCATCATCTTATTACATCTGTAAAAAAATATTTTGCTTCACTCTAACTTCTCCTAATTATTAAGTTAGATTTAGGACAGAGACAGTTCTCCATAAATCTCAAACGTGGTATGTAGGATTAAACCGAAGAAAATATTTAAATATTTAAATATTTACCAGACACACACACTTTAACACTCCCCTTTTTGATTGGGGCAATCTTCACACAGGTCTCTACCTTTATTATTGGTTTTTCCAACCCATGTTGGGGTTTCGTCTGGTTCCAGTTTCCCAACATCAGTTTCAATTTTATTTATTGGTTTTTGTTTTCCTCTTCCTTTCATGTTGATTTTGAGTTGATCATCGAACTTAATTTTGCAATAATTTGGTCGCTATGTTTAAAACTATCACTCAAAAGGTGGACTCACTTTGGTTTTATTTTAACAAGATATGTTTTTACTTTCAAATATTAAATGACTATTTGTTTGTTAAGTTTACTACTTAATTGTTCTTATTATTGTCAAATAATCAATAAATAAATCTTCAAGGATTCCATTCCTGCCAAACAAACTTTTTTTTGCTGTCTTTATTCATTGCTCTTTTGTTTCCACTTTCTTCTTCTTCTTTGAGTCCAAATTAGAACGTTTGTTTCTCTTATGGCGTTATGTTTTTCTACCAGAATAACATTTATTCCCCTTCTTGTTAAATACTAAACAGCAACATAAGCCTTCGAAGTATACCACAAGGAATCGTTCTTGGCCCCATCTTATATTTGCTGTATTAAAGTGTTAAATATAATTGCACCTAGTAGTTAACACCGGTGATTTCTATTTGTTAATTGAGTGATTTTATTAGGCCATTAAAAAGTTTGCAAAAACGCATAAAAACTTCATCATCTGGTTCTTTAATTACTGTTATAACTATCACCAATTCGGAAATATTTTTAATGACTTTAATAAAATTTTCATATCTTTTTTAATTTCTTCTTTAATTTTTTTCGTGGTCAATAGTTTCGGAATTTTTATCTTTAAAAACATGACGTCAATAAAACGTGTTTACCTTATGATTCTAGTTTGGAATTTAAGAAACGTGCATTGTTTAAACTAAGGAATCAGACTGATTATTTTTATTATAACAAGAATCGCTTTATTTGACAACAAAATGTTTAATAATTTTTATTGCTGTTACGTTGATAAATTTTACTGCACTTATCCAAGTCCATGTTATATTTTATTATGGGTAGAAAATTGTAAAAAAAAAGTCTAAAAATTTTATAACAAATAATTTGGCACTCATCCCAAAAATATCCTTTTTTTTAATAACGCAACAAACATTAACTAACTATGTATTTCCAACATTTAGTTCTTGCACTCTGTATCATAGCAGTTTGTTATTAAACATACCAACTAATTGATTAAATTCCTTCTTTTATTGATCTTGTTTAAATAGAAGCAATTTAAGTTAAACGTCGAACAACTACTGTTGTAACACTTGTATTATTAGTTAATTAAAACGAGATGAATGGAATTGGCAACAGGGGGTTTACCATTTGCGAGAATAATCCGAGATGTAAGTTAGAAAGTTCACGCTGCGAATCAATATCGTCAATTAATGATTCTAATTAGAAAAATCGATTTAATTTTACGGACGGCACTGCAATACCGAATACTTCGAGAGAAGAGGCCAGCAGATTCAAAAAGAAGAAAATAAAATCTCAAAATAAAAAATATAAAAAAATACAAATTACTAAATACTAACAAGAGAAGAGGCCAGTCAATTTAAAGAGAAGAAAAGAAAATTATTTTTTATTTTTGTAGTACTACCCGGGAAATTTGAACTATATTTTGCTCACATGTCATCTCATTTGTCAAATTATTCTGTCAAATGTAAGAAAAAGAAGAAGTTAGGTAAAGTGAAGTTAGAATGTTAAGTTTAAATGAGTTTTTTATGGTGAATAAAACTATATATTTAAAACGGCCTAATTTTATTTATTAGGAAAAAATACAAATTTAAGCAGACCTTAGCGCTGTGTACAAGAGAGAAGAGGCAACTTGATTCAAAGAGAAGAAAAAAAAGTGTTTATATAACAAATTAAATATATCCAAATTGAGTTCTATTTAACAATAATTTATCAAAATGCTTCTCTTTTATGATCCCTGAGGTCGTCTAAATTTCTTTTAAATAACTCCAAAAAAGAAAATCTAATAGAGTAAAGTCGGGTGAGCGTGTTGGCCATCGAATTAATTCATTTCGGCCTTTATAATAGTTGGAAATTAGCAACTGGCCCTTTTAATGTATTTTACTGAGCTACTAACAAACTGATGTAATAATCTTGATTTTTATTAATTCAAAATTTGGAAATACAAATAAATGGAGTTGATCCGCGTCTGATTTGTTTGGTTTTAGTTTCTTTCTAAATATAAGTAAATCACTCTATTTAAAGCGTTCATACCGATACAGATTCGGAAGAAACCAGAATTTCGGAGTGTGCTTTCTCTTAAAAGTTTATGTACGTTAAAAAAGTATCGCTGGGGGAAAATTTAATAGTGTATTTGCTCCAGATGGCACACCATCAATCTTTACACCAATATCTTGCGCAGCGTGAAATCCGCCGCTATATTAGCGATTATTTCTCGCAAATGCGAAATACATTACTCCTTATTTCTCTCGGTTATTATTCATAGATTAATGGTTGGCCAGTGAACATTGTTCGTTTCGATCATTACTCACGATGCACATCATCATTTCCCCTACGTTTCTAGTGTTAGCGGTAAGGGCGATTAAACTATTTAACGTCATCTGTGTGTTATGAAAAAAACGTAAAGAGGAAATGAAACGAGGAAATGTAATTTTAAAAGGAAAAAAAAAACTGTGGGAAAATGGCGTCAATATTGTAAAGAAATCGTAAAACTAAATTCAAGAAAAAATATCTTAGATTGAAGAAGAAGAAGAAAGAAGGGGATATGGTAAAAAATAAATAAAAAATGTGATAAACATAGGGAGAAGAATCATTAGATTTTGATAAAATTGAAGTGGGAATGAATATTAACCACTCCTGCTAATGTACCTTTTTCTTTTTATCATTTTCAATTATTTTAGGTATTAAATAAGAGGCTGCGAAGGGCTCTCAGTCTCCTCGTTTTTTTTCTTAGATCACATTCTATAGTATTACATTCGTCTCGTCTTAACACCATTTTTCTTAGTCACACATCCGATTCTTTCTTAATCACATTTATTCTTAGTCCTATTCTTTCTTACGCCCATTCTTTTTTAGTTGCATTTTTTTTAATCATATTTTTTTAGTTGCAATCTTTCTTAGTGACCTTCCTTCTTAGTCCTACTCTTTGATAGTCCTATTGTTACTTAGTCTCATTCCTAGGGATTTTCTTTCTTAGTCCCATTCTTTCTTGGTCATATACTTTTTTAATCATTCTTTTTTGTTGACATTTTTTCCTAGTTTTCCTATTCTTACTTAGTTCCACATTTTTTATTTCCCCTCTTTTTTTTTGTTCTATTACACTTTGATGGTCCCATTTTTTGGTCAGATTTTGGTCTCTTAAATGATTTAGTGACATTCTATTTTAGTTTCAACATATTGTTTCTTATTTCCTTTTTTTTCTTAGACCAAATTTTCCTTAGCCTATTCTTTTTTAATCTCATCATTTCTTGGATTAATTCTTCTTCTTTATTTCCATTTCTTCTTAGTCCTATTTGTTCTTGGTTTTGATCTTTCCAAGAAAATCTCAATTTCTTCGCATCCAAAGCTTAGCAGACTATTTTTAGAAGCTAGAGGAATTGCTGTTTCAGTTAAAACCAGAAGAAAAAGTCTTTTTGAGCGAAATTTGTTACGCGGAATACAACTAAGAGTTCTCTAGTTTTTCGCACAATAAAAGTAACTAATAGATGAGGTGTGCAGTACATGAATATAACAATAGAAGATTGGAAAATGTGATGTTTTCAGATAAAACTAGAATCAGTTTAAAATTTGACGATCACCGTATTCTAGTTTTGAAGATTTGAAGAAGAGCAACTGTTTTAGACAGACAATATGATGGGGCAAAAAATCGAAGAAATACGTTGCTATGAACCCTTATTACTTACTAAAAATAGAAAAAAATCAAACGAGAACGTATCTTTTTTTTTTGAATGTGATCATTTAGTCTATCGATTTCCAGCTATCGTCCTATTTGTTTTAATTTGAATTGTACCTGTATTTTGGTGTTTTAAGTTGAAACTACTACGAAAACAGTTTTGTTGAAACTAATTTTAAGCCCTAGATTACTATTTTAATAGTAAGTATCCGTTTAAATGAATTTTTATCGTTAAAAATTTCACATAGTTGACAAAAATTTAGATTTTGTCTATATTCCTCCTTAAGGAAATTTAGTTTGTAAACATAACCCCATGTTTTTGTAAATAATGTGATCATAAATCAAAAAAATTATCTTTTTTAAACAGATTTTCTTCTACTGCAGGTTTGATTTTACAGATTCAATCAATTCTTTCTTTCTTAAGAACAGTAAATTAACCAGAAGATTTAAAAAATAAAATTGTTTCCAAAATAAATATTTTGCCGTAAAAATATTTTAGCAAGATGTCCTGATAAATGAGAATAGATTTGTCAAATTAGTACATATTTTATCTTAATAGGTGGGTAGTGAGAGAGGATCTACTTTCCATGACCTCTTAGTTTGCCAGAAAATGAATCCTTTGATTGTTTTTTGGTCAAATATTTGAAAGATATTTTTTGATAGTTATGAAAGCCACTGAAGTTTTTTACTTGGCAAAACTTGGATCTAAAAGATTTTAAAGAGAAATCGGAAAGTATTGATTTTTGGCTAGATAGACCATCAGCATTAATATTGCCTAAACCTTTATTGTCAAGATCTCCAGCGACATCTTTCTACAAATTTTAGATGACCACATAGATAACATAATTTTGTAGTCGTAATTAACAATAAACAAGACAGAACGATTATAATTTTACAGATAATACAAAATGATTAACTTCAACACTTATTGCCTCCAATTTTTTTTTTACAATTGTATCGCGAAAGTACGACGATAGTTTAATACAAACACGTTTAATCAGCGTACCTATGTTTTTATTGCTATAACAACAAAGTTCATTTGTTTATATTGTTGGTGTAAGTAGTATTGATGTATATTTTTGTTCTCTAAAAGGAGTAAACAAATAGAAATTCATAAAATTAATATGTATGGTAACTAGAGTAACTCTTATTGGACGGAAGTTGAATGGTTTAATAAATTTTAATAATGGAGAAAATAGATTGCAGCATCAAATGAAAATGTGAGAACGTTCTAAAATGTTGAGTGAGGGAATTGTTCATTCCTTCATTCATAGCTTTGATTATGGCAGAATTGCCACTCAATAGATCTCACGTTTAGATCATTCTTCTGCACGAGAATCATACGAAAGAATTGCAACATCCAGCTTACGGTCCCTATTTGTCCTCATGTGATTTTTATAGGTTCGGTTCGTTACGACAATCATTAAAACGATGGCAGTTCAATTCCAACGTTACGGTGGAGATTGTTGTTAGAGAATTTCATTGAGCACATAAGCGAAGAATCATTTTCGAATCAAAATGTCGTTCGACCAAAATTTTTCGAAAATGATCAATGATTCTAGCTACAAAATTGTTTTCAAATTAAATAAGGTGCTGGGGCCAGGCAAATCTCGAAATCTAGTACTAGTACTATGGTGTACCGTGTCTACTATGGTTCGTGTTGCACTTTGCGCGGTGATGGTGTGCGTAAGACCAGAAGCAAGAGCGCAAACAACATAGTAGAAGTAGAAATAGAAGTAGACGATGGCGATGACGATGGTTCCCACGATATTGAACTACTCGGGCTCGGCGTGTTCGTTGGTGTGCTCCTTTGCTCTTTTCACTGCGGACGAAGAGTCGATTCGGGTCGAACGACGAACGCACACCGAACCATTTATTTTACGAAATTTTTTTCGACTATCTTTCACGCGAGCAACGATTTCGTTATGGTTAAGGTTGCCTTTTTCTCACCGCTCTGATAAATATCAACGGTGGATACCGAAAATGGGCATCGCTAATTACGTAACAAGGAAAGGGTGTTTCGTATTGGTACTTACCGGGTGGTTGTTGGATTTTTACTGACGGTGCCGGGTTTTTCAATCTCTGTGGAAATTTGGGAACTTGTAAGACTACGGGCGTTTTTATGCTGAGATCTACGGGTTCCATTTGAACCGGAGGTCCTTCGGCCTGAAAACAAACAAACCATTTTTAAACAATATCTCTATTAAATAGTTGCAGGTTTATTAGATGAAAAGTGTTGTTCGGACCTTTTTTTTTAAAAACGGAAATAGAAACCTCACATTTTTTAATTGAAGAGCGCCACTAGGGGGGAAAAGAAATTTAAGTTAGATACATTTTTAGCAATAATCTAATGTAACTCGGATTTGATTTACATATATACAAACACTCTTCTTCCTTAACTAAATTTATCATACATATATTCTATTTACTTTAATATTTATAAATTGAATGTCGTATGTTGACCGATCCCTTCGAATTTTAAAAACACAATCTTTTTAATTCATGTGTATCGTGTTCAACTAAACTTTGCTTTTTACCAAAGTTCTGTACAATAGTTTATAGATTATAAGTTTTTTATGTTTTCCCGAACGTTGCTATGCTTAGAGTGATATTAATCATCCACTTAAGATATTTCGTTGAAAATTTGTTAAGCATTAATAGGAGTTATTTATCTATATTATATAAAACAAGATACATTGAAAAATAAGTTAAAAATACTTAAGACTTTGGAGAAAAAATATATTCAAAAAATCTACAAGAAACCTAAAAAGAAGAAAAAATATTCTGAAAACCAAAAATTGAAAAGCACCCACCAGAAAAATAATTTACATGGAAATATTTTTTTGGAAAAAACCACCGGAAAATTTTTGAATTCTCTTTTATGGAAATCTTGGGATATAATGAAAAAAAATAAAAACTCTAGAACAAAAAAGTACATGAAAAATGACAAGAAAGCAAAAAAATAGAAAAATATCCACAAGAAAAAAAATTAGAAGTAAATATTTTTTTGAAATTATGGGAATTTTGGAAAATAATAAAAAATTAATTAAAAAAATATTCAAAATCCCCACGAGAAAAAATCAACAAATCCATAAGAAGAAATAACAAAAATTCTAGAAGAAATATTTGGAAAACCACAACAAAACATTAGAAGAAAGCTACAAGAACAAACTTACAAGAAATTATTTTTTGAATTTTCTTTTATGAAAATTTTGAAAAATATGTTTTATTTTGTTTCCATTTTCAAACATTTCATATTATATTATTTCTTCACCTTTTGCCTTTTCTCTTCGTTTCTTTTTTTCAAATGTTCAGTATCTATTGTTAATTTCAATAAATTTTTTCCTAGAATTGTCAATTTGATCATTTTTCCCTTTACTCAATTTATTGTTGTTCGCCCTCATTTCTCTCATCACTTCTACAATTTACTCCCTAACATCCACTTATTATCGATTATTAATTGTTTGTCATTTCCACAACATTCTGATATCTTTTTCCATTTCTGTATTCGTTTATTTATCTATTTTACAGGCATTTTTAACTAATCGATGCCATTAATTAAACCAGTTATTAATCTGTTGTTAGTATTTAATACGACTAGTACTATTTATCTAAAAGAGATGATAACATACCAATAAAATTTGGAATAAACGACCCAAAAACACGAAAGAACCATTAAAAAAGCGCTACACCTTTTTGGTTAATTCATAATTTGATAAAACATCTTTCAATCAATTAATTCTGTAAAACAAACCATTAAAATATATTTGTTGTTGTTTTTTAAAAGTGGGATACCCTGTATTAGACGAAAACATATCTAGATTCAAAGAATTGTTAAAACTTAACTATGGTCTTTTACATGTATTTATATCGTGCTAGTGAGTACATATTTTTACATAAAAAAAGTCCGTTATAAATAAATTCTTGACTATCTTTCAAGATTAATTTAATTCGTTTAAATTGCTTTCATTATCTTCATATAATTTTAGTGCCTGTTTTTATTCGTTTCGTAAGAGCGGCGTCTCGTAGAAGAGAAACGACATAAAGAACGTGAACGGAAATTAAAAAATTCGCGTCGTTTTTGTGTTGTTCGGTCGGCGAACGAACAGGAAAATGAAATAAACTAAAGTTGTTTAAACTAGACAGGGGATAATTACGGAGAAATGTTATGGGGAAAGTTTATGGGATTCTTATTAGATTTCTGCCATTTCGAGTTAAACATCGTAAATTATTGGACGTAAATAGTCGGAGATTCGTGAGAAACGCTGCAATAGCAGACGCACCAGTTTTTATGTTGTTAATTAAATTTGAGGTTATCAGAGCAGCGGTGGTGTTTAAAATTTATTCATTTTAATCACGTTCATATTTGTGCATCCATTTACATTTTCCAAACAAATTCACTTGGTGATACAAAAATTCCGCTCTCAAATAAAGTTGTTGCTCATCACACACAATAAAGTAAATATTGTTCTCCAATTTCAAAATTTATCGAGTAACGACTGTTCAGTAATCAAGATAAAAGGTTTGTTTTTTAGTTTAAATTGCGAAACCATCAAAACTGTAAATGGATATCGCGAAGGTTTGACCAGTTCTTATTTTTTTGAGGGGTTTGGTTAGGTTAGGTTAGGTTAGGTTAGGTTAGGTTAGGTCAGGTTAGGTTAGGTTAGGTTAGGTTAGGTTAGGCTAGGCTTGGTTAGGTTAGGTTAGGTTAGGTTAGGTTAGGTTAGGTTAGGTTAGGTTAGGTTAGGTTAGGTTAGGTTAGGTTAGGTTAGGTTAGGTTAGGTTAGGTTAGGTTAGGTTAGGTTAGGTTAGGTTAGGTTAGGTTAGGCTAGGCTTGGTTAGGTTAGGTTAGGTTAGGTTAGGTTAGGTTAGGTTAGGTTAGGTTAGGTTAGGTTAGGTTAGGTTAGGTTAGGTTAGGTTAGGTTAGGTAAGGTTAGGTTAGGTTAGGTTAGGTTAGGTTAGGTTAGGTTAGGTTAGGTTAGGTTAGGTTAGGTTAGGTTAGGTTAGGTTAGGTTAGGTTAGGTTAGGTTAGGCTAGGCTTGGTTAGGTTAGGTTAGGTTAGGTTAGGTTAGGTTAGGTTAGGTTAGGTTAGGTTAGGTTAGGTTAGATTAAGTTAGGTTAGGTTAGGTTAGGTTAGGTTAGGTTAGGTTAGGTTAGGTTAGGTTAGGTTAGGTTAGGTTAGGTTAGGTTAGGTTAGAAAAGCGAATACAGTTTACACCAAAAAGTTATTTTTTTCGTCACGTTCTAGAAAGAATTTCATCTGTAGTTACTGAATCGAACGAATCTGTGTACTGCATTAATAACTATGACACACAAAATCGACTTTTATCCGTAGTATCTATTTTACTTATTGATGTAGTTCGAACGGCAACAGAAAATAATCCACCTGTTTATTAAGAAACATCGAAAGCAATCTGTTAAATTCCATGTGAGACAAATCCTAAGAAGATTATAGTCGATAACACAATTCATCAAAATCCGATACAACCGGGTCCCTAATAATAACATCGATTATATAAATCTATACATAAAATAAAAACGATATAAATCAAAACCTGTTACATCAATCCTTTCCAGTCAATTAGTTCGATAAAAAGTACGTGGAATTAATAAAGAGGATTTAGACACAAGCCATGGGCGTACGACGTTGTGAATTATTATATAGAACCGTACCCACCTTTAGTTTTACTTAATTATTCAATTATAGTAATATCAAATTATGGATTTTTATTACAAATAAAATTTATTATTTTTTTTAATTAAAACAACTGGTATATTATTAAATTCATTTTTTCCGTTTTTATAGTTTATTTTAATGAGTTTATTTGAATATTCAACCTTCAACTGTACATTTTTTAAATTAACATCTATATACAGGATGATTAATTTAAAACAATATCCTATGTGCATCTCTTCCGCACCGCACTGCGTTTTTCATATATACAATATTAACTATGGTAAAGGGTGATTTATTTATATGAATAGATCTTGTATATAAAATTAGAAATTTTGTGAATAAAGTAATTAAAAAGGTAAATATCCATATTTATTTAGTTAATATTAAGGAATTCATTGATGAATATTTTAGAAGAATTTATATTGAGACATTTTAAAATTTGTGTTTTGTTTTTAAGTTTATTAAAAATAATTAAAACGATATTATACGACAAATATTTCATTAATTGCTTGAAGTAAAATAAAAAAAAAATGAAATACAAAAGACTGGATTATTTTTTTGCAAATTAATACAACCTGATGATTCAATTATTTTCTTATTTAATTCATTAGATTTAATTTATAAATTATATTCTACAACTGATACTAGGGAAACATTTAAAAATCCCGTTTTTCTTCTTTGACTTAATTGTTAGATGTCATAAAAAAACAATTAAATACAGTGTTAATTATATATATATAAAAGTCTGCATCTAACAAATTTTCTTGTAAATTTAAAATATTCATATTCATAAAACAAAAGTTATAAAAAAATGTCATATTTTCACTATTTTTTAAAATATTTTGAGAAATGGTGCATTTAAACTATTTTTTATATTTCTTTTTTTGGTTTTTAAAAAGAAAAACAAGGAATTGTTACATTATGACAAATTTTTTGATAATTTTGGGAAATTGTATATTCAAATGAAAATTAGTTCAAAAGTTTAATAATTGAAATAAAAATTATTAAGAAATGACTCATTTTAATATTTGGCTTGGTTTAATTTTGTTATAACCCATTTTCTTTTGGATTATAAAAAAATCTCACATTTTAACTTTGTTTTTAAAAATTTAGGAAATATATATATATATAAAAATATAAAAAATCATACTAAATATTTGAATTTTAAATGTATTGCATAATTACTCATTAAATTTTTATGTTATGCAAAAATTTATGATTTTGAAGAGTAACAAAAGGTTACGTGTTTGGTGCGTACACACTATGTAATGAAAGAAAGGCTGAATAAGTTGTATTTTAAAGTGTGTAAGATTCTTTATTTAAAGATATGTGTAAAAGAAATATATATATTTCTCAAAGTCAAAAGAGTGTCAAGCGCTTTCGGCAAAACAATGCCATCATCAGGACAAAAAAAGTGCAAAAAAGTAGAGAAGGTTGGTTATAAAACAAAAGTAGAGAACATCAACGCAGTAACAATACATCTTAAATTAACTTTTTAAAAAACGACATTAATATAGTAGAAAACAGTAACATTTTTAAAATTTGGTTTTTAAAGGCCCAGGCCTGAAAGTTGTCCCAATAAAAGACAACAAGTGTTTTTTAAAAAACATGTAAAATAAATAAAAAATTAAGATGTTTTACGTGAGAAAATTATGAACATGCGGTTTTTGACAAAGTTAGAAAAAGAGTAAGGTTATTTTTAAGTAAAGGGAAAGGTAAAAGGCCAGGACAATAAAAAGGAAGAATAGATCTGAGAGACGTTCAAATATGAAGGTGGATGTAGGAGAGAAGAATATGTTGACTAGTGGTTAATTTAAATAGGTTTTAAAAATAAAAGAAGTGATTACTTACCACACACTTACAAACTTTTGAATAATGGGTTAAATTTGTTAATATTTAGGTGAATTTGGGTGTTTAAACAGGAGGAGGAAGGTTTATTTAGTTCACGAAGGATTTCAAGATCTTCGAGAAGATCAAGTTTAAAGTTACAATTGAAGATGTTGTGT